>CM038050.1:3700303-4956970 GCA_021397845.1 Areca catechu | reverse complement strand
TTCTCCTTCAAAGTTCCTAATAAATTAGATCGGGATATTTATAAAAATGGCTCCTTCAAAGTTCATAATAAATTAGATCGAAATATTATAAGAACGGCTCATAAATTACGAATGATTACATCATGTCAATATGCCAGCTTAGAGGCCAAAGAGATAGAGGATGATCGGAGGTAAGGTTGCAAACGGGTCGGATTGATCTATGATCCGATCAGATCTGATTCATTTAGATTCGATCCAATCTATTTTTAGAAACCTGTAGTTCGGATTGGATCCTAAAATTAGATCATTCCATTTTCTGGATCGGATCTGGGTTTACTAAATTTGGATCCGACCCGATCTGACTTGAACATACTAATAATATTATTATGATGATACCTATTTGAATCTTTAAATTATAATTTAAAATTTGTATTGTTACAGCCATGACAGTGACGTGGCCAGGCTCAGCTATCATCGAATACGAGCGAGCCACGTGTATGTTTCCCTGGCCAAGTCAGCGCCACATCCTCAAAGCCAGGATCGGCAAGACTACGCCGCCCGACGACTGCCTGAGGCAAACCGCCCTCGCCGAGGTCGAGCTCGGCTCGGAATTCCTCTACCACTTCATCGGCGCCCGAGCCCGGGAGGGGTCCACCTAAGCCGAGGTCGGCTGGTCCTTCGCCCTTCGCCAGGTGGCCACCCAAAGACGGGCCCACCTCGGCCGAAGCCAGGCGACCTCCTGCCATCTCGCCAGGTGTCCACCCAGGAGGGGTCCACCTAAGCCGAGGTCGGCTGGTCCTTCGCCCTTCGCCAGGTGGCCACCCAAAGACGGGCCCACCTCGGCCGAAGCCAGGCGACCTCCTGCCATCTCGCCAGGTGTCCACCCAGGAGGGGTCCACCTAAGCCGAGGTCGGCTGGTCCTTCGCCCTTCGCCCTTCGCCAGGTGGCCACCCGGAGACGGGCCCACCTCGGCCGAAGCCAGGCGACCTCCTGCCATCTCGCCAGGTGTCCACCCGGGAGGGGTCCACCTAAGCAGAGGTCGGCTGATCCTTCGCCCTTCGCCAGGTGGCCACCCGGAGATGGGCCCACCTCGGCCGAAGCCAGGCGACCTCCTGCCATCTCGCCAGGTGTCCACCCGGGAGGGGTCCACCTAAGCCGAGGTCGGCTGATCCTTCGCCCTTCGCCAGGTGGCCACCCGAGACGGGCCCACCTCGGCCGAAGCCAGGCGACCTCCTGCCATCTCGCCAGGTGTCCACCCAGGAGGGGTCCACCTAAGCCGAGGTCGGCCGATTCCTCGTCCCTCGCCAGTTGGCCCCCGGAGACGGGCCCAACTCAGCCGAGGTCAGACCGCTCGTACGGCGAGGGCCCTGGGGAGAGAGACGGGCCCCGAGACCATCCCTCGAGCCGTACGAATCCCAGACGGCGTCCTGTACGGAGGGCGGCGGCACGCGGAACATCACTAGCATCGGCCCGACAGGTCCCGCAGCCGAGAGACGCAACAGTAACACCCAGAAAAAAAAAAAATGCGTGCGCGAGGAGTGCGGGGAGCGAGCGCGCGACGCGCGGGGCGGGCGACGCGCGAGCGCGCGGGCACGCGGTGCGCGGCCCGGCCCATCGCGGCGGGCGCGCGTTGCGCAGCCCAGGCCCATGCGCGCGACGTGCGCGGGCGCGTGGGCTCGGCCCAGCCCGTGCCGGCTGTCGCGTGGGCGTTTCCCACGCGTTTCCCAGGTGTTTCCCAACCGTTTCTCGCGGTGTATGGCGGTCCATGGGGTTTCTGAGTGATCTGGACCGTCCGATCGTCCGATCGAACGGCTGAGATTGGTCCGAAGGAGTTTAGGCTTGATTAGGTGCTTTTGGATTCGGATTTGGACGTGGTTTGAGACGTCGATCTCAGATCTGACGGCAGGGGAGATATTTTAATGGTTTTGAACTTCCTAGGTTACGTTTGAGATGATTTTGGATGGGTTTTTCTCCTCTTTTTAAACAGGACGTCGATAGGAAGCAGGGAAGAGCCTGCTGAGAGCCATAAAAGAGAGGAGAAGAGAGAGAGAAAGAGAAGGAAAAAGAGAAGAGAAGAAGGAAGAAGAGAAAGAGGAGAAGAGAGAGAAAGGGAGAGGGAAGGGATTTTGGTTTGGAAGATGAGGGAAGAGAAAATCGGGGGGGAACCGATTTGATGAATTTATTTATTATTATAGGAGATCAATCTTTTGAGCAGGGAGGATTTGGACGAATTTCGGGTATATATTGATACCGGATATTTTGGATTAGCGGTTGAAGGTAAGGATTCTGGACGTGATCATCAGTTTATATATTATTTTATATGCATGGTTTTGATCCGAGTGCATGATCATTGGCATACATGAATTATTGTTGTATGGTGTAGTTAAGTTTTATGAAGAACAATATGATTATGGTTGTTATTATTTTATATTCCGGATATCATGTTTATCGGATAAAAATTCTATTTTGATAATTTGGACCGTGATGTCGGTCAGTGGAAGAGTTGAGATTTCATGTTTGATATTGTGGTTTTATCATTATTATTGTCGATATCTCATGCGTGATGTTATAAAGAAAATTGATATCCGGATGGGTTGGACCATGATACCGGATTGCTAAATAGGTTGAACTATGAAACTGGATATCGAGTGGGTTGGACCACGATATCAGTTATTAAAATGGGTTGGACCATGATATCGGTTATCGAGTGGGTTGGACCACGATACCGTTTATCGAGAGATCATAAAAAATATGTTTTGACAAGTGTTAATGAAGTAAATACGGTATTTGGTCTAGCCATGCTACGGTTGCACCGTGGTTATACAGCCTGAGCCACGGGCTTTGTACGTGGGAGCCGGCCACGGGCGGATAGTACGTGGGACAGCCGAGCCACGGGCTTAGTACGTGAGCAGGACCGACCATAGTATGCATGGTCGCTTTGAGGTTGCCAGTCATGGGCTGGTACATGACCGTGGCTAGACCAGAACCCTAAAGATAAAGGTGCAATAATGAGAATATTAAAGGAAAAATGCAAAGTTATCAAAGTTTTATAATATATGAGGCTTAAATCATTTAATTGAATGACATAATATACTGGTATTTTGCTATTTTAGAAATGTATATTATTACTGGTGTGATCATATAAAAACCTTACTGGGCTGTAGAGCTCACAACCTACTTTATTCTTTTACAGAGTCGTGCAGATACTCGGCTTGGTGATGAGTGAGATTTTCTTGAAGTAAGTGACTCTTGTGTACCCAGGCCTTGCATGATCTCTAGGATAAAACCTAGGGTTTGTGCGGCCGGTCGCGTACCGATTCCGGTATTGGATTCGGGGCGTGACAGAATGGTATCAGAGCTTAGGTTATGATCACTTGGGATGGTGATACAAGTGGATAATAATAATAATGACATGATGGTTATTAGGATATGATAAGAATTGTGACAGATCTTAGTTATGATGATTTGAGGACCGTGGCAAAGTAATATTGAATTCAAGTCATGATTGTTTGAAATCGTGATATAAGAGATTATAGAATTAACATGATGATTAGTAAGACATGACAGAAATTTTTAGAAGGATTTATTAGTGAATTTAGATGGTTTAGTAAATTATATCAGAGCGCGCAGTGGAAGCGTAGTAATTTTTAAAGTGTTATGATGGGAGCATTGATTTAGATCTCAATCAAGCTAATTTCGAGGACGAAATTATTTTAACGGGAGGAGAATGTAACACCCAGAAAAAAAAAAAAAAAAATGCGTGCGCGAGGAGCGCGGGGAGCGAGCGCGCGATGCGCGGCGGGCGGCGCGCGCGTTGCGCGGCCCAGGCCCATGCGCGCGACGTGCGCGGCGCGTGGGCTCGGCCCAGCCCGTGCCGGCTGTCGCGTGGGCGTTTCCCACGCGTTTCCCAGGTGTTTCCCAACCGTTTCTCGCGGTGTATGGCGGTCCATGGGGTTTCTGAGTGATCTGGACCGTCCGATCGTCCGATCGAACGGCTGAGATTGGTCCGAAGGAGTTTAGGCTTGATTAGGTGCTTTTGGATTCGGATTTGGACGTGGTTTGAGACGTCGATCTCAGATCTGACGGCAGGGGAGATATTTTAATGGTTTTGAACTTCCTAGGTTACGTTTGAGATGATTTTGGATGGGTTTTTCTCCTCTTTTTAAACAGGACGTCGATAGGAAGCAGGGAAGAGCCTGCTGAGAGCCATAAAGAGAGGAGAAGAGAGAGAGAAAGAGAAGGAAAAAGAGAAGAGAAGAAGGAAGAAAGAGAAAGAGGAGAAGAGAGAGAAAGGGAGAGGGAAGGGATTTTGGTTTGGAAGATGAGGGAAGAGAAAATTGGGGGGGAACCGATTTGATGAATTTATTTATTATTATAGGAGATCAATCTTTTGAGCAGGGAGGATTTGGACGAATTTCGGGTATATATTGATACCGGATATTTTGGATTAGCGGTTGAAGGTAAGGATTCTGGACGTGATCATCAGTTTATATATTATTTTATATGCATGGTTTTGATCCGAGTGCATGATCATTGGCATACATGAATTATTGTTGTATGGTGTAGTTAAGTTTTATGAAGAACAATATGATTATGGTTGTTATTATTTTATATTCCGGATATCATGTTTATCGGATAAAAATTCTATTTTGATAATTTGGACCGTGATGTCGGTCAGTGGAAGAGTTGAGATTTCATGTTTGATATTGTGGTTTTATCATTATTATTGTCGATATCTCATGCGTGATGTTATAAAGAAAATTGATATCCGGATGGGTTGGACCATGATACCGGATTGCTAAATAGGTTGAACTATGAAACTGGATATCGAGTGGGTTGGACCACGATATCAGTTATTAAAATGGGTTGGACCATGATATCGGTTATCGAGTGGGTTGGACCACGATACCGTTTATCGAGAGATCATAAAAATATGTTTTGACAAGTGTTAATGAAGTAAATACGGTATTTGGTCTAGCCATACTACGGTTGCACCGTGGTTATACAGCCTGAGCCACGGGCTTTGTACGTGGGAGCCGGCCACGGGTGGATAGTACGTGGGACAGCCGAGCCACGGGCTTAGTACGTGAGCAGGACCGACCATAGTATGCATGGTCGCTTTGAGGTTGCCAGTCATGGGCTGGTACATGACCGTGGCTAGACCAGAACCCTAAAGATAAAGGTGCAATAATGAGAATATTAAAGGAAAAATGCAAAGTTATCAAAGTTTTATAATATATGAGGCTTAAATCATTAATTGAATGACATAATATACTGGTATTTTGCTATTTTAGAAATGTATATTATTACTGGTGTGATCATATGAAAACCTTACTGGGCTGTAGAGCTCACAACCTACTTTATTCTTTTACAGAGTCGTGCAGATACTCGGCTTGGTGATGAGTGAGATTTTCTTGAAGTAAGTGACTCTTGTGTACCCAGGCCTTGCATGATCTCTAGGATAAAACCTAGGGTTTGTGCGGCCGGTCGCGTACCGATTCCGGTATTGGATTCGGGGCGTGACAGCAACCCTGACGACACAGGCCCCATAGATAGATGGCGCCCACGCTTGGGGAAGAGGGCGCTCTCACTGGGCCCGAGGCCTGACCGGCCGCCCTGCCAGCGCCGCCCTCCCCTCTTTCTCTTCTGTCTTTGCCTTTTCCCTGCTGGGCCCGGCGGACGAGGTCGGGAAGCCGCCTGGCACCCTTCACCGAAAAGGGAAAAGAGAAGAGGACGGGGGAGGGGAGTTTCCGAGGCGGAAAAAGACAAATGCGCGACGGAAGGAGATAAAGAAGGAGAAATCTGGGGACGACGAGGTAAGCCAATTAGCCTGGGGACAAGGAGGAAGCACCGGCACAAGGCCTTGCTCCGAGAGAGAAATCAGGGATCCCGAGAGGGGAACACTGAGCGTGAGCTCGGCAAGGAGGCCCAGGCGAGATTCTGGTCCCCAGAGCGTTTCCTTCACCAGTTAACTCTCTAAGTCTGGAACCCTTTAGAGGGTCCGGCTGGAGAGTCTGTTCCTTCTCGTCGTCTACTGACTTGACCGTCGGAGCTCCCTCGCCGGGATCCCCGGCCAGGGTCCTCTAACCCCTTTGTTGCAGGTTCTCCGCCAGGAAGGGAGGCTCCCTCACCAGGCGGTCAGGAAGGATCGGCTGATCCGAGGCACGGGCGCGGCGGCGAGAGCGGCAACATGTATGAAACTTATTTTTAACATAGAGTTATAAATAACTTTATATCTTAATTTATTTTAAAAATAATATTATTTGTTATTTATTTTATAGTTAATAATGTTGAGCATATAATAATTAAATATAATTATTTATATTTTATTCGGATCATATATATATATATATTAAATTAGAATAGAGTTATTCATGGATCTGATCCGATTCAAATGACTCGTTGAATCGAAAATTTTGATAGTGAATCTGATCTTACCCGATTCAATCTTTTAGTAAGTTGAATCTGGATCTAATATTAAAGTCCGATCAAAGAATCGAATTGGATCGGGATCATCCATGATCCGATCCAATTCGACTCATTTCAATTGTCACCGGTGGCAGCGGCGGCGGCTGCGGCTCCTGGACGACGGGTGATCAAGAACAGAGCAATGGGGTTCATTCGATTGGACGGTTCTTGATGCCGAGTTCCAGTGGAGAGGTTGGTGTGGGAAACGGCGAGATCGTAGGATGACATCCGTTGGCTGTCGAAGAAGTCCACCGATCGGATGGAGGCGAGGATAGTTTGGGCTACCATCGAGCACGTGTCGTTCGGCTGGTGGTAACGGTAACTGTTTCCCCAACTTTCCCGCGGCTCTAGACGTGTTCTCCTTCCCTTCCTCACTCCCGCTTGACGTTTCCGTGCCTATAGATCTATCCATTCTCCCTTTCCTTTCTCACTCTCTCTTTGTTCTTGATCTCCTCGATCTCGAGCTCTCTGTCTTCTTCGTTTCTCTCTCCTCTTTTTTTTCCTCCTTGGCTTCAGCAGAGAATGGATGAGGAGTACGATGTCATTGTTCTTGGGACGGGCCTAAAAGAATGCATCCTCAGCGGTCTTCTCTCCGTAGACGGTCTCAAGGTTTTGCCCTCGTCGTTTGTTTCTAATTCAAGAAAGCTAGGGTTTTGAATTCAGAATTTTTTGCTCATAACTTGGCTTCCTTTCTTTCACATGAATGGAGTGATATGATCTGGATACCGATGAAAAGATTTTTCTTTTTTTCTTCAAACAAAAGGTTTTGCTGTTCTTGTGATCGCCTTCTGTTCTTCTATGAGTTATATTTTCTCTGCTTCCTTTTTGTGATCCCATGGTGGTTAATATATCTATCAATGCAGAATTAGGTTAAAGAGGATGCATTGTTTTTATGCTTCTTTTGATTTATAGTGTTGTCATGAGCTGTGTAAGAGTATTATCAAGATTTCGCTCTGGTGCTTTGGCGATTGGTAATCCTGTGCAAAAAAGTTTGACCTTATTTATCCTTTTCAAAATAGGTCCTGTGGAAAACCTCACATTCTTTTTTTTTTTTTTTTTTTTGTACTTCCAATTTTAACACCAAAGAGAGAAAATTGATCTTTCATTCTGAAGAACAGACTGTCTGAAGAGTTTCTTCTGTGCCACACCCAATTCTTTGTGCAATACCATTTGTTCTATCGATAAATAAGAATGTCGATTCAGTTGTAGATTAAATACTCTAATAAATCTTTGGCACACCACTCCTATGTTCTTTCCATCCCCTTTTTTATACAGAACTTCTCTTGAAAAATCATGAGAAGACAGAAAAACTGGATCTGTTTAACAATGTGATAAGGCTATTGGTCGCACTTCAGAGAATGAAGTCCCATAACCGAGGTTTGTCCAGCAGATTTTAAACTATAGTGGAGTAGCTAGCCTTGCACAGTCTAGCATTGACATCTCCACCTATCAAGTGTGAAGTTTGTGCAAATTCCTCTGCCTGTCTTTATTCTCTCTTGTGGATCTTAGAGCTTCTGTTATTTTGTTAGTGAAAAATTCAAACAAGACATCATTTGTTAAGCTTTATAACTTATATAGTTTGATGCTAATGTGTCAATACACACACACACACACACACACGCACACACATTTATGCATATAGATATATGTGCTTATGGTGTTGAAATATTTGTGTTAGCCATTTAACTATTGATATGATGTTTCTGTAACTTATTAAAGGTCAGATGTTTTCTAGAATTTGTAATTGAACATCATTATTTGATTTAAGCTGAAAGATAGATAGATGTTTAATATCCACAGAAAAAAAAAAAAGGAGGGATTTCCTCTCTTGTTTTAATGCATTGAATCAGAGTAATGATTGTTTGGAAGATATGCAAATGCTTCTTGATTTATTGTGCATCCAGAGTTGAGCCCTTGGTGGATATTTCATATATCGGGAAATTTGATGAGGTATATACATGAGTTTACATCATTGATGCTAAGATGCTTTTAAATGTTGATCCAGGTCCTTCATATGGACAGGAATGACTATTATGGTGGGGAGTCTACATCCCTAAATCTCATTCAGGTCTTCCTATTACCAACTTTTTTCATGGCTATGCTTTTCTTCTTTTTTCCTTTTTTTTCCTCGAATTCCTTGTTTTATGTTTTTTTAGCTGTAAACTGAATAATATTTATGCATTTCTTCTCATGTTTTTCTCATGCTTGATAGCTGTGGAAGCGAATAAAGGGCAATGATAAACATCCAGAAAATTTGGGTTCAAGCAAGGAGTACAATGTCGACATGGTCCCCAAGGTTTTCTGTGTTTTTTTTGCTTTTATTTCGAAAGTCAGTTATGCTTTGTGTTTCAGTCATGGCTCTATAGATGCTATCTACATACTTCCAAATATTTGCATCATCCATACTGTTGATTTCTGGTTAGGGAAGTGATAAATGTAGGGAAAAGGGGAAAATTTAGGGTTCTGAAGAAGCAATTATTAAGTCTACATTAACTTTCAAGGTTTTTCATGTTAGATAGGGATACTTGACTTTCCATGTTTAGAAATCTGAATGTGGGTGGAACTCCTATGTTCAATTTATGTTCTGGCATTGCACAGAAGATGCCATCAATCCTGGTCTATAGCTACTGAATGCTAATTATGTAATCTGTTGATTTCCCAACTTTCTAAAGCTTAGTTTTTTATTCATGATTTGGAGAGGGGAATTGACCATAACATTTTGACCAACTTGTGTGGCCTAAAGCATTAGAAAAAGGAAAATTGAGAAAGTACTTAGCAAACTAAGTGTGTAGTGTCAATTGTAGAAGAGAATGATTTTCAAGCTCATTTTTGCTAGGGACATTTGTGACTGGAATGTGGGCCGTGAGGGAAAAAATCTCCTTCCTTCTTTTCTTCATTGAAGCCTTTTTCTTTGGTTATGTGTTATTTTAGGGGTGTGGTGTTGAACAAAGATTATAAACAATACTTCAAAAAATAAATTTCTTTAGCTGAAGCAATAATTTATCATGCTCTCTTGGTGATTGATTCAATGATGCTTTTGTCAAGGATATATATTGGCATAACCGCATAATCCTTTGATGGCCTCCTCAACTAATAAAGTGCATTTTCTACACTTTAGTGTTGGCGGATCTATACTTGTTTCTTGGCCTTCCTTTTTTACCTTTATGTTTTTGACATTCAGATCTGCCTTCTGGCCTTTGTTACCCTTGAATGTTTGTTTAACAGAAAATTATATTAGGTTCAATATCTCCACTGGATGAGTAGATTTTGAGTATTTATGTGCTTTCTAGAGGACTACTTTGATTGTCTTTTATATAAATTTTTCTGTCTCTTTCTGGCTTGTACAACAGCAGACCTGGCATTCTACTTATTCTAGGGCATGGCAATCCTGGTCTGTACTGGTTGACTGCTTCTTTGCTGATTGTGGACATATTCTTTTACATTATTTAAAATTAAAACAAATTGAATAAGTAATATACTAGATGAGGTGATAAAGTACTTTATTTAGATAGTGTGCATTATTTATTGATTCTTGTGGTAGAAATTTTCAGAATCAATTTAATGCGACCTTCTTCCTCCTCCTCTTTAGACAATCAATTTCATCATTTCCTATATGCAACTGGCATTACTAAAATCATTTTGTTATTCATTTTTTTATTGTAGAATTTCAACTATTGAAGCACAATCCTAGTTAGGATAAATTGCAAGGCTGCTGCTTCAAGTTATCAAATATTTGATTGCTTCCTGTTTCTAATTAGCCTATCATTTTTTTTCATATTTCATTGTTCTATTTTGTTCTCCTAATATTAAAAGTTGAAACATAAAGGTTCTTTTTTAACACTGGCCCTTTTTATCTTAGTTTGGACCTTTTTATCTTAGTCATTCTCAAAGACATCGTTGCATGATGGCCGATGTGCACTGATCTGTTTTCTTATCCCCTTTTTTTGGTCCATTTAAGTTATCAATTAATGGCATATTTCATTTGTTTATTTGATTGACAAGTTTTAAAGGTGCAGACACAACAAATCTTTTTCTGAAGTCTTGTTTTTTAGCTTATCCTAATTTGGCAAATGGTTCTCAGAGACATCATTAGATTTGTTATTTGGCAGTTCATGATGGCCAATGGTGCTCTGGTCCGTGTTCTTATTCATACCGGTGTCACAAAATATTTAAATTTCAAGGCTGTTGATGGTAGCTTTGTATACAACAAAGGGAAGGTACAACACTGTATGATAATTTCTAATTTTGCACTAAATTTTGTCATTTTACCTGGAAAAGTTATGTTTCATTTGGAAATTTCACAAATGTTTTATCACTGCACTACCAGATCTACAAAGTGCCAGCCACTGATGTAGAAGCATTAAAATCCACCTTGATGGGACTTTTTGAAAAGCGTCGTGCCCGAAAGCTCTTCATTTATGTACAAGATTATGAGGAGAATGATCCAAAATCTCATGAAGGCCTGGATCTCAACAAAGTTTCAACCAAAGAGCTTTTTGCGTATGAGTCTTTACTTTTTTGTTTCCCCACCTTGTGTTTATTTGACTGATAACAAACTCATCTAAATCAACTATCTACTTTCATATGCCTTTTAGTTCTGTGTGTGTGTGTGTGTGTATATATATATATATTCTAGACATTTTTCTTAGCTTATTTCTACTTATCATTACTGATTACATTTTGTTTTGTTTTTCAAATAAATATGGTAATGTTGTCTTTTGTGAGTCCATGCATACATACATGTGCAGGTAGACAGTTTACATTTTCTTCTCCTTCTCCTTCTCCTTTTCCATCAATATGCATGTAGGTATTATGTTATCTGGACATAAACCTAAATGATACCTGGTTATTGATATAAGGTCTTTAATTTGTAAGAAAAAAAGATTGACAAAAACCTGGTTGCAGAGCATAAAATAGTAGAAATGTTCATTTTGATAGTCCGTCTTTGGTGATATAAGCATGTGACTAGAATATAACATGGTAATTATGAGGGAGAAAAAATTGCATGTGAGGCTTTATGTGTTGGTTTGAAAGATTGCAGGGCATGGAGATTCCTAAAGGAGTGAGGAGATACCAAGTGTCATGTATTTGACTCCAATGCAATAGAAGAATCCATTGAAAATAAGAAACAAAGTCTAAGTGTCCAGGCATGTGTATCCAATCAACAAAATTAGGTAACTTATAAATAATAGCCTACATACCTTGTTGAGTTAAAATGAAATTCAATATTCATGGATGGTGCCTAAATAGTCCAAATTTAGTGTTTCTTGTTGTGTCCAATGCAAGACACATGGGAGATATCATGACACTCATTAAGACTATATCATGAAATAAGGATGTGATCACCATTACTTGTCTACTTGGTGCTTCTACGTAAAAGGATGCTCAATTTTAACTTCACATTTATCAGATATTATATTTATGAGAATTGTAAAAACAGTCCAGCTGATTATTCATTATGTACATATTCATATTTACGTGACATCTACAAGATTCAGATATGTCTGTGTCAGGTATTTCAAAGATTCGGTCAAATATTCTTCTAGACACTTGTTACAATTTCAACTGTCTGAGTAAAACTGCTTATGGAAGTGCCCGACCTTTGGGGTGCCCTTTGTTGTGAGGTTATGATATAGCTTGTTCCATTCCAGGAATATTCTCTTTGTAATTGCTGGAAAGCTTATGTATTTGTTTCTGTATATGTGTGCATGTGTATGCATGCATGCCTTCAAGCATGTATTTGATGTTTGTGCTTCTTTTTATGTGCTTTTGCTTTCCTAGTTACGCATGTATATAATTTGTCAATGACTTGATGACAGAATGGTATTCTATACAATGATTAAAAGATGTGAATCATGAAGGCTGTGGAGGTGACATACAGAGAAGGAATAAAGAAGATTTCTATCTTTAGAAATTTTTATTGTTTATGGTCGAAGGCAGATATTTAAGTATCTTAATGTTGGCCTCATCTGCTATGGTGCTGAAATAACAAAAAACTGGATTTATGATGCTGTTCTGACAAACATAGGCTGGCGCTAATATAGATTTTAAGGAGAAGTACACTCCTATCATCTTTTGGAGCTTAATACATCTCAAATTTATTACAGTAATCCCAAGAACTTAAGCATACTATCCTCTATAATAAACAAAAAAACAAACAAATAAATAGATAAATAAGTGGTGCCTTATTTTTTTGCACCATTCAAAATATGAATCAATATTTTTTTTTTGACATCTTTCCTTCATTGATATAGAAAATATGGGTTAGAGGACAACACGGTTGATTTTATCGGGCATGCATTGGCGCTTCATAGGGATGACAGCTACCTTGATGATCCTGCAATAGATACTGTGAAGAGAATGAAGGTAAAGCAGTGTTTGCAATGCTCTTGACTGTATTTGGCTTTAGCATTGAGATTTTAGAGTATTGGATGTTGTGCATTCTTTGTGATTGCAAAATGTCATCTTTTTTTGTACATTAAAATGCATTTGTCTTCCATGCACTACAAGCATGAACTTATCTTTATGTTTTACCGATAACACTAATCATCAAAATTGTCCCAGTTATTCAGGATTGGTTTTATAAACCCTTCCCTTTTTTTATTGTTCTCATAAAACTCTCTGCAATGACAAGCATTTCCAAATTCTTTTCCTCAGGTCTTTCACTTTTCTTTCATATCATTTTACTTAGATCCAAATCTTTCTCCTTCCCACATCCTCATTACTTTTGTTGCATATGCTTGTACCATCTTAATGAATTTTCCACCACTTGGTCTTGAAGTGGTGTAATCACTGTCCTTGGTCTTACATTCTCATTCTTCACTTTTCCTCCCTCTTTTTAGTGCATACCGATCTCTGCATGTTCATCACCGCAATTTTTATTTTTGTACTTGCCCCTTCTTAAAAGCATATTTTGCTGTCATCTTTTGCACTCAGTATGTAAATAGAGTATACCTGTGACACGAAGCTACAAAAAGTTATCAAACATCTTTTAACATTGTCATTTTGGTTTTTGTAATTACATTTTTTTAATCATTTGCTTTTCTAGGAGTTTTCAGTAGTTTCATCATTTTGAATGAAATAAAAATGTTTTGATCTGAAACGGAATTATTTTGTTCTGAAACTATATGTATGTTCATTGCTGCAAACATCCACCAGAAGAGTAGTTTTGAACCTGGTTTTGTGGTCATAGTTGTTGGAGGCTTCTTGAGACATATCTATTTCAGGAATATGGGGATTTGGCATCTTATTCTATACTAGTGCAATTGTATAAGCCCTCATCATTGTTACATTTATTTTGAATAGCTTTATGCTGAGTCATTGGCACGCTTTCAAGGAGGATCTCCTTATATTTATCCACTATATGGGTTGGGAGAGCTTCCCCAGGTATGTTTTTATCTATCACCATGGCTCTTTTGGATGATACTTCCCAATAGGTTGAGATTCCACAGGCCTTTGTTCATAGGGTTTTGCTCGTCTGAGTGCTGTTTATGGTGGGACCTACATGCTCAACAAGCCTGAATGCAAGGTAATAAAGTTTGATCTATCTTTTGTCTAAGTCAGTTCATTTTTATACATGTTAATATATAGTATCATTTGATTCTTAAAGGACCAAGAGACCTCAAATTTGTTAACATATTTGTAGAAACCTGAAGAACAAGGATTCATCCCATATTCTGAACAGAAATTAGATACACCGGTTGATATGTTTTATTTTTGCATGATAGGTAGAGTTTGATGCAAATGGAAAAGCTTATGGTGTGACATCTGAAAGCGAGACTGCTAAATGCAAGAAAGTAGTTTGTGATCCTTCATACTTGCCTGATAAGGTACATTTTTTTCTGTTTAAAAGAATTGCATGGAATTCTGGCACCCATTTCTAATCGCATAGGATGTATATCTGACTGCTGACTGACCAATTTTAACAGGTCAAGAAGGTTGGAAGAGTAGCACGTGCTATATGTATAATGAGTCATCCTATTCCAAATACCAATGATTCACACTCGGTGCAGATTATCCTGCCACAGAAACAGCTAGGGCGTAAATCAGACATGTAGGTTTGACTGCTTTTATTATCTACATTTGCATACATTGTCTCTGTGAAGACACACGAGTAAAGGCTCAAAATTGTCATTGTATATTTAACAAAATTTGTGCTTTAAGTTTTCCATCAATTAATTAACAATCTTGTGGTAACGAGTCTTTTTGATAGTAATAGAAAGAGTCATTTTTTTCTCAATAAAAAAATGAAGATAGTTTTTAATTTTTTCTGCATTTTTGCAGACATAATTCCTAAAGGATTTCTCTGTTGTTTTTGTCTTAGTGAAATAGGTTTTTGTAACCATTAAATAGCCGGAGAGAATTCACCTGTTTAAAATATTCATGTAGTAACATTGTTGCATTATTTTACAAAGGATGACAATAAGTTTCGGTTAAATATATTGTATTTTAAAAGCTCAACAGGTAGCTATTGTCTCTGTGTTGTTAAGCTAAAGGTTTTATTTTATTGTAAATATGAGTATATTTTGTATAATTATAAGTACTGGCCTGCTTAATTAAGAAAGGGGAAGAATGAATAAAGTGTGTCAGTGAAGAAGCAACATTGTTGATTGGTTTTATGGATTCAAGACATTTTTTGATCTACTAACAAATCGCACTTGAAGTCTCTTAAAGCTGACATCAGGATTGTATCTATTAATTTCAGGTACGTCTTTTGCTGCTCTTACACACACAATGTAGCTCCAAAAGGGAAATATATTGCTTTTGTTTCAACTGAAGCCGAAACTGACCAACCTGAGGTAGAACTGAAGCCTGGGATTGATTTACTTGGACCTGTGGACGAGACCTTTTTTGATATTTATGACAGATACGAACCTGTCAACAAGCATGATGAGGACAATTGCTTCATATCTACAGTATGAATGAGTGAATCTCGTCATTTGTTTGATTACAGTTGCAGCTGCTTGATTTTCCATTGACCAGGATATGTAGTGAACACTTTTTGACTTTTGTAATGGACCTAAAGCTGGTAGTTCTGATTGATGGTAACTTTCTTTGCAGAGTTATGATGCAACGACACACTTTGAGTCAACAGTCCAAGATGTCCTCTCCATGTACAGTAGGATAACTGGGAAGGTAATATTCTCATTATTTTGAATAACATTATTAAGAAAGAAAATACATACTGCTATAATAATATCTTTTACCTTTTTTCTAGAAAAAATATATTTTACCTGTCACATATATAAGCTAAAGCCCTTGAACATTAGTTAAATTTTTATTTAGATGAATAAGCCGCACCACCTCCCCCAACCAAAAAAAAAAAGTACATGGAGTTCTGCAGCAGTTTAGTTTTGAAAGCTGCAGACTGATGAACTTTTTACGCCAGATATATGACTGAATTGGAAACTGATTCTTGGGAATGGATTTTTCATGTCCTTCATGTGTGCAAATCCACTTTGAGATTATCCTTGTGACACAAGTTACGTGCAATGCCCAATTACGACTGCTAATCCTGTCTGTCTGGAATTTAAAATAGCCATTGTTTTCTCTATCAAAAATTCCTAAAATGATAGTCCATGTAATAATGGTAATCAAAAGCTACCTTTCTCCATCTTCATAGGCTTTAGCAAGTACCTAAGAGCACCAAAAGGAATATAGACTTATTGCAGTGTTTTATAGTAATAATCTATTCTTTTCTTTTATGGCACAGGAGCTTGACTTGACAGTGGATCTGAGTGCCGCTAGTGCTGCTTCTGAAGATGCTTAGATTTTCTACCTGGAAGATGCTTGGATTTTCACTCAACCTGGATGATTGAGTGAAAGGATGACGACAGACTGATTGAAGGTTTTATTCTGTTTTTTGTTTTCTATTCACCAGCCATGAGAGATTCCATTGTCCTTTCTGTTAGGTGCACATTTGAAGCTCAGTTTTTATTCATTCTAATTACCATGAGTCAATGCGTGCAGTGAAATTAATACATTTGAGCAGAACTTTGCCTTCAATTTTTATGGGCTTTTTCTGATTGACCTTGTGGTGAGAGATGTGCGTGCTGTTTTGCCAGAGAATTTGGCATGGTGGTTCATATCTGTATTCTTGATAGCCAGGTAATGCCTGAATTTAGGTGCCAAGCCATGTAGCAATGTCCTGTTAACCTAACTACAAATCGGACGGCTTGTTTTGAAAGCTAGTTTGTTGGAATTGAGGTAAGAGCTCAAAGAAGACGACAGACACCAACTTAGTTCAGTAGTCAACATACTACTTGGCAAGCTCCCAAAGTTCATCTTGACACGTTTTTGTGTAAAAAGGCACCAATGTATGCATGCTCCGTGTATAACCCAATGTACTTTGTTTAGCTTGTGACAATGTTGATGATCATGAGCTACTCAAGGTGCTTTGAGAAAATCGGTCTAAATTTCAACTCTATATCAAAGACAGAAGGAAAGGTGAGCCATCCTATTTCTAGTGGTCACAAACACCACCAATGTGCAGAATTCATTCAGGTCATACGATGGTCTCGAAGGCCATCAAGGAGTAGAGCTGGAAATGGGCCAGGAAGGTTCGGATCACACCCCTATCTGAGCCCGGTCCAAAAAAAATTTCGGACTTTAGATCGAGCTTAGACTCGAAATTTTTACAAAACATCATGTTTGAGCTCGGCCCGAGCCTAATTGGGCTGGTCCAAATAAAAACCTAAATGATTAAAAAAAATTGTCTGGCCGGAACCAAGGGGGACATGAGGACACTGGAACTGGGAAAGTGAGATCGGACCCAGGAAGGGGGGGCGTGATGTTGCACGGGGGGCGAAGGGCACCGGGGCCAGGAGTGGGAGATTGGAGCTCGAGATGGGCTGTAGGGTCGTACAGGGGGCGGGGCTGCAGGTGCAGGTGTCGGGATTGGGGGAGGGAGATCGGAGTCGAAAGGGGATCGCGAGGTCGCATTGGGGGGCGGGGTCGTCGGGTGCGGGCGCCACTGCCGGGGCCAAAAGAGGGAGATCGAAGTCGGAGGAGAACCACGGGGTCGCACAGGGGGCAGGGGCATTAGGTACGGGCACTAAGGCCGGAGAAGGGGAGATCAGAGCCGGAGGGAGACTGCGGGGTTGCACGGGGAGCGAGGGCATTGGGTGCGAGCATGGAGGCCGGGAAAGGAAGATCGGAGCCGAAGGAGTAAGATCGGAGTCGAGGGGGGCCGCGGGGTTGCATAGGGGCGGGGGCATCAGGTGCGAGCACTGATCCAAAGAGGAAGATCGGAGCCTAGGGACAGCATCGCCGTTGAGTGGCAGGGGCAATGCTGCGATGGACTTGGAAACGAGAAAGAGAGAATGGGGGAGAAAATGGAACATGGAAAGATAAAAAAATCTATGAACTGGACTCAAGCCGGGTTTGGGTCAAGCTTAGTCTGGACCAGTTTTGAACTAGACCAAAAAGAAGATATCCGAGTCTGGCCCGAAAATTGAATGGGCTCTTTTATAAGGTCCAAAGCCTGATTCGATTTATTTGAAACCTGACCTGAAACCCGGTCTGATTCCGGTCCAGCTCGATCTAGTTCCAGCCTTTCCGATGTGTATAATTCATTCAATCTTTTATGTACGTATTTGTCATGAGAAACGAGTCCCGAGAGCCCTGGTTGTATCCTTCGTGCAAAAGAAGGATGAGAGTTCCTTCACGCCAGTGGACCGTTAGATCATCCACATTTTGATATGTTTAAACGTTTTGGCATGCTTACATTTCAGATCTCAAAGCGAAATGGGGATGATTCGGTGGCAACAGGTCCAAAGGAACATGTATCCTTCTTTTATGTGAAGGATACAGCCATGGTCCTCGAACTTTTGTTTTCAGTCTGTTGGATTTGTGAACTTGAACCTCTTCAGCATAACCTGTAACGATTCGAAAGTACCCGTGCCATACCTTATGATTCATATTGTTTTTTCCAGTGGAGGAAAAAAAAAAAAAAACCTTTAAACTTCTTGCAGCAGTTAAACAGAGGATGACTAGAGACTTGGATCCATGCACGTTATGATAAGGATATAAAAAAATATTTTCTAAATTTTTTTGGATCAATTGAGAAAATTAGAATCCAGAACAATATTTAGATTTCATAAAGAGAAATTTATGATACATACATGTATTCGCTATAATCCCTAAATTTACTCTCAATGGTCATGCGAACACTGCAGGCAGAGTCATTCTCTCCAAACTTCCTCACAAGATAGACAGCTCTCGATTGAAAAAATCACTACAACAATATAACTCATGTCATATATATAAAAAAAGCGGAGAGGGAACATAGTCAATAATAATGAAAACACCCCAACTAATCTTTCCATTACGAGTCAAGTCGGGCTAAGGCTTGCACTATACCACTTCAACTATACCAAATCACATGAGATGCTCCTGGCCCAAACAATGATCATATAACATTAGACTCATCATACGTCTATCAACATGGACCATAAAATCAACCCGATTTTAATAAAATAAAAATTATGATTAATGTTAGCCCAAATTAAAAAAACTCTTACATTCTTCCACTTGGACAATATTAATTATGATTTTAAAATAATTTATTTTAAAACTACTCTCGAGTTGAAATCAATATGTAGCCATCATATGATCCATATACAGCACCTACAAATGACTCGGTCCAACAATATCCATCATGCCGAATCATGGAATTATTGTACCACTTATCTGATACAAGACTTATCCATTGTTACAAGCACCATAAATACTATCGATATGAGTCTTTGTATGGTAGTGTAGCAAAAAAATAGCATCAAGGTAATCCAAAATAAAATATACTATTTTTCATTATTAGTCCTCCAATTTCTCTTCAACATGCTTAAAAACAAAATAAGTAAGAAATTTTAATGGCATCAAACAATAAGCCATTCCGTCTTACATACTTAATAATGGTGTCAATGATGAGATAGTACAATATATCTGAGACTTGATATCTGGTCTCAGTCTGGTACATAACTAAAAGAGATATCTCATAATCAAAATAAATTAAACATATGTACCATCAATCATGATTTCTTTTTAACCATATGCTTTATAACAAACTAGAGAAATTCCACGATTTCAAAAGAAGTCTGTATGTCTCCAAACATAATGAGATTTTATAATTATCAAATGAGACATATCCATACAACCATTATTCTCAAGAAAAAATATTTTTGAGATACTATTTGAGATACTATGTTGTATTTTATTATTCTACATGTACACAAAATATATAGGAATCGACCAAACAAATATCATGATAAATGTAAATAAAAAATAAATTCATATTGATAATTAAGTTTAATTACAATCACCCCCACTAACCAAGTACATTAAAAGAGTTCAATATATCCATATTTTCAATAAACTTTGTAAAACATATGGACCTCAAATCTTTGATCAAAGGATCAGCTAACAGACTCTGTATCAATATAATTAACAATTATATCTCCATTCTTCATAAGATCTCTGACGACTAAATACTTCAGCTCGATATGTTTAGACTTGCTAGAAGATTTATTATTCCTTATGAAGAATACCGTAGCTTTATTATCATAATAGATCATTACAGATCTGGAATTCGAATATAAAATTTGAAGCACAGCCATAAGATTTCTTAACCAAATAGCTTGAGTAATAGCTCTATAATATGACATAAATTTAGCTTGCATAGTAAAAGCAATTAGTATTTGTTTAACATTTTTTCAAGATACTGCACCACCAGCCAACATAAAAATATACCAGAGATTGATTTTAAATCATCAGGACACCCAACATAATTTGAATCTGAATATCCAATCAATTTAAGATTATCAACTTTCCTGTACACGAACATATAATCCTTGATTTTCTGTAAATACCTCATTACCATCTTTGCAGCAACCCAATGTTGGTAGCCTGAGTTTGATAAATATCTATCAAGAATCCACTATGAAAGCAATGCCAGGCTTGGTACAGACTTGAGCATATATCAAACTCCCTACAGCATTGTCATAAGGCACATCTTTTATCTGATCTTTCTCAAGTTGATTGTTTGGACATTGATCTTTACTGAACTTGTCACCTTTAATAATAGGTGAATCACACAGTCTACAATTTTGCATATTAAATCTTTGAAAAATTCTATCAATGTATGTCCTTTATGACAAACCTAATAGATAACGAGATCTATCCATGTGAATTTCAATTCCCAAAACAAAAGATGCCTCACCAAGATCTTTCATATCAAAATTCTTAGCCAGCATTTGTTTGGTCTCAGAAAGTAAAACAAAATCACTGCTGGTAGATAAGATATCATCGATATACAAAATAAGGATGTTGACTCTGGTTTTGATTATGACAAAATACTTAAGTATATTTGAGTACTAATTATGCGTTAAGTGTGTAAATCAGTTACAGATACTCAAAGAACTAAATTTTAAAGAAGTTTCAGCCCTGGACAAGCAAGTATCGACACCTTGGAACCAAGTGTCGACACCTTGGAACCAAGTGTCGACACCTGAAGAGTGAAGTGTCGACACCTGAAGAGTGAAGTGTCGACACCTTAAGAGTGAAGTGTCGACTCAAGGCCTGAGACAAAATAGAAGATTTCAGAAAATATTTTTGATCAAGTGTCGACTCATGAAGATAAAGTGTCGACACTTGAAAGTGAAGTGTCGACACCTGGAGAATGAAGTGTTGACACCTGGAAGTTAAGTGTCGACACCTGGAGGTCAAGTGTCGACACTTGACTGTAATGGCTAATTTTTTTGAAGTGCAGAATTTTCCTAACTTGGCTCAAACGACTAGTTTTTCTTCTCCAACGGTCACCAACAGTCAAACATGGTTTGGAGGGCTATTTAAACACTTTGAGAAGCAAGAGAGAAGAAGATCCATGGTTTGAAAGATAAATCCTTTGATTTTCAAGTGAAAATATGTGAGGGATATTTTAAGAATCCATTTGTTGAGATGTTGCTCCTCCAAGGATTCAAAGAGGAGATGGAGCTTCCAAGAGCAACACCTTCAAGCATCCATTGAAGCTTCTACAACATGGAGACAAGCTCAACATCAACAATCAATGTGCCTCAACGAAATATTTGCTTTGTAAGAAAGCTTTTTATTTTTATTCTTCTTTTATTGTATCTAGGCTGGTGGTGAGCCTAGTGAAAATCATCAAAGGTTGTTGGTGAGCCTATGTGTATAAAACCAACTAGGGTTTTGACTTGTGAGCCCGAAGACAAAACAAGTTGGGTTGTTGGTTAGCCCGGAAAACCATCTAGGTTGTTGGTGAGCCCGGAAAACCATCTAGGTTGTTGGTTAGCTTGGAAAACCAAGAGGTTTTTGGTTAGCCTGGAAATCAAGGGTTTTTTGGTTAGCCCATGAAAACCAAGGAATTTGACTTGTGAGCCCGGAAAACAAGTTGACTGTAATGTGAGATTATAGTGAATTCCCAAGGAGATCTTGGGGAGTGGATGTAGGTGCCTTGGAGTGCACCGAACCACTATAAATTTCTTGTGTTTATGTGATTGTTTCTTTATGCATTTACTTTGTTTACTTCGCTGCATATTATTTTGAAGCACACAAATACTTTGCCAAAACACAAGCATTTGATTTGAATTAGCATATACTTGCTTTATTTATTGCAAATAGTTGAAAAGTTTTTAAAGTCCAATTCACCCCCGTCTTGGGTTGCCTACCTGAGCCTTCAATTGGTATCAGAGCTCGGTGCTCTATTTGAAAATCTAACGATTTTGAGCTAAAGATCATGGCAGTCCAAATTTGAAAATTTGAAAGTTGAAATATCTTGAAAAACTTTGAAAAGAATTTAGAAATCATATGTTGAGGGAGAGTTTTTGAAAAATTATTTTTAGATCATATTTTGAGAGGGAGCTCAATGTTTTTCATTGCTACATTGCTTATAGTTAATCTTTTGGAGCATGTTATGTTTATTTTTGAGCTTACATTGTCTATATACTTAAAGATTTTGTCATTATCAAAAAGGAGGAGATTGTTGGTTCTGGTTTTGATTATGACAAAATACTTAAGTATATTTGAGTACTAATTGTACGTTAAGTGTGTAAATCAGTTACAAGTAGTCAAAGAACTGAATTTTGAAGAAGTTTCATCCTTGCACAAGCATGTGTCGATACCTGAGAACCAAGTTCGATACTTGGAGATCAAGTATCGACATTTGAAGAATAAAGTGTCGACTCAAGGCCTGAGACAAAATATAAGACTTCAGAAAATATTTTTGATCAAGTGTCAATTCATAGAGATAAAGTATCGACACCTGGAGAATGAAGTGTCGACACATGGAGAATGAAGTGTCGACACCTAGAGATCAAGTGTCAACACTTGACTGTAATGGCTAATTTTTCTGAAGTGCAGAACTTCCCTAACTTGGTTCCAACAGCTAGTTTTTCTCCTCCAATGGAGATCAGCTCCACTGACACCGTCGGCGACCACGATGGCCATCACAGCACCCATTTAGACCTTCACGGCCACCACCTCACCGCCGCTGACCACCCATCAATGCCGATGAGGACTGGCATGCACAGATCCATGACAGTCGGCGAGGGGGTTTTAGGAAAGAAAAAAAGTTTTAAAAAAATAAGGAAAACAAGAAGAAAATTCTTCTTACATGATTAAAACATGCATATAGTTTTATTTTATAGATATGAAGCATGGAAACAGGATCGATATATCAGATCATTAAACTTTCTACAGATAAATAGAAAACACGATTCCAATCTTCTTCGGATACCAGGGGTCTAATATCAAATGTAGAAAAAGATTTACATAATCCCTTGAATCGATCGAAAATATTAGAATTTAGAACAATATTTAGATTTCATAAAGAGAAGTTTGTGATACATACCTATATTCGCCATAATCCCCAAACTTACTCTCAATGGTCACGCGAACATCGTATACAGAATCCTCTTCGGACTTTCTCAGAAGATAGATGGCTCTCGATGAAAAAAATCACCGTGACAATATAACTCACATCATATATATAGAGAGAGAAAGCGGGGATTCTTCGGACTTTCTCAGAAGATAGATGGCTCTCGATGAAAAAAATCGCCGTGTCAATATAACTCACATCATATATATAGAAAGAGAAAGCGGAGAGGCCTAGCCAATAAAAATGAAAACACCTCAACTGATCTTCCCATCACGAGTCACGTCGAGTTAAGACCTATATTGTATCGTCTCAACTATACCAAGTCATATGAGATACTCCTAGTCCAAATAATGATCATATAATATTAGACTCATCGTACGTCTACCAACATAAACCAAAAAATCAACACAATTTTAATAAAATAAAATTAATAATTAATATTAGCCTAAATTAGAAAAATCCTTACAAAGGGATGCATTCAAACATCATTAAAGAAAACAAGGATTGAAAGGTTATGTTTCCAGTCTACCGGCTTCAGACCTTTGACCTCCTAGAAGACTACTCGATTGAAAGGTAATGTCAAGAACCAAATGACATGTTGGTGCTGGATGCCTAGGAGTATCCATCTCAAGCATGGAATACGATGTAGGGTGGAACATAATTCAACCGCTGGTTGAACATGGAATGTCAAGTAAAATTCAGGACATTCAAAATTGCCCAAAGGAAACAATTGTTGGCAACAAGAGGATACCAAAATATTCAAAACGGGAAGATAAATAGACCAGATAAAGCACAAAAAAGAAATAAAACATTCTTTCATTCGAACCCCAACGTTCAGTAGCTCCTAAACTTCTACAGATAATAAGCTTTGCTAGTTGAAAATTTCATAAAAGCAATAACTTAACATCACTCAATAAATACGTCACATGTCCTTGTTGATCAGGCCTATGCCGTCTTAGATTTGGAGATAGCCCTCTTCCGCTGCCCAAGCATATAACGGTACATGTGAGGGCTGCCTGCAGTAGCGATTCATTCAATCAAAATAAGAAAGTCAGATCCAGTGCCCTATCAGCTTCCGCAACAATACCCAAATATGATCGGAAAAAAAGAGAAGGGAAAAATGTAGAAAACATGCCTGGAACATAGATTCCAAGGGCAATAATGGATGCATAGAAGTAATCAAAGGAGAAATTCCATGTATTGGGCATCCTAATGCAGTACTTCTCAGATGCCTGCCATGAGCACAAATAAAACATCAATTAGGCATGGCACAGAAAACCCAGAAAGTTCATATTCATATAGCGTAAAAATTTTCCAGCAATTTGTAGGAGGATAATCTACTATAATGAGCTGACAACCTTGATGTAGGGCAGGGCAATATATATTAAGCCAACCTCACTGGTGATGCCAGTTGGATACAGAATCAGAAAGGTGCTGTACCTGCACACAAAAAATCCACATGAATGGAAAACTTCTACTGGGAAGTGCACTGCTTGTTGACTGGAACAAATCTTACCTAAGCCATAAGAGCCAGGAAGGTGTAAAGCCAAGTGTCTCTTTCATACCAAAGAAAGAGTACCTAATAATCTGCAAAAAGGAAGATATACAAGATTGTGCACCTAAAGTTAAGGAATAATCTAATTACATGATCTCAAAGGCTAAGGGGCCAACTGCTTTCAATACCCAAAGCACATTGACACTTCATGCAACCTTTAAACGGGGCAAATTAATATTTGGAAATCTAAATTTGGTCTCAAGCGATGTAATTACAGATGATAATACAGCAAAGAAGCAACTCCTTGTGTGCTAAACATAAAGGAGCATGAACATTTTTCTAAATATGTAAATAATTACAAATACTTAAATTCATTTCAGTACTATCTTATTAAGCAATTAAGGATGTTGCAAACCCAGGCATCTAAAAAGAAAAGATAATTAGAAGGATGGATGGAATTTAAAAATTAAACAGAAATCATCAGATTCACATTATCCCTAAATGCTGAAGCCATCTCACCCTAAAACATGGCAACTCTACCATTTTGTAGTGTACTCACTTTAAAGAGGGTACATATTGGTCACAAAAAATTGGCATTTTCGTACAGGTCAGACATTTTACTTCCAATGCTTAAGCTTGATATCAGTGGATTCCATCTTTCATGGCATGATTCCATTTGAAATTTTTAATAACTAAGTAGTATTTTCTATTTATCTATGTACCATCTTTGTTTCCTGCCATAAAATCCAAAATCAGTAAACTTAGTCCTAGTTCCAGACAAGAACACTACCCATAAACTATATCAGCTAATAAATCAGTACAAGCCAGACAGGTCAATCTGCTATCAGTGAATAATGCATCAATAATACATCAATCTACATCCTGCTTTTAAAAATAACTGCAGTGTGTTCTCTCCAGCCAATAGGTTGCTATTTCTTTTTTTACCGTTTTTCCATTTTGTTTTTTTAATTATTTAATTAATTTCGTATTTAATTTTGTAATGGCCAATAACGGCTAGTTTGAGGATGTTTTAGGGATTCCCTCTGGGATTTTGAGTCCTATCCCAGCCCTACAAAGTATCCAAAAATAAATTCTAAGTTCTCCCTCTCTATATTCCTCTGTTTCAATTTCTTGTATTTTCTTAGTTTAAATTTTTTGGACTGAAGACGAATTGATCGGCGTCCATTCGAGATCGTGCCACCGACGGGCATTGAAGTTTTGGCTTCTGGGTTATACCTTGGAGGAGAGCATGTGGCCTATCAGTCTTCGCATGAGAAGGATGCCAAATCTCCTTTAGGACAGTAGATTTGTCCGTCTCTCAGGCCAGACTTCCCAACTCTGTTTTATTGTATTTACAATTAATTTGTTACACAAATTTTATTTTGCTACACACACCATAAAAATAATTTTCAATTATTTTTAAAATTACATAAATATACACATAGACATCTATTTTCCTGCTCTAAATATTAACAGTCTAAAGGAAATTTGAGATCTGACTTATAGCCGGTGAGTTTACTAATCAAAGAGAGAAGGAAAAGCTTCAAGATCGAGATCGCGAGACTGGGGTGGAGACCGCGACCGCTACCGAGATCAGGATCGGGAGCATACCAGAGATCGTGAACATCGGAAGTGATCCCGCTTGCCGGACCACCGTCGCTATGGCCGCTCCTACACCCGCTCGCTCGACATCCGTTGCGTCTCCCGATCTCGCTCCCACTTGCCCGACCGCTCCCACCACCACCACAGCCACCACCGCAGCTCCCCCTCTCCTAACAACCGCCGCCGCAAGCACCGCCGTAAGGGTAGCGACGATGAACGGGATCTCTACTTCTCGCCCACCCCCTTTGAGACCGCGAACGGCGCCACCAAGGAGCGCAAGAAGTAGGGCGACGGTGTCGCTGCCCCCGATGCCGGTGCTCCGACGGAGGGGGACGCCGCGGTGCCCACAGACGTGGACCTGAACGAGCTGGAGATGATGAAGAATCTGCGGATCCCGCTGGGTTTCGATTCCACGAAGGGGAAGCCCGTGCCGGGGGCCGTGTAAGTGGGGTGCAGGTGGTCACCAAGAGGCAGCCAAGGCAGTACATGAATCAGAGAGGTGGATTTAATCGCCCATTGCCCTCAAAACGGAACTGGTAGAATCAAAACAGCGGTGAACAGGATTCTGGAATCAAACTAATAATGCAGTGCAAGTTAGAGAACTTTGATGTTCTGTACTCAACCCAGAAACATATACAAGGCCTGTCAGGTAAAGAACTCTAGCATCCCTTTCCTCTGTCATCTTTTTCTATTACTTAGATTGCGCAATGAAATCTTCGAGCTTCAGTATCATTTTTCTATTGCTTGCTACTTGTGTATAGATCTCATGCCTGATTTATAAACTTAGAATCCATGACATGTTTACTGAAGTAAGCAGTTGATTTTTGTTCTATTTAAAGTTTAAAACTGCTTATTTTCATATCTTCCACGTTCTGCACTAACTTCAAAGTGAACCTGGTGGCTTGAGGCCATATTTAAATGTGAAACAGGTAAGTTGCAACCATATTTTTCAATAGGGAACAGTCAAATTGTTGGACCTTTGAAGCACTCCGTTCCTGCCTTTTTTTTTCTTTCTTTCTATTAGATTGTTCATGTACACCACATGGTTTTATGACTCAATGGCCTGTCGAACTTGGGATATCATTTCTTCAGTTCACCAATACGAACTCTATGAGAAACCTCATCATTACCAGGCTCTAGCTTTTCCTTGGGATATCTGTTCCCTAGTATTTCAGTGACACTTTGCTTTCTTCTAGCCATGGCCCAGTACATACACATGCAGGATGGGTTAGTTCATGTCCCTTTGATCTTGAAGAATCTTCAAAAAATACAATAGGTCTTCTGAGAACAAGTCAGTCCAATATTCAGTTGACCACTTGTGGGCAATAGTATAACCTAATGGTTATCAGAAATTCCCAAGCCATTTATTCAGTGATCTATCTGTGATGACAGTGAGGTTTGCCACATCTGCTATGGTGCCATCTGGGCAAGGGCATAGAATATGTCCTATTGGTGCCTACATAATACAATCATGTGCATGCATAATAATCTGTATACTATATGTTAGAGAAACTGTGTTAGGTCTTCATGTTAAGTAATTATTTCTATTCAATTTTTATAAAAATATCAAAGGATTTTCTTGTAATATCCCAACAACCTGTAAATCTCAAAATGCTTTCAGAAGATGCTCATTTGATCAACCTGTTGGATGATTTAAACAGATATTTGCGCTGTAACGTCATGCTATCCAATTTTATATTTATGGATCAATTTCTAATTTTCCTTGGACTTAATTCTTCTTTCAATTTCCATGATATTTTGGCATATCAATTCTACGGCTTATTGTAGCTATATATGCAACTCTGCTATTCACAGAAGCTGTAATGTACTCTGGTTATGGAGAAGATGGTATTTGTAACTTAATATAATTTCTTTATGTATATATTTCAAGAACCGAAGATTGTGAACAACTTATAATGACAAATTAGCTAATTATTTATTTTATTTTCCTAAGTTGCTGATATAAAGTAGTCAGCAGATTGCATTTAGATCTATGCCTTTTTTTTTTTCATGCGGACTGACAGGCATGATAAAGATATGTAATTGATAATTGGTTTGTCCGTCCTTGAGCTTGCTGCCCATATATGACTCTTATTTGAATGATTCTGATTCATCGATTTCTTGTTTGTTTTTATATATTATGAGGTTTGAATTGGTGAAAATACACTAGTAAGTTTTATTGTTGCAACCAATTCTGTTATCATCTTCTAGTTCCTTGAGGCACAGCATTTGGTTAGACATATTAATCTCACTGCATCTGACTACCACACCCACCCAAAACAAAAGAAAAGGAAAAAGTTTTATGCAATAAGTTATTAGATTGATTTGTAAGCTTATATACTTTGTGATCATAATTTTCTCGATAATCTTTTTTTTAATCATTGCCCATTTAACCAATTACGTAATTAGAAGTTTCTGGCTATTGGAAAGCAACATCATAATGCGATTTTACCGCTTGTCTCAAATATCAAAGGTTGCTTGAAAAATTAAGTTCAGGATATGGGTTGTTCAAATTTTAAACTCCTTGACTAATCTAATTTAAAAGGTTTCTTGGATTTGTTTAGCAGCAATTTGTTACTATTATATTTCTTTATTTACACTGAGACATTTTGATCGTATATATGGTAATTGTTTGCAAACATTTAGATATATAAAAAGTGCAGCATATAAATGTATGCTTTTTAGATACATGATTGAATTGGGTTTGCAGATAAAAATCTAAATCAATTAGATTTAGAGAGAGACTGATTTGTTTTGAACTGATCACATTTTAAGATTTTGACCAAAGGTCTTTCGAAGGCTGGTGGTTTCTGAGACATCGAGGGGAATGGGGCTTAAACCCATATATTAGTCATCAGAGTAGATCCCTTCCATCATGGTAACCCCATGGTTAAGGTTCAAAAGGAAACGATCTCTAAGGTGACGTCTGGAAGCACCATTTTTAGGAGTTTATCTCCATCTTATCCTTATGGTGTGGTACTCTATTATGACAGTTAGGTTGAGCATAGCTCTTAATAGATCCAAGACTATGAGTTCAGCGAGGTACGATTCCGTTGCACGTACCCTTGAAGGATTTATCTTAATGAGAGTAGTCGTGAGGCCACAACTATGGGATCCAGGCGAATTCCTAGTAACTCTCATGAAAATTAAGGCAAGCACATGGCCTAAATAGCGCTACCGCGCATTTTGATCAATTCATCTTCATACTGTGTGTTGCCGATCTCACCGCGGTGGCCTGTAGCTCGTGAGCTGGCACCGGTTCTCGGACACTCTCACCTCGAGATCTTCAAACATCCGGACCTGCAAAACAAGATCAGAGACCCGGGCCGGGGGTTCCGACAGGGGCACTCCGACGATCAAGTCAGAGAGCGGCAAGATGGAATAGGACCTCTAAGGCGGGCTCCCGAAGGATCACCGTGTTTAGAGGAGATGTAAAATGAAAGAAGTGTGAGGAAGAGAGGAGTTGAGGCCCGGCTTCCCGTGCTAGGGCCACCGAGCTCTCGCCTGAGGACTTCCCGAGATCCTCCCGAATCGTTCTTTTGGTGTTCTCCCCTTTTTTTCCACCTACCTTTCCGTCCGTTTTTACCATCCTTTTTATATCACCGAATTGCCTTCAACCCATGTCCCCTCCAGGGAGCTCTCTGAGACCTCTGGACATTCTCCTTCCCCTTCTTCTTCGAGTCTGGAAGTTAAATGGCCGGCCCGCCTCGTCCGCAGTGTGTCACGAAAGGAAGAAGACTGGTGAGGCCTTGGGCTGAGCGCGGGAGCTCTCCTTTCGGGGCGTTGACAGTGGGCTTCCAGCCGTTTCAGGCTCCTGCCCGCTAGGATTTCATTCCTCGGTTGCGGGGCCTTGATTAACTGGTATAAACGAGGTTTCGCGTATCACTACAGGCCGTACCGGTGTCTTGTACGGAGCACGGTGCGCGCTGGCTCTAGTGGCGACCTCGCGACCCATGTCTCTGCCTCCCCAAGGCTTTGCAGAGTAGGGCTGATCTCGGCCGAGGTGGACCCATCAGAGGGCGCTACCTAGCGGTGGAGCAGGGGCTGCCAGTTTCGGCCGAGGTGGACTCCTCCTGGGTGGATACCTGGCGGAGTGGCAGAGAGAGGCTCAACTTCGGCCGAGATGGACCCGTCTTGGGGTGCCACCTGGCGAAGGAGCAGGAGGGCCTAGCTCGACCTCGGCAGAGGTGGGCCCGTCTTGGGGTGCTACCTGGCGAGGGAGCGAGGGGCCGCCAGCTTCAGCTGAGGTGGACCCCTCCTGGGTGGACACCTGACGGAGTGGCAGAGAGAGGCTCGACTTCGGCCGAGGTGGACCCGTCTTGGGGTGCCACCTGGCGAAGGAACAAGAGGGTCCGGCTCGACCTCGGCAGATGTGGACCCGTCTTGGGGTGCCACTTGGTAAGGGAGCGAGGGGCCGCCAACTTCGACCGAGGTGGACCCCTCCTGGGTGGACACCTAGCGAAATGGCAGAGAGAGGCTCGACTTCGGCCGAGGTGGACCCGTCTTGGGGTGCCACCTGGCGAAGGAGCAGGATGGCCCGGCTCGACCTCGGCAGAGGTGGACCCGTCTTGGGATGCCACCTAGCGAAGGAGCGAGGGGCCGTCAGCTTCAGCCGAGGTGGACCCCTCCTGGGTGGACACCTGGCGGAGTGGCAGAGAGAGGCTCGACTTCGGCCGAGGTGGACCCGTCTTGGGGTGCCACCTGGCGAAGGAGCAGAAGGGCCCGGCTCGACCTCGGCCGAGGTGGACCCGTCTTGGGGTGCCACCTGGCGAGGGAGCGAGGAGCCGCCAGCTTCGGCCGAGGTGGACCCCTCCTGGATAGACACCTAGCGGAGTGGCAAAGAGGCTCGACTTCGGCCGAGATGGACCCGTCTTGGGGTGCCACCTGGCGAAGGAGCAGGAACACTTCTTCCCAAACTGGGGATCTTTTGAAAGAAAAAATCCACGTGGTACTGACCGTGTCCAGCTGGACCTGACACGCGCTCCACGTCAGCGATGTAGCCATATCACTGTGTATTTTATACTGAATGCAAGTTCAAACCTAAAAGATACTTAACTAAGCACAGTAAAAGTCCAAGAGTTTCATATTATTTACCGAGTTTAATAATATTAAACCTTTTTAATCAATTTTGTTTTATTTTTGAGGGGATTATTATCATTACGTTTTGAAAAAAAAAACCAAAAACGATGCAAATCTCTCCCCCCCCCCCCCCCCCGTGCACGCTACGGGGGCGCATTCCGCATGCTCTCGTACAGTTTCGTGCATTATTTCTTTTACTATTTTTTCATTTTGTTTCTTTTAATTATTTAATTAATTTCGTATTTAATTTTATAACGGCGATAATAGCTAGTTTGAGGGTGTTTTGGGATTCCCTCTGAGATTTTGAGCCTATAAATAGGTCTCTATCCCGGCCCTACAAAGCATCTAAAAATAAATTCTAAGTTCTCTCTATATTTCTATGTTTCAATTTATTGTATTTTCTCATTTTAAATTTTTTAGGCTGAAGACAAGTTGATCGGCATTCATTCGAGATTGTGCCACCGACAGGCACTAAAGTTTTGGCTTCCGGGTTGTACCTTGAAGGAAAGCGTATGGCCCATCAATCTTCGCACGAGAAGGAAACGAAATCTCCTTTAGGACAGTAAATTTATCTGCCTTCCGGGCCAGACTTTCTAACTCTATTTTATTATATTTATAATTAATTTGTTACACAAATTTTATTTTGCTGCACACACCACAAAAATAATTTTCAATTATTTTTAAAATTACATAAATATACACATAGACATCCATTTTCTTGCTTCAAATATTAACAGTTATCCAAAGTTATTGTCTTTCATCCAATATGGTCATGATGTTTATGAATGAAAAAGAAAGATTAACATCAATTTTCCAACCAAATTCATGCAGTATGTTTTTATGAACCGACTGAATTTATTTGTATTTCTTACCTCTGTAATGGACCAGCTGATCACCAGGGAACTAACCAGCAGATGTGTTCTAGTCTGCAAGCCAATGGTCGAGTTAATCAAAACAGCAGAAAGAAAAAAAGAAGGTAAACTTTTGGTTTAAATTAAAACAAAAAGCTCTAAAGACACCATATCCATACCTCGGGGAAACTCCACAGGATGCCCCAGGTTACAAACAATCTTGAACCAATTTGTGGCAAAGTTGCCGTCACCGGAGACCTTACCAGTCCTTTTAAAGATAATTTATAAGAGAAACAGGATTAAAAGACTTATCCCCCTGTTTCACTTCCAAAGAAGCTACATCTCCTACTCTTGTCAAGAAAAAGGGGGAAAAAAAAGGGGGACTGTATTCCTCACCTACAAGGCCGTGAAGAATCTGCAAACAAAGAATTAAAAGAGAATAAATTAACAGAAACCGCCAAAATTTAAAAAAAGATTTTTTTGAAAAAAAAGGTCCAAGATTTCGTTACCTCCATGACTGCGGCAGTCTGAGCAAGCTGCAGAGGCCTCTCGACAGCATCATACACCGCCGTGTGCCCGGATTCCTTTAAAGCCTTCAGAGCAAAGTACAATACCTGAATCCTGGAACGATTCAGAACAGATCAAATGACATATCAAACATAAGATCCCGCAAGGCAACTTATATACCAATCCGAGAGCCAGAAATTCCAAAGAGCAAGAGAACGAAATTACCATCCGGCGAACACCGTCCAGTTGTAGATGGAGAGGTAGATTCGCTTCACGACAGAAAGAGAACCCGCCATCGAGTCCAAGTTAGAGATGGCTTCTTCTCGAGGAGAACAAATGCGAGATCGGTGATCTAGGGTTTCTATAGATACGAGTCAGAGGCGAAGCTCCAGTAGAGTGGATGGGTAGCTTTTTCGCATTGATAGGTTTAGGTGAGCGGATCAACCACCAAGGTTTACGTGCTCTAAATGCTCCCCTCACTCGCCCTCGTCATGAGAGGAACCGAAGGAGAATGACCCGAATTAAAAAAAATATAAATAAATCAAATATCCAAGATGAGTTTTGACGTATACTGACTCGCGGACTACCTTGAGCCGGCTCGCTCAGATCCATTGATGGGCATGTGCATCACCGTCCATTTATTAGATGGACGCTGTGCATCGCCGGTGGATCAACGACTGGTGAGGGGACCGTGTCCCGGAACCGAAGAAGGCAAGGGCGATTACAAGTAATTAACCATCAGAATGTTTTACATGCGATCGTTAATTGAACTCCTCTCTCTATATCAGCGTCACGCTCTAGCGTCACTTTTACTCGGTTGTGACGTTTCATGTAAGCGGACAGGATCTCTTGATCACTATCCCCGGTGCCACAGATGAGATTGCCACATATAACCTTCTATGCACCTTGGACGAAAAGGGCATTGACCTGATCTCACCCACTCGCTCTGGTAGGCGGTGTCAACCCCACCGAAGACTGCCCTTTTCAACCAATGAACAACAGACTTGTGGCAGAGTGGTGACAGTATTTTTTTTTAAAACTGTTAAACAATAAAGAATATTAAAGCACGACACTTTTCATTTCTTTCCCAAATTTACTCCTGGTACCGGCACCGATGCGTGCGTCGGTGTGATGTCGGAACCCTAGCGGTTACCCCGGCTCCGAGTCCCGGAGGAGATGAGGAAATCCCATCGCCTCGTCGAAGGCTTCTCCCTGGAATGGAAATGGCTCGCGCTCCTTCTCGGGATCTCTCTCCTCACCCTTTCCCTCCTCTTCGCCACCCTCGCCCCCGGCAGGCCCCGCGTCCCCTCCGATCTCGATCCGACCGCTGGCGGACGCCGGTCCCCGAGGCCACCGAGGCTCGCCTACATGATCTCCGGCTCCCGGGGCGACGGCCTGCGGCTCCGGAGAGCTTTACAGGCTCTGTACCACCCCTGGAACTTCTACCTCCTCCACCTTGACCTCGCCACCCCACCGGAGGAGCGGACGGATCTGGCGGCGTACGCCCGATCACAGCCGGCGTTTGTGGAGTTCGGGAACGTCCGGGTGGTGGAGAAGGCCGACGCGGTGTCGTACAAGGGGCCGACGATGATCGCGTGCACCCTCCACGCGGTTGCGATCCTATTGAGGGAGTTCGGGGAGTGGAGCTGGTTCATTAATCTCAGCGCCGCCGATTATCCTCTTATGCCGCAAGATGGTATCTTTTGACCTTTTTTTTTTTTTTGTTCCTTTTCCTTTTTTTAGATGCAGCAAAGTTCTGTTGTGTTCGTTTTTTAGTTTAGGTTTTGTGAACTTCTTGAATCAGTCCATACTTCGATGAGATGAGAGCAAGAAAAGATAATTCTTTGTTAATATTTGCTCTATTTTATTTCCTTATCCACTGCAGATATTCTTCATGTGTTTTCATACCTGCCGAGGGATCTCAACTTCATTGAGCACACTAGTAATATTGGTTGGAAAGAGTGAGTGTAGTCTCTTTGTCCATAAAGTTCCAAGATTCGTGATTCCATGATTCTTGGCTTCTTTTAGCTTAACTGTCCTTTTTCGTAAATGCAGGTATCAGAGGGCCAGACCTATTGTTGTAGATCCGGGATTGTATGTATCAAATAAAACTAATGTATTTTGGGCTAAAGAGAAAAGAAGCATGCCTGCATCTTTCAAACTATTTGTAGGTACTGCTTAAATATTTTTTGTTTTTTAATCCTTTTTTAGCCATGAGTTTCCTTTTATATATTTCTGATCATTGCAGTTTGTGTGTATAGCAGTGTAGAAAAGTTAATCTCACTTGAAAGAACATGGCTCCAAATTGGAAAGAAATACATGAAATAAATGTCGCAGGTCAGGCACGATGCCTGCTAGTCAGAGAATGTACTGTAAAGCAGTCATGGTACTAGTAGGAGACAAGGATTTACTTATATGTGACAATCTTTCTATGAAAAGACTTTTGACGTAGCTGTTAGTTAAATAGAAACACATATAGTATGATATATTATATAGTTTAATGGTTGTTTTATCATATTTTTAGAATTGTTGGAATAGTTGTTGGTGAAATTCCCGTTGCAGACGATGTTTTCATGGGTCCAACTCTAGATTTGTAGGAGAGTTTAAAACATCTATTCATATATGCAAATATGTAGCCATGTGACACTGCAGCTTTGTGGTCATCCACTTATGGACTGTCTATTGGTTTAGTTGATATAGTGAAATAGATCCTTTTTCAACATGGTGACATGTATTTCCCAAAAGAAACTAAAATCATCCCACCCCTTTAAAACTTAATGAGCTTTTTTTTTTCTCAATTCATTGAGTTCAATCATTAATGATCTTCATCCATATTGATGTGACATAGTCCCTTTACTCTATGTCACTCTTATGTTTCTTTACAGGAATCCTAGGCCACTTCCTGTTTAAACTTGCTTACTCATCAAGTTTTAGACCATGGGTAATAAAATGTTTGCAATGATCTCTCAGAATTAAATTCATCTGAAACTCAAGCCAGTTCTCTAATACAAGTGAATTTGTGTATCATTTTTTCTATTCTTTTGGGAAAGTGTATCCAAATTCAGAAGTTGATGACTTTGGTTGCAGCCAAAGTATGGTACATCAATCCCGGTTGTCTCCCAGATCCTCCAGGGAGACTCCATGTGCTATTTCAATTGACAGGGAAAATACCCCTATTATCAGCACCTTGCTTGCTATAGAAGGTTCTCACAATCCTAGGTCATCAACCATGCAAAAACCTTAGATTTTCTGGCACATTTTGGGTAGATGTACAATTTTTAAGTTTACAATAGAGTTCCTGTTAGTTAAAGAGGTGGTCTAGGCCTCCCCACCTCTAGCTCTCTCATGTTTGTTGACATGTCTCCATGAGCTTAGTGATGCCCAAAATCATCAAATGTCAAAGTGGCATCTGTTCTTGAGCATTTTTTACCATGATATCACATTCCTTATCCTGAATATAATGTCTCCGATGATTACCCATCTCAAATAGGCTAAAGCAGAGAGCAAGTAAAAACAATTTCCTTTATCTGGAAATTATTTGTTGTTGCAATGCACATGCCATTGACAAAATATCATTTGCTGAGTTTGTATCATTGTGAGCAACTTTGTTACAAAGGGCATGTTGTGATAGGCTGGTCGGATTAATTGGCAAAAGGCCAAAAGCCCAAAAGTTAATAAGCCAACTTATAAAGTCCGACTGTCTCATCTCTAAAGCACATTTATCTGACCAACTTATAAAGTTCGACCGACTCAAAGTTGAAGAAATATCAGGTGAACTACTTCTGAAAGGGGTCAATGACCAGATATCGTCGACCAATTAAAGAAAAATTGGGATGGCAAGAAAAGAGACGGTTATTATAACGGAATGACCATCGTTCATTATAACGGGTTCTAGTTAGTTTTAATGGAATGACGTTGAGATTAACTGTAAGGAACCCTTCCTAACTAATTTTTGTTAAGGCAAACGCCTATAAATACTTGTAAGAGGGGATCTCCGAAGGTAAGTGAAAAATATGGTAAAGTATTCCTGATCCAACTTAGCTTCTTAAATGGTTCTCTATCTGTTGCTCGAATCCTTGCTGACTTAAGCATTGGAGTGTCCTCCACTAGAAATCCTTCGACGAGGGAACTTGTTTTGCAGGAGCTTGAGAAGACCGGCCGACGGATCTTGATGGTGCAAGAAGATCATCGGGGTTTGGCATCAACAGGGCATATTGGTTATGACTTCTCCAAATTGAAATACTGAAACTCAAGTGCCAAATTTCTTTAACCGGGGACAATCAATGAATGTGATAGAAGTGAAAGATTTTGGGTTTTCTAAACTTCCTCTCCTTTGTAGTTATGGAGCTTTTGGAAGAGAGAATTATTCACAACGAGTATTAGTTGGTGAATGAGTGCATTTAACATTGTAGTTGTTAGTGAATGATCTTGCATGTCTATTTTCAAGACTCAAATTATGGTTTTGTTTTTTGGCAAACAGTTATTTTGGTTTTTAGGTAAGGAAATTCTGAAGTTATAAGGCTTGTATTGTAGAATGATCTAGGTTGTTCTCAGAGTCATAAATTCTTCTACCTACTGTAAATAAAATTTTGGTTATCAGATGTCTATGGGAAAGTTTCTGATGTTGCAAGGCGATGATTATATTAATTACTAATCAATTTGCATACTTTGAGGGATGCTGACTGGTATCAGTTTTTTTTTTTTTTTTCCAAGATACCACTAAAACATGATTTATGGTTCCTCTCTTCTTCTTCACCTCCTAAATTAGGCTAGGTGGTCTGTATCTTCTGTTGCTCCTATCCAATTCTTCATTCCAATTTGTGTTTTTGACTTCTATTTTGTCATCATGAACTTTATGATGCTTAGAGGTCCCTTTATCAAGCATATAATTCAAATCACATTATTGGAGGATGCCACCCATTAATGCTTTAAATTCCAATGGGATGGGGTGTGCTGGCCGTCTTGTCCCATTATTGTGAGAAAACAAGATTGGGACAGGTTTTGGGACTCTGAGATCCATCCACATGGGGGAAAGAAGAAGAGAGGAAAGAAAGAAAGAAAGAAGAAGAAAAGGAGGGAAATGAAGGGAGAAGAAAAAGAAAGGAAGGAAACAAGGGAGGAAAAAAGTAAGAAGGAAGAAGAAAAAGAAAAGAGAAGGCAAGGGAGAAGAAGAAAGGGAGGAAAGAAGTAAGAAGGGGAAGAAAGTAGAAGAAAAATGAAAGAAAGGAAGGAAGAAGAAAAAGGAAAAAAGGAATGAAAGAAAAAAGAAAAAGAAATAAACAAAGAAAGAAAGAAAGGAAAGAGGGGAAGAGTGATGGAGGTACCTTTATTGGGATGCTCGACCGGGAGGTTGCCAGGATGGGGTAGGATAGTGGGGTGTCCCATTCCATGGGATTTAAAACCAGTTGCTACCCTTTCATAGGAATTCTTACAGGTTTTTAAATCTTCATGATGATAAATCGTTGATTTGAAATGTAACAATTTGGTGCACTTGTTTTTGTACTTTAGGTTATATTACTTGATACACCTATATCATTCCATAGCTTCGAGATCGTAAAGATGTTTGAGAGTGAGCAAACTTACCAAGAACTTCCTTTGAGATCGTTATATCAATCTTTAGATATAAGGGGCCATGCGGTAAGGCTCTATTAATTGCCATTTTGGATCACTAGCTTGTGGCTATGTTCATAATTGCTTATAGTTTATGTTTGTTTTATCTTAGGTGAGACCAATTTCATGATCCTGTGCGTTCGTGTTCTGTGCTTCTTGGCGGAATTTTTGTTTCGAATGAATTTGATGAGGTTAAACTTTTAGTGTTTGATCAATGCATTCAACACCCACGTGGACTGTTGTTTGCTTTTGCTGCTTAACAATAAGTGTCAGATCTCTTTCTTCTAATAGTTCAGTGTTATGCTGCATTAATCTATGAGATCCTGTTGTTTGATAACTACCTGCTCTTTTCTCTCCTTACTGTAGGCTCTTCGTGGGTGGTGTTAGCTCGGCCTTTCCTCGAATTTTGTATATGGGGTTGGGATAATCTCCCCCGGACATTACTCATGTACTACACAAATTTCTTGTCATCCACAGAAGGCTACTTCCATACTGTGATATGCAATTCCAGAGACTTTCAGAACACCACTGTCAACCATGATTTGCATTTCGTGATGTGGGACAATCCACCTCACCTAGACCCCCTTAATTTGACATCACAGCACTTTGATCTGATGGTTGATAGTGGGGCACCCTTTGCTCGAACATTTACCAAGGATGATCCTGTTCTGGACAGGATCGACAGTGAGCTGCTGTGGAGATCGAGTGGCAGATTCACTCAAGGTGGCTGGTGCTTGGGGAGTTCTCGGTTTGGTAACGATCCTTGTGTTGTTTTTGGAAAACCTGGTGTCATAAGACCAACGATTGGTTCGAGAAGGCTTGAGAAACTGTTGATGAAGCTCCTGGATCCCGATAATTTTAGGCCTAGGCAATGTGCTGAAGCTCCAGGTTCACGAGAATTTTAGGCCTAGACGATGTGAATAATTCAAACATGTTATACCCCGTTACTGTAAAGTTTTTAAGGTTTTACTGCACAGCTGGGTATGGGGCGAAGGTGCGCATGCAGTTGCTACGTTTGTTTCTGTTGTGCAAATGTTGTGTAACTGATTTTTGAGGATACGTGCGGCAAATTTTTTTTTTTTTTTTTTCATTTTTTTTCTTAATTTTATTTTCTAAGGTCATCTTTTAAACATATGTCCAAGAAAAGAAAAAGAAAAGAGGAAAGAGAAGTGCTATGTGATAGGTGCTCTCTGTGTTCCTGTATCTCACTCTTGTTTTTAGCTGGATAGATGCATTCCTTTCCAATTCATGCTTTGAGATGATGTTTCAAAATCTCAATCTTGTGAACATTTAGGATCATTGAGTTCTTTGCTCAATGAGAAGAAAAGGACCCAGGCTAGTTTTGAACAGATTCTCAATGTATCGATAGAATATGGAAACCTGGAAGCATTGAGGAAAAGAAAATTTAAGGCAAATAAATAAAAAAAAAAAAAAGCAAAAAACAAGGCATGAGATGGTTAGCAGATGATGTTCTTGTCTTATATCTTGGTTTGATCTGATATTCAAAGTTTGTGACTAATGAGATTGATATGTTGTCATCATCATTATACTAGTATCTGGCATCTAAAATGGATTATATAATTGTATGGGTTCAAATATATGGAGATGAAAAGCCGGAAATGCTTCTGATTTGGTTGTAAGCAGCATCAATGAGTTTGGTATGTGTGCTACTTCAACATCATTTAGTTTGAAATAGACAAGATGGAGGAGTTCTCAAGTTAAATGTTATCTAGTTTGGTACTTTGGTCTTAGGTCTTGTTATGGGCCTAACATCTGATTTCAAACAAAAAAATATATACAATCAGAGAATTTGACACATAACCTACTTAATTAATTATCGATTTTTTTTAGATCAAGTTATGATTTTACAGAGAATTATACCTTATATTGCATGCACAACCAACATTGTGCATGAGGTTTAACAGTGCGTATTTGCTGAATGGTCCTGCAAGAACGGGCGGTTGTGGTTAGTATTATTCATGTGCGAGTCGGATGGAATAATCGGCCTGATGTAGGGCATGCTGGGTGTAGGCTATGATCTCTCCACAAAAGAGACAGCAGCTAACGAACGGGTGCCACGTGTCCCTTTCCAGAGGGTGGTGACCTCTGCGTGTCCTTCACGCAAGTCAGGCCCGCCCCTCCAGCTGTCGTATGGGGTTCGTCTTCGCCCTTCCAAGCGAGAGGCAGGCTCTCTCCACCCGGGTACTCTCTCTCTCCCTTCTTTTCCGCAGAGATCCCTCGGCCTCTTTTTTGTTTGCCTTTTGGCGTATACCCATCCAGATGCGAACCTGCCGCCGGCGATTCCCAGACTAGCGCCCGGTGGCTCCATTCGCGCATCCCCGGACCCTAATCTCTTAAAACAGATAACCTCTTCCGCTTACCCCAAAATATTGCGAAAAACTTGTTTGGTTCGTTGAAGTGGTTGAGCATCTCGAGTTAGTGATGGCAGCTTTTGGATTTTAATCAATGTTTTGAGTCTTACATGGCTGTCTTTCTTCGTTTCAGATAACAGTAGTCTTAAAAATGTTATTATCGACCAAGGTTTTCAGAATAAATGTTAAATACTTGATGCGTTGTTACTTATTAGGAGCATCATGTGGTTTGGCTGTGATTATGATCTCTTAGTTGATATAATACTTAAAGAACTCAGAAGGTGCCATTTACTAACATTATTATATTGTTAGAGCGCTGATTGTCTTGAGGCTACGAGCGGGAGCGGGTTGATATCTTTGCCCTGAAAGAAAACTAGGGCATCCAAAGTGTGCTCGAATCTGTGAGCCATTTCCTCGAACGCTTGGCGTGCGAGTAGAGACGAAATAATGAAGGGCAAGACTGTGGCTCTGACATTCGCCGAGCGCATTCGGGTTCGTCTTTCTTTCCAGATTCTTGCTGGACTTCATTTTATCCCTTGAAAAAAAAGACACCGCTTCACTGTTCATTCTCTCTTCGTCGGGATGGTTTATTATTTGTTTGCTGATGTTCTCATAACCCCATTTTATCCCTTGAAAAAAAAGACACCACTTCACTGTTCATTCTTTCTTCGTCGGGATGGTTTATTATTTGTTTGCTGATGTTCTCATAACCCCTGGGTTTCAGAATATCGTGGCTGCCAACTGGCAAGCTCAGCTTAATACTATAAAAGTGGATGCAAAAGGGAGGTATGTTTCGCCCTTGGAAAACAGTTATGATGTCTAGTGGATCTAATGAAATAATTAGTTAATTAAAGTTTTTCTCTTTTTAGGAAAAGATTATCCAACTCCAATGATTTTGCGTTGTATTTGCAAGTTATTGGTTACTGTTGTGGAGACAGATATGTTTTTCACCGAGTCATGATTCTGTGTTTGCATGTAGTTTGCTTTCAGTTGAATGGATGATGATTAGCTTTCTGTTTTTTATTGTTTCAAGCAGCAAAGATGACATTTACTCATCCAAAATTCGCTACATGTTTAAGAAGGGCAAGCCATACATCTGGATTCGAGAAGGGGACTTGCACAACATGGTATGGATTTCTTGGAGTACTTGAGCATTTCCTGCTGCTACTCTTGTGATTTGATACGTTCCAGTATTATTCTTTTGCTGAAATTAGTTGCAGTGATCACTAAATAATCATTTGGTTATATCTGATGCAAACCCTGACTGCTTGGCTTTCATTTACATCGTTGTTGCACGCTTCATTTATGAAGTGCTGGTTTGAAATAGATTTTTGATATGCTCATTGTTGAATGACTCAATCTGTCTGATAGGTTTAATGCTTATTTCGCAGAATATTATCATTGATGAGCGCGCTTCTCTTTCACTGAGTAGTGTTGTTCCAGGTCCACTTATGGGCTTGCTGCGATCTATAAGAAAGGTCAGTATGTCATTGACATCTAGCTTTCTAACTTTTGTGCATGGTTTCAATGATTTCTTAAGAAATATGCTGAAGATCTGACCTTGGATGTCCACTTGCTGTGTATAGATTGTTTTGGAAGTTGTATTTGTCTGGTCCCATAATAGAAGTTTCATCTTTATATTAGTTATCCACACCAAACATTAATGACATTGCATATACCATTTATTGCATTTATGCTTAGAGTTTCAGGACATGATGATCAAGAGAAATGATACTATTCCTTCCTTGCAGCAGATATGCAATTCAAGAATGGCATTTTGATAAGGTTTACTTATTCACTCTCCATATGGCTGATTTTGGTGACTGTATCATGCTTTAAAGATATGAACCTGTTCATCTCTCTCTCTCTCTCTGCCTCCCCTCTCTTTCTCTCTCTCATCCTCTTCCCCCTCTGTGGCATTTGTTGTTTTTTAGCAGCTGTTAGTTTCCCAAAAACATGTGCATGTTTTCTTTTCCTATATTGTCATGTCTTTTCAAAAATGAAATAAAGCATAAGCATCATATACTTTTTTTTTAGAATAGCTTTCCCGGATAATTTTTTGTGTATTCTTCAATTTGGATGTTACCTATACAGTGATGGCAAATATATTTCCTTTTATCCATGGTATATGAATTTTTTCTCCTCCTTAATGAATAAGCATGCTATTGAAGAAAACATGGATTTGTGAAGTGTTGCCATTAGCATATCTTTAGTAACTAACTACAGCTTTTATTATTTTCCTTCTTTTCTATCTTCTGCGGAGCATATTGTTTCTAATTGATAGTTATTGGAGACTTGGGAAGCTATGGCATAAAATGGGCTCTCTGTTTGATCTTATGTTGGTGAAGGGTCATAAGAGTGATACTGGAACTGTCTCTGACACTATCCCTGTCTATCTATTGCAGTTGCCTGCTCGGGTTGCTTTGGCAGGTGATATCAGACCTCTTAAAGATGATAAGGTAATTTTACCTTTAAAATCTCCTGTAAATTTGGACCTTTAAAACTTTAAAGTTTTATGAGTCAACCTCCTGATCATTTGTTTATTAGTCAGTCAATAGGAACTCAAATACCTGTCCTATTCACAAAAAATTCTGTCAAGGTTCTCTTAAGAGGGCTGGACTGTCAGTAACGATGTTATGGATCCTATCATATGTCATGCATGTGCTGATTTGCCATCTCTGATTTTATGCTGCTTCTAATGCATGACTCCAGGCCCAGATTATTACAGAAAGTCTAGCAGAATCTGTAATGTCAGAACATGAGACAGTCAGCCAGGCCAGTTACAGTGTATCTGCCATACTAAGTTCTGCCAGTACCAGTTGCAGGTCAAGGGGCGAAAACCTTCTGGAGATGCTAAATGAAATTAGCAACTACAATGTTTTTAAGTTTAATATAAGGTATGAGAGGCTCATTTATTATATTGAGGTCCCAATTTACCTTTTTTTTTTTGAAGTCTGCCATGGAAAATACAGTTTTCCCTAAACATATTGTTCTCCTCTTGTGATGTGCTAAGGTGACTGGTGTTCATGTCTTGCTTTGTGGGCTTAATGAGTGTTGGACTAATCTGATAAATAAAAGAGAATGAAATTAGAATGTTCATGGATAAGACTCCAAGGCTTAGTAGAGAGAGGAATATCAGTTTAGTGTTGCCATCCCAGGTCTAAGATCTGATTTCAGTACTCTTCTTGCCAGGTAAAAAAAAAAAGGGAAAAAAGGTGGGCGTCACAAGATTTAGGTCAAAGTTAGAGTTTAATGGACAAATATTGCTTACATATTATGGCAATTAGCAGACTTAGTTTGAAGGTTCCCAACCTTAGTCACTACACACCCTGGAGATTGCTCTGATCTGTGTGTCCTTTGGGCTTGCATGCACCCATGCTCATAAATGCCTCTTCCATTATCCTGTGCGAGATCTCCCACAGTCATTGCATATGCATGACCAATAAGACATTATTAGCCAGTGTCACATGACAAACATATAGCTTTATTCGTCATTATAATCTGGACATTTTCTTGAATAGGCCTATGACTATCCAATAAAAAGTTCAAAATCACATATACACCTCTAGATGAGTTATGGAGTGATAACATAAAAACAAACCATCGCAACTGACTCAATTCAGATAAATTTAATTTCAACGTGAGTTTAAGCACCCCAAAGATATCTATGTAACATCCGCATCTATCCTTGGCTTGTTACTGCAAATGCTTGATCAACATTTTAAATCTTATTTGCAGATCATGTACTTATATTGATGGCAGTGGTGACACCCATGATGTGGAACCTGAGGATGTTGAAGCACCTAAAGCAGATATGTTATGTAAGATTTATGCTGAGCAGATTTCAAATTTTCAATTTAGATATGAATCTCAGTTGGCTTAAGGTTGATTAAGAAAATATTCTTGCCGCTTTTCAATGTTTCACTTCTGTAACTGGCACAGATTTATCTAGCCAAGACAGTTTTGTATTCTGCATTGTTAATTTTCTTAAGCACATTATCAGTTTGTTTCACTTACATGCTTTGTTGTCTTTTGTGTAGTGCCATTTTCTGAAAAGATAATTGATGGGATCAATCAAAGTCCAGCAAGACGTAGAGCATTGATGTTTTTCTGTTTTGAATATTATAATGCAACTGCAAGAGTAAGTCATGCAGCTTTATCATCTTCAAACTGCATTTCTGTTTCCATATGTTTAGTAAAATCAAGCTTCTTTGCATTTGAGAGCAAAAGGAAAAATTACTGTAGCAACTTAAATCATATGTTCGTTAATTACTGAATCTGACAAAACATGCATGGTCAATGTTACTGCTGCAGGTCTTCGAGTTTACACCTTTTCCATGCAATGATTTTGAGGATCTAAAGCATGTACTTAGAACAACTGTTTTGATGCTCTCAGACATCATCAATAAAATTGAATTTGAAACCCCTGGATTTTGCATGTTCTATCTATTTTATTAAAAATTATCATGCGAGTTTAGGAGTTGCTTATGTATGCATGTTCATTTCTTGCTAATTTATTATGAAACCTGGAGTTTAATTATATTTTTGAACAGCTTATCATAGCAAGTTGCCAGTTGAAGAGTCTTTGACCAAGGAAGGTTTCTGTAATTTGTTATAGTAGTTGCATATCGTGCACATTCTTGCATGCCGTTAGAGGTATACTGCCTCATTTTTAAGGAAAAAATCACTATGGAAAAACACATGGTTCATATGCCGACACCAATACAGACCTAAAACCGCTCTAAAGCAAAATCCTAAAAAAATTGGAATTCCCTTGTCTCTGTCTCTACTTAAAAATAGTTTAAAAAAAATGTTTCTAGCCAAAAATAAATATCATCATTGTTTTACCTTTTTTATGTCATTAATAAGTGACTCACTAAATCAATAATGATATGCTTTATGACTCAAAAAGTAACCAAAATAACTTGCCTACAAACAAAGTACAAAAGCACTGCCAATTTAAAATGGGAATTAAAAATGGAAATTTCTTTGTTTAACTTAAATAAGGTATACTTGTAAATAGATGTCTCATCTAATGACCCAAAAACTGCTCCTTACACTGGGACGCCTTCTTGATATTATTGAACAGGGGCTACCTGTTAACAATCATCATACAGATTCATGCCTACTACTGGCAATAAAAAATACATGGTTGTCAAACCTAAAATATTTTGAATGGCTTTATAATAATGAATTGGTATTCTCTTTTCCATTTGCTAAGATATAAAATTACGGCTATATTAAATATATTGCAGATATCCTAACATATTGCTATAGACCTCTGGAGATATACTTATATCATGTGAACATATTTAGAAATCCATATCGATGTTGCCTTGCAAAAGGGCTTCTAAATTGTCATCTGAACATGGTTGCAACTTGATACTGTGGCTTAATATTATTCTTTTTGTGGTTATAACTAATGGGCATGAAATCTTTCAGCTTTAGAAACTTGTGCAAACTTATTTTTTACCAAGCTTAGAATATAACAATTCTAGAAATTTGTTTCTTGTTCGCTGACTCTCCTGTTCCCACATGAAGGATGCATTAATGCTGTCCATTGACCAGAATGGATTTGATGTCCTTGCTAAGATCCCTGAAGCAATTACCAGCAGTGGCCTCAGTCAGCAGTATGGATGGAAAGAGTTCAGGTTCACATTCAAAGACGAAGCACGAGATATTGAAGCTTTTTGCCGCATGCTGGTGGAATTGGAAGAGGAAGCTCTTCAGAGTGTCAAGAATTATAGCGGGCTAGGTTAAACCATGAAGCATGCAATCATAATCAAGGCAGTGATCTCTGATGCTCGATCAACATCAGAGTTCCCTTCCAGCAGAAATTATTTTTTGACTGGCCTCACAACAACGAAAGCTTTCTTAACAAAATTGTTTTTCCTTGGTCTGCGGTTGATGTTATTAGGATTCCAATTTTCCATCAACTTGGAGATCTATAATTATTAGAAAATGTTTTGCAACCAAAAGAATTAACTAGAGAAATTACAATAGTAAATGTATGAAACTACAGCTGCATTTTTATGAATGTGATGTAATGATGGTCCTCTCTCCTTCCCACTCTAGATTGACTCAGTAAATTAAGTTTGTGAATTGGAGAACTGTTTCATTCATCTTTCTGAGTACTCAAAACCATGTTTACAATATTCTCCAACTCAAATTATTTTTAGTCCTTTTGACCAAATAATTCTCGAGTTGTTATCCAAAAACAAATTGATCTAGAACTATTCAGTTATTCTTGAATTGTACATGAGTTATATAATGTATTCATGAATTATTCTTATGTCCTTGACGAAGTTTAGAGATTTTCATATATAGGTTTTTTTTTTTTTATTTTGATAGAAGGGGGTGTTGAGAGTAAATACAATCCAAAAAGTCAGAGAGGATAACATGTACAGGAGTTAAATGTCAGTTGGTCCAGACCAACGAGATGCAATGTTGGGCAATGAAGGAGGTTATCCAATTATCAGTCGAGTTAGCCTTTCTATAGATGTGACGAATCTCAATGGACAGACAATCCGTAAGAGAATGTGGATGTTCCTCGGGATGGGGTGGGCAGAGAATGTCGACATGGATTGTCGAATCCAGTAGATGATCGTCAAGGAATCTTTCTCGATGATGAGACGGTCAAGGTGACGAATTTGACGGGCATACCTGACCTTTGATGATGAGATGGTCATACCTGACCCTCGATGATGAGACAATCAAGATGGAGAATTTGACGGGCATACCTAATGCCAGTCGAGGCTGCATACAATTCCGTTCCGAGAATAGAAGTATCAATGAGAGGAAAACTGCCCGCAGCCAGGAAATTCAGTTGAGAGTCACGGATGACAAAGGCAGCGCCTCCAGATCTATGGCGGAAACTTCCATCAAAGCTGACTATGAAGTACAGTAAAGGAGGGGGTACCCAGGAAACGAAAATCACCCGGGACACTCGAAGAACAGAACAGGGACCCCATATCTCCAAAGACCTCCCAGTCGAGCAAAGATACTCATAGGTCGAAGCGGTAGTCCTATCAACCAGCGACCGGGAAGAGCATCTAACCAAGCTAAAGACCCGCTCGTTCCTAGCAATACATATGTGATAAGCAAAATAAGCCAGGAGGTTAGCATAAGGGAATTCCCGAGCATATCTCAAGGTAGAGAGGAAAGAGTCATTAGCATCCTGGGTCCGGGAGATAAGCCTAGCAAGGCCAGCCACCTACCAAACCCTCGAGGCCCAGTCACAAGAAAATAGGGCATGGGCCTGGGTTTCATCCTCCAGTCCACATATAGGACAACCATAGGGCATGTGAATGCCTCTAGAAGCCAACAGAGTTCTGGTCGGGAGTTGATGCCGAACAAGCTTTCAAAGAAAGAGAAAAACCCTGGGATGAACTGGAATGGCCCATCTCCAACGGAAAGAGGAGTCCGTAGACTCATCCGGAGTAAATATGGACAACAGATCAGACATGGGCACCCGGGGGGAAGAAGAGTGCCTCCAAACTCTCATATCCAGGGCGGAGAGCATAGGTAGAATGATAAAAAAAACCCGACGACCCAGGATATCCCCGAAGAAGGAAATCACCACCTGGCTGTCCCATCGGGATTTCCCCGGAATGATGAGGTCAGCAATAGAGATGGTGTCCGGTATATCAACTGAGATAAAGGTGGGCAATCTAATTAGAGGAATATCAGAAATCCAAGGGTCCGTCATAAATCTGATCGATCTGCCATCTCCAATAACCCAAGAAAGGTGGGGCGTAATGAGAAGAGCTCTCGCTAGCATCTCCCTCCAGATAGCCAAACGGTGCCTTGGAGGGCAATGAGATCCGTCGAGGATAGTCGAATAACCCCCGTAGCGGGCTGTCAGCATAGTCGACCACATGCTATCAGGACATAAGAAGTATCTGGCCAGATGCCTGCCGAGCAAAGCCTCTCGCCTGCTGAGAAGAGAGGTGTTGACCCCTAAAGTGATTTTGATGATAACAAAATATTGGAGCATACATTTAGTCATCTAACAACTCTTCAAATGATTGGCAAGTTTTTGTAGGACAACTATATTGACACATTTTTTCAATTCCTACAATCTTTAATGTTTTGTGTTGAGTTGTAAATTATTTAGAATCTTGTAAAGAAGAACCCTACAAAAAATTTCTATTAAAAACAAGTTTAAGGGTTACTTCTAGTAGTCTTTCAAGCTTCAAGTTTTCTTGATTTTATTGTAAAAAGTGCTTGAAGAAGACTTTAAAGCATGGGACAAGTGTTCTGGAAGTTTGAAGCTGATCTAGCTGAAGAACCACATTCGAGCCGACTGGATGAACAACCCAGCCGACTCTGGCACTAGCGCTGAAGACAAGTTCTCTGGCACGCAGATCCAGCCGACTGGCACCAAGGTCCAGCCGACTTGTCCATAACAAGGTTGAGAACGTTCTGAGATTCTCAGGAATCCGAGCTGACTGGAATTAGATCCAACCGACTCATCTAGAACTCAGTTGAAAATTGTCTGAGAAGCTTCTGAGATTCCAGCCGACTGGAATTCAGCCCAGCCGACTCGTCCAGAGTGAGGTATTTTCTCAACTGGGGATGCTAGCCGATTGGCACTTAACCCAGTCGACCCGAACTTCATCCGAGTTGACTTAAAGTTTGTCCAAGCCGACTGGAATGACGGGGTCACCTCTAACGGCTAGTTCCAGTTCTCAATTTTTGAATTCCAAAAGTGATCCAACGGTAACCTGTCACCTCCCAACGGTCTACAACATTCAAAATCAAGGGAAGGCAATTGAAGTCTCTATAAATAAGGTATGAGAACATCTTTGGAGAGACTAATGAGCAAATAATGATTTATTGAGCATTTATTGAACACTTATTGAAGTGAAGTGAGAGAGCAATAGAGCTTTAAAGTTTGTCTTCAAGCCTGCAACAACTCTTACCAGAAGCTTGAAGCACCTTTTGAGGAAAGCAAGGAAGCCATTGAAATGCATTGAAGAGCATTCAGTGGATTTTCACTCGAGCTGAATTGGCAACCACCCAGACAACAGAGTTTGTCTTTATTGTTGCTTTTTTAATCTATCATTTAGAATATCTGGGTTATTGGTGACCCCTGTTGCAAAAACCAAATAGGTTACTTTGGTGAGCCTTTAAAACCAGAGTGTAGAGGTTTCTTTGGTGAGCCTAGCTAAAAACCAAGGTGTAGAGGTTTTAGGTGAACCTATAAAAACCTAGCTTGGGTTTCTTTGGTGAGCCCGGTTTCAAAAACCAAAGTGTAGAGGTTTGGATTGTGAGCCTGTAAAACAATCTGACTGTATTCCGGTTTGGGGGATATAGTGGAAATCCCGAGTGGTGAACTTGGGTAGTGGACGTAGGAGCTGGGTTGCTCCGAACCACTATAAATCTGCTTTGTTGCCCCTGTTGCAAAAACCAAATAGGTTACTTTGATGAGCCTTTAAAACCAGAGTGTAGAGGTTTCTTTGGTGAGCCTAGCTAAAAACCAAGGTGTAGAGGTTTTAGGTGAACCTATAAAAACCTAGCTTGGGTTTCTTTGGTGAGCCCGGTTTCAAAAACTAAAGTGTAGAGGTTTGGATTATGAGCCTGTAAAACAATCCGACTGTATTCCGGTTTGGGGGATATAGTGAAAATCCCGAGTGGTGAACTTGGGTAGTGGACATAGGAGCTAGGTTGCTCCGAACCACTATAAATCTGCTTTGTTTGTGTTGTGTTTGTTTTATCCTTTAGCTTTTGCTTTCATTCTCTGATTAACACAGCACCTAACCACTAATTGGAATTACTTGTTCACATATTCGCGAAAATTTTGTAATTCCCAATTCACCCCCCTTTTGGGACTAAGCCACCTGGGCAACAGCTGGTATCAAAGCAGTGTCTCTGATTACTTGAGTTAAGATCGATGGCTCATCCCATGAGTACATCCTTGGTCGAGGGCCAATCAACAAATAAACCTCCACTATTCATGGGCACTAATTATTCATATTGGAAAGCACGAATGAAAATTTACATACAAGCTGTAGATTTTCAATTGTGGAAGGTCATCTTGAAAGGGCCATACATTCCCACAATTAAAGTTGATGGCGTGGACATCCCTAAGCCTGAAGAGGACTGGGATGATCATGACATGAAGATGGGGGAATTGAATGCCAAAGCAATGAATTTATTATATTGTGCTTTGGATGCTAACGAGTTCAACCGAATTTTCACTTGCTCATCAGCAAAGAAAATCTGGGATAAACTAGAAGTGACCCATGAGGAAACTTCCCAAGTGAAAACCTCCAAGATAAATCTTTTAGTTCATAACTATGAATTATTCAAAATGAAAACTTCTGAAACAATATCTACCATGTTCTCTAGATTTACATATATTATTAATGGTTTAAAGAGTCTTGGCAGGGTATACTCTAATGCAGATATGGTTCAGAAAATCCTTCGCTCTTTGCTCGATAAATGAGATCCCAAGGTAACTGTGATCCAGGAAGCTAAAGATCTCAATACTTTGATGCTGGATGAACTGCTGGGATCACTCATCACCCACGAGCTAACAATGCAACACATAACGGAAGATGAGCAGAAGAAAAAGAAGACAATCGCCTTCAAAACTGCTTCCGATTCAAAGAGGGATGATGAAGAATCTGAAGATGAAAGCACCTCCTCCAATGATGACCTAGAAGACGAAGACATTGCTATGGTTGTGAGGAGATTTAGAAAATTTATGGGAAGAAAGAAAGGAAGGTACAACCGAAAGTTTCACAGGAAGGATTATGGAAAGGAAAAGAAAAAGGACAGAGAGAAAGACAATGAGGTAGTCCCCACGTGCTACGAATGCAAGAAGCCGGGGCACATATGTCCGGACTGTCCAATGTTGAAGAAATCCTTCAAACAAAAGAAGAAAAAGAAAGTCATGGTTGCCATATGGTCCGACAGTGAAGACTTAACATCATCTGAAGAAGAAGAGACCACCAAGACTGCCAATCTTTGCTTAATGGGTCTCGAAGATGAGGTAACGTCCCCTAACAACTGCACTGAATTTACTTTCGAAGAACTAAATTCTGCTTTTCATGATTTACTTTCTAAATTTAAGAAAGCTGGAGTAAAGATAAAATCATTGAAAAATCTGAATGATTCTTTACTCAAACAAAAAGATGAAATTTCATAAAAGAATATTTTATTGCAAAAGGAACTGCATGACTTTTCTGAAAAATTTGAAAAACTGAAAAATGAGAATTTACCATATGAAAAGAAAAATATTGATTTACTTGCTGAAAATAATGAATTAAAAAGGGAGGTTACAAAACTCAAGCCTTTGATTGAAAAACTCACTTTATCTTCAAATAAGCTTGAGCTAATTTTGAAAGAACAACGAATTTCTAGAAATAAAGCTGGAATTGGTTTCAACACTTCTTTTATAAATGAAATTTCAGCAACAACTTTTGTGAAATCCAAAACACCAGCTCAAAATATTTTATTTCAAAAGATTTTAGCCACACCAAAAATTGTTTCTATTTCAAAATCTTTATCATATGTTCCTAAGAATTTGAGCAAAAATGCATACATTCCAAAAGGTTCAAAATCTGTATCAAGTGCATCAACTTTTAGAACTTCAAATTCTGTTTCCAACAAAAATTCTAAAGTTGTTTGCTATGCTTGTAAAAGAATAGGACATAAAGTTTTTGAATGCAATAATTTTAGTAATGTCCATAAAAAGGTAAAAAAGATTTGGGTTCTCAAAGGAACCACCTCTGCTGACCTGCAAGGACCCAAGGTAGCTTGGGTACCTAAAAGAATTCATTGACTATTTTGCAGGAATGTCTTGCAGCCCAAAAATTGAAGAAAAGGTGGTACTTGGACAGCGGCTGCTCAAGACATATGATGTGTGACAAGGACCAATTCATCACCCTTGAAATGAAAGAAGGAGGTATGGTCACCTTTGGAGACAATGGCAAAGGAAGAATAATCGGTATTGGTAAAATCAAAATAACTCCCTTTACTTTTATTGAAAATGTTTTGCTAGTAGACAAATTGAAGCATAATCTCTTAAGTATAAGTCAATTATGTGATAAAGGCTTCAATGTTGTCTTTGAGTCTTCTATGTGCATAGTTACTAACTCTTTAGATTCTAGCAATAAATTCATTGGACATAGACTCGGAAATATCTATATGGTGGATCTTAATGATCTTGCCATGTCTAGTAGTCCTAGTCTAGTTGCAATGAATGCTAAGACCAAAGAGTCAGGCTTACTATGGGATAGATGATTAGGTCATGCTAGCATGCATACAATTGCCAAATTAATTTCTAAAGATCTTGTTAAAGGCATGCCTAAGTTTAAAGTTGATTTGAATTATGTTTGTGATGCATGCCAAATGGGTAAACAAACTAGGGGGAGTTTTAAATCAAAGAATATAGTTTCTACAACAAGACCTCTTGAACTACTTCACATGGATCTTTTCGGACCTACTAAGACCACAAGCCTAGGAGGGATGAAAAATGCTCTTGTGATAGTAGACGATTTTTCGAGATTTATATGGGTTTTGTTTATTGCATCGAAAGATGAAATTTTTTATGTTTTCCAAAAATTTCATAAAAAGGTTTCAAACCAAAAGAACTTATCTTTGATTTCAATTAGAAGTGATCATGGAACTGAGTTTGAAAATCAATTTTTTGAAAATTATTGTACTGAATTTGGCATTGATCACAACTTCTCCGCTCCTAGAACATCTCAACAAAATGGTGTTGTAAAGAGGAAAAACAGGACATTGGAAGAAATGGCTCGCACAATGTTGTGTGAAGGCAATCTTCCAAAGTACTTTTGGACAGAAGCGGTGAATACTGCATGTTATATTTTAAACCACATTTTGATCCGTCCTATCTTAAAGAAAACCCCCTATGAGCTTTGGAATGACAAAAAATCCAATATTAGTTATTTTCATGTATTTGGTTGTAAATGCTTTGTGCATAATAATGGAAAAGATAATTTAGAAAAATTTGATTCTAAAGCTGATGATGCAATTTTCCTAAGTTATTCTTTATATAGCAAAGCATATAGGGTTTTTAATAAAATGACTTTTACTGTTGAAGAGTCAATTCATGTTATATTTATTGAAGCTAATCCTACACTAATCCTACACCTTCTAAACAAGAAGAGTGCATAGACAATGATAGGTACATTGCAAAAAGGAATGGATGACTTGAGCATTCAAGACAAAGACACTCAAGGTGGAGAAGAAACGGTAAGTAAGGATCACACTGATCTACCAAGGGACTGGAGGTATGTTACATCTTGTTGCCGATCTCACCGCGGTAGCCTGTAGCTCTTGAGCTGGCACCGGTCTTGGACCCTCTCACCTCGAGATCTCCAAGCTTCCAGACCTGCAAAACAGAGTCAGAGACCCTGGCCAGGGGTTCCGACGGGGCACTCCGATGGTCAAGTTAGAGAGCGGCGGATGGAACATATCCCCTAAGACGGGTTCCCGAAGGATTCCCGTGCTTAGAGGAGATGTTAATGAAAGAAGTGTGGGGAAGAGTGGAGTTGATGCCCAGCTCCCTACACTAAGTTCGCTGAGCTCATGCCTGAGGATTCCTTGAGGACTCCCAGGATCGTTCTCTTGGTGTGTTTCTCCTTTCTTTCACTTACCTCTCTGCCCGTTTTTACCATCCCTTTTATATCATCAAACTGCCTCCAGCTCGCATTTCTCTCAAGGGGCTCCCTCCCACTTCTCGTCCTTCTCCTCCCCTTTCCTCTTCGGGCCCGGGAACTAAGTGGCCGGACCGCCTCGCCCGTCGTGTGTCACGAGAAAGGGGGAGGGAGGAGACTGGCGAGGCTTTGGGCCGAGTGCGGGAGCTCTCCTTTCGAGGCGTTGACGGTGAGTGTCCAGCCGTTTTGGGCTCCTGTCTGCAAGGATTCCATTTCTTGGTTGCGGGGCCCCATCCGACTGGTGTAAATGAGGTTTCATGTGTCACTACAGACCATACTGGCGCCCCCTACGGGGCGCAGTGCGCACTGCCCAAGTGGCGATCTTGCAACTCGCATCCCTACTTCCCCGAGGCTTCGCTGAGTAGGGCTGACCTAGGTCAAGGTGGACCCGTCAAGGGGCACCACCTGGCGAAGGAGCGGAGAATGGCTCTACTTCGATCGAGGTGGACCCGTCTCCGGGTGCCGCCTAGCAAAGGAGCAGGAGGGCCTGGCTCGATCTCGGTTAAGGTGCACCCATCTTGGGGTGCCACCTGGCGAGGGAGCAAGGAGCCACCAGCTTCGACCGAGGTGGACCCCTCCTGGGTGGACACCTGGCGGGACGACAGAGAGATGCTCGACTTCGGTCGAGGTGGACCCATCTTCGGGTGCCACCTGACGAAGGAGCAGGAGGGCCCGGCTCGACCTCGGCAGAGGTGGACCCGTTTTGGGGTGCCACCTGCCGAGGGAGCGAGGGGGCCGCCAGCTTTGACCGAGGTGGACCCCTCCTGGGTGAACACCTGGCGGAGCGGCAAATAGGTGCTCAACTTCGGCTGAGATGGACCCGTCTCCGGGTGCCACCTGGCGAAGGAGCAGGAGGGCCCGGCTCGACCTCGGTAGAGATGGACCTGTCTCCGGGTGCCACCTGGTGAGGGAGCGAGGGGCCGCCAGCTTCGGTCGAGGTGGACCCCTCCTGGGTGGACACCTAGCGAAGCGGCAGAGAGGTGCTCGACTTCGGTCGAGGTGGACCCGTCTCCGGGTGCAACCTGGCGAAGGAGCAGGAGGGCCTGGCTCGACCTCGGTAGAGGTGGACCCATCTCTGGGTGCCACCTGGCGAGGGAGCGAGGGGCCGCCAGCTTCGGCCGAGGTGGACCCCTCCTAGGTGGATACCTGGCGAAGTGGCAGAGAGGTGCTCGACTTCGACCGAGGTGGACCCGTCTCCGGGTGCCACCTGGCGAAGGAGCAGGAGGGCCCGGCTCGACCTCGGCAGAGGTGGACCCATCTCCGGGTGCCACCTGGCGAGGGAGCGAGGGACCGCCAGCTTTGGCCGAGGTGGACCCCTCCTGGGTGGACACCTGGCGGAGTGGCAGAGAGGTGCTCGACTTCGATCGAGGTGGACCCATCTCCGGGTGCCACATGGCGGAGGAGCAGAAATACTTCTCCCCGAGCGGGGGACCTTTTGAAAAAAAAATCACGTGGTACTGACCGTGTCCAGCTGGACCTGATATGCGCCCCACGTCAGCGTTGTAGCCATATCACATCTCACCCTAAAGAGTTAATAATAGGAGATCCTTCACATGGTGTTAGGATTAGGGCTACACATAAGGATGCACATGACTACCTAGCCTTTGTATCACAAATAGAACCCCAGAGCTTAGAAGAGGCTGAGACTAACCCAAACTGGATGATGGCAATGCATGAAGAATTAAACAAGTTTGAAAGAAAAAAGGTATGGATACTTGTAGATAGACCTACAGACCACCAAATTATAGGAACTAAATGGGTCTATAGGAATAAATTAGATGAACAAGAAAATATTATAAGGAACAAAGCTAGATTAGTGGCTAAGGGATATAACCAAAAAGAAGGTATTGATTTTGATGAAACTTATGCACCCGTAGCAAGACTATAAGCTATTAGATTATTACTCGCATTTGCTTGCTACATGAACTTTAAACTCTTTCAAATTGATGTAAAAAGTGCATTTCTTAATGGTTTTATCTCTGAACAAATTTTTGTGGAACAACCACCAGGTTTTGAAAATCATGCTTTTCCAAACCATGTATTCAAATTAAACAAAGCATTGTATGGTTTGAAACAAGCACCTAGAGCCTGGTATGATAGACTTAGCACTTTCTTAATTGAAAATAATTTTTCAAGAGGAAATGTAGATAAAACTTTGTTTATCAAAAATAAAAATAATGACATCTTAGTTGTACAAATATATGTAGATGATATCATTTTTTGTGCAACTAACGAATCTCTATGTAAAGAATTTGCTAAGCTTATGCAGGGAGAATTTGAAATGAGCTTAATGGGTGAGCTGAACTACTTCCTTGGACTTCAAGTAAAAAAAACAAAGGAAGGCATCTTCATCAACCAAGCCAAATACACCAAGGAAATCATCAATAAGTTTGGTATGGAGAGTAGTAAAACAATGAGCACACCCATGAGCCAGCTTGCAGACTGGACAAAGATGAGAATGGATCCAATGTTGACCAAAAGTATATAGAGGTATGATCGGATCCTTATTATATTTAACTGCAAGTAAACCTAACATATTATACAGTGTATGTGTATGTGCTAGATTTCAGTCATCACCAAAAGAAACACATATGCTTGCTGTAAAGAGAATAATTAAATATTTGAAAGGAACAGGTAATTTAGGAATTTGGTATTCTAAACATTCTACTTTGAATTTGATTGAATTCTCTGATGCTGATTATGCTGGTTATAAAATAGATAGAAAAATCACTAGTGGTACATGTCAATTTCTATGGTTGAATTTAATTTCATGGCACTGTAAGAAGCAAAACTCTGTAGTCTTGTCCATAGCTGAGGCTGAGTACATGTCTGCCGGTAGTTGTTGTGCTCAAGTGTTATGGATTAAACAACAACTAGAAGACTTTGGTGTATCACAATCTAAAATTTTAATTAAATATGATAACACAGGTGCTATCAATTTGACAAAGAATCCAATTTAACACTCTAGAACCAAGCACATTGAAATTAGACATTATTTTATTAGAGATCATGTATCGAATGGTAATATTGTGTTTGACTTTGTGCCTACTGAAGTTCAATTAGCTGACATATTCACCAAGCCACTCAATCAAGATAGATTTGAGCTAATTAGAAGTGAATTAGGACTTTGTGATCCCTTCTAGATTCTTCAACCTAATTCCTTCAATTCTAAGAAAACTTTATCTAGAAAAACTCCTCAATTTATTCTATTCTATTGAGCTTTAATTTCCTTCAAATTTTATTCAAAATCCTTTTGAATTGTGTTCAAATTTCTCAAAACTCTATTTTGTCTGTTTAAGTCGACTGGATCTTAATCCTAGTCGACTGGATTTTTCTGTGAGTTTCGAACTTGTTCTGGCCTAGCCGGCTCGAACAGTTTCGAGTCGACTGAAATTTCTGATGATTTTAGAGAAGCTCTAGCCGAGTCGACTGGAAACCCTTTCAGGGCTACTCGAGTCGACTGGATTTTCGCGCTGAGGCGTTTTGCTTAGGGTTATAAACTCTTCTCCGAACCGTTTAGCTTCTATGTTATCTTCTCTAACGGTTCACTCATCTCCAAAACCCACTCCAAAGACTTCCTACTCCCTACCAAGCACTCCATTCTCTTGCTCTTCCATCTTTCCTAGCTATGGCACCCAAACGTGCGACAGGGAAACGGTCCGCTAGGGTTGCTCCTTCGGCTGTAAAAGAAAGAAGGTCCAAGAGAAGACAAGAAGAGCCAAGCAATGAAGAAATTGCGGAGGAAGCCACAAGAGAAGTTCCATCAGCTCCCAGCCAAGTACTCTCAATGTCTACGCGTCCGGTAACCTCCGGCCGCCGAATTAATTTTGAGTTTATTAAGGGTATTGGGTTAAAGATAAGAAACTTAATCGAAGACTAAGGGTGGAGGAAATTTTGTTCATTGAATGAGAAAACCTATCCCACTTTGGTTAGAAGCTTTTATGAGAACCTAAGGTTGGGAACTAACCATGTGGAATCCACTGTCAAAGGGAAGAGGGTTATTGTGAATGAGGAGTCCTTACTTGAATTATTGGATATTCCTTCTGAGGGACTGAAGTTTTTAGTAATTGAAAATAGAGAGAAGACTCTGAAAACAATTTTGAACAAAGAGGATGTAGGAGGAATTGGGACTGTTTTAGCTAACACCCTATCATTGGAAATGAGACTACTTCACAACTTCATTTGTAGAATCTTCTTACAAAGAACTGGTAGGTTCGATTGGGTGAGCGAAAAAGATCTATATCCCATGGAGCACATCCTAGAAAGAACTCCTGTCAATCTGTCATATATTATAATAATGCAGATGAAAGAAATAGTAAGAAAGGCTAAATCCTATTTTCCATATGGTATGATGCTTACATTGTTGTTTAAATCCCATAGAGTCAATTTGGATGGTGAAGATGGATTAGAATTGCATCACACTGATATCTACACATCTAAAACTCTTGAGAGAATGGGATATTATCAAGTGGAAGGAGTATGGAGAAAGAAGGGCATAAATATAAGAGCCATTGGCAGCTCCAGTAGTAGTGAAGAAAAGGAAGAGGAAGAAGCAGCTGGAACTTCCTCTACACCTGTACCGGAGCCTGAGTCATTTGTACCTGAGCCTGCTGCTGTCACTGAGGAGACTAGAGCACCATCACCTATATTTGATTTGCTTGCAGCAGAGTTTGACTTGCCAGCACTGGAGTTTGACCTGCCTTCAGCTGATGCTCCTTTACATGACTATCCTACTGTAGCTACACAGCCTCCAATTGTCCATGTTCATATTGAAGAACAGTTGAAAAACTTGACAGATTCACTGACTAGTACTATAACTTCCTTATTTACTGATTTGAAACAGTCAGTGGACAGTAGATTGGACAAACTAGAAGAGAATGTTTTAAATCTAAAAGAAAAGGTTGAAGCTATAGAAGCTTCAAGGTCAGCACCTCAGATAGACCTTCAGCCTACTCTGAACTATATCTCTTCAAGTTCTGAAACTATTTTAAAGTCTGTGGATGCCACTTTAAATGAATATCAGACTGAATTGAAAGAGCTTAGAGGCAGAGTGGGAACTATTGTAGATACAAGAGGTATGGCAGAAGATTATACTAGGGGCATTGGAATCATAAGATCAGAGCTTGGCAGACTTCGAGGATCAACAGAAGCAGTTGGGAGCAATGTGGGTGGAAATGGTGTCTCTCAATAGCACTGTCAGTTCATTGGAAGTCACAACTAGGACAAGACCTTTATATGATTTGCCACCCATTTCCACTAGGCACCTAGTACCTCTGTTCACCCTAGGGCTCCTCCTCCACATGCTTCATCTAGTCGAGCACCTAGACCCACTTCTTGGCAAGGTGTCAATGTTCCTAGAGATGATTCTGATTAAACATTTTATAGTTTTAGTACCTTTTTGGATGTTTTTGAAACTTTTGTAGTGACTGATGTACTGAACACTTTTTTGACAGAAATGAAATGAACATCTTTTTAATTACTGTGTAATGTGTGTACTTGTATTATCTTGATTACACCTCTATTTGTTTAAATAGAATTCTCTCTCTAAGTTGAGAAAGTGAAATTATCTCAAACAAATATTAAAACTTTCTCAATCTATTTAAAATTCTGAGCTTAACTGTTTAACCTTTTTGAATCGTTGACAAAAAGGGGGAGAATCATAGAGTGTATGAAAGAATACATGAATTGCAATAGTAATACTAAAGTAAAGTAGACAGGGGGAGTTTGTTAAGGCATTTTTGAATGATCTCTTACATATTATTCTGATAAAATGTTCAAGTGAATGTCAAAGGGGAAGAAACTTAAAAACAATTCATATTGTCTAGAAATCTTATAAACAGGGGGAGATATACATGTTTAACTTACATACTTCAATGATTTTTATGAGGCTCTGATGCTATCAAATTATCATATCTATCAGTCGATACTTAATACTGCTTGATACATACAAGCAATCAATCTCTGATATTTACAGTTTATGAATTTGATTTTGTGCATAACTGTATAGCACATACTAATATACATTTGATATTACAGTTGATTTTTAAATATAAATGCTTACATATTTGTGAATAGAGTAGATTTTTTTCATGCCCAGTATTTTGTCATCATCAAAAAGGGAGAGATTGTTGACCCCTAAAGTGATTTTGATGATAACAAAACATTGGAGCATACATTTAGTCATCTAACAACTCTTTAAATGATTGACAAGTTTTTGTAGGACAACTACATTGACACATTTTTCAATTCCTACAATCTTTAATGTTTTGTGTTGAGTTGTAAATTATTTAGAATCTTGTAAAGAAGAACCCTATAAAAAATTTCTATTAAAAACAAGTTCAAGGGTTACTTCTAGTAGCCTTTCAAGCTTCAAGTTTTTTTGATTTTATTATAAAAAGTGCTTGAAGAAGACTTTAAAGCATGGGACAAGTGTTATGAAAGTTTGAAGCCGATCTAGTTGAAGAACCACATTCGAGCCGACTGGATGAACAACCCAGCCGACTCTAGCACTGGCACTGAAGACAAGTTCTCTGGCACGCAAATACAGCCGACTGGCACCAAGGTCCAGCCGACTCGTCCAGAACAAGGTTGAGAACATTCTGAGATTCTCAGGAATCCGAGCCGACTGGAATTAGATCCAGCCGACTCATCCAGAACTCAGTTGAAAATGGTCTGAGAAGCCTCTGAGATTCCAGCTGACTGGAATTCAGCCCAGCCGACTCGTCCAGAGTGAGGTATTTTCTCAACTGGGGATGCTAGCCGACTGGCACTCAACCCAGTCGACCCGAACTTCATCCGAGTCGACTCAAAGTTTGTCCGAGCCGACTGGAATGACGAGGTCACCTCCAACGGCTAGTTCCAGTTCTCAGTTTTTGAATTCCAAAAGTGCTCCAATGGTAACCTGTCACCTCTCAACGATCTACAACGTTCAAAATCAAGGAAAGGCAGTTGAAGTCTCTATAAATAAGGTATGAGAACATCTTTGGAGAGACTAATAAGCAAATAATGATTTATTGAGCATTTATTGAACACTTATTGAAGTGAAGTGAGAGAGCACTAGAGCTTTAAAGTTTGTCTTCAAGCCTGCAACAACTCTTACCAGAAGCTCGAAGCACCTTTTGAGGAAAGCAAGGAAGCCATTGAAGTGCATTGAAGAGTATTCAGTGGATCTTCACTCGAGCTGAATTGGCAACCACCCAGACAACAGAGTTTGTCTTTATTGTTGCTTTTTTAATCTATCATTTAAAATATCTGGGTTATTGGTGACCCCTGTTGCAAAAACCAAATAGGTTACTTTGGTGAGCCTTTAAAACCAGAGTGTAGAGGTTTCTTTGGTGAGCCTAGCTAAAAACCAAAGTGTAGAGGTTTTAGGTGAACCTGTAAAAATCTAGCTTGGGTTTCTTTGATGAGCCCGGTTTCAAAAACCAAAGTGTAGAGGTTTGGATTATGAGCCTGTAAAACAATTTGACTGTATTCTGATTTGGAGGATATAGTGGAAATCCCGAGTGGTGACTTGGGTAGTGGACGTAGGAGCTGGGTTGCTCCGAACCACTATAAATCTGCTTTGTTTGTGTTGTGTTTGTTTTATCCTTTAGCTTCTGCTTTCACTCTCTGATTAACACAGCACCTAACCACTGATTAGAATTACTTGTGCACATATTCATGAAAATCTTGTAATTCCTAATTCACCCCCCTCTTGGGACTAAGCCACCTGGGCAACAAGAGGTTATACCCAGCTCGCCATGATCGGTTGGCCTGCAGACAGTCTGCCAGTTCACGAGATGAATCCTTCGACGGTTAGGAGAAGAGTTCCAGAGGAAGGCCTGTATCATCTGCTCCAAACTCAGGATAATAGTCTTCAGGATAACAGCATGAGATTGGAGATAGATCGGGAGAGAAGTGAGAACAGAGCGAATAAGGGTAATCCTCCCAATGGATGAGAGGGTTCTACCGTGCCATCCTTCAATCCGCTCCCGCACATCCAGAACCATCGGAGCGCAATCCGACCTAGAAAGTCTGGATCCGGAAATGGGCACACCCAGATAGGTGAGAGGACCCCGACGCTCCTGAATGCCAAGAACATCTAAGATCTTATGACGGAGATGAGTGGAGGTCTTAGGGCTGAAATAAATGCCGGACTTTTGAAGATTGACTCTCTGACCTGAAGCCATACAATAATCCGCCATAACCCTCCGAATCCCGTAGGCACTAGCCAGTGAAGCCCGACCCAAAAGTATGCAGTCATCAGCAAATAAAAGATGAGAGATCGGAGGGGCACCAGGAGCAGGAACGAACGGCTGGATGCCGAAGTCCCGGACTGATGCACGTAGTGCCCTGGATAAAGGTCAGCAAAGATAATAAATAGGGAGGGAGAAAGGGGACAACCTTATCGGAGGCCCACTCTAGATATAAAGAACTCGGTAGGAGAACCATTAATCAGCAGAGAAAATGAAGGTCTGATAACACAAGCCAAAATCCTGGAGATCCAAGTACGATGGAAGCCAAAAGCATACAGGGCCGTGAGGAAATAATCCCAGTTGACCCTATCATATCCTCGCTCCATATCCAGCTTGATTGCCATCAGACTCCGACGAGACGAAGCACGGCTGAGATTTGTCATAAACTCATGGGCAATAAGCATGATGTGGCGAGATCGCTGACGTGGAACACCTGTCAGATGCCATGTCATAGTATGCTGCCACGATGGATATCTCCTCCTAGGCTCCTTTCCTGGGCTGAGCTCCCTAGAACGCCAGGGCCGCCTATCGAGATCGAGCACCGTCCTCCACCAGGTCGGCTCCCGTGAGATCGGGATGCCTAGGCCGGAGTTGAGCGACTTCCCTAGATCAAGCCCCTCGAAGTCGAGTTCCGTGGCTTAGAGTCGAGCTCAGCCCTCCTCCGCCACGTAGAGCCCCTTCGAGGTCGAGGCCTCCAGTCTGGGGTCACATGCCGCACTCCTCCACCAGGTCAAACCTCTCGAAGTCGAGCCCCGTGGTCTGGAGTCGAGTCCAACCCTCCTTCGCCACGTGGAACCCCTTCAAGGTCGAGCCCGATGGAGCCTAATCCTGCCCTCCAGCTCAGCCACCACCTCAGCCAGGGCACCAACCACCAAGGAAGCAGCACCTCCCCTCCAAGGATACCAGCGGGTCTCCCGAGGGTCGCGAAGCAGTGCTCGCCATGCCGCAATAACTGTTCGCCGCTGCCACTTACACTAGAAAGGAAGGAAGCTCCCTGACCAAGGCACCATGCCCTCCACCAACCACCCGTACCATCAGAAGAGGGTGGCCAGCCAGAAGGCATGAATCCCGGGGATGGTGGCCCGTCGATCGAGGCCCTGCCAAGTTTCTCGGAATGGGGCAATCGGAGGGAATGTCAGGGCTCATGGAAGCTTCCCCTATCGCATATCAGGAAAGACGTCCCGTCCATGGCATGGTACCTCGTTGCACGCACCTGCCAACATAGGGGAGATCCCGAGGTAGGCCAAACTAAAAAAACCCGGCAAGAGTAAGCCAAAAAATACAAGACCACTCACGCGGGTAACAAAAAAAGGAGAGAAAGGCCACACAGGAGGACCTTTCCACCTCGGCTATCATCTCTCCCAGCTCGCTCTCACTTCTATTCACACCACACTCACTCCTAGCATGGAGTCTATCAAGAGGGGCTCGACCAGGAGGATCTATTTCCCTGGATCGTCACTGACTTGACCGTCGAAGCACCCTCGCCGGAATCCCCGGCCCGGGTCTCTAACGTTGTTTCCTTGCAAGTCCCAAAGAACGAGGAGCTCCCGGGAAGACGGTTGGCAATTTGATGCCCCCAGTAGCTACGTGCCACAGCGATCTTGGCAGCAACAAAGCACATTATCAGATATGCTATGGCCCACCACGAACGCTCCCTGTTCTGGAGAGATGAGCTGAGGAAGAATGGCTCTCATTCAATTGACCATCAGTTTAGCACATACTTTATAGAGGGTATTGCATAAACTGATAGGTCTATAATGAGCAGGCTCCAATGGCATCGGGACGCTTGGAAATAATAACAATAAAGATCCGCTTCCAAGAGTTGGGCATGGAACCTGAAACAAAGAAAGATTGTACAGCAGCAACAAGGTCAGAGCCAACAATGTCGCAATATCTCCCGAAGAAGAAGGGAGGATAACTATCAGAGCCAAGGGCTTTGTCCTCCCCAAGGTCCCACAGGGCAGAACGAATCTCCTCCCGGAGGATCAGAGCGAGCAAGATAGTATTTTGATAAGGATAGAGAACAGTGGACGGGGGGTGAGGGGGAACAAAGGGAGTAACTGGACAAGAGTCCATCCATCTGGATCTGAAGAAGGAAAGGATCTCCTCGTGAATAGCACTATCATCCTTCAACAGCTGACTATCAGAGGAACGTAAAACTCGGATAGCATTTTTATGTCTCCTGATAATGGTGGCCTGATGAAAAAATCGGGTGTTCCTGTCCCCATCCTGTAACCACTGAATTCTAGACTTCTGTCTTTAAATGACCTCCTGATGGCGAAGCAGAGAATGGTGCATGGTAAGGTGTGCTCGAAGGATGTCAAGGTCAGGCTATGATAAACAACCTAACCTATCTTCTTTATCCTGCAGGTAACTGATAGTATCTTCTATAGACTTCAACCTGGAAAAGATATTACCTACCTCCACTTTATTCCAGCAGAGGAGACGTCTCCTGAGGAGCTCCAGCCTCCTAGATATCTGATAAGAGACATCACCACGAACAAGATTCATCCACACCTCCCTGATTACCTCTCTTGATTTAGGAAAAGAAAGCCAAAACTTTTCAAATCTAAAGGAGGTGGGACCCCAGATATGGGCATCCATCGAATGAAGGAGAGGGCAGTGATCTGAGACAATCCAGCTGAGGTGACGAACTGATTGGTTAGGTTACAAGGAAAGCCAAGACGGGATAGTATATCATCTGTCAAGTCTCTCCCATACCCTAGCAACACCCGACCTGTGTTACACCAAGTGAACCGGAATCTAACAAATCCCAAGTCAACCAGGCCAGAGTCATGAATAAAATTTGTGAACTCCAAGGAGGCAGCATTTTCCACGAAGGGCCTGCCGCCCCTCTTATCCTCAGCCCAATCAATTACATTGAAATCTCCAGCAACCACAGTGGGAACCCTTTGGTCAATCAGTACAGACACCTCCTCCCGGACCACAATCCTTTCCCTATCTGAAGTACTGGCATAGATACCGCACAGAAGCCAAGAAGGCCGATTAGATTCCGATACGACAATGGCAACCATCTGAGAAGACCGGTGAAAAGTACTGACCTTAGCAGCACCTTGATCCGAGGTGACAATAATACCATCCGATAGGCCATGAGAGTCAATAGAATAAAAGTCCTAGTTACGGGAAAAACGATGCCGCAGACGTTTGAGACTAGGACCCGAAAGTCTAGTCTCCAGAATAATACACATATGAGGGTTGCATAATTGAAGAAAGCAACCATAAGTAGAAAGAAACGCGGGTTTCCCTGCCTCCCGAACATTCCAAACTAAGATTTTCATTAGAACTCAGGTGAACTTGGATGATCCGGATTTCGATCCGGCACCATCCCCAACAACAGCAGACACAAGAAACTTTCCCAGACAAGGCTAAATCCTGGACAGGCTCCACCCTCCCGATACCAGGCCCTTGAACATTGGGCAATGGAGTAACATCCTCCTTCCTGGACCCCCCAGACGACCCCCCCACCGAAGCCAGAGCATTCTTCAGTTTAGATGAGACAGTTTCATGAGAACACTGCCCACCCTCAGGAGACAAAAAGGCAGCCACAGGGACAGAGGATTCCTGCTGTAGAGGGATTAGAGTAGCTCGATAGACCGGCAGGGAGGTCCCCGACAACCCCTCCAAACCCCGCTTCATTTATCGAGAGCCACCCAAAGAGCTACCACATCCAAATTCACCATTTCCCTCCAGACCACCAACAGGCAAGGCAGCCGCCGAGGACTTCCCCACAAGAGCCACCCAAATTCATATATGGTTGCTAGTGGTGATCGTCTTTTGTTATTTTTGCTTCTCTTATACTTATTTTTAAGTAGATAAAATTAAAAATATTTTTAAAATCTATTTTTAAAAAAAATGTTGTCATTTTGTTTCTAATTCTTTGTTTATCCTAACTCTTTCCTTCTTTTTGACAGATTTGTTGAAATGTTATTGAATTCCAAATCATTACATCCAGCCGAATTCTTCCCTAACATGGAACTTGTGACCATGCTCAATTCTAGTTAAATCTTTGCTATTATAAGGTTTGTACAGGATACTTCAATCTAACAGAATGTAGGCAAAAAAGTTATCCGGTGCCAGCCTTCGCCAAGTAATTATTAGGTCTGTACAGGATCTTAAAGTCGCCGATGAATACATGTCTTTTAAAAGGGGCTTCGAGGTTCTTCCTTTGATGCGCGCTAAATCCACTGTCTTATGCTCATGTCTTGAGTATGTGCATGCTCCACTGTCTTGTTGTTGCATGTTTTTTCGATGCAATTATCATTTGTCGTTGAGTTTGAAGTGCGCGCAGATTATGCTTGGCACGAACCTTGTATCAGGATTACCCATAGTACCATTATATTGACAGAATTACAAGGAATCCCAACCTATTAACCTGCTTGCGATTTTTTTCCCGGCAAACTCTACAATCACTTCGAGACAACCCAGGCTGCTCGATTTAATTGATACGAACGGCTGATCATGCCTGAGAGCAGTTTGATCAAAAATTATAAACTGAATTTTAGGGTATGTTGACTTTTTTGTCTGGACACAACCTCTTTCTTGCTATGGTACATCAGCAATTTTCATTTGTCACTAGATTTGAATGGTTTTATAATACCGTGGCAGAATTGACAATGCCTTGTGGAGTAATAAAAAGAGTAGATGCAATCAATCTACAATCATCTTTCAATAAGAATTAAGAAACAAATAGTGCTCATAAAGGAACAGGATCATGTCAGTACTGATTGATTTCCTAGAAAGATAGGATTGTCCACAGATATTGATGATCATATTGTTCCATATTCATTGATTAATGACATAATGACCCGGTGGAATGAGCAATTAACCAACATCTCAACAAACCAGACTTAAATAACATCTCAAGCAAACCAGATTTAACCCATAATGTCACAAAAAAACCAGATTTCCTACAAGCTAAAGATGCAAACCGCTTACCAGTTACCACCACTTATCAGGGGACAGGCATTCGCATAACAAGAGCAATTATTTTAAAAATATGCAGAGCTGCTATATTGGATATTTAAAAAAAGAGTAACCAAACTGAGAAAGCATTTAACACCTAAAGCAAAAAAAGGTCAAAAAGATATGGCCTCTAATATAACCGAGCCAAATTGTGAAACTAATCAAACAAGAAATCCCATCAATACTTAACCCAAATAGCCCTTGAAAAATCAAAAAAGTCCATGATAATTTAATCTCCTTAATCAACCTCCTCAATTTTGGGACCAGCACCACTACCACCAGCTGATGGACCATCTTCATCCATGCCACCAGCCATATCAGCACCAGCACCCTGGTACATCTTGGCAATAATAGGGTTGCAGATACCCTCCAGCTCCTTCATCTTGTCTTCAAATTCATCAGCTTCCGCCATCTGGTTGCCATCAAGCCACTGAATTGCTTCCTCAACGGCATCCTCAATCTTCTTCTTATCAGCAGCAGGAAGCTTGGACGCAATCTTGTCATCCCTGATGGTGTTCCTCATGTTGTACGCATAGTTCTCCAAAGCATTCTTGGCCTCAACCTTCTTCTTGTGCTCTTCATCCTCACCCTTGTACTTTTCAGCCTCTTGCACCATCTTCTCAATTTCCTCCTTGCTCAGCCTTCCCTTGTCATTGGTGATGGTGATCTTGTTCTTTTGACCAGTGGTCCTGTCCTCTGCTGAGACATTCACGATGCCATTGGCATCGATGTCAAAGCACACGTTGATCTGAGGTACACCCCTTGGAGCAGGGGGGATGCCAGACAGCTCGAACTTGCCCAGTAAGTTGTTGTCTCTGGTCCTCGTCCTCTCTCCTTCATAGACTTGTATCAAGACACCAGGCTGGTTGTCAGAGTAGGTGGAGAAAACCTGCTCCTTCTTGGTGGGAATGGTGGTGTTCCTTGGAATCAAAACGGTCATGACTCCTCCAGCAGTCTCCAAACCAAGGGAGAGTGCTGTAACATCCAACAAAAGAAGGTCCTGTACTTTCTCATTACCCTCGCCACTCAAGATGGCAGCTTGGACAGCAGCACCATAGGCAACAGCCTCATCTGGGTTGATGTTCTTGCAGAGCTCCTTCCCATTGAAGAAGTCCTGCAGCAATTGCTGAACTCTGGGAATTCTGGTTGATCCACCAACAAGGACTACTTCATCGACAGAGCGCTTGTCCATCTTAGCATCTCTAAGGCACTTCTCTATAGGCTCCATGCACTTCCTGAAAAGATCCATGTTCAGCTCCTCAAACCTGGCTCGGGTTATGGTTGAGTAGAAATCAATACCCTCAAAGAGGGAATCAATCTCTATTGTGGTTTGGGCAGTGGATGACAGGGTCCTCTTTGCCCTCTCACAGGCTGTCCTCAACCTCCTAAGAGCCCGAGGGTTGCCACTGATATCCTTCTTGTGCTTCCTCTTGAACTCCTGAACAAAGTGGTTCACCATTCGGTTGTCAAAGTCCTCACCTCCAAGATGGGTATCTCCAGCAGTGGCCTTCACCTCAAAGATCCCCTCCTCAATGGTAAGGAGGGAGACATCAAAGGTACCACCTCCAAGGTCAAATATAAGAACATTCTTCTCACCAACGCTGGCAGCCTTCTTATCCAGACCATAGGCAATGGCAGCAGCTGTGGGCTCATTGATGATACGCATGACATTGAGGCCAGCAATGACACCAGCATCCTTGGTGGCCTGCCGCTGGGAGTCATTGAAGTAAGCAGGAACAGTGACCACAGCATTCTTGATAGAAGAGCCAAGATATGCCTCTGCAATCTCACGCATCTTCATCAACACCATAGAAGAGATCTCTTCAGCTGCAAACTGCTTCTCTTCCCCCTTGTACTGGACTACGATCATAGGCTTATCTCCCGGGCCAGATATGAGCTTGAAGGGCCAAAGCTTGATGTCATTTTGAACAGAAGCATCACTGAATCGCCGTCCAATCAATCGTTTGGCATCTACAAGTATGTGTGTTTGTTAGAATATTGATGGAACCTTAGAATTTACAGCAGTCTAAAGTAACAGGAACAGACAGCATTATAGACAACAACAAAAACAATGATGCAACCAAGATAGAAATTTAATTACTTAACATAAGGCATTGTTGACAATATCAAGACAGATTATCAGTGTTGTCCTTCAACAACATTTACATAAGCTAATGCAACAGAATTAATATCTGCACAAGTAAAGCACATGAAAAGCAACAGAAAATCATAAGTTTAAAATAGCAAAAAGGGTGCCCCAATGTATGAGGCTCTCATATTGCAAGGTTTGTGAAAAGTTAAATGTATGAGCCTTGCCCCACGTGTACAGAGGCTATTTTCATGTTTCAAACCCATAGTCTCCAAGTCATAGTGGAGCAACATCACCATTACACCATGGCTCACCCTCCACGTTATTAAATGAAATTATTTAAAAAATATTCAAAATATATAGCCATCTAAAATATTTATAAAATTTACAATCAACGGAATCATCCGACTATTTGTTAGATGGTTACAGAAATATTCATTTTATCTAATCATGTAATACATTCACAAATTTTTGCAATCAAAGGAATAATCAGGGTTATTGTCAGCTATGTGAGAAAAGCAAACTACAAGCTGTAAAACAACTAAAACAACAATTACAAAAAAAACAGGAGCACTTAAAAATGACAAACAAACACACATGATAGTCAGCAAGAATCTCAGCTAAGCATTTCTTGCATATTGCGCAGACACTTATCAAAAACTAGTACATTATGTTCATTGACAACGGATATGAATAGATATACGGAAATTAAATGGATGTCAAAATTAGTTTCCATATTTGTTGTAAACAAATATAAATACAAATGATATTAAGTATATCCATATTTGATCTAAATGGATAAAATACAAGTCAAATATTAATTATACCCATTTTTTGAATTGAATCACACATAATCAGATACTAATTCATATGGAAATTGAATTACAAGCAGAATTTAATGATGGAACATAAAGAAGTGGGCACAGGATAATTATTCAACCCAAACCAAAGGCGAACGGAACCAAGTATCCAAGCCACCAAGTCATTAATCTGACTGTGCTGTCAATCCATCAAACCAGATTTGTGTTGAAAAAACAAAATCAAAAATTATAATGAACATGACAATAATTTTATATTAAATACCATCATTTAAATTACCTGACTTTAAATTCCATGATACTCTTTTAATTTACAATAATCATGTATCATCTAATTCTTAAAAAAAACTGAAAAAATATATTAATCTAAGAATAATTAGAAGCTATTAATTATTAATGAATAAAATAAAACATAATTATTTTATTTAAATAGTAGAATTTTGAAAATATAATAAAGAAAATAATAAAACATATCAATTTTTTTTTTATCAAAAGAAAAGTGGTTATTTTTTATAGAAATGATTAATTATTGAAATATATAATGTGGACAAAATTTACTAAGAATAAGCAATCATCCGGCTTGAAACAAAACTATTAAGATCCAAAGCATTAGCAAAATCCATAATTCGATACCAGATTCACATCTGACAAAAACTTTAAGATCTGGATTCAGATTCATATGCAGCTAAATTTTTAGCTGTGCATCCGGTTTGTATCCAAATCTGATCCAGACCACAAAAACAATCAGACTATCAAAGCAAAATTTATAGTTCTGTAGCATCGAGATTCGGATCCGGCAAAACACTTAAAGATCCGGATCCAGATTTGTATTGGTGCATCTAAATCCGATCCAAACCACAGATACAGTCAGATTATATCCAACCCGTATTTTAGTCCATACTGAATAACTGCATCATGACATTAGCTAAGAACAACAAAGATCTAAACTTTATAGTCATCTTCTTTACAATTTCTATTTCTGCATTAAAATTTAGCAAATAACCTTTCCTCTAGAAATCCTGTGTTTGCATTAAATATTAGCAAGAGAATTACTTTTAAGGAGACCGAAAAACCAAATCAAGGAACGAACAATTTAAACAGCACGCGGATCTATCGAAATACGCAAACCAGATCGAGTAGGTGACAAAGGATCAGACCTATAGATTCGTCAGATAAAAAAAACACGGCTCTTCTAACGCAGATCTGCCACAATAATCTTATAGAAACAATAAAAAAGCAGCCCACGAGCCCCAGATCCGCACCAACTCGGATCTGAAAACCGCTGGAGACCGACAGATCTTCGGAATCTAAGGAAAAAAGACATCGGGGAAAGAAATACTCACCAAAGACGGTGTTGGTGGGGTTCATGGCGACCTGGTTCTTGGCAGCATCGCCGATGAGACGCTCGGTGTCGGTGAACGCCACATAGGAGGGGGTGGTGCGATTCCCCTGGTCGTTGGCGATGATCTCCACTCGATCGTGCTGCCATACACCGACGCACGAGTACGTAGTCCCAAGATCGATCCCGATGGCCGGACCTTCGCCTTTGCCGGCCATTTCTCTATCTAACGAGGAGGATAGAATAAAAGAGAGAAGAAAAAGAAAAAATAGAAGAGCCTGCGGCAGAAAAAACCCTCTACCAGGCACCGATGGGTTGGAGGGCAGAGGGTGGTGATTATATAGTTTTGGAGAAATACCATTCTAGAAGTTTCTAATCCTCGATGCCCGTTGGATCGGCTACGGACGCTCTTGATAGATTTGAATTTTCCGACAGTTCTGATTGGTTGGGGATTTTAAAATACCATGCCGTCCGCCCTATTTTGTGATCAGGATTTCAAAGGCGCATGTGAACGTTGTCTGAACATAGACATGAACAAAAGTCTATCACGGCGCCATTCTAGATTGACTCCGCAGCCACCGTAGGGAAATTAACTTCTCCATTATCAGCCAAAATTTGTCGAAGAAATAATTTTTATGCGATATTTCAAAGTAAACATGCTTTTTTAAAAATAATTTTGTCACCTATTCCTAGGTTAATATTATTTTGAGACATCAACAGCTAAATTTACATTTTGACCATCTGATCTTGTTCATCTATCTTGAATAGCTAAAAATGATGTTAGATAATTGAATCCAAAATTTCATAAACATCAAGCATTTGAAGTAATATAATTATCTAAATGAGGTGTAGTCCGGTTATGGACATATGGATCCGTCCGAATGATAAAAAACGAAAAAAAAAATCTTCAACGATCATTTTTTTTTTTTTTATCCTGTAAAAATTAGAATGCTTCATTGTAATAATTTTCTGAATATTTATTAAAATATATATATATATATATTTTTATGAACAAAAAGGGGAGGAGTTAAACTCCAGACGTGGTCATTTCTAGACGGTTCCTTAATCCTAGCTAGGGAATGTTTGAAATACAACGCAAATTAATTTTTTCATAGCCGTTTCCTATCCGAATGTGAGTACGTCAATATGACTATCACTGATATCAGTCGAATAAACAAAATTTATTATATATATCCCTAACTTTTTTACTATCACCAACCGACTCCAAAATTATTTTATTATTATTTTTTTAATTTTATTTTTAAATTATTTTTTTATTTTTTATTTTATTCCAGACTTTTTAAAGGAATAGATTTACTTATTAAAGGAACAAATCCATGGTTCCTATAAAATTTTGGATCCGGTTATCTAAAATGGCCGTAAAGACTATATAATAACTTTTCTTTGTATGCGTGTCCAATGCCACGTGGGGGACTAATAGGTTTTCACTGCAATAATTTTTAACTAACAAATCTTAACGCTAATTCAGCATGTGGATAATCGTGCAACCAAGTGGGGTGAATGCTTGATCACCATTGTTTCATGGATCATTGGATCACATGGCACCTAGCATCTCCATTTGATGGATCCTACGGATGTAGCAAATATTACTAGCTAATTCCAAATCAATGGCTTTTCTCGGGTTCAATGGTTTGATGTACCATGTTAAAATAAACTCAGAAGAATACCAAGTTCTTTCACCGAGCCTCTATTGTGAAGAGACATATGAATCGCATCAAAGCTTTTTGGACTTATGACGGACACTGGGTGGAGGATGATGATAATATCATACAGGAAATAACTCTCTTTTTCAAATCTAGGTGGACAGTTCCTATTGGTGGGCCTACTAACTTTGATCCTTCTCTTCCGCTAGTCAGGGTGTCCGACCAAGAGAATCTAGGCCTCATTAGTTATGTTTCTGAGGATGAGATTCGGAATGCTCTTTGGTCTATGGCAGAAGATAAAATTTCGAGCCCTGATGGGTTTTCTCCTATTTTTTTCAGGCATTTCTGGTGTACTATTCGAGCTAACGTGGTTGTATTGTTTAGGAGTTTTTTTTTTTAGATAGGATGCCAGATTCCTGAAAATAGACTTATGTTACTCTTATCCCAAAGCATCATGATGCTTGTGAGCCTAGCCACTTTAGGTCGATTAGTTTGTGCAACACCTTGTACAAAGTCTGTGCCAAGCTTATTATTAACAGGATGAAGCTGATTCTCTCATGTCTGATTAGTCCGGAGTAGAGGGCTTTTATGGAGGGACGGTCTATTTTTGACAATGTTCTTATTACACGGGAATTTATGCATGATCTCCGGAGGGTCTCTTCCCGTCGTAGTCTGATGGCCATTAAGCTTGTTATGGAGCGGGCATATGATTGCATCATTGATGGTTTTTGGAGAAGGTGTTGTCAGATTTTGGCTTTCATTCTTGTTGGATTTCTTGGATTCTGGCTTGCATTGTTAGACCTTCTTTTGCAATCCTTATTAATGGTACTTGCTGCCGCTCCTCCTCCTGGACCGGGCTCGGTGGATACGCCGGAGGGCTTCTCGACCAGTCAACCTGCAGAAAGTCCCTAGGCACCGGAGGGGCTCCAGCGGGGGACACTCCGATGCTTAAGTTAGAGGAGGAATCAGAACAACAAAATGAAAAGAGCTTAGGAAAAGGAGTTCGCAGTGGGAAAGAAGAACGTTACATTTTTGCGGAGGTCCCCCGGTTGCCTTTTATAGGCATGGAGTGCCGCCAAATTCTGTTGGGGAATAAGCTAGGAAAGCTCGAATATGCCCCTAGAATCAGCATAGTGGCGAGGTCGTGGGTTGGCAGCGTGGCAGGAGCATTAGAGTGATGGCCTGGCAGCAAGGGTCGTGGCCATGCAGTGGAGTCCGTTACAACCGAGTGTCAGAACTTGTCAGGGAGGAAGGTTCTTGGAAACTTCAGGCGACCCCTCGAACAACGGATCGGCCTCAGCCTCAAAGAAGCCGACCGTGGCGCCCATCAGGGCCTCAAAGAAGTCGATGCACGGGCGGGGAGGCGTCCGCCGACCCTCGAAGCTCCCAGGGTCGGCCCTTCAGGAAAGAGGGCCGCGGGGTCCTCTCCAAGAACCGAGGAGTCGGACCCCGCACGAGGATCAACTGACCGGACACCCGGGATCGGTCCGACCCGGGACTAGCTGAATGGGCACAACAGTTGCCCCCTGCTCTTGGGCCTTGAGGGGTCACGTGGCTCCAAAGGGCAGGAGCATGATTGCATGCACCTGTGATGGATTCCGGATCGAGGCATCAGGTCACTTCGAATCCCCCCTCGAACGGCTCCTTGGACAGCTATCAGCCGCTCGTTGGAGCGCAGGCGGGGCAGTTAATGCGAGTCAGGCACCATGATGAAGGCCAGGCTGTCCTGCGTTGATCCAGGGTGGAGTGGAGCGTCGTGCAACGCGGCGACATCTGGGCGGTCGGCGTTGCCCATCAGGCTGGTCCGCATCGCTGATCCAGCGCTCACGCGGATCACGATCCGCACGACGAGGCACCTCGGGCGCTTCGAACCCTAAGATACGGGCGATTGCAGCTTATGATGGGACAGTTAGGATGCGCCCGAGACGGGCAGTAGCCACTCCTCCTTCCTTCTCCCCCTTCCCTCGGAGGCCTATAAAAGGAGGAAGCAAAGCGAGGAGGTTGTTCCTGCTGCGCCCGTGCTTCGCGAGATAGAGTCTCCTCCTTCTTCTTCCACGAAACCCGGCTTCTAGGAGTCCAATCCCAGGTTAGTCCCAGTCCTCCTTCTTCCTCTCTTAGCCCCAATGGCGTCTGGTAGTAGGGGTTCGACCCATAGGCCTAGGGACCCAGGGCCAAGCGAGATACCCTCAACCATGACCCGGGAATGGGTCGAAAATCTCAGGGCGGTGTACGGCATTCCCTCCACCCTGCACCTTACACTCCCGGGCCGAGAGGGGGGGGCGAACAACCCTTTAGGACCATGGACCCTCCCAATGTATGAGTCTCACCTCAAGGCCGGCCTCAGGTTTCCCCTGCACCCTCTATTCGTAGAGATCTTTAACTTTTACAGGGTAACCCTGCTGCAGCTGACCTCGAACAGCATTCAGGCGATATGCTGCTTCATTGTGTTATACCGTAGGGCTAGGTCCGACCCCAGTCTGTCCCTCTTCGGTAACTTTTTCTACCTAAAGAGGGACTTTAGGAGTCGGGAATGGGTTTTGTTTGTCCCCCGCCAGGGCTGAAAAATCTTGAAGTGCCTCCCGTCGACCGTCCATGGGTGGAAAGCCCGGTTCTTCTTCATCAGCAGCCTCGAACCTTGGGGGTTTGAGCCATTGTGGAGAGAGCCGCGAGCGAGAGTCCACGAAGGGAGGTCGATTTCGGCAACCGATCACGGCACATTCAGTGAGATCAGTAGCGCCAGCCCGATGGTGGCATCCGAGCTGATAGGAGAGGGAACCCTTCACCAGGTGGGGATCAACCCCCAAAGAGTCCTAGGCAAGGGCCGACCTCCTCCCTTATAGATCTTTTAGCTCTTTCTCCTTCTCACTCACTAACTCCGAATTTCCTGCGACAAGAGGAAGGATGCAGCGGATCGACAAGTCCAAAGTCATCTGACGGGCGATGCGGAAGCGGGCCACCCCAGAACCGACTCCCACACCGGCTGCCGAATGACAGAAGAAGAGACGGGAGGAGGAGCGACCCATCCCCGTCGTCGAGGTCGAGTCGGATGAAGACGGCATCCCCCTCACCGAGCGCATGGCAAAGAAGGCAGGAGTGCTAGCCCCACAAGGGGAGCGGCCATCCGACCGGAGTGGGAGTGGCCGGGGTCGTTCGACGTAGCTGTGCCGTCAACCCCTACACCCGTTGGTCCAGAGGAGGTAGCCCCTTCGACCAACAAGGGCAAGGGGCCGGCCATGGAGGGGGCAGCCGACAGTGAAGCCGAGCAGTCGGACGAAGAGGTCCGCCAGGAGGAGTTCTAGCACTAGCATGCACTCGACCACCCCAGGAGGGCACGGAGCCTGCTGAGGGGGGCAATGATAGATGCCGACTGGGAGGTGTCGATCCAGAGAAATCTGATCAACATAATCGTGGAGTCTTACCACAACTTCATGAGGGTAAGGGCTTTAACTTGTTTCTTTATTCCTTTGTCTCTCTTCCTTCAAGCATGATACTAACCTGGTCGTACGCTTGCAGCTCCTCCATGACATCTCCCTCATGGATGACGGCATCTGGTGAGTGGTGCATGCTGCCAAGACCTTAGCATAGAGGGTCCAAGAGCTGGAGGCTGCCTAGGAGGCCGTAATGGCATCTCTGAATTCTTCCGAAGAGAACTTGGCGGCAGCCCAAGCGGAGACAGAGTCGACGAAGGTGGCTCTGAAAGAGGCCGAAAGCCGGCTGGCCGACTGTGAGGCCAAGTTGAAGAAGAGGAAGGCGAAGGCTGACTCCCTCGCCCGCTGGCTGGGAGAGAAAGAGAAGCGGTCCACGGAGGCCGACCAAAGGGCCCAGGCCGAACAGGCGATGGCGGCACGGTTGGCGACTCAGCTCGAGGAGTCCAAAGAACTGGCCATGAGGCAAGTCCAGGAAGCTGTGGCGGCATACAAAGCCTCCGACGGCTTCATTGAGGACGTGGAGGAGGCGGCATCGGACTTCTACCGGGAAGGCTACGACGACTGCCTGAAGAAGGTGGGCTTACTCTTCCCGGGGCTGGGCCTATCGGGCGCCGAATTGCAAGACCCGACGAGGGAGAGGAGACCCAGGCGGAGCCTCCCGCAGAAGGTGAGGCAGGAGTGGCTAGGGTCAAAGCCCCAACACCAGCCAACACAGAAGTAGTGGCCTCCCCAGAGGAACCTCCAGCCGTTGCAATTCCAGTTGAACCCTCAGTTGTAGCCGATGGGGCTGAGGTTGTGGCCACGCATCTCTCATGCATCGGACCTAAGGAATTTGTAAAAGTCCGACCCACCTTTTGTAAGCACCTTCTTTTGAAATGAATGAGAAACCCTTTTGATCATTTTCAGTGTGTGTGGGCGTAAAACAAATATCTTTTTTCTGAAATTCTTCTAAGTACCCCCGGTCGGCTCCATGGTATTGCAGGGTCACGAGCTCCTTCGAAGTGGCCGACGGGTGTGAAACAGGTATTTTTCTTCCGAAATTTTCATAGGTACCCCCGGTCGGCCCACTCGGGCCAAAAGCCGATAGGGTAGTTGAGAACGGTAACTTAATTCGAGCCAGATATTTGGGCACTTGCTCTTGGTCCCTGTCCGCGAGTCGGCCCCTGCTGTGGCCCATCTCCCCCGCGATCCCACGGGAGGGGGCCTCAAGATGGTTGCCGACCAGGGTCAGACTTTCGGAGTGGGCTGTCCTAGAGCCTCTACCGACCGGGGTCGGACTTTTGGAGTGGGCTGCCATAGAGCCTCTGCCGACCGTGGTCGGACTTTCGGAGTGGGCTGCCCTTGAGCCTCTGTCGACCGTGGTCGGACTTTCAGAGTGGGCTGCCCTAGAGCCTCTACCGACCGTGATCGGACTCACGGAGTGGGCTGCCATAGAGCGTCTATCGACCGTGGTCGGACTTTCGGAGTGGGCTGCCCTAGAGCCTCTACCGACCATGATCGGACTCACGGAGTGGGCTGCCTTAGAGCCTCTGCCGATCGTGATCAGACTTTCGGAGTGGGCTGCCCTAGAGCCTCTACCGATCGTGGTCGGACTTTCGGAGTGGGCTGGAAGGAGTTGAAGAAGTTTGTAGACTTTATTGATAATACTTGCGAAGGATGTCTACATTCCACGGGCGCGCTATCTGCCGCCCGTCCAAGTGTGCGAGTCGGTAGGTTCCAGCCCGAATTACTTCAGTAACCCGATATGGGCCTTCCCAATTGGGGGAGAGCTTCCCCTATTCGATTGACCTCGAAACCTCCATCTTCCGTAGGACCAGATCTCCAACTTGGAAGGTGCGAGTCTTAACCCGTGAATTGTAATATCTGGCCATCTTTTGATGGTAGAATGCCATCTTCATACTCGCTCGGAGTCGGGTTTCGTCCAGCAGATCTATGTCAGCCCTCCATTGCTCCGAGTTGGCCGGCTCGGTGAACCGATCAATCCGCAGGGATAGTAGAGAGACCTCCACGGGGATGACCGCCTCACTCCCATAGGTCAGGTTGAACGGGGTTTCCCCCGTCGCCGTCTGGGCGATTGTCCGATACGCCCAGAGCACCGAATGAAGTTCTTCTGCCCAGAGCCCCTTGGCTTCATTCAGCCGGGTCTTTAACCCATGCAGGATTGTCCTATTAGTGACCTCAGCCTCTCCATTGGACTGAGGGTGAGCGACCGACGTAAGCCGATAGGCGATACGATATTGTTGACAAAAATCTCGGAACTGAGAGTTGTAAAACTGCCTTCCATTGTCGATGATGATCATCCTCGGGATGCCGAACTGGAAGATAATGCAGTTCCGGATGAAGTTCTCCACTTTGGCCTCCGTTATCTGCGCCAATGCTTATGCCTCTACCCACTTAGTGAAGTAATTAATGGCTACGAGGAGAAACTTTTGCTGACCGAAGGCCGAGGGAAAAGGTCTCAGGATGTCCATGCCCCACTGTACAAATGGCCAAGGCGCCATGAGTGGGATCAGCTGGCTGGCGGGCCTCCTTTGGATGCCAGAGTACCTCTGGCATGCATCGCATTTTCGTACGAAGTCCAAGACATCCTTTTGGATTGTAGGCCTGTAGTACCCCTACCAGATGACTTTGTAAGCTAGGGACCTCCCTCCGAGATGATCGCCACAGATGCCTTCATGCACCTCTCGGAGCGTGTAGTCCACATCGGCCGGTCCCAAGCATTTTGGTAATGGTTAGGAGAACGAACGCTTGTAGAGGGCCCCGTTGAGAATGATGTATTTAGAGGCTGTTGAGCGGACACGCTTGGCCTCCGCTGGGTCATCCGGAAGGGTTTCTTGCGCCAGGAATGCACGGATTGAGTCCATCCATGAGGCCTCTTGTTCAACCTGGTGGATCTCCGTCGGCTCTTCGGCAATGCTCGGGTGCTGCAGATGTTCCACGAAGGTCCGGTCGGAGGTACCGACCGCGGCAGTGGCCAGTCGTGACAAAGCATCCGCTCAGGAGTTTTGTTACCGAGGTATATGAAGGATCTCAAAAAATTTAAGTTGTGATACCAAGTCCCGTACCTTGTCCAAGTATTTGATTAAGAAAGGATCCCTCGCTTCAAATTCGTCCCTCACTTGATTGACCACCACCTGGGAGTCGGAGAAGGCGCGGATTCTACCAATGCCCAATTCATTCGCTATCTTCAGCCCCGCAAGCAGAGCTTCATACTCTACCTGATTGTTCGACACCTGGAATGCAAAATGTAGAGCGTACTCCAAACATTGCCCATTGGGGTCAGCCAGGATTAAGCCTGCATCGCATCCTGAGATATTGGAAGCTCCATCTACATGCAGGGTCCAAGCAGGCTCGGCTTCTCCCACTGGGTCAGCGTCAGGCATCTCAGCCATTATCAGGGTTGTCTCCGTCCCCCAGGTGCATTCCGTAATGAAATCAGCTATTACTTGGGCTTTTAAGGATGACCGTGGCTGAAAGGATATGTCAAATTCGCCCAGCCTGATAGTCCATTTGGCGAGCCATCCAGAGATGTCGGGGCTTCGGAGGATCGCCCTAAGGGGTTGGTCCGTCAGCACGACGATCGGATGTGCCTAGAAGTAGGGCCAGAGGCACTTCGCCGCTATAACCAATGAGTAGACCAGCTTTTGCATCTTAGAATACCTGACCTCGGCATCATGGAAGACCTTGCTGATATAGTAGACGGGTTTCTACTAGCCGCCTTTTCCCAGCCTACAAGGACAGCACTGACGGTCTCGCTGGAGGCCGATAGGTACAAGTATAGCATTTCCCCCTCCATTGGTTTGGCCAAGAGCGGAGGATTCCTCAAGTAATCCTTCAAGGCTTCGAAGGCCGACCGGCATTCATCAGTCCATTGAAAGCGGTCCGACCGGCGCAAGGTCTTGAAGAATGGGAGGGATCTTTTAGTCGACCAAGAGATGAAGCGGCTAAGGGAAGCAATGCAACCCTTGATGCGGGACCGAACTCTCTGATATCAAGACCGGTATCGGACCGTTGATCGTTAAGAAACGATCTCTAGATTAGGGTGTCTAATTTAATTAAATTAAATCTAATTAAATAAAATTAACCAGCAATCAATTGGGTCAAGTTATCAAAATGGATCTCACCCGAAAAACATGGAATCTCACGAAATTTGGAAGAGGGAGATCGTCCTGAGATCGTCCAAAATCCGGACCAGTAGTTCATGAGCGAGGTGGATCAGAAGCCGTTGGACCTGAATCACCAAAAAAAAAAAAAACAAATAACGAATGAATTCCAAATCAAACAAAAATTAATTAAAACCCAATGCTCTGAATTCTGTGTGCTCTGAGATCTGTGCGGTGCAGAAAAAAAAAAAAGGTAGCAGGGAATGGAGCGGCTTTGATGTTCGTGATGTCTTTCAGCGGCCAGATTCACCGGCGACGGTGCTGAGCAGCGATCGGTGGAGATCGGCTGGCGACGGCGGAGCGGAGAAGTTCTGGCAGAGGGGGGGGGCTTCACGGAAGAGATGGCGGAGGGCTTCACGGAAGAGGTGCTCGGCTTGCACGGGTAGAAGAGACGGACCGGCGCAGGCGACGGTCGTGCGGTGGCTGTGGAGCATGGCAGCGATGAGGAGAGGGAGGACGGTCGAGGCGGTGAGGCGTCGCAGGGGCAAGGAGATCCGGCTGCTTGGGGAGCAGGAAAGAGGACCCGTTGAAGGCGTTGCGGGTCGCCTTGAGCCGTGAATCTTCGGGTTCGGCGACTAGCGACAGAGGAAGCCTGTGGAGTGAAGTCACCGGCAACGGGAGGCGACTCGTGGGAGGTCAACGGCGGAGGCGGCTGGCGACGTCGGGCAGATCAGTGACACGGGAGGACTCCGGCTTGCACAGATCCGGTGCAGGGGCTCGGATGGTGTCGGTGGCGGGCGGAAGGGCCAATTTGGCGATCGTAGAGGGCACGGCTACGGGCCGTGCGGAACGGAGGAGTCCTTCGGAGGGTCGGCGGCTCGGATCGGTTGGCGGGAGGGAGATCTGGTGGCCGTGGAGGACACGACAGCGGGGAGGAATTCGGCTGACCGGCGGGAGCGAAGGGCGACTCCGGTGGAGTGGACGCCCCAGGTGGGCACTAGCAGGGCGTTGGTTTGCACGGGCGGAGGAGACGGACGGGGTGGTCGGTTGCGTTAGCTTCACGGATGGCTTTGGCTGGGCGGATCCGGGAAGATGTACGGTGGAAGAATAAGAAGGAGTGGGGTAGAGAATAAGGAGAAGAGAGGAAGAACTAGGAAGAAGAAGGAGGAAAGACCCAGAAGAGAAGAAGGGGAGGGGAGGAGAGTCGGGAAATACCCAAGGTTTTCTTTCAAATATTTTCTTCGCTTCTTTTTTTTATCAATAATATGATCTTAAATAAACCTAAAACAAGAAACTATCGCTAAAGCTAAATCCCTAAATAATATCAAAATAATCGGAACTATAAGAGATTCCGATAACCCTAAATAAAACTAATCTCCGATTCGGAGATATCCCAAATCCCACGTACACCCATAATAAATAAAAAAAATACATCAAGATCCATACTGGGCTGGCACCGAGATCTGGGCTGGCTGCTGGGTCTGGACTGGCTGGATCTGAACTGGCTCAATGTCCCCATCATTTCCCCTGTGGTGGGGAGAACTCGACTCTGTCAAGTCAGGCTGGAGGTGCTCAAATAAATTTGGATCAATGTTCTGCAGCTCCTCTTCAGTAATCCAGGAGTCCTCTGACTTTGGTCTGCCTCGCCAGTGAACCAGGTAGCGGTAGCAATTTTGACTCCTTGAAGACTTGATCTCCTCGTCCAAAATTCGTTTAATCACATCATGTTGTCCTCTCTTTTGGAAAAGTGGACTCTCAAAAAGATGATCACTCTCAAGGAATGCAGGCTCAAATACATCACCAGGTGTCAATGCTGGTTCTTTATATTCAATTAGATCCAAATTATTAATCAAATTAACTCCTAATTATTTTTCAGCTCCAACCTCATGGTCTTGTTCTTCGTAGGCATCGGCTAATCCTGGGTCAGCAGTGTAAACTTCTTCTTCAAGGACATCACCTAGATCTTCTTGTTCTTCAAGTGTCCCTATATGCAAGGTTCTAGATGGACAATGGCTAGCTACATGACCTATCCCATTACATCTAAAGCAGTGGATCTTAGAGCTACTTCCACGGGAAGTTTCTCCTATAATCCCTTTTCCTTTGTCATCTCTCGGGGGTCGACTACCAGGGGCCTGACTAATGTTAGGTTGTGGACCAGTCGGGGCTAGGTTCATGCTAGGCCTTGGACCTAAAATTCCTGGTCTGGAGAGTTCAGATCTACGAGTGATAGACATTTGCTGAAATCTTTCATAGTCTTGAGCTAATTGATATGCTTGCTCTAGACTATAAACTTCTCTCAAAAACAATTCCTTTTGGATATCCACTCTCAGACCAGCTCTAAACCGGGATAAAGTGACAGATGGGTCTTCACGCACATTACATCGCATAAGGTATTCATCAAATTTATCGATGTAATCATTTACAAGTCCAGTTCCTTGAGTCAATCTTTGCCATTGGTCCAAAAGTCGCTGTTGATAAGATGCAGGAAGATACTTCTCTCGAAGCTTATCCTTCATCTCATCCCATGTTCCAACAGGGTCCTGTCTCCTATGAATGGCTAACCTCTGGACATTGTGCCAATATAGCTTTGCTTGGCCTAACAATCTCATTTGGGCAAACCTAACTTTTCTATCCTCAGACATATCGTACCAGGAGAAGTAATGGTCCATATTAGCTTCCCAGTCAATATATTCTTTGGGGTCCAGGTGACCTGCAAAACTTGGGGCATCAACCTTAACACTCCTCATGATTCGTTCATCTTTATCGATTGGGTTGTGATAAGACCTAAGTGTTGGTTGATTACCTGGATAATCATGTCGATCCCTAGAGTCAGGTCGAAGGATTTGAGTACGACCACTATCATGATCTAGGTAGTCATTTCGGTCTCTAGGGTCTCTAGGATCTGGAACTTTAGGATCTGTAACTCTTGATGAAGAGTTCCTAATAGGGTAATTGGTGTTCACTAGTCGTTCCTCTTCAAGAGTTAATACCCTGGCATCTAAAGATCCTAACTTGCTGTCAATTTTTTCGAGTTTACCCATGATTACTTGAAGGGCAGCTTCTAAACTGGAATCCATTTTGTTATCTACGGAAGAATGTTCTGATTGATATTTGTTTCCTGACCTAGTTGTCATGCAAAATTAAAATTGACCCTAACCTAACCTATTGCTCTGATACCAATTTGATGCGGGACCGAACTCTCTGATATCAAGACCGGTATCGGACTGTTGATCGTTAAGAAACGATCTCTAGATTAGGGTGTCTAATTTAATTAAATTAAATCTAATTAAATAAAATTAACCAGCAATCAATTGGGTCAAGTTATCAAAATGGATCTCACCCGAAAAACATGGAATCTCACGAAATTTGGAAGAGGGAGATCGTCCTGAGATCGTCCAAAATCCGGACCAGTAGTTCACGAGCGAGGTGGATCAGAAGCCGTTGGACCTGAATCACCAAAAAAAAAAAAACAAATAACGAATGAATTCCAAATCAAACAAAAATTAATTAAAACCCAATGCTCTGAATTCTATGTGCTCTGAGATCTGTGCGGTGCAGAAAAAAAAAAAAATGGTAGCAGGGAACAGAGCGGCTTTGATGTTCGTGCTGTCTTTCAGCGGCCAGATTAACCGGCGACGGTGCAGAGCAGCGATCGGAGGAGATCGGCTGGCGACGGCGGAGCGGAGAAGTTCTGGCAGAGGGGGGGGGCTTCACGGAAGAGATGGCGGAGGGCTTCACGGAAGAGGCGCTCGGCTTGCATGGGTAGAAGAGACGGACCGGCACAGGCGGCGGTCGTGCGGTGGCTGTGGAGCACGGCAGCGATGAGGAGAGGGAGGACGGTCGAGGCGGTGAGGCGTCGCAGGGGCAAGGAGATCCGGCTACTTGGGGAGCAGGAAAGAGGACCCGTTGAAGGCGTTGCGGGTCGCCTTGAGCCGTGAATCTTCGGGTTCGGCGACTGGCGACAGAGGAAGCCTGTGGAGTGAAGTCACCGACGACGGGAGGCGACTCGTGGGAGGTCTACGGCGGAGACGGCTGGCGACGTCGGGCAGATCAGTGACACGGGAGGACTCCGGCTTGCACAGATCCGGTGCAGGGGCTCGGATGGTGTCGGTGGCGGGCGGAAGGGTCGATTTGGCGATCGTAGAGGGCACGGCTACGGGCCGTGCGGAACGGAGGAGTCCTTCGGAGGGTCGGCGGCTCGGATCGGTTGGCGGGAGGGAGATCCGGTGGCCGTGGAGGACACGACAGCGGGGAGGAATTCGGCTGACCGGCGGGAGCGAAGGGCGACTCCGGTGGAGTGGACGCCCCAGGTGGGCACTAGCAGGGCGTCGGTTTGCACGGGCGGAGGAGACGGACGGGGTGGTCGGTTGCGTTAGCTTCACGGATGGCTTCGGCTGGGCGGATCCGGGAAGATGTACGGTGGAAGAATAAGAAGGAGTGGGGTAGAGAATAAGGAGAAGAGAGGAAGAACTAGGAAGAAGGAGGAAAGACCCAGAAGAGAAGAAGGGGAGGGGAGGAGAGTCGGGAAATACCCAAGGTTTTCTTTCAAATATTTTCTTCGCTTCTTTTTTTTATCAAGAATATGATCTTAAATAAACCTAAAACAAGAAACTATCGCTAAAGCTAAATCCCTAAATAATCTCAAAATAATCGGAACTATAAGAGATTCCGATAACCCTAAATAAAACTAATCTCCGATTCAGAGATATCCCAAATCCCACGTACACCCATAATAAATAAAAAAAAATACATCAAGATCCGTACTGGGCTGGCACCGAGATATGGGCTGGCTGCTGGGTCTGGACTGGCTGGATCTGAACTGGCTCAATGTCCCCATCATTTCCCCTGTGGTGGGGAGAACTCGACTCTGTCAAGTTAGGCTGGAGGTGCTCAAATAAATTTGGATCAATGTTCTGCAGCTCCTCTTCAGTAATCCAGGAGTCCTCTGACTTTGGTCTGCCTCGCTAGTGAACCAGGTAGCGGTAGCAATTTTGACTCCTTGAAGACTTGATCTCCACGTCCAAAATTTGTTTAATCACATCATGTTGTCCTCTCTTTTGGAAAAGTGGACTCTCAAAAAGATGATCACTCTCAAGGAATGCAGGCTCAAATACATCACCAGGTGTCAATGCTGGTTCTTTATATTCAATTAGATCCAAATTATTAATCAAATTAACTCCTAATTATTTTTCAGCTCCAACCTCATGGTCTTGTTCTTCGTAGGCATCGGCTAATCCTGGGTTAGCAGTGTAAACTTCTTCTTCTTCAAGGACATCACCTAGATCTTCTTGTTCTTCAAGTGTCCCTATATGCAAGGTTCTAGATGGACATTGGCTAGCTACATGACCTATCCCATTACATCTAAAGCAGTGGATCTTAGAGCTACTTCCACGGGAAGTTTCTCCTATAATCCCTTTTTCTTTGTCATCTCTCGGGGGTCGACTACCAGGGGCCTGACTAATGTTAGGTTGTGGACCAGTCGGGGCTAGGTTCATGCTAGGCCTTGGACCTAAAATTCCTGGTCTGGAGAGTTCAGATCTACGAGTGATAGACATTTGCTGAAATCTTTCATAGTCTTGAGCTAATTGATATGCTTGCTCTAGACTATAAACTTCTCTCAAAAACAATTCCTTTTGGATATCCACTCTCAGACCAGCTCTAAACCGGGATAAAGTGACAGATGGGTCTTCACGCACATTACATCGCATAAGGTATTCATCAAATTTATTGATGTAATCATTTACAAGTCCAGTTCCTTGGGTCAATCTTTGCCATTGGTCCAAAAGTCGCTGTTGATAAGATGCAGGAAGATACTTCTCTCGAAGCTTATCCTTCATCTCATCCCATGTTCCAACAGGGTCCTGTCTCCTATGAATGGCTAACCTCTGGACATTGTGCCAATATAGCTTTGCTTGGCCTAACAATCTCATTTGGGCAAACCTAACTTTTCTATCCTCAGACATATCGTACCAGGAGAAGTAATGGTCCATATTAGCTTCCCAGTCAATATATTCTTTGGGGTCCAGGTGACCTACAAAACTTGGGGCGTCAACCTTAACACTCCTCATGATTCGTTCATCTTTATCGATTGGGTTGTGATAAGACCTAAGTGTTGGTTGATTACCTGGATAATCATGTCGATCCCTAGGGTCAGGTCGAAGGATTTGAGTACGACCACTATCATGATCTAGGTAGTCATTTCGGTCTCTAGGGTCTCTAGGATCTGGAACTCTAGGATCTGTAACTCTTGATGAAGAGTTCCTAATAGGGTAATTGGTGTTCACTAGTCGTTCCTCTTCAAGAGTTAATACCCTGGCATCTAAAGATCCTAACTTGCTGTCAATTTTTTCGAGTTTACCCATGATTACTTGAAGGGCAGCTTCTAAACTGGAATCCATTTTGTTATCTACGGAAGAATGTTCTGATTGATATTTGTTTCCTGACCTAGTTGTCATGCAAAATTAAAATTGACCCTAACCTAACCTATTGCTCTGATACCAATTTGATGCGGGACCGAACTCTCTGATATCAAGACCGGTATCGGACCGTTGATCGTTAAGAAACGATCTCTAGATTAGGGTGTCTAATTTAATTAAATTAAATCTAATTAAATAAAATTAACCAGCAATCAATTGGGTCAAGTTATCAAAATGGATCTCACCCGAAAAACATGGAATCTCATGAAATTTGGAAGAGGGAGATCGTCCTAAGATCGTCCAAAATCCGGACCAGTAGTTCACGAGCGAGGTGGATCAGAAACCGTTGGACCTGAATCATCAAAAAAAAAAAAAACAAATAACGAATGAATTCCAAATCAAACAAAAATTAATTAAAACCCAATGCTCTGAATTCTGTGTGCTCTGAGATCTGTGCGATGCAGAAAAAAAAAAATGGTAGCAGGGAACGGAGCGGCTTTGATGTTCGTGCTGTCTTTCAGCGACCAGATTCACCGGCGACGGTGCTGAGCAGCGGTCGGTGGAGATCGGCTGGCGACGGCGGAGCGGAGAAGTTCTGGCAGAGGGGGGGGCTTCACGGAAGAGATGGCGGAGGGCTTCACGGAAGAGGCGCTCGGCTTGCACGGGTAGAAGAGACGGACCGGCGCAGGCGGCGGTCGTGCGGTGGCTGTGGAGCACGGCAGCGATGAGGAGAGGGAGGACGGTCGAGGCGGTGAGGCGTCGCAGGGGCAAGGAGATCCGGCTGCTTGGGGAGCAGGAAAGAGGACCCGTTGAAGGCGTTGCGGGTCGCCTTGAGCCATGAATCTTCGGGTTCGACGACTGGCGACAGAGGAAGCCTGTGGAGTGAAGTCACCGGCGACGGGAGGCGACTCGTGGGAGGTCTACGGCGGAGGCGGCTGGCGATGTCGGGCAGATCAGTGACACGGGAGGACTCCGGCTTGCACAGATCCGGTGCAGGGGCTCGGATGGTGTCGGTGGCGGGCGGAAGGGCCGATTTGGCGATCGTAGAGGGCACGGCTACGGGCCGTGCGGAACGGAGGAGTCCTTCGGAGGGTCGGCGGCTCGGATCGGTTGGCGGGAGGGAGATCCGGTGGCCGTGGAGGACACGACGGCGGGGAGGAATTCGGCTGACCGGCGGGAGCGAAGGGCGACTCCGGTGGAGTGGACGCCCCAGGTGGGCACTAGCAGGGCGTCGGTTTGCACGGGCGGAGGAGACGGACGGGGTGGTCGGTTGCGTTAGCTTCACGGATGGCTTCGGCTGGGCGGATCCGGGAAGATGTACGGTGGAAGAATAAGAAGGAGTGGGGTAGAGAATAAGGAGAAGAGAGGAAGAACTAGGAAGAAGAAGGAGGAAAGACCCAGAAGAGAAGAAGGGGAGGGGAGGAGAGTCGGGAAATACCCAAGGTTTTCTTTCAAATATTTTCTTCGCTTCTTTTTTTTATCAAGAATATGATCTTAAATAAACCTAAAACAAGAAACTATCGCTAAAGCTAAATCCCTAAATAATCTCAAAATAATCGGAACTATAAGAGATTCCGATAACCCTAAATAAAACTAATCTCCGATTCGGAGATATCCCAAATCCCACGTACACCCATAATAAATAAAAAAAAATACATCAAGATCCGTACTGGGCTGGCACCGAGATCTGGGCTGGCTGCTGGGTCTGGACTGGCTGGATCTGAACTGGCTCAATGTCCCCATCATTTCCCCTGTGGTGGGGAGAACTCGACTCTGTCAAGTTAGGCTGGAGGTGCTCAAATAAATTTGGATCAATGTTCTGCAGCTCCTCTTCAGTAATCCAGGAGTCCTCTGACTTTGGTCTGCCGCGCCAGTGAACCAGGTAGCGGTAGCAATTTTGACTCCTTGAAGACTTGATCTCCACGTCCAAAATTTGTTTAATCACATCATGTTGTCCTCTCTTTTGGAAAAGTGGACTCTCAAAAAGATGATCACTCTCAAGGAATGCAGGCTCAAATACATCACCAGGTGTCAATGCTGGTTCTTTATATTCAATTAGATCCAAATTATTAATCAAATTAACTCCTAATTATTTTTCAGCTCCAACCTCATGGTCTTGTTCTTCGTAGGCATCGGCTAATCCTGGGTTAGCAGTGTAAACTTCTTCTTCTTCAAGGACATCACCTAGATCTTCTTGTTCTTCAAGTGTCCCTATATGCAAGGTTCTAGATGGACATTGGCTAGCTACATGACCTATCCCATTACATCTAAAGCAGTGGATCTTAGAGCTACTTCCACGGGAAGTTTCTCCTATAATCCCTTTTCCTTTGTCATCTCTCGGGGGTCGACTACCAGGGGCCTGACTAATGTTAGGTTGTGGACCAGTCGGGGCTAGGTTCATGCTAGGCCTTGGACCTAAAATTCCTGGTCTGGAGAGTTCAGATCTACGAGTGATAGACATTTGCTGAAATCTTTCATAGTCTTGAGCTAATTGATATGCTTGCTCTAGACTATAAACTTCTCTCAAAAACAATTCCTTTTGGATATCCACTCTCAGACCAGCTCTAAACCGGGATAAAGTGACAGATGGGTCTTCACGCACATTACATCGCATAAGGTATTCATCAAATTTATTGATGTAATCATTTACAAGTCCAGTTCCTTGGGTCAATCTTTGCCATTGGTCCAAAAGTCGCTGTTGATAAGATGCAGGAAGATACTTCTCTCGAAGCTTATCCTTCATCTCATCCCATGTTCCAACAGGGTCCTGTCTCCTATGAATGGCTAACCTCTGGACATTGTGCCAATATAGCTTTGCTTGGCCTAACAATCTCATTTGGGCAAACCTAACTTTTCTATCCTCAGACATATCGTACCAGGAGAAGTAATGGTCCATATTAGCTTCCCAGTCAATATATTCTTTGGGGTCCAGGTGACCTACAAAACTTGGGGCGTCAACCTTAACACTCCTCATGATTCGTTCATCTTTATCGATTGGGTTGTGATAAGACCTAAGTGTTGGTTGATTACCTGGATAATCATGTCGATCCCTAGGGTCAGGTCGAAGGATTTGAGTACGACCACTATCATGATCTAGGTAGTCATTTCGGTCTCTAGGGTCTCTAGGATCTGGAACTCTAGGATCTGTAACTCTTGATGAAGAGTTCCTAATAGGGTAATTGGTGTTCACTAGTCGTTCCTCTTCAAGAGTTAATACCCTGGCATCTAAAGATCCTAACTTGCTGTCAATTTTTTCGAGTTTACCCATGATTACTTGAAGGGCAGCTTCTAAACTGGAATCCATTTTGTTATCTACGGAAGAATGTTCTGATTGATATTTGTTTCCTGACCTAGTTGTCATGCAAAATTAAAATTGACCCTAACCTAACCTATTGCTCTGATACCAATTTGATGCGGGACCGAACTCTCTGATATCAAGACCGGTATCGGACCGTTGATCGTTAAGAAACGATCTCTAGATTAGGGTGTCTAATTTAATTAAATTAAATCTAATTAAATAAAATTAACCAGCAATCAATTGGGTCAAGTTATCAAAATGGATCTCACCCGAAAAACATGGAATCTCACGAAATTTGGAAGAGGGAGATCGTCCTGAGATCGTCCAAAATCCGGATCAGTAGTTCACGAGCGAGGTGGATCAGAAGCCGTTGGACCTGAATCATCAAAAAAAAAAAAAACAAATAACGAATGAATTCCAAATCAAACAAAAATTTATTAAAACCCAATGCTCTGAATTCTGTGTGCTCTGAGATCTGTGCGGTGCAGAAAAAAAAAAAAAATGGTAGCAGGGAACGGAGCGGCTTTGATGTTCGTGCTATCTTTCAGCGGCCAGATTCACCGGCGACGGTGCTGAGCAGCGGTCGGTGGAGATCGGCTGGCGACGGCGGAGCGGAGAAGTTCTGGCAGAGGGGGGGGCTTCACGGAAGAGATGGCAGAGGGCTTCACGGAAGAGGCGCTCGGCTTGCACGGGTAGAAGAGACGGATCGGCGCAGGCGGCGGTCGTTCGGTGGCTGTGGAGCACGGCAGCGATGAGGAGAGGGAGGATGGTCGAGGCGGTGAGGCGTCGCAGGGGCAAGGAGATCCGACTGCTTGGGGAGCAGGAAAGAGGACCCGTTGAAGGCGTTGCGGGTCGCCTTGAGCCGTGAATCTTCGGGTTCGGCGACTGGCGACAGAGGAAGCCTGTGGAGTGAAGTCACCGGCGACGGGAGGCGACTCGTGGGAGGTCTACGGCGGAGGTGGCTGGCGACGTCGAGTAGATCAGTGACACGGGAGGACTCCGGCTTGCACAGATCCGGTGCAGGGGCTCGGATGGTGTCGGTGGCGGGCGGAAGGGCCGATTTGGCGATCGTAGAGGGCACGGCTACGGGCCGTGCGGAACGGAGGAGTCCTTCGGAGGGTCGGCGGCTCGGATCGGTTGGCGGGAGGGAGATCCGGTGGCCGTGGAGGACACGACAGCGGGGAGGAATTCGGCTGACCGGCGGGAGCGAAGGGCGACTCCGGTGGAGTGGACGCCCCAGGTGGGCACTAGCAGGGCGTCGGTTTGCACGGGCGGAGGAGACGGACGGGGTGGTCGGTTGCGTTAGCTTCACGGATGGCTTCGGCTGGGCGGATCCGGGAAGATGTACGGTGGAAGAATAAGAAGGAGTGGGGTAGAGAATAAGGAGAAGAGAGGAAGAACTAGGAAGAAGAAGGAGGAAAGACCCAGAAGAGAAGAAGGGGAGGGGAGGAGAGTCGGGAAATACCCAAGGTTTTCTTTCAAATATTTTCTTCGCTTCTTTTTTTTATCAAGAATATGATCTTAAATAAACCTAAAACAAGAAACTATCGCTAAAGCTAAATCCCTAAATAATCTCAAAATAATCGGAACTATAAGAGATTCCGATAACCCTAAATAAAACTAATCTCCGATTCAGAGATATCCCAAATCCCACGTACACCCATAATAAATAAAAAAAAATACATCAAGATCCGTACTGGGCTGGCACCGAGATCTGGGCTGGCTGCTGGGTCTAGACTGGCTGGATCTGAACTGGCTCAATGTCCCCATCATTTCCCCTGTGGTGGGGAGAACTCGACTCTGTCAAGTTAGGCTGGAGGTGCTCAAATAAATTTGGATCAATGTTCTGCAGCTCCTCTTCAGTAATCCAGGAGTCCTCTGACTTTGGTCTGCCTCGCCAGTGAACCAGGTAGCGGTAGCAATTTTGACTCCTTGAAGACTTGATCTCCACGTCCAAAATTTGTTTAATCACATCATGTTGTCCTCTCTTTTGGAAAAGTGGACTCTCAAAAAGATGATCACTCTCAAGGAATGCAAGCTCAAATACATCACCAGGTGTCAATGCTGGTTCTTTATATTCAATTAGATCCAAATTATTAATCAAATTAACTCCTAATTATTTTTCAGCTCCAACCTCATGGTCTTGTTCTTCGTAGGCATCGGCTAATCCTGGGTTAGCAGTGTAAACTTCTTCTTCTTCAAGGACATCACCTAGATCTTCTTGTTCTTCAAGTGTCCCTATATGCAAGGTTCTAGATGGACATTGGCTAGCTACATGACCTATCCCATTACATCTAAAGCAGTGGATCTTAGAGCTACTTCCACGGGAAGTTTCTCCTATAATCCCTTTTTCTTTGTCATCTCTCGGGGGTCGACTACCAGGGGCCTGACTAATGTTAGGTTGTGGACCAGTCGGGGCTAGGTTCATGCTAGGCCTTGGACCTAAAATTCCTGGTCTGGAGAGTTCAGATCTACGAGTGATAGACATTTGCTGAAATCTTTCATAGTCTTGAGCTAATTGATATGCTTGCTCTAGACTATAAACTTCTCTCAAAAACAATTCCTTTTGGATATCCACTCTCAGACCAGCTCTAAACCGGGATAAAGTGACAGATGGGTCTTCACGCACATTACATCGTATAAGGTATTCATCAAATTTATCGATGTAATCATTTACAAGTCCAGTTCCTTGAGTCAATCTTTGCCATTGGTCCAAAAGTCGCTGTTGATAAGATGCAGGAAGATACTTCTCTCGAAGCTTATCCTTCATCTCATCCCATGTTCCAACAGGGTCCTGTCTCCTATGAATGGCTAACCTCTTGACATTGTGCCAATATAGCTTTGCTTGGCCTAACAATCTCATTTGGGCAAACCTAACTTTTCTATCCTCAGACATATCGTACCAGGAGAAGTAATGGTCCATATTAGCTTCCCAGTCAATATATTCTTTGGGGTCCAGGTGACCTGCAAAACTTGGGGCATCAACCTTAACACTCCTCATGATTCGTTCATCTTTATCGATTGGGTTGTGATAAGACCTAAGTGTTGGTTGATTACCTGGATAATCATGTCGATCCCTAGAGTCAGGTCGAAGGATTTGAGTACGACCACTATCATGATCTAGGTAGTCATTTCGGTCTCTAGGGTCTCTAGGATCTGGAACTTTAGGATCTGTAACTCTTGATGAAGAGTTCCTAATAGGGTAATTGGTGTTCACTAGTCGTTCCTCTTCAAGAGTTAATACCCTGGCATCTAAAGATCCTAACTTGCTGTCAATTTTTTCGAGTTTACCCATGATTACTTGAAGGGCAGCTTCTAAACTGGAATCCATTTTGTTATCTACGGAAGAATGTTCTGATTGATATTTGTTTCCTGACCTAGTTATCACGCAAAATTAAAATTGACCCTAACCTAACCTATTGCTCTGATACCAATTTGATGCGGGACCGAACTCTCTGATATCAAGACCGGTATCGGACTGTTGATCGTTAAGAAACGATCTCTAGATTAGGGTGTCTAATTTAATTAAATTAAATCTAATTAAATAAAATTAACCAGCAATCAATTGGGTCAAGTTATCAAAATGGATCTCACCCGAAAAACATGGAATCTCACGAAATTTGGAAGAGGGAGATCGTCCTGAGATCGTCCAAAATCCGGACCAGTAGTTCACGAGCGAGGTGGATCAGAAGCCGTTGGACCTGAATCACCAAAAAAAAAAAAACAAATAACGAATGAATTCCAAATCAAACAAAAATTAATTAAAACCCAATGCTCTGAATTCTATGTGCTCTGAGATCTGTGCGGTGCAGAAAAAAAAAAAATGGTAGCAGGGAACGGAGCGGCTTTGATGTTCGTGCTGTCTTTCAGCGGCCAGATTAACCGGCGACGGTGCAGAGCAGCGATCGGTGGAGATCGGCTGGCGACGGCGGAGCGGAGAAGTTCTGGCAGAGGGGGGGGGCTTCACGGAAGAGATGGCGGAGGGCTTCACGGAAGAGGCGCTCGGCTTGCACGGGTAGAAGAGACGGACCGGCACAGGCGGCGGTCGTGCGGTGGCTGTGGAGCACGGCAGCGATGAGGAGAGGGAGGACGGTCGAGGCGGTGAGGCGTCGCAGGGGCAAGGAGATCCGGCTGCTTGGGGAGCAGGAAAGAGGACCCGTTGAAGGCGTTGCGGGTCGCCTTGAGCCGTGAATCTTCGGGTTCGGCGACTGGCGACAGAGGAAGCCTGTGGAGTGAAGTCACCGACGACGGGAGGCGACTCGTGGGAGGTCTACGGCAGAGGCGGCTGGCGACGTCGGGCAGATCAGTGACACGGGAGGACTCCGGCTTGCACAGATCCGGTGCAGGGGCTCGGATGGTGTCGGTGGCGGGCGGAAGGGTCGATTTGGCGATCGTAGAGGGCACGGCTACGGGCCGTGCGGAACGGAGGAGTCCTTCGGAGGGTCGGCGGCTCGGATCGGTTGGCGGGAGGGAGATCCGGTGGCCGTGGAGGACACGACAGCGGGGAGGAATTCGGCTGACCGGCGGGAGCGAAGGGCGACTCCGGTGGAGTGGACGCCCCAGGTGGGCACTAGCAGGGCGTCGGTTTGCACGGGCGGAGGAGACGGACGGGGTGGTCGGTTGCGTTAGCTTCACGGATGGCTTCGGCTGGGCGGATCCGGGAAGATGTACGGTGGAAGAATAAGAAGGAGTGGGGTAGAGAATAAGGAGAAGAGAGGAAGAACTAGGAAGAAGAAGGAGGAAAGACCCAGAAGAGAAGAAGGGGAGGGGAGGAGAGTCGGGAAATACCCAAGGTTTTCTTTCAAATATTTTCTTCGCTTCTTTTTTTTATCAAGAATATGATCTTAAATAAACCTAAAACAAGAAACTATCGCTAAAGCTAAATCCCTAAATAATCTCAAAATAATCGGAACTATAAGAGATTCCGATAACCCTAAATAAAACTAATCTCCGATTCAGAGATATCCCAAATCCCACGTACACCCATAATAAATAAAAAAAAATACATCAAGATTCGTACTGGGCTGGCACCGAGATCTGGGCTGGCTGCTGGGTCTGGACTGGCTGGATCTGAACTGGCTCAATGTCCCCATCATTTCCCCTGTGGTGGGGAGAACTCGACTCTGTCAAGTTAGGCTGGAGGTGCTCAAATAAATTTGGATCAATGTTCTGCAGCTCCTCTTCAGTAATCCAGGAGTCCTCTGACTTTGGTCTGCCTCGCCAGTGAACCAGGTAGCGGTAGCAATTTTGACTCCTTGAAGACTTGATCTCCACGTCCAAAATTTGTTTAATCACATCATGTTGTCCTCTCTTTTGGAAAAGTGGACTCTCAAAAAGATGATCACTCTCAAGGAATGCAGGCTCAAATACATCACTAGGTGTCAATGCTGGTTCTTTATATTCAATTAGATCCAAATTATTAATCAAATTAACTCCTAATTATTTTTCAGCTCCAACCTCATGGTCTTGTTCTTCGTAGGCATCGGCTAATCCTGGGTTAGCAGTGTAAACTTCTTCTTCTTCAAGGACATCACCTAGATCTTCTTGTTCTTCAAGTGTCCCTATATGCAAGGTTCTAGATGGACATTGGCTAGCTACATGACCTATCCCATTACATCTAAAGCAGTGGATCTTAGAGCTACTTCCACGGGAAGTTTCTCCTATAATCCCTTTTTCTTTGTCATCTCTCGGGGGTCGACTACCAGGGGCCTGACTAATGTTAGGTTGTGGACCAGTCGGGGCTAGGTTCATGCTAGGCCTTGGACCTAAAATTCCTGGTCTGGAGAGTTCAGATCTACGAGTGATAGACATTTGCTGAAATCTTTCATAGTCTTGAGCTAATTGATATGCTTGCTCTAGACTATAAACTTCTCTCAAAAACAATTCCTTTTGGATATCCACTCTCAGACCAGCTCTAAACCGGGATAAAGTGACAGATGGGTCTTCACGCACATTACATCGCATAAGGTATTCATCAAATTTATTGATGTAATCATTTACAAGTCCAGTTCCTTGGGTCAATCTTTGCCATTGGTCCAAAAGTCGCTGTTGATAAGATGCAGGAAGATACTTCTCTCGAAGCTTATCCTTCATCTCATCCCATGTTCCAACAGGGTCCTGTCTCCTATGAATGGCTAACCTCTGGACATTGTGCCAATATAGCTTTGCTTGGCCTAACAATCTCATTTGGGCAAACCTAACTTTTCTATCCTCAGACATATCGTACCAGGAGAAGTAATGGTCCATATTAGCTTCCCAGTCAATATATTCTTTGGGGTCCAGGTGACCTACAAAACTTGGGGCGTCAACCTTAACACTCCTCATGATTCGTTCATCTTTATCGATTGGGTTGTGATAAGACCTAAGTGTTGGTTGATTACCTGGATAATCATGTCGATCCCTAGGGTCAGGTCGAAGGATTTGAGTACGACCACTATCATGATCTAGGTAGTCATTTCGGTCTCTAGGGTCTCTAGGATCTGGAACTCTAGGATCTGTAACTCTTGATGAAGAGTTCCTAATAGGGTAATTGGTGTTCACTAGTCGTTCCTCTTCAAGAGTTAATACCCTGGCATCTAAAGATCCTAACTTGCTGTCAATTTTTTCGAGTTTACCCATGATTACTTGAAGGGCAGCTTCTAAACTGGAATCCATTTTGTTATCTACGGAAGAATGTTCTGATTGATATTTGTTTCCTGACCTAGTTGTCATGCAAAATTAAAATTGACCCTAACCTAACCTATTGCTCTGATACCAATTTGATGCGGGACCGAACTCTCTGATATCAAGACCGGTATCGGACCGTTGATCGTTAAGAAACGATCTCTAGATTAGGGTGTCTAATTTAATTAAATTAAATCTAATTAAATAAAATTAACCAGCAATCAATTGGGTCAAGTTATCAAAATGGATCTCACCCGAAAAACATGGAATCTCACGAAATTTGGAAGAGGGAGATCGTCCTGAGATCGTCCAAAATCCGGACCAGTAGTTCACGAGCGAGGTGGATCAGAAACCGTTGGACCTGAATCATCAAAAAAAAAAAAAACAAATAACGAATGAATTCCAAATCAAACAAAAATTAATTAAAACCTAATGCTCTGAATTCTGTGTGCTCTGAGATCTGTGCGGTGCAGAAAAAAAAAATGGTAGCAGGGAATGGAGCGGCTTTGATGTTCGTGCTGTCTTTCAGCGACCAGATTCACCGGCGACGGTGCTGAGCAGCGGTCGGTGGAGATCGGCTGGCGACGGCGGAGCGGAGAAGTTCTGGCAGAGGGGGGGGGCTTCACGGAAGAGATGGCGGAGGGCTTCACGGAAGAGGCGCTCGGCTTGCACGGGTAGAAGAGACGGACCGGCGCAGGCGGCGGTCGTGCGGTGGCTGTGGAGCACGGCAGCGATGAGGAGAGGGAGGACGGTCGAGGCGGTGAGGCATCGCAGGGGCAAGGAGATCCGGCTGCTTGGGGAGCAGGAAAGAGGACCCGTTGAAGGCGTTGCGGGTCGCCTTGAGCCATGAATCTTCGGGTTCGGCGACTGGCGACAGAGGAAGCCTGTGGAGTGAAGTCACCGGCGACGGGAGGCGACTCGTGGGAGGTCTACGGCGGAGGCGGCTGGCGACGTCGGGCAGATCAGTGACACGGGAGGACTCCGGCTTGCACAGATCCGGTGCAGGGGCTCGGATGGTGTCGGTGGCGGGCGGAAGGGCCGATTTGGCGATCGTAGAGGGCACGGCTACGGGCCGTGCGGAACGGAGGAGTCCTTCGGAGGGTCGGCGGCTCGGATCGGTTGGCGGGAGGGAGATCCGGTGGCCGTGGAGGACACGATGGCGGGGAGGAATTCGGCTGACCGGCGGGAGCGAAGGGCGACTCCGGTGGAGTGGACGCCCCAGGTGGGCACTAGCAGGGCGTCGGTTTGCACGGGCGGAGGAGACGGACGGGGTGGTCGGTTGCGTTAGCTTCACGGATGGCTTCGGCTGGGCGGATCCGGGAAGATGTACGGTGGAAGAATAAGAAGGAGTGGGGTAGAGAATAAGGAGAAGAGAGGAAGAACTAGGAAGAAGAAGGAGGAAAGACCCAGAAGAGAAGAAGGGGAGGGGAGGAGAGTCGGGAAATACCCAAGGTTTTCTTTCAAATATTTTCTTCGCTTCTTTTTTTTATCAAGAATATGATCTTAAATAAACCTAAAACAAGAAACTATCGCTAAAGCTAAATCCCTAAATAATCTCAAAATAATCAGAACTATAAGAGATTCCGATAACCCTAAATAAAACTAATCTCCGATTCGGAGATATCCCAAATCCCACGTACACCCATAATAAATAAAAAAAAATACATCAAGATCCGTACTGGGCTGGCACCGAGATCTGGGCTGGCTGCTGGGTCTGGACTGGCTGGATCTGAACTGGCTCAATGTCCCCATCATTTCCCCTGTGGTGGGGAGAACTCGACTCTGTCAAGTTAGGCTGGAGGTGCTCAAATAAATTTGGATCAATGTTCTGCAGCTCCTCTTCAGTAATCCAGGAGTCCTCTGACTTTGGTCTGCCGCGCCAGTGAACCAGGTAGCGGTAGCAATTTTGACTCCTTGAAGACTTGATCTCCACGTCCAAAATTTGTTTAATCACATCATGTTGTCCTCTCTTTTGGAAAAGTGGACTCTCAAAAAGATGATCACTCTCAAGGAATGCAGGCTCAAATACATCACCAGGTGTCAATGCTGGTTCTTTATATTCAATTAGATCCAAATTATTAATCAAATTAACTCCTAATTATTTTTCAGCTCCAACCTCATGGTCTTGTTCTTCGTAGGCATCGGCTAATCCTGGGTTAGCAGTGTAAACTTCTTCTTCTTCAAGGACATCACCTAGATCTTCTTGTTCTTCAAGTGTCCCTATATGCAAGGTTCTAGATGGACATTGGCTAGCTACATGACCTATCCCATTACATCTAAAGCAGTGGATCTTAGAGCTACTTCCTCGGGAAGTTTCTCCTATAATCCCTTTTCCTTTGTCATCTCTCGGGGGTCGACTACCAGGGGCCTGACTAATGTTAGGTTGTGGACCAGTCGGGGCTAGGTTCATGCTAGGCCTTGGACCTAAAATTCCTGGTCTGGAGAGTTCAGATCTACGAGTGATAGACATTTGCTGAAATCTTTCATAGTCTTGAGCTAATTGATATGCTTGCTCTAGACTATAAACTTCTCTCAAAAACAATTCCTTTTGGATATCCACTCTCAGACCAGCTCTAAACCGGGATAAAGTGACAGATGGGTCTTCACGCACATTACATCGCATAAGGTATTCATCAAATTTATCGATGTAATCATTTACAAGTCCAGTTCCTTGGGTCAATCTTTGCCATTGGTCCAAAAGTCGCTGTTGATAAGATGCAGGAAGATACTTCTCTCGAAGCTTATCCTTCATCTCATCCCATGTTCCAACAGGGTCCTGTCTCCTATGAATGGCTAACCTCTGGACATTGTGCCAATATAGCTTTGCTTGGCCTAACAATCTCATTTGGGCAAACCTAACTTTTCTATCCTCAGACATATCGTACCAGGAGAAGTAATGGTCCATATTAGCTTCCCAGTCAATATATTCTTTGGGGTCCAGGTGACCTACAAAACTTGGGGCGTCAACCTTAACACTCCTCATGATTCGTTCATCTTTATCGATTGGGTTGTGATAAGACCTAAGTGTTGGTTGATTACCTGGATAATCATGTCGATCCCTAGGGTCAGGTCGAAGGATTTGAGTACGACCACTATCATGATCTAGGTAGTCATTTCGGTCTCTAGGGTCTCTAGGATCTGGAACTCTAGGATCTGTAACTCTTGATGAAGAGTTCCTAATAGGGTAATTGGTGTTCACTAGTCGTTTTTCTTCAAGAGTTAATACCCTGGCATCTAAAGATCCTAACTTGCTGTCAATTTTTTCGAGTTTACCCATGATTACTTGAAGGGCAGCTTCTAAACTGGAATCCATTTTGTTATCTACGGAAGAATGTTCTGATTGATATTTGTTTCCTGACCTAGTTGTCATGCAAAATTAAAATTGACCCTAACCTAACCTATTGCTCTGATACCAATTTGATGCGGGACCGAACTCTCTGATATCAAGACCGGTATCGGACCGTTGATCGTTAAGAAACGATCTCTAGATTAGGGTGTCTAATTTAATTAAATTAAATCTAATTAAATAAAATTAACCAGCAATCAATTGGGTCAAGTTATCAAAATGGATCTCACCCGAAAAACATGGAATCTCACGAAATTTGGAAGAGGGAGATCGTCCTGAGATCGTCCAAAATCCGGACCAGTAGTTCACGAGCGAGGTGGATCAGAAACCGTTGGACCTGAATCATCAAAAAAAAAAAAAACAAATAACGAATGAATTCCAAATCAAACAAAAATTAATTAAAACCTAATGCTCTGAATTCTGTGTGCTCTGAGATCTGTGCGGTGCAGAAAAAAAAAATGGTAGCAGGGAATGGAGCGGCTTTGATGTTCGTGCTGTCTTTCAGCGACCAGATTCACCGGCGACGGTGCTGAGCAGCGGTCGGTGGAGATCGGCTGGCGACGGCGGAGCGGAGAAGTTCTGGCAGAGGGGGGGGGCTTCACGGAAGAGATGGCAGAGGGCTTCACGGAAGAGGCGCTCGGCTTGCACGGGTAGAAGAGACGGATCGGCGCAGGCGGCGGTCGTGCGGTGGCTGTGGAGCACGGCAGCGATGAGGAGAGGGAGGATGGTCGAGGCGGTGAGGCGTCGCAGGGGCAAGGAGATCCGGCTGCTTGGGGAGCAGGAAAGAGGACCCGTTGAAGGCGTTGCGGGTCGCCTTGAGCCGTGAATCTTCGGGTTCGGCGACTGGCGACAGAGGAAGCCTGTGGAGTGAAGTCACCGGCGACGGGAGGCGACTCGTGGGAGGTCTACGGCGGAGGCGGCTGGCGACGTCGAGCAGATCAGTGACACGGGAGGACTCCGGCTTGCACAGATCCGGTGCAGGGGCTCGGATGGTGTCGGTGGCGGGCGGAAGGGCCGATTTGGCGATCGTAGAGGGCACGGCTACGGGCCGTGCGGAACGGAGGAGTCCTTCGGAGGGTCGGCGGCTCGGATCGGTTGGCGGGAGGGAGATCCGGTGGCCGTGGAGGACACGACAGCGGGGAGGAATTCGGCTGACCGGCGGGAGCGAAGGGCGACTCCGGTGGAGTGGACGCCCCAGGTGGGCACTAGCAGGGCGTCGGTTTGCACGGGCGGAGGAGACGGACGGGGTGGTCGGTTGCGTTAGCTTCACGGATGGCTTCGGCTGGGCGGATCCGGGAAGATGTACGGTGGAAGAATAAGAAGGAGTGGGGTAGAGAATAAGGAGAAGAGAGGAAGAACTAGGAAGAAGAAGGAGGAAAGACCCAGAAGAGAAGAAGGGGAGGGGAGGAGAGTCGGGAAATACCCAAGGTTTTCTTTCAAATATTTTCTTCGCTTCTTTTTTTTATCAAGAATATGATCTTAAATAAACCTAAAACAAGAAACTATCGCTAAAGTTAAATCCCTAAATAATCTCAAAATAATCGGAACTATAAGAGATTCCGATAACCCTAAATAAAACTAATCTCCGATTCGGAGATATCCCAAATCCCACGTACACCCATAATAAATAAAAAAAATACATCAAGATTTGTACTGGGCTGGCACCGAGATCTGGGCTGGCTACTGGGTCTGGACTGGCTGGATCTGAACTGGCTCAATGTCCCCATCAATGCAACCCGTAAGCTCCTGCACCTGCCTTTTAGTGGTTGGATGAGTCATGTCGATGATGGCCTTGATCTTTTCGGGGTTGACCTCAATACCTCTTTGAGTGACTAGGAAGCCGAGAAACTTTCCGAAGGTTACCCCGAAAATATATTCGGCGGGGTTCAGCTTCATCCTGTGGCGCCTCAACACGTCGAAGGACTCCTACAGGTTTCTGATGTGGTCGGCTTTATGGAGGCTTTTGACAATCATATCATCGACGTATGCCTCTATGTTCCTTCCTAGCTGAGCTTCAAAGACTCGGTTGATCAGCCTTTGGAAGGTGGTGCCCGCATTCTTTAGGCCAAAAGGCATCATCTTATAACAATACAGGCCCCTGTCCGTGACAAAGGTCGTCTTCTCTTCATCCTCATTCTGCATCCTGACCTGGTTATATCCAGAGAAGGCATCCATGAAGCTCAAGAGTTGGTGGCCGGCTGTCGCATCTACTAATTGGTCAATTTTTGGCAAGGAGAAGCTATCCTTAGGGCACGCCTTGTTGAGGTCTGTGTAATCCACGCAGATCCTCCACTTTCCACTAGCTTTTTTTATCATGACGACATTGGCCAGCCACTCCGGGTAGTGAGACTCCCTGATGAAGCCAGCATCAAAGAGCTTCTTCACTTCCTCTTCAATGACCCTCTGCCTTTCAGCAACGAAGCTCCTCTTCTTTTGCTGGATGGGCCTGTAAGTAGGATCTACCCTAATCTGATGGGTGATGATATCCGCCGGAATGCCTGGCATGTCCGACGCCGACCAGGCGAGGATGTCTGTATTTCTCCTCAAGAAGTCGACCAGCTCCTACCTAGCCCCCTCTTCTAGGGCGCTCCCTATTTGGAGGACTTTTGTGGGATCATCCTCTTTAAGGGGCACAAACAAGATCTTCTCGACCAGTTGACCGTGGCTGTCGGCTTCGTCTCTGGGATCAAGCTGCTCGAGTGTGGGGTGCCCGTCCAGCTGTTTGTCGGAATAGCTAGGCATTGCCGGGCTACTCTACGGTCTCCCCTCAGCTCCCCAACTCCGTCATGGGTCGGAAACTTAGCCAGCAGATGGTAAGTGGACACAATGATCTGGAACCTATTGAGGGCCGGCCATCCCAAAATTGTGTTGTACACCGAGGTCGTACGGACGACCACAAAGTTAATGGAGAAGGTTCGCTGGTAAGGTTCCATCCCGAGGGTCACGGGTAAGGTAATCTCCCCCTCAACCCCGATAGAATTCCCTCCGAAGCCAGTGAGCGGTGCCATGGACTCCTACAGTCTGGACTTGGACAAGTTCATCCGGACGAAAGCATCATATAGTAAAACCTCCGCGCAACTTCCATTATTAATAAGGACGCGTTTTACATCATAATTGGCGATGATAGCCGACACAACCACAGGGTCATCACCTGAGAGAGGAGGCTCCGAGAGGTCCTCATCAGAAAAATTGATTACATTGGATCCCCTGGGCTTTTTTACAATGTCCTGGTCCTCTTTCCGCCCCCAGTCGGATCGTCGGTTCAACATGCCAACGCCTCCGTCTGTGGGGTGCTGATTGGAGAGCTCAGCCTCCTCCGGGAGGTTTCTAACAGTTGAAGTCCCGGCCCGATCTCGGCAAGGTCGGACATACTTGTTCAGATACCCTCTCCTGATGAGGTCTTCAATGGCATACTTTAGCTGGAGGCACTCTTCCGTGTCGTGCCCATGGTCCCTGTGCAACCGGCAGTATTTATTTTTGTTTCTGGAGGCAGGGGGACCCCTCATCGGTTGAGGCCTTTGGAAAAAGGTCTTGTACTCGATCTCCATCAGGATCTTTTCCCGCGGCAAGGAGAGGGGTGCATAGTTGTTGAACCGCTTGAGGTAGTCCCTCTGCTTGGGGCTCTGACATCGGGTGGATCGGCCATCATCGCTGGGAGGTCGGATTGCGGGGGCCTTATCGCCCTGCTTCTTCGAGGTTGACCTCCCCTCAGTCTGGCGCCGGTTCGTCGACTGTTCTTCCGCCAGGGCGTATTTGTGCACCTTGGCCAGCAGGTCGGTGTAGCTCGCCGGAAGCTTCTTGTCCAAGGAGAATGTGAGCCTGGACGAGCGGAGTCCCCTCTTGAAGGCTGACATGGCCACCGCTTCATTCAAGTCAGGGACCTCCATAGCGGTTGAGTTGAAGCGGGCCATATAGCCTCAGAGGGTCTCCCCCTCTGCTTGTTGGATGAGGAAGAGGCAGTCAGTATTCTTCGGAGTCCGACTATAAGTCTTGAAATGAGAAAGAAAAAGAGTGTCGAGCTGAGAAAAGGAACGGACCGTACCTGGACGGATGGTGGAAAACCACATTCGCGCGGCCTTCTTCAGAGTCGCCAAGAAGGCAATGTAGTGGAGGGTGTCGGACATGCCCTGCATCATCATGTGGGCCTTATAGGTGCCTAGGTGGTCCAAGGGATCGGTGGTACCGTCGTAGGGTTCCACCTGTGGGATCTTGAAATGTCGGGCGATAGACTCACCCAGAATTTCAGCGGAGAAAGGCGGGCGAGTGTCGTGCGCCTGCCTTCCCTCAGCATTCTGCCGCTCAACGATCTCGATAATGCGCTCCTCCATGCGCATGATTTTGTTGTCGTAGTCATGCGAATCTGCAGCAGGGCTCCGACTGTCAAGAGGGGCAGAATCGGTGAAAGAGGGGGAAGCTGACCTCGTCCTCTTTCCTTCAGCGTAGGCCCTTAAGGACCCCCGAGGTTCTGGAACAGCGAGGGAAGGGGGCGAAGGCGCCTCCGACCGCTGGCTGACACCGGTGACAGGCTGATTATTGATGCAAGAAGCTGCTAGCGGCAACTGCTAATGGTCCACCATTTCCTGGAAGCGCTGGACCACTGAGGTAAGCATCTCAATGCGGTTTACTAAAATCTGGAATTGCTGCAACCCTAGGGTGATGGTGGGCTCAGCGGTGGCAGCGGCGTTGCTTTCCGCGCGGGGCACGTTGGGCCCCTGATGAGAACGCCCTCCCCTCGCGGAAATACTCCGGGTTCTTCCTCTTGCCATGGATGGAACTTTTCCGTTGTCTTTCATTTTAGAACAAGGAGCTCAACGGAGATTCAGGCCCCTTCCTCTAGCGCCAATTTGTTGCCGCTCCTCCTCCTGGATCGGGCTCGGTGGATATGCCGGAGGGCTCCTCAACCAGTCGACCTGCAGAAAGTCCCTAGGCACCGGAGGGGCTCCGGCGGAGGACACTCCGATGCTTAAGTTAGAGAAGGAATCAGAACAACAGAATGAAAAGAGCTTAGAGAAAGGAGTTCGCGGTGAGGAAGAAGAACGTTACCCTTTTGCGGAGGTCCCCTAGTTATCTTTTATAGGCATGGAGTGCTGCCAAATTCTGTTGGGAAATAAGCTAGGAAAGCTCGAATATGCCCCCATAATCAGCGTGGTGGCAAGGTCGTGGGTTGGCGGCGTGGTAGGAGTGTCAGAGTGATGGCCTGGTAGCAAGGGTCGTGGCCATGCAGTGGAGTTCGTTACAACCGAGTGTCAGAACTTGTCAAGGAGGAAGGCTCCTGGAAACTTCAGGCGACCCCTCCAACAACGGATTGGCCTCGACCTCAAAGAAGTCGATCGTGGCACCCATCAGGGCCTCAAAGAAGCCGACGCACGGGCGGGGAGGCGTCCGCCGACCCTCGAAGCTCCCAGGGTCAGCCCTTCGGGAAAGGGGGCCGCGGGGTCCTTTTCAAGAACCAGGGAGTCGGATCCCGTGTGAGGATCAGCCGACCGGATGCCCGGGACCGGTCCGACCCGGGACTAGCTGAATGGGCACAATAGTACTCTATAAGATTTCTTCTTTTCTAATATTGACCTTTGGTAAGGTTGTTCTCTCTCCCCGTGCTTGTTCATTATTTATGCTAATGCTCTCTCACGAGCTCTGCGGGCTACAGCCAGGGGTCAGGTCTTCATCCATATATCCCGGCTCCTGGTGCCCACTGGATCTTTCATCTCTTGTTTATAGATGATTATTTGCTCTTGAACCGCGCACTGTCCTTTGTGCTCAGGGTTTCAAGAAGATTATGGAGGATTACTGTCTATCTTCTAGTTAAAGAGTTAATATTCTTAAATATAAGGTTCATTTTAGTCTGAAGACTTCGGCCCAACTTCGGCATGCGATTCGAGAGATTCTCGAGATTACTAAGCATGGGGGTGCACTTCAGTATCTTGGAGTTTCAATTACGGGATGTAGATTATTAAAGGCTAATTGCAGCAGTTTGATTAAGGCGGTTCAAGATAGGGTGGAGGTTAGCAGGGAAGAGCCTTCTCATTAATGGAGAGGATCACTCTGATCATGTCAGTTCTTACATTTTTACCTATTTATATGATCTCTAATGCTATCCTTCCCAAATTTATGATACTCAAGGTGGAGCAATTCATTTGAGCTTTCCTCTGGGACTCCATTTCCGGTGATAGGGGTGTTCACCTTCTTAGTTGGCATGTAGTATGCCAGCCGATGCGTGAGGGGGGTCTTGGCATTCACTCCCTCATTACGAGGTAGGAAGCTCTACTAGTTAGACATGTTGCCAGATTCCTATTATATCCTGATAGCCTATGGACCTTGATGATGAAGGCCAAATACGGTATCGACTGTTCTAGGAAGAATTATTGCCACGGGCATAAATTTTCATCTATCTGGAAGGCAATGGTGGCTAGAGCTCATGAAGTTCTTTCCCGGACTAGATGAATACTAGATGATGGTAGGTCTATCAACTTTATGTCCGACCCTTAGATTACGGACATGCCATTGTCTCGATGGCCGATGTTCATCGCCATGGATATCACTAACTCTCTATTTCTGACTTATTTCTTATGGATGGTACTTAGTGGAATCCGGTGCTTATTACTCGTGTCTTCGGTGATATTCTGGGGGCACGGGTCTTATTGATAACTCCACCTATTCTTGCTTGCACTGATGTTAGGATATTGAGGTCCTCTTCTCTCCCCAAAGTAGTCATGTCGGATTTGTACCTCTTGTTCTACCATATGCCCCAGCGAAGTCTTGATATTGGCTAAATTTGGATGATTCGGTTCACCCAAGGGTGAGTTTGTTTCTATGAAAAGTGGCTAGGGGTTGTCTTCCTACTAGAGAATTCCTCATCACTAGAGGAGTGAATGTGCCCTCGTACTGTCTGATGTGTAGGGAGGAGGAGACAGATGGGGACATTAGGTCAATCCTAGTTCATTATGGGTCCCTGAGTTTTGAGTCCTTTAGTCATGATTCCAATTTTATCTTTGAGTCCCATAATCTGGCTATGTTAGCCGTTTGAGTCCTGTATTTGAGTCATGAGTTTTGTTTTATAGGCTTTGTTACATTTGAATCTGTACTTTGGCCTCTGAATTTCATTTTGGGCCTTTCTATATTTGAGTCCTGTAATTAGAGATCGAGTCAAGTTTTGGATTCTTAGTGAGCCTTATGAGTCCTGTAAGTTTTGAGTTTTATGAGTCCGGTCTAATTTTGTAAGAAGACTCAAGTCACTTATGAAGCCAATCAGCATAATACTCCAACCACTGCATGGAATCCAATCATCCACACAATTGTGCCACTTGGGAAGCATGGAAGGAGTCTTGGAGCTATCATTGAAGATCTGGATGACAAGTACATTAGCCCGTCAGGAGGAGATGGATACCAGGAGAACCCTAGAGCTTGCCCAGCACTGAAATGGGCTACCCAAAGCCCTGGCCCATCCTCAAAATCAGCGCCCTCCTTATGGTTACCTCTCATGTTGGCGCCCCACTTATGGTCACCTCCCTTGGACCAAGTCAAAGAGAAGGAGAGGAGTAATCCTAGTGAGAAGAGGGAGTTTGAACCTATTTGGAATAGAAGATCTCTATGTATTTGAGTAGGAAAAGGATTAGTGGGAATTCCCTTGTATGCCCTTACTTGGAGCCCAAGTTTATAAGCCTACTTAAAGGACCCCCCTCTCATGTATATTGGATGTTATTGAATATGAAAAAAAAATCTTGAGTTCTTCTCAATTTTTGATATGAATTATGAGTGAATTTTGTGTGATTAAAGGTATCTGTGTGATCCTTCAAGGTATCTGTGTGATCCCTGCGCCCTGCCTCCAAGCCGCCTGCCTCTTCATCTCTTGGCCGCCCACTTCTAAGCCTTCCTTCCCTTTGCTTTCTTCAGCCTTTAAACTTATTTCTTCTCTAATTTCTAACCCTTGTTAGATGATTTGCAGGTCCCTTAGAGTTCGCGAATCCAAGGATTCCATCTGACCAGCTTTCGGACCATCGGATTCAAAGCCGTGAATCCGCAAGGTCGATAGCTTTATTTTCCAGGCCGCATCCGAGAGCGACGAGTGATCTCTTCATGGATTCGTCTTCAAATTTTTGCCAGGTATACCCCCTAGACTTCTCTGGTAGCGGTATTGCAGAAGAGCTAGTCCTAACCAGGGCTTCTTAGCCTTGGCAGTTCTATTCTTCACTTTTAGGGTTTAGTTTTGCATGCCTGTGCTTCCAAAATTTCTATAGAATTCTCTACTTAATATCTTAGCTTGAAATTCGGGATACAAACTCCTAACTTAATGCCTAATATACAAAAAATAATTGGCATGCATAATTAGTCCCACATCAGAGACTCTAGTCCATGTTCTTCTTTTATGCTCGTGCGTTGCTCAGGTTTGGAAGCTCGCCGGAATGGAAGCACTTTTTATGCATGTTGTTGATATGTATATACCTTTTCGGAGTTGCTCCACCTAGGAACTGGCCACTCTTCTGGCACCTTCATTACCTATATTGTGTACTGATATGGCTGTATCCGTTGACATGGAACCCACCTAGGTGCCAGTTGTCAGCCAGCAGATGGAGGCGCCACCTAAGCCTGGCACCCAAGCAAGAAGCTAGAGTGAATCCCCTATCGAGGTCAGTTCCCGGTCGAGGTCGAACTCAAGATGCCACCAAGCCAAGAATAGGAGGCAACAAAAATTTAAATCATGGCAGGAAAGAGAGTCGCCTTCATCCAAACCCAGCCTCTGAAATAGTACAACTGACAGGCGGCAACCCACCGCCAGTGGCCTATGGAGGAGGACACCTTGTCGAGGCACCAGGACCTTCTCAGACCCCAGCTCACACCAATCAAGAAGGAATGCCCCTCTCAAGGGATGATGCTCTTCAGTTTGCTGTCTACACCATCCACAAATGGGAGGCCGTGCCAGAGGATTCGACCCTGGGGCGGTTGCCTGCAAGCTAGTGCTTTACCAGGTTTCCCAAAATATGGCGACCAACTAGAGCATCAGAGCCAGCAACATGATTTCCCTTCTCAAAGGGGCTAATGGGAGCTCATGCGCAGTTCCCGCGTGCTGCCAGATGTCACCTCCTAGGACTCCCCCAAAACGGGAAACATCTGGAAAGCAAGGTATATACGACATCTCCAACCGAGAGGAAAGAGGGGAGATGACCTCTTCATCCAAGAGGGGGGGCTTCGATCCAAAGAAGAGCAGAAGGGAGGAGGGCCTCCAACTGAGAGGAGAAGAGGTGAAAAACCAGCAAGGGAAGGGAGGTAGAAGTTGGCACACAGAAGGGGAGAGCAAACTAGACGCCAGGCTCTGCGGGCTACGGGGGAATTCATCGGAAGAGTCCCACGGACATAGCCGATCCTGCTCCAATCCTCCTTCTTTGTTAACTCTCTACGCACACCTCCTTCTCGGAAAGCACATGACTCCCGAGCATGGAAACCAGCAAGGAGAAACTAGCGGAGAGTCCCTCAAGCTCTTTGCCTCAGAGGTTTCTGTTCCTCTCGATTGTTCCACTAACTTGATCGTTGGAGTGTCTTCGTCGGAATTCCCGGCCCAAGGTCCTCCTCTATCTTATAGGACTTTCGGGGCCCAGCAAGCCGACCGCGAGGAGGAGGAGGAGAGCCGAGCATCCTGTCGGAACCCGACACACCGAAGCTACGGGCCACAATGACCTAGGAGCAACACATACCACACCTGGTTAATCAGGATGACATTGTCTTTAACTCCTCTACATATTCAATTAGAGTTATTGTTGAGAGAGCTCGGGTTCATGCAAAGGAGTATCTGATGACCACCAAGTTGACTTCGAAGACTTGGGGCTTCTATGTCGCTCTTCGAGTTCCCCGATGGATTTTTATTTCTTGGAAGCCCCCTCCTTCGAGATTTTTCATGGTCAATTTCTATAGGAGTGTCACGAGCACTTACGGAGGAGTTAGCTTTGTCATTTGTGGCCCGGACCTTAGTATGTTGGTGGCGGGGGAAACTATCTCTTTGAGCTGACAGTCCCAGCAGCAGAGCTGCGAGGGACCTGGACCGGTATTGTCTACGCCCAGAGGATTCTGTAGATTAATTACCTCATTAATGAAGGTGACTCCGCTACCATCATAGCATGGATTCAGGAGGCTAGGAGATTGAGAGCGGCGCACCATTTTCTTCGTGACATCGCTCTCCTTCTTCAGGGTTGCTCCGTCAGCATTATTAGGCATGTGTATCGTGAGGCTAATTCTATGACAGATGGATAGCCTTCTTTGTTGCTAATCATTTTGGACCAATGTTGTGGATCGACCTGGAGATGCCCCGAGGCTATTTCATGATATTGTTCTTTCTGACTTTCTTGGTTGTTTTCATACTAGAACTTTAAATTGAATGCACCAGTTTACCAAAAAAATAAAACCATTACATTAATATAATAAATTTGTTTATTTATATTTATTAAATATAAAAAATATAAATATGAATATGAATATTAATCGGATACAAAATTTTATATTCATATCTATTTCAAATATATATGGATATAAATCCTTATATATAAATAAATTGAATAATAAAATTTATGATTATAGATTAAAAATATTATTAAATAGATGATAAATTAAAATTAATAATATATTAATATGATTATAAATTTTTAATACTATATAATATTATATAAAATTATAAAAAATTGGATAATCAAATGATAGTTATTTTATATTTTTATAAATATAAATATTAATATTAATTAATATCCTATAAATTTTTTTATCTGTATTTGGACAGTTTTGAATTTGAAAGGAAACCTGTTAGAGTCAAGGCTACTGGGATTCAGGCTGTCTATATTGTTTATCATGTTTGGTTGACTAGGAATTCTTTTGTTTTTGAATCTTAGAGATGGACGACCGGGATTTACTTGGAGAGAGCTTATACTCATGCCAAGGTGATCCTAATTATGACCTCGATGACCGTGAAAACTTGGGGCTCCCACCTTGCTCATAGAGCATCCTAATAGGTTTTCATTTCCTAGAAGCCCCCACTTCTGTAGTATTTCAAGGTCAATTTTGATAGGAGCGTTAAAGATAGACATGATGATGCTAGCTTTGTCATCTAGGATCCTGGACTTAAATTAGTGATAGCAAATGGGAGTTATCTCTTTGAGTCGACGATTCCTGCTATAAAGTTTCGCGGTGCTTGAGCTAAGATTGTTTATGCTTGAAAAATATTATATGCTGATCACCTCTTTATTGAGGGTGATTCGGCTACAGTAATAACTTGGATCTAGGAGGTTATACAGAGGGAGCCCATGCATTTTCTTCTTCGAGAAATTGCTACTCTCTTACTTAGTTTTATAATTATCATTTTTCAACATGTATAATGGGAGGTAAATTTTGTAGCCGACTGGGTCGCCTTTTGATTCTTTTAGATATATCTATATTAGATTTTGGTAATATGAATGCTTTGCCTTATAAAATAAATAAAGGAAGATATTGGATATTATCAGGAGGATGGATAACTGTCACACCTAGTCATGTTGTATATATTTTTCGATTTGTGAGAAGAAATCGAGTCAAGCTCTTCCCGTGGAAAGCCAACTGATCTGAAATCGTCTGATATAATTGGGCGATTACAATAAAGAGTCCATCCAAACTCCTTGGTTATATTTGGTAGCATGCAATTCATTCAAATTACTAGCAATTTAATAGGGCACACCATATTACCATGTTTGGTATATTTTTCTGGATTTACCATTTATTATATTTGATAATTGGAATCGCCTCCCAAGAGATAATCTGGACAACCTCTGTAAGAGATGGTAATCCAGAGTACCACCTTATAGATAATCTAGATTACCAAATTACCCTCCTCAACTTCCTTTATCTTTACTTTCATATAATATAATATAATATAATTAATATTTTATAATAATACAAGGTACATTATATTTTATGATATAATATAATAAATATATTATTTTATAACATATTATTATATTATATTAATATATTAATATATTATAATATAAGATTATAAAATATAATATATTTATAATATATTACATAACATTTATAATATATAATGTATTAATTATATTATATTATATATTTTAAATTTAATTTATTTAATATATTATATTAAATAACATATAATATATTTTATAAAATTATATTATATAATATATTTTATGATAAAATTTGATCAATATATTATTATATAATATAATATATTATTATATTATATTAACATATTATATATTATAATATAATATTGATATATTATATACTATTATATATTTTAAAATTAATTTAATTTATGTATCTTATTAAATAAATAATATATTTAATTTAATTTATTTAATTTTATATTGATATAATATAATATTAATATATTATTTTATATTTTATGATATAAAATACATTATATTATAGTTTATAATATGATATATAAATTCGATATATTATTTAATATATTTAAGTAATATATTAAATATATCATCTTTTTAATATATAAATTTTTATATTAAATTTATTTAATATAAGTGTATAACAATAATTTTTTATTTTTATATAAAATATAAAAAATATTTTGATATTTTTAATATAAAATATAATATATGTATATAATAAATAAATAAAATATAAATTTAATTTAAAAATATTTTAAAATTTAAATTTTTTATTATATAATATTATATGTATGAATCAAATATAATAACTTATATTATCCATGCTATATTTCAAAATTTATCCGGTAATGCATCAAACGCAATCAACTTCCTAGAAGCCCGTGATTTTAAATACTCCTCTCACCTTCACTTTCCCTCTCTCTGGAAACCCTAGCCGCTCTCTTCCTCCTCTCCTCCGCCCTATTGTTTTTGTAGTGTGATTTCCGATCATATCGAAGCAATGGTCGGGAAAGGAGAAGGTCCGGCTATCGGGATCGATCTCGGGACTACCTATTCGTGCGTTGGTGTATGGCAGCACGATCGAGTGGAGATCATCGCCAACGACCAGGGGAATCGCACCACCCCTTCCTATGTGGCATTCACCGACAGCGAGCGTCTTATCGGTGATGCTGCCAAGAACCAGGTCGCCATGAACCCCATCAATACCGTCTTTGGTGAGTTTTCGAGCTCTTTAATCCCTTTTTTCTTATAGATCCGTCGCTGATGCCTGGGGTGGAGTTTGACACGTGTCAATCTTGCCTTATATTTTCTTATCTCTCTCTCTCCCCCCTCCGTATGTGTTTTTCACGGGGAAACAATGATTTTTTCAGAGGATCATGTCATCACGATGCTCTCGTTTTCGGGGAAAAAAAGGTTTTAAGCGAAAAAGACTTCTTTTTGTTCATAACATGTTGCTTTCCTTCTGGTTTTTTTGGGGGTCCTAAGAGGAAAAGGAACCTTTTTTTTAAAAAAAAAAATTTGCGGTTCATAGTCTGGCTATCTTGCATATTGTTTTCTTTTAATATGTTTTAAGGAAAGAAATCTAGGTTTATGATGTGATCCTCTCGAGGAGTGAGCTTTACCGCTACCGTAAGGTTTCTCTATTGCGACACGGAGGTGTTCGAAACACGGAAACGACCTCTCCTAAAGGTTGGTTCGTCTGACCCTCCCCAAGGGCGGGTGATGTGAACCCTTTCAGACCCCCTCTCACTTCGATTCAACGGAAAAGAATCCTTCTTCTTTGATGTATTGATTTCTGAGATGTAAATCTGGTGCAGTGTTATGTATTATTTGTCCTTTTCTTTTTCTTCGAAAAAAAGAGTCCGGTTCTATTTGGTAGTCTTGCGGTAGATGCGTCACAGTAAAGTTGTAGCTAGTTGGGTTAGGTCTGCTAATATGTGGATAGATCAACTTCGAGGATGCTATTCTGGTTTGTGTGGACAGATCTACTTTAGGTATGGTGTCTCGAATTCATGTGGACAGATCTAGTACTTATTCAAGTTGCATGCCGTCTATTTTTCCATTTTTGTGTTCAAACTAATCAATCTGATTTTCGCTGCTGTTTGTAGAATACTAATAAAAATTGTTTCCTTTATTCATGTATGATTAGTTTTCCATACGTTTGCTAAGGTAGTGTCTGATGAGTTAAAATATGTGTCGTAACTCTTAATTGCATAACCAGCATCTTTTTTTTTTTTTTGTGGGGGGGGGGGGGGGAGGATCAATAAAAATCGTGTCTTGCATAGCATGTGAAGTTGATCCTGTAAATTATCTTTTAACCGCGTAGTGTTTAATAAGTTGAGTATGTGTCATTGTTTAATTGCATAACCATTATCTCATTAGATAGGAGGTTCATTAGCTAAATACCGGGCAGAAAAGTAATAGGTCACAAAATAGGTGGAAAGGCTTCTGCAACTACAGAAAATAAAGTAATTTATACCCTTTTTAAGGTTTAAATGCTTATTGACTGTCCCTTTCATTGTAATCTTTTGCCTTTCGGCCTCTAGCCTTTGTTTATGTTAGGTCAAGTTCCGCCCTTTTTTCTTCCAAAAGATTCTTCTTCATGGTGTCTATATGCTTTGTACTGTCTAACTTTAGGAACTAAATATTGGAGGAGCTAGCAACAGGTTTCTTAGCCACAACAATAGCAGATTTTTAGGACTTATGACCTTGAATAATGCGCTTGTCCTCAACTTCTGGCCAAAATTTCTTTAGCCATAATCATGAAAAACTGGAAATGATTTGATATTAAAAGGCCATAATTAAGAGAGAATATAATATGAGCATAATTAAGTGCACCAGAGGATTTCTAATCAGAAAAAAATAGATATTTGATTGGGTAATGTTATTTATATATTTTCACTTCATTTTATCTCTATTTGCTTTGGATGTGGTTTTAATTGATTAGTTCTTTCTAGTTGCACCATTAGTATATTGAACTACTGCTATCTAATTTTCACCCATTGAATGAACAGTGCATAGATTCATGTGGGAGGCTGGGTCAGCTTCTAGGTTTATTAAGTTCTGTAAAACTAAATCCTTTTGTATGTAACATGAAGAGGAGCAGACATCGTGTCACAAGCAGACTTGTAGAAAGATCCATTTTGCTGCACCAATTTCTGCAGCGGCCCTATTCCACCTTTATGAATTTGTCATTTCTCCTTTTTTCAATTTATGTTATCTGTGTGCTCCATTCAATCAGTACATGTTCAATGTTGTAATCTTCTATGGGTTTCATGCTTGTCTGAAATTTGGATATATCAGTCTTCATGTTACATGTTACCAAAATGTTTCATAGAGGCAATTGTGGTTTCGAAGTTTTGCTTTGTACATGTTTTCAGTCTTCTACTTCTAGGATTAACTATATGTGTTCATCAAGATTTAGCTTGATTTAAATTGTGCCTCGTTTTTCTGGTTGCAACTGTTGCTAATGTGATTCTCCTTTTTCTAGCAAAGATGAGATTCACTGGGGTGCTGCATTTACTAGATTGGACTTGTTTAGCTATGCTAATGAGCAAGATGTCGAGCCTTTTTACTATATGTCTTGGGTGCTTGCATGATCTTTCCTCCCTTTCACCTCCAATATAGTGGATAATGTTGGTGATAATGATATATGTGAATTTTGCCTGTCAATTCTCATACTATGTTTTCATATTGTTGGTTTTGACTGTTGCCAGCGTATTATAATGATTGTGATTCTTGTGATGACTTATGAGTTTGCAGGTGATATACAACTATAAGGGAATTGCTAGGCATATCAGTGCTTATTATCATCAGTGGCATGTTCCATTGCTATTTGCCAAATGTCAGGAAGTTTCTGATTCACTTTGCTATATTGTGGTTGTGTTTCATGATTTAATTGATTGCTTTGGAAATATCTGATGTAAACGGATATTGAAATTGGCTATTATCACCATTTAGTTAATTCGGCATTCCTTTTTGTCTACTTTTTGTTCTTTTATAGATAACCATCCTTAGCATCAGACATAAACCCCGCCTATATTTATAGAAACCCTCTGCCTTGTTTCTGGCTGCCTGTGCAAGACCTTATATTTTTTGTTATTTGCTTTTCAGATGCCAAGCGCTTGATTGGCAGGCGATTCTCTGATGCATCTGTGCAGAGTGATGTTAAGCTCTGGCCCTTCAAAGTTCTTGCTGGTCCGGGTGATAAACCCATGATTGTCGTCCAATATAAGGGTGAGGAGAAGCAGTTTGCTGCAGAAGAAATTTCTTCTATGGTTTTGATTAAGATGAAGGAAACTGCAGAGGCCTACCTGGGTTCCACTGTTAAGAATGCTGTTGTTACTGTTCCTGCTTACTTCAATGATTCTCAGCGTCAGGCTACCAAGGATGCTGGTGTTATTTCTGGTCTCAATGTGATGAGAATCATCAATGAGCCCACAGCAGCTGCCATTGCTTATGGTCTCGATAAGAAGGCTGGAAGTGTTGGTGAGAAGAATATTCTCATCTTTGACCTTGGTGGCGGCACTTTTGATGTTTCTTTGCTTACCATTGAAGAGGGTATATTTGAGGTGAAGGCAACTGCTGGTGACACTCATCTTGGAGGTGAGGATTTTGATAACCGCTTGGTCAACCACTTTGTTCAGGAGTTCAAGAGAAAGCACAAAAAGGACATCAGTGGAAACCCTAGGACTCTTAGGAGGCTTCGGACATCATGTGAGAGGGCAAAGAGAACTCTCTCCTCCACCGCTCAGACTACAATCGAGATTGATTCCTTGTATGAGGGAATTGATTTCTACTCCACCATTACACGGGCCCGGTTCGAAGAGTTAAACATGGACTTGTTCAGGAAGTGTATGGAGCCTGTTGAGAAGTGCCTGAGGGATGCAAAAATGGACAAAAGCAGTGTACATGAAGTTGTCCTTGTTGGTGGGTCCACCAGAATTCCTAGGGTCCAACAGCTGTTGCAGGATTTCTTCAATGGGAAGGAGTTGTGCAAGAGTATCAATCCTGATGAGGCTGTTGCTTATGGTGCTGCTGTGCAAGCTGCCATCTTGAGCGGTGAGGGAAATGAGAAGGTACAGGACCTGCTGTTGTTGGACGTCACCCCCCTCTCTCTTGGTTTGGAGACTGCTGGAGGAGTGATGACTGTTTTGATCCCAAGGAATACCACCATTCCCACCAAGAAGGAGCAGGTCTTCTCAACCTACTCTGACAACCAACCCGGTGTTTTGATTCAAGTTTATGAGGGTGAAAGGACTAGGACTAGAGATAACAACCTTCTTGGAAAATTTGAGCTCTCTGGCATTCCACCGGCTCCTAGGGGTGTCCCGCAGATCAATGTCTGCTTTGACATTGATGCTAATGGCATTCTGAATGTCTCGGCTGAGGACAAGACTACTGGGCAGAAGAACAAGATTACCATTACTAATGACAAAGGTCGGCTCAGCAAGGAGGAGATCGAGAAGATGGTACAGGATGCTGAGAAGTATAAATCAGAGGATGAGGAGCATAAGAAGAAGGTTGAGGCAAAGAATGCTTTAGAGAATTATGCATACAACATGAGGAATACCATCAAGGATGACAAGATTGCTTCGAAGCTTCCTGCTGCTGATAAGAAGAAGATTGAGGATGCAATCGAGCAGGCAATCCAGTGGCTGGATGGCAACCAGTTGGCAGAAGCTGATGAGTTTGAAGACAAGATGAAGGAACTGGAGGGCATCTGCAACCCCATCATTGCCAGGATGTACCAGGATGCTGGTGCTGACATGGCTGGTGGAATGGATGACGATGGTCCCTCTGCTGGTCGCAGTGGTGCAGGTCCCAAGATTGAGGAGGTCGATTAATCATTTTATCTCATGCTAGGTCTTAGTGGTTTTCGTGGTTTACCTTAATAGGAAAATCTGATTCAGGATTTCTTTTTCTTTGATATTGGCCTTGTGCCATGGTCTTGGACTTTTTTATATTTTGATGCTTTAAAGTACTGGTTTTTGCTGACTTCTAAATTTCTTTGCTAAACAAAAGTGCTTGGTGCGTGCAAGTCATATAGATAATTTGTCTATCTAATTTGTTATTGCTTAACCTAATCTTCAGCTAGCTAAGTGATGCGTATTGTAGTTAACCTCATCATGCTAAAACTTTTATTAATGAGAGAGGCTGGGGTCATAAATTTGGTGAAATCTTCGTAGCTCAATTGTTTCGCTCGTTTGGAACAATTGTGCAAGGAACCATGAAAGGGTCGGTGTTTTTTTTTTCCATACCTGTATTCTTTCTCATTTCACTTAGGGTGGTATCCGTGGAGAGGCTAATGGCAGGTTAAATTTCTTTTGTTGTGCCTCTTGGTTCACAGGCTGTTTTAGCCTTTATTTATCAGTTTTCTAAGTTCTCTTTTATGAATACCGAACCTTAGCCTTTTAGTCGTTTGTTAGATTCTCCCTTCGACGTTACAGTCCTTTGCTTTCGGCTGTTCTTTTTTGCTTGTGGTTGTGTTTTCGATCAACTACGAGCGCTGTGACTAACTTGCATGCCATTGGCGAAGGGCTCTCACTTCATGATGCATCATGCCATAATCTTCAAAATCCAATACTCGCTAGTTTGTCTGCTGGCTGATCGGCTTCCCTAAATCGATGGCTTGCACAGAATTGGTCAGGAGATCAAAGTAGATGACATTTCAAAGCAGAGGGTGCTTTGAGGCCATTGAATGACTGTTGAATGCCAGGGCCATGGACTGGCACTAAAGTGAGATATGTGGTAATTTGAAAGCACTAAAATATATGTAACTTGATATAGAGACGTATATAAATTGACATTAGAAAGCTCGAAACATATATAACTTGACATTTGAGAGCTCAGTGCATGATTTCATTTTTCAGAAAGCATGCTGGTTTCGCTCTTTGGTGCGGGTTAATGTTAGCCATCTTGCTAAGAGATAATACGACTAGTTTCACCTCTGTATGGTAGTAGAATATGGCATTTCTGGCACAAAGCTGTCAACCTTATACATTGTGTCTCATACGCGACAAATCGCCTCGGTTACTTGCACCGTTCACTGTTGGCTTCTAGCAACTCGAAGGCTTTTTTTTTTTCTGGTAACTTCACAGTTCACTCCAAGTCTCGTTGAGTGTATCAAGGATTTTCTGCTCTTTCTTGCGAACTAGTGAACCATCATCTATTTACGTATAGTAGTCTTCCCTAGAGGCCGGTTGCATATGCTTTCTTTGACAGTGTTCCTGTGAACGCTACCATGCAGCCATTATTAATTGCAAGGAAACCTTTCTTATACCTCGATCAAATGGAAAACTGGCTGATAACTAGCTTGGAGGCGTCGCCGACTACAAGCTCATTCGGATGGATTCCTTGCCACTTCTTTGCCAAGTTCAATTCAAAGATCGAGAAATAATTCAAGAACTTTTTCCTAGTTCAGCTCTCACGAAATCTTTCTGGTACTTTCAGACAATTGCCGGCAATTTGTTGCTCATCAAGCTCATGTCTCTCACCATAACTTCACATGCATCTCAGAAATTCAAGGACAAGGCGGAGCTGCGCTGAATCCGCTTTAGAGAACGAGCCATGTCAAGTTTTTATCACTTTCGGTGACAACTTTTATCGAAACTATTTCACTGCTCGGCTGTACCCTGCGGTGGCAGCAATCAAAGCTTAGAGACTCGGCAGTTGATTTAGCCTAAGGCGAGAGCCATGAGGTAGCCATGGTGGTTTCTGGACTCCGCTCTCTTTTGTACTCACCATTCGTTGCATGTGTGGTTCCAGCATCATGCTTCTCATAAGAGCACAGCTAGATGGCAGCGCTTTCTCTTGATCTCCCTGTGGAAGGACTTGTCCTACGAGGGAGGTCACCAGACTACCAGAGTCCATGAGCTGAGCATTGTCAGTGACCTCTGCTGGTGCTGTGTCAGGCCCTGTTCATGTCTTGCTTGCCACTCTGCCACATTGGGATTTGTTACTTTGATCAATGCATCGTACCCTCAAAAGTTTCTCCAACATAGCAGGGCATCATTCGCACCATGTTATTTTGTGATCCTCATTTCTATCAATGCATTGCGTGCTCCAAGTTTCTCTCACATGGCTGGGCTTAATCCCAACCTGGTTATTTTGGCCAGCATTATCATTTCCATCAGGTCATATGCGTGTGTTCTCAAAGCTTCTTCCAGCCTACAGATTGAATGGCCGATTTGGCTAGCGAGTTGCAGATTTAGCGAAGAACGAATGATCGTTACAGTCTCGAACGATGAAGCCTAGACTCGGTGAAATTGATTGCTCTTGGTTGGCCCGTGCTGAGCAGCGACTTGGGGTGAGTTTGAATTGAATACCTGTAAAGCGATTCTAGGAGCTTGCGACCATTGCTCTTAGTTAGATGCAGGCAGGCATGGACGATTTAGATGCCGGTGGAGATACTTCAGATGGCTCGGTGGTGTCAACACCATGATTTTTGGTGAAAGATAGCGTTATGATTTTGGTCTGCGGCATGTTTGTGATTTCTCGATGTCAAAAAATCGGGTATCAATCATCCACGAAGTTTTGTCGCGATCCCATGCTGACATAGGCCCGCGAGCATGATCTTTTTAGCGAGAACAAAGGATCGTGGGTGTTTAGAGTGGTATATTTGAGATTGAACATTTGAGAGATCGCATTACGGATCTCAGAAGTAGTGCGGAGTGATAAGACGTACCCGTCAGCTGTGTGTTTTTTATTTTTTTAACCATTTCACTTGCTTTAGTTTGTCATGGATAGCTTAGAAAGACTAGATTCCTTGATTTCATTTTAAATGGTTGCGATTAGAATTCCTAACCGCATCATATGCAGCCTGTGCAATGTATTGGTCCAAGATTTAAACTTGATTGGAAATGGCTTCCATCTCAATCAGCTTTTGGTCTAGAAACGTAATCGAAAATCTGATCTCACCAACCTACCGACCAGCTGGTGCAGCTTAGGGTTCATTTCATAAATCACTTTCTTTCAATAAATTGGATGTGCTTGCAATAAGATGAGAAAAATTCTTTTAATCGATTGCAGCAGCTTAATTAAAGATATAATTTTCAATTCTTCTTTTTTTTTTTTTCCCCATAAGATGACAAGATAATTAATCATATCATGAATTGATTTGTTTTGAGCTAATTTATAATTTATTCATCTAATGAATTGGATAACTATGAGTGAGTGGAACCATGGAATGGTGGTACAAGGCAATTGTGATTGAACTACTGAAAAAGGCAATCAGGCAAGCTTCTTTCCAAAGCAATATTAGACCAGTCTCGATCAAGAAACTCAAAATTCCTCTCCTGCCCTACCCTTCCTCTCCCATCATCGCCCATCTCCGCGATGCCTTGCTCTCCCAAAGCCGTGGTCCCCCCCCTCCGTCTGGGCCCGGGCCAACAACGTCCACGTCCCATCACTGTTCTCGATGATGCCCGTCCTGAAGGCTAAAAACCGCGTGCCATCTAATCGACGGACCACTCACCTCCTCCCGTCCTCCGCGGTCCCGGACCTGAAACCGGCTTAATCTTCCGCACTCATCTGGCCGTGGGCCGGGACGGTTGACGAGGCCGAGCCCGGCCCCAACTGACGGACCATTCAACTCACACGTCAGCAGACAACGCCGAGCGATGGGCGGATGAATCGATGCTCTCTTTGACATGGGGCCCACCTCAAAGTTTCCTTAGCGCCGTTAACTTATCCCCTCTTAACGGAAACCAAGGATTCCTTTTCGTTAATAGCATTTCAAGCCCAAATTACCTTTTACCGTATTAATAGTATTATTTTTAGCTAATGGTAATATCTGAATTTAAAACAGAGAGGGTAAACTGGCCGAATGATATAGGATACAAAAGATGCAGGATATATCAAAAATTTATCAACATCAATTTAATTAATTTATTAAATATATCAAAATTTAAATTTAAAAATAATTATTTTATTAAATAGATAATTTAAATGCATTTTTATCAAGTTGAATTTTATTATTGAGTTAAATAGATCTTTTTTTGGGTAAACTAAAAGAAATTAGGGGTCTATCTCTCCTACTCTATCGGAGAAGTCACTCTCCACAATATTTGATGAGTATGCCATCCCAGCATCATTCTATATCAGCAAGATCATGGGTCTCCACAATATTTGATGAATATGCCATCCCAGCATCATTCTATATCAGCAAGGTCATGGGTGCCATAAAATGCAAGGACTTTATTCTGGATTTAATCGAGTTGCTATTGGTATCATTCCTCGGGTGAGTTGGTGCGAAGCAAAGGCATGTTCCAACCGGACTACCATGCGGGTGATAAGTTAAATTGATTAAGCATTGTCATCCTTTATTTAAAGCATCTTTCTTTATTCATATTAATAATAAATTATTAATGAGTATAACTTTTTGTCATGGGAGATGCTAAATATATAGTACCAGTTGATTTACTCGTCTTATGTAAAATTAGCGGTCTTTTTTTTTTTTTTGGTAGATAAAATTAGCAGTCAGTTGAATGATGTTTGAGATTCTGCTCACATTATCCACTTACATCCAGCAACCTTCATCAACCCTATGGTGCCATGCAGGATTTATAAAGCGATCGAGTGGTGACTGGCCGAGTGATTAATAGTGCTATATATCATTTCGGCAACTACCTTAATCATTACAATATCATTATTATGTTATTTTGCCATTAAATTTATTGTTCACATTTAAGCATGATGAGAAAGAACTAGCTACAGGGACATCAGGATGGCACAAGATTATCAAAGGTTATACTACTGTTTGCATCAAAAAATTTGGTGCAACGCTTGATAACCACCGTCAGATGATGGACGAATATTATTTATACTGCAAAGTCTGGGGCATCATTTGATGGTCGCCATCAGAAGGTAAATGGCCATAAAACATGTAAAACCGTACGTCTTCCTTCCCTTGTCTGATAACAGCCATCAAGCACTACATTGAAGCCTGCGATGCAAACCGCGTACCGCAGATTATTACACGTCGTAGCAGTTTTGTTTATAATGTGGCAATGATTTGGAATTTGATCCATGGACATGGTCTCGTGGTGGATACGTGGTTAAAAAGACACGGAACAATGGATGGATTGGAAGTGGAAGGGCTCTTTATGATGGTCCCGTCAATCATAAGGTCCAGATGGCGGGGATACAGGGAACAGCGGAAGGCTCTCGCGCTTGCGCTCGACATGGTAGGGCGTGGAGGGGATAGGCGAGCGCAGGCGTCAACGTGGGTGGGGTCTGAACCGGTCCATAAAGTTCGGGCTGGGCCCCACAAATCGGACGTCTTGCAGCAATTCTCCGACCAGGAGCATCTGATGACGGCCCCATCCTCTCCGGCTATGGTGATATCCGACGGCCCCATCCATACCTCGTTCCCCCTCTCAATAGGGGTCCATGTAAGCGCCCCTATCTTTTCCACTGCCGGAATTCTTTTGGGCCAAGGAGAAAATTTGGAAAGGGCTTCTTTGGTTTCTCCTTAATCATTTATTTTTTTCAGGTTGCTTTCTCTTTTTGACTTTCTAGCCACTAGGTTTTAGCTACAGGAGAAAACAATTACACCGCATCTATCTAGTTGAATATGAACCACAAATAACATTTCAACCGCTGTTACCAGAAGTAAAACTTTAATTTTTTAAGAAGTGAACCAAAAATCCGTTGGGGGGGGGGAGGGGAGGAGTTCTCAGTTAAAATGAGCTAAAACTGAAAAGAAGTCATGTGTTAAATACTACGAGTCTCCGATTAGTCAAACATCTAGACTAGTCCGGATCCATGCCTAATGTTTCAAACAAATAATTTTTTTGATAAGTCGGAGGACTTATACAGGCCTAGTATAAAAATATTCAAAAAAATCAGAAAATAAAATGTCTCTCAATGAGCCTGTAACAAAAACAGGATCAATCCAGAGAACATCTCTAAAATATTGAACAACATATGAAGTGATCCAATCAGTAGCAGAGTTCACTTCTTGATAGACATGACGAATCATCAGTGAACTAGTATCTCGTAGCATCATGCAAATATTCTGCAGTAAAAGATGGGTGGCCCTTCCACTGATGCTAGACTGAATTCAACCTAAAACAGTAAAAGAGTCACCCTCAATGAACAAACTATCAGCCCGGAAAGTGAGCCTCGTGAAGGCAATGCCAGTCCATGCAGCTCGTAACTCCGCCCCCGGAACAAAAGGGTCAAAGAGATGGCTGTCTCCTACTGCCACTAGTCTCGAGTTGGATTTCCTAATAACAAATCCCGCTCCTCCAAAAATGCCCATGGCGTTGCTATCAAAGTTGACCTTAAAAAAATTTGAGGGTGGGGGCTCAAAGGAGATAAACACCCTACAAGACATTGCATAAAACAATCAGGAATTCCAGGTATCCAAAGTCTTTAAGGTCAAATCAGCTGATTCGAGATAAATAATCTTCTCTATTTGTATTAAAGCATGCTCCAGCACAAACCGCGTAGAAGATCTCTTGGAATCAAATATCCAGCTATTCCGAATGCCAGGTGTTGCCAGATATGGTAAGTGACATAAGCTACATGAATGCCAGGTGTTGCCGCCTAGATCGTCATGGCCCATAGCTTTGACGTGTCGTGGGTGCGTTGGGCTCCCTTTGGATACTTAGTCCTCTTTCTGGTCAGCACTTTGGTCAGCCTGTCCTGCAAAAAAGAGGAGACCCAGGCTTGGAATTCCGGCGGGGACACTTCGACAATCAAGTCAGTTGGGATGATCAAGGAAAACAAAACCTCTATGATGAAGGGTTCGAGATACCTCCGCGCAGAGAAGTAAAATCAGATCTAAAAGAAGAAAAGTGAGTGTGAAAGCTAGAGAGCAGGGAGGTTCTCTCTATTGGTTCGTTACCGTTTTGCTCTCTTTGTCTTTCCAGTTGTCCTCCTTTTGCCGGAGGTCCCTTTTTCATTTTATATGAGAGAAATAGTCCAAACCAGATCTAGGACTTGATCGGGATGTCACTTTTTCGATTCCCTCTTTTGGTGGGATTTTTCTCTATCAGTGGCCTCCCCCCTGTCGGACCGATCCTTAAAAGGATATCTTTTTATTAGGGGTGTTCGTCGGCGTAATACAGGTCCTGTCCCTCTGGTAGAGCAATTTTTAATGGGAGGCGCGGGCGCTGTGCCGCTGAGCCCCGAGCCATGGTAGAGTGTTTCTATTCTCGGAGGGATCATCGAAGTGCGTAGGGGCTGGGCCCTTACTAGGATACTTCTCTTAGAGAAGGCACAGAGATGTCATGTTGCGAGGACTGGAGCCCTAGTTGCACGGTAGGGGGCGTAGATGATGTGCTACAAGGCCTGGAGCCTGGTAGAGCATGCATCATGCAGAGTGCGTGGGCGATGTGTTACAGAGTCTCGAGCCCTCGGTAGGACATGCGCTACCTTTTGGGGGCCATAGGTAACTTGGAGCCTCCGTGCCATGATTTGATCCCTTCTAGTCTTCTTCTCCTTGTTCCTGGCTGGCCCTCTGATAGTTGATGATGTCTCTTGGTCCTGAATAGGAACAGTCTTGGAAAACGAGATCTTCATCTCGGTCCCAGGTGGTGGGAGCACGACCTCGAGAAGCGGGAGCACGATCTTGGCCGGGAGCTCGACCTCGAATGGGAGCTGACCTTGGCCGAGAGCTCAATCTCGAGAAGCGGGAGCATGACCTCGACCGAGAGCTCGACCCCGGATGGGAGCTGACCTTAGCTAGGAGCTCGACCTCGGGAAGCGGGAGTACAACCTCGGTTATGAGCTCGACCTTGGATGGGAGCTGACCTCGGCAGGGGGCTTGACCTCGAAAAATGGGAGCACGACCTCGGCCGGGAGCTCGATCCCGGACGGGAGTTGACCTCGGACGGGGGCTCGACCTCGGGAAGTGGGAGCACGACCTCGACCGAGAGCTCAACCCCGGATGGGAGCTGACCTCATCCAGAAGCTCGACCTTGGATGGCGGGAGCATGACCTCGATCAGGGGCTCGATCTTATATGGGAGCTGACCTCGATCGGAGGCTCGCCTCGGGAAGCGGGAGCACGACTTCGGTCCAGAGCTCGACCCCGGATGGGAGCTGATCTGGACCGGGAGCTCGACCTCGGATGGCGGGAGCATGACCTCGGCAGGAAGCTCGACCCCGAATGGGAGCTGACCTCGACCGAGACCTCAACCTCGAATGATGGGAGCACGATCTCGGATCTTCATTTGGTCGCCGCATTCAGGTGGCATCTTCTGCCAGTGTAGCTACCAATTAAATTTGATATGGGTTCTATATCAGCGATTGTGCCACACCACCAAGGATCCTAGCCGTCTCAGAATCAATGCTGAGCCTCAAGCTGGTTTCAAACAAAAAGTTGACTGACCAACAACACAAAGGAATTAGTTTTCTCTCGGGTCAATATGATTTGTTGGTTAAAAACTTGGTGATCCAAGACAATAACAAGACATTTTCAAATGGATCGACAAGCCAACTCAATCCAATTAGAACCATTGCTATAAAAATACTTGTCATCCATATATATTATATGCACTTAAATTTATATAATTATTATTTAAATATTATATTTGTATGTTTAGATTATATTATATTTATTTGATAATATATTTGTTATCTTTGTATTGACTCATGATTCCACATGTTTCTATAATCACTAGTACGGTCAAAATGATTAACAGATTAATTATCAAATTAGTTGGAACGACAGGAACATATATATCGGTCCCATCGACACAAACTAAATGGAAGTGATATTGTGGAGACTTTTCCTGCATCAAGCTTAACATTTATTAGTATTGGTGAGGCTTTCAGCTGCAAGAAACCGTAGTTAGGGTCATTTTTTACCTATCATATGGCTTTCATTGTCATTGAATTTCTTTAGTGACCTTCACATGTAATAAGAAACCATTGAGAGCTAGCTATTACCTTCTGCATAGAAATTATGGCATAAATATGTTGCATAAAACACGTCATAGGTCCATCTTTGTTTAGAAAGCACTGACAGGTTCCTTGCATGACAACAAATGAATGACTTGAAATTAGACAAGATTCTGACAGCTTATTTGGAAATGTTCAACCAATATTACTGCACCTATAATTAGCGTACGTTGAATATAACCAGCAGATGGATGCAATAGGAGGTGATGATGATGGATAGAATACAAAGATTATGTTTCTCAATAAGAAGGTTCTCTATTGGTTTGTTTATTAGTGATTATCTCTGATAACAAAACTTTATCAGTATACTAAACTTTGTCTTGCATTAGTGCAATATGATAACAAAGAAGTGTACAACAATTATCCTAATCCTAAGCTTAATTCGTGTTGCATTAGATGTCTAGTTCCAAGGTTTAATTGGACATGAACAATGCTTGCCTTCGAACTAGTAAAGTATCATGCTAAACAATATGGTGCACTCAAGTTGCCAGAAGGATCATTTCAATGTTTTGTGATGCTTTCTGGATTTTGCAAATACCTACTACTTTTGTGGTGGTATATGATGTTTTTGGGCAATTTCATTCCAATTCCTAGGTTTTATGATAACTTTAAAAAGAGCACTTTTGTTAATTAGTATAATCGATCAGGATGGTATCGCCCCTTTCCTATCAAAAATTGGAGTTTGAGCCCTCAAATATGAAAGGCATGCTTGATGAGTCTACCTTCACAGAAATATTTTGTGCTAAAAAAAAAACAAAAAAAAAAAACAAAGAAAATGGAGAAAATATCCCCCCCAAAATAAATAAATAAATAAATAATAAAAAAATAAATGGAGACAGAGTTGTACAGAAGGCAAAATTTGCAGCGGCCAACAAGTTCAAGGAAAAAAAAAATGCTCTGAACAAAATTATCAACTTCTAGTCACGTACATATATATATATATATATATATATATATATATATATATATATATATATATTGAAGTAACAAATAATGCCTTAGGCAGTCTTTCTCAGAAAAAAATAAAGCTTAAAGCATTGGCATTGTCCTGGACGGACCGAGGCTGGTCCTGTATCCCTATGAACTAAGTTATATTAGGAACTATATCATTGGCATGGCTAAACTTGTCCAGTTTTAACTGCTTCTTGAATGCTTCGAGGCTATAGCTTTTATACACAAAAACTTGAATTAGATCAAGTGCGAATGTGTTATGGGTTACACCTAGCTTGATATCCCACTCATATATAGTTACAAATTGCATCTTCAAAAACCTTTTCAATATCAATGTTTTACCGAGACTTCCGTGTTCCTGACTTAAAAAATTGCACAGAGACTGGGTAATGTAGTAATTCCTGGTGTGCATGGCTTTCCGAACATTCCCTTAGAGAATCATACAGATATTACAGAATGTGGAACAAGGAATAAAGAAGTGAAAACACAAAGAAAACATATATAGTGGAGGTCCGGCCGGTGTCTTCATATATCCTACATGCAAGCGCGAGGAAGGAGAGGAGCTAAAGAAAGTGGACGGTGACACTTCCGCACCCCACCACCAAGCCCAATCTGTTTTCCCCTTGCACGTTTATATATTTATATAATCTCTTTCCTTACTGTTCTACCAATTTTTTACCATTTCTCTTCAAATAAAAATACTATATATTAGGGCTTCCATGGCCCCCTTCTCCTTTATATCCTTTTTCTATCTCAACTTTCCATGCATGAAGCATCCACTCACCACTCCCACCGCTCCACAGCAATTAATTTAGAAGCTTAAAGGCTAAGGAACTCTCTCTCTCTCTCTCTCTCTCTCTCTCTCAAATCCTATCATCTCATCCAACCCTACCTCAGAAAATAAAAAATATAAAAGCCACCAAAGGAAATAAATCCCATCCTTTTCTCTTTATTCTCTCTCTCTCTCTCTCTCTCTCTCTCTCTCTCTCTCTCTCTCTCTCTCTCTCTCTCTCTCTCTCTCTCTCTATTGCTTTCTTCTCTCTGCAACTCCCTGTGGATGTGATTCTCCACCATCTCATAAACCCCATAGGCCTTTTGCAAAGAAAGAAGCAAAGCCAAAAAAAAAAGAAAAAAACCCTCCATCCAACCATGGTTTTTCCAACCGTTCCTGGCTACTTAGATCCACGTAATTGGAACCAGGTGAGTCCCCTAGCTTCTCTCCTCTCCCCTTCTTCCCTTCTTTTACCTAAAATTTTCTCTTATTCCATAGCTTCTTCACGAAAAAAGAATAATAGAAAGGCAAAAATATTCTCATCTTTTTCTCTTCTTGAATATACCAGTTACTATGATTTCCATGCTCTATTTTTGTTTTGTGTGTGCAATTAATACAGCAGCAAGCGCATCATCTGCCTCAAAGCAGCAGCAGTGGCGAGCCTCCCCAGCCCCCCACCGGAGCGGTGGCAGCACGCCCCGAGGTCCCCGTGGCAGGCTCGGTCAGGCCTGGGTCGATGGTGGACCGTGCCCGTCTTGCCAAGATCCCCCAGCCGGAGCCTGCTCTCAAGTGCCCGCGGTGCGACTCCACCAACACCAAGTTCTGCTACTTCAACAACTACTCCCTGACACAGCCTCGCCACTTCTGCAAGACGTGCCGCCGCTACTGGACACGCGGCGGAGCGCTCCGCAACGTGCCTGTTGGTGGTGGCTGCCGCCGCAACAAGCGGACCAAGCCCGCCAGCAGCAACACCTCCAAGTCTTCAAATACCACCACCGCAGAGCGCCAGGCCGGGGCCTCCTCTTCCACCTCCTCCACCGCCCCATCCCCATCGGTAGTGGGTATCTCCGGTGCAATCCCGTCCAACCTCCCCATGCCGCCACAGCTGCCGTTCATGGCTGCCACGTTGCACCCGCTGGCCGAGTACAACACGCCCAGCATCGGCCTGAGCTTCGGCGGGATCCAACCAGTTGATGCGGTTGACTATCAGGTCGGGGTCAGCAGCAGCTCTGGCGGCGGCGTTGTCGGCATGGAGCAGTGGAGGCTTCCTCAGATCCAGCAGTTCCCGTTCTTTGGAGGGTTGGAACCCCCACCACCGCCACCTGCACCTGTTTCTGGGCTCTACCCTTTTGATGGAGAAGGTAGCGGGGTTGATGGGGGAGCGTTCGCCAAGGCAACCGGCACCGGGCTCATCTCGCATCTCGCTTCGGTGAAGATGGAAGACAACCAACGCGGGTTCGGTTTTCCCAGGCAATACCTGGGCGTTCCCCGAAATGATCAATATTGGGGCAGCAGCAGCAGCGGTGGAGGCAGTGGCAGTGGTAGCGGATGGGCACCAGACCTCTCGGGCTTCAACTCTTCATCAGCTGGCAATCTCTTGTAGTTCCATGTATACGCTCTCTCTTCGTGGTGACCTTATACTTGGAAGATTAATTTTTTGCCGTGGCTTCGAAGAAAGAACTGCTTGACTGGAGAAACGACGCGCGAAGCAGCAGCGACTGATTTTTACAAGCTTTGTTGAACTTGCAACGGGTCTAAAAATGGGGTTTGACATCTGTTCAAGAAGCTGTGAAGAAATTTTAGAAACGGTAGGTAGGCTCTGGTCTTTTTGATTTATTTCGGATTGGTGTTTTCCCATGTCCTTTTCCTTTTTTTTTTTTTTTTTTTTTTTGTATCTTATTATAGTATGGTTAATTACAAAGTTGCGTTGCAAGTGTTCATGGAACTTAATTTGTATCTCTGACATATATACAGAGTTAATTAGTTGCTACAAATGAGCAGGAGCACCCTATTTCAATTGTTCTGGAATAGCTTGTTTCTTGTCAACATTAGCACTCAGTTTTGCCATGTGATGATCTCTGCTAAAATTAGGAAACCAAAAACATTACAAGCGTATTGATACAAATGATTAATTAGTATGTATACCTATCTATTAGGTGCAATTGTATCTGCTGTTTGGAATGAGAATTATGAGTGGTGCTCTAAGATGTCTTCTCCACTTCCTTAAGGCAAACACAAGTCCACATTTATAATGACTTGTTTAGACCTCGTTTGAGAATGAGTAGGATTTATGTTAGCATAATTTGAATATGATGAGTATTGATCCTTCTCTGAGAGTTTCAAAGATGAGCTATGTCTTATGCATTTCTTGATCTCGCAACTTAGGTGTTTGGACTGTCTCTCTCTCTCTCTCCCCTTAATTCCTCCCCCCCCTCCCCCGCTCCCTTCTCCACATACCCCGCCGCTTGTTTGTATCTGGGGACTGGAAGGTGTGGTTACTCCCCAACTTTGATATCTCTACATTGATAGAAAAAACTCTTACTTGAAATACTTTGTCACAACTTTAAGATTGCTATGAAGCCTTTTCTAGTATTTAGGCATGACTGCATGCAGATTAAAGCTATTATGAAGTATTCTTCTCATCTTTTTAAGACATTGCCTAGTCGCACATCATCTTTGACCAACATTCTTTTCATGTAACTCTGTACTCGTTCATGTGCTACCATGCATTATGCATTTGTTATTTTAGAGGGATCCTTTTTGTTGCATAGGTTTCCTGTAATCTCAGTTTCTCTTCAATGTAATATCCTCATATTGGAGGCTGAGAAATCCCTGGTAATACTGCTCCCACCATTTAAATGTCATTATGTTAGTCATGGAGCCTGTCCTCCACAACTAAATATTAATGCTTTCTAATTCAACTTAGCATTTTGTAGTGCCATATTATTATATTCATACATATATAAATGTAATATATGCACATATGTATTATATGTGGGTATGGAGAGAAAGAAAGTGGGAGTGTGACTGAGAGCTAAATTATGAACTATTTGATATATTTAAGTTTTGTGTAAAAGTTTAGAATAAGAGCTAGGTGGAAAGTGTGTGTGTGTGTAGGTATATATATATATATATATATATATATATATATATATATATTACGGTGACGGACTGCACCTGTCCTCTTTAATTTCCAAAAGTTTTGATGCTGTTTATGCTGATTGGCTCCAAAAGCTACATGCATGTGCATAAATGGGCATCCACATATACAAACAGGAGACAGAGAGGCAGGCACTTTATTTGAGCAGTATACTGCTGGATTTGATTTGGGCACTGCCCCAAATCACTACTTATCCTCTCTCTTTCCCTCTTTAATCTGACCCATCATTTAGACTCGGATATTTATGTACTCAGACCTGTATCAGAAAACCAAGAGAGTGCGAGAGAGCGAGCTTGAGAGGAGGGAGGGCAGGGGACTGAAAAGAAGCCAAGATCTCTCTAAAATCCATGCAGCCTCAAGAATTCGTTAGAATATTTAACCTAAGACCGACGCCAGTCGTAGAAGTATACCGTCACGCACATGCAGTGGAGCAAATAATAGGAAAGACAAAAGAAAATACCAACGTACGAAGCAAAAGAATAGGGAAGGTGAGGGCAATGGTAAAATGGCTAAAGGCTCCCTCCCTTCTTTGTTTTTATGGGTCCATGCCTGAGGGAATCTGCGTTCTCCTCTGCTTTCCCGAGGACCAAGGCAGTCCATCTCGCCCTTCCCCCTCCCCACCCTTTGCGAGAATAAAGGCAGCCTGCCCATGTACAACTAAAAAAGGAAAGAGAGAGAGAGAGAGAGAGGTCATGATAATAGTAGAAATGGAAACAAGAGGGAGAGACGAGAATAGAGGAAAAAAAAAAAGCAAGGCAAGGGAAAGGAAGGGCTGTACTACTGGTGCAATCCAATGGAGAAGGGGCTCGGAATTCCAAGCTAAATGCTAGGGTGTAACCCTTGTTTGGTCTGATGAGTACTAGCCCGGCCACATGGTTATAGAGAGGGTGTTGGTGGTGGAAGTGTGGGCATAACCACACACACACACACACACACACACACACACACACACACACACACACACACACACACACACGCACGCACAGAGCGCATTAGGCGTGAGTGAGAGGGGGGATCTTCTTCTGTTTAGGAAGCAGCTTTAGCTTTATGAGTTGGCCCTGCTCTCCTTGGTGAAACAGGAAAGGGAAAGAAGAGAGAGAGCGAGGGTGGGGGGAGATTCCCATGCTCTCCGCTTCACGTTGCATCACATGAGCACTATCATGGCCGTAGTCGTACATGCATGATCTGTTCTTCATGCTCTGATAAAATTAGATTCCAAGTATGCGTTATAGTATATATTATGCCTAATGAGAGTTCCCTCTAGCTCTTTATAGCTTCGGGAGAGTTCATTGATGATGGTCTTTATTTATTTATGAACATAAGTTGGACTGATTTCTCTAACCCTCTTCGTTTATATATACATGGGATGTCGTGCGTAACATGAAACTAATAAGTTGTGAAGTATAAAAAGATGATATTAAAGAGTACTGAAAGGTGGCGGTGACAGTGTTCACGTATTAGTGCGAACAGAAGGAAAGTATCAAAGAGAAAAAGCAATGCCAACAAGAATAGACCGAAGAGTTTTGTGGATGGACAAGTAGCATGCTCCTATCCTTACTTAGGACCCCTCATTAAAAAAGAAAAGGTTCTGGAGCGTCTTATATAGACCGTAAGCCGAGTGCTGTCGTTACCGCACTCGAGGTAGCAGGCAACCAGCTACAGCGCCAGGTTCCATGGATCATCTCTCCTGGGTTCTAAATACATATATGCTGTTGTTGAGCTTCCGTATTGATTCGAGCAATGAATGATTATGACTGTGTACGTATGGATAGCCGAGCGTCCGCATTACACACACACACACACAGAGTTGATCTTATTTTATTACTTGAATCTAGTAACCATATTTATTCGTTAAAGTTGAATAATGGTGCATAATCTTTGATATTGATGATGTAGACCCTTTAACTTGATTATGGCTTATGTTAACTAGAGTAATATATCGGTCTCTCCTAATTTTTATTTTTTGAATGCAATAAATGTTTGGGAGATTTAATTATATATATAACTAAAGTTTAGACAAGTCTTAGGTGATTGATTTAACCTTTTTTTCCTCCCAGAATCAACCTGCTTTAAACAAACTAAGTAGTTAAACCAGGTTATTATTAAAGATCAAAAGAATTATCGTAAGTTAGACATTATTTATAATTTCTTTTTTGTTTTGAATAAGTATTTTGTTGATTACATTTCCTTTATCTATTTTTTACTATTTTATTTCTAATATGTTTCATGCTTCAATTTAGTATTTTATTAAAAATTGATTGGTTCATAACATTGAGCTGGCTCATCTGACAAATCATCATGACATGCTTGTATATATGTTCTATGCAAAGAGGGAAGCTAGAATCTTATAATTATGAGATTTATAATTCAAGTTATATTATCGTTGATAACTTCGTGAGTTATGTAAATTGAGAATCGATACTATTTATTATAAGCATAAACCCGAAAAACCCATGAGGCACAACAACTGGACATTTGGGAACTTAATGGTTCACAATGTGACATGTCCTCAATTCAAGTACTAACTTGTTGCAAACGAAAACAGCATTAATTCCCCTTTATCAATATGCTCTTGGTATGTTTGTATAAAGCTGATCCACCTCCCAAACGACCGAGCTTGAAGTAATTGGTTCCATCAAGAAGCATGGGCGAATAGGGGATTTGGAATGGTCATCGCAAGAAAACTTGCACTACAGCTACTTAATTCTAGTACGTGTAATAACAAGCACTGTCATTCTAATGTCTGTAAAGCGTTCATTTTAAATAAAATTTTGTCCTCAAACAAACTCATTTTTATGTGCACTCCCCTTCATCTACTCTCGCGTCAATACTTTCCCTGACAAAACAGTACTGACCACTTCCCAAAAAAAGAAAGCAGACACAACTAATCTTTTCTCTGAACATTGTGCGGAGTAGCGTGGACCATGTCTTTTGGTGACCGTAGTTGGACTAACCCTAGCCATTATATATACCATTCCCCAAAATTACTATTGGCAGATTTATTGGGAATAATTCCTGTTCTTAATTTAATTACCAGTGCTACGAAGTATTCTACAGAAGTATATTAATGTAGTGAAAAATGAGCTTGATAACTTAAATGCATTAATTAATTTCTAGATCGATCGGTCCAGCTTGTAGTCAAAGTGGATGCTTCATCAAGACCATCAAATTGCGATCACCGTTACCAACCCGGAGGTCGAGATGAGCAAACTAGAAGCTAGCAACCGACTTCCGAGATTATATGTACGTCATCCAATGTATAGTTCTGAATCTCGGATCGAGAGTACTAGCTTAGCATCCATTTCAAGGCAACCTAAATCTTCTCGACTTTAAGAATTTCCTCCTGTTCTGCATAGAAGGAAGAGTGATGATTATATATCATAATAATCTTCAATGATTATGCTGAATCTTTAGCACAATTCCAGATGGTTATAGCATGACTCCAAGCTATAATTATGATAGGATTCGTAGAAGATTCAGAATTCCACGGCTATAAATAAGCTAAGCCATGAGCTCCTAAAAGAAAAAAAGTTCTAAGCCACAATTAGTACAACACTGCTTCGATCTCTAGTTCCTCCTTCATTTTCATATAAAAATTATCTCTGACTTGAGCATTGGACGGTCTAGTTAGAGCTATAATCTGGCGAGTCCTCTAATCCCTTTGTTGTCTTGCAAATTCATAAAAACAGCCCATGCCATCAATCCAGGGATCACCAGCAACACGTGTTCAGACATGATCATTAAAGAATATGATGACTCTCGTTGTGGTTTGAATATTCTATGAGATATTTTGTCCAGCAGTGGATTCTATAGCCTTTAATCGAATTGTTTTCAGGGATTTTTCTTAGAATAAAGAAATAATTAAAGTGGCATATATAGATATATAGCAATCTTATATTCTATTATGAGAATTCTTTATACTTGGTGATTTGAGTGGGTGAAGTTTATGCAAGGCTTCTCTTATTAATTAACTTTTATTTCTAAAGGTGCTTGGAGTCAATTCATCATTTAGCATGCATTAAGTACCTTCTATCTTTCATTAATATGAGTATTTTAAGACAGCTAATTATCTTGTTCATTTTCAATAAGATCCCAAATCTTACAAGATGATAGCATGTACTTCCAAAGATCTAACTCTTCAATTGTAAGCTGGGCGTGGTGTGATAGAATCCCAAACCTGAACATCGGAGAGAGGGAGGGGCTGATGGTTTTGACAAGGATCGATCAACAAAGTAATATTTGTTTTGAGCAAGGAAAGCATTTTTAGTGGCTCTTTTTCAAGTGAAATAGTTATCATCATCACGAAAACAAGATACTACAACTAAATTTGGATTATCGGATGGGTGTAAATGGTATGGAGAAGAGGCAAAGATTTCATTATTTTGATTTGGATAAGGCTATATATTTGGTAGGATAGAAGGCAAATATATTTTTGAAGATGAGCACAAAAGAATAAAAAATTATATAGAGAGATACAAACCTAGGAACGATATCATGAAGAAAAAGATGATTGGAATGGCCTGATTTTATCCAGTATAGTAATGATATATATACACACACATGTCATTTATACAAATTTAACATGCTTACAAAATCAATTCAACATGTGTACAAATCTCATAAATCAACCTTTGGTATTCTATCAAATCTCGTAAGTCGGTCCATGTCAAAGATATCCAAGTTAACCAAGTAAATATAAAAAGTACTCCAGCAAACATGGAAAGTTCAAAGAATCTTTAGGATTCTTGTCAGATCTTGTAAATTAATTATTAAAGATAGAATTGCCTAAATTGGCCAAGTAATCATGGAAAGTATATAGATAAATGTAGAAGGTTTGAAGATCTTTAGAATTTTATCAGTAAAAAGTTTAAATAATCTTTAAAAGAATCTTTCAAATTTTATCGTAGCATGGCACTATAAACTTAGATTACAAATACTATGGCTAACCATCCAAATTGAATGTCACACCCTGACTTGAGGCCCGAGCCAAATGAGCGAGCCACACATCCATAGGGTTTAACCCTATAGGAAATGCAAACCTGCCTTTAGATTCATATATATTCACATCATCCAAATTAAGATAGTAGTAAAATAATTAATCTAACTTATTCAAAGAAGTAGTCCACAATCTAATAATAAGAATATGTCTAAATCAAATTTATTCAAGAGATCGAAAACTAAATAATGATTTTCTAAATCCTAAGCTTCTCATTGCTTAGCTCCAAGTCCCATATACTCTTTTTCATCTAAAAAAAATTAAAAAAAGGGTGTGAGCTTTATAGGCTTAGTCTTTGAGGGATCAAGTATATATTAAAATTTTATTTCAACTATAAAAATTTGACAATATATCAATATAATTAACTTTTCAAATGTGCCATATATAATAAAATACAAAATCATCTCTAAGTCTTTGGTGACTATGGTAAGGATTAATCTCATGATTATACTCACAAGAAACTAGTCATTAATATAAAACATGCAATCATCAACGTGTACTAGTGATCAGTCTAACTGGATAGGCCAAAAAAGAAATTGGCTCTGATTCACATGGCCATGATTAGCCCTATAACAAGATAAAAAGATTGGTCCTAGAGATAAACATGTAATACATCAACATATGCTAACGATTAGTTCTGATTGATTAGGCTAAAAAAAACTAATTTCTAATGTGCGGCCAATGATTAATTTCGTTGGCTAAACCCAGATCATGGTTTAATTAGTGAGTTGTTGTCATAATTTTACCATACCCGGTTTCTCATAAATAAACATTCATATTTCTATAATAATATATATTCAAGTTTTCACATCTCATTTCTATAAATAAGAAAACAATTTTTTTATTGAAAGATTTGTGCATGTATAATCATGCAATATTAAAACAGAAAAATTATCTCATTTCAAATTTATAATTTTATAATAATGATGCTAGAGTAATACCTTATGCTTGATCCATAATTTTGAATTCTTTTTTATGAGAGAATTCATAATAAATATTTTTTTCTAAATATTTTAATATATATATAAATTCTAGTTAAAATACATGATATGTACTAATTAAGAAAAAATTTCGGAGAATAAAAAGAACTTATATATTGTCCTAATAAATCAAATGTAACAATCATAGCATTTGATTCATGGCTCGATTCTTGTGCTTGGTGCTTCTCTAGCATTGATAGCATAGACCAGAAGATCACAACTTCTCCTCCGTTCCAGCATTACCTCTTTGTTTGATATCAATTCTAGTGTAAAATAGCTAGGTCCGATAGGACTCCAACCTCAACACAGTTCCACCGTATACGTACACCGCTATCATGACCGATATAATTAATTTAGCTTACATACAACATGAATGACCATAAGAAAATGCTTTACTAGCCACATATTTTTCACAAAAATTGTGTTAAAAAAATTAATCGATCATAAAAACGTAAATAATGAGTTTTATGAAAAAAAAAAAAAAACTGAAAATTATCTGGCACGAAATCAAGTTTTACGATGGTGTACTCTAGATTTGCCTCTTCACCTGCGAGCGTTGCAACCCTTGATCAGAACTCCAAGTTTCCTCAGGAAGCCAAAAGGTTGGGAAAACAATGGAGAAGGGCTTAGTGGAACTACCGTAGGAATATAGACCTTAAGGTGGTCCAGTCCAAAGCAGGAGCTTTGATGTACGTCGCCATTGATTTGATGGTGGAATCTTGGAATGTTGAGGTTGGTTGGAAGGAGCCTTCACATTGACGTGGCCGGGGTGTAGGTGCGAGGACTTGTGTTGGGTGGGGTTGATGGAATGCTATTTTATAATGCTTGCTCGGTACTTGCATCGTCCCCCACTAATCTGCTAATAGGCTGAAACTTTTGGGGAGGTGGCCAGGCAATAATCGATGGTGGTGAGGCCGATTGCAAGTGTACAGGACCAGCAAGTCTTAGACAATCATATTTTCTTTGGCATTATATATATGTTCGCATCTATCTGAAATTAGTGTGGCCCACCTATATATAAAGCTCTGCACTTTCCATTTAAGGAGTATTAAATGATTTATATCAAAATTTGTTATATATAACTAAAATACTATTCAAATTGCCGCGTATATATCATTTTTTTAAAATAATTTTTTATTTAAATTTTTCATGATTTTGATTTTTAAATTGGAAATTTTAAATAAATATATTTTTTTCTTGCTTTATTTTTTATTTTTCTAATAAATTCTTAAATTTAAAATTTAAAATCAAAAATAATTTTATTTTCTCGAAATTTATTATTTTGTTTTCTTATATATATACTTTGATTTCATTCTTTTTCTTTTTTTTTCATAGACTAATAAAAAATAATAATAAAATAAAAAATATATATCGATGATCGTATATTCCATGCATCGTATCGGTGCAAATCTATTTTAGAATAATTTTATAAAATATGTGTTCATATATTTTATTGTATCCAGTACTTGCCATTTGAATGATATATGTAACTTATAATACGTACATATCCCATAGGGGCCGTAGGAAAGCCTGGTTGGGATCGATATCCGGTCAGGTTGGGCCTAGAGAGGCTTAGGAGCATGGGGCTTTTCCTTTTCATAAAAATGCCATCCGCACTTAAGTTCCCGATCTTTATAGGTTGAACAGGATTTTTCACAAATTTTATGAAATTATTGATTCATTATTTTGACCACAAAGTAATGCTTTGAATATGTTTTAGAGGTTCTAAAAATTCTTATCCTAATATACCGGGTGATTATTAATTTAAGGCGGCATTTGTTGATCCAAATAGGATTACTATGATAATTTCAAGTCTTTGATGTTGCAGATCTCTTAAAGGTGGTGCTGATTCGAACTTGGCTTGGATGATAATTGGAGCAAGAGTAGTTGCTGGTACAAAACTGGGCATCATAGAATCTTATCACTAAGAGTCGATCTTGTAAGACAGAGAAGACCAGAAAGTTCGATATATCGAAGGTGAGTTTCTGGTGGTGGACCCTCCGATATCTAAGTTAATCTTCTGAAAAAATAAATAGAGGAAGCTTGGAGTTCTCTCTAGTATTAGAGCAGGTGTGGAAGAAGAGTCGGAAAAGAAGTGAAGGAAAGGGTGAAAGAGGGACATAATAGGATCCTTGAAAAAAGGGAAGCTCAATGCGTATGAGTCTCGCTTCCTTGGGACCGGCACATAGATGAGTGAAGTTGTAGAAACTCGAGCACTTTGTGAGCAATGGAGAGAACGTGGAATGGCTTACAGAGATCTCACTCAAGTGGCAACACTACAGTGAAACAGGGCTTTAGCGACGCTTTTTTTGACCTTTCCCGATGCTTTTAAGCATCGCTAAGTAATCCTTCGATGTTTTGTAAAGCGTCGCCTATGCAAGCATTGTGACGCAACCTGCTGACGCTTCAAAAAAGCGTTGGCATTTGCCGACGCTTTAAAGCATCGCTAAATTTTTATTTACCGATACTTTAAAGCATCGCTAGATTTTCAGTCTAGTGACGCTTTAAAGCGTAGCTAGGTTTTCAGTCTAGTGATGCTTTAAAGCGTCGCTAGACTGAACACTGGCGACGCTTTAAAGCGTTGCTAGACTGAACACTGGCGACGCTTTAAAGCATCGCTAGACTGAAAACTGGCGACGCTTTAAAGCGTCGCTAGTTCTAATTATAGCGATGCTTTAAAGCATCGCCAGGTCCAAACCTAGCGACGTTTTAAAGCGTCGCTAGATTTTTTTTTTTAAAAAAAATAAACAGCCATATATACCATACATGAAATACATACAACACAACCTATATACATTATGAAAATAAAAACATTCAAACCTGTATCACATCCAACATACACAAACAAATGAAAATATTTAAACCTGTATCACATATCACATCCAACATACACAAACACAAATACAAACCAAATATAAATTTTTTTTATATATATATAAACGTATCAATCCAAGTTCAAATAAACAAAAAGACACATAAATAATAAAAAAAATATCTGGCATCACTGATCCGTGGGAGGTTGGTCGTCGTCAGGTTTACGACTCGCAGATGCACCAAGAACCTACAAGATATAATCAGAAATTATGATACATATATTATATATATTCTAAATTATTAGATACATACAAAATTAATAAATAATTACTTACCTGAGATGACATGAACATATACAGCATAGATATAACATGCTCTAGCTGAGACCTAATGGTCTGCATCTCTGCTTTGTCTGCATCACGTGTCTGTCGGAGCTCTGCTATCTCCTCCTGGAGCTAACGAACATGTAACTGATCATGACTCTCTCTAGTATCCCGAGTATATCTACGCACCTCAGATAACTGAGTAGGGGTAACTCCAATCCCATAACCTCTCACTCGTCCAAGATGCTCTGGTCCCATCAACTTCGAGAATACCTTGGCATCGATGCGACTGCTCTGAGTAGATGATGAACCCTCGCAAGCACGCTCGGATATCATAGAGGTAGCCATATTCTATATTTTATAAAAAACATATATATCAATACTTAATAAAAATAAAAATATAAATCATAATATAATAAAAATAAAAAAATATATATATCTCTGGACTCGTCCCGAACAAAATTGCCATCTTGGTGAACGTGAGTCATCTGATAGAACTTCACCTTACCAGGCTCCCTCCCCTACTGATCAGCCTATATAAAGAATAAATATTACAAATAAATCTAAATTAACACATCTTATATCCCCGTACCATGATACATGGCACATGCATGATACATGATGATACATGATGTTAAAACTAAAAGTGTACTAAAAGTATTATAGGATGAGAAATATACAAACTCATGCCTGAGCCGTGCATAACTCTTGGACCCCGCTGTGTGAGGAACATACTGAGATGCTCGTGCAGCTCTACCAATATCAGAATACGTCTGCAAAATTAAAATTAAAACAATGTTATATATTGTATAAATATAATTATGACGAGTGAAAATTAATAAATTTCGAAGTGTTTGATGATGCTACACAACCTGTGCCCTCTCGGAGAACCAATAGTGCACCAGCTCCATCCATTGATGAGGGTGAACATCAGGAGGACAGGTAGCTACAACCTGCTCCTCTGTCATACCTTCTAGCTTGTAGTCTCTCTTCAACTTCGCCCTATATTCTTTCCACTTGTGATTGAGAGACTTAAGCACAAAATCAGATAAATCTGAAGGAAGAACGAACTTGCTCTATAATTTAAATAAATAATAAAATAAATATTAAATGAAATAAGAAATTCAATTGTTAAAAACCTAAGATATAAAATAATATATTAATTTTTTTACCTGCACAACTCGTAGCATCTCTATTTTATAGAATTATTAAATTACGTACCCTGTATCTATATGCCATCGACGATAGGTTCGTCATCAGGATGATCCATAGAAGGATCGTGATGTGCGGACTCGAAGGAAATGGCGTCGTCTTGAGGTGTAGAGGTAGTAGCATCAGCCCGATGTGCAGAAATAGAGGGACTGGCATCAGACCGATATGAAACTGGTCGACTACCTTCGGACTGCTATGCTGAAGAAGTACCAGCCTTGATCTGCGAAAACTGAAACTGTACATCTGCTAATCGCTTCCTTCGAGGCATGGTGTACCTAACCAGCATTATTTAAAAACAAGTCAGTTAACATTATAATCAAATTATAACAGAAATAAATTACAATTTAAAACAGAAATAAATTACAATTTAAAAGATAACATAATTATTAATGTAAAAATGTAAACCATCTTATAAACTACTTACTTGTCATAATCAACCAGTTGTACCTTCCTCGAAATCCAACCTAACCAAAATAGTTGTATTATTTATATGATCATCCGGCACAATATTATAAGGCATACACTGAGTGCAAGTATCATCATCTTCTTCTTCCATCCTTTTTTCCATATCATACAAGTCTCTAGATTTTGTCTTAATAACAGTAGTCCATTCTTTATCTTTCGAGTCTTGTACATAAAAAACTTGTCGAGCTTGAGATGAAAAGATAAATGGATCATCCTTCAATAACACACCCGTATGTATCAATCTTGAAAAATTGACAAGTATGAATCCGTTTGAATCATTTTTCAAACCTCTCGGTGTATTTATATCCATCCAATCGCATCGAAATAATACAACTTTAAAATTTTCATAATAATCCAATTCCAAAATATCTTTAAGTATACCATAATAAGATTTTCCATCTGCTTCAACCATAACACCACTGTTCTGAATTTTTCTAAGTTTCTCGCGCTCCTTGGTCTGAAATTTAAAGTCATTTATAATAAAATAATTATATTTGTTCACAATATAATTTGGATCTCTGGCAAGTGCTATTAGTTCTACTGAACTATTTTTCTCCATCAGTACCGATACCTAAAAAATATAATATCAATTATCGATCATTTATTCGATGTTAAATATATATAAAATTATTATATGACTTATATATACTAACCTGATTGGCAAGCCAATTAAGAAATAACTCAACCAACCATCTTTGTTCAATCCTTGGATTAGGACGAGTGGAATGATTGGCTTGTCGTTGTACAGATAAAAATTCACTGCATGATAATCAAATATAAGTTTGACAATAACATGTCTAATATTTAGTATTATCCATGTGTAGATAGACTAACATGCGATAGTCAGATATTATGTCACTATGTAGCAATACATAACGGTGTGCTTGTAACATGGATTTATGGTCAAGAACAATACTTTCAGCTTTTTCTATAAATCTTTCGGATGATGCAAATTTGTATAGATCTGTATTCTCCATAGTATCACCATGACATTGAGGTCGATTGAATACAGTCTCTACACCTTCGAGATATCTTGAACAAAATATTAAACACTCTTCAGCAATATATCCCTCTGCTATTGAGCCCTCAGGATGGACTTTGTTTCGTACATAATCCTTCAAACATATAAGATACCTTCAAAAAGTATGATATTTATTAATATTAATATCATATTAAATAATAAAAAAAATATATAAATTATAAAATTTAAGTTTTACAGCATTACCTCTCGATAGGGTATATCCATTTGTACTGTACCGGTCCACCAAGTTTAGCTTTCGAAGCTAGGTGAATGAGTAGATGAACCATAATCATAAAAAATCCAGGAGAAAATATCTTTTTCATCTGACATAATGTAAGTACGACTTGAGATTGCAACTAATCAAGCTCCTGAGGATCAAGAACCTTAGAACATAATGCCTTGAAGAATGATGATAACTGAAAAACAATCGTAATAACTTATTTCGGCATGATGACCTTAAAGCCAATGGAAGAATATCTTGTATTAATATATGTCCATCATGACTTTTAAGATTTGAAATTTTATGCTCTTTCAGATTCACACATCGTGAAATATTTGAGGCATATCCATCATGAACCTTGATATTCTTTAAAACTGCCAGGAAGAGATCTTTTTCTCGACTAGGCATTATGTAACATATATGAGGGATATAAGTTCTATCATTTGCAAGCATTTGTGGATGAAGTTCATGTCGGATGCCCATTTCTTTTAAATCAAGACACACCTTCATGTTATCTTTAGTCTTTCCATAAAGATTTAATATTGTTCCAATCAAATTATCACAAACATTCTTTTCTATATGCATAACATCAAGATTATGCCGGAGCATATTATGCTCCCAATAAGGTAAGTCAAAGAATATGCTTCTTTTCTTCCATAATTGTTTAGTATGCTGATGGGTAGATGCTGTGATTATATCATCATTATTTTCAACTTCAAAGAAATTATCCAGATTCTCGAACACTGCCGTATCTAAGGTGCAAGTATTGACTTCCTCCGATACTTTTTCTTGTACCGAAGTCTCAACATCATCTCTTCCTCGCTTTTTAGAGGACTTTGTCATCTTGTCGTAACTGTGTTTGATACCAAGCATTTGTCTACAAATATTAGAACCAGAAGGTAGAATTGGAGCAGATCCCAACTCTATAGTACTATCAAATAAATCCTTCTGAAATCGAAATGGATGATTTGCCTCCAACCATCGACGATGTCCCATATAATAGAACTTTCCTTCATATTTTAACCAAATTGAATGGATTGATTCACCACAAGAAGGACATGCAACTCGTCCCTTAGTGCTCCAGCCAGATAAATTAGCATATGCAGGAAAATCGTTAACAGTCCATAATAGAGCTGCCCGCAGATGAATGTTTGGCAATTCGAAGCATCAATTGCACTGATACCCTCCCACAGTTGTTTCAATTCATCTATTGAAGGTTGTAAGAAAACATCAATATCATTGCATGGACCTTTATCACCTGGAATGACCATTGATAAAATAAGTGAAGACTATTTCATGCATATCCATGGTGACAAATTATAAGGAATTAGAACAACCGACCAGGTGCTATAGATAGAACTTAAGATCCGAAATGGATTGAACCCATCACTGGCTAAACCCAGCCTGACATTACGAGCATCAGATGCAAAATCAGGATGTCTGTCATCAAATGCTTTCCATGCTAAACTATCCACTGGGTGTCTCAGCATTCCATCTTTTGTATGGCTTTCATCATGCCATCTCATTGACGAAGCTGTCTTTGATGATGCATAGATCCTTTTCAATCTAGGTACAAGAAAAAAATATCATAATACCTTCGTCGGCTTTTGTTTAATTTGTATTGCATCAAATTCATCTAATCCATCACTCTTATTTTCTTTTTTCTTCGTCCATCGTGAATATCCACACACATGGCACGACTCTTAATCGACATATTCTTCCCGATATAATATACAATCATTTGGACAATTATGAATCTTTTCGTATCCAAGATCCAATTCCTTTACTAGTTTTTTGGCTTCATAACAAGATGTTGGTAAATTAGTACCTTCAGGAAATGCATCATTTAATAACTTGAGTAGCATAGTAAAACTCTTGCCAGACCATCCATTCAAGAATTTTATATGAAACAAATGTACAAGAAAAGAAATTTTTGAAAAGTTCTTGCAACCGGCATATAATTCTTGATCTGCATCTCTTATCAGCTTCTGATAACGATCTGTTCCAACATTAGTTGGGGGTATCGGCTCTCCATCATGTACAGCTTCAGTAAATATAGGATTCTCAGGTAACTCAGCTGCTACTTGTCCTCCACTGAAATCTCCAGGTTGTTGAGTACCATATTCAAAAGCATCTCTGAGCAAATCCCTGATATCATCATCTCTTGCAAGATTTTTCTGTTGATTACTGGATCCAAAATCATGTATATATTTTATGTTAAAGGTTTGGTTACATATAGATTGTAACCTTGACTCTCCATGAAAAAATCACTCAGTATAACCTCTTAAAAAACTATTCCATACCAAATGTTCTTCAACAATATTTAGATATAGAGAACTAGAATTTATACATTTTTGGCATGGACATAAAATCTTCCCACTGATACTACTTCTCTCCATACCAAATTTAATGAAATTCTATACTCCATCCAGATATTCTTTGCTATTTCTCGGTTTAGTTATCCAACTCTTATCCATTGTAAGATTAAACTAACTGAAATAAACAAATAGTTTTAAGAACATAATAAATTTAAGATAAATTTATTCAATAGATCAATTACAGTATTATTAAATGCATCCTATCACCAACTAATAGGTAAAGAGATCCTATCCCATTCAAGAATTGCATTAATTATATAGGTCATTTACAGTAACCAAAGAATACGCTATAGAAGTTCCAGAAAAATTTTGACAGCATTTTTTCTTAGTTCTCCCTATACAAATAAATATGTATAAGGAGAACTAAAAGAAAATGCTATCCAAAATATATTTGGAACTCTATCCGTACCGTTTGATTACTGTAAGTACTTATAAAATTATTTGCAATTCTCAAACTGTCCAAACTGGACATTCAATTGACCACTGTACATATTTCTTCCATCCGTATAAAAATAAAATAATTGTATGGATGCTGTAGAATATATACTTTAATCAATTGACGGATCTATGTTTCAATGCAATGCAAGTTTTTTAAAAAATATCTAAAAAATCAAATTGATCATAACAAAGCTACATATGGTATTAAAATAAAAGATGCAGGTATATACTAAGAAATTTATAAAGAAACAGAAATCATCTACTAAGAAAAAGAATAATAAATAATAAAAAATGATTAGGAAACTCAGTTATATACTATTTAATCTGCAACTAAATCAAAACGACTACAATCTGTTGCCTACAAAAGAAGGCCATCCAAGATTGTTGCCATTAGAAACAGTTGAATCAGCCAAACAATTCATCACATAATCATCATAGCTTCCATATACAAATCTTAAACCAATTTCAAAATAGGTTAGAAAGCTTCTTTACCCTCGAAGCAATCAAGCACCCGATAATAAAAAGACAACAAAACAGGTAGAGCATATTTTTCTTAGTGGTGTGCAATTACCAATACATGAAGCACGTACTATTTTCATGCATGTACATACATTTTTCAGTTTAACAAAATATATGGCCAGGTTAAACTTCTTTGTTGAATTATTTTATTTTCAAATATATGCATTTGATGCAAATGCAGATGGGTAAACGTGTTTACTTGCATTGTTGGTTGAAAATACTATTCCAATGAAGAAATGCATGTTTTCTTTAATCCTGTCAAAGACCATCAAGTTAGATATTGATCTCACATCTATTCATGTCAAGTAAATCGAAGACACACCTTGAATGGTATCTATATAAAGATAATACTATTGATTATAGCTTAAGTCGATCCTTGATTACTAAGCTTATGGCTTGATTCTATCCTTGATTTCTAGAGCTTTCATTGATAGAAAATTAAGAAAGAATACTTAAAAATAGCAATGCTGATTATGACGGATATGGCTTAAGTTTATCATTGATTGCTGACTTTGTGGTTGACCCTTGATTACTGAGATCATGGCTTAATTCTATCATTGATTCTTAATTCTTTTGATATAACCTGTTGTAGATCAGCTTGGATTTTTTGTTTAATAAAATAGTTAGATTTAAGTTTAGAATTTTTATTTGTTTAATAAATATATAAATTTCAGGTTGATAGATTTGTTTACCCATTATGTACCTAATCTAATTTATATTTGGTCCAACACGATCTGATTCCCATCTTTAGATTAGGGAATATATCAGGTGAAATGTTGTATGACACCAATGCCCAAATTCATTCATCAGTAAAGTCACATCAGCATTGGCAAAGGACAAGCAAACTTATCTTCTCACCTGATGGTTTAAGCTCTTTGCATTGTGCAAACACCAAACTTGGACCTTGCCACAATTTCACTTAATTGACCAAGATTATACAGGTAGGACTCCACAATTCCTAAGGTTACAACACTTCCATACATAGATTATTCCACATATAACAAGCTTCTAAACACAAACAAGTGAATAAACAAAACAAAATCATAATAATGACAGGATTTTTCCTATGCAAAAGAAAATCATAATGGCCTTGCATACAAAGGACAAATAGGCGATTACCACACAGTAATTATTTCTAGCAACATATCTCAGATATATTTTAGATATAAATCCAACATTGAACCTACTACTCAAAGATTGAAATGGCATGGAATTACCCTCTCGATGAACTTGAAGTCGATCCTAAGGTAGTTGAAGAGGATGGAGACCCGAGAACCAGCATAGGAAAGGGGGCGACCTCGGGCGAGATCTAGGGCTTGGGCGGGTGGGTGGGGGGGGGGGGTTTGGGGGTGGATCGGGTTGAGGAGGAGGAGGAGGAGGAGGGGGGGTTTAGCGTTACGGAGGAGGAGGAGGAGGGGGGGGGGGGGGTTCGGCGGCGCGGAGGAGGAGGAGGAGGAGGAGGAGGGGAGGGTTCGACAGCGTGGAGGAGGAGGAGGAGGAGGGGGGGTTCGGCGGCGCGGAGGAGGAGGAGGAGGAGGAGGAGGGGGGGGGGGGGTTTCGGCGGCTTGGTCGAGATCTAGGGCTCGGGCGGGGAGGGGGGGTTTGGGGCTGGGGGGGATATGGAAGTCCGTCGATGCTTATAAGCATCGGTAAAGATCCGGTATTTTGGTCGGTCAATTATCGACGCTTAAAAGCGTCGGCGGATTCAGGTGTACATTGCCGACGCTTTTAAGTGTCGACGGATTCAGCGCTTCCCGATGCTTACAGAAACCGTCGGTGGGCTCGGGCAGGCTCGGGCGACCGGGGCAGGGGAAATGAATTCCGGCGATGCTTTGCCGATGCTTAAAAGCGTCGGTAGGTGGGAGGATGCCGATGCTTTTCAAAAGCATCGGCGTGTTCGGAGGATACTGATGCTTTTAAGCATCGGTATTTGCCGACACTTAAAAGCATCGGCGGATTCAGGAGCTTTCCGACGCTTACAAAAAATGTTGACGGGTTCTGGGTGGTTTCCGGTGCTTCCCTGAAGCGTCGGGAGAAAAGGGTCGGCAATGACCCTTTTCACTGTAGTGCAAGCTATGAAAGACTCAATTCAAGGAGCTTTGAATGCTTATTCTCAAGTAAGAGCAAAAAAGGGTTCCTTTTTTTAGTGAAAGGAGATGGCTCTTGGAAAGTATAGGCTCTCGGTCCCATCTCTGTTATCTTCCCTAGTTCTTCTCCCTGTTTCTTACCTTGTCCTTGTTCGACTTACCTAGAGGGATTCTGGTAACCAAATTATAGGCATGTATATGATGGATAGAGAATGTTGACTAACATGTTTTGACTGTTACAGGTACACTCAAAATGAAAGGTGAGATAGAGAGTGGTGACTGACATGGTACATCCCTGTAATAGAGAATTTTTCAGGTAGCAAATATTAATGACTGCCGTACCGAGAGCACGTGCAGATAGGTGGATGCGTAGTGGTTGGTGTGCACGCAGGAACACGGTGGGCGTGCATCTCTGTGTCCACATGATGATGCAATAGAGGGTGGCCTTATTACTTGAGCTAGCTCATGATACATGTCTGGAGCAAGTTGAAGCTTGGTTACTATGTTGGACCATCGAAGCCTGACATATCAAACGATGATCCGAATGCTATGATAATCTAATTTTTAGTTATTTAATATTACTTTATTTAGTAGTTCATGGTTTAATAATTAAAGATTTCTAGATATTAACGACCGACATATTTGATATTCTATGAAAATCCAAGATTACATACTATAGAATACTAAAACTACTCTTGATATATTATATAAAAATTTATTATAATAAGATATTAATATATTTATTAATATATTAACAATTAATATATTTTATAAAATATATGTGTTAGTGCTATAAATTATTAAATCTATAAAAAATATATTAATTATTATAATATAATTAATATTTTTATTTATTCTTATAATGTATAATTTGTTAATACAAATATTTATTTTAATTAGAAAAACAAATCAAATAAAAATAATATATTAAATTTTTTTATTATATAAATATAAAGTACAATAAGAAGTTTCAATTCTAATTTAAAATTATCATTGAATCTTAATATGACAACAATATGATTAATAATATATTATATGTAATATATATCATAAATATAATATATAATAATAATATAATATATTAATGATATATCGATATGCCAATTTTTTTGTTAGACTAAGGGATATTTATGTCATTAAATTTCAGTCCAAGATCATTATTTGGGAATAATCTTGGATTCCTAACCTTAAGAACTGATATCCCATCACTCGATTAGATAGTGATTTGAGTTCATTGTCATGTAAGATTATTATGATGCGACCAAATATAATGATCTTATTATCGATCTCTATCCACTTCATTCTTGATCTAGGATGGATCATCCCATACCAAATGTCCCACAAAAGATAAAAGAGAGAAGCCTTGAGTTGAACACACTACTAAATTGGCTTTGTAAATATTTGCTAAATCCTTTAAGAAATCATTCACCGTCCACGTAGGTGCGCAACGGCTCAATTAATTACAAATGTCCTTTCATATATGCGCAAATTTTATATCAATAATTTGTAGGGCTAAAAATTGATGGGAAACTAGTATATATATATATTCATATTTAATTTATTTAATGAATACATATATGAATACAAATATTTGTTATATATAAAATTTCATATTATATTTATTTTAAATAGATACAAACATAAATTGGATATCAAAAATATGGATATAATTATGAATATAAATTAGATAATTAAGTTTTATAACCACAGATTCATAGATATTACTAAAAGGATGATAAACCAAGTTAATAGTAGTTCAAAAACTACAATCATGCAGAAAATATAAGATAAAATATTTTTAATCCCTTCTACCCATATTTTATATCATCTGCGGCTTGGTTATTGACTTCTAGATCATCAGAAATAGTCCTGGTTACTTAAAAATCAATAAAATCATCTAAAACAGCATTACGATATCCTAGTTCATAAGTTACGACATCCTAGTTCAAAATCTACGATATCCTAGTTCAAAAACTACAATCATGCAGAAAATATAAGATAAATATTTCTAATCCCTTCTACCCATATTTTATATCATCCATGGCTTGGTTATTGACTTCCAGATCATCAGAAATAGTCCCGGCTTCTTAAAAATCAATAAAATCACCTGAAACAACATTACGACACCATAGTTCAAAAGTTAGACATCCTAGTTCACAACTTATGACACCCTAATTCAAAAACTATAATCATGCAGAAAATATAAGATAAAATGTTTCTAATCCCTTCTACCCATATTTTATATCATCTGTGGCTTGGTTATTGACTTCTAGATCATCAGAAATAGTCCTGGCTGTTTAAAAATTAATAAAATCACCTGAAACAGTATTACGACATCCTAGTTCAAAAGTTACAACATCCTAGTTCAAAACCTATGATATCCTAATTCAAATGCTACGACACCCTATTTCAAATGCTACGACACCGTAGTATAAATACTATGATACCCTGTCAAGAAACATAACATTCCTTTATATCATCATCACAGCAACGAAGAATCACAAAATATTGATTGAATGAATTATATAAAACTATATGTAATAAGACAATGATATTCAAAACAATACAGGTTGAATGAATTATAGAATTTTCCTTTGAGAATGATGCTTAAAATATAATCCTCGAGTTAGTTACAAATTTGTATAACATATTACAGAAGTGAATGAATCGAAAAGAAAGAGTACATAACAAATAATTTGCTTTTATAGGCTAATTTTTAACAGCACTTTCAATCTTTTGATTCAAACTCTCTTTCAAAATTCTTGCTGCTAACTGGTGGTGGTACACGCTGATATCTTTTTCTGTGAAATCCCAAGTATCAGGCCTATCCCTGCGAGAAATAAAATCCATGTATTTCAAGCAAAACAAGCCGCAGTCCAGTGATCCTGCAACTTGGGAAGGGCATTCACTAATCTCTCTCATAGACCATTTGGATACCTGACTATTGTCACAGAATATATGGAACATTGCACCTACTATCTTCTGCCACTTTCTTGCATTTGCCTTGTACTTGGAATTGTATTTTATTGAATTCAGATGCATGAAAATCTTCTCTTGCATGTCAACCGCTACCAGGTGCCAGTGAAAATTTTTCGAGTTAATGATAGTGAAGAGAAATCAAAATTCCTTCTTATCTACATCACTGAGTCTATCAAATATCATATTCCCAGCTGTTCCAGCAAGTTCATGATAAGGTGATGCTGATGTCAGGCACATGCCAGAGGTCATCATAGGTGCAACTATACTCTTATGATATCTTTCTGCATTCTCAGCCCAATTCTTTATAATGAACTCCTACCCGGCATCAATTATCAGTCAATACAATATAAACTGATTAATTATAAACTAAATATAATAATTATTAGAAAATATATCATTATATATATAATGATTAACAATAAAACGTTGTAATACTCTATTACTTACATCATCAACTATCATGTTATTGTTTATCAGATACAAAATATTTTTCCTAGTGATAGTGCCTCCAAAATTGTTGTTGTAGATGACATCTCTAAAATTAATAAACATGAATGATATTATATATTCTCGACTATAAATTAGCATACATATTAGAAAAAATAGGTGTAACTTACGAGTTCATCTCTTCATTCAAAAATGTATTGATCAAATTTTCATCATCTTCAATTTGAAGATTCAAATTTGATTCCTTGGGCTGTGATGTGCTCACCATCTTCATTTTTTTTTTTGCTGGGCCTGTTTTGAAAGCAGAATCAGCTACGATTTGGGAGGCCTTCCGCAGCATAGGTTCTTTTTTTACCCTTTTGATAAGTGAAGTAATCTGGATTTCTTCTTTTTCCCCCTCAGCTTCCTCACTTACAAGGGTATCCTTAAATTTTTCATCAAAAATTTTTTCCACCTCAACCTCAGTATCTTCAGTATCCTCTCCCTCCACCTCTTTCTGCCCTTCTTTATTGGCATTGGTACCTTTATATACTAATGAACTAAGAAGAGTTTCAACTATCGCAATACTCTTCTTTATCTTTTCAACTTCAGCCTTCACCTGTGCACAGCTTGCACAAGTTTTTTCTTTTTCGGAGGATACTGCTGTTACTGTTTCTTCAGGGAGAAGCCATTATTCCATTATCGTAGGCTCAATAGCTCCCTCTACCTGCAAGCCAAGAACAATAACAAAATAATCATATATTAATCATAATAATATATTGTTCATTAATATTATAATGAAAAAATATTTTTATTTACCAACTCATGAGGCTTCAAGTTTGTAAGGTCAACAATCTTTATCTTCACCTGGCTGTCATACTATTTTAACAGCCTAGGTAATTTCTTTGGATATGCTGGGACTCTCAAGGTACTATGCTCAAGGAACCAAACATGTACATAATAATCATGTATGTTAAATATATGGAAGATTTAAAATAAAGCAATTATACTTTCGCTGTATATTAATGATACTTACCAATAGAGCAGCTGTACATCCATACAGGGTTGGCTGCCTCCTAACCTTGCCACTTCTCTTGGTTAGGACTGGCTGGTCGGATCTCAAGTAAAAAGCAGCATATGGGAGAGATATAAGAGTCAACGCCTTTATTGTGGAAGCCCAATCTATTTGACCAAGCTGTGATAAATCATTCAAGTAAGGGATGATAAATCTTGGACAACATTGATTTGACTTTGGACACAAGAACATTGCGAACATATATGCAATCCATAATCTCACAGTGTCCTCGACATCTTCTTGTAAATTGGATGAATGAAGTTGGGCAATTAACTTCTCCATCCACTTATTTTGCAGATTTAATTGTCTTCCAAATCTTCTGAATAAACAACCATTCTTAACTTGATCTTCCATTTTGATTTTCTTTCCATGGAATGGCAGACCCAAAATCAGGGCCAGGTCTTCGACGCTGAATATGAGTTCCTTGCCACAAAAAATAAACTTGTTTCCTCCCTTATAGCATCTAATTATTTCAGCTAGTAGACGCCCATCGACAACAAACAGTTGCATGTCTACGAACGCATTGAAAGGAGTCTTTCGGATTATTTCTAAATGATAACTTGAGAAACTCATCTCCAAAACTTGTTCAGCATACACTACTAGCTTGCAATAGTTTTTAAACAATTGTGAAGCCTTTATTCTAGGCAGCCGAAGCATTGGAAGATCACCAGAAATATAAGTAAAATATAAATGTAAGTTAAGCAATAAATTCAAGCAATAAATTCTAAATAAAAAATTTTATGACACCCTGGGAGTCATAAAACAAGCCATGGTTGCCATGTATTAGAGGTAGAGGGGTTAAAAACTTATTTTTCATAATTTCTGCATGGGTGTCATAGGTTTTGAACTAGGATGTCGTAGGTTTTGAACTAGGATGTCGTAGGTTTTGAACTATGATGTCGTAATACTGTTTTGGCCATTTTTATTAATGTTACAACATCCGTGATAATTTTATGATACCTTGGGAGTCATAAAACAATCCATGATTGCCAAGTATTAGAGGTAGATGGGTTAAAAACTTTATTTTCATAATTTCTGCATGGGTATCGTAGGTTTTGAACTAGGGTGTCATAGGTTTTGAACTAGGATATCGTAGGTTTTGAACTAGGGTGTCGTAATACTATTTTGGCCATTTTGATTAATGTTACAACATCCGTGGCAATTTTATGACATCCTGGGAGTCATAAAACAAGCTACGGTTGCCATGCATTAGAGGTAAAGGGGTTAAAAACTTATTTTTCATAATTTCTGCATGGGTGTTGTAGGTTTTGAACTAGGGTGTCGTAGATTTTGAACTAGGATGTCGTAATACTATTTTAGCCATTTTGATTAATGTTACAGCATCCGTGGCAATTTTATGACATCCTCGGAGTCATAAAACAAGCCACGGTTGCCATGCATTAGAGGTAGAGGGGTTAAAAACTTATTTTTCATAATTTCTGCATGGGTATCGTAGGTTTTGAACTAGGATGTCGTAGGTTCTGAACTAAGGTGTCGTAGGTTCTGAACTAAGGTGTTGTAATACTGTTTTGACCATTTTTATTAATGTTACAGCATCCGTGGAAATTTTATGACACCCTGAGAGTCATAAAATAATCCACGGTTGCAATGTATTAGAGGTAGAGGGGTTAAAAACTTATTTTTCATAATTTCTGCATGGGTGTCATAGATTTTGAATTAGGGTGTCGTAGGTTCTGAACTAGGATGTCGTAATACTGTTTTGACCATTTTGATTAATGTTATAGCATCTGTGGTAATTTTATGATATCCTGGGAGTCATAAAACAAGCCACGGTTGCCATGTATTAGAGATAGAGGGGTTAAGAACCTATTTTTTATAATATCCGCATGGGTGTCATAGGTTTTCAACTAGGGTGTTGTAGGTTCTGAACTAGGATATCATAATACTGTTTTGGCTATTTTTATTAATGTTATAGCATTTGTGTCAATTTTGTGACACCCTGGGAGTCATAAAATAATCCACGGTTGCCATGTATTAGAGGTAGAGGGGTTAAAAACTTATTTTTCATAATTTATGCATGGATGTCATAGGTTTTGAACTAGGGTGTCGTAGGTTCTGAACTAGGATGTCATAATACTGTTTTGGCCATTTTGATTAATGTTACAGCATCCGTGGCAATTTTATGATACCCTGGGAGTCATAAAACAAGCCACGGTTGCCATGTATTAGAGGTATAGGAGTTAAAAACTTATTTTTCATAATTTCTGCATGGGTGTCGTAGGTTTTGAACTAGGATGTCGTAGGTTCTGAACTAGGATGTCGTAATACTGTTTTGAACATTTTTATCAATGTTACAGCATCCGTGGCAATTTTATGACACCCTGGAAGTCATAAAACAATCCATGGTTGCCATGTATTAGAGGTAGAGGGATTAAAAACTTATTTTTCATAATTTTTGCATGGGTGTCGTAGGTTTTGAACTAGGGTGTTGTAGGTTTTGAACTAGGATGTCGTAATATTATTTTTGCCATTTTTATTAATGTTACAGCATCCGTGGCAATTTTATGATACCCTATGAGTCATAAAACAAGCCACGTTGCCATGTATTAGAGGTAGAGGGGTTAAAAACTTATTTTTTATAATTTCTGCATGGGTGTCGTAGTTTTAAACTAGGATGTCGTAGGTTCTAAACTAGGATATCGTAATACTGTTTTGGCCATTTTTATGAATGTTACAGCATCCATAGCAATTTTATGACATCTCGAGAGTCATAAAACAATCCACGGTTGCCAGGTATTAGAGGTAGAGGGATTAAAAACTTATTTTTCATAATTTCTGCATGGGTGTCGTAGGTTTTGAACCAGGGTATCGTAGGTTTTAAACTAGGATATCGTAATACTGTTTTGGCCATTTTTATTAATGTTACAGCATCCATGGCAATTTTATGACACCCTGGAAGTCATAAAACAAGCCACGGTTGCCATGTATTAGAGGTAGAGAGGTTAAAAACTTCTTTTTCATAATTTCTGCAAAGGTGTTATAGGTTTTGAACTAGGATGTCGTAATATCTGAACTACGGTATCATGATTTTATACCATGAAGACTTAATATTTTTTTAAAAATTATCATGAAATCTCTCTATATAGATAAATTTCAAATATTAACATTAAAATAGTAAAATAGAAATTACGACACCCTAGTTCAAAACCTACGATACCCTAGTTCAAAACCTACAACACTGTTGTTCAAAACCTACGACATCCTTGTTCAAAACCTTGGGCACCCTAGGTAAAAAACTTCGATACCCTTGCAAAAATTGTAAAAAAAAAGTTTACATGCCAAATGTCAAGCATGAATCAAAAATTTTCCTAACCTGTTTCTGCTTCTGTAGCATTCTTGGGGACAGATCTTAAGGAAGTCTCATCACCTCCTGAATAAACAACGATCGTAGTACTTCCTTCCTCCATCTGCATTTTCTTCTTGCGTTGTTTTCGTGTTTGTCGTCTGCATTTAAAGACGAAACCACTTGTCTCCATTTTTTCAAGAATTCGAAGGCGTATCAAATGTTGAAGGAAGATCACCAACGCTTTCTCGACCACAAAAGAGGAGCAAAAAATACAAAATGTAGGTAAACAACGGACGAACTCTGGGGTGGGGCTTTGTAGTGAAAATGAATTTTTTTTCCCTGTTTGCAGAATAAGAACCGTTTTTCTTATACCGAAAATGATGAGGACAAAATAATCATTTTGCATGGTTGAAAAGATTGCAGGATGTCATCTGCAGCTTACGTATACCCCTCCTATCATGCCATATCCCGTCCCATCCACATGCTAGCGTGGACCAATAACTGCGTACGGTGCAGGCCATGCTGGATTTGCTGCACCGCACGCGGTGCACAAAGAATTACTCATACTATAAATCTCTTTCTAGCCCAAACTTAAAATACTCTTTTTTTTTAATTTTTTTTTAAAAAAAAATTTAGGGAGTCTTTGGCGAGCCCTCATAAAGTCATATGCTTTGCTTTTCCTTCTAACGACTTTTTTTTTTAATCTTTTTTTTTAATTTTCTCTTCCCTCTCCTTTTGCCCTATGATATAATATAAAATCTTTTCGTTTTAATTGAGGGGTATTATCCGAAACTGAAATAGGTTCTTGGAATTGCTTGTGCTGGTTTATCCCACTCCCTCTTTCGATCACGGGTCTCCCTCCTATTTTATATCTCGATAAAAAAGTTGGGACCATTTCAAGATGGAACGGCAACTATTGATAAAGAATTTTTTAATAATATTTTTAAATATTTTTAAAATATAGATAATAGAAATTTATTTATAAAATTATCATTATTTTACAGTACAACGAGACACAGAACCTTGTACACCTCCTGCTTAATTTAGACCTCCTAGAAGAAATAAAGGACAAGGCCCAGCTTCGGATGGTGGCATATTGACAACAAGTGGACCGATATTATAACACGCGGGTGAAGCTGAAGACCTTCCAACCCGGCGACCTAGTGCTGCACCGAGCTGAAGCGTCTCAACCCCGAGAGTGCGGTAAGCTCTCACCGAATTGGGAGGGTCCCTACAAGGTGGTAGAGGCCCTCTCGCATGGGGCCTACTACCTCGAGGACTCGGATGGCGCTAGATTCCCTCGAACATGGAATGCCAACAACTTGAGGAGATACTATCAGTAGTGTAAGGTTTTCTTCCATTAATAATAAAGATTTTCCTTTGCACAAAAGATTATCTACCTTGCAGCAAGTCTTCGAGCCCAGCTCTGAGACACCAAACTCCGGGGCCCAGCTCTCCGGCCAGCAAGTCTTCGAGCCTAACTCCAAGACACCAAACTCCGGAGCCCAGCTCTCCGGCCAGCAAGTCTTTGAGCCCACCTCCAAGACACCAAACTCCGGAGCCCAGCTCTTCGGCCATCAAGTCTTCGAGCCCAGCTCTGAGACACCAAACTCCGGGGCCCAGCTCTCCGGCCAGCAAGTCTTCGAGCCTAGCTCCAAGACACCAAACTTCGGAGCCCAGCTCTCCGGCCAGCAAGTCTTTGAGCCCACCTCCAAGACACCAAACTCCGGAGCCCAGCTCTTCGGCCATCAAGTCTTCGAGCCCAGCTCCAAGACACCAAACTCCGGAGCCCAGGTCTCCGGCCAACAAGTCTTCGAGCCCAGCTCTAAGACACCAAACTCCGGAGCCCAGCTCTCTGGCCAACAAGTCTTCGAGCCCAGCTCCAAGACACCAAACTCCGGAGCCCAGCTCTCTGGCCAGCAAGTCTTCAAGCCCAGCTCCAAGACACCAAATTCCAGAGCCTAGCTCTCCGGCCAGCAAGTCTTCGAGCCCAGCTCCTAGACACCGAACTCCGGAGCCTAGATCTCTGGCTAGCAAGTCTTCGAGCCCAGCTCCAAGACACCAAACTCCGGAGCCCAACTCTCCGACCAACAAGTCTCCGAGCCCAGCTTCAGGATACCAAACTCCGGAGCCCAGCTCTCCGGCCAGCAGGTCTTTGAGCCCAGCTCTCAAGCGATCAAGACCCGGGGCCCAGCTCTCTGGAAGATAAGTCATCGAGCCTAGCTCCAATACACCAAAACCTGAGCCCAGCTCTCAGGCATTCAAGCCCGGGGCCCAACTCTCCAGCACCAAAGCCTCGAGCCTAGCTCCAAGGCATCCAAGACCTGAGCCCAGCTCTCAGGCATTAAAGCCCGGGGCCCAGCTCTCCGGCATCAAAGCCTCGAGCCTAGCTCCAAGGCATCCAAGATCTGAGCCCAGCTCTCAGGCATTCAAACCCGGGGCTCAGCTCTCCGGCACCAAAGCCTCGAGTCTAGCTCCAAGACATCCAAGACCAGAGCCCAGCTCTCAGGCATCCAAGCCTGGGGCCTAGCTCTCCGGAAAACAAATCTTCGAGCTTAGCTCTCTGGCATCAAAGACCTGAGCCCAGACAAAGTAAAGCCCTCCTCTCTAATCTCCCCACACAAAAAAGAAAGAGAAAGAAAAAGAAGGAGAGAAGAAAGGAGGAGACATTCGCATCACAAAAAAAGAAAAAGGGGAAACGAGTTAGACTGATAAAAGTACCCTTCATTACTTCACAACAAATATTACACTGATCCCCGGGTCCTGACATACCAGGCTGCCCGGATCAACGAAAATAAAAAATTACAAAGGGCCCAAGGGTCCTACTCTCCTCAGCCAGTGCCTTCCCTGGACGGCGCCTGACCCAGATCTCTCCCTCCTCAGCCTCAACTGTCAGGGCACGTTCTTCGGTGGCCACTGTTGGGGAGATTCCCCCAGCCGCTGTCACCCTTGGAGCTGCCTCAGCTGCCATCGTCGCCAGAGCTAGTTCGGTTGCTGCCACCTACGAAGCCAGCTCAGCTGTCGTCGTCCGCAAGATCGGATCAGTGCTTTCCTTCGTCGTGGCCAATTCCAGGGATGGAATCCTCATGCCCGGGAGTCGGAGCACGGCCATCCGCTTGTCCGAGATGACACCATGCAACTGGGACCGGCAATAAGCGAACCCCTTAAAAAAGGAGTCCATCGTCGCTTCCTTGAAGTCTGCCAAGTACTCCGGGGAGGCCTTGAAACTGGCCACTGCATCAGCGATCTCCTTCCTTGCGGCCTCCGCCTGGCAGGATGCCTCAGACGACCTCTCCTCTGCACGTTCAGCCTGGCAAATCACCTTAGCCATCCCTTTCTCCGCTGCCTCGATCGAGCTGGTGGCAACGGAAGCCTTCCCTTCTGCCTCCGCGACCCTTTGCTCGGTGGCCGCAGCCTTCTTCTCAGCGGAGATGGCCTGCTCTCTCGCCACCTCCGACTCGGCTCGGAGCTCCTTCAGCCGAGTCCTCTTCGTATCGAGCTCCCCCTCGAGCTCCCTCTTAAGCCGCTCGGTGTTGGCGACTTCACCCGTGAGGCTCTTAACCTTTATATTGGCCTCCTAGGCCTCATCGTTCTTCCGCCTCACCTCGGTCCTTAGGGACTCAAGTTCCGCCAGCTGCTCTTTGTCCCTCTTGGCCCAGTTGCGACAGAAGTCCCGGATAAGGACGAGCTCCATACCTTGCTGCATCAGAGAGTGTGTTAGTCACGACAGTAAGGAATGTCGAGAGGAATGAAGCAAGGCAGGAGGAAACTTATGGTGTAGAGGTTGGAGAAGGATGCGCTGATGACATCGCCAAGGAGTCCCACTCCCTTCCCGCCGGTCACAAGACTAAATGGAGAAGTCCATCATCCGCTTGGCGAGGCTCGGGTCCTTCATGAGGGAGACATTGGGCCCCAATTTGAAAGGGACCTGACGATAGTCCCTATCTCTTTGGCCCGTTGCCGACGTAGACTCCTCCATGATAGGAGAAGCCCTCGGTGCAGGTTGCAAGCTTGGCACCGATTTGGGCTGTGCCACCGATGCCGGCCTCACACCTTCTGGCTCCCCACCCTCCTCGACGTCGACGATCTTCGGAGGAGGAGTTGCCACTACAGCAGCAGCAGCGGTCGATCTAGCCCGACCCACCACATTGGACTTAGGCGCCGGGATCGGATCACACTACCTCGAAGACTCCGGGATGGGCTCTGCTGCCCTCTTCCACCTCTGCTCGAAAACGGGCGCGACTGGCTCGGTTTGTGCTGGCCTTGCACCGTCGTCCGCACGAGCCCTCTTCGGAGCAGGCTCACCAGCCTTCGCCGCCTGATGTTGCTCCTCGATGAAGGAGAGCAGTTGGTCCATCAAGAACTTCATGCCTGCACCAAGGAAGGTGCAGTTAGCTCTAAGCTCAAAAAAAAAAGAAAAGAAAAGAGAAGAGGAGAAGAAAAGGGTGGTCGAGCCGAACTCACCTGACTCCCGCGTCGAGCCGACCCCGACCTCGTAGAGATTCTGCTTCGACAACAGGACTTCGAGTGAAGGGATCTCGGAAGAGCGAAGCTACTCGTACAAATCGAGGTCTGCTGCTTCTACCGAGGAGTTCCGGTTGGGAGATCGATCCAGGTGGCTCCAAGCCCAGTCAACCCCCTCGACTGAGGCGAAGAAATACCTACTCTTCCACCCCTTGATGGAAGAGGGGAGCTCAAACCTAATGCCCTGGGGACGAGAAGAAAGAGACCACCACCCCTCCTCGGAGGGGTGGTGCTTCAGGGTGAAGAAAACCCTGAACAGAGAGAAGCGGGCAACTATCCCATGGAAGTAATACAAAATCATGAAACAAAAGATCATTCTAATGGCGTTCGGGATAAGCTGGGTAGGAACGAGGTGGTAATTGGCCAGGATGGAGAGGAAGAATGGATGGAAAGGGAATCGGAGGCCTCCGACGAAGGTCTCCTCATAAAAAGCTATCTGATAAGGGCCACTAGAAGTGACTCGTTCCCCCGGATGAGGGATCGAAAATCGGACGGACTCTGGGATATCGTAATTATCCTGGATGGTCGCGAGCTCCATGGCGGTGATCACCGAAGCAATCCCTCCGGGACCTATTGACCAAGAAGGTTCGGAGACAAAAGTAGGAAGAGAGGGCGGACGAGGTGGAGGAACGGATTTGGGTTCCCTAATAGCTACGGGACCGAGGGGATGCCTTCTGCTAAACTCATAGCGTGTCGCCTCCCTTTCCTCGTCAGAAGAAGGAGTTTTTAGCCTAGAAAGTCTGGCCTCGGCTTGGCAAGAAGGATGGAAGTTCGGATCGAAACGAGTCATAGTAAGAGAAGAAGAAGGTAAAGGAAGACCTAAGAGGATCCATAGTCGACAAGCAGGAGAAAGAAGAAGACTGACCTGCTAAGAGCTTGGGATGACAGAAACAGCTGGGAAAGATGGAAGAAGAGCCTCTGTACGACTGCAGGCATGAAAAAATTGAAAGAAGAAGGGTTTCAGGAAAGTTACCTTTCTTTTCAAGGTGACCGGTGCCCGACCGTACCGTTATGGCTCCCCCGTCGAGGGATGCTTGCCGCATCTCGTTGATCGAAGGGGCAGGTACCTTATTCTGACTATGGCCGCTCTGAATTCTGCGCCCACAATAACTGCTCCTTGGACGTGGCCACGTGGCACCATCGCACTGGCTTAGGGAACCGCCTCACGAAGCACCGTCGATCGTGGTCATCACTGCGCCGGATCCTCACCTTTCCATGTTAGCACCATAATTACTCCCTTCGTCCCGAGCGCCCCGCACTAACTGGCCTCGGGAGTGGGGGGCAAGTGATGTGGCGAGGTCGTTGACATGGAACACCTACTAGATGCCATGTTAGAGTACATTGCCACGATGGATATCTCCTCCCTCATCGGACTAAGCTCCCTATAACACCGGGGCCGCCTGCCGAGATAGAGCACCGTCCTCCACCAGGTCAGCTCCCGCATGATCGGGATGCTTAGGCCGGAGCTGAGCGACTTCCCCTAATTGAGCCCCTTAAATTCGAGTTCCGCAGCCCGGAGTCGAGCTCAGTCCTCCTCCCCCACGTGGAGCCCTTCCGAGGTCAAGCTCCCCGATCTGGGGTTGCATGATGCCCTCCTCCGCCAGGACAAACCCCTCGAAGTCGAGCCCCGTAGCCCGGAGTCGAGTCCAAACCTCCTCTGCCATGCGGGACCCCTTCGAGGTCGAGCCCGGCAGAGCCTAGTCCTGCCCTCCTTCTTGGCCACCACCTCGGCCAGGGCGCCAATCGCCAAGGAAGCGGCGCCTCCCCCCCAAGGATGCCGGTGGGTCGCCCAAGGGCCGTGAAGTGGTGCCCGCCATGCCACAATAACTATCCGTCGCTGCCACTTACACCAAAAAGGAAGGAAGTTTCCTGAACAAGGCACCATGCCCTCCACCAACCACCCATACCACCAGGAGAGGGGAGCCAGCCAGAAGGCACGAATCCCAGGGGTGGTGGCCCGTCGATCGAGGTCCTGCCAATTTTTTCGGAATGGGGCAACCGGAAGGAATCTCAGGAGCATGGAAGCTTTCCCTATTGCATGTCAGAAAGGACATCCCGGCCACGGCACAGTACCTCACCGCACGCGCCTGCCAACACATGGGAGATCCCGAGGCAAGTCAAGCTAAAAACCTTGCAAGAGTAAGCCAAAAAAAAGAACATACATAGAAGAACAAGACCACTAAGGTGGGTAACGAAAAGGGAGAGAAAAGCCACACAGGAGGACCCTTCCACCTCGGTCATCACCTCTCCCAACCTGGTCTCACTTCTATACACACCACACTCACTCCTCCTAGCATGGAGTCCATCAAGAGGGGCTCGACCATGAGGATCTGTTCCCCTGGATCGTCACTGACTTGACCATCGGAGCGCCCCCGTCGAAATCCCCGGCTCGGATGTCTAACGTTGTTTCCCTTGTAGGTCCCCTCAAACGGAGAGCTCCCGAGAAGACGGTTGGCGGTCCAACGCCCTCAGCAGCTACAGGCTACGGCGATCTTGGCGGCAACAGTGGGCATATTTAATGAAAAAATATATAAAATGCAAGGATGTATATTGGTTAAATGACATATATAAATATCAGGATAAATGTGTTCAAATTTATCTTAAAGATACATTCTTCGTAGATTTGTTGTCATTATGATTGATTAATTTTCATTTTTTTTAAATTTCTAACTAACTTTTTATCTTTAATGCTTTTATTTTTTGAATATTTATGAACAAGGATGTCAACTTCACAAAATAGCGAGAGCATCAATTACTTCTTTGATGGATTTATAAACTCCAAGACTATGCTCAAATAATTTATCAATAAGTACAAAGATGCATTGGAGAAAAGATATGAAATAGAAAATGAGGAAGATATAAAATATTACAAACATTTTCTAAAGATATCTTCTCCTTTTGAGAGGCAAGCAGCCAAAAAATATATAAGGTGCATATTCAAAAAATCTCAAACTGAGGTCCTTGAAATGGCTGCATCAAATACCAAATTAGTTAAAAAAGTTGACAACCGTGATGTATATTTTGTTAAATCATTTGAAAGAATTGAAATTGATGGAATCAAGAAGGAGATCATAAAAAAATACGAGGTTTCATAAAACAAAACTTTGGAGGATGTTAAATGTCAGTGTGAATCCTTTTAGTATAAGTGTTACCTGTATAGGCATGCCTTATTGGTTCTTCATCAAAGCGATATATTTCGTATCCCAGATAAATACTTCTTGAATAGATGGTGTAAGGACATGAAATACCAATTCGATGATCTCGAATGCAACACTCAATTTTATGATAAAAGCATACGAAAATCACGGTGCGCACTCAAGAAATTATTTAAAATAAGATGTCTTATTTTATGTTTTTCAGAAACCTATCATATAACATGAAATTCTAATACAAATAATATATTTTATTGATCATAGATATGCTTTGATGAGTTATCAGATGATGAAGCTTGCAAAGATAGCCTCCATGTCTGAAGATGCATTAAATTTAGTGATGGAAGATCTTACACCATTATTCAGAAAAGCTGTAGATACTAACTGTGCAGCTAAGCAAAGCATAGAACTTCTAATCTAAGATCTTGACCAACTTACTATGAAAAGTTGTCCAAGAGAGAATATAATTAAAAGTGGAGTCGAGAAGAAGTCAAAGAGATCAAGAAAAAATATGGATAAGGCTTCCATTGACACTCGTGTGCAAAATGAAGGAAGAGGTAATACTAGCAAGAGACATACTTCCCATATTGTAGTGGAGGTACCAGAACAAGTAATTGAACACACTATACCATCTTTTGATCTTTTTTTAGATGAATTTGATGCTTATGTATATAGTCAACTAAGACATGAGAGGATATAAAATGCTGAATTGTCGTACAGTCCTGTGTATATATAGTCCTTTATATATTTAGATTATCCGGAGAAATTTAAAATATGATGTATTGGAAATGTTATTGAATCTGCTTATTTTCAAATATAAATTTCAGTACTACTTTAAGTAGCCAAATATTAAAACAGGGATAATAGAATTATGATGAATCTGCGTATTACGACATCCTAGTTCAAAAATTATGATACCCAAGTTCAAATGCTACAACCATGCAGAAAATATAAATTAAAATATTTCTATTCTCTTCTACCCGTAATACCTGTCATCATTGGCTTGGCTTATGACTCCTAGAGTGACAAAAATTATCACGGGTGCTCTAAGATCAATCAAATATCCTGAAACAGTATTACGACATCCTAGTTCAAAAGTTACGACATCCAAGTTCAAAACCTACGACACTTTAGTTCAAATGCTACACCATGCAGAAAACATAAATTAAAATATTTCTATTCCCTTCTACCTGTAATACCTATCATCATTGGTTTGGTTTATGATTCCCAAAATAATAAAAATTGCCACGGGTGCTCTAAGATCAATCCAATATCTTGAAAAGTATTACGACATCTTAGTTCAAAAGTTACGATACCCTAGTTCAAAATCTACGACATCTTACTTCAAATGATACAACCATGCAGAAAACATAAATTAAAATGTTTCTATTCCCTTCTACCCGTAATACCTATCATTATTGGCTTGGTTTATAACTCCTAGAGTCACAAAAATTATCACGGGTACTCTAAGATCAATCCAATATCCTGAAATAGTATTACGATATCCTAGTTCAAAAGTTACAACATCCTAGTTCAAAACCTACGACACCCTAGTTCAAATGCTACAACCATGTATAAAACATAAATTAAAATATTTTTATTCCCTTTCACCCATAATACCTATCATCATTAGCTTGGTTTATGACTCTCAAAGTGACAAAAATTACTACGGGTGCTCTAAGATCAATCAAATATCCTGAAACAGTATTACGACATCCTAATTCAAAAGTTGCGACATCCTAGTTCAAAACCTACGATACCCTAGTTTAAATGCTACAACCATGTAGAAAACATAAATTAAAATATTTCTAATCCTTTCTATCCGTAATACCTGTCATCAGTGGCTGGTTTATGGCTTTTAGAGTGACAAAAATTACCACGGTCGCTCTAAGATCAATCAAATATCTTGAAATAGTATTACGCACCCTAGTTCAAAAGTTACATCATAGTTCAAAACCTACGATACCCTAGTTCAAATACTACGACATCCAAGTTCAAAAACTACGACTCCTTATTAATAAACATAATATTCCTGTATACCATTATCATAGCAATGAAGAAATTTGACATTCTGGAAGTAAATATAACAACAAAAATACATAAACTACATGTATTGAGAAAATGATATTCAAAACTTTACTGTTTGAATGAATCACACAATTTTTTTTTGAAAATGATGCTTAAAATATAAACATCAATTGAGTTACTAATCTATGTAACATTTTCTAGAAATGGATGAATCGAAAAGAAAAAGTACATAACAAAAAATTTACTTTTACATGCTAAATTTTAGCAGCACTATCAATCTTTTGATTAAGGCTTTCTCTCAATATTCTTGCAGCTAACTGGTGGCAGTACATACTTATATCTTTTTCTGTGAAATCTTAAGTATCATGCTTATCCTTGCGAGCCATAAAACTCATGTATTTCAAGCAATACAAATCGTAGTCTAGTGATCTTATAGGCTAAGAAGGGCAATCACCAATCTCTTGCATGGACCAATTCATTATCTCAGCATTATCATAGAAGATATGGAACATTGGACCTAGTATCTTGTGCCACTTCCTTGCATTAGCTTTATACTTGGAATTGCATTTTATTAAATTCAGATGCATCAAAATCTTTTCTTGCATGTCAACCGTAACCAGGTGCCAGTGGAAATTATCTGAGTTTATGATGGTGAAGAGAAACTGAAATTCATTTTTATCTTCATCACTGACTCCATCAAAAATCATATTCTCGGCTGTTCCAACAAGTTCATGATATGGTGATGCTGATGTTAAGCACATGCCAAAGGTCATTACAGGTGCAACTATACACTTATGATATCTTTCCAGTTGCTCTGTCTAGTTCTTTGTAATAAACTCCTGCCTGGCATCAATAATCTGGTAATGTAATATAAACTGATTAATTATAAGTAACTTAATTTCATAAAATTCTAAAAATAAATGTAATAATTATTAAAAAATATATCATAACATACATAAATAATAAGAACAAAATGATGTAATACTCAATCACTTACATCATCAACTATCATGTCATTGTTTAGCAGATCAAAAAGATATTTCCTAGTGATAGTGCCTCCGAATTTATTATTGTAGAAGGCATCTCTGAAATTAATAAATATAAAGGATATCATACATTTTTTATCATAAAGTAGCATACATGATAGAAAAAATAAATATAACTTACGAGTTCATCTTTTCTTTCAAAAAGGTGTTGATCAAATTTTCATTATCTTCAATTTGAAGATTCAAATTTGATTCATTGGGCTAAGATGTACCCACCATATTCATCTTTTTTTGGGTCGCCTGTTTCAAAAGCAGAATCCACTATGATTTGTGAGGCCTTCTACCGTCTAGGTTCTTTTTCCACGCTCTTGATAAGTGAACGAACCTAAGATTTTTCTTTCTCCTCCTCTGCATACTCACTTATAGGGGTGTCCTTCAATTTATCATCTATAATATGTTCAACCTCAGTCACAGGGGTGTCATAAACTTTTTCCTCCATCATAGTTTCATCGTGCCCCATGACTTTCACCTCAACCTCAATATCATCTCCCTCCACCCCTTTGTGCCCTTCTTTATTGGCATTGCTATCTTTATTTACAAATGTACTAAGGAGGGTTTTAACTTTCGCAAGTCTCTTCTTTATCTCTTCTACTTTAGTCTTCACTGTGCACAGCTTGCATAACTTTTTTTTTTTTCCCAGGGATGCTACTATTTCTATTTCTTTAGTGATAAGCTACTGTTCCATTATCATAGGCTTAATAGCTCCCTCCACCTGCAAGCCAAGAACAATAACAAAATAATTTTATATTAATGATAATGATATATTGTTCATTAACATAACATAAAAAATGTATTATCTTACCAACAAATGAGGTTGCAAGTTTGCAAGCTGAATAATCTGTCTTCACTTGGCTGTCATATCATTTTAATAGCCTATGTAGTTTATTTGGATGTGCTGGGCTCTTAAGGTTCTATGCTCGAGGGACCAAACCAGTACATAATAATCATGTACATTAAATATACGGAAGATTTAAAATAAATACAATTATACTTTTACTGTATATTAATGATACTTATCACCAGAGCAGCTGTACACCTATATAGGGTTGGCTGCCTCCTAACCTTGTCACTTTTCTTGGTTAGGACTGGCTCCTCGGATCTCAGGCAAAAAGCATCACCTGAGAGAGACATAAGAGTCAACTCCCTTATTGTAGAAGTCCAGTAGAGTTGACCTAGCTGGGATAAATCATCCAAATAAGGGATGATATATCTTGGACAAGATTGATTTGATTTTGGAGACAAGAACATTGTGAACATATATACAATCCATAGTCTCACAGTGTCCTCGACATCCTCTTGTAAATTTGATGAATGAAGTTGGGCTATTAACTTCTTCAGTCCCTTATTCTGCAGATTTAATTCTCTTCCAAATCGTCTGATAACCGACCTTCTTATCTTGATCTTCCATGGCAATCTTGTTTCCATGGCATGGCAAATCGAAAATCAATACCACGTCTTCGATGCTGAATGTAAGTTCCTTGCCACAAAAAATAAACTTGTTACCTTCATTGTAGCATCTAATAATTTCAGCTAGTAGTCACCCGTCGACAACAAACAATTGAATGTCAACGAATGCAATGAACGGAGTATTCCGGATGATTTCTAAATGAAGACTAGAAAAACCCATCTTCCAAACTTGTTTAACATACACTGCTGGCTTGCAATGGTTTTTAAACAATTGGGAAGCCTCCACTCTAGGCAGCCGAACCATTACAAGATCACCTATAACATAAGTAAAACATAAATGTAAGTTATGTAATAAATTCTATACAATAAATTTTATGATACTCTGGGAGTTTTAAGACAAGCCACGGATAACATGTTAAACATTATATGCATTTAGTGGCTACCAACCTAGATACTCATTTTTCATTATAGCTAATATACTAAGATGCCAATCTAAAATTAGGGAAATAGTTTGACGTGAGGTAACAAAAGTTCTCATCAAGCTAGAAATCAATCCCAAGTATTAGCAGACTCTTCATCCACTATTTCGAATGTAAGTGAAAAATATTGATTATTTTCATCAACAGTAATTATAATCATCAACTTCTTTCTATACTTTCCATAAAAAAAGTAATATCGATACTAATCATCGGTCGACAATACTTAAACCATTCAATTGAGAATGCAAAAGTTTAGAAAATATAATCAAATTGTGTACATGTTGGATGACCTATCAAAGTGCCGATGAATTTCATCTAAGAGCAAGGGTTAAATTCTTCTATAACAAATAACCACATGGACAATAATTTATATAATTTATCCCAATCTTCAAATACCATGGTTATTGATTTTTACTTTGCCTCCAATAACTTTCTATAACTGGGCATATAATTAAATCTATTTTTTATCACTACACCAAGTCCGGCGATGAAAATTATAGGTACTTCATTCATCAAATCACATATTTCATTAGCAATTAAGGTGGAGTCTAATTCTGAATGATCTTGAGATATCATAGTAGATATGCATGTATAAGAATCAATATATCGTGTGATCTCAAAGTAATCATGCCACTTAATTGCTTTTAGCATTTATTGATATCTTAACTCTCTATTTTTATATTTAACAATCCATAATTTTAGCTCTGACTCAATAACCTTATATTCATAATGCCTATCAATTGAATATTGCTTCATTGTAGTTTATAATTTTGCCTTATCCACAAAATAAAATCTTTTACATAACTTTTCATCTCTTTCTCATACAACATATTATGCTTGTAGTGAAGAATACATTGATACATTATCAAGTGCTCAATCAACTCGAGTGATGTTCTAAAAGAAGCTTGAAATATAACATAATTTGGAATAACTATTTCAGATAAAATTATTGTAATATGGACTTTCTATAGTATGTGACGTGCTAGCTTCCTGAACTTTATCTTCCACATCATCTTTACTTGCTATATCATTTTCATAAAAAAATCGATTATCTACATGAATTGTATCATCACTAGCTGTATATAGTGATGCTTGTCTGATATACCATCTGGCACATTACTGTCTACTATACAAAATTGGTTCTCTGTATATTTTAAACTAGTATTCACTAGAATATTATCCACAATGTTGGATTATAATATGAAATAACATGTTCACTAATATGAGTTGTTGCTATATTTCAAACAACTACTTCATAATTATCCATTAATAAACAAGTTAAAGATCTTGAACGGGTTGCACATCTATGTACAACTACATACCTGATAGACATGAATACGAACTCATAATTAAAAATATTTTCTCCATGTCCTCATCATCGATAATTAGAACATGTTCATATTTTATTAATGTTGATTGTATAACTTATGAATATCTATATATAATTATTATTTTATTCATTGTTCTATCTATATGGAAGACTCTATATAACTTATTCTCTAACTCTTCATATGTCTTTCCATATTTAATTCTAATTGACTTTTCTGATTTTTGATTATACTCGATACCACATGCTCTACTAATAATAGTGTCATACATTTTGGAGTTTCAAAACTCCACCGATTCGTGCATGAGCACTCCATATGCGGGCATTCATTTTTTCTTTAATATTTTTTATTTAATATTTTAAATACCTTCAAATGGCTAATTAAAGGGCTTTTTGGAATTTTTCTTAGAGATTTTGAGTCTATAAATAGCTCCTTCTTCCTGATTTCTATTCCATCCAAAAATTTCTAAAAACCTCTCTCAAATCTCTCAATTTCTCTCCCTTTTTATAATATTATTATTTTTTATTTGATAATTTTGGATTGATGAGGGCTTGATTGGTGTTCACTCGAGATCACACCACCAATAAATGTTGGAGTGTTAGCTTCAGCGTTATACCTTAGAGAAGAGTGAGAGGTCCAGTTGTTCTTCACATGAGAAGGGGCTGAATCTTCTTTAGGACAGTGGTTTCATCCACCTCCCAGGCCAGGATTCCAAATATTTGTTTTATTTCTTAAATTTTGTTTTTTAAAAATTATTTATCACACCAAAATTTTTTGTTTCACAAACATCACAAAAAATTAATATTTAAATATTTTCAAAATTTGTAAATATATATATAATTTATATACTATAGATAACAATTTAAAAGTGATTTGGAGCATATATATATATATTGATTGTTTATATCAATCTTAGTATATTTGTATATTGATTGTTTATATGATTTGACTGCATATATAGTTATATTTATAAATATTATTTATTTTTTAAAAAATAGAGTAATATTTATTTCATTTGTTTATAACTATTCTAGTTTATTTAGTCATAAATTATTTATGTAAAAAATTAATTAAAAATTTTCTCAAACCTGTATTGTTGCATGTCAAATTAAATTAAAAGATAATATAAATAAATTAATCAAAGTTTTTAGAATTTAAAGATAAATTAATAAATTAAATAAAAATCATAATAAATCATAGATTTGATCACTTTGGTGATCATTTTAATAAAACTTTAATTTTTTAAAAAATAAATCAAATGACATTTTAGAAATATGTATAAATAAATAAATAAATAAATAAATAAATAAAAATTAAGTTATTTAAATAAATTTTCAATAAAATTATTTTTATTTTCTAGATCTTCTTCTCTGAACTTGACTTGGATCTAATGGTAATCTTTAAGGATGAGAATATTAGTTTAAAACTAGAAAAATTTAATGGATCCCATTTTAAAAGGTGGCAAAGTTAAATGAAGTTTTGGCTAATCACTTATATTGTATTTAATGCATTGCCAGGCAATCTTAAAAGATAATATGGATTGCCAGTAATGTGAATTGCTAGTACTATTGATTGGGGATAATGTAGATTATTATATTTGGTACATGCATATAATGTTATATAATGTAAAATCAAAATTTTAAAATACTACTAAATCAAATCTATATTTTACTTATAAAATATATTTTTTATATTTTATTCATTTAGTAAAAATATATTTTTTAGTTTATATAAAAATATAAAAATATATTTTAATTTTTTATATAAAAATAAAAAATATTTTATATTAAGAAAACTTAATATAAAAATTTATATATTAAATAGATGATATATTTAATATATTAATATAAAATTAAATAAATTAAATTAAATATATTATATATTATTAAATATAATATATTAAATAATTTATATTATATTATATTATATTATATTATATGGAAGGAAAGAGAAAGGAAGAAGGAGAGGGTAATTTGGTTATCTAGATTACTTGACAAGTGATAATCTGGATTGCTATCCCTTTTTGAGGTAATTCAGATTGTCTCTAAGAAGGTAATCTAGATTACCGATAGGATAGATTACCATCTAGAAAAATATACCAAATATAATAATATGGTGGGGCTCCGTTAAATTACTAGTAATCTGGATGGATTGCCTGCTACCAAACGTAATCTTAGATCTTTGATTAGTGATCGACCAGTCCACTAGTTTTTCTAGTTAAACAGTCCCTACTATCCTAAAAGAAGATTACCTGTGTGAAGGTAAAATCCTTATGAACTTCCCCTATTATCCGAAAGAGAATCATCTTGCTTTATCTTAAATAGGATACGTGTTAAGGATAGTGGCAAGATTCGTTATGAACTTTGGAAACAAAGAACTCACCTGGATTTTCTTAAAGTGTGGAGATACTTAGCTAAGGTTAGTATCCTTAAACCTAAAAAGAGAACTAAGATCTAAGGCTATAGATATTGTATTTATAGGCTATACCCAAAATAGTAATGCCTATAGATTCTTAGTAATAAAATTAGAGGTTAGTGATATAGTAGATAACATAATCTTAGAAGCTAAAGATACCTCTTTTTTTAAGGATATATTTTTTTATAAGACTAGAATTCTTAATAAAATAAGTTTTAGATATTTAGAGTTTGAACCAGTAGAATTTCAATCAAAACCTAAAGTTGAATCTGAATTAAGAAGTAAAAGAAAAAGAGTTGAAAAAGAATTTAGAGAAGACTTCTTTATATTTCTAGTAGAAGGTGATCCTTCTATGTATGATGAGGTGATGTCATCATCAGAATCATCAAATTAGAAAGAAGCCATAAATAGTGAAGTTCAATCAATTTTAGAAAATAAAACTTGGATTTTAATTGATTACCTCTAGGAAATAAATCTATAGGAACAAAAAAGATTTTTAAAAAGAAATTAAGGTCAGATGGAATAATAAAATATATAAAGGTAGGTTAATAGTAAAAAAATTTAGTCAAAAAAAAAAGGATAGATTATTTTGATACCTATGCCCCTATAGCTAAGATAATAATCCTAAGAACTTATTATCTTTAGCCTTAATTCAAAAATTAATAATCCATTAAATGGATGTAAAAACTATATTTTTAAATAAAAATTAAAAAAATCTATATAAACTAGCCTCAAAGATTTAAAGTAAAAGGGTAAGAATATAATAAATATATATTATAAAAGATAGAATATAGACTTTATAATATTATATTTGTATATAGATGATATTTTATTATTTGGAACATCAATGAAATTAATTCAAGAAGCTAAAAGCTATCTATTAAATAATATTGATATGAAAGATTTAGGAGAAGTTGATATAATTTTAGGAATAAAGCTTAAAAAAGTAGATAGTATAATAATAATAATAAGCCTAGTACATTCAATAGAGAAAATGCTTAATAAATTTAGATACTTTGATCTAAAACCTTTATCCATACTTTTTTATCATAGTTCTTACATGATTAAAAATTTAATAGAACCTGTCAAACAATTAGAAATTCACAGAGGATAAGATCCCTATTATATATTTCAAATAGAATCCATCTAGATATAGCTTATGGAAACCTTAGATTCAAACTGAGTAGGTATACTAGTAATCTTAGTAAAGAACATTAGAAAGCCCTAGAAAAAATCTTTAAATATCTTAAGAGAATCTTAGAATACTCTCTAGTATACTTAGATTATTCAAAAGTACTTAAAGATTATAGTAATGCTAATTGGATAATAAATAGATTAAATATTAATTCTACCATTGGGTATCTCTTCTTGTTAGGAGCTACAGTATCTTGGAATTCTCGTAAATAAATAATAATTATTAGAAGCATATTAGAATATGTGTTGACTGCTCTTGATATTGCATGTATTGAAGCATAATAGCTAAAATATCTAATAAATGATATAAAAAGTTTTTTATCAAAAATTTTAAAAATTTTAAAAATTTTATTAAATTATGATTGTAGAACTCTAATTGATCTATTAAATCAAAAGACAACTAATAAAAAAATGAACAATCATATCTTGATTAAGTATAAAGATATAAGAAATTAAATGAAGGATATGATATCACTTCAATTTGCAAGATCAAAAAATAACTTGACTGATCTTTTGACCAAAGACCTTTCAAAAGCTACGATATCTGGGACATCGAGGAGGATGAGGCTTAAGCCCATACATTAGTCACCAGAGTAAACCCCCACCATCATGGCAATTTCATGGTTAAGGTTCAAAGAGAAATGACCTCTGAAGTGACATCTGGAAGAACCAATTTGGAGTTTGTCTCCATCCTATCCTTATGGTATAATGCTCTGTTATGAAGGTTAGGTTAAGTATAGCTGCTAATAGATCCAAGACTAGAAATTTAGCAAGGTACGATTACATTGCATATACCCATAGAGAATCTACCTTAATGAGAGTAGTTGCGAGATCGCGACTATGGGACCAGGACAAATACTTAGTAACTCTCATGAAAATCAAGATAAGTGCATGGTCAAGATAGAGCTATCTTATATATGATCAGTTAGTCTTCATACTATGTATTTTTTATACTAAATACAAGTTTAAACTTAAAAGGTACTTGTACTAAGCACAGTCAAAGCCTTAGAATTTTATTATTTAAATTATTTAATAAATTTACAATTTTATTATGAGTTTTGAAACTTATAAGGGATTGTCATATATTTTAGAGTTTCAAAACTCCGTCGATTTGTACGCAAGCGCTCATGTGAACGACGCATGCAGGCAGCCATTCATTTTTTTCCTTAACATTTTTTATTTAATATTTTAAATACCTTCAAATGGCTAATTAGAGGGCTTTTTGGGTTTTTTTTTGGGATTTTAAGTCTATAAATAGGCTCATTTCTCCTGGTTTCTATTTCATCCAAAAAATGTCAATAGCCTCTCTTAAGTCTCCCAATTTCTCTCTCTAATTTTATAATATTATTATTTTTTTGTTTGATGATTTTGGACCGATGATGGGCTTGATTGGCATTTGTTCAAGATTATGCCATCGATGAATATTAGAGTGCTGGCTTTCGAGTTGTACTATAGAGGAGAGCGAGAGGTCCAGTTATTTTTTGCATGAGAAGGGGTTGAATCTTTTTTAGGATAATAGTTTTATCTACTTCCAAGGCCAGAATTTTCAAATCTTTGTTTTGTTCTTTAAATTCTATTTATTTTCAAAATTGTTTATCATAATAAAATTTTCTATTTCACACGCATCACAAAAATTTAATTTTATTTTTTAAAAAAATTATAAATATATGTATATTTATATAATATAAATAATAGATAGAACCATTAACATAACATAAGAGTATAATTGTTTCCCTCATATTTAACTACATATTTAATAAATAATATAAATTTAGGCATGCTATAAAAAAATTAATATATATATATATATTATTGTCGACCTTACCGTCATGGCCTGCAGCTACGAAGTGGCACCGGACGTCTGCCCCTTTACTCCGGAGTTCTACGGTTCCCAGTCCTGCAAAACAATGTTAGAGACCCGGGCCATGGATCCCGGCGAGGGTACTTCGATGATCAAGTTAGCGAATGGCAAAGAGGAACAGATCCCTAAGGCGGATCCCATTTCGGTCACCGTGCTTAGGGGATTTTTTGATAGAGGATTGAGTAGAAGAAATTAGAGAAGAGCGGTGCTTGAGTCAAGGCGACCATGCTTGCAAGACTCTCTCCGGGAGTCCTTCAGGGAGCTTCATGCTTTCAAGTCGCTTGTCTCGCTATCTCGCGTGCTTGCCTCTTTTTTTTTCTCTTGCCTGTTGGGTGCCTTTTTAGATCGCCGATTGCTCCAGTGCCTTGATTTTTCCCCTCAGAGGGGAGCAAAGGGGTCAACGGCATCCATTGGCCGCTCTCCTGAGGTCATTTTCCTTTATAGTAGGGAGTTAAGTCGTGAGCATGTATTTCCCGTCGTGTTATCACGAAGAGAAAAATTTAACGGAGCCTCGATCCGGGTGCAGCCGCCTTCGGGTCTGAGACCCCGAATACGGCCTTCTCCTTCGGGAAGTTACAGGTGGTCGGCTGCAGGATCCGATACCTCGATTGGGGCTCCCTTCCCCAATCGGTGCAAATGAGGTTACGCGCATCGTTTCATCTTTGGGGCATCGTACTGGGCGCGCTGCACTGCGCGCGCCTGTTTCGGCGGCGATCTCGGGACTGGTGCCTTCGTTCTTCTCAATGCTTCCGAGATGGGCTCGACCCTTGAGGAGCCACTTGGTGAAGGAGTGGAGGAGGGCTCGACCTTTGAGGAGCCACCTGGCGAAGGAGCGGAGGAGGGCTTGACTTCGGCCGAGGTGGGCTTGACCCTTGGGGAGCCACCTGGCGAAGGAGCGGAGGAGGGCTCGACTCTTGGGGAGCCACCTGGTGAAGGAGCGGAGGTGCCGAGCTCGAGTTCGGTCGAGGTGGGCACAACCATCGATGGGGCCACCTGGCGGAGGAGCTCAAGAAGAAACCTGACACGGCGCTATCTGCCCGCTTGGCTGCTGACTGGATTCGAGGTATACCCCACATCAACGATCTTATCACATTATATATATATATATGAAAACTAAATTTATAATTAGCATTGCTTTTGCTTGTGATTTGATTTTGAAATATCTCTTGTATTTATAGAGGCTTCTAAACAACTATAATTTAAATTATATTAGCCAATTTGGATGCGGATCACCTTGAGAAACTATGCTGCTTTTGCTATTCTAGCTCTCTCTCTCTCTCTCTCTCTCTCTCCCGCCGCCCGCTCCCCGAAGCACCATCCTCTTCTCCCTCTCAGTTTGTAGAGACTTTGGTTTCCTTCACCTGGGAAAAAAATAAGGGAGAATAATTTCTAAAAAGTGCAATAGCTTGTGGTACTTAAATAAATTAAAATTAATGATCTGTCAGATATAGTCCTTTGATAGCTATAGAGGATCAAACTAAAAAATCTTTCCATATTTGATTTATGGAACATTATCAATATATATATGTGATTGCTTGTGGAAACATGTTTATATTTTGGATCGTGCAATTGTCTCGGATCTATGCTAATGTTCAAGCTATAAATAATTTGAGCTTAGGTAGTATGTAAATTTTCAACTTATGGGCATATATTTTTCTTTTAAAGACTGTGATACGAGCATTACAAATGCTCTTCCATTACATGAGTAAAATTAACTATGTTATTATTTGTCTTATCAGCTCTTATAACATTGGCATATTTATCTCAAGTGAAGAACGGATCAACCAGGAAATCTACACTCTTATTTAAAAAAGGAAGAGAAAAATAAAAATAATCTCTTATCCAAAGAAAAGGAAAGGAAAGGAAAGGAAAGTAGCCGGAGCGCGGGGGTGGGGAATGGGGTACACCGAGGTCGAGCCACAAAAATAAGACTAAGGGGCCACGAATCGGGCAAAAATACTCTTAAGATAAACTCGTGGGTTTGACATGTGATTTCATGCTACGTCTAGCAAAGGGTCATGTCACGTAATGCATGTTCAACATGCGATTTCCTACCTAGCATCCAAGTCACCAATATACGGTAAAATTACAAATAACTTTTAACTAGAAGTAATTTCATAAATAAATAATAAAAAAATATTTTAAAAAGATTTCATCGATAAAGGATCACTTTCAGATTACACCATCATATGGGTTCTTTGGTCCACCGATACGACAAGCCATCGGAGCTTGCCATGAGGAGGGTACGTGACTTGGTAGGAAGGATGGGCAATAACGATCTGGTGGGCCGGTTCTTATGGAGCCCATTATTGCTTTCCCTACCTTCCTAAACTCCTTTATAATTGTGATATGAGCAACAGTTGTCTAGACTTGAAATACTTGCATTTTATTAATAAAAAATTTATTTTTGAGGTTCCATATCTGAGCTGGTTGCTTTGCTTTTCTCTATGTATTGTTTTTGTTCTGTACGTCTTGCTTGCAGCTTTAGTTTTTCGTTATTGACAAGCATTGGCCGATTGATTCCTTTGTGCAAGTGTGGCTGGAGTGCAATTTGGACCTAACGAAAGGCTAAGCCCTGAGATAAATTGGTCCCCTTGTCGATATGCCTATGCCGGTGTACTTTCTTCTTACCCACTTTGAGTATTAGACAGGGAAAAGTCCGTGCGGGCCTCTTTTTTATGTGTGTTTCAAGGAGAGCTCTTGTGGCCCAACCAGGCACGTCAGAGGCTCGGAGATGGGAGGACACGTCTTGATAACAAACTCTTTGTGGTCGGCCGAGGGTGGATGATGGTAGGGTGGAAACCACATCTATCCTCGTGGGGTTTCACGGATGTCATGTGGGTTCAAATGGGAAGATTCTAATTATCCCCGTGGACATGATAGTTGCAAGCTAATTAATTATCCCCACCAATAATAGGGGCTAGGATTTAAACAAAAAAGAATGGGAAAATTTTTATTATCCCCGTGAACATGATGATAGTTGCAAGTTAATTAATTATCCCCACCAATTAATAGGGGCAGGGATTTATACAAAAACAAGAATGAAACAATAGGTACAGAATATTTTCTCAAGATGCTTAAGTTTACAAAGGAAAGAAAAAAAAAAAATAAGAGTAGCGAAATATGATGCGATCCGTGTTTTGATCGATCTTAATTATGTTTGGATCGAACTTAAACGAATTCGGGTTGGATATGGATCAACTTATTTAATCTAGTTATTTAATGGATCGAATTCATATTTAAAATTTTCAACCTACATATTCCATTTAATCAATTTATTATTTTTTAAAATTAAATTATTATATATTTGATCAATTTAAAATTTAAATGAAATTTCGTTCTGCAGCTTTTGCCGATAATATGTTCCTTTCAAATTGAAATCATGTGTCATGATGTTGGATCGACTGATAGTGAACCTCATGCAAAGGTCCACCAATCCTGGATGGATGAATGCCCTTTTTTTTGTTCATTCGGAACTCTATTAGGCTCCAATCCTTCGGTCCTCTCGGCTCCCACCTCTCTTCTTCCTCTTCTCTTGAGACTCGTCACCACCAAAGCCCTCATTCCTCTCCCCCACCCTCCATCCCGAGCTTCTTCGTGCACTCCCCTCCCCCATTCATCCCCCTTTCTCCATCTCAAGCTCCGCCAAGCGCTCCCCTTCTCCCACCCGTCATCCTCCCCGACGGCTCATATCTACCCTCCTAATCCCTCACCCGACTTGTCGAAGCCCTCCCTCCTCCCGTCGGTCATCTCAAGTGCAATGGCTCGTGTCCTTCTTGGATCCCAATCCACGTCTCCTATGCGGCACATCCCCCTCCCTCTATCCCAAGCTTCTCTAAGCACTCCCCTCTCCCAGCTCATCACCCTTCCCCACCCTCCACCTCACAATGCCATTCTTCTTCCCCATCCAACCCTTCCCATCAAAGCCTTCCCTTTTCCTGGCTGTCACCCCCGCCCTAATCCCTCGAGCTTGCTTGCAACTCTTCCAGCCCTCACCACCATCGACCACATTATCGATGCTGGAGTTTGTAGGCTCGTATGCTATTTGACTCTTCTTCATAGCTTCCATGAAGATGACAAAGGAGATGACCGAGTCCGAAAAGGTTTTTTTTTTTTTTAATCAAGTTAAAAATAGATTAAATCTCTAGCTTGTAAACAAGTTACAGACATATCAGGTTAAATAACATATTTATTAAATAGGTCAAATTTAGATTTTAAAACTTAACCGTTTAATAAACAAGTCGGATTTGGATTGAATTTTTTTTTAAATCAATTTGTATACGACCTTTGCTAGCATTATAACAATCTCTCTCTCTCTCTAAATGTATAAATAAATAAATAAGCAAATAAAATCTCTTATGTTTTTTTTTTTTTTCTTTTTCTTTCTAAGGAAATCAACTCTGAAACCGTAGAATCATTCCAACCGGTCATGCAATATGAAATACTTTGCATATCTTTTGAAGAATTCCCCTCTCTTTCAATGCCAAAAAAAAAAGAAAAAGACTTGATAAGATTTGACCATGTTTGCCATCAACAAAAAGAATTAAAAACACCGCCACCACCATCCTTCACTCTTGCAATCTTCAATTTTGTCTTTCAGCATGCTTGGACTTGCTCCAAACAAGAACAACTTTTCCACGACAACACTGCAGAAGACTTGATTTTTAAAGTTGGATTTACATCATGTTCGTTTTAGCATATGCCCGGGTCCGTTTGCGGGCATTCCTTTTCCTCGACATATGCACCAGAGAGGTTTCAAGTTTGGAATGCAGATGGTAAAATTTTCCAACATATTTATCCAAAAAATGTTCATCCATTCTCACCTGAAATTCGAGAACGATGATTTCATCACATCCTCTTTTTTTTTTTTTTTTTTTTCCTTTCTGGTAATCGTGACATACCATTGTATTGTTGGACCATAGATTTCTAGGATAGATTGTTACCACTGTTCTAAATGAACTCATCAAGTCATATAATAGGCGATCAAGCCCGATCCTCTTTCTCCATACTGGCATCGATAAGATCTATAGTTAAACTCAATATCCAGCAATTCAGATATTTCTACATGTTCTCTCATCCTTCTCCCTGCTTTAATATTAAAAACTAGAAATATAAATGCTTTACCAAAAACCAGTAATGTAAATTCCTACTCAATTTGAATTGTTCCACTGTGGGCCCCAAGGCCTAACCCTGCAGGTAAGGGTCCTTATCACAACTTGCTGTGGTTGCCATCAGCTTCAGCAATCGATACTTGCCATTCATCCACATGACCCCATCGTGATTACCAAACTGCAAAGTAATAGCATTATTTTAAGCAAGTCAGGCAGGCAATTCACCCGACTTCGAAGAACACAGGCAGCTTCCATCGATGCATTGATTTGGATGTTGTATATGATAAAACGGTCACGAGCGTGCTGCGGTAATCTTGTTTGATACTGGGAAAATATGCATCTGATGCCTTACCATTTCACCTACCCGAACATCTGGAAATTTCAGCCGGAGTCAACATATCCAGATCTCCATTTTCATTTCCTTCCACCACCTCTCTCGCAGCATCGAAGTCTCAAAAAAGAACACAAGCATCAAGCAAGAGACTGGAAGAGGAAAAGCAATTACATGTTCAAATTATTGACCTTGACTAGGCTGAATTATGAGCCGCATACCTGCGAAGCAGTCTGCGCACAAATGCGAGCAGCGGTTGCTCCATCCATGCAAGCCATCATCAGTTCTGTGTGGGCCACAGGTCTTGCCACCACTCGTCTGAACGAGGACCATACTGCCTTTTATCCCTGAATCATGGTGGTCTCCCACGGTAGTTGTCACAGTGGCTTTATCATATCCTGTAGTAAACAGACGGTGATGGTTTATTTGCCAATCACCATGGAATCTTCAGAAAAAATAAAAAATAAAAATAAAAATCCAATATATATTGCAGGTTTGTTTGAACATCACTGTTAAATAAGAGCATGCAGGCTTTAACGCCTTATTATCAGAATCTTTATTGCATATTTTCATAAGAGTTGTTGGTGCATTTAAGTTTTTAAAATCATATGGAAAAGAGATTTCGGAAATAAATTTCAGAATGTTTACTTGATGTAAGCAAACAGAATCTAAACTTAAAATCTACGCTTTATTCCTTGTTTGTTCCTCTTGCCTTTCACTTGGTTGCAATACAATAGTTGATCGAGCCTCCAGTTCCGAAGCTGGTCATCAAAATTGAGACAAGCACCGAGAGCAAGTTTAAAAGACCATCCTATTAAGCCAGATGTGGTAAACAGAAAAACCCAATTCAGAGAAATGATGAATTAAAGCAACTCTCATATCTGAAAGCCTTCATCAGTATACGTAAATTGTCACTTGGCGATATCCTAGAACTGGATCCCATTTTAGCAATCAGAGGCATTTCCTCCATAAAAAACGAGGATGTTACCTTACAACATGGACATGGTACATTCAAATGGTTGACCCTTCAACACCATCCCTCTATTTACTCTTGAAGGCTCTATAAACCTTCCTCCAATTACATTCCCCCAGCTCAAACATCACATAAGTTACAGACAAGCATGGCAGGTGATCTTCCACCTCCCAGCCTTTGAATCAAAACAACCACCCTTTCTCACCTCCACAAACAAGCCAGAAATAAAATACCTCACAAATCAAGAAAAGTTGCCAAAGACAAAGACCTTGACTGCTCTGTTTGTGCCTGTGACTGTGCCCGAGCCTGAGCATGAGCTTCAGCTTGTGCTTGAGCTTGCTTTTGCTGTTCCAGGAACCTGTTCATGCGCTCAAGCAACTGTGCTGCCTTCCTTTTACCCCTGTCCGTGCCACTCTGAGCCAGTTCCTCCAATGGACCCATCACCCCACGCTCTTGTGCCTCGGCCAAATGCTGCTGCTGCTGCTCCCCATTACAAAGGTGCACCAGAACAGCCGCTGCGTTCTCCTTGTTCCTAGGTGACCCACTTCTTACCACATCCACAAGCACGGACACTGCCTCAGCAGCCCCAATTGCCAGCTTGCCCTCGGGGTGGCTTGACAGAATAGCCAGTATAGCAAGTGCCTCATCCACCATCCCCCCTCCGGGCTCTGTCAATAGTCCCATTAGTGTTGGGACCACCCCAGCCCTCACAGCCTTTCCCTTGTTACCTTGGTATATGCACAAGTTGAAGAGTGCCGTTGCTGCATCCTTCTTCCCTCGTTGGCTACCTTCACTTAACAGTGAAACAAGCGGTGGGATTGCCCCAGAAGACCCAATTGTTATCTTGTTCTCATCAACCACTGAAAGGCTGAAGAGAGTGGCTGCAGCATTCTCCCGTGCCTCCATGCTGCCCCTCTTTAACACATGAACTATTCCGGGCACAGCCCCAGAGAAGATTATTTTCCCCTTGTTCTCCTCACAGATGGAGAGGTTTAGAAGAGCAGTAACTGCATGCTCCTGGGTTCGAGCATCAAATGTGGATAGTAAACTCACAAGGAGAGGTATAGCCCCAGCCTCCGCTATACAGACACGGTTGTCAGCATTGCGCTTGGCAAGGAGGCGGAGCTCGCCAGCAGCCAATCTTTGGTCTTCGATGTTTTGGGAAGATAATTTGCGGAGAAGTTCGATAATTTTAGCATGCTCACCTGAAAAGCAGGCCGACAGGGCCTTGTCAGGCTGAGTGGGGCGTTTAGGTGGATCCATGCCATTGGCCTCACACCACTGGGTTATGAGGCTGCGAAGGACATAGTTTGGGGTTAAGGATGTGCTACGGAGCTTCTGTTGCGTCTTGGGACATGTGTTATGGCCAGCCTCCAACCATTTCTCGATGCATTCCCGCTCATAAGTCTGTAATAATAATATAAGTATATATGACAGGAAACTATGAAGCATGTAAAAAGTGCGCACAACAAGGAAAATATCAAGAATCATTCGAAGACCTGCCCAGTGGCTACAATTACTGGATCTTTCATCAGCTCCAATGATATCGGGCAGCGAAAATCATCCGGAATGACAGGAACTTTGGACTTTTCATGAAAGGGAAGAATCCTGGGTATTGCTGGCATGCCCATTTCCGGGTTCTGAGTCTGCATGAAATCTTTAATCTTCTTTAAAAGCATTGACATCTTTTCAATGATCTCTCCTGGATCTCCACCACTGACAACAACCATCTCATGCAATGCAAGTGATTCTTGTTTGAGATCAGATATGGTCATCAGCTGTAACTTTTCTGCTAATCTCCTAAGTATAGCTGGATCCACATTGGCATCAGTGGTCATATTGTAAAGAGATAAAAGATCATTGTAAAGCTCATCATCAAGTGTATCAAACCGTTCTTTGGCCCTCTTGAACTGAGTATGGACAAGCTCAACCTGCACGGAGCGACACATTAATTAAGCATCACTTAAAAGATGAACTGGGGTTCTACCACATTATTCCACTCATCACAAAAAGAAAGGGGAAAAATGAAAAACATTGAAACCTCATCAATCTCCCTGGAAACAAGTGCTTGCTGATAATAATGTTAGAAGGGAACATGTTTCTTAAAGGATGCTTCTACCTGTTCTTTAACTTCATCTGATATGTCAAGCTCATCAATCGAAAGTTCACCCAATGCTTGTTCCAGTTGAGAAATAACTTCTTGGAACTTTGTCGATATTCTATCCCTCTCCAAGACCTGCGGATACATAAACAGATAATCAGTGCTTACGCCATTGCACCAAATTTACAACACAAAAGCATAAGCAGACAGAGCAATCACACTAACATATAATGATCGGCTACCTCACCCAATCAAAAGTTACAAGCCGAAATTTAGCATGTTACAAAAAGAGAGGCTGATGTCTCATTTCATGAACTTTCACTTGTATGGAAACAATACATTTACCGAAAATTTAAAAGATGTTGCAAAATGACTAACCAGCCATTCTTGGAAGATTCTCATTTGATTTAATTGTCACATCGCCTCCCAGTCATTAAAGCTTTCATGGAATTCTTTGCTGGATTGGATGAACCTATGGTCACCAGCTAGCTACTTGAATAAGGCTTGGAATTTTGTAGAGTGGAAAGGCTTCTGATTTATTTTTCTTGAGGCCCTTAAAGCTTGATGTTTATCCAGCAACGCGTGGCCATCAGGTCCTTCACCCCTGCTTCATCAATTAATAATGGTCCAAAAATCTAATTTCTAGCAACACTCTACAATTGGACCACCCCAGTCCTCCCAGATCTTTTAGCTAGTAACATTTTGCTTGAAGTCAGCAAATCCACTAGATCTTTAAGCACTTTTGATCTCATCATTGGTTGCCCTTTCTCATAGTCCTAGATCGAGCTGGATTAAGCTAAGGTCATATCTTGCTCCAAAGGGACAGGATGAGCACAGGATTACTTTGACAAATCAAGTAACCGGTAATTCCTATAAAGGATTATTTTGACCTGATATAAAATTGAGCATCCTGGGTCCTAATTTGGCAATATGCATGAAACTGTCAATGTGCCTAGGTTAGTCCATGCCTGTAAGAATAATCATAGATCCTTTGATGGTAGGAAACTGGAAATCATAGGTCATTTGATGGTAGGAAACTGGATCTTTGAGCTAGTCAAACATGCATTTGTTTGAGTTCATGTGCTTGACAATGCATAATTACATCAGCCACTAACCTGAACCTTTCATTCTATATCATGTACTTTTCTTTATGCTCCAAATGGTCATTCAAAACTTTATTGTCAAAGCAGAGTATAATAGAACGGGTGGTGGAAAAGGTCAGATATCACAACTAACAAAAGTCATGACCAAGCACAATTGTTCTACTTCTATTAAAGAATGACACTCCACATACAAGTCAACTAGTGCAACAACCACCACATAGCATAGTAAAACAAGCTTGAATTCTTTTTTCTTTTTCTTTTTTTTTTTTGAAAAAAAGCTTTCTATCATCCTCTTGAAGCATGCTCTACATGCACCTATAAATTTGCAAACCTGAAAAGATAAACAAACTCCCCGACGACCTATCTTTTCCAGTTGCCTGCAATTCACAAAGAGCCCACTAACTGCTGGAGGATTTTAATCAATTAATTGTTGGAGAGAGTATCTTCATGATAAGAACACATCCAGAAAAGAACCATACAAAACGTTATGACACTCTGGATTTACAGTAGACTCACAAAAATTTGCTAAAATTAAATAATTTCAAAGACTCCAAACCAAAAAAATAACTTTAGAAAAATTGAATTAATATGACAGAAAGTGTGCTGACATCCAAAATCCAAGTGTTAGCATCCTTCAATACGACCCTGTTTAAAAGTTTTTTTTATTACAATTAATCACATCTTTAACTTCCATCTCCATTCTTAATCTTTATAAGTTGACATAGCCAGGATTTAACGCTGGAACCTATGGAATTATTGTCATCGAAGGCATACTAAACCGCTATAGAGAATCATAGCACAAAGTGTTATCCACCTTGAGATTACATTAAATCTACTCTAGATATCAAAGAATACACAAATTTCCACTAGAATACCCTAAAAATGGGCATCAGATGAAAACCCTAGATGCTCCAAAACCCTAGTTTTGGCGAGTAACAATTCAAGAAGAAGCCAAGATCCCTTTTACTTTTGGGTATAGTGGCAAAGATTTCTTCTTTTTTTAAAGACGGATCGGATCAATAATGACCCAGTTTAAAGTGAAAGCACAATAACTTTTTTTTTGGCCGAAAATAATTAATACCAATATTGCAGGGAAAAAAACAGAGAAAGGAAGCCCCATTCCGCCGAAACGGGAAGAAGATTCAAGTTAAGAGACGAGCTGCCGCTAACTAAACGATATACCACGGGTCATCAGCATACCAGGAAGATCTTGCTCCCTTCGCTGCCCAGCCGAAGGAGATCCTTGGCGGATTCGAGCGCGACCTTGAGCGGGGCCAGCGTCCGCTCCGCCGGCTCGGGGATGGGATCCTTGCTCTCCTTGAGCTCCTCCAGCAAGGGCGACAGCAGCTTGATCCGCCGCGCCAGGTTGCAGAACTGCTTCTTGTACACGTTCCGGTAGTCGGAGAAGACCGCGATCTCCTCCACCGTCTCGATCACTTTCTCCAACACAGCCCCCGCCACCACCACCGCACCAGCCGCCGCCAGGCCCTTCTCTCCGTCCTCCATCGCTCTCGCCGCCGCCGGATCGGATCGGACCGGACTCTACTCCACCGACCAAAACTTATGGATAGAAAGAGGAGATTGCTACCCAGATTACGGAGAGAATGGCGAGCGGGTTTGCGTCCGGAGAAGGGAATCCGGGTGAGGAAGAGAGGGCAAGTATCAGTGGTTGATCTATTTCGTGGTCCTTTTTCCTTGATTTATTAATTATTTTTAATGCCCGGTCTTTCTTTCTTAGTCGGCGCGGCTTGTGACTTGGCTTAACCATTAGTCAAACTGCGACGGATTCTCTACAAGTCCGTGTTCCTAACACTAGCTACAATTTGGTACGTGGCAGGTCTCAAATAGCCGAAGGAACTGGGCATGGATCCAGACCATGAACGTGCGGCAAATAATTAAGGAGAAGCTATCTACTGCAACAAGAATCGTACGATTAGCACGAGCAGCTCATCCATGCCGTGCGTGGATCTTGAGGCGCGTGGGGAGCCATCATCATCCAATGGTCGGTGGCCGGGGAGACCGTCGCCGGTTCGATGCAGCGGCTGCCGAAATCCGAAAGCAAGAGTATTGCTGGATCCGTGTGTCAAGATTCGTGCAGTTTCGGAAAGCGACGCTTTCCGAATTTTAGGGTGACATGGACCAATAGGACTGGAGAAGATGCGGTAATTTCTCTGCTTTTGATAACCTGATAAGACCTTCCTCTCGTTTTTCTTACCATTATCAAGGGGATGTTTGGTCCAGGGCGGTGGTGCTGGGCCTAGGATGGAAATGGAAATATGTTTCTTGTACTGATTATTTAGTTGGAGAGAATTTTATTCTCAATCCGAAACGAGGATGATTCAATCCTTACTAAATCAATTCGGACATCTTTTCATGGTTCAAAATCCGTTCCGCCGTATTCACTTTGTTTTTTTTTTATTTACCGCAAAATCCTGAGCAATTCTTCCTACCCCACCCTCGATGACGCTTTCCTGCCACTGCCCTCCACGCCATCGATGACCTCCAGATGCTGGAAGACCATGTGCTTCGACTGGGCCGCCGAGATCGGGTGACGATGTACTCCTTCGATCTCCTCCCCATTTCCTGCGGCGGCGGAGTTCGGACACTTGGTATCGCCATCTTGATTGAAAAGAGGGGAGGAGGCGAAGGAGTTTGGCGGCTCGGAACGGCAAAAAAGTTCACCACCTTGATCGAAGGAGAGGGAAGAGATGGAGGAGCTCGACCGCTCGGAATCACCAGTGGATGGAGAGGACATCGTTTCAGGCTTAGCGGAGGATTGGAGGATAAGAAGGATTTAGAATTATTAAATTTTAATAAAATAATATTAATAAATAAAATAAAAATATTAAATTAAAAATATTTGAAATAATTAATAAAAATTTTAACAATAAGTTAAAAATACAAAATAAAAATATTAAATAAAATTTTAATAAAGTATTAAAAATAAGATAATAATAATAATACATAATATTTAAAATAGATAAAAATAATTAATTTTTAAAAATTTTTAAGTTACCGTAAAAATAGAAGTTGAGTTGATTTCGATTACTATCCAAATGATAATAATGAAAATTAGAATATTCTAGTTTCAATTATAAATCAAAAATTTTGAAAAATTTTATGATTTCGATTCCAATTCATTCCAACTTTAATTATGAATCAAACGTGTTCTAAATAAAGATGTTAATGTTTTAGTCGTAGCGCACGATATGTCAAATCCTTTCTAACTATTTTATCACATCTTTTATCAACAACTTATTTTACTTTTATTATAGTTTTTGGTCGTTATCCCACCGTTAATGATGATGCAATTGTAATTCCAATATAGAACCATGAATAAAAAGGAGATTACTTTTCTACTAATTATATGATCTTAAAATCTCTCAACCCACACTCCCTTCTCCACCTTTCTCGGTGTGCTTGCACATATATTTTTTTAGTTCGGTGCTCATTGACTTTTTAAAAATACATTGAAAAACCAAGCAAAAAAATATCAAAACAAAGAATACATGGGTAACCACGGGTGAGTGGTGCAGTTGGTTGTGAGACTTTTCTCACAACCAACTGGCAGGGTTCGAGTCTTAGTTTAGACATATTTCGACGAGAAAGTCTAAAATAAAAAATAAAAAAAATAGTCCAATCTAGAAAAATTAAATTAGGTTCAGTCTAAGACATTAAATTTGGTTCAATCGGCCAGAATTCTCTCTTTGTTCTAAATTTTTTCTCGATCAAAGACTAATAATAATTTAATTTTTTTTATTAGAGCCTTAAATACAAAAGGTGCATCTAATCTAGAGATTGGGCACGAGTTGAAGGCCAAGACTTTTGATCAAATCCACTATAAGTTCTTTTTATTTTCTAATTTTTTAAAAAATATATTATATATATATTGTTGCCGCGACTTCTCCTGAATCGGGATCGAACGGTTGGGCTGGAGAGCTCTTCTCCCGGTTGGCTTGCAAGAAAGTCCCAAGGATCGGAAGTGCTCCGACGGGGAATACTCCGATGCTTAAGTTAGCAAGAGCTTGAGGGCAACAGAATTGAGGAATCGAATGAAGATAGCATATGGAGAGGAAAGAGAGTACCTAGTCCAAAAATGAGATCCCCCGTCTACTTTATACAGGTGTAGAATACTGCCAAATTCTGTTAGGGGGAGGGCTGAGAATGCCTGATTTGCCCCTACGAGAATCAGGATGGTGGTCAGGTGGCTCCAGGACGTGGCGACATCGTGGTGTCCATTGCAACAGAAATCCAGTACTAGCTGGAAGGAGCTTCTGGAGCCTTTAAGTCACTTTCGGAGTCGAAGTGAGTCGGTCGGATTTCGACAAAGGGAGAACCGGTCGGCCCCAACATAAGTGGGTCGGTCGTCCGAAGGAGAATGCCAGTCAGGCCTTCTAAAAGAGTAGACCGATCGGACCTCAACGAAAGCAGGTCGTTCGGACCTCTACTTCAGTGGGTTAGCCGGTCAGACTTCTGATGGAATAGGTCCGATGGACCTCAGCAGGAACGAGTCGGCCTGGCCCTAGCAGGAGTGGGTCAGCTACCCGACTGGAGGGCCGTAGCTCCGGTTCACCACAGAAAAGCCGATTGAGTGCAACAGTTGCCCCCCTGCTCCTGACCTTTGGAGAGGGTGCATGTGCCTTCGAAGGGTAGGAGCACCATCTCTGCGCAGGTCGCGTCCGTCCTCGAGACAACCACAATTTCCATCAGGAACGTCGCATCTAATCGCTTCGAATCTTCCATGATCGGTGCCAGGGACAAGTGTCGACCCGTTATAGGAGGCAAAGGACTCGCCGTTAATGCGACATGACCGAAATTATAACATGCCAGCCGGGTCTGCTCAACGGTTGGGATATAGAGATAAACTGTGCGACGTGGCAGCATTTGAGTGGCCAACATCACACCCAAAGCAATCCTTTTACCGTTGATTCTGCCTTCATGTGGATCGTCGCCTGCCTTTTCCCATCAGCCAGTTGCCTCGACTTCCACGGCATGGAGAATCGCACCAAGGAATGGGACAGTTACGATGCCTACGGAGTGAAGGAAGGCACCCCTCTGGAGATCTATAAAAGGGGGGCAAGGTGCTAAGGAAGAACTTCCTACTGCGACAGTGCTCTGTGAGAGAAAGAGAGCACCTCCCTCTTCCGCATTCTCTGATCTTCTAGGAACCCAGTCTCAGGTCAGTCTCCCCGCCCTTCTTCTTCCTTCATATAGATGGCCACTAGTAGCCGTGGTCCGATCCATAGGCATAGGAAACCAGGTCCGAGTGAAATTCAGTCGGTGATAACTCGGGAACAGGTCAAAAACCTTAGGACATGTATGGCATTCCCTCAACTTTACACCTTACTGTCTCAGGTTGAGAGGGGAGAGCGAACAACCCACTAGGACCAGGAAACATTCCAATGTATGAAGCCCACATCAAGGCCGGCTTGAAGTTTCCACTACACCCCTTTTTCATAAAAGTCTTTAACTTCTACAGAGTGACCCCAGCGCAGCTGACCCCGAATAGCATTCGGACGATCTGCTACTTCATAGTATTATGTCATAGAGCCAAGACCGAACCCAGGTTGTCCATCTTCGATAACTTTTTCTTTCTGAAGAAGGACTTCAGGAGTCAGGAGTGCTGGATGTTTTGTCCCTGCCCTGACTGAAGGTCCTGAAGTGCCTTCCATCGGCCATCCACGGGTGGAAGGCCAAATTTTTTTTCATAGATAGTCTTCATCCTTGGGGCTTCGAGCCACTATGGAGAGAGCCGAGGCCGAGGCTCCGCGAGGGGAGGGCGATCCTGATGGCTGACCAGGCCATCTTTACTGTAATAGAGGGGGCCGGTCCGACCATGGCATATGAACTGCTCGGGGAAGACGTCCTTCACCAGGCATGGGTCAGCCGCCAGAGATTCTTAGGTAGGACAAGGGGGCCATCACGGTCAACTGATCCCCTTCCCACACTCACTTTGTTGACTTAGCCGCAATCTTCCCCTTTACTCACCTTGATCTTTCTTTGGAACAGGAAGAAAAATGAAGGTGGATAGAGCAAGGGTAATTCAGTGGGCTGTGAGGAAGAGGGCCATCCAGGGGGCAGAGTTGATCATGGAGCTGATCGCTGAGAGGCAAAAGAAGAGGCGGGCGGAGGAACAGGCCGCACCTGTTGTAGATGTGGACTCTGATGAGGATGCTGCACCTCTGACGGAGGTATTGGCAAAGAAGGCATCGGGGTCTTCAATTCCTGCCGAGCGATCGGCCGCTCGACTGGAGCAGGAACTGTCGGAGTTATCCGACATGGCGGCGGCTTCAGCCCCAGCACCCGCCAAACCAGTAGAAGCGGTCTCCCCCACAAATAGAGGAAAGGGGATGGCTAAAGGAGAGTCGGTCGAAGGAAAGGTAGCCAAAGGAGAGTCGATCGAGGAAGTCTGTCAAGAAGCGCATCAGCATTGGCACACTCTGAACAATGCAAGGAGGGCACGGAGTCTGCTCAGGGAGGCGATGATGGACGCCGACTGGGAGTTATCAATCTAAAAGAACCTGAGCGATGTGGTGAAGGATTCCTACCGTGACCTCATGAGGGTAAGATATATACTTTGCACCTCTGTGCCTTTCCTCTTACCTGTCTTATGAGAGACTAACCTGGTATTTTGCTCGCAGCTTCTTCACGGAATTTCCCTGATGGATGATGGCTTAGGTCAGCTGCTCTTTGCGGCCAAGACCATAACCAAGGAGATCTAGGAGTCAGAGACGGCTCGAGCGGTAGCAAAGGCATCTCTGAAGGTCATGGAGGAGAAACTGGCGGCCATCCAGGCCGAAGCCGAGTCATCATGGAAAGCATCAAAGGACCTCTAGGATCGGCTAGCCGACCGGGAGGCCAGACTGAAGAAGAAAAAGGTGAGGGTCAACTCCCTCGTTCGTCAGCTGAGGGAGGAGGAAGAGCGATTCGCCGAAGCTGACAAGAGGGCCCAGGCTGAGCAGGTGTCAGTAGCGAAGTGGATGAGCCAGCTGAGTGAGGCCAAGGAGCTGGCGGTGGAACAGATCCGTGATGCCATAGCAACATACAAGGCCTCCATGGACTTCGCCGAGCAAGTAGAAGAAGCAACGTCGGAGTTCTACTCAGAAGGCTATGACGACTGTTTGAAGAAGGTGGTCGGACTCTTCCCGGGACTTGACTTATCTGGCACCCAGCTGAGCTGACCGGTCAAGGGAGAGGATTACTCGACCGGTGATGGAGCCGAGCCCCAGGTCGAGGATGGCATAGGGCTGAGGCCCAAGTTGAGGCTGACGCAGGGGCAACGGACGTCTCAGTGGAAGCTTCAGCTGTATCGAGTAGGGCCGAAGTCGAAGTCCCAGCTGTACCTTTGGCGGGTCAGACCTAAGGTGTTTGAAAAGGTCCGACCCACCCTTTTTGTAAAAAACTCCTCTTAATATAATAGAATTGTCATACTTCTTGCAAATATGTCTTCATGTGTATGGAGTCGCCGTATTGACCAGAACTTTTTTCTTTTCCAAATATTTCAAAGTGTCGACGGTTGGCTTAATAGGACCGTAAGATCTTTGAAATAGCTGTTGAACAGTAGCTCAGTCCGAGCCTAAACACTTAAATTTTTTTTAAGTGTTGGCTTGTCGTCCCGTTCAAACTCGAGACCTATAAAATAGCTGTTGGATAGTAGCTCAGTCCGAGCCTAAACACTTAAAAATTTTTCCAAGTGTTGGTTCGTCGGCTCATCCAAACTCAAAACTAAATTTCTTCATGGATTGTCTCGAAGTTGTTATATAACCGTGGTCACATTTTTAAAAATGGGCTGCCCTAGAGCCTTTGCTGATCGAGGTCGGGCTTTTGAAAATGGGCTGCCCTAGAGCCTTTGCCGATCTGGATCAGACTTTTGAAAGTGGGCTGCCCTATATATTTTGCCGACCGGGATCGGACTTTTGAAAATGGGCTGTCCTAGAGCCTTTGCCGACCAGGATCAGACTTTTAGAAGTGGGCTGCCCTAGAGCCTTTATCGACCGGAGTCGGACTTTTGGAAATAGGCTGCCCTATAGCCTTTGCCGACCGGGATCGGACTTTTGGAAGTGGGCTGCCCTAGAGCCTTTACCAATCGGGATCGGACTTTTGGAAGTGGGCTGTCCTAAAGCCTTGTCCGACCAAGGTCGAACTTTTGGAAATGGACTGCCCTAGAGCCTTTGCCGACCGGGGTCGGACTTTTGGAAATGGGCTATCCTAGATCCTTTGCCGATCGGGATCGAACTTTTAGAAGTGGGCTGCCCTAGAACCTTTGCCGACCAGGGTCGAATTTTTGGAAATGGGCTATCCTAGAGTCTTTGCCGACCGGGATCGAACTTTTGGAAGTGGGTTGTCCTAGAGCCTTTGCCGACCGGGGTCGGACTTTTGGAAATGGGCTATCTTAGAAGAAATTGCAGACTTTATTGATAATACTTGCGAATATTGTCTACATTCCACGGACGTGCTACTTGCCGTCCATCCAAATGTTCAAGTCGGTAGGTTCCGGCTAGAATTACTTCAATGACTTGATAAGGACCTTCCCAATTAGGGGATAGCTTCCCTTTTTCGGTCGGTCTTGAAATCTCCACCCTTCGCAAGACCAAATCTTCGACCCGAAAAGTTCATGCCTTGACCCGTGAGTTGTAATATTTGACCATCTTCTGATGGTAGGTCGCCATTTTCAAGCTTGTTCGAAGCCTGGTTTCTTCAAGCAAATCTAGGTCAGCCCTTCGTTGTTCTGAGTTGGTCAGCTCAGCGAAGCGATCAATCCATAGGAATTGCAGAGAGACTTCCACGGGGATGACTGCTTCACTTTCGTAGATCAAGTTGAATGGGGTTTCCCCAGTCGTCGTTCGGGTGGTTGTTCAATAAGTCCAAAGCACTGAGTGAAGTTCTTCCGCCCAAAGTCCTTTGGCATCGTTTAGTCAAGTCTTCAGTCCATGTAGGATTGTCTTGTTGGTGACTTTGGTTTCTCTGTTGAATTGAGGGTGGCCGACTGAAGTAAGTCGATGGGAGATGTGGTATTGCTGGCAGAAGTCTTAGACTTAGGGTTATCAAACTGCATTCCATTATCAGTGATGATCGTTTGTGGAATGCCAAATCAGAAGATGATGTAGTTATGAACAAAGTTTTCTACCTTGGCCTATGTTATCTGCTCCAGTGGTTTAGCCTCCATATATTTGGTGAAGTAATCAATGGCCATAATAAAAAATTTGCGCTGGCCAGATACCGGGAGGAAAGGTCCTAGGATGTCCATCCCATCCACCATTGTGTGAATGACCAAGGTGTAGTGAGCGGAGTCAGCTGACTAGCAGGCCTTCTTTGAATGTTGGAGTACCTTTGGCATGCGTCGCATCTTCAGATGAAATCCGATGCATCCTTTTGAATTGTAGGCCAATAATATCCCTGTCGGATGATTTTGTAGGCCAGGGATCTTCCTCCAAGGTGATCGCCACAGATACCTTCATGCACTTCTCTGAGTGCATAGTCCGCATCAGTCGGCCCCAAACACTTCAGCAGCGGTTGTGAGAATGATCGCTTGTAGAGGATGCTGTCGAGGATGACATACTTTGAAGCCATCCAGCGTATGCGTCTGGCTTTAGCCGAATCTCCCGATATAGCCCCTTCAACTAGGAATGCAAGAATTGGGTCTATCCACGAGGCTTCCTATTCAACTTGGTGGACCTTGGTCGGCTCTTCAGTAATACTTGGACGCTACAGGCGCTCCATAAAAGTTCGATCGGAGGTACTGGTGGCGGTCGTAGCCAGTCTTGACAAAGTATCTGCCTGGGAGTTTTGCAGTCGAGGTATATGGAGGATATCAAAGAATTTAAACTAAGATACGAGGTTTTGTACCTTGTTCAAGTACTTGGCCAGGATCGGCTCTCTTGCTTCGAATTCGTCCCTCACTTGATTTACTACCAGCTATGAATCGGAGAAGGCCCTGATTTGGCCAATGCCCACTTTATTGGCAATTCTCAGTCCTGCGAGAAGGGCTTCATACTCTGCCTGATTATTTGACACCTGAAATGAAAAGTGCAAAGCATACTCTAAGCTTTTTCCGTCTGGGTCAGCTAAGATCAGGCCGACCCCGTAGCCAGCAAGGTTGGATTCTCCGTCCACATGAAGGGTCTAAGCAGGCTCAGCTTCCTCGATAGTCTCAGTTTCAGGTGCTTCGACTATCTGAGGGGATGTTCCCTACTTCCAGGTACACTCTGCAATAAAGTCAGCAATTACCTAAGCTTTCAACGCCGATCGGGATTGGAAGGAGATGTCGAACTCGCCAAGTTTGATGGCCCACTTGGCGAACTGGCCGGAAGTGTCCAGGCTCCGAAGGATCACCTTAAGGGGTTGGTTAGTCAGCACGACGATCAGATGCACTTGAAAATAGGGTCGGAGCCGCTTGGCCATTATGACCAAGAAATATATAAGCTTTTGCATTTTAGGATACCTTGTTTCAGCATTGTGGAGAACTTTGCTAATATAATAGATAGGTTTCTGCTGACCATCTTCTCCTACTCGCACGAGTACGGAGCTGACTGCCTCGTCCGATGCTGACAGGTAGAGATATAAAAACTCCCCTCCGTCGGCTTGGCCAGCAACGTAGGGTTCTTCAAATGATCTTTTAAAGCTTCAAAAGCGACTGATACTCGTCGGTCCAGTGAAAGTGATCAGACCGACGCAATGTCTTGGAAAATGGCAGGGATGTCTCAGCCGACCGGGAGATGAAACGGTTGAGAGAAGCTATCCGGCCTGTAAGCTCTTGCACCTGCTTCTTATTGATCAGATGTCTCATTTTAATAACAGCTCTGATATTGTCAGGGTTAACTATGATTCTTCTTTTTGTGACTAGGAAACCAAGGAACTTCCTGGAAGTCATCCCAAATATGCACTTGGCGGGATTCAGCTTCATCCGATGCCGTCTCAAAGCATCGAAGGACTCCTGCAAGTCTTTTATGTGGTCGACCTTTTGGAGGCTCTTGACTATCATGTCATTAATGTTCGCCTCCATGTTTCTACCGAGCTGCCCTTCGAAAACCCTGTTGATCAATTTTTGAAAAGTGGCACCTGCATTTTTCAAGTTGAAGAGAATCATCTTGTAGCAATACAGCCCCTTGTCCATGACGAAGGCCATCTTCTCCTCATCCTTCGGGTGCATCTTGATTTGGTTGTAGCCGAAGAAGGCATCCATAAAGCTCAAGAGCTGATGGCCAGCCATGGCATCCACCAGCTGATCAATCTTCGATAGGGGAAAGCTATCATTTGGACAAGCCTTGTTGAGGTCGGTGTAGTCCACACAGATCTTCCACTTCCCGTTCACCTTTTTCACCATTACAACATTAGCCAGCCATTCAGGGTAATGGGCTTCCCTGATGAAACCAGCATCAGAGAGCTTCTTCACTTCTTCATCAATAGCCCTCTGCCTTTTGGCAACGAAGCTCCTCTTTTTCTGTCGGACAGGCATGTAGGTCGGATCCACTTTAAGCTGGTGAGTGATGACGTCCGATGGAATGCCCGGTATGTCCGACGCCGACCAAGCGAAGATGTCGGCATTATTCCTCAGGAAGTCGACTAGCTCTAGCCTGACCTCCTCACTGAGAGTGCTTCCAATTTGGAGAACCCCAATGGGGTCATCCTCCTTAAGAGTTTCTCCCGAAGCCTGTCAGCGGCATAGGGGATTCTTGCAGCCTCGATCTGGACAGGTTCATTATGACAAAGGTATCATATAATAAGACTTCTGTGCAGCTTCCATTATCGATAAGGATTTGCTTTATATCATAATTGGTAATCACTGCCGACACAACTACAGGGTCATCTCCAGAAAGATGGGATTCCAGGAGGTCTTCGTTAGATAAACTGATTACATCGGAACCCCTAGACCTCTTGGCAATGTTCGAGTCCTCTTCATACCTCCAGTCAGACCTTCGGTGCAGCATGCCGACGTCCCCACTGGTCGGACGCTGGTTGGAAAGCTCTGCCTCCTCCGAAGGGTCTCTGACAGTTGAGGTTTTGGCCCGATCCTTGCGGGGTCGGACGTATTTATGGAGATACCCCCTCCTGATGAGGTCTTCAATGGCATCCTTCAGCTGGATGCATTCTTCCGTGTTGTGTCCATGGTCCATATGGAACCGATAGTACTTGTCTTTATTTCTGGATGCAGAGGGGCCCCTCGTCGGATGAGGCCTTTGCAGGTTGGTCTCGTTCTCAATCTCCAAGAGGATCTTCTCCTTCGGAAGGGAGAGGGGTGCATAAATTTCGAACCTACTGGGGAAGTCCTTCGGCTTCGGGCTGCGGCACTGGGTCGACCTGTTGCCATCGTTGGGAGGTTGGACTTCAGGAGCCTTGTTGCTCTGCTTCCTGGGGACCGACCTCCCTTCAACCTGGCGTTGGCTCACCGCTTGCTCTTTCGCCAGGGCGTACTTCTATGCCCGGGCCAACAATTCGGAGTAGCTCGTCGAAAACTTCTTGTCCAGGAAGAATGTCAGCCTGGACGAGCGGAGCCCTCTTTTGAAGGCTGACATAGCTTCGTCTTCGTTCAAATCCGGGATCTCCATGGCCACTGAGTTGTAACGGACCATGTAGTCCCGGAGAGTCTCTCCCTCCTTTTACAATATGAGGAAGAGACAGTCGGTGTTCCTCAAAGTCCGACTGCAAGTCCTGAAATGAAAAAGAAAGAGGTTTTCAAGTTGAGAGAAAGAGTGGATCGTACCTGGCTGGATGGCAGAGAACCACATTCGGGTGGCCTTCTTGAGGGTAGCAGGGAAGGCGATGCAGTGGAGGGCGTCGGAGGTGCCCTATACCATCATGTGAGTCTTGTAGGTGCCCAGATGGTCCAGCGGGTCGGTGGTGCCATCGTAGGTGTCCACTTGGGGGATTTTAAAGTCACGGGGGATCGTCTCCCCCATGATCTCGTTGGAGAAAGGCGGGCATAAGTCTTATGCCTGCCCCCCTCGACTTTCTTTCGATCAATGATTTCGGCAATGTGCTCCTCCACGCACAAAATCTTGCTGGTGTAGTCTCTCGAGGGTTCGGCCAGGTGCCGAACGTCACGAGGCACGGAGTCGGCAAAGGAGGGTGAGGCGGACCTCGCCCTCTTGCCGTGGTGCGAGTCCCCAAGGACCTCCGGGGCTCCGGGGCAGCATGAGAGAAAGCCCGAGGGACTTCCTGCCGTCGGCTTCCCTCAGCAGCTGGTTGGTGGTCGATGCAAGATGCAGCAGGTGACTGCTACCGGTTGTTGGCCGCCTTTTGAAGATGATGAACCGTAGTAGTAAGTGTATCTATGTGGTTCAGCAGCATCTGGAATTGCTGAAGTCCCACAACGATAGTGGATTCGGCGACTGCGGCAGTGGTGGCATCATTCTCCCTAGGAGGTCCTTCAAACCTGGACAGGGAGTGACCTCTTCTGGTTGAGGTGTTCTGAGCTCTTCCCTTAGCCATTGTGTGACTTAGTAAGAGGGTTCCTCCTTTTAAGGAAGGGAAAAATGAACGAGGTTCGTGCAGCCCCCCTTCCTCTGGGCCAATCTGTTGTCACGACTTCTCTTGAACTGGGGTTGGACGGCTGGGCTGGAGCGATCTTCTCCCGGTCGGCCTGCAAGAAAGTCCCAATGGCCGGAGGTGCTCCAGCAGGAGACACTCCGATGTTTAAGTTAGCAAGAGCTTGAGGGTAACAGAATGGAGGAATCGAATGAAGATAGCGTATGGAGAGGGAAGAGAGTACTTAACCCAAAAATGAGGTCCCCTGTCTACCTTATATAGGTGTAGAATACTGCCAAATTCTGTTAGGGGGCGGGCTGAGAATGCCCGATTTGCCCCTACGAGAATCAGGATGGTGGCTAGGTGGCGCCAGGACATGGCGACGTCGTGATGTCCGTTGCAACAGAATTTCGGTACCAGCTGGAAGGAGCTTCTGGAGCCTTCAAGTCACTTCCGGAGTCAAAGTGAGTCGGTCGGACTTCGACAAAGGGAGAACTAGTCGGCCCCAATAGAAGTGGGTCGGTCATCCGAAGGAGAACGCCAGTCAGGCCTTCTGAAAGAGCAGACCGGTCGGACCTCAATGGAAGTGGGCCATTCGGACCTCTGCTTTAGTGGGTCGGCCGGTCAGACTTCTGATGGAATAGGTCCGACGAACCTCCGCAGGAACGGTTCAGCCTGGCCCCAGCAAGAGTGGGTCAGTTGCCTGACCAGAGGGCCATAGCTTTGGTTCATCACAGAAAAGCCGATTGAGTGCAACACATATGATGCACTCCAAATTAAAATTTATAAAGTAATGCTTATATATATTTAGAAATTAAAATATATTTATAATATGTATGCTCTCATAAAAATAAAAATGATAGATTAAGCATAAGGTATCTAACATGATTATTATAATTTAAAAATCAAAATAAAATGAATTCTTTATTTTGATATTGCATGATTTTTGAGAAGGGGATTATGCATGTTTATTCTTATGTAAATTTTTAAATAAAATTATTCTCTTGCTTTTAGAAATGAGATGTAAAATCTGAATTAATATTGTTATAGAAAATAGTATGATTATGTTATAAGTAATGGTGAAAAAAACTATTTGGTTAGACTATGATCTAAATCTAGCCAACTGGATTGATTATTTGCCACATATTAGAAACTAGTTTCTTCCGAACCTTGCCAATTGGGACTGATTATTAGTAGAGCTAGTTCTTTCAGACCTAGCCAATTAAAGTTGATCATTAGTATATGCTAATACATTGCGTGTATATTTTCAAAACTAGTCTCTTTGCTATGTCATGAGGCTAATCATAGCTGTTTGAATCAGAGCTAATTCTTTTTGGAGCTAGCCAATCGAGATTGATTGCTGGTACATGCTGATATATCGTGTATTTATTTTTAAGAACTAATCTCTTTTAGACCTTGCCACGAAACTAATCGTGGTCATAATCACTAAAGACTAGAAGAAAATTTTATATTTTATTGCTATGCATGATATATTTTATAAAAAAAAATATATTATTGCATATAATTTATTACTATTAAATTACTATATTTGAAAAAGATTTATTATGATATTGGAAACTTACCGTGCCTCATCCTCCCTTTTTTAATTGTTTTCATATTTAGAAAAGCATATGGGGCTTAGGTTTAAGCAGTGAAGAGTTTAAGGGTCATGGGACTTGTGATTAATTTCTTTGAAAAAATTGATTATTATTAAATAATTATAAATTATTATTTTGAATTAATGAGAATATTTTAATATACATATATATGAATGAAAAGGCAGGAATTATCATAGGGCTGCAAGGTGGGTATGTAGCAATATCAAGCATTTGGAGATGAGTTGCTAGAATGGACTCATGTAGACAACCTCTCTTAGATATCGGTGGATAGGAGTTAAGCCTTGGATACAATCCAAGGATGCCTTTTTGTATTGCTAGTAGAGAGGCTACTTTGGTAGAAGCAATGGCTACTTTTAGATCAGGATAATTAGGAGTTAAGCTTTGGAAGAGTTCGAAAGGTGCTGCCTAGATTTTCAATTTAAGTTGATTTCTAAGGGTTGTAGTAGCTCAGAGAATGTAGTTGTTGCCTTTAGATTGGAATAATCGAGAGTTAAGCTTTGAAAGATCTGAGAAGTGCTATATAGTTAGAGGGTTAGAGGGCCGTAACAATCTTAGAGGATGCAACAGCCGCTCTCATATTGGGGTAATCAAGAGTCAGGTCTTGGAAGCGGTCCAAGGAGTACCATGTAATTAGAAGGTCAAAGGACCATAGTGAAATGTCAAGGGTAAAGGTTGACATCAAGGTATAATGTAATCTAGGTTTCAAGGATTAGTCAATGTGGTGTGGATGATGGACTCTTAGTGGTAGATAAAGGATCAAGAACACCAAGACTATTAGGCTTTAGCTTAAAAAACCATGATTATGGTTGCTGTAGTAGACTTTTGGTTGCAGAGACCAATATTCAAAGCAGTGATTTGGATATTGATCAGGGCATCGACAGCTCGAATGGGAGAGAATTGTCACGGACTAATCGCAAGCATATTGCAATAGGTTTTTAGATGTGCTACGTTGCTTGAAGCATTAGAGCCTTAGCCCTGTGCACAGAATGCTCGACTTGACTGTCTTGGGCACATTTCTAGAATATGTTGAATAGGGCTGGAAGTGGGTCAGGTTGAGCCAGGCTATATCCCTATCCGAGCCCGGCTCGAAAAAAAATTTTGGATTTCGGGGTGGACATAGGCCCGATTTATTTTGTAAACACTCGGTCCGAGCCCAGCTCGAGCCCGAACTTGAGCCCAGCCCGAGCCTGATTGGGCCGGCCAAATTAAAGATGAAATGATAAATTGAAGTTCTTTTAACTACTAGTACATATTTTAAAAAAATCTAAAAGATTAAAATCTTAAAGCTATCGGACTAGTGGGTTGGGCTCGGATCGGGCCTTTTTTGAGACGAGTTCGGGCAGGGCTGGGTCGAGCCAAGAAAAAATCCGAGCCCGATCTGAAAATTAAATAAATTTTATTTTTAGATCCAAGCATGATCTGATTTACTTTTGGCTTGGCTTGATTTCGGATTGGTCCGAAGTCTATTGAATTAGCTCGAGCCTAGTTTCAGATCTATTATTGGGTGCCTGCCATGCCATGTCTACTGGATCCAAGTTCTACATGCACGGAATGTATATCCTGGCTTGTTCTTGATTTGCATGACTATTTGATACTTTGAAAATCTCGTGAAGTTTAGATGGATGCCACGTTAGGATACCGAGACAGGGTAATGGCTGCCAAGATGGGCTATCAGGTTGGCCCGGAGCATGATAGAATATTTACCATAAAATGATGATGATAGAGGTCATTATCATAATAATAATTATTTTTATAATATACAATTTAATTTGTAGCGGGAGCGGTCCATGATGCGCAAAGTGGACGACCAGGTTTGCTTTTTACCGGCGCGGCTTGGAGCTTTGGCTGGGCTGCAAACGCCAGCAGAGCGCCGGAAGCGGGCTCGGATCCAGGAGGGCTGAGGGCTGAGGCTTTAGTATTAATTAATATATATTAATATGGATAATAGCTGGAACCGGAAGACTTTGGGGACCCACCATCGCCCGGCACGATGGAGGCCGCACGTGGAATGACGTGGTCTCTTGGATAACGCGTCCCATCCAGGCGCCCCCCCCCCCCCCCCCCCCCCCCCCCGGCGTTTTTTTTTTTTTAATTTTCCTTTTTTTTCTTTCTTTTTGATAATTTAGGTGCATTTTTCATTTGATAAGTATCTTTCTTCTGAAATATAGTGTAAATATATGTAAGAAAGATAATTAAGAACCCGGATAAAGGCATGTCATGCTAATGAAACTATCGTTTCAATTCATTACTTCCGTCTCTGTAGCGTTTCTTGAGCTCTAATGCAAACAGGATCAAGAGTCAAATTCTTAACTGCTTCAAGCTTGAAAGCACTTCAATCTTTCATAACTCATCGAATAAGTCATTCTTGAAGCTTGACACGCTTTCCATATCAGCATGACTTATTTTTGTTGAGTTATTTGTTGGATGATAAGGGATTAGTTGCCAGATAACAAATGATGTGTAAAATAATGATGTTGTTTAATTGACTTGAAGCCTGGTAAAAAGGAAAATAAAAATCTTTTTTTTAGGTATGGTGGGTATTTTGATTTATAAGTATTTTTTTTAAACATAAATTCCAAAATCATTGCAATGGCAATACGATAACCATTTATTTGGAAACCTCTGGTGGCACACCTACAATGATGCATTCGTAACCATAACCATGATAATACCTTACAGGGTTGATAGTAATACGGATAATATTAAATATTTTTTTTATATTAAAATTTATTTAGATATAAACAAAAATTTAAGCATCTAAATAATATATATGTCTGTTGCCGTCTATATCGTCGTGGCCTGTAGCTCTAGCATGGCACCGGACGTCAGCCTCATTATCCGAAATTCAGTATGCGTACTCGGACCTGCAAATGAAAGGAGACCCGGGCCGGGGATCTCGAAAGGGATACTCCGACGATCAAGTTAGGGGGCGATCTAGGAAAACAGATCCTCCTTTATGGATCTTTGTGCGGTCTCCACGCACGGAGGAGTTTTTAAGGAAAGAGTAGAGTGGGAATAGTAGCGGAGAAAGAGGGCTTGAGCAATGGTGGCTGTGTCCATCGAGACTCTTCCGATAAGTTCTCCGGTAGCCTCAGAGCGCTCTCACTTGCTTGCTCCCCCTCTGCTTAATTTTGCTTATCTTGTTCGAAGGCCCTTAGGGCATCCTTTTTAGACCATGGATCCTCTCCGTTACCCACCTTGGGTTCTCCCCTTCTGGGGGTGCTCGAAGGTTAGCGACTGGTAGCGCCCTGTGGGTCGTGCCCCGACGCCCCTTTCCTTCATGGTAGGGAGTTACGTCGCGGATTATGACTTCCTGGCAAGTTGCCATGCTTGAAAAAATTTGGCAGAGCCTCGATCTGTGGGTAGCCGATCCTAGGTTTGAATCTCCTAGCACGGCTTTCTTCTTCCAGGTGGTACGAATGGTTGGCTGGGGAATTCAGTGCCTCGATTAGAGCACTCTTTCTTAACCGGTGTAAACAACGGTGGAAGGGATCCTGGTGCTCTAAGGAGACGCTCTTCTATTGGTCGGCACGCTTCTCCTTCATAGGCCTTGGGCGACGTGCCGCTTGTTGGGAATTGTGTCCCAAAGCCAATCGCCTGGGTTGTAGGCGGTTGTGCTCAGTATTGTACTCTTTCTTTGAATTAATAAAATATATTTTTTGGCAGCTCATCACATTTTATATTTTCCTGAAATGAACTCTTTCCATGTGATGAAGTCCTTAGGACTATACTGACTTCGATACAGAGAAGATGTATCGAGTGGTCCTTAAACCCTGTTCACAACCAAAGGATATATTGTACTGGACGGCAATATATCAAGTATAGGTTGTTGTAGTTCACATCGTTTGGTTGTCCTCTTGATCAAATGAGTGTGGTGACATTGATGTGATCTGCAAGTGGGATATGTGATATCTTATTGAACGTAACTCCGTGCAGTCCCTTTCTGCCAAAGGGATACTCACGATTGGATATGGGTATATGTGTTCCTCTGACCTGAGGTTATCACGGTAGCTTGCAAGCAACTCCCTGTTCTTTGGTGCCGGACTACCCGGATTTTTAATCCGGTGATGGAAGGTTTCTAGGTACAGGCAAGTACTTGTGGAGCAGTGATGGACCAAGATGGAATTGACCTGTCCAAACAGTTTGGATTGAATGTCTCGCAGCATCTCAATTTAGCAAATCCTCGGCCGGGGTAGTCCTAATGAAGAGTCACTGGGCTTGCGAGGTTGAGACACGTAGTGGACTGACTCTGTCTGGGTTGGTAGCCCAATCTCAGTCGTCCTAAGTATTAGAGGTCAAAGGGATGAATTATACGGTAACCATATGCCAGAGGTTCGATACTTCGCTCCCGCATCTTTGACCTATCCGGATGCCGGGACCCATTGCTAGATGGTTTTCTGTGCTGGTGCTAGAATTGTTTTAGTGCTACCGTTTAGGTTCGAACCTATGAGGTCACTCGCCACAGAGGATTACTCTCTGATCTGGATACCGATTACGATTAGGAATCATCTCGATTTTATGGTCACGGTATTTATTTTTGAGCACTCTTTTTTCCATCTTGCCCTTGTCTGTGTCAACCGAAAATTGTTCCGGGCTAACCAGGACTGCGCCAGGATTTTTCTGAATCAGTTTTGAACTGATTCAGAGTTCATTTCGGCCTCCAATTGGTTGTGAACTAATTGAACCAATTTTTTGGGCTCGGACCGGTTCAATTGGATTGAACCACCATTGGTTTTTAATGGGATTGAACCTTTTTTTTGCTTGAACCAGTTTTGAACCGGCATTTTATTTCATCGTGTAAATGGTTTCGTTTACACGTTGCTGGAAGAAACGAAGAGACCGATTGAAGAACAAGCGTCCCACCGATTGAAGGCCAATGGGCGCCTTTTCTCCTCCCTCCACCCGTCTTCTTTACTCTCATTTTACTGCCTGGTTTAATGGGTGTAATGCAGCCGAGACCTCTTCGTTTCCCAGCCTATTCCTCTTCCTCATTGTTGCCTTTTTTAACCCCAGCTAGACCCCTGTTTCAAGGGCGGGTTCTTTCACCGTGAGAAGAGAAAGAACACCCCAAGTGTTCTTCCGTTTGAGAGGCTTTGAGGCTTGATCCATTCTCCCATTTAGAGTGCACTTGAAGCTGGGTTTTGGGGTGTGTGAGAGAGAGGAACAAGGGCTAATTCCTTCTTCTATATTGTGCTCAAACCTGCACTGCAGCAAAGGAGTATTGCTGCAGTCCAGTGTGATCGTGTATCATCTTCCAGTGGCTAGCACCGCGTGTGGAGAGGGATCGGAGAGCCCTCGGCGAGTCTCCCCTCTAGAGGGAGTATACTTCTACTCCTGGGAGCAAACCACGCGAGCCGGGATCGCTCCAGCTGCTCCAAAACAAAGGCCAAAGCCTGCTGCCCAGTTCTGCTGCAGAAAATCTGGCAGCAGACTTTGGTGGATTTTTATAATTTTTGGCTAACATTTTCTTGCAGCTTTCGATTGGAGATCGAAGACCTTTTGTCCAAGTTGCCACTGCTGAAATTTGGGAGCAAACGGAGGTCCGGAAGGTGGTGTTCCGATATCATTTTTCAAGCCAAAAACAGAGTTTGTTTTCAGCCCAAGGAAGAAGGCTGGAATAGTTTTATTCCAGCTATTCCAGCCTATTCTAGCTTTATCCCAGAGTTATTCCAGCCAGAATAAGGTATGAAAAATTATTTTTTAATCATGCATGAATAGAATTTTTAATTCAAATATTTTGCAAATATTTTGTATCATCATACATGCCTATTTGCAATTAGAATTAGATTAGTTTCTGGGCAGAGCAGATTTCCGCTGCGCGGATTTTTAAAAAAGTTTTTAAAATCCATTCTGCTCCTGCAGCTGTTTGCATGCCTAGTGTAGGATCATGTCAAACCACCTGCATCATTCTCTTTTAGTGGTATCAGAGCAGGTTGCATGTGTAATCTAATATAGTATGCATGTTTAATAGATTAAAATTAGTTTAATCTAAATAAAAAATGTATCATGATTTCTTTTTGGAATCTAGTTGAGACCTTCACCATGACCGTGTGTCTTTGACACGATGCGGATCGTCTGTGTTGGTCTTTTCAAAAGGATCCTTAAAGAATATTAAAATTAAAAATTGTTTTAATTTGGTGATACATGTTTTAGGCATGTTTTATATGAATATAAATTATTTGTAAAATATCTTGATGCATGATTTTTTAGTTATGTAAAATTGTTTTACATAGAGACTTAATTAAAAATTATTTTAATTAAGAGTTTGGCTTATTAAAATTTTTTTTAGGTTTATGAAATCTAATCAAATTTGCATAAGCCATTTTGGGTTAATTGGGTTAGCTGACTAGTTGGGTCCATAACTGGGTTAGACCTAAGTTTAGTTGAACCGGATTACAAGAAGATTAAATAAAAGTTGTTTAAGGCCCTTCTTTAGAACTATCTAATAGTTAGATTAGTTGATCCGTTCATCTAAAATGGATCCAATTAGTGGCTCAGTGGACGCCCGAGTCTTTAGGCTAGTCTGATCAAGTCTGGTAAACCGACTGGTGTCGAGGTAGGTTTGGCATTGTGATCATGGTTGTATGAGGCTATCTCTTTCCTGGCCAACTTGGTTGGTGTCTAGGAAAGATGGTTAATGGCGGATACTCACCCATGATCTCACCTACCTGGCTAGTCGAGTCGACCAGAACTGATTGGAAAAGCTCAATGACTCGAGTTAACCTATGTCACCCAGGTTGATCAGTCTGACTGATCTATAGGTGCCCATGGATCATTTGTTGATTTATTTCAACCCTCCTGAAATCTGATTGATTCAGTGGAAGGATGATCCATGTCCTTGTCTTTTCTTCTGTCACAATTAAAAATCCTCTAAAAATTATTAGGTCCTTAAAAATACTAAGTCAAGGAGTTGACAGTGTCTTAGCCTCCCATTAAGTTGGATAGAAATGTGTCCACTAGCTTGGTGTGCATCGGCAGTTCCAAAGAACAGGTGTACATTCGGCGACTGGAATTTCTATTTGATCGATGATGGTTTAGTGCAACCTCCTTAACTGGACTAGGTGGGCCGGCCAAAGTCGGGCTTGGTCTTTAGTTAGCTGGAAGCATTGGATTTGTCATTTTAATGGTTGGACCTAACCAGAGACCCGCAATAGGAGGCCCCAAGGCTGATTGGGGTATTCTCTGGGGCAAAATGAAATACTGAAAATTATTTAGGAAAACAATTGGTTTACGAACCTACCTTTAGGCTCGTATGGGTGAGCTGGCCAAAGTCGGGCTCATGCGTGTCCTATTGGATTTCAGTACCCACTTGAAAAAGTGTTTTTACGGATTGGAGTTAGAGGCTACCAATCTGAAAAATTAGTGGGAGAAACCTTTAGACTAAAGTCCAAGTCTTTTGGTTAAATTATTAATTCATACACTAATTTGGTCTTATTTTCTTTTCAGATGTCTTCCAATTTATTGCTCCGGTCACTTCTCGACAACGAGAAGTTAAAGGGTCACAACATCGATAGTTGGTATCGAAGATTGAGAATCGTTCTGGAGCATGAACGGATCCTCATGTGATAACGGATCCGGCACCTGAAATCCCTCCCGCTAATGCACGGAGTGCGGTCAGAGACGCTTATCTGAAGTGGGTCTCTGATCGGACTACTGTCCGATGCATTATGTTAGCGACGATGAACGACGAGTTCAGTCGCAAATTCGAGGAGGCCCAACCTGATGAAATCCTTCAAAAGTTGAAGGAATCCTTCGGCACCCCGGATGATGTAGAACGGTACAAAGTATCTTGTGCCATCTACAATTCCAAGATGCCGAATGGTGGTTCAGTCACTAATCATGTATTGTACATGATCGAGCTGATTGAAAAGTTGGGCAAACTCGGATACCCCTTGCACGAGCAGCTCGGCAAGGATGCGATCCTGAATTCTCTTCCCTCCTCCTACCTTGATTTTCTCGATCATTATAGAATGAACAAGCCTGCAGTCAACTACCATGATCTTTTGGGGTTGCTGCAGACTTTCGAGAAAGACCACCAACTGAATAAGGGGGTGGTGAATTTAGTGGGAGGTAGTAGAGGTCGTCGTCCCTTTTAGAAAGGGAAGAAGAAAACAAATAAAAAGGGAAAGAAGGTGCAGAATGCTCCTGGCCCTAGTCAGACCAGGAAGTATAAGGCTGATCAGTCTTCTGCAGAGTGTTTCTACTGCAAGAAGAAGGGACACTGGAAGAGGAACTGTCCTCTTTATATTGCATCCCTTGATCCGAACAGGCCGAGAAAGCAGAAGTCTGCTGAACAAGGTATTTATATGATAAAACTTTGTAATTACTCTATTGTTGATACTGCTAACTGGGTATTGGATACTGGTAGTCAAATTCACGTTTGCAATATGTTACAGGGACTTCTAGTTAGCAGAAGATTTGAAGATGGAGAACAATTTCTGAGTGTCGGGAATGAAAATTGTGTTCCAGTACTGGCGGTCGGAGTCCTGCATCTTGTTTTTGAGTCTTGTACTGTCGAACTAGTCGACTGTCACTATTGTCCTAGTTCATTATAAGCATAATCTCTATAGGCCTTTTGGCCAATTGTGATTTTGAACTATCAATAAAAGAAGATTTTTGCAATGTTATTTTGAATAACTCTGTTATAATGAAAGCTAGATTAAATAATGGCATATACGTACTATCAAGGCCTGTTAGTGTAATGTACACTTCTAGCAAACACCCAATATTAGATAATGTCAACGATTTGTATCTTTGGCACTGTAGGCTAGGTCATATTAACCAAAATAGGATAAACAAGATATGAGGACTCCTCGAGGTCAGTGATTCTGAATCACTACCCACTTGTGAATCCTGTTTACTTGGTAAAATGACCAAGTCACCTTTTACTGGAAAAGGTGAACGAGCTACAGAACTTCTAAGTCTAATACATACTGATGTATGTAGACCGATGACAGTTAGTGCCAGAGGAGGATACAAATATTTCATTACTTTTACAGACGACTTTTCAAGGTTCGGTTATGTCTTCTTAATGAGACATAAGTCTGAGTCATTTGAAACGTTCAAACGATACCGTAATGAAGTAGAAAAGCAAATTGGAAAAAGTATTAAAATCCTTCGATCTGATCGAGGTGGTGAACACTTATCTGGTGAGTTTTTGACATATCTTGAGGAGAATGGAATTCTCTCTCGGTGGACTCCTCCAGAAACACCACAGTTGAATGGTGTGTCCGAAAGGAGGAATCGAACCTTGTTGGACATGGTTCGATCCATGATGGGCTTTGCAACTCTACCGCTATCCTTTTGGGGATATGCACTTCAGACAGCCTATTACTTATTAAATGATGTTCCAAATAAGTCTGTTGTCTCCACTCCGTATGAGATGTGGACTGGACGTAAACCCTCAATCGCACACCTTCGGGTCTGGGGTTGTCCGACTTACGTAAAGCATTTTGACTCAGACAAACTTGGTCTTAGGTCTGATCGGTGTTTATTCATTGGTTATCCTAAGGAAACCAAAGGATATTTCTTCTACTTGGAGAATGAACAAAAGGTGTTCGTTGCTCTTAGAGCTATCTTTTTGGAAAATGAGTTCCTTGGAGAAGGAACTATAGCCTCTAAGATTGAACTTGATGAAGTTCAGCCAATAGAAGAACCTGCACACTCTAAGGACATCGTAGAACCGGCTGTGATTGAATCACACCCAGAACCCATTATGAGATCCGGTAGAATACCGCGTCAGCCGGACAGATACTACGGTTTATTGGTCCGGGACGGCGATCCCATTGAGCTCGATGAGAACAATATGGATCCGATCACCTATATGGATGCACTTCAGAGATCAGACTCTGAGGCATGGCTTGGAGCCATGCGATCCGAAATGGAGTCCATGGAAATCAACAATGTTTGGACATTGGTTGATCCGCCTGAAGGAATAAAATCCATCGGGTGTAAATGGATCTTCAAGAGGAAAAGGGGCGCAGATGGGAAGGTAGAGACCTATAAAGCCTGTCTGGTTGCCAAGGGATATTGTCAGCGATATGGTATCGATTATGACGAGACTTTCTTCCCTGTGGCAATGCTCAAGTCCATTCGGATCATGCTTGCTTTGGCAGCATATTTTGATTACTAGATCTAGTAGATGGATGTCCGAACCGCTTTCCTTAATGGGGAGCTGGAAGAGGAGGTGTATATGATACAGCCTGAAGGGTTCACATCTACAAATGAATCAAAAGTATGTAAGTTGCAAAGGTCCATCTATGGACTCAAGTAAGCATCTCGAAGTTGGAACTTACGGTTTGATAGGTGTATCAAATTGTATGGCTTCGTTAGGTACGGAGAAGAACCGTGCATCTATAAATGGGTTAATGGTTCTGTGATTGTATTCCTAGTACTGTATGTTGACGCCATTCTCTTAATCGGGAATGATGTCGCAGCATTACAAGGAATAAAAGTCTGGTTATCATCTCAGTTCTCCATGAAGGACTTGGGTGAAGCTTCTTACATACTAGGTATGAAGATCTATAGAGATAGATCTATGAAGCTTTTGGGATTGTCCCAGTCTATATACATTGACACCGTGCTAAAATGGTTTAGCATGGAAAATTCCAAGAAAGGCTATCTCCGATAGGTTCTGGAATTACTCTTTCCAAGAAGGATTGTGCGACAACTCCTGAGAAAAGAGAGCGCATGAGTAGAGTACCTTATGCTTCTGCAGTAGGCTCTATCATGTATGCTATGACTTGTACTAGACCAGACGTGGCATACTCACTAGGAGTAGTGAGCAGATACCAGTCTGACCCATGTGAGGTGCATTGAAAGGTGGTTAAGTCCATCCTTAAGTATTTGAGAAATACTAAAGATCAATGGCTGATTTATGGAGAACTTGACTTGAAACTTGTGGGGTACTCTGACTCCAGTTTCCAGTCGGATAGAGATGATAGCAAGAGTGTGTCAGGGTTTGTATTTATCCTGAATGGAGGAGCGATCTGCTGGAAAAGTTCCAAGCAAGCAACTGTTGCAGACTCGGTATGCGAAGCAGAATACATTGCAGCATCAGATGCAGCAAAGGAAGCTGTGTGGTTACGAAAGTTCCTTGGAGAGCTAGGGGTGGCACCTTCCCTAGATGGTCCTGTTCTGGTGTATTATGACAGCACTGGAGCCATTGCTCAAGCTAAGGAGCCTAAAGCTCATCACCGCACCAAGCACATACTGTGGCGATACCACCTCGTACGAGAGATCGTGGAACGAGGCGACATCAATCTTCTGAAGATCGATGGAAAAGAAAATCTGGCCGACCCCTTCACTAAAGCCCTCGGAATAAAAGAGTTCGACTATTGTAAATGGGAAATGGGTATTAGATACTCTTCTGATTGGCTTTAGTACAAGTGGGAGTTGTTGGGAATTGTGTCCCAAAGCCAATCGCCTGGGTTGTAGGCGGTTGTGCTCAATATTGTACTCTTTCTTTGAATTAATAAAATATATTTTTTGGCAGCTCATCACATTTTATATTTTCCTGAAATGAACTCTTTCCATGTGATGAAGTCCTTAGGACTACACTGACTTCGATACAGAGAGGATGTATCGAGTGGTCCTTAAACCCTGTTCACAACCAAAGGATATATTGTACTGAACGGCAATATATCAAGTATAGGTTGTTGTAGTTCACATCGTTTGGTTGTCCTCTTGACCAAATGAGTGTGGTGACACTGATGTGATCTGCAAGTGGGATATGTGATATCTTATTGAACGTGACTCCGTGCAGCCCCTTTCTGCCAAAGGGATACTCACAATTGGATATAGGTATATGTGTCCCTCTGACCTGAGGTCATTACGGTAGCTTGCAAGCAACTCCCTGTGCTTTGGTGCCAGACTACCCGGATTTTTAATCCGATGACGGAAGGTTTCTGGGTACAGGCAAGTACTTGTGGAGCAGTGATGGACCAAGATGGAATTGACCTGTCCAAACAGTTTGGATTGAATGTCTCGCAGTATCTCAATTTAGCAAATCCTCGACCGGGGTAGTCCTAATGAAGAGTCACTGGGCTTGCAAGGTTGAGACACGTAGTGGACTGACTCTGTCTGGGTTGGCAGCCCAATCTCAGTCGTCCTGAGCATTAGAGGTCAAAGGGATGAATTATACGGTAACCATATGCCAGAGGTTTGATAGTTTGCTCCCACATCTTCGACCTATCCAGATGCCGGGATCCATTGCTAGATGGTTTCCTGTGCTGGTACTAGAATTGTTCTAGTACTACCATTTAGGTTCGAACCTATGAGGTCACTCGCCACAGAGGATTACTCTCTGATCCGGATACCGATTACGATTAGGAATCATCTCGATTTTATGGTCACGGTATTTATTTTTGAGCACTCTTTTCCCCATCTTGCCATTGTCTGTGTCAATCGAAAATTATTCTGGGCTGACCAGGACTGTGCCAAGATTTTTCTGAATCAGTTTTGAACTGATTCAGAGTTCGTTTCAGCCTCCAATTGGTTGTGAACCAATTGAACCAATTTTTTGGGCTCGGACCGGTTCAATTGGATTGAACCACCATTGGTTTTTAATGGGATTGAACCTTTTTTTTGCTTGAACCAGTTTTGAACCGGCATTTTTTTTCACCGTGTAAATGGTTTCATTTACACGTTGCTGGAAGAAACGAAGAGACCGATTGAAGACCAAGCGTCCCACCGATTGAAGGCCAATGGGCGCCTTTTCTCCTCCCTCCACCCGTCTTCCTTACTCTCATTTTACTTCCTGGTTTAATGGGTGTAATGCAGCTGAGACCTCTTCGTTTCCCAGCCTATTCCTCTTCCTCATTGTTGCCTTTTTTAACCCCAGCTAGACCCCTGTTTCAAGGGCAGGTTCTTTCACCATGAGAAGAGAAAGAACACCCCAAGTGTTCTTCCGTTTGAGAGGCTTTGAGGCTTGATCCATTCTCCCATTTAGAGTGCACTTGAGGCTAGGTTTTGGGGTGTGTGAGAGAGAGGAACAAGTGCTAATTCCTTCTTCTATATTGTGCTCAAACCTGCACTGCAGCAAAGGAGTATTGCTGCAGTCCACTGTGACCGTGTATCATCTTCCAGCGGCTAGCACCGCGTGTGAAGAGGGATCGGAGAGCCCCCGGCGAGTCTCCCCTCTAGAGGGAGTATACTTCTACTCCTGGGAGAAAACCACACGAGCCGGGATTGCTCCAGCTGCTCCAAAACAAAGGCCAAAGCCTGCTGCCCAGTTCTGCTGCAAAAAATCTAGCAGCAGCTTTGATGGATTTTTATAATTTTTGGCTAACATTTTCTTGCAGCTTTCGATTGGAGATCGAAGACCTCTTGTCCAAGTTGCCGCTACTGAAATTTGGGAGCAAACAGAGGTCCGGAAGGTGGTATTCCGATGCCATTTTTCAAGCCAAAAACAGAGTTTGTTTTCAGCCCAAGGAAGAAGAAGGCTGGAATAGTTTTATTCCAGCTATTCCAGCCTATTCCAGCTTTATCCCAGAGTTGTTCCAGCCAGAATAAGGCATGAAAAATTATTTTTTAATCATGCATGAATAGAATTTTTAATTCAAATATTTTGCAAATATTTTATATCATCATACATGCCTATTTGCAACTAGAATTAGATTAGTTTTTGGGCAGAACAGATTTTTGCTGCGCGGATTTTTAAAAAAAAATTTAAAATCCATTCTGCTCCCGCAGCTGTTTGCATGCCTAGTGTAGGATCATGTCAAACCACCTGCATCGTTCTCTTTCATCGCCGTCCAATGGATGTAGTGGCATTTCCTTCTCTCTGTCCTAGGGGCTTTTGAGATGCGGTCGACCTTGGTCAGTGGGACAACCTCGAGCCGGTAGACCTTTCCACCGAAGGGCACTCGGCTCGAGGGGAGGGAGCTCGACTTCGACCGAGGCGGGCTCGATCTCGGGGGAGTCGCCCAGTAGAGGAGCTCAAAGAGAGGGAGCTCAACTTTGGCCGAGATGGGCTCGACCTCGGGTGAGCCGCTCGGTGGAGGAGCTCGAAGAGAGGGAGCTCGACTTCGATCGAGGTGGGATCGACCTCGGGGGAGCTGCCCGGTAGAGGAGCTCGAAGAGAGGTAGCTCGACTTTGGCGAGGTGGGCTCGACCTCAGTGCAGCCGCCCGACGAAGGAGCTTGAAGAGAGGGAGCTTGACTTCGGCCGAGATGGGCTCGACCTCGGAGGAGCCTCCCGATGGAGGAGCTCGACTTCGGTTGAGGTGGGCTCGACCTCGGGGGAGCCACCCGGTGGAGGAGCTCGAAGAGAGGGACTGACGTGGCAACATCTGCCAGCATGGCCGCCAACTAGATCCAAAGGGGGGCTCCATGTCAGTGATCTTGCCACATCATATGCCCCCCACTTCCAAGTTCCGACGAAATGTCGCATTCAGGATGAAGGGAGTAAATATGGAGCTGACATGAAAAGGCAAAAAACTGGAGCCATTAATGCCACGATCGCTACCACTTCATGAATCGAGCCTTAAGGCCAATACGGGGATGCCATATCAGTGAGTCTGAGGAAGCATAATGACTGGTGCAGGACTCGAGGTAGTTTTCAGTGAACCGAGATGTCGTCCTCGGCTGATCTCGACACGTAGTGCCCATCCGGTGGAGGAAGTATCGAAAGGATGTACGGCCACCGTCTGGCCATTTTGAAAAGAGGGGAAACTTTCTTCAAATCATTTCTTTCGAATTATTCGTGCTCGTCGATGGACCAGAGTCTCTTTGTTGCCCAGGTGGCTTTCCAAGAGGGGGGTGAATTGGGATTAAAAACTTTTCACAATAATGTGCACTTTCAAATTCTTTTAGTATTATGGTGCAATATGCAATGCGGAAGTGATTAAGTAAAAGCAATAGAGCAATAAGAACACAATCACAAACACAAGGAAATAGAGTGGTTCGGAGCAACCGGCTCCTACATCCACTACCCAAGCATCACTTGGGATTTTCACTATATCCCCCAAGCCGGAATACAGTCAGATTGTTTTATCAGGCTCATAATCCAAACCTATATACTTTGGTTTTACCGGGATCACCAAAGAAACCCTAACTCCCTTTGGTTTTAAACAGGATTACCAAAGAAAACCCAAACACTTGGTTTTAAACCGGGATCATCAAGAATCCAACTTAGGTTTTACAAGGTTCACCTAAAAACCTTCAACACTCTCTTAAGACATAGCCCCTTGCTGTTCTTAGAGAGAAACAAAGATAAAGAAATGATAAGCAAGCAACTACAACAAACCGAGTTTGTTTAAGTATTGCCGATGTAGATCAAGATGAAGTCAAGCCTTGAATGCTCTTTAATGCTCTTCAAGCTGCTTCCTTGCTTCTTCAATGAGTGGATTCAATAATGGAGTAGAGTTGGTGAAGCTTTGAATCCAACTTGAAAGCTTTTTGAGGTAGGTAGTTGAAAGACTTGAAGGCACTTTGATTTCTCAATATAATTCCACAATAAAGCTCTAATCAATGTTTAATCCTTCAAAAATAATCCTTTTTATAGTTTTCTAAGAGATATGGCCATTGTAGGGCTTAGGGATTCGTGAAATAGCTGTTGGAGATGGATTGGAGTTCAAATTTCAACTTCAGTAACTAGCCGCTGGAGTGCAGAAAACTGCTCCACGAGTCGGCTCGAGTTCCAGGAGTCGGCTCGAAGTCTCAGACAGCCCAAAATGAAACTCTATAAGAGTCAGCTCTTCTGGCTGGAGTCGGCTCTTGCCTTCAGTCAAGTCAAAACCATAAATACCTAGAGTCGGCTCTTCAGTGCAGAGTTGGCTCGAGTTCTCAGACCTTCAAAATACATAACTCTGGACGAGTCGGCTCTTAGTGAAAGGAAAAAATGTAGCGGGCATGCTTTCTATTTTAAAACTTTTTCAAAATAATATACAGTGGAAGCATAATAAAAAAGATTAACATTTTAATCTAAGCATGCTTTTAGAACTTTTCTATGCTACTTAGCCCAAGATCTTGCATGAATGAGTAATATAAACTATGAAATCATGAACTCATGCTATGAACATTTCAAAGCAACATATCTATATATGTAAAACCATACCTCGTATGAAGTAGAGACGCTCTCCGCTGCGGAAGAACCAGGAGGAGGTAGAAGAACTCTGCTTAGCCGCACACTTATCCGGCCTCTACAGGTGGTTTACATCGGGGCTCTTTCAAAATCCACTTTCACTCCAAGTGCTAGTTTGTTGTGAAATGATTTGATCGGAACTCCATTTCTTCTTTCGATGCCGGACTCTCCGAATAAATAAAGAAACTCAAGAGGTGGAGAATGAGATGTTGAAACCCTTCCCAAACACTCAATCCCAAGACCTAGATCATTAGGTACAAACATGCACACTCTTTTCCCAAAGTCCTCACACCCATAAAAAACCTAGAACCTTTCTTAGTTTCTTCCCTTTCCTCCCTTTTGATTTTTCCAGCATTTCTTTGCTGAATTATCAGTTATTTTCGTCCTCCCATTTCAGTCCATCATATAGGTGGAGAAGGAGAGGGAGAGTGGAGAGTTATGGGTGGTTATGGAGGGGTTATGGGTGGTTATGGGAAGTTATGGTCATGGGAGGTTACATAACTCTCCAAAACTGAATTTAAATCTATTTAAATTCAGATTAATGTCTCAATTAATTTCAGTTCATAACTGAAATCAATTGGATCAAGTGTGCATACATTGGGTTCAACCCAATTGGACCCAAATCGATTTTGAACCAAATCCCATTTGATTCGTTCCAAATTTTTATAGCTCAATCAAATTGGGCTATCAAGTAATCACATTACTTAATTCACCTTCATGCATCACCAATTTTTAGTGAAAAATTTTATGTCACAACCTTTTATGACATCAAGTGTCTACACTTGCAAAATCAACAAGTGTCGACACTTTCAAGAATATCAAGTGTCCACACTAGGGTAAGGAAAAACACTTTTTCTTTGTGAGTCCATGAACGATTCCCAATCGTTCTCCGATAACTAGATCAAGTAGAAACCCCTATGCTGTGTGACCCCATAGGTTCGAACACTAAGCCGGTAGCACTGGAACATTTTCAATACCAGTCAAAGTCGCCATCTAGCAATGACACCCGACGTCTGGATAGGTCGAAGTTGCAGAGCAACAATCAAGAACCAGGAGATATGGAAACCCTATAATTAATCCCTTTGACCTCAATGCTCAGGAAGACTTAGGGTTAAACTGCCCAACCCATAAAGTCCATCAATAATGTGCCTCAACCTCACAAGTCCTGTAATACTTTATAGAGACTACCCTGGCCAAGGTTTTGCTAAATTGAAACATAGTGAGATATCTGTTCCAAACACTTTGGAGGGGTCAATCCCATCTTGATTCGACCACTGCTACATGAGTACTTGACTGCACCTAGAAACCTTGCATCCCTGGATTAGAAATCTAAATAGTCCAGCACCAAAGTACAGTGAGTTGCTCGCAAACTACCATGACGATCTCATGTCTGAGGGATAACTATGTCCATATCAAAAACTCTAGGCAGAAAGAGTACATGCGGGTCACGTTCGATGAAATATCAAACAAAACATCTGCATGCCATACCAGTGTCTCCACACTCCTTGGTTAAGAGGACAACCAACGACTATGGCACACAACGACCTATACTTGATATACTATCATCCTGAAATAAGTGTATCATTTGGTCGCGAACAATTTTAGGACTATATGATATATCCTCTCTATATCACATACAAATAGTCCTAAGGACTTCATCACTCAAGAACTCATTACAGAAAGATGAAATAGTGATGAACTGTCAGAATAAATATTTTATTCAATAATATAATTCATATACAATTACATCAAATGTACAACTATCTACAGTAGACAATTGGCTTTGGGACACATTTCCTAACAACTCTCACTTGGACTAAAGCCAATCAGAACAGTATTCTATACCCATCTTCCATTTACAATCATTGAGTTCTTGAATTCCAACGGCTTTAGTGAAGGGGTCAGCCAGGTTCTCCATTCCGTCGATTTTCAAAAGGTCGACGTCACCTCGCTCCATGATTTCTCGCACAAGGTGAAATCGGCGCAGAATATGCTTGGTACGCTGATGGGACTTCGGCTCTTTGGCTTGAGCAATGGCTCCAGTGCTGTCACAGTACACTGGAATAGGACCATCCAGGGAAGGTGCCACTCCCAGCTAGCCAAGAAATTTTCGCAACCAAACAGCTTCCTTTGCTGCATCAGATGCTGCAATATATTTCGCTTTGCATACAGAGTCTGCTACGGTGTGCTACTTAGAACTCTTCCAGCAGATAGATCCACCATTCAGGATAAAAATAAAGCCAGACACACTCTTGCTATCATCCCTATCTGACTGGAAACTGGAGTCAGTGTACCCCACAAGTTTCAAGTCAGGTCCTCTAAAAGAAGCCACTGGTCCTTGGTATTTCGCAAATACTTCAGGATGGTCTTTGCAACCTTCCAGTGTGCTTCACCTGGGTCAGACTGGTATCGACTCACTACTCCTAATGAGTATGCCATGTCTGGTCTAGTACATGTCATGGCGTACATGATGGATCCTACTGCCAAAGCATAAGGAATCTTACTCATACACTCTCTTTCCTCAAGAGTTATCGAACAATCCTTCTTGGAAAGAAAAATTCCATGGCCTATCAAAAGATAGCCTTTCTTGGAATTCTCCATGCTGAACCTTTTCAGCACGGTATCAATGTACGTTGACTGGGACAAACCCAGAAGCTTCCTTGATCTATCCCTATAGATCTTCATACCTAGTATGAAAGAAGCCTCACCCAAGTCTTTCATAGAAAACTGGGACGATAACTAGACCTTTATTCCCTGTAATGCAAGGATGTCATTCCCGATTAAGAGAATGTCATCCACATACAGTACAAGAAATACAACTACAGAACCATTTGCCCACTTATATATGCAGGGTTCTTCTTTGTTCCTAACAAAACCATACGTCTTGATACACTTATCGAAACGCATGTTCCAACTCCGAGATGCTTGCTTTAGTCCATAGATGGACATACTAAGCTTACATACCTTAGACTCATCTGTGGATGTGAACCCTTCAGGTTGCATCATATACACCTCCTCATCTAGCTCACCATTTAGGAAAGCTATTCGGACATCCATTTGCCAGATTTCATAGTCCATATATGCAGCTAAGGCAAGCATAATCCGAATGGACTTGAGCATTGCCACAGGGGAAAACATCTCATCATAGTCAATACCATAACGTTGACGATATCCCTTGGTAACCAGACGACCTTTATAGGTCTCTACCTGTCCATCTGCGCCCCGTTTCCTTTTAAAGACCCATTTGCACCTAATGGGTTTTACCCCTTCAGGTGGATCAATCAAAGTCCATACTTTGTTGATTTCCATGGACTCCATTTCGGATTTCATGGCTCCCAGCCACAACTCAGAATTAGACCTCTACATCGCGTCCATATAGGTGATCGGATCCTCGTTGTTCTCATCGAGCTTAACGGGATCACCGTCCTGGACCAGAAAACCGTAGTATCTGTCCGGTTGATACGGTACTCTACCGGATCTCCTTAATGACTGGTTAATAGGCTCAGGGTTTGATCTTATTATAACGGGTTCTGTAGCAGTCCTTGAGTGATTTGGTTCTTCTATCTGTTGAACTTCAGTAAGCTCAACCTTGGTAGCTTGAGCATCTTCTATAAGATACTCCCTTTCCAAAAAGGTAGCTCTAAGACTGATGAACAACTTTTGTTCCTCAGGCATATAGAAGAAATAACCCTTAGACTCTTTAAGATACCCAACAAAGAGGCACCTGTCAGACCTAGGTCCAAGTTTATCTATCTCCAAATGCTTGACATAGGCCGGACACCCCCAAACCCAAAGGTGTGAAAGAGTCGACTTACGCCCATTCCATATCTCATATGGAGTTTTGTTAACAGACTTACTCAGAACTCTATTTAGAAGATAGCATGCTGACTCCAAAGCATACCCCCAAAAGGAAGTTGACAGAGTTACAAATCCCATCATGGATCGGACCATGTCCAATAGAGTTTGATTCCTCCTTTCAGACACACCATTTAACTGGGGCGTCCCAGGAGGTGTCCATTGAGAGAGAATTCCATTCTCTTCAAGATAAGTTAGAAACTCCCCAGAAAGATATTCACTACCTCGATTTGATCGAAGGGTTTTAATAAACTTCCCAGTTTGTTTTTGAACTTCAATACGATACCGTTTAAACATTTCAAACGATTCAGACTTATATCTCATTAAAAAGACATAACCGTATCTTGAAAGGTCATTTATAAATGTAATGAAATATTTATACCCACCCTTGGCATCGACATTCATTGGTCCACATACATCAGTATGTACTAGACACAAAATGTCATCGGCTCGTACACCTTTTCCAGTAAAAGGTGACTTGGTCATTTTACCAAGTAAACAAGATTTGCAGGTCGGCAGTGATTCACAATCACTAACGTTTAGGAGACCTTCTCCCACTAACCTGTTGATTCTATTCTTGTTTATATGACCTAGCCTACAGTGCCAGAGATAAGCATCACTGACATTATCTAATCTAGGGCATTTGCATGAAATGTACATTATGCTAACAGGCTGTGATAAAACATAAATGCCATTCTTAATATGTCTAGTCATAACCATAATATCATTCACAATGACTTTGCAAAAATCACTCTTGATTAATAGTTCATAACCATTACTGGCCAACTAGCCTACAGAGATAATATTTACAAGGAATGATGGACAATAGTGACAATCACTAAGAACAACTTTACAAGACTCGAAAAATAGATTGACAATTCTCAACGCCAGGACTGGAGCTTGACTTCCATTCCCCACGTTCAGAAATCTCTCGCCATTCTCGAATCTTCTACTAACTTGTAGTCCCTGCAACGTATTACAAATATGGTAAGGACTACCAGTATCCAATACCCAATTAGTAGTATCACAAATAGAAAAACAACAAGGATTTATCATATAAATACCTTGTTTAGCAACTTTTTGCTGCTTTTTCTTCTTTGGCATGTTCGGGTCAAGTGTAGCTAGGTAAGCAGAACAATTCCTCTTCCAATGATCCAGCTTCTTGCAATAGAAGCATTCTGCCTGATTCTGGTCAGCCCTCTTCTTAGCCTGACTAGGCCGAGCACTTTGCACCATTTTACTTTTATTCTTATTCTTCTTCCCTTTCTTAAAGGGAGATGCCTTGCCGCACTGCCTCCCACTAAATTCATCAAGCTCTTTTGGAGCTGGCGATCCTTTTTATAAGTCTGCAGCAACCCCATCAACCCATGGTAGTTGACTACAGGCCTTGTTAATCTATAGTGATCTAGAAAAGGTAAGTAGGAGGGAGGCAAAGAATTCAAAATCGCATCCTTCCCAAGCTGCTTGTGGAAAGGATATCTGAGTTTGGCTAGGCACTCGATCATCTCGATCATGTACAATACATGATCAGTGACCGAGGACCCCTCAGTCATTCAAGCATTGAAGATGGTAGAGGAAACCCTATACCTTTCAACATCGTCTGGGAAACCAAAAGATTCCTTCAACTTTTGAAGGATTTCCTCCGGCTGGGCCTCCTCGAATCTGCGACTGAACTCGTCGTTCATAGCCGCCAACATAATGCACCGCACCGTAGTATGATCAGAGACCCACTTTTGATAAGCGTCCCTGACTGCAGTATGTGTGGTGGGGGCTGGCCCCTCAGGTACCGGATCCGTTAATACATAAAGGATCCGCTCGTGCTTGAGAATGATTCTCAGTCTTCGATACTAGCTATCGAAGTTGGGTCCCATGAGCTTGTCATTATCTAATAATGACCGGAGTGACAGATTAGTAGACATTATCTGAAAAGAAGAAAATCAAGACTATTTCGTATATGAATTATTCAAAACTTAAAGACATGGACTTTTGTCTAAAAGCTTCTCCCATTATTTTATTCAGACTGGTAGCCTCTACCTCCAATCCGAAGAATAACACTTATCCCTTAGTGGGTACCAGAATCCAATAGATAATGCATGAGCCCGACTTTGGTCGGCCAACCCATGCTCATCTAAAGGTAGGTTCATAACCAGTTGTTTCTCCAAACAACTCCTAGTAATTTATTTTGCCCCTGGAATACTTCAATTGGCCTTTGGGCTACCTGCTAAAGAAGGTCCCGGTTAGGTCCAACCATTAACATGACTGATCTTAATGCTTCTAGCTAACAAATGATCAAGCCCGACTTTGGCCAGCTAACCTGACCACCTGTTAAGAAAGTTGCACTATGCCATCATATAATGAATGGCAATTCCAATAGCATGATGACCACCCGATCTGTGGATCTGCCGATGATCACCCCACTATTGGACTCATTACCAAACACCTTAATGGGAGGCTAAGACAAAAAATTATCGTATAATTTCTATCTTTTTAAGGACCTAATAATTTAGAGGTTTTATACATGTTGTGACATAAGAGAAAGGATAAGTCATGGATTATCTTCCACTAACTTCATATGTTAATAAAAGGGTTACATGAACCACAAAATCCATGGATACCTAAATCAGTCAAGCTGATTAACCTTGTTGGCATGGGCTAACTCGAATCAATGAGCTAACTAATCAAATTTGGTTGACCACATTGGCCAGGTAAGTGAGATCAAGGTTATGGGTTAAGCCATTAACCATCTTTCCTTAGACACCAATATCATTGGCCAGGAAAGAGATAGCCCCAAAAACCATAGATCAAATGCCATACTTACCTTAGACACCAATTGGTTCACCAATTTTGATTAGGCTAGGCAAAGGAATCGGGTCCTACCACGAAGCCAAAATTAAGTCCATTTAGATGTATGGACCAATCAATCTAACTATTAGATAGATACTAGAGAAGAACCTTAACTCAACATTTGATTAAGTTAATTCTCTATTAAGTCCAATTCATCTAAACTTAGGTCTAACCCAATTAGGACCTAATTCAAGCTAACCCATTTAATCCAAAGTTATGAATATGACTTAGATCTTAGAATTATATTCCTAGATCATTTAGTCACTTAGATTTACTTAATTCATAATTAAGTTAATCATACATCAGATTGAAACATTTTCAATAAACTTTGTAAAACATTTTTACAAGAAAACCCAACTTTTGAATTTTTGTTCATTGTGAAGTGTCGACACTTCAGCAGCAAGTGTCGACACTAAGGTGTCGACACTACTCTGAGACAGGTCGACACACAGTGAAAAACAGTGAACCAGTTTCTGTATTTTTGTTCGTGAGTCGACACCCAGAAGCCCAAGTGTCGATACATAGACACCCAAGTGTCGACACTAGGTAAACCAAGTGTCGACACTTTATCCAACTCGAGCACAGAAATGCAGAAACCCAAACTTTATCTTTTCTAAACTTGAATTTTATGTTAAACTATTTAACATAACAATCATAAACTAACTTTAGAACATTTCTAAAATATTTTATGACTTCAAATTTAGAACATAATAAAGATCAAAACATTTTAATCTTTACTTTTTCTTTTCTTTTTCTTCTTCATGAGTCCTTTACAATGGCACTCAATCCAAGTACTCGTATGAAATTAAACTGATTTCATAATGTTTATACTAAACATTCATGCTAGAGCAACCTTGTTGCTCTGATACCAATTGAAAGGAAAAATGTAGCGGACATGCTTTCTATTTTAAATTTTTTTCAAAATAATATACAGTGGAAGCATAATAAAGAAGATTAACATTTTAATCTAAGCATGCTTTTATAACTTTTCTATGCTACTTAGCCCAAGATCTTACATGAATGAGTAATATAAACTATGAAATCATGAACTCATGCTATGAACATTTCAAAGCAATATATCTCTATATATAAAACCATACCTCGTATGAAGTGGAGACGCTCTCCGCTGCAGAAGAACCAGGAGGAGGTAGAAGAACTCTGCTTAGCCGCACACGTGTTCGACCTCTACAGGTGGTTCACATCGGAGCTCTTTCAAAATCCACTTCCACTCCAAGTACTAGCTTGTTGTGGAATGATTTGATCAGGACTCCTTTTCTTTTTTTGATGCCGGACTCTCTGAATGAATGAAGCAACTCAAGAGGTGGAGAATGAGATGTTGAAACCTTTCCCAAACACTCAATCCAAAGACCTAGATCACTAGGTACAAACATGCACACTCTTTTTCCAAAGTCCTTACACCCATACAAAACCTAGAACCTTTCTTAGTTTCCTCCCTTTTCTCCCTTTTGATTTTTCCAGCATTTCTTTGCTGAATTATCAGTTATTTTTGTCCTCCCATTTTAGCCCATCATATAGGTGGAGAGGGAGAGGGAGAGTGGGGAGTTATGGGTGGTTATAGAGGGGTTATGGGAAGTTATGGTCATAGGAGGTTACATAACTTCCCAAAACTGAATTTAAACTTATTTAAATTCAGATTAATATCTCAATTAATTTCAGTTCATAACTGAAATTAATTGGATCAAGTGTGCATACATTGGGTTCAACCCAATTGGACCCAAACCGATTTTGAGCCAAATCCCATTTGATTCGTTCCAGATTTTTATAGCTCAAATCAAATTGGACTATCAAGTAATCACATTACTTAATTCACCTCCATGCATCACCAACTTTTAGTGAAAAATTTTATGTCATAACCTTTTGTGACATCAAGTGTCTACACTTGCAAAATCAACAAGTGTCGACACCTACACAAGTGTCGACACTTTCAAGAAATCAAGTGTCGACACTAGGGTAAGGAAAAACACCTTTTCTCTGTGAGTCCACGAACGATTCCCAATGGTTTTTCGATCACTAGATCAAGTAGAAACCCCTATGGTGTGTGACCCCATAGGTTCGAACACTAAGCCGGTAGCATTGGAACATTTCCAATACCAGTCAAAGTCGCTATCTAGCAATGACACCCGACGTCCGGATAGGTTGAAGTTGCAGAGCAACAATCAAGAACCAGGAGATACGAAAATCCTGTAATTAATTCCTTTGACCTCAATGCTCAGGAAGATGTAGGGTTAAACTGCCCAACCCATAAAATCCATCAATAATGTGCCTCAACCTCACAAGTCCTGTAACACTTTACAGAGACTACCCTGGTCAAGATTTTACTAAATTGAAACATAGTGAGATATCTGCTCCAAATACTTTGGAGGGGTCAATCCCATCTTGATCCGACCACTGCTACATGAGTACTTGACTGCACCCAGAAACCTTCCATCCCTGGATTAGAAATCCAAATAGTCCAGCACCAAAGTACAGTGAGTTGCTCGCAAACTACCATGACGATCTCATGTCTGAGGAATAACTATGTCCATATCAAAAACTCTAGGCAGAAAGAGTACATGCGGGTTACGTTCGATGAAATGTCAAACAAAACATCTGCATGCCATACCAGTATCTCCACGCTCCTTGGTTAAGAGGACAACCAACGACTATGGCACACAACGACCTATACTTGATATACTATCGTCCTGAAATAAGTGTATCATTTGGTCGCGAACAATTTTAGGACTATATGATATATCCTCTCTATATCACATACAAATAGTCCTAAGGACTTCATCACTCAAGAACTCATTACAGAAAGATGAAATAGTGATGAACTGTCAGAATAAATATTTTATTCAATAATGTAATTCATATATAATTACATCAAATGTACAACTGTCTACAGTAGACAATTGGTTTTGGGACACATTTTCCAACACTTAGGACTCGAGTCGGCTCGAGGTCTTAGGCTTCAGAAAATTACATTCTTCCATGAGTCGGCTCTTAGGATGGGAGCCGGCTCTTGATGCTGAAACACTGAAACTTCCTTCGTGCCGTGCCTTCACGAGTCAGCTCTTGATCCAAGAGTCAGCTCTTGCAAATCTTCAAAAAATGCTTCAAGCTTCTCCAAAAATCTTCAACATTAAATCAACTAGAAGCTAATCTACATACTCTATAATTTTTATAATTTTTAGCCTATTTTATAGGATTACAAGATTGATAAAGCTAGGGCTTTTACAAGTTCAAGTTTATAAAACTTTATACATAATTGAATTACCTTTCAATTAATTTGAAAATAATTTTAAACTAAAGGTAACCAATTTCCTGCAAAACTTTGAAAAGAATTAGTATCAAATACATGCTCCAATATTTTGTGATCATCAAAATCATTTCAGGGATCAACAATCTCTCCCTTTTTGATGATGCCAAAATACTGGGCATGAATAAAAATTAAAAGCACTTTACAATTACAGTATATTCAAATTTATGTGTATCACATAGATTAGATATCAATGTGTTAACACAGTATGCCACAATGTATCATATGTGTCAAATATATAAAATTGAACACTATCAACATAAAGTATCATATGTATCAATACAATGTATTTTTCGTATCACATGAACAATATGTATCGAAACATGATGTGTCAACACAGAATGCATCAAGAGTATCATCTATATAGTGCATATCGAAACTTATAGAATTAACAAACATTTGAAGTGAATTTCATGTTAATATTTGAGGTAAACTCTCTCTTACTATTTGTAATAGCATTCCTTCTAAATTTCATCAAATTTTCATGAATCATTCAAGTTTTTATTTCAACATTCATATTTTCATAACAAACATCAAATGTTCATAACAATCAACATCATCAACATCCATATAGCTTTTTCATGCATAATTTCTAAAATAAACATAGTCTTTTCAAATTTTCAGATAAAATTGTGAATTGAGCATTCATATTATAGCTATTTCATGCACAATCTCCGTTCTCCCCCTTTTTGTCATCAACAAAAGGCATATAAGAGAGTATTCATTTACAATAATTCAGACATGAGAAGAATAGAAATGTATCATGAAAAGTGATATCTATATATATATAGAAAATGTCAGTACAAAATGTATGTGATACTTTACAGATGTGCTATGGCACGATAAAATAGTATCACACTATCAAAATACAACAAACATAGAGTCCTAAAACAACAAGATAAAAGCCTAAAACATCAAAAAGATGGGCTAGGATCATCACTATCAGGTTCTTCCTCGTCAGAGGAGGAACCGACTTCTAAAATTCCTGGACTAGGTTTGAATTTAAGAAATCTAGGTCTCAGATCCTTAATCCTAGTCCTAGTAGGAGTAGCAGTCCTAGACACTTTAGTTTTAGCGTTAACTTTGGCTTTGGACTTCGAAGATATAATAATAGTTGTAGGTCTGGCAGTTGGTGGATCAAAGGATAATGCCAAAGTGCTGGTGGTCAAAAGTATCTGGGTAGCCGGAGTGTGTCCAACCTCAGATCCTGTAGCCTCCATACCAGCCTCGGGCTCAACATCAGCAGGTGTGGCATGAGAAGGTACGTCACTGGAATGTGCCACCGGTCCCTGCTCTCGATCAGTGCCAGTGCCAATGCCAGGTGCTGTGGAAGTCGATGGTATATGCTGGTTGGCTACAGAAAGCTATCTCAAAATAGTCATAACATCATGAAATTCCTGTTGCATCTCAGATCGGAGTAGAGTGATCCTACTGTCTGATCTGAGACACGAAATCTCCTCCAATACTCTCTGAAGTCTGTCCTCAGTATCATGTCTAATAGCAGTGGATCTCCCAACTGGTGAATGAGATGTAGTAGGAGCTAGCTCTGATGGTCCAGCCTCATCAACCTGTGCCTCAGTCTCCTCACCAAGTCCCTGAGCTACCTATGTGTCATCCTCTGAATCATCCGAATATGCCATAGGAACACCAGAAGTCTTCCTGACCTAGTTGCCATCAACTTTAATGAATCCCATTCTGGTAAGGGATTTCACGATATACCTGTCAGTATGCAGCAATAGTTGGCTATCCTCTCCAGTCAGATCTACGAGGGCATCCTGGAATAACAGTGTAAAAACCATCCTGTACGGTAGATAAGCCCGTGCCCTGTGGGCTGCCTCCCTCATCTACGATATCATAATAATGGTAAGTTGAGGGCCTCCCCCTCAATCAGTCGCCTCATAAACATAAGGTCATGCTCGCTGAGCCAGTCAAATCTCCCCATCCGGGGTAAGAAAATCCTGCTGATAATATTGTGCAATAGCCCCATCTCCAATGACAGCTGATTTGCACTCACATGCACAATGCCTTTCACATTTGATCTCTCTAATATGAGCCTGAAGGTCTTTTGTTTCTCTTTTAGAACTAAATAATACTCCCCTTCTTTTGGTATATTCAGTAAACTAGAAAGCTTCTATTCACTTATCTCTATATGCTTCCCTTTAACTGTCCCTTCTAAATGAAATGCTCCCAGTGACATATTCTCAAAAAATTGATGGACTAAATTTGGATATGTCGGAACATTCAATAGACAAAAATCTTTCCATCCCTATTTTTCAAGCCAATCCCCTATATGCAGTTGTTCTTGCTCCAGAAAATTAAAATCAATGCACCTACCCGGGGTAAGTTGACGATTTCCCATAGGAATCACTTGCTGGGGTGCTTGAGGTTCTTCTTCCTGCTCAATCTGTGGTTCTTCTACTGGAGTGGAGGTGTCCAAGCATCTTTTGGTTCTCCATTCTTCCGTGACAATTTGAACCACCCGCAAGGGTTTCTTGGCAATAGCTTTGCGGGGTGCCATTGGCTAGGATTAAAGGATTGGAGGGATTTGAGAGAGTTTTTGGAAGGTTTTCTAGAGTGGAGTGTGGAGTCGGCTAAGAGGAAACGGCCAAAAATCTAAAGAACAAAGAATAGAAAACACGGAAGCCCTATTTAAAAAATGTTCGGCCCGACCTTCGAGTCAGCTCGAGCGAAAAAATAGTCTAAGGGTCAAAATAGGTCAAACTCAGTTTCTAAAGGTATCTTAAACCTAAACTAGGTTGTCTATGCTCTAAAGAAAAAATTGAAACATTTAGATAATTTTTCTTTAATTTTCAAAAATTAGGTCAAAAAGTTCAGAATGGGTCATATAGCCCTAATTCACCTCTAATTTTCTCAAATCTATCTAAACTAAGTGGTTTAGTAAAAATGTCCGATAGTTGATCTTCAGTAGGTACAAATTCTAGTTCAACAACATTGTTTAAAACATGATCACGAATAAAATGATGTCGAATTTCAATGTGCTTAGTTTGTGAGTGCTGAATTGGATTTTTAGATAAATTAATAGCACTAGTATTGTCACATTTGATAGAAATTTTTGATTGGACAACACCATAATCTTCTAGTTGTTGCTTGATCCATAACACTTGAGCACAACAGCTCCCAACAGCTACATATTCTGCCTCAACAGTAGATAGTACTATAGAGATCTGTTTGTGACAGTGCTAGGAAATCAAGTTAACACCTAGAAATTGACAGGTGCCACTTATGCATTTTCTATCTATTTTACAGCCTCCATAATCAGCATCAGAATATCTAATTAATTTCAATGATGTGTGCTTAGAATACCATAAGCCTATATTACATGTGCCTTTCAGATATTTGATAATTCTTTTAGCAGCCATGATGTATGACTCTTTTGGATTAGATTGAAATCGTGTACACATACAAACACTAAATAATATGTCAGGTCTACTAGCTGTCAAATAAAGTAAAGAACCGATCATACCTCGGTACAACTTTTGATCAATGTTTATGCCATTCTCATCTTTATCAAGTCTACATGCAGGACTCATGGGTGTTCCAATTTCTTTGCTTGATTCCATGCCAAACTTTTTGATTATCTCTTTGATGTACTTGGCCTGGTTGATCAGGATACCTTCTTTAGTTTGTTTGATTTGAAGTCCAAGAAAGTAACTTAGCTCACCTATCAAGCTCATTTCGAATTCTCCCTGCATTAGCTTAGCAAAATCTTGACACAAAGATTCATCAGTAGATCCAAAATAATATCATCAACATATATTTGAACAACTAAAATATCATTATTTTTTCTTTGAATAAAAAGTGTAGTATCAACACTACCTCTTACAAAATCATTTGTAATTAAAAACTTACTTAGTCTGTCATACCAGACTCTAGGTACCTGTTTCAGACCATACAAAGCTTTATTCAGTTTGAAAATATAATTTGGAAACTTGTGATTGATGAAACCCGATGGTTGCTCAACAAAAACTTCTTCAGATAAAAAACCATTCAAAAATGCACTCTTTACGTCCATTTGAAATAACTTAAAGTTCATAAAGCATGCATAAGCTAATAGCAATCTAATGACTTCTAATCTAGCTACTGGTGCATAAGTTTCATCAAAATCTATTCCTTTTTCTTGACTATATCCTTGTACAACCAGTCTAGCCTTATTTCTAATTACATTACCATCTTCATCTAGTTTATTTCTATAAACCCACTTAGTACCTATAACAGGATAGTCATTGGATCTTTCAACTAGGGTTCAAACATTATTTTTCCTAAATTGGTTTAATTCATCATGCATTGCTAACATCTAATTAGGATCAGTTTCAGCTTCCTCTATATTGTATGGTTCTACATGTAAAATAAAAGCAATTAAATCATGTGCATCTCTATATGCAGATCTACTTTTAACACCTTGAGATGGGTCTCCTATAATTAATTCTTTAGGGTGTGATTGTACATACCTCCATTCTTTGGGTATATCATCATGATCTTTGCTTACCTCTTCTTCATGTAGTTCACTTGATTGTTTGTCTTTAAGAGTCAAGTCTTTCATTTCATGTTCTAGAGTACATGTATCATCATCAGCAAAATCTTCCTTTCTAGAAGATGTAATGTCAGATTCATTGAAAACAACATATACAGATTCTTCAACAGTTAATGTTCTTTTATTGAAAATACGATTGGCTTTACTATTTAAAGAATATCCAAGAAAAATAGTCTCATCGGATTTTGCATCAAATTTACCAAGATTATCTTTTCCATTGTTAAGAACAAAATATTTGCATCCGAAAACATGAAAATACTTAATATTTGGTTTTCTATTGTTCCAAAGTTCATAGGGGATTTTTCTAATAATAGGTCTAATTAAAACTCTGTTCAAAATATAGCAAGCAATATTCACAGCTTCTGCCCAAAAATATTTTGGAAGATTTCCTTCACATAGCATTGTTCTGGACATCTCTTTCAAAGTATGATTCTTTCTCTCTACAACACTATTTTGCTGTGATGTTCTAGGTACTGAAAAGTTATGATCAATACCATGCTTTGTGCAAAAGTGATCAAAATACTGATTTTCAAATTCGGTGCCATGATCACTACGAATAGAAATAACAGATAAATTTTTCAAATTTGTAACTCTTTTATAAAACTTTTTGAATACATTAAAAGTTTCATCTTTATATGCAATAAACAAAACCCATGTGTATTTTGAAAAGTCATCTACAATCACAAGGCCATATTTCATACCACCTAGGCTAGTAGTCCTAGTAGGTCCAAATAAGTCCATGTGAAGTAGCTCTAAAGGTCTAGTAGTAGAAACTATATTTTTAGTATTATAAGATTTAAAATTCCCCCTCACTTGCTTTCCTAACTGACAAGCATCGCATGCATAATCAAAATTGACTTTAAATTTTGGCAAACCTTTTACTAAATCTTTTAAAATAAGTTTAGCTATTGTGTCCATACTAGCATGACCAAGTTGCCTATGCCATAGTAAACTTGATTCCTTGCTCTTGTCATTCATTGCTACAAGACTTGTGTTGCTAGACATAGCTAGATTATTAAGATCTACCATATAAATGTTACCAAGTCTGTATCCAATGAACTTAGTACTAGAGTCAAGTAGATCAACTACTATACACATTGATGACTTGAAAAAAATATTAAAATCAATGTCTAATAGCTGACTAATACTCAAAAGATCATGCTTTAATTTTTCTACAAGTAACACATTTTCAATAAAAGTAGAAGGAGTAATTTTGATTTTACCAATATCGATTATCCTTCCCTTTCGATTGTCACCGAAAGTTACCATTCCACCATCCTTCTATTCTAGGATGAAGAACTGATCAATATCACTTGTCATGTATCTTGAATAGTTGCTGTCTAGATACTATCTTTTTTTTATACTTGTGGCTGCAAGATATCCCTGCAAAACAATCATTTAACAAATTTAGGTACCCAAGTTTTCTTGGATCCTTGCATGTTAGTGAAAATGGTTCCTTTTGGAACCCAAACTTTCTTAATTTTCTTTTTGTCATTATATTTCAAATGACATTCGAAAGCTTTATGACCAAGATTATTACATACATAGCATACAATTTTTGATTTTGAATAATAATCATGAGATGATGCAAATTTATGTCTAACTTGTTTTGAACAATGAACTTAAGAACATATGAAGTAGATGCAGAAAATTTACTTAAAATAGAACCTTTATACCCAATTCCAAATTTATTATTTGATTATTTTTGATCTTTCAAAATTAATTCAAGTTTGTTAGAACTTATGGTTAGTTTTTCAACCAAGGGTTTTAGTTTTTGAACTTCCTTCTTTAAATCATCATTTTCATTTTTCAAACCTTTGTTTTTCTTAATAAGCTCTTCTTTTTCAAATTGAACAATTTTTAGTCTTTCACAAACCAAATTTAATTCCCATTGCAAGATTTGATTTCTTTCACCAAATTCATTTTTGCTTTTTTCAAATGTATCACATTGATTTTTCAAGGCTTTCATTCTTAAACTGACCTTTTTGTATTCTACTAATAATTCACAAAAAGCATTATGTAATTCATTATAAGTGAGTTATAAATTGGGTTCAAAAGTAGTTACCTTATCTTTCAAGCCCATAAGTCAGATTTGTGCAGTTTTTGTTGCTTCTTTATCCTCTTCAGTGGATGTGGTTTCATCACTATCACTCCAAGCAGCAAGCATTGCCTTCTTCTTCTTTTTAGTGAATATCTTTTTCTTCCCTTCAGGACAATCAGGATGGATGTGTCCCGGCTTCTTGCATCCATAGCAGATAGGTACTTGATCCTTATCTTTATCCTTCTCTTTTTCTTTATCTCTTTCTTTTTCTTTTCCAAAATCATCTTTTTTATATTGCTTTCTCCATCTATTTGTTTTCCTTTTGCCCATAAACCTCTTGAATTTTCTCATGACAAGGGCAATTTCATCATTTCCAAGGTCATCATCATCTGATGAGTCTGATTCTTCATTCTTATCTTCTTCAGTAGCTTTAAATGCAATGGCCTTCTTTCTTTTTGTATCTTCCTCAGTTCTTTGTTGCATAGCCAATTCATGCGTGATCAGTGATCCAAGTAGTTCATCCAGTGGCAGAGTGTTTAGGTCCTTCGCCTCCTGAATTGCTGTCACTTTGGCTTTCTACTTATCTGGTAAAGATCTTAAAACCTTTTGGACAAGATCAGCATTAGCATAAGTTATACCAAGACTCTTGAGATCATTTATGATATCAGTAAAGCGAGTATACATAGCAGATATAGTCTTACTAGGATCCATCTTAAATAGCTCATAATTATGTACAAGAAGATTGATTTTTGATGTTTTAACTTAAGATGTGCCTTCATGTGTGATTTCTAGCTTGTCCTAAATTTCTTTAACAAAATTGCAAGTTGAAATTCTGTTAAACTTATTTGGATTCAAAGCACAATACAATAAGTTCATTGCTTTGGCATTTAGTTCAGCTAATTTCATATCATTCTCGTCCCAATCCTCTTCTGGTTTGAGAACCTCTACATCATTAACTCTAATTGTGGGTGTGTGAGGTCATTTCAAGATAATTTTTCATAAATGAAAATCTATGGCTTGGATGTATATTTTCATTCTTGCCTTCCAATATGTATAATTGGTTCTGGTGAAAAGTGGATGTCTATTTGTAGATTGACCTTCGGCCAATGAAGTGCTTATGGGATGTGCCATATATCTTTACTCTAAGTAACTTTCAGAGACTTTGCTCTGATACCACTTGTTGCCCAGGTGGCTTCCCAAGAGGGGGATGAATTGGGATTAAAAACTTTTCATAATAATATACACTTTCAAATTCTTTTAGTGTTGTGGTGCAATATGCAATGAAGAAGTGATTAAGTAAAAGCAATAGAGCAATAAGAACACAATCACAAACACAAGAAAATAGAGTGGTTCGGAGCAACCGGCTCCTACGTCCACTACCCAAGTACCACTTGGGATTTCCACTATATCCCCCAAGCCAGAATACAGTGGATTATTTTACTAGGCTCATAATCTAAACCTATACACTTTAGTTTTACCGGGATCACCAAAGAAACCCTAACTCCCTTTGGTTTTAAATGGAATTATCAAAGAAAACCCAAACACTTGGTTTTAGACCGGGATCACCAAGAACCCAACTTAGATTTTACAAGGTTCACCTAAAATCCATCAACCCTCTCTTAAGACACAGCCCCTTGCTGTTCTTAGAGAGAAACAAAGATAAAGAAATGATAAGCAAGCAACTACAACAAATCGAGTTTATTTAAGTGTTGCCGATGTAGATCAAGATGAAGTCAAGCCTTGAATGCTCTTTAATACTCTTCAAGCTGCTTCCTTGCTTCTTTAATGAGTGGATTCAATGATGGAGTAGAGTTGGTGAAGCTTTGAATCCAACTTGAAAGCTCTTTGAGGTAGGTAGTTGAAAGACTTGAAGGCTCTTTGATTTCTCAATATAATTCCATAATAAAGCTCTAATCAATGTTTAATCATTCAAAAACAATTCCTTTTATAGTTTTCCAAGAGATATGGCCATTGTAGGGCTTAGGGATTCGTAAAATAGCTGTTGGAGATGAATTGGAGTTCAAATTTCAACTTCAGCAACTAGCCGTTGGAGTGTAGAAAATCGCTCTACGAGTTGGCTCGAGTTCTAGGAGTCGGCTCGAAGTCTCAGACATCCCAAAATGAAATTCTGTAAGAGTCGGCTCTTCTGGATGGAGTCGGCTCTTGCCTTCAGTCAAGTCAAAATCATAAATACCTAGAGTCGGCTCTTCAATGCAGAGTCGGCTCAAGTTCTCAGACCTTCAAAATACATAACTATGGACGAGTCGGCTCTTAGGGCTCGAGTCGGCTCGAGGTCTTAGACTTCAGAAAATTACATTCTTCCATGAGTCGGCTCTTAGGATGGGAGTCGGCTTTTGATGCTAAAACATTGAGCTCTTGATCCAAGAGTCAGCTCTTGTAAATCTTCAAAAAATGCTTCAAGTTTCTCCAAAAATCTTCAACATTGAATCAACTAGAAGCTAATCTACATACTCTATAATTTTTATAATTTTTAGCCCATTTTACAAGATTACAAGATTGATAAAGCTAGGGCTTTTACAAGTTCAAGTTCATAAAACTTTATACACAATTGAATTTCCTTCCAATCAATTTGAAAACAATTTTAAACTAAAGGTAGCCAATTTCCTGCAAAACTTTGAAAAGAATTAGTATCAAATACATGCTCTAATATTTTGTGATCATCAAAATCATTCCAGGGGTCAACACTCTTCCTTCCTTCCGGCTGCCCTTTACCTTCAAGGCAACCAGGTTAGTCTCCCTTTGTCTTTTCCTTCTCCTTCGACTAGGTCGAGTCCTCCTTTAGAACCCTCCCAAAATCCAACTTTCTTGTTCTTCCTCCTTGTCCTGCCTTAGATAGCCCCCTCAAGTCGGAACCATCATCCCTTTAGCAACCCCGATGAGGCAGGGTCCTCTCGATCGAGGACTCCATCCTCTGATAAGAAGGAGGTTCCTCTTTGCATCCGTAGGGATCCTCGTCCGACCGACATAGTCATAGGAGAACCTAGGGCTTCCCTTCCTGTTTCTTTTGCTCCTATGGTCCCTCCTAGACCTTCCCGTTCGACCGGGCCTCTGACATCGTGTCAACGATGATCGGAGAGGACCTCTCTGTAATCTGAGATACTTACGGGATCTCGGACTCCATCCGGCTCTCGATCCCGGGACTAGGGGAACGGGTCACCTCCAATGGCCCGGGTCGGATCGCCCTCTACGAGGAATTCTTTGTTGGGGGTCTTTGCTTGCCTTTTCTTCCTTTCTTTCTTTCCATGCTCAGTCACTATCATCTTGTCATCGCTCAGTTGGCCCCGAATGCAGTTAGGGCTGTTAACTGCTTCATCGTCTTTTACCACTTTCACCGGATCGTTGCCCATTTTTTCTTGTTCAGGGCCTTCTTCATTCTGAAACGCCACCCGACCGAGGACAGGTGGTGGTTTGTTTCTCCTCACCTGAAGGGCATCAAATTTGAACTCCCCTCTTCCATCAAAGGATGGAAGAGTAAATACTTCCTCGCTTCCATCAAAGGAGTTGACTGGGTCTGGAGCGATCCGGACCAGACTCCAAACTGAAACTCCCATGTCGAGGCTAGTGATCGAGAAGTATATGACCAGCTCATTTCTGACCAGATCCCCTCCCTTGAGGTTCTGCTGTCAAAGTAAAACCTATTTGATGCCATGGTTAGCCTAATCCGGGAGCTAGGTGAGTTCGGAACAATGCTTCTTCTTCCTCTACGAGCCTTCTTAGGTCCGAGGTTGACCTTTGTTTCCTTCTTCCTGCAGGCATGAAGTTCTCTGTGGAGCAGCTCTTGGAGTCCACCCAAAATAGGAGCGTATCGACAGGGCCTAGGGAGACCCCGTCGAAGAGGGCCTGGACTGAGCCCAGCCAAGGGCCTAGGCCCACTATAGCCTTTGGCCCAAAGGGGAGGGCGGCTGAGCTGGTCCCCGGTTCATCAAGGCAGCAAATTCAGCTCTCGGCCTAGGAATCTGGCATGAGTGTGCAGAACCGACCCGCCGCTGTCACCGCTATCCAGCCTTCGAAAGTTATCGAGGTGGATACGGGGAGAGAGGAGAGGAGGGAGTGACCACCAATGGCACCATCGATCATGGCGGCGAGCTCCACCCGAACGACTGAGACACCCTCAGCGACCCCTTCCCAGGCACGGCGGTAGTCCAAGCATCACCGAGGATCGTTGTCCGAAGAGCATCGATCGAAGTGATGCCGAACTCCACGATCACCTAGGATCGAGCGATGGTTGAGTGCATGATGGATTTCGCTATCCAGCCACGCGACCACCATGAAAGGGAAGGCAGGCCGCTATCGGAGGCCATTCATGGCATTTTTCCTCACCTCTTCACGGTAAGCCCTTCTCTCTTTTTTCTTTTTTTTTGGAATTGCCATGACTGACATTTTTATTGGTGCAGGTCAGGATGGACCTCCTCCTCATCCATGATTATTGTGCCTAGTGGGCAAAGAGAGAGGACCTGAAAGAGCAGGAGTTCGCGGGGCTAGCGACTGAGGCCAAGAAAAAGACTAAGAGGGCCCAGGCCACGGAAGCGAGGAACAGGGCCCTCCAAGCTGAGGTGGCCGACACCGAGAGGCAGGTCAGGGATCTTGAAGTATCCTTATCCCAAGAGAAAGATCAGGCCAACCGCCGGGCGGAGGAGCTCAAAGCCGAGGTGGCCCAAGCGGAGGAGTGGTCTTAGACCCTTCGAACTCAATTGGAGATGGCTCAAGCATAAGTGTCAGCAACTGAGGAGAAGGCTGCTGGGGTAGTAGCTTTGATGGAAGCCACTAAGAAGGAGGCTACCAAGGCAGTGCCCAAGTTCAGGGCCTCGACGGAGTACGTCGATGAAGTCCGGGAGGCGACAATGGACTCCTTCATCAAGGGGTACAGGGTCTGCCAGTCTCAGGTGGCCCAACAATTCCCGGAACTAAAACTAGATGAGGTTGCTCTTTCAGGAGTTCCAAGCAGAGGTTTAGAGGAGGTAGCGGCTCATGTCGAAGTGGAGGAGGCGGGACCTGTAACCGACGTGGAAGCAGTCCCTCTGGCGGAGGTCCAGGAGGATGTCGGCGTGCCTCACCATCATCCCGGGAAGGAGTCGGCAGGGCAATAGCCTTCGAGCCTAAGGACTTCACTAAGTTTACCTTTCGGCTCTTTGAACTTAGGGACTCACTTCTCCTCTTATTTTGGGATTGCCTGCCCTATCGGGGGTCCTCCAATGATGTAATTATTCAATCCGACTTCAATGAAATTTCATTTCCTTCCATCGGATTCTTGTACTTTTGGTTGTCTCAGCTCCCTTTGGCAATTGCTCATGCATATATTTCTGCTATAGTGCCCCATCCTGAGGCATCCGGCTTCCAGTCCTTCTCGGTAGCGTTCTAGGTGTAGTAGGCAGCCAGCGAGAGAATTCAGGAACTTCACAAGTTACCTCTACTGTGCTGGAATCATTGTTGCAAGACTCCATGCATCTTCTCGGAGCTAGTTGCTTATCTTGGGGACTTTTTAGCTAAGTCAAGAGCTAGTGGATGGCTTGAGGGGGCCTGAGTGGCCTTGAGAGACCATCTCCAGGTGCCCAGGATGCCACCAAGCCAGGGATCTTAGCTTGAGAAGTCCTGAAGATGTCCTCGTCGATCCAGGATTCAGTAGGCGAGGTGCGGAGCTTCTGTAATCTACCAGCTTGCCGTTGCCAAATTGAAAATTCAGTGAATTGAGTACGGGGCTTTTGAAGTTTTCTAGCTTCAAGGTACGGGGTTTCTGGAATTTTCTGGCTTGCATCGCGAACTGGAAGTTCACTGGATTGAGTACGGGGCTTCTAGAGTTTCTTAGCTTCGAGGTGCGGGGCTTCTGGAGTTTCCCGGCTTGCCATCACTGAACTGGGAGTTCAGCGGATTGAGTGCGAGGCTTCTAGAGTTTCATGGCTTTGAGGTGTGGGGCTTCTGGAGTTTTCTGGCTTGCTATCAACGAACCAGGAGTTCAGCGGATTGAGTGCAGGGCTTTTGGAGTTTCCTGGCTTTGAGGTGCGAGATTTCTAGAGTTTCCTGGCTTTGAGGTGCCGAGCTTCTGGAGTTTCCCGGCTTTAATTGCTAGACCTGGGGTCGGGCAGTAATATTCCTGCAAGGAAAAGATAATTTTGCATCAAAAGAAATTCTTTTGTTAATGAGAGGAAGCCTTACATCATTGGTAGTACATCCTTAAATTGTTGGCATTCCAAGTTTGTGGAAATCAGGCACCATCAAGCTTGACGAGGTAATAGGCTTCACGAGGAAGGGCTTCGACTACTTTGTAAGGGCCTTCCCAGTTCGGGGAGAGCTTGCCACATTCCCAAGGCTAGGAGGCTTATACCCGTCGCAGCATCAGATCGCTTGGGCGGAAGGTCTTTGGCTTTACCCGAGAGTTGTAGTACCGGGCCACTCACTGCCGGTAGGCCACCATCCAAAGTCGATCCTTGTCCCTCATTTCTTCAAGGAGATCCAAGTTAAGTAGAAGGTGAGCTAGGTTATCAGCCTCATCATATTGCTCTACCCGCAATGTGGACAGACCCATCTCCACCGGGATCACGATTTTGGTGCCAAAGACGAGGTTGAAGGGTGTCTCGTCTGTGGCCGTTCGAGGTATTATGTGGTAGGCCTAGAGAATACTAGGATGTTCTTCGGCCCACATGCATTTGGCTTGATCTAGCCTAGCTCGAAGCTCCTGGAGGATGGTCCAGTTGGTCATCTCGGCCTCTCCGTTGGTCTGAGGGTGAGCCACTAAGGTGAAGCAATGATGAATATTAAGGCCGGCACAGAACTATTCAAACTCCCAGTTGTCGAACTGTCATCCATTGTCAGTGATGATAGTGTAAGGGAGCCCAAAGCAATAGATAATCGACTTCCAGAAGAACTGGTTGACCTTGGCTTTGGTGATCCATGCCAACGATTTGACCTCGACCCACTTGGTAAAGTAGTCGATGGCTACTATCAGGAACCTGCGGTGCCCGAATGCGAGAGGAAAGGGATGAAGGATGTCCATCCCCCACTGAGCAAATGGCCAGGGGCGGAGAGCTGGGAGAGTGGCACGGCCAGTTGACGCTGTATGCAGGTGTGGCGCTGGTAGTAGTCATACTTCTTCATGTAATTGGCTGTGTCCTCCTTCATAGTTTCCTAGTAGTATCCTTGGCGAAGGGCTTGTACGCCAACATCCTGCCCCCCACATGATTCCCGCAGAGACCTTCGTGCATCTCTTGGAGTACAAAGGTCATCTTTGAGGGTCTCAAGCACTTTAGAAGTGGATAAGAGTAAGACCTGCGATAGAGTTGCCCGTCTGTTAGTATAAAGTGCGCTACCTTCTTCTTGACAAGGTCGGCCTTTGCACGATCTTCGAGCTGGGTACCATCGGTGATGTATCTAATGTATCGATCCATCCAGTTGGATTCTGGGGTGACTTGCTAAACTTTCTCGGATGCCTCGTAACTTGGAGCCTGGAGGTACTCGACGTAGGCGCGCCCCAGCGATGAGTCCAGCAGGGTCACGAGCCTGGAGAGGGCATCGGTGCAAGCATTATCTTCACGAGAAATTTAGAGATGCTGAAGCACCGAAAGCCCACCGTGTTCGAGTGCACATGCTCCAAGTACTTTGACATTTGACGGTCTCGGGCCTCGAATTCTCCTGAGACTTGTCTAGCCACCAGTTGAGAGTCGGTGAAGACCTTCAGGTTGGGTATACCCAGTTTGTGGGAGACTCTCAGTCCCGTGAGGAGTACCTCGTACTCTGCATGGTTGTTGGTGGCCACGAATCAGAAGCGGAGTGCACACTCGACTATGACCCTGTAGCCATTGGTGAGAATGAGGCCTGCTCCGCTCCCTCCCGAGTTGGATGTGCCACCCACGTGGAGGACCCAGACCTCCTCCTCGACCTCGGGCTCCATTTTGTGCTCCTGGGGGCTTTCCTCTGGCTCTTCGTCCATGCCTGCACACTCGACCAAGAAATCGATCAATACCTATGCCTTTTGGGACGATCTCAGTCGGTAAGTGATGTCAAACTCACTGAGCTTCAGCACCCACTTGGTCAGATGTCCGGACGTATCAGGACGACTGAGTATGGCCCTCAGCGGTTGGTCCGTTAAGACCATGATCGGGTATGCTTGAAAATATGGCCCAAGGTATCGAGCAGACATTATGAGTACAAAAATTAGTTTCTCACAGCGGGTATACCCGACCTCTGCATCTCGGAGGAGCTTGCTGGGATAGTACATTAATATCTAAACTTTGTCTTCGTCTGTGCGGACAAGGACCGAACTGATGGCCCCTGGGGTAACTGCCAGGTGCAGGAGGGCTCCTCTCCATCCTTCGACCTGGAAAGCAGCAACGGTGATGCTAGGAACTTCTTCAACTCTTCGAAGGCTTCCCGACACTCCTTTGTCTAGGTGAAGTCATGCACCTTGCGCATCACCTTGTAGAAAGGTAGGCGGCGATCAGTAGATCATGAGATGAACCGACTCAAGGCTGCGATCCGGCCCATGAGGTGCTGGACTTGCTTCTTCGAGGTGGGATGCTCCATGTCGACAATCGCTTGGACCTTCTCAGGGTTGGCTTCGATCCCCCTCTGGGTGACCATAAAATCCAGGAACTTTCCAACTGCCATGCCGAAGGCACACTTCGCTGGGTTCAGCTTCATCTGATATAGGCGAAGGTTTTGGAAGGCCTCCGCCAAGTTCGCAACATGGTCCAACTCCGATTTGCTCATGACGAGCATGTCATCCACGTAAACTTGCATATTGCGATCGATTTGGTCTTTGAAGACTTTGTTGACCAGCCATTGGTATGTGGCACCAACATTCTTCAGGCCGAATGGCATCATCCGGGAACAATACCTCCCCCGGTTTGTGATGAAGGCAATGTGTTCCTCATCCTCTAGGTGCATCCAGATTTGATTATACCCGGAGAATGCATCCATAAAGGAGAGCAAGCAATGCCGCAAGGTGGCATCAACCAGTTGGTCGATCTTCGAAAGGGGTAAGCTATCCTTTGAGAAGGCTCAGTTGAGGTCAGTGTAATTTACACAGATCCTCCATTTTTCATTGCTTTTCTTGACCATGACCACGTTCGCCAGCCAACTAGGATACTGCACTTCACGAATGAACCTGGTCGTGAGGAGCTTCTCCACCTCCTCGTTGACTACCCACTGCCTCTCTGGGATAAAGCATCTCTTCTTCTGCCGGACCGGACGACACATCAGGTTGATGTTCAACCTGTGAGTAATGATGTCGGAGGGAATCCTTGGCATGTCTGCCATAGTCCAGGCGAACACGTCCGCATTTGCTTGGAGGAAATTCAACAAGCGAGCCCACTCTTCTTCTTGTAGCTGGGCCCCAATTTGCACCATCTTCGATCGCTCTGCACCGAGGGAATATGTCAATAGATGCTCAACTAGGCCGCCCCTGGGGTCCTGTGCCCTTTGGTCGAGGTCGTTGATGCTGGAATCCTCCTCGGCACTTCTGGTCCTTGAGACAGCTTGCAAACAGTGTTGGATCGACTAAGGTGCCCCCTCATCTCCCCTATACCATAAGGAGTAGGAAACTGTACTAGCAGCACTTTGTGGAGATGACCGCATCGAGCAAATTGAGCCTGGGGTGGCCAAGGATCACGTTGTAAGTAGAAGAAGGAGCCTAACAACCATGAAGGTCATCATGATTGTACTCTGCTGAGGTGGTGATCTAGCATTTATAGAGAGAGTGATCTCTTCTTCAACCCCCACAGAGTCTCCAGTAAAACTGAAAGGAGGTGTGCACTAGCTTCAGTCGAGCAGAGGATAAATTCATCTTGGAGAAGGTATCATAAAAAAGGATATTAGTTGAACTTCCATTATCGACCATAATCCGCTTTATAGGATGCCTGGAAATTGTCATCTCGACAACCACGACATCATTATTTACATTTTCACTTCTGGTTCCCTCCTTCCTCATAAAAGGGAGTACATTTTCTAACCTCTACCCCTCCTGGGCTCTCTTAGAAGTACGCTCTATTCCCCAATATATCATATCTACAGGCTTCTCGTTGAGCCGATTGTCGACTAGAGGGACAGGAGGAAGAGCTGCAAGTGCTTGAGGTTCTGTCGGGATCTTACCCCCCATGAACTTTTCGAGGTAACCCCTTCTTATTAGATCTTCAATCTCTCTTTTGAGATGGCGGCATTTCTCGATGTTGTGGCTATAGTCGTGGTGAAACTAATAGTACTTTGTCTTATCACGACCGTTGGATGTTCTCAATGGGGGAGGGCGGCGTAGGTAGTGCTCGTCCTTAATTTTCATGAGGATTTTTGACCTCGGGGTGAGAAGAAAAGTATATCTTTCTTCTGAGATGGGGCTGCTCTTTGACTTCGATCATGGTCGAAAGTCTAGGGTCGGTCCAGGCCTCCGCATCTTGGATGCCTCTCCCAGAGGCTGCTTCTTCAGTTGTTTCCTGTCCAACTCTCTCTTGGTGAGGTTCGCCTCCTCAGCATGGATGTACTTGTGGACTCGGAGGAGGAGGTCAAAGTACGTCTTTGACAGCTTCTTGTCTAGGAAGTAGGTCATGCGGGAGGTCCTGAGCCCTCTCTTCAGTGCCAGCATGGTGACGGGCTCATCCAGGTTGTATATCTCCAGTGCGACAACCTTGAAGCGGGTCACATAGTCCTGCAAGGACTTATGGTTTTGCTGCTTGATGGAGAAAAGACTGTCTACCTCTCATGGCACCTTTCAACAAGCATCGAAGTGGGCCACAAATCTCCTTTCTAGTTATGCAAAGGAGTTGATGCTTTTAGGCTCGAGGTGGGTAAACCAGACTCGAGCGACCTTCTGAAGAGTGGCTGGGAAGGCGATGCAGAAAAGGGCATCAGTCGCCCCCTGGACTCTCATGAGAGCCTTGTAGCTCTCCAGGTGGTCCAGGGGATCGATGGTCCCATCATAGGGATCCACCTGAGGTATACGGAACCGACTCGGGATTGACTCCTCTTGGATTTCTTAAGAGAATGGGGGACGGACATCATGGCCCACTGGCTCACGGGAAGAGCCCTGCATATTTGCAAACTGGCGGGATAGTTCCACCAGCTTATGCTCTTATTCTTCTAGGCGCTTTTCAGCCATGCACCTGATGGCCTCGTCAGTGGAACCTTCCACCAAGGCCCTCAGAGGAGACGAAGATGATAGCTAAGGAGGGTCGTGATGGAAAGCCTTGCCTCGATGACTTTGACGGTGCTTAACAGCGGCACGCTCGAAGGCCGGAGACCGGCTCTCTCGGTCGACTGACCTAGTCCATTGTCTCTTTGCCGGGGTCTGATGGCTTCCCTGGGGATCAGTCACGGCCCATGATAGCGATGACCTTCCTTGGAAGGAGCACAGGCTATCGTGAGGTATGGCAGCTTGGGCCGTAGGGGTCCCTGGCTGCTAATGGGTGGCTAGGGATCAGTGCTGATGTTGCAACTGTCGCACTGTCACAATCAGAACCTGCATCTGCTGGGCAAGCATGGCTAGCTGGACATCTACTGGGGGTGGTTGTGGTAGAACGGGGAGTTCCCTCTTTAGGCTGTGTGGACCCCCGTGAGAAGGGAGGTCTCCCCATGGCTGGTGGAGGCTTTCCACGCACGTGTCACCACCATGCCTCGGATGGAGTCATTTGCAAGGGGATTAGTTTTATTCGGAATGTGTCCTGCCCTTCTTCCTGGTGCGCCAATCTATTGCCGCCTATACCGCCGTGGCCTACAACTCCAACGTGGTGCCGGATGTTAGCCTCCTTACTCAAAATTCAGCACGCGTACCTGGACCTGCAAAAGAAAGGAGACCCGGGCCGGGGATTTCGGCGGGGGCACTCCGATGATCAAGTTAGTGGGCGATCTAGAAAAATAGATCCTCCTCGGTGGATCCCTGTGCGATCTCCACGCATGGAGGAGTTTTTAAGGAAATAGTAGAGTGGGAGTAGTGGCGGAGAAGGAGGGCTTAAGCAATGGTGGCTGTCTGTTAAGACTCTTCCGACGAGTTCTCTGGTAACCTCAGAGCGCTCTCTTGCTTGCTCTCCCTCTACGCTTACCTCCTTTGAAGGCCCTTAGGACATCTTTTTTAGACCACCCTATTACCCACCTTGGGTTCTCCCCCTTCTAGGGGTGCTCGAAGGTCAGCGCCCCGTGGGTCGTGCCCCGGCGCTCCCTCCCTTCATGGTAGGGAGTTATGTCGTGGGTTCTGACTTCTGACAAGTTACCATGCTTGGAGAAATTTGGCATAGCCTCGATCCGGTGATAGCCGCTCCCGGGTTTGAATCCCCTGGAATGGCTTTCTTCTTCCGGGCGACGCGAACGGTTGGCTGGGAAATGCAGTGCCTCGATTGGAGCACTCTTTCCTAACTGATGTAAACAATGGTAGAAGAGATCCTAGTGCTCTGGGGAGACACCCTTCTGTAGGTCGGTGCACTTCCCCTTCATAGGCCTTGGACAGCGTGCCACCGTCCAATGGATATAGTGGCATTTCCTACTTTCGCCCCTATTGCTTTTGAGACGCGGTCGACCTTGGCCAGTGGGACAACCTCGAGTCGGTAAACCTTTCCACCGAAGGGCACTCGACTTGAGGGGAGGGAGCTCGACCTCGTTCGAGGCGGGCTCGACCCTGGGGGAGCCGCCCGGCAGAGGAGCTCGAAAAGAGGGAGCTCGACTTCGGCCAAGGCGGATTCAACCTCGGGGGAGCCGCCTGGTGGAGAAGCTCGAAAAGAGAGAGCTCGACTTCGGCCAAGGCGGATTCAACCTCGGGGGAGCCGCCTGGTGGAGCTCGACTTCAGCCGAGGAGGGCTCGACCTCGAGAGAGCCGTCCGACGGAGGAGCTCGAAAAGAGGGAGTTCGATTTCGGTCAAGGCAGGCTCGACCTCGGGGGAGCTACCCGGCGGAGGAGCTCGAGGAAAGGTACTGACGTGGCAACTTCTGCCAGTACGACCGTCAACTGGATCTAAGGGGGACTCCACGTCAGCGATCCTGCCATATCAATATGTATAACATATTATTTTTAATACTAATAATTGTTTTGATCAGGAAAGTAAAAAAATAGAAATAATATATTAAATAATCTCATTATATAAATATAAAGTATAATAATATATTTCTGCTCTAATTTAAAATTATCATTGAATAATAATAGAAATACAAGTATAATATAATGGAACATATAATATAAATAATATATATATAATATAATATTATATAATTATTTTATATTAATGGTATTTTGATATATTAAAATTTGTTTGTTGGATTGAAGGATATTTTTATATTTAAATTTTAGTCTAAGATTACTATAAAATTATCTTGGATTTCCCATATCAAAGATAGGTATCTAAATGCTAAGTTGGGGGCTGATCCGAGAAGTGAAGTTGATTTGAGATCGCTGTTATTTAGAATCATTGTGGTACATTCAAATATATCGATCTCATTAATTTTATCTGCATCGCCATTAATTTTGAGATGATCTCATCATACCAAATGCGTCCTAATTTTATTATATCAACTTATGGCCAAACTGTTCACGGATTTGGCATCCATTCTTGATCAAAGCATGCGATGCGGATGGCTTGTGGTTCAATTGAAAGCCCAAATGGTTTTGGCTCCCCCCGGCTCGATATGGCTTAAAGTTCAGTTGGATCGGGCCAACGAAGACCAACCTAACTCCACGTTTGGTCAAACTAAGGGGTTCTAGAGACTTAGACCGGCCTTAGTTGTTGCCCAATCTTAATCTAAAATATACGACGCACAAAAAAGTCAACATTCATGAGCACGCTTGTCCTGAGATTGCTTGCAAAATTTAATATGTAAACATTTCCCCGTCAAATACATTCATAATGTCTATTGAAGTTATTATTTCTAGATTTTTTTTACTAAATAATTTATTAATATATAGGTACTTTATGATGATTTTGACCCCTACAAATTCGCCGGGAGGAGAAAGAAAAGTCCAAAGACGACTCTCGAAATGGGATACAATCGAGAAGATGAGAGGCACAGGATGCCTATGTCTACTTGTGTAGAATTAGTCCTGTTGTGGTCTCGTATGGGATGGAAGAGTGGTTTATATTATATATATATATATTGATTTAGAATCAATATGAGGCTAATGATATCTTCCCATCCTTATTAAGAAAATTTCTATACATGGATAGGAGCTGCCTTCCTATATTTTTTAGAAAAGGTTCCTTGGGAATTTTTATACGAAGAGGAAGGGCATCATAGTCGCAGATTTGATCCTTACTTGGCACACCAATGTTACAACCAGGGACTCATGGTTTGGTATGTAATATATTATCTATTGCCGACCTTACCATCACGGCCTGCAGCTGTGATGTGATGCTGGATGTCAGTCCCTTTACTCCGGAATCCCGCGATTCCCGGTCCTGCAAAACAGAGTTAGAGACTCGGGCCAGGAATCTTGACGAGGGCACTTCGACGATCAAGTCAGCGGACGGTAAAGAGGAACATATCCCCCAAGATAGATTCCACTTCGATCACCGTGCTCGGAGTGGAGTTTTCAATAGAGAATTGAATAAAAGAGGTTCAAGGGGGGATGCTCGAGTCGTGGTCGTTATGTCCGTTGGGACTTTCTTCAGGAGTCTTTCGGGAAGTTCCCGTGCCTTCCCTTCGCTCGTTCTCCCTTTTTTCGGACTTGTGCTCTTTTTGGAGTTGCTTCCTTTTGGAGTTGCTTCCTCTCCTCCTTTCCTTGCTCAGTGCCCTTTTAGATCACCAATCCTCCTAGTGCCTCGATTCTCGCCCTCCAGGGGGCTCAGGGGTCAACGGAGCTCGCTGGAAGCACTCCCGAGGTCATTACCCCTTATAGTAGGGAGTTAAGCCATGAACCTTGTTTCCTCAGTGGGCTATCACCATTGGAAAAATTTTGCAGGGCCTCGATCCGGGGTGGCCGCCCTCGGGTCTGAAGCTCCCAACACGGCCTTCTCTTTTTGGGCGGTTCAGGTGGTTGGTTGCAGGATCTAACACCTCGATTAGGGCACCCTTTCCCAACTGGTGCAAATGAGGTTATGCACGCCTTTCTAGCCTTGGGGCGCCGTACTGGGTGCACCGCACTGCGCGTGCCGGCTTCACTGGCAGTCTCGGTGCCGGTGCCTTCATTCTTCTCCATGCTTCTAAGGAGAGGGCTCGACTCTGGCCGAGGTGGGCTCGACCCTTGGAGAGCCACCCGGTGAAGGAGTGGAGAGGGCTCAACTCCGGTCGAGGTAGGCTCGACCCTTGGGGAGCTACCTGGCAAAGGAGCGGAGAGGGCTCGACTTCGATCGAGGTGGGATCGACCCCTGGGGAGCCACCTGGCGAAAGAGCGAAGAGGGCTCCACTCCGGCCGAGGTGGGCTCGACCCATAGGAAGCTACCTGGCAAAAGAGCGGAGAGGGCTCCACTTCAGCCAAGACGGGCTTGACCCTTGGGGAGCCACTTGGCGAAGGAGCACTGAGGGCTCCACTTCGGCTGAGGTGGGCTCGACCCTTGGAGAGCTACCTGGCGAAGGAGCAGAGAGGGCTCGACCCTTGGGGAGCCACCTGGTGAAGGAGCGAAGAGGGCTCGACTCCGGTCGAGGTGGGCTCGACCCTTGGGGAGCCACCTGGTGAAGGAGCGGAGAGGGCTCAACTCCGATCGAGGTGAGCTCGATCCATGAGGAGCCACCTAGCGAAGGAGCAGAGAGGGCCTGACTCCGGCCGAGGGGGACTCGACCCTTGGGGAGCCACTTGGCGAAGGAGTGGAGAGGGCTCGACTTCGGTTGAGACGGACTCGACCATGGGGAGCCACCTGGTGAAGGAGCTTGGAAAGATGTCCGACATGGCGACTTCTACTTGCCTTCCCGAGGTGTACGCTATGTCAACGGTCTTGCCACATCATTTGCCCCAACTCCCAAGTCCCATCGAAACGTTGCGACGGGATGAAGGAAGTTAATGCGGGGCTGACATGGAAGAATGAAAATCCTGGTATAATTATTGTCACGATCGCCACCACTTCGCATGCCGTGCCTCGATGTCAAATGCGTGGGCGCCACGTTTGCGAGTTTGAGGAACCATAATTACGTCGTGCTAGATTCAAGACGATTTTTAGCAAACCGAAGCTTCTACACCGGTAGTTTGCACACGTGGTGCTCATCTGATGGCAGAGATGAAAAAGGGGCCACACGGTCGTTGTCGATCGACTTTTAAAAAGAGAGGAGACTTTCCAGAAACTGACTTCTTTCGAATCTTTCACGCTTCACCAGCGATTCAGAGTTTCTTCTTCTTCCTGGCTGTCCCCTTTTGCCAAGTCAAACAGGCTGGTGTTCTGTGACCCTCCTCCTTTTCCTTCTTCTTCTTTCCGACCGACAGCATTTTAAGTTCTCCCCCCTTCTTAGGTGGACCGAAACCTTATCCTAGGTCTTCCATATTCTTCTTCTTCATATTTGCTTGCTTGAATGGCTCCTTCGGGCCGACATCCTCGACCCTCTAGCAACCCGAATGAGGCAGGCCCCTCCCAGTTGAGGACTCTATCTTCTGATGAGGAAGATGTAGTCCCCGTCGAAGTCCAGAGGTGCCTGCATCCTGGCGGGATAGTCATAGGAAGCCCTAGGGTTCCTGCCGCTCCTTCTGTCCCTACTGTCGCCCCTCTGGTGGCAGCGGCTTCGACCGGTCCCTCCAGCATTATTTCGACAATGATCGAAGAGGATCTTTCCCTGATCCGGGAAACATACGGGATCCCGGATCTCATCCGGCTCTCGCTCCCAAGACCACGGGAGCGGGCCGTCTCAAGCAGTCCGGGTCGGATCACCTTTTACGAAGAGTTCCTTGCCGGGGGCCTTCGTTTTCCTCTCCACCCCTTCTTTCTTTCTTTTCTTAGCCACTTTCGCCTCGTGTCGGCCCAGTTTACTCCCAACGCCATTAGGGTCATCTCTGGCTTCATTGTCTTCTGCAACTTTAATGGGTTTGTCATTCGTTTCTCTTTGTTTAGGGCTCTTTTCATCTTGAAGCGCCAGCCCACCGATGACGGGTGGTGGTTCCTTTCTCCCCGGCCCAAGTGCTTTCGATTCGACCTCCCCACTAAAATTAGGGGATGGAAGAATCAGTATTTCTTCGCTTCAGTTGAGGGCATCGACTGGGTCTGGAGCGATCTGGACCGGTCCTTGAATCGTAACTCCCAGGTGGAGCCGGCTGACTGGGAAGTTTTCACCCAACTAATTAGCGACAAGCTCCCCTCCCTTGAGGTTCTGCTAACATAGTAGAACTTGTTCGATGTCGAGATCAGCCCGATCCGAGAGCTTGGTGAGGTTTCACTGGGTGTGTCTCCATGTCTCTCTCTCTCTCTATTTTTTTTTTGAGGCTGACAGTCCTTTACCCCCCCTTTTTTTATAGGGATGAAGTATTCCGCGGAGAACCTGATGGAGTCCACCCAGAAGAGGAATGCTTCGGCCGGACCCAGGGAGACTACGCCGAAGAGGGCCCGGGTGGACACCGACCGACGGGCACGGCCCACTTCAACTTCGGAGCCGAGGGTGGCTGATCCCGACCCCAGGCCCCCCCCAGCAGCGGGTTCCCTCCTTGGAGATCGTCGACGTCGATGAGGGGAGGGCAGGTGAGTGGCCTACCTCACCTCTGGTGCGGCTGACCAGGGTGGTGGGACCTTCAGTAACGGTTGAGGTCCCTCTGCGGTCTTCGTTGCCAGTTGCCAAGGAGGCCCCGGCACCGACTTCCTCAAGACTCGTGAATGTGCCGACGGGTGTTCCGTTGAATGCTTCAGTCATCCGGGACGTCGGGTTGGCGGGGCGGATGATGGAGTACGCCGTCCAGCCTCGGGATCGCCACATGAAGGGAGGCCGGGACTACGCGATGGCACTCCAAGGAATCCTCTCGTAGCTTTTCTCAGTAAGTGCCTGGCCTTTTATTGTTCCGATCAGATTGCGAAGAGACTAACCTCTTTCTTCGATGCAAACCGGGATCGACATGCTACTGCTCCAGGAATTTTATGCCTACTAGGTGAAGAAAGAGGCTGAGAAGGAGATGAGACTGGCCAACCTTGCGGTAGATGTGAAGGACTTAATTGAGAAGGGGCAGGAGATGAAGGAGACCAACAAACTCCTTCACCGAGATCTATCCCGGACTGAGGGGCGCAACAAGGACCTTGAGGCATCCCTGTCCAAGGAGAAGGCACGAGCAAGGCACCGCATCGAGGAGATTGCAGCGGAATCTCCCACCTGGATGGACGGTCCCGGTCCCTCGAGGTCCGGGTCAACGAGGTGCTTGCGGAGTTGGCGGCGGTGAATGACAAGGCACAAGGCGCCTCGGCACTGATGGAGGCTACCAAGAAGGAGTCCCTCGAAGCCGTGTTCAGGTTCCGGGCATCGCCGGAGTTTAAGGATGAGGTCCATAAAATAGCTGTGGACTCATTCATCAAGGGCTTCGAAGCTTGCCAGGAGAAGGTGGCTTCGATGTACCCAAAGCTCGATCTGAGGGGAGTCGTCATCGATGGTGGCATAGAGCGGCCTGAAGAAGTGGGGGCTAGAGTGGCTGAGGAGGCGACCATCGAGTAGCCGGCTATGCAGGCGAAAGCGCCAGCGAAGACCAAGGAGCTGATGGTCCACCGGTGCACCGACCCGGGAAGGAGCCGGCGACCCAGTGATCTCTGGGGTTATCCTTGCATTTAGCATAGGGTTTTTGTTTTGTCTTTGGGATTGCTCGGCCTGTCGGGGATCCCCCAAGTTGTAAAAAATCTCATGAATTTAATGAAGCACCTTTTGTTCCTTCTCATTTCTGCATTCCAGCCTTCTACTTTGGTTCACTATGCTTTTTATAATGTAAGGAACATTTTTTTTGTTTGACTCCAAATTCGATCCTCCCTAGAATGCCTTAGTCGTTGCAGTGACTTAGAGAAAAATCGGAAGCCTTTAAAGTGGTCGCCTATACTAGACTAAAGCTTCTGCTGAAAGAATCCGGGAACCCGTCGAGCGCTAGTGATCCTCAGGTTCCTATCCTGAGTGCCGGGCTTGAAGAGTTTCTGATCTTGATTTACCATGCTTCATGAGTTTCCTGCGCTGGCATTTCTGGTCTTGAGGTGCCGGGCTTGAAGAGTTTCCGATCTTTAGTTACCGGGCTTCATGAGTTTCTGGTGCCGGGGTTTCCGTTCTTGAGGTGCTGGGGTTGAAGAGTTTCCGGTCTTTAGTTACCGGGCTTCATGAGTTTCCAGTGCCGGGGTTTCTGGTCTTTAGGTGCTAGGCTTCTGGAGTTTCTGGTCTTTAGGTGCCGAGCTTGAAGAGTTTTCGGTCTTTAGTTACCGGGCTTCATGAGTTTCCGGTGTTGGGGTTTCCGGTCTTTAGGTGCTGGGCTTCTGGAGTTTCCGATCTTGAGGTGCTGGGCGTGAAGAGTTTTTGGTCTTTAGTAAACGGGCTTCATGAGTTTTCGGTGCTAGGGTTTCCGGTCTTTAGATGCCGGGCTTTTTGGAGTTTCCGGTCTTAAGGTGCCAGGCTTGAAGAGTTTTCGATCTTTAGTTACTGGGCTTCATGAGTTTCCAGTGCTGGGATTTCCGGTCTTTAGGTACCGGGCTTCTGGAGTTTCCAGTCTTCGTTCGCCAATCATGGGGTCGGCGATAGCATTCCCACGAGACAGATGCAACCGTTGTGCTAAAGAGAATTTTATTATTAATGGGAGGAAGTCTTATATTATTGGCAGTACATCCTCAAGTTTCCAGCATTCCAAGTTCGTGGAAATCGTGCTCCATCGAGCTCGACGAGGTAGTAGGCCCCGCGAGGAAGGGCCCTGACCACTCTATAGGGGCCTTCCTAGTTCGGAGAGAGCTTGCCGCATTTCCGAGGTTAGGAGGCTTCTGCCCACCGTAGTACCAGGTCGCCCGGGCGGAACATCTTCGGCTTCACCCTGGAGTTATAATATCGGGCCATCCATTGCCGGTAGGCCGCCATCCGAAGTCGAGCCTTGTCCCTTATTTCTTCAAGGAGGTCCAAGTTAAGTAGGATCCGTGCTGGGTTCTCAGCTTCATCATATTGCTCCACTTGCAGTGTTGGCAGACTTAGCTCCACCGGGATCACTGCCTCCATGCCATAGACGAGGTTGAATGGAGCCTCATCCATGGCCGTTCGGGGTATTGTGTGGTACATCCATAGGACACCAGGAGTTCTTCGGCCCATCTACCTTTGGCTTGGTCTAGCCTGGTCTGGAGTCCTTAAAGGAGGTCCGGTTAGTCACCTCGGCCTCTCCGTTGGTCTGAGGATGAGCAACTGAGGTGAAGTAGTGGTGGATGCCGAGGTCATCGTAGAACCCCTCGAACTCCCGATTATCAAACTGTCATCCATTGTCGGTGATGATGGTGTGAGGGAGTCTGAAGTGGCATATGATTGACTTCAAGAAGAACTTGCTGATGTTAGCCTCTGTGATTCGTTCCAGCAGTTTGGTCTCGACCCATTTTGTGAAGTAGTCGATGGTGACTATGAGGAACTTGCGCTGCACGAATGCGGGAGGAAAAGGACCAAGGATGTCCATGCCCCACTAGGAGAATGGCCAGGGGGCAGAGAGCTGGGAAAGCGGTGTAGCTGGCTGGTGTTGCATGATAGCGTGACGTTGGCAGCGATCGCACTTCTTGACAAAGTTGGCTGCATCCTCCCTCATTGTTTCCTAATAGTATCCCTGGCGGAGGGCCTTGTATGCCAAAGTTCTGCCCCCCATGCGATTCCCGCAGAGGCCTTCGTGTATCTTTTGGAGTACGACTGCCATCTCTGAGGGTCTCACGCATTTCAGGAGTGGGTAGGAGTAGGACCTTCGGCAGAGTTGTCCGTCCATCAGCACGAAGTGCGCATCCTTCCTTTTGATAAGCCCGACCTCCATGCGATCTTCGGGCAAAGTACTGTCAGTGATGTGCCTGACATACTTGTCCATCCAGTTGGGCTCCGGGATAACTTGCTGGACTTCACCGGGTGCTTCGTAGCTTGGAGTTTGGAGATGCTCGATTAGGCGTGACCTAGGGACGAGTCCGGCAGGGTCGCCAATTGGGAGAGGGCATCAGCACGAGTGTTTTCTCCGCATGGGATGTGGGAGATGCTGAATCACCTAAAACCCACTGCACTGGTGTATACCAGCACCAGGTACTTCAACATTTGAAGATCCTCGGCCTCAAATTTTCCCGAGACCTGGCTGGCCACCAATTGTGAATCGGTGAAGACCCTCAGATTGGGCATGCCCAGCTCGTGAGAGACTCTCAGTCCCGTGAGGAGTGCTTCATACTCTGATTGATTGTTGGTGGTAGCAAACTGGAAACGGAGCGCACACTCGATGATGACTTCTTCGCTATTAGCGAGAATGAGTTCGGCTCCACTTCCCCCGGAGTTGGATGCCCCATCCACATGCAAGACCCAGATGTCCCCCTCCGGTTCAGGTGCCGTCTATTGCTCCTAGGAGATCTCCACTGGTTCCTCACCCAGGCCTACACACTCTACCAGGATGTCAGCCAGTACCTGAGCCTTCATGGATGACCTCGGCCAGTAGGTGATGTCGAACTTGCTAAGCTTCAGCACCCACTTTGCCAGATGTCCAGAGATATCGGGGTGGCTCAATATGGCTTTCAGTAGTTGATCCGTCATGATCGTGATTGGGTGTGCTTGGAAGTAGGGCCTGAGTCGTTAGGCAGACATGATGAGTGCAAAAATTAATTTCTTGGAGCGAGAGTACCTGACCTCGGTGTCACAGAGAAGCTTGCTTGCATAATACACTGATCTCTGGACACTGTCCCCATCTATGCGGACCAGGACTGAGCTAACGGCTCCCGGGGTGATCGCCATGTATAGGAGGAGCTCCTCTCCATCTTCCGGCCGAGAGAGCAGAGATGGTGATGTCAGGGTCTTCTTCAGCTCCTCGAAGGCTTCTTGGCACTCCTTTGGCCAAGTAAAGTCATGCATCTTCCGTAGTGCCTTGAAGAAGGGTTGGCATCGGTCAGCAGATCATGAGATAAAATAGCTCAGGGCTACTATACGGCTGGTGAGGCGCTGAACCTGCTTCTTGAAGGTAGGCTGCTCCATATCAAGAATCGCTCGGATCTTCTCTGAGTTGAACTCGATTCCCCTCTAGGTGACCATGAAGGCCAAGAACTTCCCAGTCGCCACGCTGAAGGCGCACTTTGCCGGGTTCAACTTCATTTGGTGAAGGCGAAGATTACGGAAGGTCTCCACCAGATCATCAATGTGGTCCAAGGTTGGCCTGCTCATACGAGCATATCGTCCACGTACACCTGCATGTTGTGGCCAATCTGGTCTTTGAAGACCTTGTTGACTAGCCACTGGTATGTGGTGCCAGCATTCTTCAAGCCGAATGGCATCATTCTATAGCAATAGATCCTACGGTCCGTGATGAAGGCAGTGTGCTCCTCATCCTCCGGATACATTCTGATTTGGTTTTACCCAGACAACGCATCCATGAAGGAGAGCAAGCGGTGCCCCGAGGTGGCATCTGCGAGCTGGTCGATCTTCGGAAGGGAAAGCAATCTTGTGGGCAAGCACGGTTGAGGTCAGTATAGTCTATACAGATCCTCCACTTCCCGTTGCTCTTCTTGACCATGACCACGTTCGCCAACCAGCTAGGGTACTGCACTTCGCGAGCGAACCCGACCGTAAGGAGCTTCTCTACTTTGTCATTGATCGCCTTCTGCCTCTCTGAGGCAAAACTCCTTTTCTTTTGCCGAACTGGACGGTACTTTGGGTCAACATTCAATCTATAAGTGATGACATAGGGGGGAATCCCGGGCATATTAGCTACGCTCCAGGCGAACACGTCTGCGTTCGCCCGAAGGAAACTCAACAAGCGAGCTCGTTTATCCTCTGGTAGCTGGGCTCCTACCTGCACCGTCTTCAGTGGGTCCGAGCCGAGGGAATAAGTCAAGAGATGCTCGACGATGGTGCCCCTGGGATCTTGCACCCTTTGATCGAGGTCATCGACGGTGAGATCATCCTCGGTGCCTCAAGTATCGGGGATGGCCTGCAAGCAATATTGGATCGGTTGAGGTGCCCCCCTCATCTCTCCCGCATCGAAGGGGGTCGGGAACTACACCAGCAATTGTTTGGTGGATATGACTGCATCAAGTAAGTTAAGCCCTGGACGGCCAAGGATTGCATTGTAAGTTGATGGGAGCCTGACGATAGTGAAGGTCATCATGACTGTGGTCTACCGGGGTGGCAACCCGGCTGTAACGGGAAGAGTGATCTCTTCTTCGACTCCCACAGAATCTCCAGTGAAACCCACGAGAGGGGTGTGCACCGACTTCAGCCGATCAGAAGACAAGTTCATCTTAGAGAAAGCATCATAGAAAAGGACATCCATCAAGCTCCCACTATCAACCATAATGCATCTTACAGGATGCCTGGCGATGGTCATCTTGACAACGATGGCATCATTGCTTACACTTTCTTCCTCACTTCCCTTTCCCTTTATAAAGGAGAGTATATTTTCTAGATTTCCTTCCTCCCAGGCTCTCTTTGATGCGTGCTCTATTCCCCAAGAGATCATACCCACAGGCTTTTCGATGGGTCGATTATCAACAGCAGGGACAGGGGGGAGAGCCACAAGTGGTTGATTCTCTACTGGGACTTCGCTCCTCACGAACTTTCTGAGGTAGCCTCTCCTTATTAGGTCTTCGATTTCCCTTCTCAGGTTGTGGCAGTTCTCAGTGTCATGGCTGTGGTTGAATGGAATTGGCAGTACTTCATCTTATCACGATCGCTTGTCGGCCTCAATGGGGGAGGTCGGCACAGGTAGCACTCGTCCTCGATCTCCAAAAGAGTTTTTGACCTCGGAGCGAGGAAGGGAGTGAAGGTCTCCTCTGGAGCGGGATCGTTTTTTGGCTTTGGTCCCGATCGAAAGTCCATTGGTGATCTAGCTCTCCACATCCCAGGCGCATCTCTTGGGGGTGGCTTCTTCAGAGGCTTTCCATCCAGTTCTCTCATGGTACAGTTGGCTTCCTCGGCACGGATATACTTATGGACGTGGAGAAGGAGTTCAGAGTATGTCTTTGGCGGCTTCTTGTCCAAAGAATAAGTCAAATGGGAGGTCTTAAGCCCTCGCTTCAATGCCAGCATGGCAACGGGCTCGTCCAGACTGTAGATTTCCAGGGTGGTAGCTTTGAAGCGGGTCACATAGTCTCACAGAGGCTCATGGTCTTACTGTTGGATAGAGAAGAGGCTATCCATCTCGCGTGGTACCTTTCGACATGCGTCGAAGTGGGCCACAAACCTCCTCTCTAGCTGTTGGAAGGAGTCGATGCTTTCAGACTCGAGGCAGGTGAACCAAACTTGAGCGACCTTCTGGAAGGTGGCCGGAAAGGTGATGCATAGAAGGGCATCCATCGCCCCATGGACTCTCATGAGAGCTTTATAGCTCTCCAGGTGGTCCAGGGGGTCGGAGGTCCTGTCATAAGGATCCACTTGAGGCATACAGAACCAACTAGGGATCGATTCCTCTTAGATTTTCCAGAAAAAGGGGGGTCGGGCATCATAGCCCGCTGGCTCCTTAGAGGAGCCCTGCATGTTGGCAAATTGGCGAGAGAGCTCTGCCAGCTTACGCTCTTGATCTTCTATGCACCGCTCGGCCAGGTGCCTAATGGCCTCTGATATGACCAGAAAGCTGATGTGGCATGAGGCAGCTGATGTGAAGCCCCCATCAGACGCCACGACAAGCTTTCAACATGAGCGCCTTCACCGGGCTGAGCTTCCCTAAAGCAACACCTCTATTTGGCAAAGGCGAGCTCCTTCCTCCGCCAGGTCCGTTCCCGCCAGCCCAGAACACCTAGGCCGGAGCCAAGTCCGAATGCCCGCCCAAGGCGGACCCCTCGAGATCGGGCCTCATGGTCAGGAGTCGAGCTCAGCCTCCTCCGCCATGAGGTGCCCCTCCGAGCTTAGGTCCCCTGGGCTGGGCGGCACCCCGGCACCAAGCTCGCCTGAAGCCGGGCCCCATGGTCAGGAGTAGAGCTCAGCCTCCTCCGCCACGAGGCGCCCCTTCGTGGCCGAGCTCAGTCCACCTCCGTCCTGCCGAGCAGCACCGAGGAAAGTCTACCAAAGACGGGCCCTGCCCCTCCAGCTCGGCCCTTAATTCAAACCAACGTGCCAGCCACCAGGGGAGCCATGCCTCTCCTCCGAGGACAGTGACGGTACTCCCGAGGGCCGTGCGACAACACCAACCATGCCGCAATTAATGCCCACAGCTGTCTCTCACTCCAGAAAGAAAGGAAAGCTCACATCAAGGCACCATGCCCTCCACCGATCTGCCGTACAACCGGAGAAAAGATCCTACCGGAGAGCACGGGTCCCAAGACTGGCAGCCCGTCGATCAAGGCCTTGTCAGGTTCCCAAGAGAGGGATGGGCAGAAGGAATGTCAGAGATCTACGGAGGCTTCCTCAACTATCAAAATAGGAGAGACGTCCCTTCTACGTCACGAAACCTCGCCGTACACGACAGCAGGGGGAGATCCCAAAGCAAACCAACGTAGAAGATCCCGTCAGGGTAAGCAAAAGAGGTATCGGCATCTGACCCAGAACAACATCCATAGCATATTTCTTATATCAAGAGAGGAACCAGAGCAACACAAGGAAAAAAGGTCAGAGAGGAGGGCAAGACCACCTCGGCCAACACCACTCCCAGCTCGTCCTCATCTTTCACTCACACTGTATTCACTCCTCCTAGCATGGAGCTCATCCAGAGGGACTCGACCAGGAGAATCTGTTCTCCTGGATCATCACTGACTTGACCGTCGGAGTGTCCCCACCAGAATCCCTGGCCCAGGTCACTGACATTACTTCCTTGCAGGTCCCGAGGCCCCGGAGTGTTCCCAGGCGGGCGGATTCACGACACCCGACCACGTAAAGAGCTGCAGGCTACGGCGATCTAGGCGGCAACAGATTGGCGGGCCAGGAAGGGGCACAAGAACGACACTCGATCCAGTCCAAGCCCCACTCAACCGGTCTACTGGGAGGATGGTGACCACCCGGGCTAGGGGAGCTACTCCCAGTCGTGCGGAGGCATCCCTTTCTAACGGGAACCCGCACGATCCGGAGACGGAGCCGCCTGCCCCGGTTCAACCACCCCCACTAGAAGTCTAGCTGACTGCACTCGCTCAGCAGATGCATACTCTTACTACAGCAGTGTGTCAGCTTCAGCATCAACATCGGTCTTTGGCTACACATCAGCAGCCGGAGACCCTGGTGGCCCATGCCGCAGCGCCCCGTGACAGCCTGCGTTCCCTCCATGGAGGGCCATTGCAGTCGCGGGCCGCGGCAGGTCCCCAGGGTACCTACCAGACTCCGTTAAAGCGATGCTGGGCTGGATCCATTGACGGAGAAAGCTGCTCACCGTACCTTGACCGTGGGGCATCTGAACCCCGCCAGGGGAGGGGGCAAGGCCCCTCATCGTTGGCACCATGCACCCGCGTCACCTTACCCGCCCCTCACAGTGGGAGGGTCTACGGATGAAGCCGTCAGGCACATGGCGGAGAAGCACCTGGAGGAGCATGACCGCAAGCTGGCGGAGTTGTCTCACCGGTTCGCCAACTTGCCTGGCCCCACTATTGAGTCAGTGGGCCATGAAGCCCGTCCTCCTTTCTCCCAAGAGATTCAGGCAGAGCCGATTCCCCGTCGGTTCTGCATGCCGCAGGTGGACCTCTATGATGGGACTGCTGACCCCCTGGACCACCTGGAATGCTACCGGGCCCTCATGAGGGTCTAGGGAGACATCGATGCTTTGTTGTGTGTTGCCTTCCCTGCTACTCTCTAGATGGCGGCTCGAGTATGGTTCTCCCGCCTCCAGCCGGAGAGCGTCAACTCCTTCACCCAGTTGGGGCAAAAGATCGTGGCTCATTTCGATGCTTGCCGGAAGATGCCACGCGAGGTGGACAGCCTCTTCTCCATCAAGCAACAGGATCAGGAGCCGCTGCGGGATTACGTGGCTCGTTTCAAGGCTGCAGCCATGGAGATCTACTGTTTGGAGGAGTCGATCGCCATACTGGCCCTGAAACGAGGGCTCAAGACTTCTCGCTTGACGTACTCACTCGACCAAAAGCCTCCAAAGGCTTACTCCGAGCTCCTCATTCATGCTCAGAAGTACATCCGCACCGAGAATGCGGATCGTACCCGGTGAGAGCTCGACGGGAAGCCACCGAAGAGGCTCGCGCCCGTCGAGGTGCCTGGAGCACAAAAGTCGACGCCATCCACTCGGAGCTTCCACCCTGGACCAAGGCCAAGGAGCACTCCTGTCCCTGAAAGGAATCTCACTCTCCTTCTCGCCCCGAGGATGGAGATCCTCATGGAGATCAAGGGCAAGACCTATTTGAGGCACCCACCATCGTTGAAGCCATCCGCCACCCGTGACAAGTCAAAGTACTATTGCTTCCATCGCGACCGCAGTCACGAGTTACGACACCGAGGAATGCCGTGACCTCAAGTGGGAGATTGAGGAGCTCATCAAGAGGGGCTACCTCGAAAAGTATGTGGGGGGCAAATCTCAGTTGGAATCCCAAGCACTCGTCGCCCTCCCACCAGTCCCAGCGATCGATAATCGCCCCATCGAGAAGCCGGTGGGGATGATACATTGGGGGACTGGGTGCGCCTCTAAGAAGGCCTGGGGGGCAAGGAGCGGAAAAGCTCCTGAGCACCCTATGGACCCACCGCACAATGCCTAGAATGGCAACAGGCAAAGCACCATTTAACCTTGTCTTCGGCACGGAGACAGTGATTCCAGTTGAGCTCGGCGTGCCAGTGCTCCGCATACAGCAGTATGATGAAGCACGGAGCTCGACGCACCCCCTCCTCAACCTAGACCCCCTCGAGGAAATGAGGGTCAGAGCCTGGCTTTAGATGGCAGCGTACCGGTAACGGATCGCCCAACATCATAACATCCGGGAGAAGTTGAAGACCCACCGACCTGGCAACCTGGTGTCGTGCTGAGCTGAGACGTCTTAACCCAGAGAGTGCGGTAAACTCTCATCGAATTAGGAAGGCCCCTACAAAGTGGTCGAGGCCCACCTACAGAAAGCCTGCTATCTCGAGGACCTGGATGGAACCAGATTCCCCCCCCCCCAAGACATGGAATGCTTGTAATCTGAGGAGCTACTGTCGATAGTGTAAGTTCTCCCTCCATTTGAAATAAAGGTCCTTTTCCTGTGCAATGATTTGTTTACCTTGCAGGGGCACCGATGACCTGGGAAGCCCCCAGGCACCGACGAGCCCAGCTCCCCGACATCAAAGACCGGACGACCCTCTGGCATCGAAGACCTAGGAAACCCCCAAGCACTGGCGAGCCCAGCTTCCCGGCACCAAAGCCCAGAGAAGAGTCCTTTGGCACCAAGACCTGGGAAGCCCCTAGGCACCGGCGAGCCCAGCTCCCCGACATCAAAGACCGGATGACCCTCCAGCACCGAAGACCTGGGAGACCCCTAGGCACCGGCGAGCCCAGCTCCCCGACATCAAAGACCGGATGACCCTCCGGCACCGACGAGCCCAGCTCCCCGGCACCAAAGCCCAGAGAAGAGTCCTTTGGCACCAAGACCTGGGAAGCCCCCAGGCACCGGCGAGCCCAACTCCCCGGCCTCGAAGACCAGATCACCCTCCGGCACCAAAGACCGGATGACCCTCCGGCATCGGCGAGCCCAGCTCCCCGGCGAAGGACTTGGGAAGCCCCCATGCGCTCAACGTCTCCGAGCCCGGCTCCAAGGCGACACCTTCTGAGCCACAGGTCATCAAGTTCCCACATCCTCGAGCCCAACTTCCGGACGTCTGCCCAAGACCAGAGCTCGGACCTCCGGCCAAGGGAATCTCCCCAACCATCACCATCTTCGAGCCCAACTCCAAGACACCACCTCCTGAGTGACGACCTCAGACGATCAAGTGCTGGAGCCTAGCTCTCCAACAAGCCAGCCGTGAGCCCGGGTCTTCGACACAAAAGCCCAGAGAAGAGTCCTCTGGTACCAAGACCTGGGAAGGCCCCAGGCACCAGCGAGCCCAGCTCCCCGGCCTCGAAGATCGGATGACCCTCCTGCACCAAAGACCAGATGACCCTCTGGCACCGGCGAGCCCAGCTCCCCGGTGAAAGACCTGGGAAGCTCCCAGGCACTCAGCGCCTACGAGCCCAACTCTAAGGCGCCATCTCAAGTTCTCACATCCCCGAGCCCAGCTCCAGGACGCCTGCCCAAGACTAGAGCTCAGATCTCCGACCAAGGGAATTCTCTCAACCAATGCGCCTACGAGCCCAACTCCAAGGCACCATCTCAAGTTCTCACATCCCCGAGCCCAGCTCCAGGATGCCTGCCCAAGAACGGAGCTCAGATCTCCGGCCAAAGGAATTCTCTCCACCAATGCACCTACGAGCCCAACTCCAAGGCACCATCTCAAGTTCTCATGTCCCCGAGCCCGGCTCTAGGATGCCAGTCCAAGACCGGAGCTCAGATCTCCAGCCAAAAGAATCGCCTCAGCCATCACCGTCTTCGAGCCTAGCTCCAAGGCGACAATTCCTGAAGCATGACCTCAGAACATCAAGTCCCAGAGACCAGCCCTCCGGCCACCACATCCCTGGGCCCGGCTCTACGACGACAGCCGAAGCCAGGCCCCGTCCTTCGCCAGGTCAGCTCCCACAAGCCCGGGATGCCTAGGCTGGAGCCGTGCATGAACTTCCACCAAAGGCAGACCCCTCGAGATCAGGCCCCGTGGTTGGGAGTCGAGCTCGGTCTCCTTCGCCACGAGGCACCCCTCCGAGCTCAGGTCCCCTGGGCCGGGCAGTATCGTCGCCAACCAAAGTCCAGAGAAGAGTCCTCTGGCACAAAGACCTGAGAAGCCCACAGGCACCGATGAGCCTAGCTCCCCAGCACCAAAGACCGGATGACCCTCCGGCACCGGCGAGCCCAGCTCTCCAACATCAAAATCCGGGAAGATGTCTTCCGACGCCAATTCTTCGAGCCCAGCTCCAAGATGCCAAGGTCCGGAACCTCGGCTCCCGGCTCCAGAAATTCTAATCATCAACATCCCCGAGCCCAGCTCCAGGACGCCTGCTCATGACCGGGGCTCAGACCTCCAGCCAAGGGCATCTCGGAACCACGCAGCTCGTCATCAATAATGCCCCCAGGCCCGGCTCTACGATGATAGTCGAAGCCGGGCCCCGTCCTCCACCAGGTCAGCTCCTGCAAGCCCGGGATGCCTAGACTGGAGCCGTGCATGAACTTCCCCCAAGGCGGACCCCTCGAGATCGGGCCCCGTGGTTGGGAGTCGAGCTCAGTCTCCTCCACCATGAGGCGCCCCTCCGAGCTCAGGTCCCCTGGGCCAGGCAGTATTGTCGCCAACCAAAGCCTAGAGAAGAGTCCTCTGGCATAAAGACCTGGGAAGCCCCTAGGCACCGACAAGCCCAGCTCCCTGGCACCAAAGCCCAGAGAAGAGTCCTCTGGCACAAAGACCTGGGAAGCCCCCAGTCACCGGCGAGCCTCGCTCCCCAGCACCAAAGACCGGATGATCCTCCGGCACCGAAGACCGGATGACCCTTCAGCACCGGCGAGCCCAGCTCCCCGGCAAAGGACTTGGGAATCTCCCAGGCACTTAGTGCCTCCGAGCACAATTCCAGGATGCCAAGGCCTAGAACTCAGATTCTTAGCGCTGCAATTCTCAAGCGTCAACGTCCTTGGGACTGGCTCCAAGACACTAAGGTTAAGACTCCAACTTCCAATATCAAGGACCTCGACCTCCGACGTCTCCGAGCCCAGCTCCAAGATGGCGACCACTGAAGTGTGCTCCTCAGCAGCTGAGTCCAAGGTCAACATCCATCACCGGCATGACCTTAAGCTCAATGCCAGGTCCGTGCCAGTTGGAGTCCTCAGTTCCTCTCTCGGACCTCCCTACATCAAAAGAGAAGAAGAAGCAAAGAAAGGGAGGAGAAGAAAGAGAAGAGACATTCCACATTACAAAGAATGGAGACACGGTGATTACAAAAGTGGATTTCATTACTGGAGAAATTGGTTACACTATCTTCCGGACCCCGACAAGCCGGGTGACCCAGTCAAAAAAAAAAGGGGGGTACAAGTATAAAAAAGAGAAAGATTCTGCCCTAAGGGGCTGGCTCCTCCCCCGGACGGCGCACAGCTGGGATCTCCCCCTCCTCCACCTCTGCAGGAGGAGCAGGTTCAACTGCTGGAGCCGCTGGGGCCGGACCAGCTGCCTCCGGCTGTGGCACAGGTGCTGCCCTCGCCATCGCCAGTGTCAGCTCCCCGGGGTCGGGCGCTTCTGAGGTCACTAGAGCCCGAGCCTCGGTCAGAGCAGCTCCTTGGCTTGCCGCCACCGTCGTCGTTGTAGAGGAAGCTTTCTTTCCCGGGACTCGAAGTATGGCCAATTGCTCCCCAGACAGAACTCCCTGCAGCTGGGACCGGCAGTATGCGAACCCCTTGGCGAAGGAGTCCATCGCCGCTTCCTGGAAGTCCTTGAGGTATTCTGGGGTCGCCTTGAAAGCAGCCATAGCATCAGCAGCTACTTTCTCTGCAGCCTCGGCCCGGCACCGGACCTCCTCGTGCTCAACCTTCAGGTGCTCAGACAGATGAACGGCTATCGCCAGTGCCTTCTCAGCGATCTCGGTGGAACGGTGGGAAAGAGTGGCCTTCTCCTCCGCATCGGCAGCTTTCTTCTCGGATGCAGCCACCTTCTTCTCAGCGGAGGTGGCCCTCTCTCTGGCCGCCTCCGACTCGGCCCAGAGCTCCTTCAACCAGGCCCGCTTGGACTCGAGCTCACTGTCAAGCTCCTTCCTCATTCTGGCCGCATCAGTATCTTCGGTCTGGAGGCTCTTCACCTTCTGGCCAGCCTCCTGGACCTCTGCATCCTTCCGGCCTACATTTGCCTTGAGGGATGTGAGCTCAGCTCCCTGCTCTCTATCCCTCCTTGCCCAGTTGCGGTAGTAATCCCTGATAAGGATTAGCTCCTGCCCTTGCTGTAGTGGGAAGATCCAAATTAGCAACAAAGGAAGGCAAAAGGATATCAAAGTAAAGAGAAGCTACTTACAACATATAGTTGGGCGAACGATGCCATGACGACATCACCGAGGAGTCGCCCACTCCCCTCGTGCCTGTCGCATGACTGGACCGAGAAGTCCATCATGCGCTCTACTAGGAAGGGGACTAGGCGATAGTCCCTCTCCTGTGTTCTCGCTGATTCAGCTCCTTCGACGGTGGAAGACTCCCTCGGTGCCAACTAGGAGATTGGCACTACATCGGACCGGACTTAGGGTGCTGGTCTAACTTCTTGCGCCCCAACATCCTCCTCCGTGCTGGAGATCTCCGGGGTGGGGGGCGTTGACCTGGCGGCAGTGGCGGCTGACCTCGTACGGACAACCACCTCGGGCTCGGACACCGCTATCGGCTCGCGCCGCCCGGAAGGCTCAGGGAAGGGCTCGGCCGCCCTCTTCCGTCTGTGCTCCTGCACTGGCACGTCCGCCCCAGCCTACACCGGCCTCACCCCGTCCTCAGTTCGGGCTCTCTTCGGTGCTAGCTCGGCGGCCTCAGTGGCCTGCTCCCGCTCCTCAGAGAATGAGAGCAGCTCGTCCATCGAGAACTTCATTGCTGCATCAAGTCAGGAATAAGGTCAGACCCAAAAAAAAAAAAGAGAGAAGAGGGGGTGGTCAAGTCGAACTCACCCAACTCCTGCGCTGAGCTGACTCCGGCCTCGCGAAGGTTCTGCTCTGACAGCAAGACCTTGAGCGAAGGGATCTCAGCCGACTTGAGCAGGTCGTACAGGTCGAGGTCGGCAGCTTCGATAGAGGAGTCCTTATTCGGAGATCGATCTGGGTTGCTCCAAACCCAGTCGATCCCTTCTACCGAGGCAAAGAAGAACCTACTCTTCCATCCTTTGATGGAAGAGGGGAGCACAAACTTGACGCCCCGAGGGAGGGAAGAGAGGGACCACCACCCGTCCTCGATAGGATGGCATTTTAGGGTGAAGAAGGTCCTGAACAAGGAAAAATGGACAACAATCCCGTGGAAGTGGCACAGAACGATGAAATAAAAGATCGTTCTGATGGCATTGGGGACCAACTGGGCAGGAACAAGCCAGTAATTGGCCAAGAAGGAAAAGAAGAAAGGATGTAAAGGAAAGCGGAGACCCTCGGCGAAGGTCTCCTAGTAGAGGGCGATCCACCGAGGGCCACTGGAGGTAACCCGCTTCCCAGGATGAGGGATGGAGAGCCGGATGGACTCGGGGATGCCATAAGCTTCCCGGATAGACACGAGGTCCTCAGCGGTAATCACCGAAGTAATCCCTCCGGGACCTGTCGACCAAAAAGCCTCAGGCTCAGTAAGGGGAGTAGGAGGAAGGACTCAAAGCGCAGGAGGAGAAGACCCGGTTCCCTAATGGTCACCGGGCCCTGGGAGGGCCTCTTACTAAACTCATACCTCGCCGCCTCCATCTCCTCGTCAGAGGAGGAGGGAGTCCTTGGCCGGGAGGGTCTGGCTTCGGCCTGGCAAGAGGGACAAAACTCCGGAACGAAGCGATCCATGGAGAAAAGAAAGAAGAAAAAAGAGAGAAAGTGACAGAAGAAACCCTAAGATGACCCCTAGAGGACGAGAAGAAAGGGGGGATAACCTGCTAAAACTTTAAGGAGTCGCTGGCGACCGGAAGGGAGGAAGAAAAGGGAGAATTCTCCTGCGGGATGCCAGGCACGCAAAATTTAAACGAGGGTAAGCTTCAAAAAGACTTACCCCTCATTCCTAAATTGCCTATGCCCGACCGTGCCTTTGCAGCCCCCCAAAAGGCGCCCGCCGTGTGTCAACCATCCATTGGGCCCACATGCCCATCCGACCGTGGTCGCTCCGACTTCTGCTCCCGCCTCGACGGCCCTCTCCTGCATTGCCACGTGGCATCCTCCTACAAGCTCGTAGGACCGCAGAGCGAGGCGCCGCCGATTTTGGCCATTATTGCACCCAATTTCTCCGCCTTTCCATGTTAGCGCTATAATTACGCCCTTCGCCCCAAGCACCATGCGTCAATAGGCCTTGGGCATGGGGGGCAAATGATGTGGCCAGAACACTGATGTGGCACGAGGCAGTTGACGTGGAGCCCCCATCAGACGCCATGACAAGCTTTCAACATGAGCGCCTTCGCCGGGTTGAGCTTTCCTAATGCAACACCTCTACCCGGTGAAGGCGAGCTCCGTCCTCCGCCAGGTCTATTCCTGCCAGCCCAGAATACCTAGGCCAGAGTCGAGTCCGAATGCTCGCCCAAGGTAGACCCCTCGAGATCGGGCCCCATGGTCAGGAGTCGAGCTTAGCCTCCTCCGCCATGAGGTGCCCCTTCGACTCGGGTCCCCTGGGCTGGGGGCACCCTGGCGCCGAGCTCGCCTGAAGCTAGGCCCCGTGGTCAGGAGTCGAGCTCAGCCTCCTCCGCCACGAGGTGCCCCTCTGCGATCGAGCTCAGTCCACCTCCGTCCTGCCGAGCAGCATCGAGGCAAGTCTACCGAAGACAGGTCCTGCCCCTCCAGCTCAACCCTCAATTCAAACCAACGCGCCAGCCACCAGGGGAGCCATGCCTCTCCTCCAAGGACAGTGACGGTACTCTCGAGTGCCGTGCGACAACACCAATCATGCCACAATTAATGCCCACGGCCGTCTCTCACTCCAGAAAGAAAGGAAAGCTCACATCAAGGCGCCATGCCCTCCGTCGATCTGCCGTACAACCGAAGAAAAGACCCTACCGGAGAGCGCGGGTCCCAAGACTGGTGGCCCGCCGATCGAGGCCTTGTCAGGTTCCCAGGAGAGGGATGGGCAGAAGGAATGTCAGAGATCTACGGAGGCTTCCTCAACTGTCAAAACAGGAGAGACATCCCATCTACGTTATGGAACCTCATCATACATGACAGCAAGGGAAGATCCCAAAGCAAACCAAGGTAGAAGATCCCGCCAGGATAAGCAAAAGAGGTATCGGCATCTGACCCAGAACAACATCCATAGCGTATTTCTCAATTCAAGAGAGGAACCAGAGCAACACAAGGGAAAAAGGCCAGAGAGGAGGGCAAGACCACCTCGGCCAACACCACTCCCAGCTCATCCTCATCTTTCACTCACACTGTATTCACTCCTCCTAGCATGGAGCTCATCCAGAGGAGCTCGATCAGGAGGATTTGTTCCCCTGGATCGTCACTGACTTGACTGTCGAAGTGCCCCCGCCAGATCCCCGGCCCGGGTCACTGACATTACTTCCTTGCAGGTCCCGAGGCCCCGGAGGCATTCCCAGGCGGGCGAATTCGCAACACTCGACCACGTAAAGAGCTGCATGCCACGGCGATCTAGGCGGCAACAGCCTCGTCAGTGGAGCCTTCCACTAAGCCACTGGTGAAGATGGAGTTGACAACTGGGGATGGTCACGACGGGGGGCCTTGCCTCGGCGGTGCTTGCCGCACTTGATGATGGCATTATCATCCGTCGGGGATCGACTCTCGTGGCCTGCTGACCCAGAATGATTTCTCTTTGCAGGGGTCTGGTGACTCCTACGGGGATTAATTATAGCCCGCAGGTGGGATGGTCTGCCTTGGATAGAGCACAGGCTACCGTGGGGGCCTGGGGCTTGGGCCATAGGGGTCCTTCGCTATGGTTGGGTGACCAGGGAGCATTGTTGGTGCTGCAACTACCTCACGACTGTGGCTAGTACCTGCATCTGTTGGACATGTGCAGCGTACTGGCCATCTGCTGAGGGTGGCTATGGTGGAGCCGGATGCTCGCTCTCTGAGCTATGCAGGCCCAAAGGAGAAGGGGCATCTCTTGGCCGGTTGATGGAGGCTTCTCATGCATGGGTTACCCCATGCTTCGAGCGGAGCTGTTCTCAAGCTCGCAGGGGGGCTTGTTTGGACAGGGATTTTCTCCCTACCTAGCATGCCAATCTATTGCCGACCTTACCGTCATGGCCTGTAGCTATGACGTGACGTCGGATGTCAGCCCCTTTACTCCAGAATCCCGTGGTTCCCGATCTTGCAAAATAGAGATAGAGATCCAGGCTGGGAATCCTAGCAAGGGCACTCTGATGATCAAGTCAGCAGACAGTAAAGAGGAACAGATCCCCCAAGGCAGATTCCACTTCGATCATCGCGCTCGGAGGAGAGTTTTCAACAAAGAATTGAATAAAAGAGGTTCAAGGGGGGATGCTCGAGTCATGGCCGTTATATCCATTAGGACTTTTTTCAGGAGTCTTTCGAGAAGTCCCCGTGCCTTCCTTTTGCTCGTTCTCCCTTTTTTCGGACTTGTGCTCTTTTTGGAGTTGCTTCCTTTTGGAGTTGCTTATTTTTGGAGTTGCTTCCTCTCCTCCTTTCCTCACTCAGTGCCCTTTTAGATCACCATTCCTCCTAGTGCCTCGATTCTTGCCCTCCAGGGGGCTCAGGGGTCAACGAAGCTCGCTTGAAACGCTCCCAAGGTCATTATCCCTTATAGTAGGAAGTTAAGCCATGAACCTTGATTCCCCAGTAGGCTATCACCACTGGAAAAATTTCACAGGGCCTCGATCCGGGATGGCCGCCCTCGGATCTGAAGCTCCCAACATGGCCTTCTCTTTCCGGGCGGTTCAAGTGGTCTAGGTGCACCTTTCTAGCCTTGGGGTGCCATACTGGGCCCGCCACATTGCATGCGCCAGCTTCGCTGGCAGTCTCGGTGCTGGCACCTTCATTCTTCCCCATGCTTCCAAGGAGAGGGTTCGACCCTTGGGGAGCCACCTAGCAAAAGAGCGAAGAGGGCTCCACTTCAGCCGAGGTGGGCTCGACCCTTGGGGAGCCACCTAGCGAAGGAGCGGAGAGGGCTCCACTCCGGTCGAGGTGGGCTTGACCCTTGGGGAGCCACCGGGTGAAGGAGCAGAGAGGGCTCGACTCCAGCCGAGGTGGGCTCGACCCCTGGGGAGCCACCTGGTGAAGGAGCGGAGAGGGCTCCGCTCCGATCGAGGTGGGCTCAACCCTCGGGGAGCCACCTGGCGAAGGAGTGGAGAGGGCTCAATTTTTGCCAAGATGGACTCGACCCTTAGGGAGCCACCTAGTGAAGGAGTGGAGAGGGCTCGACTCCGACCGAGGCAGACTCGACCCTTGGGGAGCCAACTGGCAAAAGAGTGGAGAGGGCTCCTCTCCAACCGAGACAGGCTCGACCCTTGGGGAGCCACCTGGCAAAGGAGCGGAGAGGGCTCGACTTCGGCCGAGGTGGGCTCGACCTTTGGGGAGCCACCTAGCGAAGGAGCGGAGAGGGCTCCACTCCGGCCGAGGCGGGCTCGACCCTTGGGGAGTCACCTGGCGAAGGAGCAAAGAGGGCTCCACTCCGGCCGAGACGGGTTCGACCCTTGGGGAGCCACCTGGCGAAGGAGTGGAGAGGGCTCCACTCCGACCGAGATGGGCTTGATCCTTGGGGAGCCACCTGGTGAAGGAGCAGAGAGGGCTCGAATCTGGCCGAGGCAAACTCGACCCTTGGGGAGCCACCTGGCGAAGGAGCGAAGAGGGCTCAACTACGCCCGAGGCGGACTCGACCATGGGGAGCCACCTGGCGAAGGAGCTTGGGAAGATGTTCGACATGGCGACGCCTACTTGCCTTCCCGAGATGTATTCCATGTCAGCGGTCTTACCACATCATTATCCATTCTGGTCAAGGAGCTTCATGGTTTTGTTCTTTGGATTCCAATCCAGAAAATGTCTTTAATGGAAAAAGTGATTTTATCCTTATAAGTTAAAGTTTTTCTTGATCATAATTAATATTAGACTAATGATGCCATCCCACCATAACAAGTCTTAAAAGCAAATCAATCTTGTTTTTTTTGTAAAGCCTTGGTTAACATGCCATGCTTTTAAAAAAAAAAATTGGTTACAAGGAAGTAAGGTAACTCTTTATGACTTACATGTGCTTTATTTTCACACATCAATTGCTTAAAGATGTTGCTACCCAATAAAAATTTACTTAGAAGATAGACATATATGGATAGCTTAATCCTTTTGGGCAAATTTTTATGTGGTTTCGTTGGCAGGGATGCCCTAGTTCACACTTTTGATTTTCACGTATCAATTACTTGCGAATGGATCCAGGTAGATAGCTTAATTATTTAGGATATATTTGGTTAGAAAGAATTAAGTTTCGAAATGAAAATAGAAATGAGTGATTACCATTTCAACTATTTGATTAGAAAAAATGTTATTTTCATCCACATTTTGTTTCTAGGAGAAAATGAAAGTATTCTAATCCTATAAAATTCAAATCCAACTCTCTCATATAATGAAAATTCTATTAATATTTCAATTCTAATTTTTAATCATGAACCATATGTGTTGTGATGGATCGATCGGATTGATTAGAATGACTCATCTTAAAGCCCAAAAAGCTGACCAGCCGACGAGATAACCATCGGCCGATTAGAATTTATTAACCCGACCCACTTGAAAAGTTCGATCAACGTAAGGACAGAATAATGAGTCAGTAACTCAATTCGCCCGTCGATTTAAGAAGAATAAGGTTGACAAGAAAAAAATTCGTTATCCTAACGGGATAATAAATAACCATTATAACATATCCAAGTCAGTTTCAACAATGTAACGTTCGAATTAACCTTTTCTAACTGAATTCTATTAAGGCAAATGCCTATATATACCGATAAGAGGGGATCTTTAAAATAAGTAGAAAAAAATACTGGATGAAGTATTCTTAACTCTACTTTAGCTTCTCCAAGATTCTATATCTGTTGATCGAGTCCTTGCTGACTTAAGCATCGGAGTGTCCTCCATCATAAATCTTCTGGTTAATGGATTTATTTTACAAGAGCCTCGAAAAAACTGGCTGGCAAATTTGATGGTGTGAAGGGATCACTCGAATTCGGCGTCGATAATATATATCGGAGAATATGATCATTTCGATTTCGATTATGATTTTGATTGCTAACCAAATGCACTTTCAAAGCTATTTAAAGTATGGGGTGTCAAACAGCACCAAACTGGAGGGGTTCGCTTTTGCGATTGGCTTTACTGTGACTTGGGATTTGTGCCTATTTTTGATCCTATTGAGTCAAAGCATCGAACATGTGGTGGGCTATGGCAGACGAAGGGGGTAAACATTCGACGATGGTCAACGAGCCGCTGAACTCCAGTGATGGCGAACGTACTTGGTCCAGGGTGGTCCAGGGGCCATCTCGAGGCGCCGCTTGGATGGCCCATAAGTTTCCTATGGAGGAGCTGGAGAAGCTACAAACTTACTTCACAAAGGTCTTGGAGATTCCGGAAGCTGATCTGGAGGATGGGCACCGGGAGTGGTTTGGTCTGGCAGTCCTCGTTAGGAGTATGGGAAGGCGGGTGTTGGTGGAATGGATGATGAAAGAGGTTAGATCTAAAACTAGCCTAGAGTACGATCCAGAGCTCATCCCTCTGGCTGAGGACCACTTTGTTATGCGACTCAGATCGGAGCGGGAGTGCTCCTTCGTTAGATCTGGTGGGCCGTGGTTCGTTGGGGGGTAGCTCCTGGTGATGGAGGACTGGGAGCCGAATTTTGTTCCGGGGAAGCGATCGATCTAGAAGGCTATGGTGTGGCTTCGTTTTCTAGGGCTTCTGCTGGAGTTATGGAAGCCAGCAAGTATCATGGCAGTGGCGAAGGAAGCAGGAAGGCTGCTCTCGGTTGATGGCTTCATGGACCATCTGAAGAAGGCGGGATACTCCCATGTCCGGGTTGAGCTAGATGCAGGGCAGCCTCTCAAACTAGGGGTTCTTGTCCATGGGAAGGAGAGGGTGTTCTGGTAGCAGTTCGTCTATAAGAACCTACCGAAAATCTGCTATCGATGTAGGAGGATAGGGCATGGAGATGATGACCGAAAGTTTTCTGATTTGGAGAGCTCGGATGCTAGTTTGGAAGGCTGTGATCGTAGGGGGGCTGCTATGGGTGAAGGCTCTGATGATCCATCATTGGCGAAGGAGTCGAAAGGCATGGAGGTGGAACGAGGTTCCTGGCCTAGACTGGGGCCATGGGTTGTCACTTCTCGCGTTCGTCTATTGCGATCAGCGAGAGCTCCGGTGAATGGGTGGAAGGAAACTGGAAAGGAAAGGGCTTCTAGAAGTGCTTCCCTTGAGGTTCCCTCCTCCTCTCCACCTAGAACCTCTCCGATGAATGGGACTTCCACTCCAAGCTCGCCGCCAGACTCAGATGGATGGCAAAAATTGAGCAAGGTGGCACGTCGTCGATCACCGGGGGCGAGTTTAGGTGAAGTTTCTGGTGATGGAGCCTCTGGGTTTGGGCTTTTGAGTCCCCTGGAGGATTGCATAGAGTTGAGCCTTATTGAGGTTGGCCCTAAGCATCAGCATATGGTGGACTTGGGCTCAGGGTCCCTGAAGCAAGGCAGAAGCTCGTCGACCTTGCTTGTTCCCAGCCCGAGAGGTGCCTCCCCTGCGCTACTGAAGTCTTCATCATTGGAGCCAGCAGCAACGGCATCGTCAGTGGATAAGGTATGTCTCTGAACCGTGTATGGAAGGGGATATGGGGGGTAAAGGGCTTCCTTAGTCAAGATTTTATTTGATCCCTGGATTTCAGATATTGCCTTGGACAGGTGGCCTACTTTTCTTTCTATTGATATTCCAGACTCCATTACCATTGCTGATCTTCTTCTTCCCGGGGTGCATAGGTGGGATCCGGTTGTGGTGACCCGATTTTTTGGTGGTGTATTGGGAGAGAGAGTCTTATCTATTGGGATTCCGGTGAGCCCTTGTCCAGATGTCAAAGTTTGGAGATCTTCCTCTTCTTCTAAAACCCCTCTGGCTGATCTCTATTCTATTTTTTGTTCGGAGCCTCAGAGAGGTATTCAGGCTGAGCAGATTTGGTTCCTACCAGTGCACCCTAGGGTGAGGTTTTTTATTTGGAAGGTGGCGTGGAGGTGGCTCCCTACAAAATCTCCCCTGCATTCTAGAGGGCTCCACCTTCTTCCTTCCTATCCTATTTGCAGGGCGGATGATGACTCGCTTGGGCATGTATTATTTTATTGTCTGCAAGCTTGACGGGTATGGCCCTTAGCTGGCTGCAGTAGTTTGATAGACCAGGGTGAGGACATTATTAACACCTTTCTGCACCTCTTGCATTCTCCTCCCTCCTTTCCTTCTCTGGTGTTTATAGCCTATTTAGCATATCATATTTGGCTCACCGGGAATACTATGGTATTCAACTCTGACACTAGTTCGACAAGATTTATTGTTGAGAGAGCTGGAACTCATACCGTGGAGTATCAAAGTTTGATTGAGGATTTTCAGAGATCTGGGGCTCTGGATCTGTTCCTCAAGCACCTCGCTAGATTTTTATCTCATGGGAGCCCCCTCCTCCGACTTATGCCACAGTCAGCTTTGATGGGAGCATCAGAGGCGGGAGTGGGGGTGCTGCTTTTGTTATCCAGGCATCGGGAGCAGGGTTTCTTGCTGCAGGGGGATCTCATCTCTTTGATTCTTTTGTCCCGTTGGCAGAGCTTCATAGAGCCCAGTCATGGATCAGGTATGCCAGGATGGCTCTTCATCTCGACCATCTTATTATTGAGGGGGACTCCTTGATAGTTATTTTCTGGATCCATAGTGCTTTTAGTTCTACTCCTGCTTACCCTCAGCTCCGGGACATCATGACACTTTTATAGGGATGCTTTGGGATTATTGTTAGGCATATCTATTAGGAAGCCAACTCAGTGATGGATTGGATGGCTTCTTTTGTAGCGAATCATTTACACGAAGTTTCCTGGTCTCACTTAGCAGAGATGCCTTCACCGTTCAGGGATATTCGCTTGTTTGACTCTCTTCGTTATTCTCACTTCAGAATAATATCTTGAACAATCCGATTTATCCAAAAAAAAAGAAAAAAAAAAGCTATTTGAATTAGGAATCTATATGGGCTTGCATAGATAACATAGCAAATAAGCCATACCATTATCTTTAAGGTTACGTTTGGTAGACAGTAATCTATCTAGATTACCGATAATTTTAAACTGAGCCAACCAGATAACCTTGTTTGGTATTTTTTTAAATTGGTAATCTATGTTGTAATGGTAATCTGGATTATCTCTCATGTGGCAATTTAGATTATCTCAAGAAGAGGTGGCTATCCAGATTATCGGAGATATGGTAATCTGGTATTTTTTATTTTTACAAAATTATCCCGTCCCCTTCGCTTCGATAAGAACGAAACATTTTCCTTTTTCCGCTCATCTGTCCTCTGGTGCTGGTTGGGATCTCTTCTTAAATATATATTTTATTTATAAAAATATAATTTTTATATTTTATCTATTTATTGAAAATATAATTTTTAAATATTTTATATTATTAAATATAAAATATTTAATATTTTTATATTAAAATTGAAAAATTGAAAATTATTTTTTATACTAAATAAATGTAAAAAAATTATATATAATCTCTTAAATATACTAAGTAATATATTAAATTTATATATATTATATTATGTTACTAATTTTAATATAATATATTTATATTATATACAAATATATAATGTAAAAACATATTATATTAAATATAATTTAATATAATATATTTTATATTATAAAATATAAAATAAAATGTAATACAATATTATAGTACATATAATGATATTATTCTAAATTACATTAATATATTTTATTTTTTTTTATTTGTAATATTAGAAAATAGAATATTTTAAAATATATATTATATAACAATAGAGTGTAATATAATATAATTTAAATTATATATTACATTTTATAACATAACATAACATATATTATGTTATATTAAATATACTATAATATATTTTGTTGCCGCCAAGATCGTCGTGGCCCGTAGCTGCTACCGGCGCCGGAGTGCACTCCCTTCGCCACCTGGCGGCCCTCTGGCCCTGGACCTACAAAATAGGGGTTAGTGACCCGTGTCGGGGTTTCCGGCGGGGGCACTCCAACGGTCAAGTCAGTGATGATCTAGGGGAACAGATCCTTCTGGTCGAGCCCCTCTTGATGACTCCACGCGAGGAGGAGTGAGTTGTGTATAAGTGGGGTGCAAGTGTGTCGTGGGAAGTGTGGCCTGGTTAGAGGGAGTCTCTATGTAGCCTTTCCGCCTCGACCTTGCCTGAGAGTGTTGGTGGTGTCGTGCCCCTCTTCTTGGTGGGGCTTTTTTTCTTCTTCCTTCCCTCTCTTTTTTTTTGTGCCCTGGCTTGTGTGTTTTGCCTGTGTGTTGGTGTTGTTGTGTTACCTCCAAGTTTGTTGCAAACTAGGTTACCGTTGGGCGTTCATCTCGGGATCTCCACCGGGCTGTCAAGCGCGTGCGGCGGTGTCAGGGGGAGCCTTTCCCGATTCATGATAAGGGGAGCTGTCATGCGCTCCGACACTCCTCTTAGTCACCTCAATCCGGGAAAACCTGGCAGTACCTCGAATGGTGGGCCGCCGCCCTCGAGATTTGAATCTCTCGGTTGACTTCCTCTCTTGGATGATCCAGGTGGTTGGTGAGGAGCGTGATATCTCGATCAGCGTGCTTCTCCCCTTTCTAGTATAACCGGTGGCTGCCGGCGGTAAATACAGTCCAGCAGGTGCTCCAGTGTAGTCCTCGGGTGGCTCGCCGGCGTTCTGGGCTGGCGGGGCCCTCGTCCGAACTGGGGTTGAGCTAGAATGGCAGGGCTCGCTCCGACCTGGGTGCTCCGAGCTCGCAGGATCATCTTGGTGGAGGAGGGTGGATTGCGGGCTCGGTCCAGAGGGCTCGTGCTCAGAGAGGCTCCACGTGGCGGAGGAGTGCTGAGCTCGACTCCGACCACAGGGCTCAAACCTCCGAGGGTCTCGCTTTGGAGGGCGGAGTGCGGGCCCGGTCTAGAGGGCTCGTGCTCGGAGAGGCTCCACGTGGCGGAGGAGTGCTGATCTCGACTCCGACCATAGGGCTCAAACCTCCGAGGGTCTCGCTTTGGAGGGCGGAGTGCGGGCCCGGTCTAGAGGGCTCGTGCTCGGAGAGGCTCCACGTGGCGGAGGAGTGCTGATCTCGACTCCGACCATAGGGCTCAAACCTCCGAGGGTCTCGTTTTGGAGGGCGGAGTGCGGGCCCGGTCCAGAGGGCTCGCGCTCAGAGAGGCTCCACGTGGCGGAGGAGTGCTGAGCTCGAATCTGACTACAGGGCTCAAACCTCCGAGGGTCTCGCTCTAGAGAGTGTAGTGCGGGCCCGGTCTAGAGGGCTCGCGCTCAGAGAGGCTCCACGTGGCGGAGGAATGCTGAGCTCGACTCCAACCACAGGGCTCAAACCTCCGAGGGTCTCGCTTTGGAGGGCAGAGTGCGGGCCCGGTTCAAAGGGCTCCGCTCAGAGAGGCTCCACGTGGCGGAGGAGTGCTGAGCTCGACTCCGACCACAGGGCTCAAACCTCTGAGGGTCTCGCTCCGGAGAGCGGAGTGCGGGCCCGGTCCAGAGGGCTCGCACTCGAAGCGGCTCCACGTGGTGGAGTGCTGAGCTCGACTCCAACCACAGGGCTCAAACCTCCGAGGGTCTCGCTCTGGAGGGCAGAGTGCGGGCCCGGTCCAGAGGGCTCGTGCTCGGAGAGGCTCCACGTGGTGGGGGAGTGCTGAGCTCGACTCCGACCACAGGGCTCAAACCTCCGAGGGTCTCGCTCTGGAGGGCGGAGTGCGGCTCCGGCCTAGGCTTCCCGAGCCCGCGGGTCCTGCTTGGCGGAGGACAAAGCTCGGCTCGTTGTCTCGAGGGAGCTCAGCTCGGCAATGGAGTCCAGGCAGGAGAGTTGATGCGGTGTCCAACGTGGCATCTTCCCTTAACGTGGCGCCCGTCGGCTCTCCCACGTCAGCGATCTCGCCGCATCATATTTAATATAATATAATATATAATAATATTATATAATACATTATTAACTATATAATTTTATAAATAGTTACATTATAAAATATCAAATAATATAATACTATATTACATTACAAAATATCAAATAATATATTATATTACATTACTATATTATATTATAATATATTTTTAATAAATTTGATTTAGGGATATTTTGGAAATTTGAGTTTAGATTATTGATAATATATTTGTCATACCAAATACAGTAATCAATCTTACTTATAGATTACCTGTGTCTATCCAATATAGTAATCAGTATTACTGATAATCTATCCAATGATAATCTATCTTATCGGTAATTCAGATTACCATTCAAGATTTTCTGGCGATCCATCAAACATAACCTAAGATAATTATGATATGGTTGTTGTGTTAATCTTGTGCCATTGGGATGTTCCCATAATGTTACGGATGCATCGCATTTGCCTTTGACTTTGAGGAGTGAAGGAGGGAGCGACAAAGCAGATGATGTGACAAAAGTATTTCATCAAGTTGTCGCTTGAACTAGAATTGTTCTTTTATAGGATCCATTGTCTTCATCATGCATCGTTGAGCATGGCATATGCTAAATGCGAACTTGCATGATAGAAGAGCATGGCATATTTTTATCACTTTGTTTAGCAAGTGTCATTGGATTACTTTATGGCGAACTATATGCGACTAATTAATTTCATCATCCATCAAGTGGCGTGGTAGGTTCCATTTTGCACATAACACGACACCTAATCAGACCAACCAGCACCCGGACCAACCTTGTCCTTCCGTCCTTGACGGAGATTGGAGATCGACGGCTTCCTCGCCCATCGTGGAAAGGATGGACCAAGTCGCCGTCGGGTGAACATCCAAGAGACCAGACCCAAGTTTTACCCAAAAAAAGAAAAGAAAAAAAAACCAAACCGAACATCAATCTTCAAGACTTGTTTACTCGCTGTCGGATTCATCCAACCCGAGTCGATCAATCTTATTATTTTATTATTACTTTCCTCCTCGTCTTTGTCGTCACCTCCGTTGCAGACACCTCGACCATTTCCGTCTTGCCTATGACGCATCGTTCAAGTACGCGGCTTGTCAACTTGCCCTTAGATCAATGAACAGGTCGTTTATTGGTGGACGCGACGTTCCAAGGACGGTACGTGTACGAAACTCATCCAAGCACGTCAAATCGACGGTCGTATTTACTCCTCAAACTCATCAGATTCGTCCGTTTAGGGCATCGCGCCTGTCCGTCGTCAATTTGGCTCGAACGCGACGCTGGTCTTCGACGGCGGACGCGTGGGTAATTTAACGGTGGCAGCCGGAAGACAGCTGTCAGGGAGGGCAGGGTAAGAAGTAAATGCCTTACCGCGGACGGTGGGACAGAAATCGGAAGTTGTGAGGGAAGAGATAGAGATAGAGAGAGAGAGAGAGAGACGGTGGACGGCGAGGAAGCGATCTGGTCTCTTTTATATTTCCTCTGCGCTCGCGCTGTTGTCGTTGCCGTTAGCTTTTATAGCGAGCTTGTAGCTGGATTTCCGCCTTCCGCTTCCGCCGATCTCGTCGGATTCGATCCGATCTAATCCGATCGGTCCTATCGAGAAACCGGTGTGCCAAGAGCGAGCAATACAACAGAAGGGGAAGAGAAGAAGATATTATATTACTTTCTTGTAGTCTAGACTTGGGGCAGTCAACGGAGATTCAAGAGAGAGAAGGGGGATTTAAGGGGAGGCAGATCTGAATCTGATACATATAAAGGCTTATAAGGCTTGCAGATCGAAGGGAGGGCAGATTCGTACGCCTTCTTGACAGGGATCGCTGCTTTCCTCCCTGGCCTTTCCCTCCCCTTAACTCCAGAGTCATCGCGTCGCCGAGACGAAGGTACTTTCCCCTTTCCCCTTTCCCCTTTTCCTTTTTGTTTTTTGTTTTATTTTTATTTTTTTGTTTTTGTTTTTGCGTGTTATTGGAACGACGAATAAAGATCCGTAACTTTGGTTAAAGGATACTCGTTTCATCTTTATATCTTCGATCCATATCCGCTCTCCACTCTCTCATTACAAGCTAGAGCCGGCCGGCCATGTCCAGATCTGGTGCTCCAAGGATTAGGCCATCACATTCATCTCTAGCTATACCAGCAGAGTGTGGATTGACAACTATATGTATCTCAGCTAGTTATCTGAGTCTGGGTCATCCAGAGATCTTCCAGTTTCAGCTGTTGATCTGCAAACTTCCGAGATCATGTTTATAGGAATCAATGGTATTTAAACATCATAATCTCTCTTTGGTGCATCGGGTGCTGCCACCAATGGTATTGCAATAGGATCCATAACAATTATTTTTAACTTGCCTACCGGCCGGTATTGCCATCTTCTTGGTTACCGTTAACGTACCTTAATGTTAGTTGACGAACTATTGTTGAACAATTTCGTTCCTTATCATGTTCTTCTGGGTGGAATTTAAAATCCGGGCAGCCCGTTTGGATGTTCTTCTGATTGCATATTCAAATTCAGACCAAACTAGAATGATACCGGGTACCAATCCTTTTGTTGCTGTTATCGTTTTTGACCAGGACAGCTTGTTGCGCTAGTTGATCTTGAGCATTCAAGTTTGGACTGGAGTTCGTCAATTTTGTTGCATGTCATCTTTATGCAGTCTAACCCCAAGAGACAATCGTTGATATCTTCTTCGATGATCTGTAATACTCCAGTCACCTATGTACTATAATTGGTGCACTGTCCAATTTTTCACAATATCAAGCAAATGTGTCTTCGTGGCTGTCCAATTTTCCACAATATTAAGCATATATGCGAGGTTTAGGTGAGAGATTTGTGTAGCTGCTGTTACTCTCTGCAAATAGAATCCATTTATATCTCTCTGAGCTTTGACTACAAACACGCCTCCCCTGGAAGCCACAGAGCCCACTGCTTTAAGTCCTAGATCAAAGAGGAGTTGTGCCAGGCAATCAGTACTGGCGCTTGTGGGACAGCTTGCTGTTCTGAAAACAGAGAGTTAGTAGCTTCTTTATAAAAAGAAAAACAGGGAGTTAGTAGCTTGATGCTGCTACCCTGGCCACACATAATCTGCTCCCTAAGCAAATGAGAATCTCTATTCAGGTATAGACAGTCCTTATCCAGGGATCATTCCAAGTACAAGATGGTTATGGATATGAATGGTCCTTATAAAATATTTCGATTGTAGAGATTCCTAGGTACTGATACCACTTGTTGGGGATCCGGATCAGCACCTACGCAGTGGAAATAGCGAGAGAGAGATCAAGAACTAACTTCTTGATTAAAGAAACCAGCAATAACCTATTCTTGGATTCAATATGCAAAAGAGATATAGGAGAAGAGATGTAGAAGATTGGCGTGGCTCTGTGGAGCCTGTGTCAGGTGGAGCTTTGGGTGCAGCGAGTGCTGGTTCAAGATCGTTGCGGTCTTTTCAGGAAATCCATGATGAGTGATGTAGCTGCTTAGCAGAAGGGAAGCCTACGACAAAGATATCAAGTTGGTGCTATGGAGTAGGTACAGGTTGGTTCCAAGGAATTTGTACTGATCTTCAGCTAGAGAGGCGGTCATCCCAGAGGCCTCAGAGTGAGCTCAGAAGCTGAAGAGGTCTGACATTGGCGTTAGGTTTGCACAGTTGTCTGGATGCACTGCGGAAGCACAGGTTGGTGTTGCAGTCATGGGGACAGAGCAGGGAGACATCAGTTCGAGGTCAGGAGTGCGGTGGAGCACGAGTCTCAGGAAGCTGTGGAGCATTGGTTGATGTTCTAGTAGGGGAGGCGAGGTGGCTTCGACGGGAAGATGTCAGCTTTGGAGACAGCAGGAAGGGTGCAGGCGGTCACGCGGAGCTTGTCAAGACTTATAGCACCAAGGTGAAAATTGTAGAGTTTTGTATGGTGCTCCCAAGCTTTGGAATGACTTGGGATGCAATGGCAGGGATGTTCGAGGCGATCCCCGAGAGCTTGGAGGTGTGCCAAGCAATTTCTGGAGATGTTTCAGAGGTCTTGGAGGTGTTCCAAGAGGTTCATGATGTATTCATGGATGTCTAGGACAGGTTTGGGAGCTTAGGTTTATCGGTTCCAAGGCCCTTAAGTCATGTTGGATCAGAGGGCTTGATCCAGGGTTGAGAGAACATGTGAGACATAGGTGTACATGGACTCGGGGTTTTGAGTGTTTTCTCACATTGACTTGTTGAGGGAAGTTTTTTGAGAGATTGTAACATAACCCAGTTGGGTTATGGGGTTGGGCCTAGGTCTAGCCAGCTGTCTCTGGGTGTGATAAGGGGTTCAGTTGGTTAGTAGGTTAGCTTAGTTAGTTGGTTGGTTGTAACCACTTAGAAGCCTAACTAACCAAGGAGTCCTAACCGGTGGTCCAAGGAGCCTAACCGTCCAAGAAATGTAACCATCCTAGGAATCCTAACAGCCTAGGGACTAAACCGCCCACCCATCTATATAAAGGAGGGAGGGGGCGACGGTTTAGGAGAAACGTGGGACCGTGGGGCTTGGCTCACGGTCTTGATGAGATGGGCTTGTGCGTGAGAGAGAGGTGAGCGTGAAAGAAGGCTCACGGTTCTTGGGGCTTGGAGCATGAGACTTCTTAGGACGGCTCTTGGTTTTGAAGAAGGGGGGTGTGAGGCTTCTTGGTTCTAGAAAGAAAGGATGCCATCTTGTGTCTTGTCTTGTATGCATGCATGAGGCTTGGCATGAGGTTTCTTCTTAGTTCAAGTAAGAAGAAGGGACGCCATCTTATAATAGCAGTAAGGATTTCTTCTTCAAAGGAATAAAGCAATCTTTCTTTTCTCCTATATCTCTCTTCATCTCTTCTTCTATCTTCTTTGCATGAATTGAATCCAAGGATAGTATTGTGGTTCGCTGAATTCTTGGTTACTTAGAATCAAGAAGGCTGATTCATGTTCATGAGCTCTCTCTCTCTCGTTGCTTCCGTGGTATAAGCTCTGATCTGGATTCTCAACAAGTGGTATCAGAGCTGCAAGAATCTCTACATGTGGTATCAGAGCCTAGGAATCTCTATAATTGGTATTAGAGCCTTGTTCGAGCGTTGGGAGAGGAGGATTCAAGAAATAATAAAGGAGCTGTACGTGGGTGTGGTATCCCGTGTGGTTGAAGATGGGTCTTGGGAGACGGATATCTCAGGAAGATCGGAGTATATCAGCAAAGGAGCTGCCAGGCAGAATTTTCTGGACGTGGCTTTGGAGGAAAAGCCAGAGGGGATGACAGATTGAGATTGGTTGTCTTTGCAGAAGAGAGAATTCAAGTGCTACAATGGCGGTGCCAGGGTACAAGCAAGGATCTTTAATCTCAGGTGGAGCACCGAGAAGAGGTGGCTTCATGAGTGGAGCAGGATTCGGCTGTGCCCGTGGAGTGCGGAGTGCGGAGTGCGGAGGTGGCCGAAAGAGCAACGACTATGGTCGAGGTGCAGGGACATACCCAAACAGTGCAGCGTTGGGAGGTTGACCTCGATGGAACTTTTACGGTATCAGATGAACTTTGATTTCAGGTGGAGCACTGGTTGAAGGTGTCTTCACGACTGGAGAGAGAGCTTTGGCATGAGTTTAGAGCGGGAGGTGCAGGGATATTGGCCATATCCTAGCATGAGCGCTAAGGATACACTTAGCCAGGTGGAGCAGAGTGTATAGATATTGGGGTGGCTCTATGGAGACTGTCAGGTGGAGCTTTGGGTGCAGCGAGTGCCGATTCAGGATCATTGCGGTATTTTCTGGAAGTCCAAGGTGAGTGATGCAGCTGCTTAGCAGAAAGGAAGCCTACAACAGAGATATCAAGTTAGTACTATGGAGCAAGTACAGGTTGGTCCCAAGAAACTTGTACTGATCTTCAGCTAGAGAGGCGGTCATCCCAGAGGCCTCAGAGTGAGCTCAGAAGTTGAAGAAGTCTGACATTGGCGTTAGGTTTGCATAGCTGTCTGGGTGCAATGCGGAAGCACAGGTTGGTGTTGCAGTCATGGAATCCTAACAGCCTAGGGACTAAACCGCCCACCCATCTATATAAAGGAGGGAGGGAGCGACGGTTTAGGAGGAACTTGGGACCGTGGGGCTTGGCTCACGGTCTTGATGAGATGGGCTTGTGCATGAGAGAGAGGTGTGCGTGAAAGAAGGCTCACAGTTCTTGGGACTTGGAGCATGAGACTTCTTGGGACGGCTCTTGGTTTTGGATGAGGGGGCGTGAGGCTTCTTGGTTCTAGAAAGAAGGGATGCCATCTTGTGTCTTGTCTTGTATGCGTGCGTGAGGCTTGGCATGAGATTTCTTCTTGGTTCAAGTAAGAAGAAGGGACGCCATCTTGTAATAGCAGCAAGGATTTCTTCTCCAAAGAAATAAAGCAATCTCTCTTTTCTCCTATATCTCTCTTCATCTTCTTATTTTATCTTCTTTGCATGAATTGAATCCAAGGATGGTATTGTGGTTGGCTGAATTCTTGGTTACTTGGAATCAAGAAGGCTGATTCACGTTCACGAGCTCTCCCTCGTTGCTTCCACGGTATAATCTTTGATCCGGATTCTCAACAAGTGGTATCAGAGCTGCAAGAATCTCTACATCGGCAAGTGCTAAAATACCATTATTGAACAACAATCTGTTGTTTCTTCTGTTATCTGTGTACTGCCAGTTTCCTGCCCTCATGACAATCGTACAACCTTTCCATGAGTTAGCTTCTGGTGCTAGCTCGGGTGTAGGTACTAGACCGATCTGTATGCATTCTTTTGTAACCATGAAACATATTCACCTGTTTTTCCCCTTCTAAACTAAAAAGTAGTTAAGTTTTTAAGCTCGGTCTCTTTCTTGTTTGCACTTTTTTGCCTCCATTTATTTGCATTTTGTCATTTTGTTACATATTTGAATGATCTGTCTTTATAGTTAAAGATTGATTAAAACATCGAGATGCATAGCTATATCAGCATTATTAAAAGCCCATACATCAAGCCTTTAAACCACATCTCTCTTTGAATTAGCCACCATATATGTTTGACAACTATTGATTTGGTAGCATCTATGTCCAATTTCTAACTACCTGCTTGCCAAAGTTTGAGGGGTGCAGCATATCGGAGTAGGCCTTCTGGTGCAGGAGGTCCATCACATTCACTACGGCAGCAGAGAACAATTATAAGGAGTGATCGAAAGGAAAAGAGGATTAACTTGTTGGCAAAGGAAAAATGGCAACCAGCAGCATCAGAAAGGCCCTAGGAACAGTGAAGGACCAGACAAGCATTGGTCTGGCCAAGGTGTCCAGCAATGTTGCCCCTGACCTTGATGTGGCGATTGTCAAGGCAACGAGCCATGATGATGAGCCTGCTGATGAGAAATACCTGAGGGAGATCCTCAGCCTGACCTCCTACTCCCGTGCTTATGTGAATGCCTGCATTGGCACCGTGTCAAAGCGGCTGGGGAAAACCCACAATTATATTGTGGCCCTCAAGTCCCTCATGCTTGTACACCGCCTCCTGGTTGATGGAGACCCTGCTTTCCAGCAAGAGATCCTCTATGCGACTCGACGGGGTACCCGCCTCCTCAACATGTCTGACTTCCGGGATGATACCCACTCCAGCTCATGGGATCATTCGGCCTTTGTCCGGACCTATGCCCTCTACCTGGACCAGCAGCTCGAGTGCATGGTCTATGAGCGGAAGCAGCATGGCAGTGGCAACAACCGCTCATACCAGTCACCAAGGGACAGCTATAGATCTCCTCCTCGCTACTCTGATCACAGAGAGCCTGATCCATACTCCTATGGAAGTTATGGGAGGTCCTCATACTCATCCCCACCAGGAAATGGGAGTGTTGGGTATGAAGAGAGGCAGCAGGGGGAAGAGAGGAAGCCACCAACTCCCCCGAGAGATATGAAGCCTGAGAGGCTGCTGGGTAGGATGCACCAGCTGCAGCAGCTACTTGATCGCTTCCTTGCCTGCCGTCCCACTGGCGCTGCCAAGCACAGCAGGATGATCCTCATTGCTCTCTATCCCATTGTCAAGGAAAGCTTCAAGCTCTATGCTGACATCTGTGAGATATTAGCTCTCCTTCTGGACCAATTCTTCGACATGGACTACCCGGACTGTGTCAAGGCATTCGAGGCCTATGCAAGTGCCGCCAAGCAGATTGATGAGCTCTGTGCCTTCTATGGGTGGTGCAAGGATACAGGGGTGGCCCGTTCATCGGAATACCCAGAGGTCCAGCGCATTACAGCCAAGCTTCTGGAGACATTGGAGGAGTTCATGAGGGATAGGGCGAGGAGGCCCAAGAGCCCTCCAAGGGAGGCAGCCCCTGAGACTCGAGATGAAGAACCGGCACAGGAAATGAACAGCATCGAAGCCCTCCCAGCACCTTCAGATTACCAAGAGCAGCAGCCAGAGCCAGAGCCAGAAAAGGTGGTTGAACCACCTAAGAAGCAGCAGCAGGAGACCGACTTACTGAATCTCAGGGATGATGCCTCTTCCGCAGAGGATCGGTCTAGCAAGCTTGCATTGGCTCTTTTCTCAGGTCCAGGGGCGGCAACCGGTACCAATGGGTCATGGGAAGCCTTTCCTTCAAATGGTGCCCCTGGACAAGGTGAAGTCACTTCTGCATGGCAAACACCTGCAGCTGAGCCTGGGAAGGCAGATTGGGAGCTTGCACTTGTGGAGACAGCAAGCAACCTCACGAAGCAGAAGGCAACACTGGGTGGGGGCTTTGACCCGTTACTCTTGAATGGAATGTATGATCAGGGAGCAGTGAAGCAGCATGTCAACACCCAGACGAGCACCGGGAGCGCAAGCAGTGTGGCCTTGCCTGGGCTTGGTCAGAAGACCACTCGGGTGCTGGCCCTGCCTGCACCTGATGGCACTGTCGAGACCATCGGGCAGGATCCATTTTCTGCATCTCTCAGCTATGCCCCACCTTCCTATGTGCAGATGGCAGACATGGAAAAGAAACAGCAGTTACTGGTCCAGGAGCAGCAGCTGTGGCAGCAGTATGGGAGGGATGGAATGCAGGGCCAGGTCAGCTTGGCCAAGCTCAACAACAGCTACTTCCCCAACCCAGCCATGCCTTACGGAATGCCAGCAGCTTATAATGGTGGATATCACTACCCCACTTACTGAGTTTTGCTCTTTCTTTGTTCGTTCTGCAATTTTTTGTTTGTATTTAATTTTGGGTTGCCCTGCAACGTCAGTCAATCTGTGTCTCTGGATCGAACTGTTTCGAGTGTATGTATTCATTATTCACTATAATTTGGTACATGTATTCACTATTGGTACCCACTTCGGATGGTGACGATTTGAGATGTTCGCTATTTAGGCTTTTCCCACCGCTTTTCTTTTTATTCCTGAGATTTTGTCGGACTGCATGAGTGCAGGAAGTTGGATTGTCTGGGTTCAAATATGCAAAGGATGGAAGCATACGCTGCACCGGAGCAAGAAGTCGTCTGGTTAACCAACGTATGTCGGAGCCTTCAGTTCGTCCTTCGGTGATTGTTGCCGAGTCAGCCTTGTGTTGGGCCACGCTTCGAGCCTCCTCTGTGAGGAGATCCAATCCAGCCACAGCAGACCTGGCACGCACGGCCTTGGCCAGCGCAGCCGAGGCATGCCCATGCTTCATCCCCTATAGCACTGCATGGTGTATCGCCTGGTCTCTTGTAAGATCTAATGATGGTGCATACTCTCGAGCAAGATTAGAGAGTTGAGAAATGTCTCTAACTCCATTTGGACCTGATCTGCGGCAATTGCAGTGCGATGAATACCGATTAGATGGCCATGAGCTGTTCGGAAGTCAAATAAGTACGATATGAGAAACAGGATTCTATTTTGGACAAGGTTTGAATCAAGAAATTCCTGGGATACTCTTCAAGTTAAAGGCTATAAAAAATGGGGCAGATGGCCGGGATCAAAATGTAAAGATTTAGAAGGCTTCCAGAGGGTGTGGTAGCGGCGAAGAAAGTTTGTAAGAGTTAGAGGGTTTTCTTTAAAGTTAAGAGCTTTGTAAGAGATTCGGGATTTTTTATTGAAAGAAATTGTACAGGATCAAGGGTTGAAGTTTCAAGTTTGTAAGTATTTATTTTTCTTATAGTAAAACCTTTCATGCTCAATTGATTGTCTTTTATTTTATTTTATTTTCTTTCTCTTGCAGCATCAACACCAATGTTACGATCTTGGAAACAAGAATCCATATTCTGCATGAAATATTTTTCAAATAAATGATATTAATATAATTGGTACCATAACAACCGGTATTAGAGTTTCGGATTGTCTGTATTGATTGAAATCGAAGATAGAAAGACAAGCATTGATTGAGATCGAAGATAGAAAGACAAGCGCAATTAAGGTGGAGATCAACCGGCTCAACAGAAAGAGCATTTCTCCCTCTGGCAAACAAGGATAAAAGATGTGCTGATCAAGCAAGGTCTAATCGATGCTTTTATATGCGAAAAAAGATCGGCTACCATGAAGGACAAGAGTTGGAAGCGACTTCAAATGCATACGATGAGTGCGATCTGCGTGTATCTTGCACATGACGTGGTGATCCATATATTGAGTAAGACTTCTTTGATGGCACTATCAACGAAGCTTAAGAAGTTATACATATATATATATATACATATACATACATATATATATACATATACATACATATATATATACATATATATATATATATATACATACATATATATACATATATATATATATATATACATATATATATATATACATATATATATATACATACATATATATATACATACATACATATACATACATACATATATATACATACATACATATATATACATACATACATATATATACATACATATATATATATACATACATATATATATATACATACATATATATATACATACATACATATATATACATACATACATATACATACATATATACATATACATACATATATACATATACATACATACATATATATACATACATATATATATACATACATATATATACATACATATATATATACATACATATATATATATATGTGTTGCCGATCTCACCGCGGTGGCCTGTAACTCGTAAGCTGGCGCCGATTCTCGGACTCTCTCACCTCGAGATCTCCAAATTTCCGGACCTGCAAAACAAGGTCAGAGACCCGGGCCGGGGGTTCCGGCGGGGGCACTCCGACGATCAAGTCAGAGAGCGGCAAGATGGAACAGGACCTCTAAGGTGGGCTCCTGAAGGATCCTCGTGCTTAAAGGAGGTGTAAAATGAAAGAAGTGTGGGGAAGAGAGGAGTTGAAGCCCGGCTCCCCGTGCTAGGGCCACCGAGCTCTCGCTTGAGGACTTCCCGGGATCCTCCCGGATCGTTCTTTTGGTGTTCTCTCCTTTTTTCCACTTACCTTTCCGTCCATTTTTACCGTCCCTTTTATACCACCGAACTGCCTTCAGCCCACGTCCCCTCCAGGGGGCTCTCCAAGATCTTTGGACCTTCCCCTTCTTCTTCAAGTCCGGGAGTTAAGTGGCCGGCCCGCCTCGTCTGCAATGTGTCACGAAAGGGGGAAAACTAGTGAGGCCTTGGGCCGTGCGCGGGAGCTCTCCTTTAGGGGCGTTGATGGTGGGCTTCCAGCCGTTTCAGGCTCTTGTCCGCTAGGATTTCATTCATCGGTTGTGGGATCCATATTAACTGGTGTAACGAGGTTTCGCGTATCACCACATGCCGTATCGGTGCCTTGTACGGAGCGCAGCGCGCGCTGGCTCTAGTGGTGACCTCGCGACTCGTGTCTCTGCCTCCCCGAGGCTTTGCAGAGTAGGGCTGACCTCGGCTGAGGTGGACCCGTCAGGGGGCGCCACATGGCGGTGGAGCAGGGGCTGCCAGCTTCGGCCGAGGTGGACCCCTCTTGGGTGGACTCCTGGCGGAGTGGCAAAGAGAGGCTCAACTTCGGTCGAGGTGGACCCGTCTTGGGGTGCCACCTGGCGAAGGAGCAGGAGGGCCCGGCTCGACCTCGGCAAAGGTGGACCCGTCTTGGGGTGCCACCTGGCGAGGGAGCGAGTGGCTGCCAGCTTCGACCAAGGTGGACCCCTCCTGGGTGAACACCTGGCGGAGTGGCAGAGAAAGGCTCAACTTCGACCGAGGTGGACCCGTCAGGGGGTGCTACCTGGCGAAGGAACAGGAGGGCCCGACTCGATCCCGGCAGAGGTGGACCCATCTTGGGGTGTCACCTGGCGAGGGAGCGAGGGGCCGCCAGCTTCGGCCGAGGTGGACCCCTCCTAGGTGGACACCTGGCGGAATGGCAGAGAGAGGCTCGACTTCAGCCGAGGTGGACCCGTCAGGGGATGCCAACTGGCGAAGGGACAGGAGGGCTCGGCTCGACCTCGGCAAAGGTGGACCCGTCTTGGGGTGCCCCTGGTGAGGGAGCGAGGGGCCGCCAGCTTCGACCGAGGTGGACACCTGGCGGAGTGGCAGAGAGAGGCTCGACTTCGACCGAGGTGGACCCGTCTGGGGGTGCTACCTAGCGAAGGAACAGGAGGGCCCGGCTCGACCCCGGCAGAGGTGGACCTATCTTGAGGTGCCACTTGGCGAGAGAGCGAGGGGCCGCCAGCTTCGACCGAGGTGGACCCCTTCTGGGTGGACACCTGGCGGAGTGGTAGAGAGAGGATCGACTTCAGCCGAGGTGGACCCATCTTGGGGTGCCACCTAGCGAAGGAGCAGGAGGGCCCGGCTCAACCTCGACAGAGGTGGACCCGTCTTGGGGTGCCACTTGGCGAGGGAGCGAGGAGCCCCCAGCTTCGGCCGAGGTGGACCCCTCCTGGGTGGACACATGGCGGAGTGGCGGAGTGGCAGAGAGAGGCTCGACTTTGGCCTAGGTGGACCCGTCTTGGGGTGCCACCTGGCGAAGGAGTAGGAGGGCCTGACTCGACCTTGGTAGAGGTGTACTCGTCTTGGAGTGCCACCTGGCGAGGGAGCGAGGGGCCGCCAGCTTCGGCCGAGGTGGACCCCTCCTGGGTGGACACCTGGCGAAGTGGCAGAGAGGCTCGACTTCGACCGAGGTGGGCCCATCTTGGGGTGCCACCTAGCGAAGGAACAGGAGGGCCCGACTTGACCTCGTCAGAGGTGGACCCAGCTTGGGGTGCCACCTGGCGAGGGAACGAGGGACCGCCAGCTTCGGCCGAGGTGGACCCCTCCTGGGTGGACACCTGGCGGAGTGGCAAAGAGAGGCTCGACTTTGGTCAAGGTGGACCCGTCTTGGGGTGCCACCTAGCGAAGGAACAGGAGGGCCCGGCTCGACCTCGGCAGAGGTGGACCCGGCTTGGGGTGCCACCTGGCGAGGGAGCGAGGGGCCGCCAGCTTCGGCCGAGGTGGACCCCTCCTGGGTGGACACCTGGCGGAGTGGCGGAGAGGCTCAACTTCAACCGAGGTGGACCCGTCTTGGGGTGCTACCTGGCGAAGGAGCAGGAGCACTTCTTCCCGAATGGGGGATCTTTTGAAAGAAAAAATCCACGTGGTACTGACCGTGTCCAGCTGGACCTGACACGCGCTCCACGTTAGCGATGTAGCCATATCAATATATATATATATAAAAGAAAAAAGAAGCATACCCATGTGAAGCCATTATTTTATAAAAATATGTATGCAAATATCAATTTTAAAAAATATTCATATAAATTTAAATATTAAAAAAATATACATTCAAAATATCCAAGATAATATTACAAGCATGTATATGATTAAAATCTTAAGATATGAAACAGTACGAGAGTAGACAATCCATTTTAAACATATGAAAGATATCATTGAACCAACTAACAGAAACCTTTCACCCAAGGAGTAAGTCTTTGTGCATCGTGTGCGGTGCAGGAAATCCTATCTAGCCCGCACCGCTATTTTTTATTGATCCACATCGATCCTACATAACTTGATGGAGCAGGACGGGAGTCCATATCACTGGAATTTTGTAATCTGTGCATCACCGTGTCTGCCATCTCTTCAAACATGGAAAATGACTTTTTGCCCTCCTATCTTTCGGAAGACAATACGTGCTTCTAAGTTGGAAGTATTTCTTCTTCTATAAACTGAAAAAAAAAATCTCGAACCAAAGCGACACCCTAGAGTTTCTTCTATTATTTTTGCTTACCCATCGATATCAGAGCGACACACCCCGTTTCCCCTCTATTTTTTTTGTTTTTTCTCTTCTCTTTGGTGGTCGAGTAGCTGCTGGTGACTAGGAAGTTCTCGAGCATACCATGAAAGATAGGCCTTCAAAATTTTCAGTCAATGGAAAAAAGTGGTTTCATATTTCAACGCAGACAACGAACATAAAAGCACTGCAAGAAGGAAAAGCAGATGGTTGAAGGATACCTTCTGATCAGCCGTTGGATCATCGATCATAAAACCGTGAATCCACAAGATCAAAAGCTTGTTCTTCCAGGCCACATCCGGGAGCGTGAGCGATCTTTTCATGGAACGATCTTCAGCAGGTGCTTCTACCGTTGCCAGGTACACCCCCTTGATTCATCAGTAGTGGTGTTGCCGCCAAGATCATTGTGGCCCGTAGCTGCATCGGCACCGGAGTGCGCTCCTCCTGCCACCCGCCACTCTCGGTTCTCGGATCTCCTCGCTGGGTGCGGTCGCCTTATTGCCCGGCGGTCCTCCACTCCTGGACCTGCGAGACAACGGTTAGAGACCCGGGCCAGGATTTTCGACGGGGGCACTCTGACGATCAAGTCAGTGACGATCCAGGGGAACAGATCCTCCTGGTCAGGCCCCTCTTGATGGACTCCGTACTAGGAGTAAAAAATGAGCGTCAAGGTGAAAACGCTATAGGGGAGGAGTGATAGTGGGGACAGAGGGGTGCTCTGTTCCTCCGCCTCTCCTTGTATCACTCGATTTTCCCTCGACTGTGATGGTAGTGGCGCTTCGCCTTCTTGGTCGAGCTTGCGCTTGTTCTTGTGGTGATGGTGGTGGTGCTATCCCTCTTGATGGTGGGGGTTGCACTTTTTTCTCTTTTTTTCTGGCTTGTGTTTTTGCCTGTGTGTTGGAGTTGTTGTGTCACTCGTGTGTTACCTCCCGGTCCGTTGTGAACTTGGATACCGTTCGGTGCTTATCTCGGGATCCCCGTCGGGCTGTCAGGCGCATGTGGTGGTGTCCCGGGGAGTCTTTCTTGATTCATGATTGGGTGCATTGTCAGGCGCTCCGACACTCTTCTTGGTTGCCTCATTCTGAAAATTTTGGAGATGCCTCGAACGGCGGGCCGTCATCCGCGGGATTCGTGTATCCCGGATGGCTTTCTCTATTAGGTGATCTGAGTGGTTGGTGAGGAGTGTAGCATCTCGGTCAACGTGCTGCTTGCCCTTCTTATGTAACTGGTGATTTCAGGCGGTCAGTACGGTCTGGGGGGTGCTCCGGTACGGTTCTCGGGCGGCTCACCGGTGTCCTCGACTGGTGAGGACCTCGTCTGGGCTGGGGTTGAGCTGGGACGGCAAGGCTCGCTCCGTCCTAGGTGCTCCAAGCTTGCGGGGACGCCTAGGTAGAGGAGGGCAAAGTGCGGGCCTGGTCCGGAGGGCGCATGCTCGGAGAGGCTCCATATCGACGGGTGAGCTCTCAGCTCGACCTCGACCGCAGGGCACTAACCTCTGAGGGTCTCGCTCCGGAGGGCGGAAGGTGGACCCGGTTTAGAGGGCGCACGCTCGGAGAGGCTCCACATCGACGGGTGAGCTCTTAGCTCGACCTCGACCGCAGGGCACTAACCTCCAAGGGTCTCGCTCTGGAGGGCGGAAAGCAGACCCGGTCCAGAGGGCGCGCGCTCGGAGAGGCTCCACATCGACGGGTGAGCTCTCAGCTCGACCTCGACCGTAGGGCACTAACCTTCGAGGGTCTCGCTCTGGAGGGCGGAAGGCGGACCCGGTCCAAAGGCTGCGCGCTCGGAGAGGCTCCACATTGGTGGGTGAGCTCTCAGCTCGACCTCGACCGCAGGGCACTAACCTCCGAGGGTCTCGCTCTGGAGGGCGGAAGGCAGACCCGGTCCAGAGGGCGCGCGCTCAGAGAGGCTCCACATCGGCGAGTGAGCTCTCAGCTCGATCTCGACCGCAGGGCACTAACCTCCGAGGGTCTCTCTCTAGAGGGCGGAAGGCGGCTCCAACCTAGGCATTGAGCTCATGAGCTCAACCTGGCGGAGGACTGAGCTCAACTTGCTGTCTTGAGGGAGATCAGCTCAGCTCGGTAGTGGGATCCAAGCTGGAGAGTCGACGTGGCATCTTCTCTCGACGTGGCGCCCGTTGGTTCCTCCATGTCAGCGATCCTGCCACATCAAGTGGTATTGTAGGAAAGCTAGCCTGACCAGGGTTTCTCAACCTTGGTGATCCTGCTTATCTATTATTTTAGAATTTATTTCTGCATGCATGACTTCCAGAATTTCATAGAATTCTATACTTTGAATCTTGGCTTGAAATTTGGGATCTAAAACCTTAACTTCATGCTTAATCACGAAAAAATACTTTGCATGCATATTTAATCCTGCATCAGGATGCTAAAAGATTACTCAAATAGTCCGAAATAGTATTACGACATCCCAATTTAAAAACTACGATATCCTAGTTAAAAAACTACGACACCCATATAGAAAATATAAAATAAAAGTTTCTAACCCCTTTTATATGTAATACATATTACCGTGGCTTGGTTTATGATTGCTAGAGTATTAAAAAATACCACGGATACTAGAAGATTACTCAAATAGGCCAAAATAATATTATGACATCCCAGTTTAAAAATTATGATATCCTAGTTAAAAAACTATGACACTCTAGTTAAAAACTATAATGCCTATACAGAAAATATAAAATAAAAATTTCTAACCCCTTCTACCTATAATATATGTCATCCATGGCTTAGTTTATGACTCTCAGAGTATCAAAAAATACCACGGATTCTATAAGATTAATCAAATAGCCTGAAATAATATTACGATATCCTAGTTTAAAAACTATGATATCTTAGTTAAAAAATAATGACACCCATGCAAAAAATATAAAATAAAAGTTTATAACCATTTTTACCTATAATATATGTCATCCGTGGCTTGGTTTATGATTCTTAGAGTGTCAAAGAAATATCACGAATGCTATAAGATTAATCAAATAGCCCGGAATAATATTACAACATCCCTGTTTAAAAACTACGATATCCTAGTTAAAAAACTATGATATCCATACAAAAAATATAAAATAAAAGTTTCTAACCCATTCTACCTGTAATATATGTCATCTGTGGCTTGGTTTATGACTCTCGGAATATAAATAAATGTCACAAATGCTATAAGATTAATCAAATAGCTCGAAACAGTATTACGACATCCCAGTTTAAAAACTATGACACCTTGTTAAAATACTATGACACCTATGCATAAAATATAAAATCAAAATTTATAACCCCTTCTACTTGTAATACATGTCATCCGTGGCTTGGTTTATGACTCCTAGAGTATTAAAAAATATCATGAATGTTATAAGATTAATCAAATAGCCCAAAATATTATTACGACCCCAGTTTAGAAACTATAACATCCACACAGAAAATATAAAATAAAAGTTTTTAACCCCTTCTATCATAATACATGTTATGCATGGCTTGGTTTATGACTCCTAGAGTATCAAAAAAATATCATGGATGCTATAAGATTAATCAAATAGCCTGAAACAGTATTACGATATTTGAGTTTAAAAACTACAATATCCTAATTAAAAAACTATAATATCAATGCAGAAAATATAAAATTAAAGTTTCTAACCCCTTCTACCTATAATAGATGTCATCCGTAGCTTGGTTTATGACTCCTAGAATGTAAATAAATGCCACGGATGCTATAAGATTAATCAAATAGCTCGAAATAATATTATAATATCTCAGTTTAAAAATTATAACGTTCTAGTTAAAATACTACGACATCCATACAGAAAATATAAAATCAAGATTTTTAACCCCTTCTACCTGTAATACATATCATCTGTGGCTTGGTTTATAACTCCCAGAGTATCAAAAAATATCATGGATGCTATAAGATTAATCAAATAGCTCAAAACATTATTACGACATCCTAGTTTAAAAACTATGACATCCTAGTTAAAAAACTATGACACCCACACAAAAAATATAAAATAAAAATTTCTAATCCCTTCTACCTAAAATACATATCATCCATGGCTTGGTTTAAATCTCCTAGAGTATCAAAAAAACTCATGGATTCTATAAGATTACTCAAATAGTCTGAAACGGTATTACGACATCCCAGTTTGAAAACTATGATATCCTAGTTAAAAAACTACGACACCCATACAGAAAATGTAAAATAAAAGTTTCTAACTCCTTCTACCTGTAATACATGTCATCCGTGACTTGATTTATGACTTTTAGAGTATCAAGAAATGCCATAGATTCTAGAAGATTATTCAAATTGGTCGAAATAGTATTACATCCTAATTTAAAAACTACAACACCCTAGTTAAAGAACTACGTGTTGTCCAGTTGGCTAACCCAAGAGGGGGGGTGAATTAAGTTTGAAAACTTTTAAACAAGTATGTGCCTTTTTCAAACAATTACAATATGTGTATTGTGAGCCTTGTATTGTGTGGTGAGTGAAGTGCTTAAAGAATTTAATACGGAAGCAAGTAAATGAGCACAAACAAAATAAACACAAACACCATAATTTATAGTGGTTCGAAGCAACCCCACTCCTATGTCCACTACCCAAGGTACTACTTGAGATTTTTACTATATTCACAATGGAATACAATTGGTTTGTTTTACACCGGGCTCACAAACCAAAATCCAATCTTGGTTTTACACTGGGATCACCAAGAACCCAAACTTGGTTTTCAAGGCTCACCAAAAATCCACTCTTGGTTTTACACCGAGCTTACCAAGAATCCAACACTTGATTTTTATATCAGGATCACCAAAACCCAACAACAAAAACAAACAAAACAAACAAACAATGCAACACAAAATACAAACTCTTAAAGAGCGGATGGTTGCAGCTTTAGCTTGATTTGGTGTAGCTCTAAGGCTTCAGGATGTGCTCTTCAAAGCTCTTTTTCTTCTTCAAAAGATGCCTCAAGAGTTATAGTAGAATGATCTTGAATCTCTCTCTTGAGTGTGGAAGATGAAGCTCACTTGATTTCCTAAAATATTTTCCTTTAAAGCTCACTCTTTCTTCTCTAACTCCAAAACTATTCCATTCCTCAAAAAACCTTGTTCCTCTTGAGTTTGGATCTTCATTTTATACTCCTTGAGGTGTTCCCTGGTTGTTTGGACCGTTGGAGTGCCTTGGAAAATGAAATATGGCCGTTTGAAATCATTAGAAGGAAGAAAAATAATTTCTGCAACTAGCCATTGCTGTTTGAATTCTGGGATTCGAGTAGGCTCGGATGACTCGAGTCGGCTCAAAGAATTATGCTTCTGCCATTCTGGAGTCAACTCTATTTTTCAAGTTGGCTCGATTGACTGGTTTTCTCAGAACTTAATTCCAGCCACTCTGGAAAAGTCAGCTCAGATTCTCAGTAAGTCGGCTCGAGTGAACTTTGTCCAAAAGGCTTCCAAAAGTCTTCAAACTTCTCCAAACTTTTTCCAACATCTTCTAAACCTATGACACTCTACAAAAATAATCTTTACAAAGATAATTAGTAACATAATCATGCATCAATATTTTGTAATCATCAAAATCAATCCTAAGGTCAACAATCTCTCCCTTTTTTATGATGACAAAATATTGGGCATGAAAAAGAACTTAAAAGAAATTAACTCTATAAAAGATTATATTTTAATCAAATTAACAAGTATCATAAACTTAAACATATAAACAATAAACTCCCCCTTAATTTATTAATATATTTTAAAAATAAAATTTCTCTCTTTTTAAATGTTCTTTTTAATGACACCGTATATCTCTCCCCCATTTTGTCATCAACAAACAATATTCTTAACTATTCTATATGGAGATATCAATCAATAATTTTCAATGATTTTCATAATACCACAAGAATATTAAGGTGTTTTGAGATAATTTCACCTTCTCTTTACTTCCTTCATATTTTTGTCAACATTCTCTCTTTTTTTTACATTCATTCTCAAGTCACCTTAAACATCTCCCCCTTGATATAATATTCAACATAAACTTTTTCATGTCAACATACTTCTCCCCCTATATCTTGTAATCTAATCTCACTTCTATTCATTCATCACAAGCATTCAAGCAATACATATGACAATTATGCAGTTTAACAAACTAGAGAGAGAATGAGAGGGAATTAAATAATTCTAAGTTTTTCATAAAGTTTTCAAATTCTTTCAATTATCAAGCAATTTAATTTCTCTTTTTATATCCAAATTTATCAAAACCATAGTAGATGGAGCATTATATTACTTGATAAGATTTTCAATGTATATGCTCAACAATTAAGTGTATTAAAGTCATGAGAGCATAGTATGCATCAAAATCAATCATTTCTCATGGTCAACAATATTTTTTACATCACATAATGATTTTCAATAAAGCATTCAAATCATACACATTATAAGCATAATCAATTTTAATCATTAACATAAATAAGCTTATAATGATCAAATTTGAGACATTTTCAATTAAAACATACAACATAAGCATAGTCACATTTAAGCATTTATTAAGCAAACAATAAGCTCATGTAGATCAATTTAAAATACTAAGTATGCTAGCACATTTTAAATTATCTATGCTAGAGTAAGCTAGACTTCTTGAAATGAATAGTTCATTGTCATATAACTTGAGTATCATTCATATCACCAATATTCAAAATATTTCAAGTCATGGTTCAATGAATTTCATATTTTCAAGAATGCTAGTAACTATGCATGGTCAAAACATAGCTCATCTTGAAGCATCTAATACATGATTAACAATAAGTATAAAAAATTACTTCAAGTAAATGACTATCATTATATTTAAAAAATATAGAAGGGATTTGAATATATCATACCAAATAATGATCATCCTCCTTTACCATTATGCTCAAAAGTTACTAGTTCACTTTCTTTTGATTCGGTTATTGAATTAAGCTTTATCATCCTTCATTGTGCCTTGTACAGCCTCTATTCATGCAATATATTCTTTTCTTTTGTTGGGTTGCAAGACAACTTGTAAAATATACTAAGTGGATGATCTAGGTACCCAAACTTTCATGGATCCTTTGAAGCTAGTGCTCATGGTTCCTTTTAAAATCCAAATCTTTTTAACTGAATTTTTCTTTTTCCACTTCAAATTACAAATATAAGCTTTATGCCTAAGCTTTTTACAATAAAAGCATACTACTTTAGAATTTTGAAATTTACTTTGAGTTGCAATTTTGCTTTCAATATGATTAGAATTTGAATTGTTTCCAATTCTAGCTTTACTAATTGAAAATCTTTGATTGCTTAATAATAACTCAAGCTTATTTAGAGTCAGTTTATTAACCAAGGGCTTGAGTTTATCAACTTCTTTTTGCAACCTTTGATTTTCATTTTGCAAAGGCTTATTCTTTTCAGTACATTCAATCTTTTCTTTTTAAATAATTTTGTAATTTTCAGAAATAGAATTTAATTGACTTTGCAAAACATCATATTTTTCAAAAGCATCATTTCTTTATTTTTGAAGCATATCATATGATTATTTTTAGATTTGATGCTTAGCTCCCAACTTTTTATATTCAGACATTAAATCATAAAAAGCATCATTAAGTTTATCAAATTTAAATTTTGAGTTAGGTGCATAATTTATCTCATTTTGTAGAACCTTAAAGCAAGTGTTGGCAGTTTTTGATTGCTCTTCATTTTTACTTGAGCTTGAATCTTCGTTGTCGCTCCAGGTGGCTACCAATGCCTTCTTTTTCTTTTCTTTCTCTTTGTATGGCTCTCCCTTAGCCATATACTTTCTTTCTTTGTCTTTGAATATGCCCTTTCCCATAAATTTTCTAATTTTTTTTATAACAAGGGCCAAGTCATCTTCATCTAGCTCCTCTTGGATGATGAACTGGTGAACTCTTCTTCAATTTCTTTAGTAGCTGCCTTGAGTGCTATTGCTTTCTTTTTCTTTTCCTCTTCTTCACTCCGACACTTCAATGTGAGTTCATGAGTGATAAGTGATCTGAGAAGCTCTTCTAATGGGAGATTACTTAAATCCTTTGCCTCTTAGATTGCAGTTACTTTAGGGTCCCAAACTTCTGGCAAAGATCGAAGAATCTTTTGAATCATATCTGTATTAGAATACATTCTACCAAAACTTTTCAAACCATTAGTGATGTTAGTAAACATCGAAAATATTTTAGAAATAGATTCATAAGGCTCCATTTTAAAAATTTCATAATCATGCATGAGCATATTGATCTTAGAGTTTTTAACTTGTGTTATGCTTTCATGAGTGATTTTAAGTTTATCCCAAATTTCTTTTGTGGAGATACAAGTGGAAGTCCGGTTAAACTTATTTGCATCTAAAGCATAATACAAGAGGCTCATTGCTCTTGACTTCAACTCTCCCATTTGTATTTCATAAGCATTCCAATCCAATTCCGATTTTGGAATGTTTATGCCATCAACATTTATCATGGGAGTGGGAGGTTTTCTTAAAATAATTTTTCATAATTTAAAATCTATAGCTTGAATATAAATTTTCATGCGTGCTTTCCAATAGCTATAGTTTGTGCCGATAAAAAGTGGAGGTCTTGTAGAACATTGCCCTTCGACAAGATGTGTGCTCATGTGGGCAACCATTAATCTTTACTCCTAGTTGTTAAACTAGAGGCACAGAGACGTGGCTCTGATACCAGTTGTTGCCCAGTTGGCTAACCCAAGAGGGGGGTGAATTCGGTTTGAAGACTTTTAAACAAGTATGTGCCTTTTTCAAATAATTACAATATGTGTATTGTGAGCCTTGTGTTGTGTGGTGAGTGAAGTGCTTAAAGAATTTAATGCGGAAGCAAGTAGATGAGCACAAATAAAACAAACACAAACACCATAATTTATAGTGGTTCGGAGCAACCCCGCTCCTACGTCCACTATCCAAGGTACTACTTGGGATTTTTACTATATTCACAACGGAATACAGTCGGTTTGTTTTACACCGGGCTCACAAACCAAAACCCAATCTTGGTTTTCACTGGGATCACCAAGAACCCAAACTTGGTTTTCAAGGCTCACCAAAAACCCACTCTTGGTTTTACACCGGGCTTACCAAGAATCCAACACTTGATTTTTACATCAGGATCACCAAGAACCTAACAACAAAAACAAACAAAACAAACAAACAATGCAACACAAAATACAAACTCTTAAAGAGCGGATGGTTGTAGCTTTAGATTGATTTGGTGTAGCTCTAAGGCTTCAAGATGTGCTCTTCAAAGCTCTTTCTCTTCTTCAAAAGATGCCTTAAGAGTTGTAGTAGAATAATCTTGAATCTCTCTTGAGTGTGGAAGATGAAGCCCACTTGATTCCTTAAAAGATTTTTCTTTGAAGCTCACTCCTTCTTCTCTAACTCCAAAACTATTCCATTTCTCAAAAAAACCTTGTTCCTCTTGAGTTTGGATCTTCATATTATATTCCTTGAGGTGTTCCCTGGTTGTTTGGACCATTGGAGTGCCTTGGAAAATGAAATATGATCATTTGGAACCGTTGAAAGGAAGAAAAATAATTTCTACAAATAGCCATTGCTATTTGAATTCTGGGATTCGAGTCGGCTCGGATGACTCGAGTCGGCTTGAATAATTATGCTTCTACCATTCTGGAGTCAGCTCTATTTTTCGAGTCGACTCGGTTGACTGATTTTCTCGGAACTCAATTTCAGCCACTCTGGAAGAGTCAACTCGGATTCTCAGTGAGTTGGCTCGAGTGAATTTTATCTAAAGGGCTTCCAAAAGTCTTCAAACTTCTTCCAACATCTTCCAAACCTATAATACTCTACAAAAATAATCTTTACAAAGATAATTAGTAACATAATCATACATCAATATTTTATAATTATCAAAATCAATCTTAGGATCAACACTACGAAACCCTTGCACAAAGTATAAAATCAAAGTTTTTAATATCTTGTACTTTAATACATATCACCTGTGGTCTGAATTAAAACTATTAGAATGTCATGATGACACCATCGATATCATAATAAGCTAGTGTAAAAAGAATCAAGAGTAATTAAGTCCGAAATAGGATTATGACATTCTAATTTAGGATTTATAACATCCTACTTTTAATATTATGACACCCTATACATATTTAAGCTGGGATGGCTTACACTTTTTATAATAGTTAGTTAGAATTTATTGTTTCATAACTTATATTTATTTTTTACTTATGTTTTAGGTGATCTTACAATTATTCCATTGCCTAGTGTGAAAGCTTCATAATTGTTTAAAAACTATTGCAAGCCGGCAATATATGTTCAAAAAGTGTGGAAGATGGATTTTTCTACTCTTCATTTAGAAATCATCTAGAAGACTCCATTCGATGCTTTCATCAACATGCAGCCGTTCATAGTCAACGGGCAATTCATAGCTAATATTATTAGATGTTACAAGGAAGGTGACGAGTTTATTTTTTGTGGAAAGGTAGTTACATTCAGCATCGAAGAGGTGGCACTGATTTTGAATCTGTCATGCCAAGAAAACAAGATTGCAATGGAAAGTCAAGATAAAAAGGGCAAGTTATTTCGAAGATTTGGTAAGGAATTAAATCTTCAAAATAAGGGATTGGAGAAGTTGATAGTGCAACTTCGATCATCAAACATATAAGAGGATGTTGAAAACGCCGTAAAACTTTGGATTGCGTACATGTTTGGGATATTTTTATCTCCAAAGTCAAATCAAACTTGTTCAAGATATATCATCCCTTATTTGGATGATTTATCTCAGTTAGGATAAATCGATTGGGCTTCCGCAATCAAGGAGTTGATTGTTATGGATCTCCTAGATGTTGCTGCTTGCTTGAAATCTGAGAAGCCAGTCCAATCTAAGAGAAGTGACAAGGGTAGGAGGCAGCCAATCCTGTTTGGATGTTTAAATGCTTTGGTGGTAAGGATTATTAATATGCAGCAACAGTATAATTATATTTATTTTAAATCTTCCATATCTTTAAAGTATAAAATTATTATATACATGTTTGATTCCTTAAGCATACCATATTAAGAGCCCCAACCATCCTAATAAGCTACCTAGGCTGTTGAAGTGGTATGACAGCTAGTTAAAGATACAGAATGTTTAGCTTGCCAACATACAATATTATGAGTTGGTAAGATAATCCATTATATCATAAACATAATGAATAAAAAAATATTATCATAAATATAAAGTTAATTTGTTATTGTTCTTGGCTTGTAATTGGAGAGAGCTATTGAACCTATGATAATGGAGCGGTGGCTTATCACTCCAAAATAGTAGCATCCTCGGAACCCGAAAATAGTTATGCAAGCTGTGCACAGTTGAAGAATGAAGTTGAAGATATAAAAAAGAGGCTTGCCATAGTTGAGACCCTCCTTAGTTTATTGCTAAAAAAAGATAGCAATGCTAATAAAGAACGGCACAAAGGGGAGGAGAAAGATGACATAGAGGAGGTAGAAGTCATGGAACAAGATTAACCTAGGATGGAGGAAAAAGTTTATGACACCCCTGTGACTGAGGTGAACATAGGATGAAGGAAAAATTGAAGGACATCCCTGTGACTGAGGATACTGAGAGGGGACAAAGAAAAATCTATGGTTCCTTCACTTATCAAGAGGATGAAAAACCAACCTAGGCTGCGAAAGGCTTCGCACATGACAGTAAATTCTACTTTTGAAATAGGCTAACCCAAAAAAGTCGAAGATAGTGGGCACATCATAGTTTGATGAATTAAATTTGAATCTACAAATTGAAGATGTCAAAAATTTAATCAAAACCTTTTTGAAAGAAAGGATCAACTCGTAAGTGATATCTATTTGTTCTATTATATATGCTACTTTATGGTCCAAAATGTATAATATATTTTATGTTTATTAATTTTAGAGAGGTCGCTATACTAATAAATTTAGAGGCAGTATCATAAAGAGAAATATTTTCGATCTTCTTAATAATGACATGATAGTTGATGATGTAAGAATGGAGTATTACTTTATTTTGATGTTAGTTTTTATGTATGATATGGCTACATCGCTGATGTGGAACGTGCGTCAGATCCAGCTAGATGCCGCTAGTGCCGTGTGGATTTTTCTTTCAAAATTCTCCACTCGCGAAATGGCGTTCCTGCTCCTTCGCCAGGTGGCACCCCAAGACGGATCCACCGATGCCGAGGTCGAGCCGGGCTGTCCTGCTCCTTCGCCAGATGGTACCCCAAGACAGGTCCATCTCGGTCGAAGTCGAGCCTCTCTCTGCCACTTTGCCAAGTGTCCATCCAGGAGGGGTCCACCTCGGTCGAAGCTGGCGGCCCCTTGCTCCCTCGCTAGGTGCACCCCAAGATGGGTCCACCTCTGCCGAGGTCGAGCCGGGCTCTCCTGCTCCTTTGCCAGGTGGCACCCCAAGATGGGTTCACCTCGGTCGAAGTCGAGTTTCTCTCTGCCACTTCACCAGGTGTCCACCCAGGAGGGGTCCACCTCGGTCGAAGCTGGCGGCCCCCTGCTTCCTCGCCAGGTGGCACCCCAAGATGGGTCCACCTCTACCGAGGTCGAGCCGGGCTCTCCTACTCCTTCGCCATGTGGCACCCCAAGATGGGTCTACCTCAGCCGAAGTCGAGCCTCTCTCTGCCACTTCGCCAGGTGTCCACCCAGGAAGGGTCCACCTCGGTCGAAGTTAGCGGCTCCCTGCTCCCTCGCCAGGTGGCACCCCAAAATGGGTCCATCTCTGTGAGGTCGAGTCGGGCTCCCCTACTCCTTTGCCAGGTGGCACCCCAAAATGGGTCCACCTCGGCCGAAGTCGAGCCTCTCTTTGCAACTTCGCCAGATGTCCGCCCAGGAGGGGTCCACCTCAGTCGAAGCTGGTGGCCCCCTGCTTTCTCGCCAGGTGGCATCCCAAGACGGGTCCACCTCTGCCAAGGTCGAGCCGGGCTCTCCTGCTCCTTCACCAGGTGGCACCCCAAGACGGGTCCACCTCGGCCGAAGTCGAGCCTCTCTCTGCCACTTTGCCAGGTGTCCACCCAGGAGGGGTCCACCTCGGCTGAAGCTGGCGGCCCCCTGCTCTCTCACCAGGTGGCACCCCAAGATGGGTCCACCTCAATCGAGGTCGAGTTGGGCTCTCCTGCTCCTTCGCCAAGTGGCACCCCAAGACGGATCCACCTCGGCCGAAGTCAAGCCTTTCTCTGCCACATTGCCAGGTGTCCACTCAGGAGGGGTCCACCTCGACCGAAGCTAGCGGCCCCCTGCTCCCTCGCCAGGTGGCACCCCAAGATGGGTCCATCTCTGCCGAGGTCGAGCCGGGCTCTCCTGCTCCTTCGCCATGTGGCACCCCAAGACGGGTCCACCTCGATCAAAGTCGAGCCTCTCTCTGCCACTTCGCCAGGTGTCCACCCAAGAGGGGTCCACCTCGACCGAAGCTGGCGGCCCTATGCTCCCTCGCCAGGTGGCACCCCAAGACGGGTCCGGGCTCTCCTGCTCCTTTGCCAGGTGGAACCCCAAGACGGGTCCACCTCGACCGAAGTCGAGCCTCTCTCTACCACATCGCCAGGTGTCCACCCAGGAGGGGTCCACCTCAGCCGAAGCTGGCGGCCCCCTGCTCCCTCGCCAGGTGGCACCCCAAGACGGGTCCACCTCTGCCGAGGTCGAGCCGGGCTCTCCTGCTCCTTCGCCAGGTGGCACCCCAAGACGGGTCCGCCTCGACTGAAGTCGAGCCTCTCTCTGCCACTTCGCCAGGTGTCTAACCAAGAGGGGTCCACCTCGGCTCGAAGCTGGCGGCCCCCTGCTCCCTTGCCAAGTGGCACCCAAAGATGGGTCCACCTCTACCGAGGTCGAGCCGGGCTCTCCTGCTCCTTCGTCAGGTGGCACCCCAAGATGATTCCACCTCTGCCGAAGTCGAGTCTCTCTCTCTGCCACTTCGCCAGGTGTCCATCCAGGAGGGGTCCACCTTGACCGAAGCTGGTAGCCCCTCCGCCAGGTGGCACCCCCTGACGGGTCCACCTCAACCGAAGTCAGCCCTGCTTTACAAAGCCTCGGGGAGGCAGAGGCACAGGTCACGAGGTCACCACCAGGATCGGCGTGCACCGCGTCCCGTACAGGATGCCAGTATGACCTGCAGTGATACGCGGAACCTCGTTTATATCAGATTAGCAGGGCCCCGCGATCGAGGAATAAAATCCTTATGGGCAGAGGCCTGAAACACTAGAAGCCCACCGTCAATGCCCCGAAAGGAGGGCTCCCGCATTTGGCTCAAGGTCTCGCCAGTTTTTCCCCTTTCGTGACACACGGCGGACGAAGCGTGCCGGCCACTTAACTCCCGAACTTGAAGGAGAAGAGGGAAAGAGGATCCAGAGATCTCCGGGAGCCTCCGGGAAGGGACGGGGGCTGAAGGCGGTCCGATGGTATAAAAGGGACGGCAAAAGCGGACGGAAAGGTAAGTTGACAAAAGGGAAAAGTATCGAGAGAACGATCCTGGGACATCCAAGAAGTCTTCAGGCGCAAGCTCGGTGAACCCAACGCAGGAAGCCGGGCTTCAACCCTTCTCTTCCTCACATTGCTTTCATCTAAATCTCCTCTAAGCACGGGAATCCTTGAGGAACCCGCCTTAGAGAACCTGTTCCATCTGGCCGCTCCTTAACTTGATCGTCGGAGTGCCCTCGCCGGAATCCCCGGCCCGGGTCTCTGACCTTGTTTTGCAAGACCGGAGGCTTGGAGATATCGAGGTAGGAGAGTCCAAGAACCGGTGCCAGCTCACAAGCTATAGGCCACCGCGATTAGATCGGCAACAATGTATATTATGATTATTTTTTTAATAATTTTTATATTGATTTTCAGAATTTTATGAAATCATGTTATTTTTTATTAATCAGTTTATATTGCATTGCTAGATATTTGATACCAGGCAAGAGTTCCTTAGAAATAACTGGATAGAGCATCTGGATAGATATCATAAGTATATCATTGTACCTATAATGACCTCCGACATGTGTTTGACATCAGTATCACCATTTCAAGAACTTGATGGAACCGCCAGGAGTATGATATTTGAAGGAGTTAGTGATCAAGATAAGAAGAAATTTTGATTTATGTTCATGATCATCAACTCAGATAATTCGTACGGGCACCTGGTTGTAGTTGACATGCAAAGAAAGGTATTGGTGCATCTGAATTCCATAAAATGTAATTCCAAGTACAAAGCGAATGTAATGAAGTGACAAAATATACTCGGGCCAATGTTTCATATATACTGTAATAATGGAGAGGTGAAGAATTGGTTAATGCTAGAGATTGTTGAATGCCCTTCTCAATCTGCCGAATTACTAAATTATGGATTGTAATGTTTGAAATACATGAAATTTCTTGCTTGCAGGGATAAGCCTAATTGTTGGGATTTCATAAAAAAAGATATCAGTATCTATCGATGATAGTTAGCAACAAAATTATTGAAAGAAAGCCTCAATTAAAAGATAGATAGTGCTGTTAAAATTTAATATATAAAAGTCAATTTTTTTAATGTACTTATTCTCTTCAATTCATGTACTTGTATAATATGTTACAGAAATTTGTAACTCAATTGATATTATATTAAATATCATTCTAAAAGAAAAATTATGTAATTCATTCAAATAATAATGTTATAAATATCATTTTCTCATTACATTAAGTTTTTTGTATATTAGATGTTATGTTTACCTTCAGAATATCAAATTCTTTAATTGATATGATGATGTTATAAAAGATATTGTTTCTTGATAGGATGCCATAGTTTTTCAATTGGAATGTCATAAGTATAGAACTAGGGTATCGTAATCATGTTTCAATATTTACTTAAAATTTATTTCTCAGAGCTCTATCATGGCATTCTAAGAGTTTTAATTCAGACCACAGGTGACATGTATTATAGATAGAAGTTAAAAACTTTGATTTTATATTTTCTACAAGGGTATTGTAGTTTGTTAACTAAGATATTATAGTTTTTAAACTAGAGTATTGTAATAATATTTCGGGCTATTTGATTAATCTTATAGCATTCATGATATTTTTTGATACTCTGAAAGTCATAAACTAAACCACGGATGATATGTATTACAGGTAGAAGGGATTAAAAATTTTTATTTTATATTTTCTGCATGGGTATCGTAGTTTCTTAACTAGGATATCGTAATTTTTAAAATGGAGTGTCGTAATATTGTTTCAGGCTATTTGATTAATCTTATAGTATTCATAATATTTTTTGACACTCTGGGAGTCATAAACCAAACCACAGATGACATGTATTACTGGTACAAGGGATTAAAGACTTTTATTTTATATTTTTTGCATGGGTATCATAGTTTTTTAATTAGGATATCACAGTTTTTAAACTGAAAAATCGTCATACTGTTTCAAGATATTTGATTAATTTTATAGCATCCATGATATTTTTTGATACTCTGGGAGTCATAAACCAAGTCACAAATAACATATATTACAAGTAGAAGATGTTAGAAACTTTAATTTTATATTTTTTGCATGGGTGTCGTAGTTTTTTATTTAGGGTATCGTAGTTTTTAAACTGGGATGTCGTAATACTGTTTTGATCTATTTGAATAATCTTTTAGCATCCGTGGCATTTTTTAACATCCTAAAAGTCATAAACCAAGCCATGAATGACATGTATTACAGGTAGAAGGGGTTAAAAATTTTTAATTTATATTTTCTGCATGGATGTTATAGTTTTTTAACTAGGATGTTATGATTTTTAAACTAGGGTGTCATAATACTTTTTGGTCTATTTGAGTAATCTTCTAACATCCGTGGTATTTTTTCACAGTCTGGAAGTCATCAACCAAGCCACGAATAACATGTATTACAGGTAAAAGGGGTTAGAAATTTTTATTTTATATTTTCAACATGGGTATCATAGTTTTTTAACTAGGATGTCGTAATTTTTAAACTATGATGTAGTAATACTATTTCGGCCTATTTAAGAAATCTTCTAGCATTTGTGACATTTTTTGACATTCTGAGAGTTATAAACTAAGGCACGGATGACATGTATTATAGGTATAAGGGACTAGAAACTTTTATTTTATATTTTCTGCATGGATATCGTAGTTTTTTAACTAGAATATCATAATTTTTAAATTGAAGTATCGTAATACTGTTTCGACCTATTTGAGTAATCTTCTAGTATCTGTGATATTTTTTGACACTTTGGAAGTCATAAACCAAGTCATGGATGACATGTATTACATGTAAAAGGGGTTAAAAATTTTTATTTTATATTTTTTATATAGATATTATAGTTTTTTAACTAGAATGTCATAGTTTTTAAACTAGGATGTCATAATATTTTTTCGTCTATTTGAATAATCTTCTAGCATCCGTTGTATTTTTGGATACTTTGGGCATTATTATTTAGAACATGGATGATGGGAAGTCCTGTTAGGAGCAATTATTTCTTTTAGTTTCTTGTTTCATGCTGGGATATTCTAATTTTGTAATTGGATGTCATCCATTATATCAAGGGATGTCATAAATTTGTTATCCCTGTTTTAGTCTTTAAGTACAAAAAGTAATCCTAAAATTTATATTTTAAATAAACATATTGAATCACATGTCTAATATATCATATTTTAAACTTTTTTGGATAATATAAATATACACAAGATTGTAGAAAAGTTCAACATTTTATATCCTCTCATGTGTTAGTATTTTATATCACAAGACTGTAGGGAACTTCAGGATTTTATATCATCTCCTGTGTTAGTTGATTGCATACATAAGTATCAAATTTGTCTAAAAAAGAATTAGAAGATGGTATAGTGGGTTCAATTACTTGTTCAGGTACTTCTACTATATTATGGAAAGTCTGTCTCTTGCTTGTACTAGCTCTTCTTTTATTTTGCACAGAAGTGTCAACGGAAGCCTTATCCATATTTTTCCTTGATTTATTTGACTTCTTCTCGACTCCACTCTTAATTATATTATTTCTTGGATGACCTTTCATAGTAACTTGGTCAGGATCTTGGATTAAAAGTTGTGTACTTTACTTAGCTGCATAGTTAGCATCTACAGCTCTTCTGAATAATAGTGTAAGATCTTTCATTACTAAATTAAATGTATCTTTAGACATGGAGGCTATCTCTGCAAGCTTCATCATCCGATGACTCATCAAAGCATATCTACGATCAATAATATATAATATTTATATTAGGATTTCATGATATATTATAGGTTTATATAAACATAAAATAAGACATCTAAATTTAAATAATTCCTTGACTGCGTATTATGATTTTCGTGTATTTTTATCATAAAAATTAAGTATTGCATTCGAAATCGTCAAATTGGTATTTCATGTCATTGCACCATCTATTCAAGAAGTACTTATCTGAGATACGAAATACGTCGCTTTGATGAAGAACCAATAAGATATACCTACACAGGCAACCCTTATACTGAAAGGATCTACACTCGCATTTAACATCCTCCAAAATTTTGTCATATGAAACCACATATTTTTTTTATAATCTCCTTCTTCATTCCATCAACTTCAATTCTTTCAAATAATTTAACAGAATATATATCACAGTTATCAACTTCTTTAACTAATTTAGCATTTGATGCAGCCATTTCAAGGATCTCATTCTGAAATTTTTGAATATGTGCCTTGTATATTTTCCTGCTGCTTACCTCTCAAAAGAAGTATTAAATATATAAAATTTGTTGAAAATTTATAAACATGAACATTAATCAATCATAATGACTTATAAACCTGCAAAGAATGTATCCTTAAGATAAACTGGAACCATTTATCCCGACATTGATAAATGTCATTTAACCAATCTATAGCCTTGCATTCTTCATATTTTACCATTAAATGTGCCCACCTTTTCTCAAAAGATAGTATGGTAACTGAATCATATATCGCATCTTCAAACTCAATCACAAATTTGAGATTTGCAGTGCAAATATGGCTAATCTTTTTAGGAATCTTCTTCAATATATGCCAAAGACAATCTATATCGTGCATTAAAGAAAACATCCCTAACAGCAGCCTCGATTCCTTATCTTGGTCAGTTATGATGGTATTAGGTGGTTGACCACCATTTACATCTAGCCATGACTGGAATACCCATTTAAATATCTCAGTCCTCTCATCTGATAATAATGTGCAACCAAGCAATGTGGATTGTCCATGATGGTTGACTCCAATAAATAGACAAAAAAGTATTTGATATGTATTTATCAAATAGGTTGAGTCAAAGGTTAGTGCTTGCCAATCTTGACCTAGAATGGATCTAGAATACTGACCTGAGCTATCAATTATCATTGAAGTCCAAAGTATAAAAGAAATTTGAGTTTTTTACTTATATTTGTATGAAATGGATTACCATTGACTGTGCATCTTCTTCTTTCAGCTGACTTTGACGTTTCCGACAGATAAAATTATGAGTATCCTTTTTTGTGAAACTAATTATTTTCTACCCCTTTAGTTCTAGCCATAGCAGAGTATATTTGAGTTATGGAAATATTCACTGTATGTAAATTGTTGATCTCTACCTTTTCTGGTATGTTAATCCTCCTATGGAACTGTAGATAACTAGCTGATGATATGAACAACTCATGATTATATTATAGAAAAATATCATCTAATATCCACTTGCCATTTTTAGAATTTAGTTTTGCTTTTATCAAAGCCTTTTAATCAATTTTATCAATATCCATGAGATTCATGGAATTATCGATTTTTCAAGATTTTCCTTGCCTTCAACATATCAGGTACTTGAAGCATATTTCTTTATTGTTGTTGGACCTACTATATAGTGTTGTGATTCCAAAACCTACTTTCCTTGCATATCCATTGTAGAAATTATATACATTATTTGCAAAATTGAACTTCATTCCAATTTGAGGATCAACAGACTCGTTCTTTGCATTCAGGATGATAGGAGAAGGTGCATTCTTGTGAACAACACCAGCAACCTCTCTAAGTGATCATGTTCGATTTTTTCCTGATCTATAATTTCAACGCTATATATAGAAATATCTATAAAAAAATTATAAACATTGATATCCATAATTTTAGATGACATTTTATGTAGAGTATAATAATTATTATATTATGCATTAGATAGAATATGACACAATAGTATGATAATACAGGCAGAGAACCAAATATTTCTAAAAAAAGTATTTGAACTTATGGCACCCTAGTTCAGAAATTATGACATCCTAGTTAAAAGATTACGATACCTGATCATAAAACATAAAACTAAATATATTAACCCTTCCTACCAGGAATACTTATCACTTGTAGACTAAGTTATGACTCTTAGAATATCATAACATATCATGGATGCTAAAGGATCATAAATTATGCTGAAATAGGATTATGGTATCTTAGTTTAAAAATTATGACAAACTAGTTAAAAAATTGTGATATCCCTATACAAAATTATAAACCGATATTTTGATCTTGCATACCAGAAATATTTAAGTATGCATTGCTAAAATATGACACCCACATTATAATAATATGCTTATGAGAAAACTTGAGTATCAAAAACTTCGAAATATGAATAACTCGGAACAAAACAGAAAATGAAAGTTTTTATCTTCCATGATAGGACTTTCCTACCGTGCATTGGCTTGATTAAGATTGTCAGAGTGTGATAAAAAGATCAGGAGAAAATAAAATTTTTAAATATGATATTTGAACTTATGACATCCTAGTTTAGAAATTATGACATCCTAGTTAAAAGATTATGATATCCGATCATAAAACATGAAACTAAATATATGAACCCCTCCTACTAGAAATACCTATCACTTGTGAACGGAGTTATGACTTCCAGAATGTCATAACACGCCACGGATGCTAAAGGATCACAAATATATACCGAAACATGATTATGACATCCTAATTAAAAAACTACATCCCCGTACGAAATCATAAACTAGATGTTTTAATCCTACGTACCAGAAGTATTTAAGTATGCATTGCTGAAATATGATACCCATATTGTAATAATATGCTTCTAAAAAAATTTCAGTATAAAAAATTTCAAAATATGAACAACTTGGTATAAAACAGAAAATGAAGACTTTTGTCCTTCATGATAGAACTTTTCAATTGTGCATTGGCTTGACTAAAATTATCAAAGTGTGATAAAATGACCAAGAAAAAATAAAATTTTTAAATATGATATTTAAACTTATGACATCCTAGTTCAGAAATTATGACACCCGATCATAAAACATGAAACTAAATTTATTAACCCTCATACCAGGAATACCTATTACTTGTGGACTGAGTTATGACTTTCAGAATGTCATAACATGCCATGGATACTAAAGGATCAACAAATATATACCGAAACATGATTATGACATCCTAGTTTGAAAATTATAATATCCCTGTACAAAACCATAAACCAAATATTTTGATCCTGCATACCAGAAATATTTAAGTATGCATTGCCGAAATATGACACCCACATTATAATATTATACTTATGAGAAAATCTCAGTATCAAAAACTTCGAAATATAAACAACTTGACACAAAACAGAAAATGAAGGCTTTTATCCTCCATGATAGGACTTTTCAACTATGCATTGGTTTGACTAAGATTGTTAGAGTATAATAAAAAGACTAGGAGAAAATAAAATTTCTAAAAAAATATATTTGAACTTATGACACCTTAGTTCAAAAATTATGTACCATAGTTAAAAGATTATGACACCCGATCATAAAATATAAAACTAAATATATTAACCCCTCCTACTAGGAATACTTATCACTTGTGGACTGAGTTATGACATCCAGAATGTCATAACATACCACGAATACTAAAGGATCACAAATATATATTAAAACAGGATTATGACATCCTAGTTTAAAAATTATGGCATCCTAGTTAAAATATTATGACATCTCTATACAAAATCATAAATCGAATGGTTTGATCCTACGTACCAGAAGTATTTAAGTATTCATTACTGAAATATGATACCCATATTATAATAATATGCTTTTGAAAAAATTTCAGTATCAAAAATTTCAAAATATGAACAACTTGATACAAAACAGAAAATGAAGACTTTTGTCCTTCATGATAGGACTTTTCAACCGTGCATTGGCTTGACTAAGATTGTCAGAGTGTGATAAAAAGTCCAAGAAAAAATAAAATTTTTAAAAAAAGATATTTCAACTTATGATACCCTAATTCAGAAATTATGATATCCTGGTTAAAAGATTATGACACCGAATTATAAAATATAAACCTAAATATATTAACCCCTCCTATCAAGAATACCTATCACTTGTAGACTGAGTTATGACTCCCAGAATGTCATAACATACCACGAATGCTAAAGGATCACAAATATATGCCGAAACAAGATTATGACATTCTAATTTAAAAATTATGATATCCTGGTTAAAAAACTATGACATCCCTGCACAAAATCATAAACCAGATATTTTGATCCTGCGTACCGAAGTATTTAAGTATGCATTGCTGAAATATAACACCCATATTATAATAATATGTTTCTGAGAAAACTTTAATATCAAAAACTTTGAAATATAAATACCTTGGTACAAAACAGAAAATGAAAGCTTTTATCCTCCGTGATAGGACTTTTCAACTGTGCATTGGCTTGATTAAAATTGTCAGAGTGTGATAAAAAGACTAGGAGAAAATAAAATTTTTAAATATGATATTTGAACTTATGACATCCTATTTCAGAAATTATGACATCATAATTAAAAGATTACGACACCCTAGTTAAAATATTATGACATCCCCGCAGAAAATGTGAAACTAAAGGTATTGACCCCTCTTAAGAAGAGTACCTATCATTTATAGACTGAATTATGACTTTCAGAATGTCATTACATGCTACAGATGTTAAAGAATTACAACCGCATGTAAAAACTAGATAATGACACCCTAGTTCAGAAATTATGATACTCTAGTTAAAAGATTATGACATCCCTATAGAAAACATAAAACTAACTTTATTAATCTTTCCTACGAAGAATATCTCACTTATGGACTGAGTTATGACTCCCAGAATGTCATAACATGCCACGGATGCTAAAGGAGTATTATATGGTTTTCCTGTATTAACTTTCTCTAACTATCAAAATAGTTGGAGTTATAAAGGAATTATAAAAAGAAAACTAAACAAGATTCTATGAAATATTTTTTACTTCTGTTGGAGATGACATTTTATCTTGAAATTATAAAAAAAATCTTCGATGACTTATTCTAACCTCGAACCAAAATATTTTTCTTATACCCGTAACTCATAATACTTTTCAGACCCAGAAAGAATCTTCTTTATCCTCAAACACTACTTGATACCTTAGATTGAAGATGCTGAGCACTTTTTCAAAGTGAAAGAAACTTATATTAACATTCAAAAATTAATTCTTTCGATCAGACTCTCAAAGCATATTTCAGAGTAAGGAAGATTCTTCCTCCAATCTTTGATTGATTCTTTAGACCCTAAAACCAAAACATGTTTCAGAAAACTGAAGCATTTAACTAGAAGTACCTGAAAGAATGTCTTAGAATCAGCAAAATCTAAATAAGATAACGAGAAAAAGTAAGCCGGAGGAAAAGGATATTTTAATTTGTACAAAAAAATTTTAAAAAAAATGAACAAGTATTAATGAACATCACGCTCAACATTTAACCCATTATCTCTGCTAGTAATACGAACTCCCGTCCCGTCCCATCCCATCAAGCCTTATAGGATCAACGTTGACCAATAAAAAATAGCGATACAGACCAAATAGGATTTCCTACACATGGTGCACAAACTTACTCTTCACCCAAGATGGCACGTGCAAACAAAAAAAAGTTGCACGAAGAAACTACATAACTCAATACTGTAAATTCCAAAGTGATTTTTATGAAGAGGTTGATGCTACATAACAACTTTGTCCTAATTCATCACAAGAAGTTGTTCAAGAAGAAGGAAGAAGCCTATGATTACAGTTTACAACTTGTCACCTCATTCTGCTCCTTCAATTCCGATCCCTTCAGCCTCTCAGAATGAGAATAGAACCAAAAGACTTCCTTTTTCTCGAAACTTTTTACGGAGTTCAACCTTCAAATGCTCAATGGATAAAATTATTTGAAAAATAAAAGCTAAGCATTTTTGCTCTGGAGGCCAAACTTAATACAGCCGATAACCACTGGAAAAATAGAATGAACATTCAAGAATGAAGCTTGTCGAGTGCAAGTCATGTGGACAATCAAACTACCTTTTCCAGGAATAAGGACATTGGCATCAATCATGTAATTTTGCTAGTCTTTATCATATAAATCTCTTTTCTCTAAATCTGCATTGCGTATCATCTAGTTCATCTAATCCTTTGGTTTAAAGAAGTCTTTGATGTTGCCAATAAAACCCTTATCATATGGATTTGTAAATCGAGTTTCTGGAATGGGACTTCCTGCAAGATCACATACAATAAAACCCAATCAATTAGTAGCAAATGCATTTTGGCACAGAAAAGTTCAACTAAAACGTGTGCAAGAAAGTTACCTGGTTGGGGATGGATGATGAGTTGAAATTCTGGATATTTCCGCCAGTTAATCTGGAAAATTTTCTTGCTTTGGTCATAAACAATATAATTAAAAAAAGACCCCTATACCACTAAACTAAAAAATTTACAAATATTGGCAAAGTTCTAGTAATTACCCACTCTTCTGTTCTGATATTTAGGCAGATGCAATAAATATGCCACACTAGGAAGATCACCTAGTGAAGAACAATTAAACATTCGTTAAATTATAAGAGTTGACAATTGCAGCATTCAAGAAGAGAACAGATGCTTCAATGAAACACAATTGGACAAGAATGCTAAACATCCGGAGATAAAAGAAAGGAAACATCTAATGACATTTCACCTAAAAGTTTAGTTCAGTTGTTAGAAATGGCCCTTTCTACCTGACCAGAAAGCACAGTAGGTTAAGTGTTGGTCTGCAAACTAAAAGTTATTTGAGGTTACTTGGCAATTTGGTCAATGAGAGAGGGAAGAAAGTGACCATCAACATGATTCAGGTCATCATATTGTTCCCCCAAAAGCAAGGCAACTAAAAATGGCATCTTGGTTTCTGATGCTCCACCTGGGCAACTCTGTGGGTGCATGTGGGAGAGGGAGGGTGGGGGGCATATATCAAACTGGAAAGATTTCTACTTTAGTATCCACGTGCATGTTTGTAAGTCAACCTCATCAATTTAATTTGTACATCGGTAACGGATGAATCAAGCAAAATTTATGTGACAATCCATTTAGAGCTGCATCACCATTTCTTCTCTCAACCAGAAGAGAACAAATTCCTTCCACTAAGAACTTAATGAATATTGCCATGATTTGCTTTCTTTTGTGTGTGTTGGGGGGGGGGGGATGAGATAAAAAAGAAATGCCAAAATTTGCCAACAATTCTTCCATTTCTGTACTCAACCCGTAAACTAGCATGGTAACTCTCTCTCTCTCTCTCTCTCTTTTAAAAAATTTCATGACAGAAATATATGAATAATGTACTGCTGCTTTTAAGACAAAACTTCATCAGGAAGTAGATGTAAATGATAACATGGGGCATTAATATTCTCATGAAAAGAAAAAACATGGGGCATAAATCAGACCTGCCATAGCACCTGGAGGATAGAAAACAGTGTTGTGCTGATCACCAAGTTGCCAGAGACGATTCTCTGCAGAATATATAATATTTGAAGTTGTAATCATACATTGCACATTATCATCATTTGTAATTTGTTGTCAGATAAACACACACACAAAAAAAAGAAAAGAAAAGAGGATCTAAATAAACAGGAATACAAGTATAGCTGACTAGGAATATTATACACTGATATTATAACAAAGTTATACAGGTTCTGCTTACTGAACCTACTATTATGATGAATAGAAACTCAAATTCAAATTAAAAGAACAAAAGGAGCACTCTGCAAATGGCCATCATCATTTGCTGTCATCAACTACTACATCTTATTGTATTTGCATGATGGAAAAAGTTGTGATGCAGAACGTACCTCCAATCTTATTTTTTGTGTATTTAGAGATTTTGTGATGACTGCAAATCAAAAATATGAATATGTTAACAAAATTGAGAAAGTAAAGGGATAGAATAATGTTTTCTCCGGATGCACAGTGTTTCTAATTAAAAATTTAAGTTGAAAGCAACTGACATTCAAGAATATCAGGGATCGCTTGACTGTGATAATCTATATGACAAAAAACTATCTAGTCCAACTACACCATAGTAATCACGTACAATGAGTTGAACACATTGTATAGGAGGCCTCAGTGATAACAAATCCGGCTAAAAGACCAATGAATAGACGACGGTTCTTCTGACCTGTGAACAAGGCATCAATAGTTGATGATATAGTGAGGAACAAGTCCTAATTTCTAATAAAACTGCCCCTGCATTAGAAAAGCTCAAGTTATGGTGCATTACCTATGCAATTCCCAAAAGCAGGACAATGGTGGTCGAATCCCCTAATGCTTGTCTTACAGATGTTGCAAAACCTAACCCTTGAAAATAATGGAGACTTCTGAAAATAAAAATTAAAAAACAAATAGGTTACAAAAGATATAAAACACAAGTTTCAGTACGTACAATTAACTGCATATGGTAGCGAAAAAATAAAGTAAATGATATTGATCAACATTCAGCAGACAACAGGCATTCTCAGACTGACTAAACTTCAAGCTACCTAAAGCACTTGCCTTCAATAAATATGATATTAATAAGAACTGAATATACCACCAATTACATGGGAAACTACTTCTATCAAAGTGCTTTCATCATTAGAATGCAGCAATTAATGGACCATATTAATTGTCATTAACGCTACTTCTGCCCTCTAGTAAAAGACATAGTCATGCACATAAGATACTGTAACAAAAATGAATTTAAAATCCACTTTAGAACCTCATACTGAAGATGGAACTCAGAAAATCCCTTTTGCTCTGACTCTATAGAGAAAGAAGAGTTGTGTGCAACCATTCCAGGATCACCAGAAAAAATTCTGCAACCACATAACAGACATTATCAGTGTGGTCCTAGAAATCTTCCTTGCGTATCAAAGTATGAAAAAAATATAAAAGGATGCTCAAAGATTATCTTGTATACCAGCATCATACAACTTAACGAGCATAAAATAATCATAAAATTGTTGAATTAAAGATGTCAGGTGTGGATCAGAATCAAGACCACTTTTTTCCCCTAAAGAAGGTGGTAGGAAGAGAATTAGCATATCAAAACTCAGGAATAATTATGGGTACCCAACAACGATCAAGAATGTATTTGTGAATACCTATACTAACAGACATGATTGTCATGGTCAACAGATGGAAGTAATATGGTAACAAAGAACATGTAACTGCCATAATGTGAAGTAAAATATTTTCTCAGAAAGCTGAGAGACACCACCTGATGGGGTCTAGACACAAAAAGAAGGTGAAGACAGTCATTACATAGAATTCACATTAGGAAGTCTTAATTTCATCTTTGTCTGCAAGGTTATTATCCAAAATAGTACAATTCTTAGGTGGATGGTGGAGGAAGTGGTTTCCTCAGCTATTAGGTGGATCGTTCCAATTAGGTTTATAATGGACTGACCCACGAGTTTGGGAGTTTATGGTGAAGAAATGTGATAAGAGCTTAACTGGACAAAAAAGTAAATTTGCTAGTTTCATAAAATATCTTAAGCACTCCAGGCCTGAATTCTCCCAATTCACTCCAGGCATGAATTCTCCCAATTTGTGACCTACCAGATGATCTGTTATTTAAATAGGTAAATGTCCCTTTCCATTATGAATAGTGAATTTCAATAGCTTAAATTTCTTCTTCTTTTTCCCCCTTAGTAATGGTTATCAAATAGGGCATTCTTGGCTAGTGAAGCAATACATATGCAATAAATTTGTTATATTACCAAACCTTTCTTTTGTCTCTAGCTCAATTGCTTCGCTAAGCTCAGAGTAAGACCTCACATCTTGGTTGTATCCATGAAGAAAGGAAAGACAAAAACCAGATGCAACTATCATGATGCACATTAACTAGCAAAAATTAGTTAAGCAACGGAAATGACAAATATTTAAATTTCTAACTTGCAGTAAAATTAAGATATCAACTTAGAACAAATGAGACATTAAATTTCATATAAGAGCGCAACTCAATTGCAAATTTGGTCGTTTTAGCCTCTAAAGGATGGACACATTGACAGATGGCGCTTATTTTACATGTATAAAGGCAACATGAGCGAACAGCATGTAGACGGCAAATATAAAAACTAGCCGCTTTTATCATATGAATTCGAAGACGACTAAGGAAAACTTTTCCGAGAGAAACCACAGTCAATTGACACTAAATGAATCACTAGCGATTTCCACAGGTAAAGAGAATTAAATAAAAAGTGAAGCTTACTTGTAAAAACCAAACAGAAGTAAAGCACATTCAGCATTGAGAATGGCATCCAGTATAGAGGGAATAGCTGCAATAAAAAGAAGAAGAAGAAGAAATCAATGCCACAAATAGAAAATGACAAAAGATTTAAATCTTTAGCATTGAATGAGCGGAGTAACTAAACTTCTAAATTGCAGATAATAAAGGAAACTAGTGGTTTCATGGTATTAAGGGGAAAGAAGGTACCTCCTCGGATTACAGCGATATAAACTCCCCATAAAAATAGTATATTAAAGAGAACAAAAGCCGGGGCGGACGCTGATATCCCGAGGAGCCGCCTCCAGCACCTACCCAAGAAAATAGTCGCCACCATAACTAAAGCTGCACGAAAGAGGGGGAAAACATAAAAAAGCTCTATTAACATCTAAGAGAGAAAGATGAGAGAGAGAAGATGATATATATATATATATATATAGAGAGAGAGAGAGAGAGAGAGAGAGAGAGAGAGAGACCTGAGATGGGGAGCATGGAGAGGAGGGAAAGAGAAGGGCAGAGGCGGGGAACCATGGCAAGGGCGAAGTGGGAGAGGAGGGCAAGGAAGAAAGAAACGGCGGCAGACCGGAGAAGCTCCCACGGCGATCGCCGGGGCCTCTGGAACTCCAACCCTAGCATACGCGATTGGAGGGAAAGGGCCACAGAACCAAAAAAAAAAAAAAGAAAGAAAGAAAGAAAGAAAGAAAGAAAGAAAAGAACGCCGCTACATGGCTCCTTCGAAGGGACCAATTTATATATATATATATATATATATATGCAAGCAGGATCAATTATAACGACGGCTAACAGCGGTGGAGAAGGATATATGGTTTATCGATCAAAATAAAAAATGAGAAAGAAAAGCAAGCAAGCAACGTAGCAGTACGGAAATCCAGATCCAACGGCTTATGGACGTTCTGGATCCCACTTGGTGGCCTCCACTGCGGGCAACGTCTGCGTCCAGACCACCACCGAAGCGTTAATCGGCACTCCTCGTCGAACAGATCACCAATTCCGGGCAATAATCGAGATATGATGACGAAAGAAGGATCGGGTTTTCAACAAATTTAGGAGAAGGAGGAGGAGGAGAAAGGGGACGCCCGAGGGAAGCGACGGCGAGGACTGGAAGGAGAGACGGCAGTGTGATCCTTCTCCTCCCCACCCCGCCTCTTTATTTTTATGGTTTTTTCCCCCTCCTTCACCGTGGAACCCAAGTCAAGAGCCGATCACTACAGTGGCCTGATAATAATAATAATAATAATAATAATAATAATAATAATAATAATAATAAAGAAAAATGCTTTTGTGCGGCCTCAAACGGTAATTCAAAAATTTACGTTCTCTTTGCCCTTCCCGTGTTTGGGTTGCGTGAAGTTTGTGAGTTACCGATAACCGTGTCCACCCAAAACCAATGCTCGGTTCGGTTGATTTGGAAGCAGCCGGAGTGCAAGTTCACCCAGAGATGATAATAAAATTTAAATTTATGCATATATGGTTTGATCGAATTTATTTGGATTGAGTAATGAATATTTTGATCAAATTTGGATCGAATTTGGATAAAATCCGAATGCTTAATTTTAAATTTGAATCGGAACTGGATAGATATATACCCGACCCAAATCCAGTCTAAATTATTTTAATATTTAAATAATAAATATATAATTAATATATACTTTATTAAATATATTTTATTAAATATTAATTATTAGTTATTAAATCTTAAAATATTTAATTATTTTATAATTAATATATACTTTATAAATTATATTGATGTTTTTATTTACTTTATAAGTATTGGATTAAGTCCGGTAGAATTTTATTTATTTAAAAAAAATTAATTTAATTTTATTTGAATATGAAATTAAATGCAGTTAAACTAAAAATATAGTTAAATTTTATTTATTTAATATATGTATAATTTATAAAATAATAGGTAATTTTAAAGTTGATAAAAATTAAAAAATATTTAATATGACTAAATTGGATTTGAGCCGGATAAACCCGATTATCCAATACCCGATTGAGATGGATTTGGATAAAAAAACTCAATCCCGATAGGATTTGGATCGGGTTTGGATAGTGTATTGAATATTTGGATTTTGGCTTGGGTAATTATGAACCCGGCCCGAACCTGGTCCATTACCATCTTTAATCCCACGGCTTTTTCTCTGATAAATATTAAAAATTTATGTTATATAAAATAGAGATTTTATCGCGTCAGCAAGTATACCGTGATCTCAGTAAAGTTGGTACAGCATATTTTTATATAACGTTCTTCTGCGGAATGCTGCTAAGAATGGATTGAATTAGTATTCCAAAGTTAATTTCATTCCATCTTTGCCGGAACTTGTTCTTTTGGCCCAACATGAGATTGATAATGCCTTTTATTTGTATATAGCTTTCTTGGTATGGTTGGCTAGGAATAAAAGAGTTTTTCAAAATGAAACTTTAACATCTTAGCAGTTTTTTTTTTTTTTTTTTTTTTTTTTTTTTTTTTTTTTTTTTTTTTTTTTTTTTTTTAAGAATGGATACGAGAAAGTATCAAAATTACACCTTCTTTACTTTAGTCGAGGCATTAAGCCACCTCCCATTCTTCCCAATTTTCGATCAACGATTTCTGAGTTAAATAAGTGGCTTGTCCTCTTAGGGTAGTGAAGGTTAACTTTGATGGAGCAAAAAGAAAGAAATTGGCGGTCTCATCTTGTGTCCTTTGAATTGAGACCATGGAGAACATTATTCGGGCTGAAGGAAGACAATTACTTAATTCTTTATCTATTAATTTTGCCGAATTTATGGGGACATGGATTGGATTGTATGTTGCTACACGAGTGTTTCATTTTGATAGATTGTTGTTTGAAGATGATTCAACTGCTGTTATCAATTGGCTTTCTCACTTATTTGACCGCAGGTCCCAACAGGATCCATTGTTAAGGGATATGGAGGGAGACGTGGCAGAAACTAATGTGGTACTCATATCTTATATATACCGAGAAGGAAATTTAGTGACTGATTGGATAGCTGGAAAGCATTTGAAGGAGACCTCATTATTCCGATGAATGATCCTCTTCCTCCTGATTTAACCCTTCTGCTTGAAGCTGATGCATATAAGATGGAATATCTAAGACGATGTTATCCCTGTTTTGGGTTTTACTTCTTCTTGTTGATGATATATTTTATACTACAGTGCTTGGTATGTAATTGTTTTTTTTTTTTTTTAACCTTGTAATGTATCAAAAAAAAAAAAAGGGCCAAAATCAATACTTCTTTGCGCCAAATCCACTTCCAATAATCGCAGATTAAGCTTCTAAACGTTGGCATATCCTCATCAGCGGCTCTCTGCGTCCTTCTCGCACGCCGTCGTGGTTCGCATACAAACATTTTCCGTCATAAAAAGCTTACACAAGCCATTCAGTTGTATGGCCGCGATTGACAGATTCTGCTTTCGTAACGTTTCCTCACGAGTGTTTTTTTAATAATATTTTATTATTAAATATTTATAAAAAAATGACTTCCAAAGAATATTTATAAAAATAGGTATTGTTGACACTAAATCACCTCGCCGAGACTTCGACGGCGTCGAGTAGTCCGCTCGCTCTTCCAACCGGATGAGATCCTGTTACTGGGCGCTCTTCTTGGATGGAGACTTACAAAAAGGTGCCCGGACTGGATGTCCGGTGGAGACACTCCGACGCTCGAGTCAGTAGGATAATCTAGGCAACATAATGGAGAGTTAAAAGAAAGAGAGATGGAACAAGGAAAGGAAGAGTCAAAGTGGTATAGTGTGGGCTTGCTTGCCTTAGACTTGCTTCCCCTTAGAGGTCACTCCTACCTTTTTTATACGTGTCATCGTAACCGAAAGTAGTTAGTTGCTTGAATAACTACCTTTGTTATCATAATGAGGTCGAGTGACTGGGTGACAACATTGCCATTCACTCTCGAGCTCGAAAAAATGCTGCCGGTGAAATGCTTTGGTTTTAAATCCTTTTCGACGAAGGGAGTAATTTCATCTCTTCGGTCTTGCTATTGGCATAAATAAATAACAGCCTTTGCACTTTGTCAGTTGGCTGATTAGGTCGCCCCAGTATTTTTCATTGATAATAAGGTAAGCTGGTCAGGCCCGCCTAGCACTTTGTCGGATTTACCATTAGGGTAGGTCGATTAGGTCATCCTAGTGCTTTTAATGATAAGGTAGGCTGGTCAGGCCTGTCTCGGCACTTCATCGAATTTACCGTTAAGGTAGGCTGAATAGGCTACCCTTGTGCCTTTTATTGATAATAAGATAGGCTGGTCAGGTCCGCCTTTATAAGTTTCAATAGCCCCAGTGGGCTTCAATGGGCCTTAGTGGATCTTTGTGGGCCTTAGTGGGCCTTTGTGGATGGATTAGCCTTGGACATTGATCGGCGTTACGCGTAAATCGGCCTTGCACGTAGATGGCCTTGCACGTTGATCGGCCTTACACGTAGATCAGCCTTGCTCGTAGATGGCCTTGCGTGTAGATGGCCTTGCGCATTAATCGGCCCTTAAGAAGATGTCGGCCATTAAGAAGAGATTGGCCATTAAGAAGAGATCGGCTTTTAAGAAGTCATTGGCCATTAGGAAGAGATCGGCTTTTAAGAAGTCATTGGCCATTAAGAAGAGATCGGCCCTTAAAAAGATATCGGCCATTAAAAAGACATCGGCCATTAAGAAGATATCGGCCCTTAAAAAGAGATCGATCAATAAGAAGAGATCGGTCCTTAAAAAGATATCGGCCTTTAAGAAGACATCGACTATTAAGAAGATATCGGCTTTTAAGAAGACATCGATCATTAAGAAGACATCGGCCATTAAGAAAACATCGACCTTTAAGAAGATATCAGCCATTATCTGAAAATTGTAAAAATAAAACTTCACTACCATAGTTAGTCGGTACCTGTTTGCACCTAGAAGGAAGCCTACTTTCGTGAATTCATCTTAAGCACGGGGTTGCGGATCAATAGATCGTCCACGTTCAATGAATAGATGCTCCTCAGCACATTGCTTGTTCGTAATGTGGGGCCCTCCGATCCAGTAGCTCCAATAGGTGCTCCCTCTAGATGTGGAAGACGACGATTCTCCAGGTTCATGGATGTAGATTGTTGATGGTGTTGATGGTGGCAATGCAGGCATTCCACTGGCCGGTGATGGTCTGGAGCAGGAGCTGCATCAAAGGAGGCGATTCGAGCCGGGCACCGGAGCGTGATTCCAGTTTGGCAGTGAAATTATTGTAGTCAAGGGAGTAGAAGGACTTGGTGAGGAGCCTAAAGAACTCGGTCCAGTCAAGGGGGCCTGATGGGTCAAGATTTTGGTTCTAGGAAACCATCTTTGGAGGAGCCTCTTCAAGATTGGGAGCCAAGGGAGCTTCTTCCTGGCAAAAATAGAGAGAGATAGAGAGAGGAGTTGAGGGCGGGAATGAAAAAAAAATAGAGTTCGAAAGGAAATTCGGAGGGCTAGTCAGTCGCAGAACATCAGAATCGTCCATTAAGAAGGTTCACCCTTTCATCATTTAATATTTCTTGAAAGCTTTCCTTTTCATGATGGGAATAACGATCCCTACTTGACGTGCCAATCTGTTGACGCTAAATCACCTGTGGCTAAGACTTCGACGGCGTCGGGCAATCTCGCTCGCTCTTCCAACCGGATGAGATCATGCTTCTAGGCGTTCTTTTTGGATGAAACCTGCAAAAAGGTTCCCGGACCGGATTTTTGGCAGGGAATACTCCAACGCTCAAGTCAGTGGGATAATCTAGGCAACAAAATGGAGAGTTAAAAGAAAGAGAGATGGAAAAAGGGAAGGAAGAGTCAAAGTGGCATAGTGTGGGCTTGCTTGCCTTTGACTTGCTTTTCCTTGGAGGTCCCCTCTTATCCTTTTTATAGGTATGGCTATAACCGAAAGTAGTTGTCGTAACCGAAAGTATTTAGTTGCTTGAATAGCCACCTTTGTTATTATAATGAGGTCGAGTGACTGGGTGACAACATGTATTTTTTTAACACCTGGAATATATAGAAATAAAAAAAAGGAGAGGGAGGGAGAATATTTGAAGAAATTATAGGTAGAACCTGCGATTTCTTATTTTCTCAAAATAACTTTTTTTCAAAAACAAAAAGTAATAAACAAAAATTAATAAAAATATATAAAAATTAATTTAAAAAATTTTAAAAAAAATAAAAATATAATAGCATGATATTTATAATAATAAATTATAATATATTTTATATTATAATGAATATTTTATAGTTTAATATATAATTTAATATATTATAATATATTAAATTATATATTATATATTATAATATAGTATGTTTGTTAATGTGTGTGTACTGATCGTGGCGGCGGTGGCATCGCACCAAGTATCATCGATGCAATATAATAGGATGGGACGTTCATCGAGCGATGAGATCAAAGGTGATGGGGTGCGAGGGCAGCAGTGTTCGTGCAAGTCCAGGTAACCACCTGCTTGTGCCCCCCGAGACCTGATCATGCGAGTCCATGTATTAGCAATTTCTTCATGTATTCTCCCTCTCCCTCCCTTTTTATTTTTGTATGTTCCAAGTGTTAAAAAATACCTATTTTCGTAAATAAGCTTTGAAAGGCATTCTTTTGATAAATGTTTAATAAAAAATATTATTTAAAAAAACTCGTTTCCTCACATCAGCTAATACATAGCATGCTAACACTGTTGGAACATAAGTTATTAAAAATACCAAATTTTATTTAAAAATAACTAACAAAATAATATTTAAATAAATAAATATTTATAGAAAAAATCCTAAATCTAATAAAAACTAATCCGAAAGGATGAGTAGCACTGTTCTAAAAAGTATTTTCGGTACCCACACAGCTATAATCCAAAAGGCTTCTCTAAGATATAGCTGGAGCTCTTCTTTTTCCAGCACAATCGTGAAAGAAATTGATAAAAGCTCTTTCAGCACCTTCGAAATTAAAAAAAAAAAATAAGCAAAAAAATTTTCAGAATAACTAAACGAAATAAAAGAGATCTTAGGATTTGAAACTTAGAAGAATAAAAGAAATTCTGATTGGCTTATTAAGAAAGATCTTTTTTAAGTAATAAGATTTGAACATTGGACTGGTCGATTAAGACCAGATTTAATCCCAACATTCATATCAATCTAAGTAATTATAATGAAAACATTTTAAAAATTAAATAGCTATGAATAGATATAAATAGTCAAAAAAAATTAATAGGTCAAACGTTTAAAAATATAAGTAGCTGTTAATGAATATAAAATGTTAGAATTAATAAAAATAAATAAATAATTGAGTAATAGGTTTAGCTGGTGATAAGCCTGCACTCGTACCTACACATGCCATGGCATAGCTCGGTTTGGTTCTGTGTGCACGTATTAAAATTTTTTCTTAAAATTTTTTCAAATATTTCTAAAAGCTAAAGCAAATCATTTTCTCATAAAAAGGATCTTAGAATTTCTCCTATTTTTGATATGAGACAAAAGAAATTCCATAAAAATGTTTAAAGGTCAAAAAATACCATTTTAAGAAAAAAAATTATAAAATTTTATGTTTTCTACTCAAATTTCCCGTCAACAATCTCTCACAAAACTCAATTTTTTTTTAAATAATAAAATACAAACATCTGGATATTTATACTATGTAGTAGATAAGATGTCTTCACAAGACTTAATCTTCCTTAGTACGAATAGTTTTCATAGAAAAAAAATGGAGTGAACCAGATCTTGAACTACGTTCCTTTGACTTAGACTTCAACTACCATATCATAGTACAGAGATCTTTATTGTGAGTCTATGTATTATTAGTCTTGCACTGTATCTTAATTTTTCATGAGAGTTACTAGAAATAGTCCATATCTCATATCCATGGCTGGATACTCTCATATAGATGAATTCTCCCGGGGATATGTATAGTATCACATCTCATAAAATATACTATACTAGATCTCATTCAGAGCTGACGCTCTTCCTAACCACTATATAAGAGCACTAATATACTATAGAGATGGGATAGAGTTTATGATTCTCATATCAAATAAATTTGTATGTGCACTTTGACCAACTAATTAGTATATTATTACCATATTGAACTTCCTTTAAGGGATCTCCTATCACAGGAGTAAGGTAATTTTTACTATTGGAAGGTCCTTTATGGGCAAAATCCCTTCTCCCTCGATATTTATAGGACCTTAGTCCTAATTAAGTATTTAGTTAGATAATCAATAACATTCTGATTAGACTTTACAAAATTTGATATTATTATAGTATGCTTTTGTTGCCATCTAATAGACTTTTATCTCAACTTTATATGTCTATTAGTTTTAGAATTTACGAGTTTTTTTAGAAAAATTAGTTGCAACTCTAAAATTACAATGAATAGATATATGAGAAATAGGAGGTTGTATCAAAGAAATGGATGATAATAAATTTTTTAATCATATATCTCTAAGGATGTAATATCTAGGGCTATTAATTCTACCTTCATAGTGCTTCTAATTATTATAGTCTATTTTACAGATTACGAAGAAATAGTACTTCCTCCAAAAATAAAAATATATCCGGATATAGACTTAATGTCTAAGAAGTCGGATATCTAATTAGCATCACTATAGCCTTCTAATATAGCAGGATAACTATCATACTTGAGTTTATAAGAAATGGTACTTTTAAGATATCGAAACACTCTTTTTAAGGCAATCCAATAAGACTTATCAGGATTACTTGTATACCTACTTAATCTTGAAATAGCATATGCTATGTTATGTCCAGTTCTGTTAACTAAATATAAAAGTGATCCTATGATTTAAGCACATTTATCTTGATCCAAAGGATTACCATTATTCTTTACTTATTGAATACTGGGATCATAAGGTATGGATAGAGGAGAATGATTTGAATATACAAATTTGTCTAGGATCGTTTGAGTATAATGTGATTGACATACTTGATAGGAATTGGAAGATGTAATGATTTTCATACCTAAATTTATATCAGCTTGGTCAAGATCTTTTATGTCAAAGTGATTTAATAAAGAGCTTTGATTTCATTAATTAGGTCAATATTGTGAGTTAGTATCATGATATCATCTATATATAAATAAAGAATGATATATTGATCATCAAATCTCTTATAATATAAACAATTATCAAACATATTGATTTGAAGTCCATTCAATAGAATAACACTATCAAAATTCTTATGCTATTGTTTAGGAGCTTGTTTTAGACCATATAAAGACTTAACTAATTTATATATTTTATGATCTTGACCAGGTATAGAGAAACCTTCAGGTTGATTTATATATTTTTTTCTTCAAGATCACCATAAAGAAAGTTAGTTTGAATATTTATTTGATGAACATGAAGTTTATCTATTGAAGCTAAAGTAAGAAGGTTTTAATGGTTATATGTGTCAAAGGAGAATATGTATCAAAGGAGTTAAAGCCAGCCTTTTGCCCAAATTTTTGAGCTATAAAACAAGCCTTATACCTTTCAACAGATCCATCTACTCTAAATTTTTTCTTAAAGATCCATTTACATCCTAAAGGTTTGCTACCAGGAGGTAAATCAGTAAGAATCTAAGTGTTGTTTTCAATAATTGATTCTATCTCACTATTTATTACCTCCTTCCAAAATGGAGCTTTAGAAGATTTCATAGCTTCTTGATAGGTTTTGGGTATTTCTTCAAACATAAAGGTAATGAATTCTTCACCAAAACTCTTTTCAATTCTAACTCTTTTACTTCACTTAGGCTCAATTAGGAGATTAGATTTTATATGATTGGATCAAAAGGTAGATGGAAGATCAGATGAGGTAATGGATAAGTGATCAGGTACTTAACTAGAAATTCGAGTTTTAAAGAAATGATATTTTCAAAGAAAGTGACATATCTAGATTTAATATTGCATTATTGAAGATTTTACTAATTTCAAAGTTGATTACTAGAAATCTATAAATATTGCTATCTAGAGAATATCTTATGAAGATAACATCTACAATTTTAGGTTCAATCTTCTTTCTTTTAGGTTTAGAGATTTTAACTTTAGCTAAACAATCCCATACTTTGGAAGCAATTTAGCTTAGGAAAATATCCTTTCCAAAGTTCATAAGATATCTCTTCATTATTCTTAGGTAGATTTCATTTTAGTATAAAATAGACCGATAAAAAAATCTTTTCATATAAATTTTGATGTACTCTTGAACTTATAATCATGGCATTAATCATGTCTAGTAGGGTTCAGTTCTTTTACTTATAATCATGTCTAGTAGGGTTCGATTCTTTTACTCAACAACACCATTTGATTAAGATGAGTAAAGAGCTGTAATTTTATGAATTATACCACATTCTTCACAAAACATAGTGAATGCATGAATTTACATGAAGTATACTAATAATCTAGATCAATTCTGAAGATTTTAATTCTTTATCTTGTTGATTTTTAGTCTCAACTTTATAAATCTTAAATTTATTGAGAACTTCATTTTTAATTTTTAAAAGATAGGTATAATAATATCAAGATAAGTCATCTATGAAAGTTACAAAGTAATGACTTCCTCCTCTTATAGGTCCTCTATTTGAATCACATACGTCACTATGAATAAGTTATGTATACCTAGTTGAGATAGATTTGAAAGGATTTTGGACTATTTGGATTGAGCATAAATTTCACACTCGGTACTATACCCAATTTTGAATTTAAAAATTAAACTTAAATTTGATATATTTAAGATTGACCTATGATTTACATAACCTAACTTACTATACCATATATTATAAGATATAGTATTCAGTACATAGGATTGAAAAGAAAAAGATAATTCATTGATTGAGAAAGGTAGTACATTGATCTTGAATAGACCCTTAAATATAAAACCTTTTTCAATAAATATCACTTCCTTAGAGATTATAACTTTATTTTATTCTAACATAACTTTATAATCTAATTAGACTAACAAAAACCCACTTATTAGGTTTCTACAAATCTTGAAAATATGATGCACTCCATGTAGGGTAAGAATCTTTCTAGAAATTAGTTTCAGCTCAACAGTTCCAACTCCTAACATGTTAATAGCTATCCCATTTTTTACTATTATACTTCCTTTACTTGAGTCTTGATATGAACAAAACCAAGCTCTATTAGTATACACATGAATATTGGCACCAGAATCTAGCCACCAATCTATTTTTGAAAAGGTAAGATTAATAATGGGTATAATGATACTTGTTGCCGCTCCCGTCGTCGCGCCCGTGCCACGGATCCGCCGATCCCTCCTGACCGCCTGGCGAAGGAGCCTCCCTGGCTGCGGCTAACCTGCAAAAAAGGGGTTAGAAGATCCTGGCCGGGAATCCCGGCGAGGGAACTCCGACAGTCAAGTCAGTAGACGACGAGAAGGAACATACTCTCCAGACGGACCCCCGAAAGGGTTCCAGACTTAGAGAGTTTACTGGTGAGAGAGATGCTCTGGGGACCAGAATCTCGGTCGGGCCTCCTTGCCGAGCTCACGCCCAGTGATCCCCTCTCGGGATCTCTGGTTTTCACTCTCCCGGGCGAGGCCTTTTGCCGCTACTTCTCCCTTGTCCCCAGGCTTGTTTGCTTACCTTGTCGTCCCCAGATTCCTCCCTCTTTATCTCCTTTCATCGTGCGCTTGTCTTTTCCTCCTGGGAGACTCCCCTCCCCCGTCCTCTTCTCTTTTCCCTTTTTGGTGAAGGGGGGCCAGGCGGCTTTCCGACCTCGTCCACCGAGCCCAGCAGGGAAAAGGCAAAGACAGAAGAGAAAAAGGGAGGGTGGCACTGGTAAGGCGGCCGATCAGGCCTCGGGCCCAGCGAGAGCGCTCCCTTTCCCAAGCGTGGGCGCCATCCATCTATAGGGCCTGTTCTGTCAGAATCGTGCCCCTCGGCTGTGGGACTTGTCGGGCCGATGCAAGTGATGTTCCGCGTGCCGCCGCCCTCCATACGGGGCACCGTCTGGGATTCGTACGGCCCGAGGGATGGCCTCGGGGCCTGCTCTTCTTCCCTGAGACCTTCTCCGTACGGGCGGCCTAACCTCGGCCGAGGTGGACACGTCTCCGGGGGCCACCTGGCGAAGAGCGAAGGACCAGCCGACCTCGGCCTAGGTGGACCCCTCCTGGGTGGACACCTGGCGAGGTGGCAGGAGGTCGCCTGGCCTCGGCCGAGGTGGACCCGTCTCCGGGGACCACCTGGTGAAGAGCGAAGAACCAGCCGACCTCGGCCTAGGTGGACCCCTCCTGGGTGGACACCTGGCGAGGTGGCAGGAGGTCGCCTGGCCTCGGTCGAGGTGGACCCGTCTCCGGGGGCCACCTGGCGAAGAGCGAAGAACCAGCCGACCTCGGCCTAGGTGGACCCCTCCTGGGTGGACACCTGGCGAGGTGGCAGGAGGTCGCCTGGCCTCGGCCGAGATGGGCCCGTCTCCGGGAGGCCACCTAGCAAAGGGGCGAAGGACCAGCCGACCTCGGCCCAGGTGGACCCCTCCTGGGTGGACACCTGGCGAGGTGGCAGGAGGTCGCCTGGCCTCGGTCGAGGTGGGCCCGTCTCCGGGGGGCCACCTGGCGAAGGGCGAAGGGTTGACCGACCTCGGCCCAGGCGGACCCCTCCTGGGTGGACACCTGGCGAGGTGGCAGGAGGTCTCCTGGCTTTGGCCGACCTCACTTAGGCGGACCCCTCCGAACTTGGGCGCCATCGAGGTGGTAGAGGAACTCCGATCCGAGCTCGACCTCGGCGAGGGCAGTTTGCCTTAGAAAATTGCCGGGCGCTGTAGTCTTGCCGAACCTGGTCTTGAAGACGTGGCGCTGACTCGGCCGGAGAAACCTCCACGTGGCTCGATCACATTCGGCGGTATCTGAGCCTGGCCATGTCACTGTCACGACTGTAACAGTTGCCCCCCAGCCCACCGTTCCGTCGGGGCGTCGTAGAACGGAACGTCGGGATTAAATGCGGACATGACGTGGGGAGGCGAAGATCTTGCATCATAATTGCCACGATCCTCGTCGCCGTGGCTCGACGCGGCTGAGAACCTATGGGGAGCCGCCACGCGTCGCCCACTTGCCCGCAATAAATGCGTCGCTTCGAGGCAGAGGCCGTTGCTCTGCTAACGAGGCATCGGTGTCGGGCGTGCACCCACGTGGCGATCGTCCAGTGGTCCGAGGCGGAATGACGGGTACGGCCGCCGTCCGCTGAGTTTGAAAGGGAGGGGACTTTCTAGAACGAGGCCTTTCCCCTTGCTTCATGGGCGGTTTGCTGCAGGCTAACTTCTGTTGCCCTGCGCTCGTCTGGCGTATTTTCGGTGAGTGCCTTCATCTTCTCCGGCTCCCCTCCTTCTCTTTCTTTTTCTTTTCTCTTTGATCCTCCGTCCTTCTCTTTTCCATGGCGCGCCATCGCCATGTCTCTTCCAACCCGGACGAGGCCGGTCCATCCCGGCCGAGGACTCCATCTTCTTCCTCCTCAGATGAGGAGATGATCCCGGAGGAGATCCGCCGGCGTCTGCAACCCGGGGGTGTCACCATTGGCATCTCTAGGGGGATCCGGCCTCCCCCGGTTGCTCCCGCCGTGCCCCTTCGTTCTCTTCCTGCTCCGCCTTCTCTTCCCGCTGGTCCCTCCGGTCATGCTTCCACCATGATCGAAGGTGATCTTTCTCTGCTCCGGGATGCTTACGGTATCCCGGGGTCCATTCGTCTGTCTGTTCCGCGGTCCGGGGAGCGCGTCACCATGAGTGGCCCCGGCCGCATAGCCTTCTACGAAGACTTCCTCCATGGGGGTCTTCGGTTTCCTCTGCATCCCTTCTTCCTTTCTTTTCTCAGCCATTTCCGGCTTGTCCCGGCCCAGCTGGCTCCCAATGCCATCCGGGTCATCTTCTCTTTTATAGTTTTCTGTCACTTCCACGGGTTCGTTGCCCGTTTCTCCCTCTTCAGGGCCATGTTCACCCTGAAGAAGTGCTCCACCGATGACGGCTGGTGGTATATTTCGCCCCGGCTCAGGTGTCTCCGGTTCGACATCCCTTCCTCGGTCAAGGGCTGGAAGAGCCGGTTTTTCTTCGCCTCAGTCGAAGTTGTCGACTGGGCCTGGAGTGAACCGGACCGGTCTCCGAACCGGAACTCTCGGGTTGAGTCGGTGGACCAGGAGGCCTATTCCCAGCTCCTGAGCGACGTGGTCCCGGCACTCGACGTTCTGCTTTCGGAGCAGAATCTTTTTGAGGCCGGGATCAGTCCCATCCGCGAGACGGGTGAGATTCGGCCCTACTTTGACTCCCCCTCCCTTTTTCTTCATGACCGAGCCGGCTGACCTTCTGTTCTTTTGTATTGCAGGAATGAAGTTTTCACTGGAGAGCCTTTTGGAGGGCGCAGCCCGGAGAGATGTCATCGAGGTGGATGAGCCCGCGGCGAAGAGGGCTCGCACGGAGGCGAGCCAGGAGGTCGTGACGGCGACCGTGCCCAGCCCGATGGCCGCCGCTCCCCCGCCCAGGTTGCCTTAGGGCGGGGCCGCCGACGCCTTGGTTGCACGACCTGGTGGCACCGCCGAGAGGGCTCCACCGCCTGCAGCTCCGTCCAGCGCCGGTCCCGTCGTCGCCGCTGCCTCGACAGCACAGCCGGTGGCCACCGCCGGCCCGTCGACCACGGAATCAGCTGAGGGGGCGGCCGGTGCAGGAGCCGGCCTGACAGCCCCGGCACCGGTGATCACCCACCGGGACTCGGTCATCCGCGACAAAGGGCTCGCGGAAAAGATCATGGAGTACGCCTCCATCGCCCGGGACCGCCGAGCCCGGGGCGGCCGGGACTACGCAGATGCTTTGCTCGGGATTCTCCCGCAGCTCTTCACGATAAGCCCGAGCTCCTTCCTTTCTGTTCTTTCAAGATCTAACTTCTCTTCTCCTGACCTGGTTTGTTTTCGTTGGTGCAGATCGGGAATGACGTTCTCCTACGAGGAACTTCCTCGTAGGGAACGCGCAAAGGGACGCCGAGAAGGAGAAGAAGCTCGGCAAGCTCGCGGCCGATGTCAAGGACCTCATGGAGAAGGGGGTCGAGCTGTGAGCCAGCAACCAAGCCCTCCAGTCCGACCTGGCACGCTCTGAGGAGCAGAACAAGGAGCTGGAGGCTTCCTTGTCGGAGGAGAGGATCTCCTACCAGCGCCGCACGGAGGAGGACGCGGCGGAGAAGGCCCACCTGCAGGCCCATTCCCAGTGGCTGGAGCGCCAGCTGGAGGAGGCCCGGCGAGATGCGAGCGCGGCGAGGGACCGGAGTGCGTACATCAACGAACTCCTGGAGGCCGCGAAGCGGGAGGCGCAGGAGGCCGTCCCGAAATTCTGGGCTTCCGACGAGTACACGTCGGAGGTCCGGGAGGCCACCGTGGACTCCTTCCTGAAGGGGTTCTGGATGTGCCGGGAGAAGGTGGGGGCCTTCTTCCCCGAGCTCGATCTTAGCGGGGTGGTGATCGGAGGCAGGAGGCAAGGAGTCGAGAGCAGGGCCTCCGGTGCGGCCGACGCAACTCCTGCAGCGCCGTCGACTAGCGAAGCTGTGGCTCCGGAGCAGTCCCAAGAGCCGGCCGCCGCCGAGGTCGAGGATGCAGCGCCTGTGCCCCCGGCAGAGGGCTCCGACCCTGCACCACACTGAGCCTGGCACCTTCTTACCTGCTTTCATCGTCGTAGTCGTGTTTTTTCCTTTTCTTCTTTGGGGACTCCCGGGCTGTCGGGACTCCCAGCTTGTACTGGCCACTTGTATTAATGAAAGCTTTAGTTTGACAAAACCTCGAGTTCTCCTCTTTTTCCTTTTTTTTTTTTTTTGAGATGTTGGTATGGAATGCTGAAACGATCGCAAGCCCGGTCCTTCCATTGCTCAAATCAAAGGTTGGGGCCTCCCGGATCGCGTGGCGGCAGAGTAGGCCTTAAGCGGGCCCGTCTTTGGGATCGCCTTCATACTTGCGCAGGCGACATGGTTTCTGCACCGCCTTCCAGGCCGAAGCCCAGGATCTCCGGATTGAGCTCGATGCCGCAGGCTTTCTCAAGCCTGGCGCGGCTTGCCGAGCTGTTCCCCGGGCTTGCGTGGTCGAACTGGGTTCTGCGCCACCTTCCAGGCCGAAGCCCAGGATCTCCGGACTGAGCTCGATGCTGCAGGCTCTCTCAAGCCTTGTGCGGCTTGCCGAGCTGTTCTCCGGGCTTGCGTGGGCGAACTGGGTTCTGCGCCACCTTCCAGGCCGAAGCCCAGGATCTCCGGACTGAGCTCGATGCCGCAGGCTCTCTCAAGCCTTGTGCGGCTTGCCGAGCTGTTCTCCGGGCTTGCATGGGCGAACTGGGTTCTGCGCCACCTTCCAGGCCAAAGCCCAGGATCTCCGGAGTGAGCTCGATGCCGCAGGCTTTCTCAAGCCTTGCACGGCTTGCCGAGCTGTTCTCCGGGCTTGCGTGGGCGAACTGGGTTCTGCGCCACCTTCCAGGCCGAAGCCCAGGATCTCCGGAGTGAGCTCGATGCCGCAGGCTTTCTCAAGCCTTGCACGGCTTGCCGAGCTGTTCTTCGGGCTTTCGTGGGCGAACTGGGTTCTGCGCCGCCTTCCAGGCCGAAGCCCAGGATCTCCGGACTGAACCCGATGCCGTAGGCTTTCTTGTCGAAGTGAGAAGGGAGTGTTTGAAGTGGGGGAACTTTATTACAGGAGCAGGGAACCTTACATTACTGATAGTACATCCTCAGGTTCGAGGCGTTCCACGTCCGGGGGAACCTGGCACCTCCCAATTCCTCCAAGTAGTATGCGCCATGAGGGAGGGCCTCTGCCACCTGATATGGGCCTTCCCAGTTGGGTGAGAGCTTGCCGCATTCCCGTGGCTGGGAAGCTTCAGCGCGCCGGAGGACCAAGTCTCCGGGACGGAAAAGCTTCGGCCGCACTCGGAAGTTGTAATACCTGGCCACGCGTTGCCTATACGCCGCCATTCGAATTCGGGCTTTGTCCCTTGTTTCCTCGAGAAGGTCAAGGTTGAGCATCATCCTGGCTGGGTTTTCTGTCTCGTCATATTGCTCCACACGCAGTGTGGATAGGCTGAGCTCGATCGGGATGACTGCCTCGGCTCCGAAGATGAGGTTGAACGGGATTTCGTCGGTAGCCGTCCTCGGGGTGGTGTGGTATGCCCAGAGGACGCTGGGGAGCTCGTCGGCCCACCTGCCCTTGGCCTGGTCCAGCCGCGTGCGGAGGCCCTGAAGGATGGTCCTGTTTGTGACTTCGGCCTCCCCATTGGTCTGGGGGTGCGCCACCGAGGTAAAGCGATGCTTGATGCCGAGGTCGCTGCAGAATTCTTCGAATTCCCGGCAGTCGAACTGGCGCCCGTTGTCAGTGACCACGGTGTGGGGGAGGTCGAAGCGGCAGACGATGGACTTCCAAAAGAACTTGGCGACGTTTGCTTCGGTGATCCTCGCCAAGGGTTCGGCCTCGACCCACTTCGTGAAGTAATCGATGGCCACTATCAAGAACTTTCACTGTCCAAACGCCGGCGGGAATGGGCCCAGGAGGTCCATCCCCCACTGGGCGAACGGCCAGGGGGCTGAGAGCTGGGAGATTGGATTGGAGGGCTGCCGTTGCACCGTGGCGTGACGCTGGCACCGGTCGCATTTCTTCACGAAGTCGGCGGCGTCTTCCTTCATCGTCTCCCAGAAGTAGCCCTGACGGAGGGCCTTGTATGCCAATGCCCTGCCCCCCACGTGGTTCCCGCAGACGCCTTCGTGAATCTCCTGGAGCACAAGCTTGGCTTCCGTGGGTCCTACGCACTTGAGGAGGGGGTAGGAGTAGGATCTTCGATACAACTGCGCGTCCATCAGGACGAACCGCACGGCCTTCTTCCTGATGAGGCGAGCCGCCTCGCGGTCCTCTGGCAGGGTGCCATTGGTGATGTATGCGGCGTACTTGTCCATCCAGCTGGGTTCATGGCTGACCTGATGGACCTCCACCGGCGCTTCGAGGCTTGGGAACTCCAGACGCTCCACATTAGCGCGTCCCAGCATCGAGTCCGGCAGGGTCGCCAGTCGAGAGAGAGCATCCGCGCGGGCATTCTCCCCGCGGGGGATATGGAAGATGTTGAAGCGCCGGAATCTGGACGCGCCCGCCTTGACGAGCTCCAAGTATCTCGCCATTTGGGGGTCGTGCGCGACGTACTCCCCGGATACCTGCCCCGCCACGAGCTGGGAATCAGTGAAAGCCTTGAGGTTGGTTACGCCCAGCTCGCGGGAGACTCTCAATCCGGCAAGAAGTGCTTCGTACTCCGCCTGGTTATTTGTCGCGGGGAATTGGAAACGGAGTGCGCATTCGGCGACGACCCCGTTGCCGTTGGCAAGGATGAGCCCAGCCCCGCTCCCGCCGGAGTTTGAGGCTGCGTCTACATGGAGGATCCAGGCATCCTCTCCGGGCTCGCCGGTGCCTATCTCCATCGACCGGCCTGAGGGGCCTTCCTCGGGCTCCTTGCCCAAGCCTGCACATTCGACCAAGAAGTCGGCTAGCACCTGTGCCTTCATGGCCGACCTCGGCCTGTACGTAATGTCGAACTCGCTGAGTTTCAGTGCCCACTTTGCCAATCGTCCCGAGGTATCGGGTCGGCTGAGCACTGCTTTCAGCGGTTGATCCGTCAGGACAGCGATGGGGTGAGCTTGGAAATAAGGCCTGAGACGTTGGGCATACACAATTAGCACAAAAACGAGTTTCTCGGGCCGAGAATACCTGAGCTCCGCGTCACAGAGAAGTTTGCTGGTATAGTACACCGGCCGCTGGGCCCCCTGGCCGTCGGTTCGAACCAAGACTGAGCTGACGGCTTTCGGGGTAACCGCTAGGTAGAGGATAAGCTCCTCTCCCTCCTCGGGCCTGGACAGCAACGGTGGCGATGCGAGGGTCTTCTTCAGCTCCTCGAAGGCCTGCTGGCATTCCTCGGTCCAAGCAAAGTCATTCATCTTCCTCAGTACCTTGAAGAAGGGATGGCAGCGGTCCGCCGACCTGGAGATAAAATGGCTGAAAGCCGCAACTCGGCCGGTTAGTTGCTGCACTTGCTTCTTGGAGGCGGGCTGCTCCATATCCAGGATGGCCTGGACCTTCTCCGGGTTGGCCTCGATCCCTCTTTGGGTCACCATAAATCCTAGGAATTTCCCGGCGGAGACGCCAAAGGCGCACTTCGCCGGGTTCAGCTTCATCTGATGGCGTCGGAGGTTGCCAAACGTCTCCACCAAGTCAGCCACATGGTCCGACTCGGGTTTGCTCATTACCAGCATGTCGTCCACGTACACCTGCATGTTGCGGCCGATCTGGTCTTTGAAAATTCTATTGACCAGGCGCTGGTACGTTGCCCCCGCGTTCTTGAGGCCAAATGGCATCATCCTGTAGCAAAAAGTTCCATGGTCAGTTATGAAGGCGGTGTGCTCTTCGTCCTCCGGGCTCATTCGGATCTGGTTGTATCCGGAGAAGGCGTCCATGAACGACAGGAGGCGATGCCCCGAGGTGGTGTCGACTAGCTGGTCAATCTTTGGAAGAGGGAAGCTGTCCTTTGGGCAAGCTCGGTTGAGGTCGGTGTAATCCACACAGATCCTCCACTTACCACTACTCTTTCTTACCATGACCACGTTTGCCAGCCAGCTGGGGTACTGGACCTCCCGCACAAAACCGGCGGCGAGGAGCTTCTCCACTTCCTCGTTGATCGCCTTCTGCCTTTCCATGGCGAAGCTTCTCTTCTTCTGGCGGACTGGGCGGCAATTTGGGTCCATGTTTAGCCTGTGCACGATGACCTCGGGCGGGATGCCCGGCATGTCGGCTGCTGACCAGGCGAACACGTCAGCGTTGGCATGGAGGAACCCCAGTAGGCGTGTTCGTTCTTCTTCAGGGAGCTGGGCCCTGACCTGCACCGTCTTCAGGGGATCCGAACCGAGGGGAAAAGTCAGCAGGCGCTCTACGGGCCCTCCCCTGGGTTCCTTCTCTCTCAGATCGAGGTCGTCCATATCATGGGCGAGCTCCGTGCCCCTGGCGCTCGGGACCGTCTGAAGGCAGAGCGGGACTGGCTAGGTCGTCCCCTTCATCTCCCCGAGCCCGGAAGGCGTGGGGAACTGTACCAACAGCCTTCTCGTGGAGATGGTGGCGTCCAGTTGGTTGAGCCCGGGACGCCCGAGAATGGCGTTGTAAGGCGAGGGGAGCCTGACGACGGTAAATGTTATTAGGACGGTCGCCTGCCGGGGTGGGGATCCGGTGGTGACCGGGAGAGTGATCTCCCCCTCGACCCCCATGGAGTCCCCCGTAAAACCTACCAGGGGGGTGTGCACCGGTTTCAGCTGATCGGGGGACAAGTTCATCCGAGAGAAAGCGTCGTAAAAAAGTATATCAGCCGAGCTTCCACTATCCACCATGATTCGATGTACAGGATGCTTCGCGATGGTCATCTCGACCACCACGGCATCGTTGCTTACATTATCATTAGCTTCCCCCCCCCCTTCGGGGGGATTACATTCTCCGGGTTCCCGACTTCCCGGGCTCTCTTCATCGCTCGACCAAACCCGCGCGAGATCATGCCCACGGGCTTCTCCGTTGGGCGGTTGTCGATCGCAGGGACGGGCGGTAAGGTCGCGAGCGGCTGCCCTTCAGAGGGGGCCTCGTTCTTGACGAACTTCCTGAGGTAACCCCTCCTAATCAGCTCCTCGATCTCCCGCTTCAGGTGGTGACACTCCTCTGTGTCGTGCCCATGCTCGCGGTGGAACTGGCAGTACTTCGATTTGTCCCGGACGGCTCTCGGGTTCTGAGGAGGAGGTCGGCGGAGGTAGCGCTCGCCCTCGATTTCCATGAGGATCTTCGTCCGAGGTGCGAGGAGAGGGGTGTACCTCCGCTCGGGAGTGGCCTCGCCCCTCGGCCTTGGATTCGGGCGAGGGTCGGCAGATGGCCCGGGCTTCCGAACTCCCGGGGTTTCTCTCGGGGGCGGCCTCTTCGGAGTCTTCCCGTCCAACTCTCGACGGGTGCGGTCGGCCTCCTCCGCTCGGATGTACTTGTGGGTGCGGAGGAGGAGCTCGGAGTACGTCTTGGGCGGCTTCTTGTCCAGGGAGTAGGTCAGGCGGGACGTCTTGAGCCCGCGCTTCAAAGCCAGCATGGCGATGGGCTCGTCCAAGCTGTAGATCTCCAGAGCTGCGGTTTTGAACCGAGTGATGTAGTCCCGGAGCAGCTCCTGGTCCTGCTGGCGGATGGAGAAGAGGCTGTCCACCTCTCTCGGCACCTTTCGACAAGCGCCGAAGTGTGCCACGAACCTTCCTTCCAGTTGATGGAAGGAGCAAATAGATCCGGGCTCGAGGCGGGTGAACCAGACTCGAGCGGCCTTCCGGAGGGTGGCCGGGAAGGCGATGCACAGGAGAGCGTCAGTGGCCCCCTGGACCCTCATGAGGGCTTTGTAGCTCTCCAGATGGTCCAGAGGGTCGGTGGTCCCGTTGTAGGGATCCACCTGCGGCATGCGGAACCGTTTTGGGATTGGTTCCGCCTGGATTTCTTCAGAGAAAGGGGGGCGGGAGTCATAGCCCACCGGGTCTATCGACGAGTTATGCAGGTCGGCAAATCGGCGGGCGAACTCCGCCAGCTTGCGCTCATGCTCCTCCAGGCGTCTCTCGGCCTGGCGCCTGATGGCTTCGTCGGTGGAGTCTTCCATCGAAGCTGCTGGTGAAGGGGGCACCGATCGGTCTCGGCGCGAAGTCAGGCCTCGGCGTCGCTTGCTGCGATGCACCGTTTCGGCCTCGTCGGCCGGGGATCGACTCTCGTGATCCTCCGAACTGGAGTAGTTTCTTTTTGCGGGAGCTTGGTGGCTCCCCCGGGGGTTGGAGACGGCCCTCGGATGGGATGGCCTGCCCTGGATGGAGCGCAGGCTCCCACGCTGCCCCGCGGCTCGGGCCGCGGGGGTCCCTGGCTGCGGCTGCGTGGCCAGGGATCGCTGCTGATGCTGAAGCTGCCGGACCGCCGAGGTTAAGGTCTGCAGCTGCTGGATGACAGCCGCAAGGGGTCCGTCCATTGGGGTAGGCTGTGGTGGAAGATGAGGGGGAGCTGGAAGCTCCCTCTCCGGGCTGCGGGCCCCTGGAGGGGAGTGAACCTCCCCCACGCGGCTGGTGGATGCCTCGCGGCCACGAGTGACCACCATTAGTCAGAGAGCGCGACACCTGCAAAAAGCTGGCCCCCGCTCGGGTTTGGTGTCCTGCCCCCCTACCTGACGCGCCAATCTGTTGCCGCTCCCGTCGTCGCGCCCGTGCCACGGATCCGCCGATCCCTCCTGACCGCCTGGCGAAGGAGCCTCCCTGGCTGCGGCTAACTTGAAAAAAAGGGGTTAGAAGACCCTGGCTGGGGATCCCGGCGAGGGAACTCCGACGGTCAAGTCAGTAGACGACGAGAAGGAACAGACTCTCTAGACGGACCCCCGAAAGGGTTCCAGACTTAGAGAGTTTACTGGTGAGAGAGACGCTCTGGGGACCAGAATCTCGGCCGGGCCTCCTTGCCGAGCTCACGCCCTGTGATCCCCTCTCGGGATCTCTGGTTTTCACTCTCCCGGGCGAGGCCTTTTGCCGCTACTTCTCCCTTGTCCCCAGGCTTGTTTGCTTACCTTGTCGTCCCCAGATTCCTCCCTCTTTATCTCCTTTCGTCGTGCGCTTGTCTTTTCCTCCTGGGAGACTCCCCTCCCCCGTCCTCTTCTCTTTTCCCTTTTCGGTGAAGGGGGGCCAGGCGGCTTTCCGACCTCGTCCGCCGAGCCTAGCAGGGAAAAGGCAAAGACAGAAGAGAAAAAGGGAGGGCGGCGCTGGTAAGGCGGCCGGTCAGGCCTCGGGCCCAGCGAGAGCGCTCCCTTTCCCAAGCGTGGGCGCCATCCATCTATAGGGCCTGTTTTGTCAGAATCGTGCCCCTCGGCTGTGGGACTTGTCGGGCCGATGCAAGTGATGTTCTGCGTGCCGCCGCCCTCCGTACGGGGCACCGTCTGGGATTTGTACGGCCCGAGGGATGGCCTCGGGGCCCGCGCTTCTTCCCTGAGACCTTCTCCGTACGGGTGGCCTGACCTCGGTCGAGGTGGACCCGTCTCCGGGGGCCACCTGGCGAAGAGCGAAGGACCAACCGACCTCGGCCTAGGTGGACCCCTCCTGGGTGGACACCTGGCGAGGTGGCAGGAGGTCGCCTGGCCTCGGCCGAGGTGGACCCGTCTCCGGGGACCACCTGGCGAAGAGCGAAGAACCAGCCGACCTCGGCCTAGGTGGACCCCTCCTGGGTGGATACCTGGCGAGGTAGCAGGAGGTCGCCTGGCCTCGGCCGAGGTGGACCCGTCTCCGGGGGCCACCTGGCGAAGAGCGAAGAACCAGCCGACCTCGGCCTAGGTGGACCCCTCCTGGGTGGACACCTGGCGAGGTGGCAGGAGGTCGCCTGGCCTCGGCCGAGGTGGGCCCATCTCCGGGAGGCCACCTGGCAAAGGGGCGAAGGACCAGCCGACCTCGGCCCAGGTGGACCCCTCCTGGGTGGACACCTGGCGAGGTGGCAGGAGGTCGCCTGGCCTCGGTCGAGGTGGGCCCGTCTCCTGGGGGCCACCTGGCGAAGGGCGAAGGGTCGGCCAACCTCGGCCCAGGCGGACCCCTCCTGGGTGGACACCTGGCGAGGTGGCTGGAGGTCTCCTGGCTTTGGCCGACCTCACTTAGGCGGACCCCTCCGAACTTGGGCGCCATCGAGGTGGTAGAGGAACTCCGATCCGAGCTCGACCTCGGCGAGGGCAGTTTGCCTTAGAAAATTGCCGGGCGCTGTAGTCTTGCCGAACCTGGTCTTGACGACGTGGCGCTGACTCGGCCGGAGAAACCTCCACGTGGCTCGATCGCATTCGGCGGTATCTGAGCCTGGCCACGTCACTGTCACGGCTGTAACAATACTGATTTAAGATCGGATAAGAAGGTCAACCTCGATCATGTTGACTTGAGACTTGGACAGATTTGAGTTACTTTTCTTGAAGGTAACAACTTTCTCTCTCTTTCTATTATAATAATCAGTAGCTAGGTGGTTATCTCATTCATAGACATAGTAGAATATTTCATCACTATTCTTCTTATTCCCTTTGGGTTGACCAGGTTTGGGTTTATCTTGAAAGCCTTTATTTTTGGGCTTAATCCTTAGGTTTGAAGTTTCGGTTTTGATAGTACTAGATTGATGTCTCTTATGATTTTGATCTTGAGAGTCAGACTCGGTTAAATTAACTTTGGCTTATAGTTGATTCTCTTTAACCTCCTTGAGTTGATGTTAGTCTTTTGTTCTAATGGATTGAATAATATATCGAAGATTGAGGGTTCCTTGAGTTCTTTTAAGATCTTGAACAAATTTTGACCAAGTAGATGATAAATTATCTAATAGACAGGAGACTTAATAATTTTCATCTAGCATAGAACCTTATCTATGTATTTCATAGATATAGTTTTGAAATTAATGGATTTGATCATTAATAGGGACATTGTCTATCATCTTAAAGTTAATGAAATATATAACCATAAACTTTTGAATACCTTCGTTTCTCTTATAAAGGCATCTTCAAAGGTATACCAAAGTTCTTTAGTAATTTTATATTTTTTACATATTTCATATAGTTCATCTGATAAATAGCTAAGGATTTTAAATCTATAGTAAAATTCTATTTTCTTTGAAGATTTAGCCAACACAGTTTTAGAACGAGAGGATCCAGAAGATGGATAAGGAGCATTTTTTTCTATGACAAAAATGAGTCCTAATGTTATCAACTATGCTTTTAGATATTCTTGCTATATAGCAAATCATGAACCATGAAATTTTTCAAATTTTAAACTAAAGACAACATCACTACCCTTTTAGAGGGAATTAAATAAGAATAAAGCTGCAAAAAAAAATTCAAAAACTTTACTCATTATTTTCATGAATTTGCTTTTGATTATCTGATGTAGATATCATAATTATTTTAATCCTTTGAGATATTAGATTTAATTATTTTCAATAGATAATAAAACTTAACAAGAAATAAATCTGTTCAAGCAATATTTATTTTATGATGCTTTAGCTATATCTAATATAAAATGCTAATCTAATCTTTTTAAGAGATTTAGTATTATAGGATTAGGTTGTTAGCTTCTTAAATAATACCTGGGCTAAATTACTCCTTAGATTGTTGGAACATAAATTATTAAGAATACCAAATTTTATTTAAGAATGACTAACAAAATAATATTTAAATAAATAAAGATTTATAGAAAAATATTAAATTCAATAGAAAATAATTTGGAAGCGGGGCGGCACTGTTTCAAAGAGTATTTGTTTCTCGTTCTAGTACCATCAAAAAATCTTCTCAAGATATGATCAAAACTTTTCCTTCTCCAAGTACGATTGTAAAAAAAAAAAGTTGATGAAAACTTTTTTAACACTCTTGAAATAAAGAAATAAAAATAAAAAACAAAAAAAATTCTAAGTAGAAGAAGTCTCTAAATAATTTTCTAAACAAAATCAAAAAGGTCTTAGGATTTGGAACCCAGAAGAATAAAAAACTTTTTGATTGGCTTACTAAGAAAGATCTCCGCGAGGAACCTTTTATAAGCACCAAGATTTGAACATTACAGTGAAAAAATTTAAATCCCAACGGCCATAATAATTATAACACAAATATTTTAAAAAATTAATTAGCTGTTAACTAATATAAATAGTCGTGTTGCCGCTCTTTCTCCTGGATCGGGCTCGGTGGGCGTGCTGGAGAGCTCCTCTACCGGTCGACTTGCACAAAGTCCCTGGGCACCGGAGGTACTCCAGCGGGGGACACTCCGATGCTTAAGTTAGAGGAGGGATTGGAGCAACAGAATGGAAAGAGCTAAGAAAAAATCGCCTGTGATAGGGAAAGAGTACCTCACCCCTCGCGAAGGTCCCCCGGGTACCTTTTATAGGCGTAGGGTGCGGCCAAATTCCGTTAGGGGACAGGCTAGGAAAGCCCCGATTTGCCCCCAGGAGAGCCAGCATGGTGGCAGGGTTGTGGCCTGGCAGTGTGGTAGGAGGGTCAGAGTGATGGCCTGGTGGCACGAAGTCGTGGCCATGTGGCGGAGTTCGTTGTAACAGAATGTCAGAACTTGTTAAAGAGGGGCTTCTGGAGCCTTCGAGTAGTTCCCTTAATGGTGGGTCGGCCTCAGCTGAAGGGAGTCTCCCGGCCGACTGAAGTGTTCACCAGGAGCTCCAAAGAAGCCAACATGCACGCGAGGAGGCGTCTAACTGCTCTTTAAGTTTCTCTAGGTCAGCCATACCTTTGGTGGGGAAGTCCGTTCGGCTCAGCTCGGGTCGGCCTCCTGGTGGGTCAGCCACTTGGGAAAGAGACCGTAGGGATCTCCTTAAGAGCCGAGGGTCAGACCTCTCTTCCTAATGGTCTCTCGGACTCCTCCTTCAGGGGTCAGCCGGCCGGATGCCTGGGACCGGTCCGACCTAGGGTCAGTCGAATAGGTATAACAGTTGCCCCTTGCTTTTGGACTTTGAGAGGCCACGTGGCTTCAAAGGGCAGGAGCATGACTTCGGTACGGGTCGCGTGCACCTGCGGCGGATCCTGGGTCGAGGCATCGGGTCGCTTCGAATCCTTCTTGAACGGCTCAATGACAGCTGTCAGCCATGCATTGGAGTGCAGGCATGGCATTTGATGCAAATCATATGCTGCTATGATGAAGGCCAGGCTGGTTCGCATCGGGCCGGGATGGAGTAGGGCACCGTGCCATGCGACGGCATCCGGCCGGTCGATGTCGCTTCCCAGGTCACCCCTACATCGCTGATCCGGCATTCATGCGGATCGCCGCCTGCACAACGGGATGTTCCTGATGCTTTGGGCACTGAGATGTAGGCGGTCACGTTCTCTGATGGAGCAGTGGGAACGCTCACGGAACGGGCGGCTGCCGCTCTTCCCTCTCCCCTCCCCCTTTGGAGGCTTATAAAAGGAGGTGGAGGCAGTGCGAAAGGATTTTTCCTGCTGCGCCCACGCTCCACGAGAGAGAGTCTCCTCCTTCTTCCGTGAAACCTGGCTTCTAGGAGTCCAATCCCAGGTTAGTCCCAGACTTCCTTCCTTTTTAGCTCCAATGGCGTCTGGCAGCGGAGGTCTGGCCCGTAGGCCCAGGACCCTGGGCCGAGTGAGATATCCTCGACCATGACCCGGGAATGGGTCGAGAACCTTAGGGCAGTGTATGGTATTCCCTCCACCCTGCACCTTACGCTCCCGGGCCAAGAGGGGAGAGCGAACAACCCATTAGGGCCAGGGACTCTCCCAATATACGAAGCACACCTCAAGGTCGGACTGAGATTCCCCCTACACCCCTTGTTTGTAGAAATCTTAAACTTTTATAGGGTAATCCCAGTGCAGTTGACCCCGAACAGAATTCTGGTGATATGCTGCTTCATCGTGCTGTGCCATAGGGCTAGGTCCAAACCCAGACTGTCCCTCTTCGATAATTTCTTCTACCTGAAGAGGGACTTTAAATGCCGAAAATGGATGTTGTTCATCCCCCGCCAAGGCCGAAAAATCCTGAAGTGTCTCCCGTCGGCTGTCCATGGGTGGAAGGTCCGGTTTTTCTTCATCAGCAGCCTCCAACCCTGGGGGTTCGAGCTGTTGTGGAGAGAACCACGGCCGAGAATCCACGAGGGGAGGTCAATCTTAATAGCCGACCAAGCTAAATTCAATGAGATCAGCGGAGCTGATTCGACGATGGCATACGAGCTGTTGAGGGAGGAAACCCTTCACCAGGCGGGAATCAGCCCCCAAAGATGCCTAGGCAAGGGCCGACCTCCTCTGTTATAACTTATCTTCATAAATTTTTGGATCTCTCTTTTTCCTTTATTAACATTGACTTCCCTGCAATAGGAGGAAGGATGTAGAGGATTGATAAATCCAAGGTCATCCGATGGGCGGTGTGAAAACGGGCCGTCCCAAAGTCGGCTTCCACACCGGTCGCCGAACAGTAGAAGTAAAGATGGGAGGAGGAGAGACCTGCTCCCGTTGTCGAGGTTGAGTCGGACGAAGATGGCGTTCCCCTAACCGAGCGCCTGGCAAGGAAGGCAGGGGCACCATTTTCGGCAGGTGGGTCGACCGCCCGACCGGGGTAGGAGCAGCCAGAAGCGTCCGACACGCCAGCTACGTCAGCTCCTTCGCCCGTCGGTCCAGAGGAGGCAGTCCCTTTGACAGACAGAGGAAAGGGGACGGCCATAGAAGGAGCAGCCGAGAGCGGGGCCGAGGAGTCGGACGAGGAGATCCACCAGGAAGAATTCCAGCACTGGCGCGTGCTCGACCACCCTAGGAGGGTGCGGAGCCTGCTGAGGGGGGCCATGACGGATGCTGATTAGGAGGTGTCAATCCAGAGAAATCTGATCGATGTAGTCGTAGAGTCCTACCGCGACTTTATAAGGGTAAGAGCCTTAGCTTGTCCCCTTACCTCTTTTCTTTCTTTATGTATAGCACTAACCCAGCCTTGTGCTTACAGCTCCTTCACGGCATCTCCCTGATGGACGATGGCATCAGCCGGGTGTTGCACACCGCCAAGACCTCCGTGAAGAGAGTTCAGGAGCTGGAAGCGACCCAAGTGGCCGCAGAGGCTTCCCTAAAGTCTTCTGAAGAGGGGCTGGCGGCAGCCCGAGCTGAGGCAGAGTCGTCGAAGGCAACCCTGAAGGAGGCTGAGAGCCAGCTGACCAACCGGGAGGCCAGGCTGAAGAGGAGAAAGGCGAAGATCAACTCCCTCGCCCGTCGGATCAAAGAGGAAGAGAAACGGTCCTTGGAGGCTGACAAGAGAGCTCAAGCCGAACAGGCGGCGGCAGCATAATTGGCGACCCAGCTTGAGGAAGCCAAAGAGTTGGCTGCAAGGCAGGCCCGAGAAGCCATAGTGGCATACAAGGCCTCTGCCGGCTTCACTGAAGATGTAGAGGAGGCAGCGTCGGACTTCTATAGAGAAGGCTACGACGACTGCCTGAAGAAGGTGGTTTCGCTCTTCCCAGAGCTGGACCTGTCAGGCGCTGAGCTAAAGGATCCGGAAGAGGGGGAGGAGCCCCAGGCGGAGTCTCAAGTAGAGGGGGAGGAGCCCCAGGCGGAGTCTCAAGTAGAGGGGGAGGAGCCCCAGGCAGAGTCTCAAGTAGAGGGGGAGGAGCCCCAGGCGGAGTCTCAAGTAGAGGGTGAGGCGGAAGTGGTTAGGGCCGAAGCCCCAGCTCCAGCCGACACGGAGGCGATGGCCTCCCCAGTTGAACCTCTAGTTGCCGCGGCCTCGGCTGGTCCCCCGATTGTAGCTGACGAGGCCAAGGTTATGGCCCCTGACGCACCTTCCGTGGGTCGGACCTAAGGAGTTTGTAAAGGTCTGACCCATCCCTCTTGTAAATATTTACCTTTACCATTAATGAAAAGGCATTTTAGTTACTTGCTGTGTATGAGCATGCTTGAATTGTTTTTCTTCTGAAAATCTTCTAAGTATTTCTGGTCGGCCCTTCAGGGTTATAAGCCCTTTCGAAATGGCCGACAGACATTAAAACAGCTCGAACCTGAATCCCTTAGGAAAATTCCTAAGTACTTCCAGTCGGCTCATTAGGGTATGAAGCTGGTGGGATAGCTGGGGGCGGTAGCTCGATCCGAATCGGGTACTTAGATGCTTGCTCTAAGCCCCAGCCTGCGAGTTAGCCCATGTAGTGGCCTGTCCTCTACGCGGTCCCGCCTAGGTTATTTTAGGATGATTGCTGTCCGGAGCCGGACTTTCGGAGTGGGCTGCCCTAGAGCCTCTGCCGACTGGAATCAGACTTTCGGAGTGGGCTGCCCTAGAATCTCACCGACTGGAGTCAGACTTTCGGAGTGGGCTACCCTATAGCCTCTACTGACCGGAGTCAGACTTTCGGAGTGGGCAGCCCTAGAGCCTCTGCCGACCGGAGTCGGACTTTCGGAGTGGGCTGTCATAGAGCCTCTACCGACTGGAGTCGGACTTTCAGAGTGGGCTGCCCTAGAGCCTCTGTCGACTGCAGTCAGACTTTCAAAGTGGGCTACCCTAGAGCCTCTACCGATCGGAGTCAGACTTTCGAAGTGGGTTGCCCTAGAGCCTCTGCCAACTGGAGTCAGACTTTCAGAGTGGGCTGGAAGAAGTTGAAGAAGTTGTAGACTTTATTGATGGTACTTGCGAAGGTTGTCTGCCGTCCACCAAATGCTCGAGTCGGTAGGTTCCAACTCGAATTACTTCAGTGACTTGATAAGGACCTTCCCAATTAGGGAAAAGTTTCCATTGCTCGATTGGCTTTGAAACCTCCATCCTTCGCAGGACCAGATCTTCAACTTGGAAGGTTCGCATCTTAATCCGTGAATTGTAGTTTCTGGCCATTTTCTGGCGGTAGGTCGCCATCTTCATGCTCGTTCAGAGCCTAGTTTCTTCCAGCAGATCCAGATCAGCCCTCTACTGCTCCGAGTTGGTCAGCTCGACGAACTGGTCAATTTACAGGGACTGTAAAGAGACTTCCCGGGGATGACCGCCTCACTCCCGTAGGTCAGGTTGAATGAGGTTTCCCCAGTCGCCGTCCAAGCGGTTGTCTGATATGCCCAAAGCACCGAATGAAGCTCTTCCGTCCAAAGCCCCTTGGCTTCATTCAGTCGGGTCTTTAGCCCATGCAGGATCGTTCTATTAGTGACCTCAGCCTCTCCATTGGACTGAGGGTGACCGACCGAAGTAAGCCAATGGATGATGTGGTATTGTTGACAGAAACCCCAGAACTGAGCATTGTCAAACTGTCTTTCGTTATTCGTGATGATTGTCCTTGGAATGCCGAACCGAAAGATAATATAGTTATAGACAAAGTTTTTCACTTTGGCCTCCGTTATCTGCGCCGATGCTTCAGCCTCCACCCATTTGGTGAAGTAATCAATGGCCATAAGAAGAAACATCTGCTGGTCGGACGCTGGGGGAAAAGGTCCCAGGATGTCCATGCCCCATTGTGCAAATGGCCAAGGCATCGTAAGCAGGGTCAGCTGGCTGGCGGGCCTCCTTTGAATGCTAGAGTACCTTTGGCACGCGTCGCACTTTCGTACGAAGTCTGACACATCCTTTTGAATTGTAGGCCAATAATATTCCTGCCGGATGATTTTGTAAGCCAGGGACCTCCCTCCAAGATGATCATCGCAGATGCCTTCATGCACTTCCCGGAGTGCATAATCCGCATCGGTCGGCCCCAAGCATTTCAGCAGTGGTTGCGAGAATGAAAGCTTGTAGAGGGCCCCGTCGAGGATGACGTATTTAGAGGCCATTGAGCGGACATGCTTAGCTTCCACCGGGTCATCCAGAAGGGTCCCTCACACCAGGAATGTACGGATTGGGTCCATCCACAAGGCTTCTTATTCAACCTGGTGAACCTTTGTCGGCTCTTTGGCAATGCTTGGGTGCTGCAGATGCTCCACGAAGGTCCGATCGGAGGTGCCGACCGCGGTAGTGGCTAGCCGCGACAAGGCATCCGCCCGGGAGTTTTGTTGCCGAGGTATATGAAGGATCTCAAAAAATTTAAGTTGAGATATGAGGCCCCGTACCTTGTCCAAGTACTTAGCCAAGGAAGGGTCCCTTGCTTCAAATTTGCCCTTCACCTGATTGACTACCAACTAGGAGTCGGAGAAGGCGCGGATCCTGCCAATGCCCAATTCATTGGCTATCTTCAGCCCTGCAAGTAAGGCTTCATACTCCGCCTGGTTGTTCGATACCTGGAACGCAAAGTATAGGGCGTACTCCAGATATTGCCCGTCAGGGTCAACTAAGAACAAGCCTGCACCGCACCCTGAAAGATTGGAAGCTCCATCTACATGCAGAGTCCAAGCGGGCTCGACTTCTTCCACGGGATCAGCCACAGGCACCTCAACCGCTGTTGGGGTTGCCTCTGTCCCCCAAGTGCACTCCGTAATGAAATCAGCTATTACCTGAGCTTTTAGGGCCGATCGGGGCTAGAAGGAGATGTCGAACTCGCCCAGCCTAATGGCCCACTTGGCAAGCCGTCCGGAGGTGTCAGGGCTTTGGAGGATTGCCCTGAGGGGCTGGTTAGTCAGTACGACATCGAATGTGCCTGGAAGTAGGGCCAGAGGCACTTCGCCGCTACGACCAGCGAGTATACCAGCTTTTGCACCTTAGGATACCTTATCTCAGCATCGTGGAGGACCTTGCTGATGTAGTAGATAGGTTTCTGCTGGCCATCTTTCCCGACCCGCACGAGGATAGCACTGATGGCCTCGTTAAAGGTCGATAGGTATAGATACAGCACTTCCCCCTCCGTTGGCTTGGCCAAGAGCGGAGGGTTCCTCAAATAGTCCTTCAAGGCTTCAAAGGCTGATCGGCATTCATCAGTCCATTAGAAGCGATCCGACCGGTGCAAGGTCTTAAAGAATGGGAGGGATCTCTCAACCAACCGGGAGATGAAGCGGCTGAGAGAAGCAACGCGACTCGTAAGTTCTTGCACCTACTTTTTACTAGTCGGATGCGTCATGTCGATGATTACTTTGATCTTTTCGGGGTTGACCTTAATACCTCTTCGAGTAACCAGGAAACCAAGAAATTTCTCAAAAGTCACCTCGAAGATGTACTTGGCGGGGTTCAGCTTCATCATGTGGCGTCTCAATGCGTTGAAGGACTCCTGTAGGTCCCTGATGTGGTCGGCCTTATGGAGGCTTTTGACAATCATATCATCGATGTACGCCTCCATGTTTCTCCCAAGTTGACCTTCAAAGACTCGGTTGATCAGCCTTTGGAAGGTGGCACCTGTATTCTTCAAGCCAAAAGGCATCACCTTATAGCAATACAGGCCCCTGTCTGTGACAAAGGCCGTCTTCTCTTCATCTTCGGGGGTGCATCCTGATCTGGTTATACCCGGAGAAGGCATCCATGAAGCTCAAGAGTTGGTGGCCGGCTGTCGCATCTACCAGTTGGTCAATTTTCGGTAGGGAGAAGCTGTCCTTGGGACAAGCCTTATTGAGGTCCGTGTGATCCACACAGATCCTCCACTTCCCATTGGCCTTCTTCACCATGACGACATTGGCTAGCCACTCCGAGTAATGGGACTCCCTGATGAAGCCGGCATCAAAGAGCTTCTTCACTTCTTCTTCAATGGCCCTCTGTCTTTCGGCAGCGAAGCTCCTCTTCTTCTGTCGAACAGGCCTATAAGTAGGATCCACCCTAAGCTAGTGGGTGATAATATCCGACAAGATGCCTGGTATATCTGATGTCGACCAGGCAAAGACGTCTGCATTGCTCTTCAAGAAGCCGACCAGCTCCCGCCTGGCCTCTTCATCTAGAGCGCTCCCTATTTGGAGGACTCTTGTGGGATCATCCTCTCTAAGGGGCACAAATACAATCTTCTTGACAGGCTGATCGCGGCTGTCGGCTTCATCTCTGGGATCAAGCTGCTCAAGTGTGGGGCGCCCATCTAGCTGCTTGTCGTGAATAGCTAGGCATTGTCTAGCCATTCTACGGTCTCCCCTCATCTCTCCAACTTCGTCACGGGTCGGAAACTTGGCCAACAAATGGAAAGTGGATACAATGACCCAGAACCTATTGAGGGCCGGCAGGCCCAAGATGGCATTGTATGCCGAGGTTATACGAATGGCCATAAAGTTGATAGGGAAGGTTCACTGGTAAGGATCCATGCCGAGGGTCACGGGTAAAGTAATTTCCCCTTCAACCCCAACGTTGTTCCCCCCAAAGCCAGTGAGTGACGTTAGGGATTCCCGCAGCCTAGATCTGGACAAGTTTATCCGGACGAAAGCATCATACAGTAAAACTTCCGCGCAACTTTCATTATCAATAAGGACGTGCTTTACATCATAGTTGGCAATAAAAGCCGACACGACCACAGGGTCGTTGCCTGGAAGAGGAGGCTCCAAGAGGTCTTCATTAGAAAAACTGATTACATTAGAACCCCTGGACCTCTTTACAATGTCTTGACCTTCTTCATGCCCCTAGTTGGACCGCCGGTGCAGCATTCCAATGCCCCTATTTGTTGGGCGCTGATTGGGGAGCTCAGCCTCCTCTGGAGGGTCTCTGGCAGCTGAAGTCTCAGCCCGATCCCGGCGAGGTCGGACATACTTGTTTAGATACCCTCTCCTGATGAGGTCCTCGATGGCGTCCTTCAGCTGGAGGCACTCTTCTGTGTCGTGCCTGTGGTCCCTATAGAACCGGCAGTACTTGTTTTTATTCCAGGCGGCAGGAGGGCCCCTCATCGGTCGAGGCCTTTGGAAGAAGGCCTCGTTCTCGATTTTCATAAGGATCTTCTCCCGCGGCAAGGAGAGGGGCGCATAGTTGTGAACCGCTTGAGGTAGTCCCTCTGCTTAGGGCTCTGGCACCAAGTGGATCGGCTGTCATCACTGGGAGGTCGGACTGCAAGGGCTTTATCACCTCATTTCTTTGGGGATGACCTCCCCTCAGCCTAGCGTCGGCTCGCCGACTGCTCCTCTGCCAGGGCGTACTTGTGCACCTTGGCTAGCAGCTCGGTGTAGTTCGCTGGGAACTTCTTGTCCAGGGAGAATGTGAGCCTGGACGAGCAGAGCCCCCTCTCAAAGGCTGACATGGCCACCACTTCATTCAAGTCCGGGACCTCTATGACAGTTGAGTTGAAGCGGGCCATGTAGTCCCGGAGGGTCTCTCCCTCCTTTTGCAGGATGAGGAAGAGGTAGTCGGTGTTTTTCGAAGTCCGACTGCAAGTCCTGAAATGAAAAAGAAAAAAGGTTTCAAGCTGGGAAAAGGAATAGATCATACCTGGACGGATGGCGGAGAACCACATCCGCGCGGCCTTCTTCAGGGTCATCGGGAAGGCGATGCAGTGAAGGGCGTCAGAAGCGCCCTGTACCATCATGTGGGCCTTATAGGTTTCCAGGTGGTCTAGTGGATCGGTGGTACCATTATAGGGATCCACCTGTGGGATTTTGAAGTGCCGAGGGATAGGCTCCCCCAAAATCTTGGCGGAGAAAGGTGGGCGGGTGTCATGCGCCTGCCCCCCCAGCTTTCTGCCGCTCGACAATCTCGGCAATGCGCTCTTCCATGCACATGATTTTGCTACCGTAGTCATGCGGGTCTGTAGCTGGGCGCCGGCCATCGAGAGGGACAGAGTCGGCGAAAGAGGGGGAAGCTGATCTCACCCTCTTTCCTTCAGCGCGGGCCCTTAAGGACCCCTAGGGCTCCGGAACAGCGGGGGATGGAGGCGGGGGCACCTCCGGCTGCTGACTCACACCGGCGACGGGCTGATGGTTGACACAGGAAGCCGCCAGTGGCTGCTGCCGGTGGTCAGCCATTTCCTGGAAGCACTGGACCGCTGAGGTGAGCATCTCGAGGCGGTTTACCAGCATCTGGAATTGCTGCAACCCCAGGATGATGGTGGGCTCAGCGACGGCAGCGACGTTGCTTTCCGCGCGGGGTGCTCCGAGCCCATGATGAGAATGCCCTCCCCTCGTGGAAAGGCTTCAAGTTCTCCCCCATGCCATGACCGGATCTTCCCAATAGATCTTTCCTTTTAGAGTGAAGAGTGGAACGAAGGTTCAAGCCTTCCTTCTAGCACTAATCTGTTGCCACTCTTTCTCCTGGACCAAGCTCGGTGGGCGTGCTGGAGAGCTCCTCTGCCGGTCGACCTGCACAAAGTCCCTGGGCACCGGAGGTGCTCCGACGGGGGACACTCCGATGCTTAAATTAGAGGAGAGATTGGAGCAACATAATGGAAAGAGCTAAGGGAAAAGCGCCTGTGGTAGGGAAAGAGTACCTCACCCCTCGCGAAGGTCCCCCGGGCGCCTTTTATAGGCATGGAGTGCGGCCAAATTCCGTTAGGGGACAAGCTAGGAAAGCCCTGATTTGCCCCCGAGAGAGCCAGCATGGTGGCAGGATCGTGGCCTGGCGGCGTGGCAGGAGGATCAGAGTGATGGCCTGGTGGCACGAAATCGTGGCCATGTGACGGAGTTCGTTGTAACAAAATGTCAGAACTTGTTAAAGAGAGACTTCTGGAGCCTTCGAGTAGTTCCCTTAATGGCGGGTCGACCTCAGCTGAAGGGAGTCTCTCGGCCGATCAGGGTATTCGCCAAGAGCTCCAAGGAAGCCAACATGCGCACGAGGAGGCGTCTGACGACTCTCTGAGTTTCTCTGGATCAACCGTACCTTTGACGAGAAGTCCGTTCAGCTCAGCTCGAGTCGGCCTCCTGGTGGATCAGCCACTTGAGAAAGAGACCGTAGGGATCCTTTTAAGAGTCGAGGATTGGACCTCTCTTCCCAAGGGTCTCTCGGACTCCTCCTTCAGGGGTCAGTCAGCCAGACGCCTGAGACCGGTCCGATCCAGGGTCAGCCAGATAAGTACAAGTCAAAAAAATTAATAGATCAAGCATTTAAAAATATAAATAACTGTTAATAATCATAATGCACCTACACCCATCCTAGTCCGGTTCGCACCTGTGTATTAAAAATTTTTCGTTAAATCTCCCGAAACATATCTAAAGTAAATCCTTCTCTCAATTAAAATGCTTCAAAGTTTGATGTTAAAAAAAAAATTCATAAAAAAATCTAGAAATTAAAAAAATATATGTTTTAAAAATTTTGAATTACCCGATCTAATTTCCCATGCCCGCATAGTTCGTTCCCATTACACAAATCACATTGGATATAATCTGTGTTTTACTTCGGGCCTAATTTCTTCACAAATCTAGACAGATTATAAATTTTTTAAGACATGCGAATGGTACAAAGCTTTGATGATGCCAGATGCAAGAAAGGCCATCGCATGTTCCTTTAAAAGCCCTTGACCTTCTAGATGGCATAATGCAACCACATTTGACAAATTGCAATTTCCTTTATGGCCGCTGGTTGCCGCCACAGGAACCATCAACAAACGACACAACAGTTCGGATGGCAGCTTACAACTTCTTGTTCAGACGATAAGCCGCCACAAACTCAGTTTGTAGCTAACGGATACCCACCGCACCTGATAATCCTCCAAGGGAGCACAGAACAAAAGAAAAGGCAATAAGACTTCAGCAAATTAAAAAAATCTCAACATACAAATATGCTGGGGAGTCTGCATTCAGAATATTGATCATTATGCTATTGACATTCATGGCAAAAGGAAAGATGCCCTGCCATTCACTTTGAAGTTTGAACCCACCATGGCATACTTGGAGAATTTTAGGGCATACCGGATGAGCCTTTCCCCAGTACGTACCAATATTTTGAACCCATAAACCCCAGTTCACAATGGAACAATCTTAGCGGATCACCCTCTCCATGACTAATTCAACACTACTGATAAAGAAAAACATCTCTCTCAAAAGTCAAAACAAAGACTTCCTAAAACAGTCGTATTTCAAAATTAAATTGTCTTGCTGTCTATAAGACCCTACATTAGAGGGCATACAAAAAATATAATATATACTTCATAAGCTCCATAATTCAAAATACTTGAAATGTTGGAATATTCTGGGCCGTGATGACGGACAGCCCCCCCCCCCCCCCCCCTACATTATTTCTTCTTCTCGGTCACTCCAGCAGACCTGCAGGTGCAAGCGCCACAAGAAACCCAAAAATAATAATTAGAAATCCTACAACTTGCCCGCAGGTCATTACAAAAATTACAGCATGCCATGTTCATGCAGGACATTCAATGGACGCTTTCATGTTATTTTGACTTAATATGATAACAATCTAGAGCAAATATTCAAAATTTTAAAAAAATCCAAAAAGCTTGACTCATTCATGTAACTTCCAAAAGAATCAAGGTTCAATTGACATAATAGTTCTAGATCAATAGCAATTAAATAAGTTCAAATGCTTGAGCAGAACCGATAACATGGATTACAATTTACTACAATTTACTGCATTAGGACACACTAGAACCATACCAAAAACCAGAATTAACAACTAAATTTGGTTGTGTCCCCATCCACCAAAGTAAAAACTGATAAGCTAAACATATATACTATAACCTAGTAATGGTTACCATTATATTGAGTTTATAATACTAAAATATATCATCAATTTATACTTTATGATTCAATAATGACCCTACATTATGCTGCCAGAGAACTTTTTAACGGAACCTCAGTGAACATGTTTTAAATGGAAAATAGTACATTTTGATACAAAATGAAAAAAGGAAAATACCAGTCAAGAAAAATAAAAAAAGGCCCTCACCTCATCTTCCTTAGAACATTGGCCATCTCCTCACGCTTCTTCTTGGCTCTCTTGTGCGTACCCAACTTTCTCTTTGCCACTTTCAATGCACGCTTGTCCTTTCCAACTTTAAGAAGCTCAGTAATCCTCTTCTCATAAGGAGCAAACCCAGCAACTTCCCTGATTAAGTTTCTCACAAAGTGCACCCTTTTGCTGGTTTTCTGAAATAACATAAAAATTGTAAAGGCATCTCAATACAATTTTGCAATGTACAGAAATAATAGAAACAAAGTGAACCTATGAAGCATATTCATTGCAACAAACATCAAAATCCATCAGTTCAATGGATTCATTACATGTAAACCTACATAATGTTCTCAAGCACGCAGAGAGTTGCATCCAATTGGAGGCAATGGTGATTTTGTTTGACCCAAAACTAGGATTAAATCTGATCAATATACAAACCAAGAACTAAATGAGAGGTTTAAAACTCCAAAACTATGCATCAAGAATGGATGTGAAGCTGTCACATCATAAAAATGAAGTTGCACAGAGTGGGATTAAAGGCTTGATCTTCTCAAATGACAATTGGTAGAGCACTGGTAGAGCACTGGCAATATGTGAGGAACAATTCTATATACTACTCCTAACAGAGCAAATAAAAGCAAAAGTATCAACACCACAAGCAATACCAGATGCAAACTTTACACCAACATATTTTAAGTAGTGAAAAATTGAAATTTTCAGAAAACTAAACCTCTTCAATGTAAGGTTTTGGCTGTTTGCAGGAATGAAACCAATGGAAACTTGTATGCTACAACTTTAACAACTTCATAAGGAACAGTCAAAACAAAACCAATACAAAATGATGCATCCAAGTTATCTAAATCAGAAGTATATATGATCGTTTTCACGGACATGAGCTCCTGAACCAGGTTTTACTCAAAATGCAACATGAAAAATGTTAGAATATATCCCAACCGAACCCAAAGAAACTAGCAAAGTTTTATGTCTCATTTTACCTAAATACCCGCAAAGATTAACACGAAAATGCAGCAAATCCTGTTCAGCAATATATAAGGATCCTAGTTTGTTTATTTAAAAAAAAAAAAAATCCTATTTGAATAACCAAAATTAATAGATCTGTCTGATACAAGTGCTACCAGTTAAGACCCAGTTTAGAATTGGTTTTGGATCAACACTAAAACCTTTCATTTCCTAAAGTTCTTTTCCCTGAGTCTATAAAACGGAATTATAACCTTTTTTATATCCATCTTCGAACAGAGCACCCAATCCACTAGGGACAGCACAATATTGAAAATTTAAACATTCACATATGGGCATGTCACTGTCGCATGCAAAACCTGCCTAGGTAAACATCATTTGTAAACCGCCCATATTGCCGATTATCTTACAGAGTACCAAGACTTGGTAAGAGGGGAAAATAACTAAATAGGACACTAAACTCATTCTGCACTCAAGCAATATCCAGTTCCATTTGATCAGACGATCCATATTCAAACAGGATTATTTTGGAAAAAAAAAAAACAGTTCATTGACTTGCGTGCATGTTATCATTTTCAGGGATCTTGATTACTAACAGATGTTAAATAGTATTTGCAAGTGCCAGATTCTCATCAAGCTACCGAATATTCTCTGTTTCATTCTAATACACGCTCTGTTTTGCATCGCACAGAGAGGAAAAAGTAAAATGCAGGAAAAGAAATCGATTCTAAACATTAACTTGGGACTCTTACCCCTTTTCTGCTGGATGGGCGAGGAGGCAACTCCCGCTTGGTGACGATGTGGCCTTTGTTCAGCCCGACAAAGAGCCCAGTATTCGTCTGGGGAGCCATCGCTTCCTCTGTAGAAAATCCATAAAAAACCGACAGCAAAGAGCGATCAGCGAGTTCGTAGCACAGGATCTTAAAGCAAACAACGACAATATACGAAGAAGAGAAATCAAAACAAATGAAATCCATACAAAAAATGCAAACAAATATAGAAGAGCGGATCCGATGATCTAGATTTCCCGAAAGCATACAAGAAAGAATATTTGTTAAATGACAACAAAGTTGGAGTTTTAAGATCGGAAACATAGAAACGAGCATCGCCACGAGAAGAGAATGATCGAACAGAAGGAGGAAGAGGAGGGGGGAGGTGGTATGGGATCCATCTCTCACCTCTGGTTCAGTGCCGAAGAAGCCCAGCGGCCGCCGAGGAAACCCAATGGCGGAAGATGGAACCCTAATAAAGTGCGCCGCGGGTCGAGGCTGGCTTCTGCGGTATAATGACAAAAATTGGCCTCGGTGATTCGTTATTAGCGAAAGTACCCCTTAGTGGATGGCGACCGTGGTTGTATTGGGTCTTGCTCGATGGCCCATGGTGCCCAGTTTTGATGATTCAGAGTACACACAATTTGCGCTCGCCACCACTTGTCCGCTTGGTTCGGGCTGAGACACTTCCAGCTCCTCTTGGAAACGAATCTCGGTTGCACCAACAGGAACAAGGTTTAAATCGATTTTACAAAATATTAACAGAATCTTGTGCAGCAATCTTGGTTATAGGGCTATAAATCAATATTGTGGCTATGATTTTGGTCTATATTGGTAACCATCCTCTAGAAACTGGTGGACAAACTAAGCCCATAACCAACCCAGTTCTAACATCAGCAGAGCGTCCAAGCTTTAAGCCCACTTTGATACAGGGATGGAATGAATAAGGTATGGATCTATAGGTCATGGACGGTACCTATCTCGTATTTATCTTGTTACAAATAGGTACCCTCCCCCCCCCCCCCCCCCCCCACACACATAACCTCGTAGTCCTTCCCGGCTCCGATCTCCCTCCCCAGTCTCGGTGCATGCATCCTCCGCTTCAGCGTGACCCCGCAGCTCCCCCTTGACCCCGATCTTTCTTGCGGATCTTGGCGCCCATACCCAACACCCCTGCCCCCCCCCCCGTGCGACCCTGAGCCTCCTTGCCCCTAATGACCGCACCCAATGTCCAGAGCGAATTTTTTTGATTTTGATGATCCGATCATTCTGTCTTTAAATGGGCCAGCTTTGATTCGAACTGATCCAATTGAACTTGGGTTTGGGCTCGAGTCGGGCTCGGGCTTGATGTTTTGAAAAAAAATTGATCCTAAATCCAGTCCAAACCTGAAATATTTTTTCGAGCCGAGCTCAGACAAGGATGTGGCCCGATCCAGCCTGGTCCAATTCCAACCCTATTGGCCATTCTAGCACTTGCCTACCTGGTCAAGCCGAGTCCCGGAGAACTTAAGATGTGAAATCTATAATTAAGATGGACCACCGGTAACTTAGAGACCATATTGAGTGGAGGGCCATAGTGAGTAACATCATTCATATAGTATTTTGCTTACTAGAAACAGCAATTTTTTTCACTTTCTTCTCATCATTTATCCTATTTCTATCAAATTTCACAGTTTTTTCTGAGTCTCTTTCTTTATCCCAGGGATTGTATATACTTCACCCCTCGGTTATCTTCTTCGAAGCAAATCACATATTACTCCTTCCAAAATTTGACCCGACCTGATATCAAGTTGGAACCTTATAACCAATCGATGCCTGTCCAGAAACCTGATCCGACACTTCCAATTTGCAACCCCATTCACCCTGCATGACCTGACAATTATTAGCCCAATTTGGCCTGCCTTGCCTAACCGTTTCACTTCTTGACAAACCATTACGTCAAAGATGAATTTAGCAACCAAAACCAAAGAGTGAATGCAAGCCGCTTCCAAAATACATGTCTACAGAAGAACTTTATTCAAAATACAGCTACATGGTATGAGTACAGTCGAAATCTAACCACATTATCAATCCATTTAAGGCATGCTTGGTTAGGAAAAGTTGAATTTTGAAATCAGAATGGGAATGAATGACTTCCATTTTAGAAATTTGGTTGGGGTAGTTTCATTTCCATTCCAATTCCAAAAAGAATGAGAAAGTCCCGAGATTTCAAAATACAATTCCTACTTTTGTTTTAGTATCCAAATTCTATTCTAATTTTGATTCTTATTCCAGTCACGAACCAAATACACAAGAAAATATGATCATTATAACTTCCATTCCAATCCATCCTGTTCATGAACCAAATACACTTTCAAAGTTGATACTCTAAAGTTTAACATATAGTTAACCTATATTGAGATCCTTTGCTCAAACTCAGCCCCAATAAAATATAGAATGGGTTGAGTGAATTATTTTGCTGCCTTAATGGTGAAGTCAAAATGAATTGAATTTTATTTATGCAGGATCATGGTATATATAAAAGAGATACGGGCTTTAAAAAGGAAAGAAAGTAAAACTAGGAAGAACAAAATTACAGACCTTAAGAAGGCAAGAAAGTAAAACTAGAAAGTAGAAAAAAAAAATAGATCATTTATATGAAAAATATGAAGAACATTTATATGAGGAATATGAAGACTTTTTAATATTTCCTCTCAAGATGGGGTGAAGATATCTCGGAAACCCATCTTGCTAATGAGAGATGAAAAAGAAGATTCACTTAGTCCCTTTGTTAGGATATCTGCTACTTGATTGGCTGAGCAGATAAAAGGGATGCAAATTTATCTGCTAATCACCTTTTTCTTGATAAAGTGGTGGTTAATTTCAATATATTTGGTATGATCATATTGTACCGGATTATTCATAATTTCAATCGCCACCTTATTATCACAATATAGGATCATAGGGGACTTACTCAGTAGGCGCAGCTCTTGGAGTAATTTCTGTAACCAGAGAAGCTCATATATTTCCTGAACCATTGCTCTATACTCAGTCTCTGCAGTCGATCTGACTACAACAAACTATTTTTTACTTTTCCAAGTAACGAGATTATTGCCAACAAATGTGCAGTAACCAGTAGTGGATCGTCGATCATCCAGTGAACCAATCCAATCTGCATCAGTAAATGTCTCTATTCTCAAGGAATCATGTCCAAAAAAGAGCAGTCCCCATCCAGAATACTTTTTCAAGTAGCGTAGTACCTAATACACTGCCTCCGTATGTTATTCTCATGGATCATGCATAAACTGGTTGATGACATTGACTGCAAAAGCAATATCTAGTCTGGTATGAGAAAGATAAATTAGTCTTCCTACTGGCCACTGATATCTTCCATGATCAACAAGAGCTCCTCTATTTGTCATTAACTTATGATTCTGGTCAATAGGGGTATTAATTAGCTTACACCCTAACATCCCAGTCTTGTTAAGAAGATCAAGAATATACTTTCAGTGAGTCAGAAAAATATCGTAAGATGATTTAGAGATCTCAATACCCAAAAAACACCTTAGTAGTTCCAAGTCTTTAACCTCAAACTCACAAGCCAGATTTTGCTTAAGCCATGTAATCTTCTTAGGTCATCTCCTGTAACAACTATATTATCAACATATACTATTATGATAGTTTTCTTCCCACCAGCATACTTGTAAAATAGAGTATGATTAGCATTACTCTATGAGTATCCTATCTTGAGTATTGCTCAACTGAAACATTCAAACCAGGCACTGGGAGACTACTTAAAGCCATAGAGAGAGCGTCTTAATTTATATACATTCCCTATTGTAGCTCTACTTGTAAATCCAAGAGGAATCTACATGTAAACCTCCTCTTGAAGACCTCCATAAAGAAAGACATTATTCTTCACATCTAGCTGATGCAATTTCTAGCCACAGTTAGTAGCACACAAGATCAAAGTACGTACTAAGTTCATTTTTGCCATAGGAACAAAGGTCTCCTCATAATCGATGCCATACGTCTATGTATATCTTTTCACCACTAGACGAGTCTTGTACCTCTCAAGTTTGCCTTCGAGATTATGCTTTACTATATACACCCATTTATAATTTACTGGTTGTTTCCCAATAGGTAGAGTCATTAGATCCCATGTATGGGTATTTGACAAAGCATTCATCTTTTATATCATTGCCTGCCTCCAATTTGAATTTGCCATTGCCACCTTCTAATTAGTAGGAATACTAACAGATTCCAATGCAGCTACAAAATATTTATATAGTTAGAAATATCATAACGATAGCGAGAAGGAGGAATGATTAGGCAAGAACCCTTTCGTTGAGCAATAGAAATATCTAATTTAGAGACAATAGGGGCATTACAGTTATTCATAAAAGATGAGGAGGACTTAAAAGGCCTAGATGGAGCTATGCTCAGGATAGAAGCTTAGATGACTGGAGAATGCACAATAGCCTCACTCTGCTCCTCCTAAATATCATCACCTTGTGTATTGCAAGGATCTTGTTACCCAGAAATGGAGCCCAAGAGAGCTGTCGAGTGTTATCTTGTTTGTTATAACAAGATTCTTCTCCAAAAGAATAAAGCAATTTTTCTTTTTCTCCTACATCACTTCCATGGTAATTGTTCCCTTTCTGCCATGGCGGCATCAAGGAGGATCCCAAGCATTCCGTGGAGCGGGTTTGCTCCAACGACTGGTATCAGAGCAGATCCTGATGTGGTGGCGTGAAAGGATGCAGGAAAGAGGACTCGCGATGGTGGTGCAGATCTTGAGGTGCCGAGATTTGGAGGTGAGGGCTTACTGCTCTCCCTGAAAATAGAGAGAGGATTAGGGCGACGCAGGGCGGCTCGAGCGAGAAGATGCGAGGGCGTCGGTTGCAGCACGTGGATGCTGTGTGGAGGTGTCGTAGCAAGCTCGCTGGCACGAGCACGGTGCAGGCCGGCACGGGATGTCACAGCAGGCTCACCGGGCATGGTGCAGTGAGGAGACGATGGCGATGCGGGCTCGCCAGTCGCGGGCATGGTACAGGGTGCGAGTCATCGGTGCTGGGTGCAGCGAGGCTTGGTGGATCCGATTGGGCATAGCACGACCGTGCGGGGGGTTACCGGAGTCTAGGTACGGTGGCTCGGGGGGTGACGGCAGTGGCCGGGGGGCGACGGCAGCGGCCGGAGGAGCTGTGGTCCATGGTTTCTGCCATGGACCGACAGCCATGGTGGCTGTGGACCACCTTGGCGCTCGTGAGCCCTTGGGCCAGTTCACGGTGGACTGGCAGATTCAAGTCGCTGTGCTCTAAAATTTGTGTTGATGATTTTTCGATGATTCCGGGCTCAATTGAACTTTGATTTGAGCCCTGTCTATATTGTTGGACTCCATTTTTCGAGATCTCTATGTTGAGCTGAGTTAGATCTGATGATGGAGTCAGATCATATGGTATATGGAGATCATGGTGTAGTGGCCATGTGTGCGGGTAGCATATGCAGGATGGTTCCATCTTTGGCCTCCTTGGCAGACAGAGGTTCGTGGTATCGGAAGCAGTATAGAGGTCTGCTAGTGGAGCGGATCTCATCGAAGATGTGGGTCCGGTGGTGTAGAAGTTCACGATGGGGGGGCAGAGCTGCGAGTCTTGTGCTATGGAGAATTGACTGGTCGAGTGATCTATGGTTTAGCACAGGTGGAGCGATACATATCGGGAATCTTTCAGAGCATGAGTGGTAGCTCCATCAGTAGTGGACCAGGTTCTTGGTCACTGTGGAGGAGAGTGATCGGTAGTACTCCAACTATCTTGATCGTGATGGAGCTGGACATAGGTGGTATCCCGCATGGTTGGAGAGGGATCTCGGGAGATAGATATCTCAGGGAGACCGGAGTACATCAGCAGAGGCGATGCCAGAGGCAGTTCAGGAAGATAGGAAACAGTCTCAGGGAGCGTCGGAGGTATCGAACAATCAAGAGTGTCCCGGTATGGTGGGATTGGCCTAGGAATGGAGACTGGAACTGATGGAGATGGCAGCTCAGGGAGACCAGGGATAGGTCTCAAGGAGCACCAAGGACATCATGCAGCTGGGAGACATGCTGGAACATGATGGAGCAGCCTTGGAGATGGTTGCTAGGTTAGTAGAAGAGTTGGGATGAGCTCTTGATTTTGGAGGAGCCTGCGAGATGCAGTATATCCGAAACGGTCTCGGAGAGGTCCGCATGATATGGAGGATCTGAGGAGGCGGTGACGGTGTTCGAGGTGTAGCGGCAAGCTCAGTAGGACAGTATTGAGTGGCTGGTCTCGGGGTTTCTTTCTGTGACATCAATGGGACTTCAGTTTCAGGTAGAGCACCCGAGAGAGGGGGCTTCACGAGTGGAGCAGGATTCGACATGAGTTCAGAATGGGAGATGCAAGGATAGTGGCCATATCCTAGCACGAGTACCAGGGATGCACTTAGCCAGGTAGAGCAGAGTGTGCAGAGACTGGCGTGGCTCTGAGAAGATGGTGTCATGTAGAGCTCTAGTTATAGCGATGCCGGTTCTGGTTTGCTGTGTTCTCTCCAGGGAAGTCCAAGAAAAAGTCTGATGCAGCTGCCAGGTAGAAAGAAGGCTACAATCATGGTGCAAGGATACAAGCAAGGATCTTCAACTATGAAGATGATCATCCCAAAAGCCTCCAAGTGAGCTCAATAGCTGAAGAGTATTGGCAAAGGCAAGGATATCCGCATAGTGCTGTCAAGACATGCAATTATAGCAGGGTTGTGCATTGAGGACATTGCCAGGTTTGCCAAGACTTGGGGGCACCAAGGTAGAGATTGTAGGATTTTGTGTGGTGCTCCCAAGTCTTGGAGAGAGTTGGAAGACCATGGCAGGGATGCCAGAGGCAATCTCTGGAGCTTGGAGGCGTGTCCCTGTTGGGAATTATGTCCCAAAGCCAATCGTGTAGGCTGTAGACGGTTGTGCTATTTGTATATGAATTTTGATATAAATAAAAGTTATCTTTTGACTATTCATCACAGGTTCATTTTTCTTAATTTAAACTTTTTTGTGATGATGTCCTTTGAGCTACCTTGTATGTGATGTAGAAAGGATGCATCATGTAGTTTATAAATTAGTTCGCGACCAAAGAATATGCTGTTTCGGGATGATGGTATATTAAGAGTTGGTTGTTGATGTCATGTTTATTGGTTGTCCTCTTAACCAAGTAGCATGGAGATGCTGGTATGACATCGGGTGTTGTGTTTGACACTTCACTGAATGTGACTCTCATGCGAGATTCTCTTGCTACCGAAGAGGAATCTTGCATTAGAATGTGAACATGAATTATTCCTTTGACTTGAGATTACTATGGCAGCTTGCTAGCAACTTACTGTGCTTTGGTGCCGGACTACCCGGATTTCTAATCTGGTGATGGAAGGTTGCTGGGTATATTCAAGTACTTGTGTAGCGATAGTAGGATCGAGATATGATTGACCTCTCCAAATGATTTGGATTGAATGCTTTATATGCCTCAATTTAGAAAGACCTTGGCCAGGGCATTCCTTGTAAAGTGTTGCAGGAATTCTTTGAGACATATTCAGATGGACTGCTTAGGGTTGGGTAGTTTAACCCTATGCTATCCGGAGCATTAGGAGGTGCAGGGAATAAGTTTAATGCTATTCCATGTTCGATAGGTTCTTATTGCTCTGCAACCTTCAACCTATCCAGACTCCGGGTGTCATTGCTAGATGGCGACTTTGGCTACTACCGGAAATGTTCCCGTACTACCGTTTAGTGTTTGAACCTATGGGGTTGCACACCAAGGGTTTTTTCTTATTTTGTTGGTATGCGAATGATTGGGAATCGTTCCGGACTCGTTTGATAAAGTGTTGTCAAATTTCTGTTCGAGCCAACTCTTCTTGAATGAGTCGACTCGAGTTATTTGACAAGGTGTTGTCAAACTTTTGTTCGAGTTGACTCTCCTTGGACGAGTCGGCTCGGGCGAGTTATTTGACAAGGTGTTGTCAAACTTTTGTTCGAGTTGACTCTCCTTGGACGAGTCGACTCGAGCCGAGCCGACTCAAATGGTCGAGTCGACTCAAATGACGGACTGCTGAAATTCGAAAAATCCTTCATTAAATGTTGTGATTGTTATGAAATTTAATCTTGGAGTTTCAAGTTTTAATTATTGCTGTTGCTGAATTCCAAGGGACTTCTAACCTCCCTGGAATTTCTAGAGACCCCATAACTCCCAAATAATCTCTCATTAATCCCTCTTAATTGTTTTGAGGGCTGCTACTATTATTTAATGGCGGGGCTACTGAAAGTGAATGGTTCACATCTCATATTCCATTCCCAAAATCTGGATCAAGTTTTTATTCTACCAAAATTCTAGGTTAGAGTTCTTCCTTGATCCTTAAGAGATTGAGATATTTGATCTCAGGGATTATTGAGTTTGGGTGGGATCTCTGAGTGCAAACCTTCTATTGAAGGTTTGGGATAGAGTGTTGGGAACGGTTCTCAGGAGTCTTTGTTCCAGCACTGCTGCAGCAACTTGCACTTCAAGGAGTTGAAGGTGTCCCACTTGTCTTCAAGGAGTTAAAGAAGGAGTTCAACCGACAAAGATTCCGTAAAGGCTAGCACCTCAAAGGAAGAAAAAGAAATCGTGCTACACTATGTGAACCACCCGTAGAGGCGGTACCCGAGTGCTGCTTGCAGATTCGGGTTTTTTCTACAGGTTTGTGCCGTCCCTAGGATCGCGACTAAGAGTCAGACTTCCGATTCTTCCCGATGAACGTCACCAATGTATGTACTTATTTTATGTATGACATAATTGTCCATACCGCATCATTGTATGGTTATATAAATAGTTCCATATTTCATACTATGAATGCATGATTTCGTATTTATATTACTCTAGATGCATCTAGATCCTGCTATAGGGGTTATGTTAATTAGATTAACATCTTAATAAAATAGTTTTATCGCTTTCCGCTGCTGCATACTCTTAGAAAAGTTTTAAAATGCATGCATCGCCCCTAGGAACGGTTTCTTTCAGTCCCAAGCTATCTTGGAGGTGTTCCAAGAGATTTCTGTGATTTTTCCCAGGGGCCCTTCTAAGTCATGTTGGGTCAAGGGGTTTGATCCAGGATTGAGAGTTTTTCATTGAATAGAATGGAGGAGTTTTTTAAGAGATTGTAACATAACCCAATTGGGTTATGGGGTTGTGTCTAGGTTTGTTAAATTGGTTAGGAGGTTAGCTCAGTTGATTGGTTCGTTGGTTGGTTGTAACCAATTAGGAAGCCCAACCATGTGAGGTGTCCTAATCAGTTTGTTGTTGGCCCAAGACAAGTCCTAACCGTCCATGTGATTGAGTCATAACAAGATTCAAGAGGTAATTGTAGTCCAACAAGAAGTCCAAGATTAGATGCCCAATCCAAGAAGGCTTCAACGCCCCCCATATGCTATAAATATGAGAGAATGGGGTGTGCGGTTGGAGGGTCCAAGAGGCTGACCCCTTTGGGGTCTCATGGTCATGTGAAGACCGTGGAGAGATCAGCGTGAAGGCCTTGGTCCGTGGGGCTTGGCTCACGGTTCCAAGATGGAGAGTGGATGCTTGGAGCGCCCCTCATGGACGTGGAGACCGTGGGAGACTCCTAGATTATAAGGAGGGCCACGATGGAGGCTTCTTGGAGACCACACGTGTGGGAGTCCACGTGGGAGACATGTCCATGGAAGGATCCTGCATAAGAGAGTCCGTAGATGAAGCTCTTTCCGATGAGAGGAGGCACGACCATGGTGTTGGGCTGCAGAGAAGTGCACGTGAGGGAGATATCATGTGGAGGACTTGAGCCGTGATAGTGTTTCACGGGGCTTTGGAGAAGGGATATACGTTGAGGTATTCTCCGTGCGTGGCATACGTGGATTCTTGGGGCATGAGGCCTGCAAGAGAGAAGACGTGCGAGAAAGCGAGAAGCTTCTGGATTTTCAGAAGGGTTGTCGAGTATTATCTTGTTTATTGTAACAAGGTTCTTCTCCAAAAGAATTGTTGGGGTACGACACGTTTGGTCTACTTATATTGATCTGATGGAGATTTGAATATGGCTGATCAACGTCCAAGAGGCGTAAGGTCGATCAACGCCCAAGGCATAAGGTTGATCAATGCCCAAGAGGCGTAAAGCCAATCAATTCCCAAGAGGTGTAAAGCCGATCAACACCCAAGAGGCATAAAGCCGATCAACGACCAAGAGGCATAAAGCCGATCAACGCCCAAGAGGCGTAAGGCCGATCAACGTCCAAGAGGCATAAAGTCGATCAACGCCCAATAGGCATAAAGCTGATTAACGCCCAAGAGACATAAAGCCGATCAACGTCCAAGAGGCATAAAGCTGATTAACGACCAAGAGGCATAAAGCTGATCAACGCCCAAGAGGCATAAAGCCGATCAATGCCCAAGAGGCATAAAGCTGATCAACGATCAGGAAGTGTAAAGCTGATCAATGCTTGAAAGGCCTAAAGCTGATTAATGTTCAGGAGGAGCAAAGCTGATTAATGTCCAAGTGATGCAAGACTATTCTATATATGGGGCTGATCGATTAAGGTTAACATTTGTTGCACGTGCTCATGTCTTAAGTTAACCGTTTACAGCTGGGTTCCAGTTGTAGGCAGTTAGGTTTGAGGCCTATAAATATCAGGGAATACGATGGAAAAGGTGATTCTTTTTCCGAAACCTCTTTCATCTAGCCTTTCTTCAGATTTTATCTGTTCACTTCAGACGCCATTGACGAAGCTTGAGAGCAGCCTCAGCACTCAAATCCTCCAAGAAGGTCGTGGAGAGCTAGATCTATTAGCTCAACTTGATTCTCTCCAACTTGATTCAAGCTCAAGTCTCTTCAAAGTTTGTCTGGATGCAACAGATTGGCGTGCTGGGAAAGGGAACTCAAGAAAAGAGTTTCAAAAATCTGGAAGAAAGCATGGTGAAAGGTAGGAAGAGGAATCTACTCGTGGAAGATGTTCCCCATCCTTCAAAGGGGAACGATCCCATTCTTGTTGAAAAGATAGAAGTTCTTCCTGCCGGAAACATAGATCAAGAAAGGTAAACACTCTGTTTGACAAGGTAGAAGTACTCACTGTGGCAATACAAAATCTTTCAAAAGACTGCCGTGAAGGAGCCATCACGACCTGCTATATCAAGAAGTAGCCAACAACCTTCCCTTCAGGTAAGCAAATATCTCAGTCCAAGAAGATATTCATCTTATCAATGTTCTTCAGGTCAACAATCTCCTTTAAAGCATCATCACCGATCTCATCATTACACCAAGAAATGAAACAAGGGAAAACGTCTGCAATCCCGTTCGGTGTCATCTGAAGAATCGACTCCTGATAGTACTTAAGTTCAACATCTTGCAAGAGTGAATGATTTTGATAAAAAGTTCAGAAAGCTAGAGTTACAGATTGCCAGAGTTGTTGAGCAGAGGAAAGCAGAGGATGCAACACTAAGCTACGACATCCTGCCTCCTTTTTCTAAGAAGATTATGGAAGAAAGAATTCCACATCATTTTAAAGTTCCACAAATTGAGTTGTATGATGGGTCATATGACCCCTTGGATCATTTGGGTAGCTTTAAAGCCCATATGTTAATCCAGGGGGCATCAGATGCACTCCATTTCTTGCCTCCCCTGCAACATTTAAGAAATCAGCGAGAATGTAGTATTCAAGTCTACAGCCGGACACTATCCATTTTTTCAGTCAGCTAGAGAAGTTGTTCGTCTCTCACTTCAGAACAAGCAAGAAGATGCCTAGAAATTCTGATAGCTTATTCTTTATCCAACAGTTAGAAGGAGAATCTTTGAGAGACTACATCAAGAGGTTCAATTCTGCCATGTTAGAGATTCTAGATCTCAATGAATACGTGGCAATGTCTGCTATGAAGAAGGGGTTGCGAGCCTCTAGGCTCACATTTTCTTTGGATAAAAAATTTTCGATCAATTATTCTGAATTACTGGCCCGTGCTCAGAAGTATGCTCAGGCTGAAGAGCAAGCCTTGAGCCGGCGACAAATAGAAAGAAAATCGGTGCCAAGTAAGAAGAATGCCAAGGAAGATGAGTTCCGATCACCTGGAATCCGATCGATCCAGCGGCAAGGTCAAAGACCGATAAATTTGGTCGGCAAAAACTATGTCAATCGATTTGATGCCTATACCCCTCTAACTCTCCTGAGAGAGAAGATTCTAATGAAAATTGAGAAAGAAAACTTTCTTCAAAGGCCAAGGCCAATGAGAGCCCCACCAACTGTGCGCAATAAGGCCAAATACTATCAATTTCATCGTGATCATGGGCATACGACGGAAGAATGCATTTAATTGAAAGATGAAATCGAGGATTTGATCAAGCGAGGTTATTTGGGCAGGTATATCCGAAATCAAACTCAAAACCGACCAATTGAAGCAGCAGTGCCAAGGCCAATGGCCCCAAGAATGATCACTGATGGGACGGAACTCCCAAACCAATAACTGACTGATGGATCAGTCGGAATGATTTGCCATGCCTGTTATGGAGATGATCAGAGCCCTAAAAGACTTTGAGGAAGTGTTATCTTTTCTGATGATGATTTATAAGGCGTTCAGACGCCTCATAATGATTCTATAGTGGTTTTCTCAATAATTATGAACTATGATGTACATAGAATTCTAGTTGATAATGGAAGTTCTACTGAGGTCTTGCTTTATGATGCTTTTGTCAAGATGAATTTACCAACTGATAAGTTACGAAGAATTCATATGCCACTAGCTGGGTTTGGCAAAAATTCTGTAGGAGTAGAAGGAGAAATTATACTTCTTGTAACCCATGGAACAATGCCAAAGCAAAGAACTTTTCCTCTTAATTTTATGGTTGTTCGGATTTCTTCTGCTTATAATGCAATTTTAAGAAGACCTGCTATAAATAAGTTCCAATCCATCGTATCGACATATCATTTACTGATAAAATTTTCAACTCGAAATGGGATTGGAGAAGTGAGGGAAAATCAACAGATGGCTCGTCAGTGTTTGACAATCCAAAAACAATAATCAATCAATAATTCAACTTCTGAGCAAATGGATCCGTGTGATCCGACTGAAGGGGCAAGCATATCAGTAGAAAGAACCATTCATGCCCCTTTAACAAAAGATGATCCCACCAAGACTGTTCAGATTAGAAGTTCACTTACTGAAGATCAAAGGAAGAAGTTGATTGATTTTTTACAAAAAATGTTGATATATTTGCATGGATGGCTGCCGATCTGTTGGGGATTCCTACTAAAATGATTATGCATGAACTCAAGGTTGATCCACTTAATTAGCCTGTTCGACAAAAGAAGCGAAATTTTACTTCAGAAATATAAAAAGTTATCAATGAAGAAGTAACCAAATTGCTTGATGCTGAATTTATCAGGGAAGTTCATTATCCTGACTTGCTTGCCAATGTAGTAATGGTAAGGAAAGAAAATGGAAAATGGAGGATATGCATAGATTATACTGATCTTAATAAAGCATGTCCTAAAGATAGTTTTCTTTTGCCTAAAATTGATCAACTGGTTGACGCAACAGTTGGACATAAATTCTTAAATTTTATGGATGCTTTCTCCGGATACAATCAGATACGAATGAGCCCAGAAGATGAAGAAAAGACATCTTTCGTTATAGATCGAGAGATATATTGTTACAAGGTGATGCCATTTGGTCTCAAAAATGCCGGAGCTACTTACCAGAGATTAGTGAACAAGATCTTTGAAGATCAAATTGGAAAGACTATGGAGGTATATGTAGATGATATGATCGTCAAGAGTGATCAGTCTGATGAGCACATCAGAGATTTACAAATAGCCTTTGATATTCTATAACGAAATCATATGAAGTTAAATCCGACCAAATATGTTTTTGGTGTAACTTCTGAAAAATTTCTAGGCTTCATGGTTACTAAATGAGGGATTGAGGCTAATTCAGAGAAGATTCGAGCCATCTTGGATATGAGGCATCCAGCTAATAAGAAAGAGATCCAACAATTAGCTGGAAGAATTGCTTTGTTAGGCTGATTTATTTCTCGTTCAGCGAAGAGATGTTTGCCTTTCTTCAAAGCTTTATGACAGACCAAGGAGTTCAATTGGTCAGATGACTATCGGTCAGCATTTGAAGAGCTTAAAAAGTATTTGACAAATCTGATTGTATTTTCTAAACCTCAAGAAGGAGAAGATTTATATCTTTATCTGGCTGTATTTGACGAAGCAATTAGTTCTGTATTGGTGAGAAAGGAATTTGATGAGTCATATTAACCCATTTATTATATCAACAAAGTTCTTCATGATGCAGAGACAAGGTATCCAAAACTTCAAAAAATTATTTATACCCTGGTAATATCGGCCAAACGCCTCAGGCCATATTTTTAATCTCATCGTATTATTGTATTGACCGATCAACCTCTAAGGACTGTTCTACAATGTCTTGATACTTCTGGTCGGATGGCGAAATAGCAGTCAAATTAAGTGAATATGATATCGCTTATCAACATCGATATGCAATGAAGGCTCAAGTATTGGCTGATTTCATAGCCGAGTGTACTTGGAGCAACAGTGAAAATAAAATTCAACCATCTGATGAAATAAGGGTGACCGATGCATCCTGGATATTATATGTGGATGGGACTTCAAATTCTTCTGGCTGTGGAGCTGGATTAATCTTATCCAATCCAAGTGGAGATATTACAGAATATGCACTCCATTTCTCTTTCAAAGTCTCTAATAATCAAGCTTAATATGAAGCTCTCTTAGTTGGTTTAAGAATTGCAAAGGAATTAAATATCCGAAGATTGAAGGTTTTATCTGGTTCACAATTAGTTGTCAATCAAGTAAAAGAAGATTTTGAAGTTCGTGATGCCACTTTAGCTTTATATCTGAAGAAGGTCCAAGAACTTGGGACTTTATTTGATTCTTGGGACATCAATCTTATCTCCAGAACTGAAAATTCTCGAGCCGATTCATTGTCTAGATTGGCTACTTCTACACCCGATCAAATGGGTCGGACTTTTGTGGAACAACTGGAGACCCCAAGTATTTTAATAACCAAAAAAGAAAACGTTCTTCAAATAGAGCCAGAAATGGGCTGGATGAGTCCGATAATTAAATACCTGACTGAAGGGGTATTGCCTGAAGACAATATGGAAGCTAGACAAGTCTGAAGTTTGCTTCTCAATATGTTATCTTAGATGGCTTGTTATATAAAAAATCATTTTCTCGGCCATTATTGAAGTGTTTGTCTCCTTCAGATGCCAATTATACTCTTCGAGAGGTGCATGAAGGAATATGTAGTGACCATTTGGAAGGAAGGTCATTGGCTTATAAAACATAAGGCAAGGATATTATTGGCCGACCATACAAAAGGATGCTGCTGATTTTGTAAGAAAATATGATTCTTGTCAAAGGTATGCAAATATACAAAGGCATCCTGCTAGTCAGTTGACACAATTAACAGCTCCTTGGCCATTTGCTCAGTGGGGAATGGATATACTTGGTCCGTTTCCTCCAGTTTCGGGGCAACGAAAATTTTTAATTATTGCTATTGATTATTTTATCAAATGGGTGGAAGCCGAGCCCTTGGCTTTGATCACTGAAATAAAAATTGAAATGTTTGTCAGAAACTCTATCATATATAGATTTGGAATTCCTCATGCTATCATTACTGATAATGGAAGACAGTTTGATAATCAGAAGTTCAAAAATTTCTGTGCTCAATATGATATTCTTCACAAATTGACATTTATTGGACATCCTCAAGCTAATGGGGAAGCAGAGGTAACTAATCGGACAATCCTTCATGGATTGAAAATCCGATTAAATGAAGTCAAAGGATCTTGGACCGATGAACTCAACTCCGTTTTCTGGGCTTATCGGACTACTCCTCAATCTATAACACGAGAATCCCCGTTCAACCTTGCTTATGGAAGTGAAGCTATGTTGCCAATAGAGATTGTTCTTTATTCCAGAAGGACTGATTGCTTTGAAGAGTTGAATAATGCTGAACAAAGGAGAGTTGACTTGGATTTGCTTGAAAATCCTATATTACAAGCACAATAAAAAATGGTGGCATATTGACAAAGAGTGGCGTGATATTATAATTCAAGGATGAAGGCTCGAATCTTTCGGATTGGAGATCTTGTTCTGCGCCGAACAACTATATCTCGACCAATTGAACAGGGCAAACTTGTCCCAAATTGGGAGGGCACTTATCGCATCACTGAAGTTGTGCGATCTGGGACCTATCGACTCGAAAGTTTAGATGGTTATCCATTGGTTAGACCATGGAATGTAGAGAATCTTCATAAATACCATCAATAAAAAGATCTTCTTTCTCTTTTTCCTTTCACATGAAGGAAAATTATGAAAATGAAATATTCTCTAGAAAATAGAGAAAAGAAAGGTTGGCCTGATAAGCTGATCATAATCTAACAAATTGAGTTGGTCTGATTCACTAACTCATCGATGTTCAATGATCAGAATAACTGATCAAAGAGTTGGCCTGATAAGCTGACCATAATCTGACAAATTGAGTTGGTCTGACCCACTAACTCATCAGTGTTTGATGATTAGATTAATTTACTGATCAATTAAAGGTTGGCCTGATAAGCTAACCATAATCTGACAAATTAAGTTGGTCTGACCCACTAACTCATTGGTGTTTAATGATCATATTAATTTACTGATCAATTAAAGTGTTGGCCTGATAACCTGGTTATAATTCGACAAATTGGATTGGTATGATTCACCAATTCATTAATGTGTTAATGTCAGGATGACTGATTGATTAAGAGGTTGGCTTGATAAGTTAACCATAGGACAATTGATGAAAGACAGTGTGGTTTACTATTTTGCTAATGATGTTGCCTCAAAATATCTAAAATAGTGAAAGCATGATTTGGTATATTGAAGAGAAATTGAAGACTTTCTTGATATTCTGATTACAAGAAGGAAAAAGAAGAAGCAGCAACAAACATTGATTCGTTAAAAATTGCTGCTAATTTTCTATTACAGACATTATTCGACTTCTTTCTAGCTAACTTGGTCATCTGAAGCTTTCTTTTATTCAGATATTCCCTTAACAGGTGAAATTACCAAATCATCGGTATGCTTTTCTTCGTCTTTTTCTGCAAAATCATCTATAGAAATGGAAGAGAAGTTAAGGTCAAGATCTAACTTTTTGACCTTATTGATACAGTCTTCAAAGCTGAACTTGTAGCCTCTTGCCCCAACTCGGTTTATTCCATCTTCAAATGCTTTAGATTTTTTAAATTCTTCAACTGTGAGAAATCTTTGTTGGACTATAGAAGCATTTTCTTGTTCGGTTTGTTCCAACTTCTTCTGGAGAAATGTTATTTTCTCTTCCATCATGGATTTTTGACTTAATACATTTTTGTACGCTCTAGTTTTCTCTTTTATAGCTTCATCTGCTTGCCAGAGTATTTTTCTTTTTCTAGTAGTATCATCCACAAGCTGCATGACTTGCCTTTCAACTTGTCTCAGCTGATTTTGCAAAGACAAGATCATGGTAGTTAATCAAACAACCCTTGATTCTAAGGTTATCCGATTAGTATCAGCCTTGTCTTTTTCTTCCATGGCTATTGCTAATTGCTTTTGAAGATCTTCCTGAAGGTTAGTTGTTTGACACCAACTTTCTTCTATCATGGAGATATCATTGATGAACTGAACGGAAGAGTTGGAGCATTAGTAGAACGAGAATAGACTATTTTGGAAAGAAAGGAAGCATTACCTACCTTCATTACTCTGGGGTAGATGGAAGATAGAGTCTCCTTCACTCCTTGTTTGATTATTGTTTTCCAGTCTTTTCGAAGGATGGTAGATCGTAATATGGTTTTTGCCAGTTTGGGATTATTAATACTTGTATCAGCAACAAGCATTGGAACAACTTTGTCACTGTTCGGATCGGACGGATCCCCGACAAGAGCTTTTTCCTTTTCCGTTGAAGTATGTTTGGTAGATGGATCACATTCTGGTTCTTTTGAGAATGGGATGGAAGGCTCTTGTTCTTCTTCCTCGGATGAAGATGCAATATATTCAGGAGGTTCCAACTTATTGGAAATACTTCTCGACAAACGTCTCCTTCTTATACATGATCTTTCTTCTCTGAATTATACCGGTCCGGCTTTCCTTTTAGACATTTGATGAAGCTTTTTATCACCTGACTCCATCTTCCAAGTACGATGAAGTTTTCTTCTTAAAAGTATTCCTTGAAGCAAAGAATTTCGAAGAAGAAAAGAGGCCGACCTAAGAAGTTTCTTTTGTTCCCAAGATGAAGAAACTGAAATGGTGAAAAACCTATTTTCCTGGAGAAGATGGTGCTTATATACTGTCCTTCAATGGTCCAAGATTTTTCTCGAGTAACGGGATTGATCTAGATTTTGCCACCTGTCTACAATATCTGGCAAAAAGATATAATTTTTCGAAGAGTCGAAATGACCGTTCGTAATCCAATGACAAAATGCTGTTGATGGGATGTTTGCATTGATTTGATGACGAAGATCTTTCGACCTTTTCGGGTTTCAAAAACTGCGATAATGATGATAGGGTACGGTTATTGGTTTTTGTAACTGCTTCTCCAATCAAAGATTGACACATTATCGAAGCGTGCTGCCTAAGAATGGAAGATTCTGACAGTTTTTGATTTCCAATTAATGAACTTAGAAACTGGGGGGACTAGTATTGGGGTATGACACGTTTGATCTACTTATATTGATATGATGGGGATTTGAATCTGGCTGATCAACGTTCAAGAGGCGTAAGATTGATCAACGTCCAAGGCATAAGACCAATTAATGCCCAAGAGATGTAAGGCCGATCAACGCCCAAGAGGCGTAAGGCCGATCAATGCCCAAGAGGCATAAAATCGATCAACGACCAAGAGGTATAAAGCCGATCAACGCCCAAGAGGCGTAAGGCCGATCAACGCCCAAGAGGCATAAGGCCGATCAACGTCCAAGAGGCATAAAGCCGATCAACATCCAAGAGGCATAAAGCCGATCAACGCTCAAGAGGCATGAAGCCGATCAATGTCCAAGAGGCATAAAACTGATCAACGCCCAAGAGGCATAAAGCCGATCAACGACCAAGAAGTGTAAAGCCGATCAACGCTTGAGAGGCCTAAAGCTGATTAATGTTCAGGAGGAGCAAAGTTGATTAATGTTCAAGTGATGCAAGACTATTCTATATCTGGAAAATGGCTGATCGATTGAGGTTAACATTTGTTGCATGTGCTCATATCTTAAATTATCCGTTTACAGCTGGGTTCCAGCTGTAGGCGGTTAGGTTTGAGACCTATAAATATCGAGGAATACGATGGAGAAGGGGATTCTTTTTCTGGAACCTCTTTCATCTAGCCTTTCTTCAGATTTCATCTGTTCACTTCAGACGCCATTGACGAAGCTTGAGAGCAGCCCCAGCACACAAATCCTCCAAGAAGATGGCGGAGAGCTAGATCCATTAGCTCAACTCGATTCTCTCCAACTTGATTCAAGTTCAAGTCTCTTCAAAGTTTATCAGGACGTAATAGTAATAAAGCAATCTCTTTTTTTCTTGTACATCTCTTTTCTTATAATTGTTTCCTTTCTGTCATGACGATATCATGGAGAATCCTGAATATTTCGTGAAACGGATTTGCTCTAATAGTTGAGATCGGATGTCTACGGGCTTAACCTTGATTTCGCATCCGATCCGTTTGATATCAAGTTTAGATCGGTCCGGGTCGGTGCGTGCCGAGCGCTGGTTTAATTTCGTGGTTGGAGTGTTGGAGTTGCCACCCGGTCTCAACTTCAAAAACTTCCGGTCAAAGGTGTTGGTCACTGATTGGACGCCGGAGCTTCACATCGCGTGGACGAGTAGTCATTGTCCGTCTATCAAGACCCAGGCTTGGGGCGAAGGAAAGTTTGGATACCATATCATCTTGCAAGATTTAAGTGGCATTCAAGGCAACGCATGCATGGTCCATCTCAAGGCGTCCTAAAAGCTAACTTTGCCTTCTCGAGTGGTCTTTCTCCTCTGAACTTTTTCCCTGATTTAAGTGCCACCGTTTGGCGCTGAACTACTCTGGTTTCAGAAGGTGTGATTGCCACCAAGTTATTCTTAACGTGCTATATATATATATATATATATATATATATATATATAGCTGGTAGTAGCAAGTGTGCAAAGCCGCAAAAGAAACAGGGCCTCAAGTTTTTCTTACCATGACCGTGTCACTCGAGACCATTACTACGTACACATTTCTCCACGGATTCCATCCTTTAAGCCCAAACATGGCATGGTTTACTACAAGCAAGCTCTTTCTTCGCTTTCCAATATCTTGGTTGTTCCTTACCAAGAGGGGGAAGAATATAAATCCATGAAGTTACAATAAGGTCCCACATGACCATAAAATAATAATTATACTTCACAATTTCTTAAGTGCCTACCTGAACTAGTAAGCATCAAGATTATTTTATTTTATTTTATTTTATTTTTATTTTTGGTATCAAAGAAGAGAAACCGGTTGGACCAAGATTTGATATTCACCGTTCTCTTGGAAAAGGCAAGCTATACTGGAATCGATGAAAAACGCTTAAAAACTATGTTTAAGTTTAATGAACTTGTGACCAGTAGTTAATCTACAACTTGATTGCCTTCTTTATAAATATAGATACGAGTTTAAAGATCCAAGTGGACCTTCTGAACTATATTGTATAGTTTTGCATCGAAGCATCGTGAGAGGGCGCTTTAGGAAAAGTATCACTAATGTGATCGATAGAGATCACAAATCACCTTCCAACCAAATTTTTAGGAGGCAGCTTTGATGGGTGATCCGCTTTCTATGCTGTAAAAAGGTTGAGTGCATCTCTTGATCAAAGCCAACTCGGATCTTTGAATTGATGTCCAGTAACTTCAAGCTTGGAAATCGTAATCCAAAACTTACGGTGTTACATGATATAAATTAGAAAACAACCAGGGCTTTTGCATCGAACGATGTGAATACGTACACTCACGAAATACTAATTTTCGGACGTGGAAAATATTTTTTGACACCAAAACCCATGAGGGTTTACTTGAAGCTGAAGCTACGGAGCTTCCACGACGCCCAAGGTTTTTGACTTGCATGCGAGCAGGGATTTGCAGCACCAACATTTTTGTATTCAATGCATCCAGGCTGGAAAAAGAATATATAAGACTGAAGATAAAATTACGATTCGTCTAAAAAGACTACAACTCTTGACTTACTGAATCCTCCAACGCACTAAAAAAGCTCGGTCCCAATTGCATCACCAGCACTTTAAAAATAATTAACAAGAAGATAAGCAGCAGATGCTTCCATACCATACAGTAAAAAATTAAAAAATTATTGATTGGAACGATTCTATTATGTAAATTTGGGATAATTCAATAACAAACATCATATCATCTATTATTAAAAAAATATTATTTAAATTTTAATTAAAAATTTTGATTATATTAATTATGATCGGATAGTTTATAATTTTTACTGTTTTGACACTACAGCAAAAAAGGAAAAAGACGACCGTTTTCTCCTAGGAACCCCACCGACGGTTTTATGAAGCGTTGGGAAGCTCTGAAATCCGTCGACGCTTAAAATCGTCGGCAATTAGTTTATATTTAGCGACGCTTATAAGCGTCGCCATCCATGTGAAGCCCAGAAACTCTGAAATCCGTCGACAATTCTCCTCAACCCGCCGACGCTTTCAAAAAGCGTCGGCAATTCTCCTCAACCCGCCGATGCTTAAAAGCATCGACGGAAAGCGTTGCCGGACTTCTTTTAAGCTTCCTCCCAGCCCGAGCCCTAGTTTTCCGCCGCCACCCCTAAAATTTCCTCCTCCTCCCTCTCCCTCCTCCTTCATTTCCAGTGCGCTGCCCGAGCCGACCACCACCTTCTCCCTACCGGCCCATCGATCGAAGCATCTCCCTTTCCACCGGCTTTATTTGTTGTATCCCACAGGTTTTTTTTCCTCTCTTAATTTTTTTTGTTAGTTTTGTTTTTGTAGAATATCGGGGAGGCGGGGGGGGGGGGGGGGGGGGGGGGGGGGTGGGTGGTCCCCATTAGAATTTCCAAGGTGAGGGCGACGCTAGGGTGTGAGGGATATTCCATTTGAAAAAAAAAAAAAAAACAGCAGTGTGCCATTTTGGATGTTTGGAATGTAATATATGAATCCATATATAATGAAATTGGGCTAACCAATCTAGTCAAATAATATTTTTCATGAATTTATATATAATTATATTGACAAAATCAAGTATGCTCAAATTAAGTACAACTTCAACTTTGTTAATCTTAAATAATTTTTAATCAAATAATGTTAAAAGTTATATAATTTAAGTTGACTTATCTCATAAAACTTGGCATGATAAAATTCTTAATAGTATAATGCCGGGCGGATGAAAATGGATGGAGCCTGGGGCCCATCTTTTAATCTTTTGAGTTATGTTTAACAATGCAAGGATGTCCATAAGCCGGTCGAGCCCACGATTGAATATGCTGTAAGATTAAAAATCTAATATCTAAGTTAAACAAAACCAAATAAATGTGTTTAACAAGAAATTATTTGTCAAGGTAATGCTCTAAACAAAGTTAATTTTAAGCATGACTCGTTTCAGGCCTATTCGAGCCTTATGATTTAAAAAAATTATCAATTTTGCTGTGGATTTCCTTAAACCACTTTGGCCACTATATATATATATATATATATATATATATATATATATATATATATATATATATATATATATATATATATATATATATATATATATATATATATATATATATCTAGAGCTAGACATAGTCCAGGGTTGTGATTCGCCACATAGAAAAGTCAGGTAGTGACTAAATTTTTATACCTGCCACTAAATGTGGTCACTAAATTTTTTTGGCAAAGAATGAAATGTTCAAACATTAACAGATAAAGCAATCAAATTTTTTGGTTTTACATAACATTGAAGGAGGAATTTAAAGCAATTCATGTTAACAGGGCTCCAGAAATTGTGTTGGGTTTATAAATGTGTTGCCTTGTCCCTTGTAGATTGAGGGCATCTAGAAGGTCATGTTTCTAGGTGTTCAATGGATTTTAGACAAGGTTCATCCATGTTTTCTTCTAGAATTCCAAAGGTCAAAATAGAAGCGTCTGGAATTATATATCCATATATTTCTCAAGTGTCATGATACTGTTTAAGATCATCATCAGGTGATGATATGGTTAGCTTACGATGACGTAACTTTGATCCTTGGCTTGATTGATAGATTGTATGGGGGAACCCTCCTTTGACAAAAATGCTGGCATTTTTGTCTCAGGGATGATGCTAGTGTAAATCTTATGCCCATAAATTCCATTTGCTATCAAACCTTGGAATGGTGCATGATGAAGCTCTCCAAGATGGTTTTGGATACTCGGTTCTGGGCCATTATTTTGGTTTTCATCTCATTTTTCTTCTAGCGGTCTCAGTTTTGATCTGTACATTGATTTTATCTATGTAAAGCTTTTTGTAAAGACTATGGACTTGATCTGTTTTTCATTTTTTACAGGTTTTATATTTGTACTAAGCTAATAAACTTCTTCTGATATTGTTGCATCGATATTAATAGATCGTGGTATGTACATTATTATACTATTATCTTGTTCCTTTCTTTTCCGATAAGAAGGGTGCACTACAATACTAAAATTGCTATTGTTAGATCGTGGTATGTACATTATTTTTATTATTTATTATTCTTTTCCTTAATAGATTATTTTTGTTTATTTATAAATTTTTTGGTATATACCTACATCTTACTGAACATGTTATGCTTTAGGGTTAGTTTCATTATTGCAAATCTTTGATTTCAATACCATCCGTAGCTTTGTTACGATCAATTATGATATTTTAGATATTTTTTAAAAAACTTGCATTGCATAGAAACATAGACCCGTCAATTGATTAAAGTACATATTCTACAGCATCCGTATAATTATTTTATTTTTGTACGGATGGGAGAAATATGTATAGTGGTCAATTGAATGTCCAGTTTGGACAGTTTAAGAATTGCAAATAATTTTATAGGTGCTTACAGTAATCAAACGGTATGGATAGAGTTCAATATATATTTTGGATATCATTTCCTTTTAGTTCTCCTCATACATATTTATTTGTATGGAGAGAACTAAGGGGAAATGCTGCCGAAATTTTTCAGGAACTTCTATTGCGTATCCTTTGGTTACTGTAAATGACCTATATAATTAATGCAATTATTGAATGGGATAAGATCTCTTTACCTATTAGTTGGTGATAGGTTGCATTTAGAAATACTGTAATTGATCTATTAAATAAACTTATTTTAAATTTATTCTGTTCTTATAAATAATTGTTTATTTCAGTTAGCTTTTTCTTACAATGGATAAGAGTTGGATAACTAAATCGAGGAATAGCAAAGAATATCTGGATGGAGTACAGAATTTCATTAAATTTGGTATGAAGAAAAATAGTATCAGTGGGAAGATTTTATGTCCATGCGGAAAATGTGTAAATTCCAGTTCTCTATATCCCAATATTGTTGAAGCACATTTAGTATGGAATGGTTTTTTAAGAGGTTATAATGAGTGGTTTTTTCATAGAGAGTCAAGGTTACAATCTACATGTAACCAAACCTCTAACATAGAACATATACCTGATTTTGGATCCAGTAATCAACAGAAAAATCTTGCAAGAGATGATGATATCAAGGGTTTGCTCAGAGATGCTTTTGAATATGGTACTCAACAACCTGGAGATTGCAGTGGAGGACAAGTAGTAGCTGGGTTACCCGAGGATCCTATATTTACTGAAGTTGTATATGATGAAGAGCCGATACCCCCAACTAATATTGGAATAGATTATTATCAAAAGCTGATAAGAGATGCAGATCAAGAATTATATGCCGGTTGCAAGAACTTTTCAAAAATTTCTTTTCTTATGCATTTGTTTCATATAAAATACTTGAATGGATGATCTGGCAAGAGTTTTACTATGCTGCTCAAGTTGTTAAATGATGCATTTCCTGAAGGTACCAGTTTACCAACATCTTATTATGAAACCAAAAAACTAGTAAAGGAATTGGATCTTGGATACGAAAAGATTCATAGTTGTCCAAATGATTGTATATTATATCGGAGAGAACATGCCGATCAAGAGTCATGCCATGTGTGTGGATGTTCATGATGGACGAAGCAAAAAGAAAATGAGAGTGAGGGATTAGATGAATTTGATGCAACACAAATTAAACAAAAGCCGGTGAATGTATTACGCTATTTTCCTCTTGTACCTAGATTGAAAAGGATCTATGCATCATCAAAGACAGCTTCGTCAATGAGATGGCATGATGAAAGCCGTATAAAAGATGGAATGCTGAGACACCCAGCGGATAGTTTAGCATGGAAAGCATTTGATGACAGACATCCTGATTTTGCGTCTGATGCTTATTATGTCAGGCTGGGTTTAGCCAGTGATGAGTTCAATCTATTTCGGACCTTAAGTTCTATCTATAGCACCTGGCCAGTTGTTCTGATTCCTTATAATTTATCATCATGGATATGCATGAAACAATCTTCACTTATTTTATCAATGGTCATTCCAGATGATAAGGGTCCAGGCAATGATATTGATATTTTCTTACAATTTTTAATAGATGAATTGAAATAACTGTGGGAGGGTATCAGTGCAATTGATGCTTCGAATGGCCAAACATTCAATCTGCGGGCAGCTCTATTATGGACTGTTAACGATTTTCCTGCATATGCTATTTATCTGGCTGGAGCACTAAGGGACGAGTTGTATGTCCTACTTGTGGTGAATCAACCCATTTAATTTGGTTAAAACATGGAGGAAAGTTCTATTATATGGGACATCATCGATGGTTGGAGGCAAATCATCCATTTCGATTTCAGAAGGATTTATTTGATGGTACTATAGAGTTGGGATGTGCTCCAATTCTACCTTCTGGTTCTGATATTCGTAGACAAATGCTTGGTATCAGACACAGTTACGGCAAGATGACAAAGTCCTCTAAAAAGCGAGGAAGAGATGATGTTGAGACTTCGGTACAAGAAAAAGTATCGGAGGAAGTCAATACTTGCACCTTAGATACGGCAGTGTTCGAGGATCTGGATAATTTCTTTGAAGTTGAAAATGATAATGATATAATCACAGCATCTACCCATCAGCATACTAAACAATTATGGAAAAAAAGAAGCATATTTTTTGACTTACTTTATTGGAAGAATAATATACTTCGGCATAATCTTGATGTTATGCATATAGAAAAGAATGTTTGTGATAATTTGATTGGAACAATATTAAATCTTGATGGAAAGACTAAAGATAACATGAAGGCACGTCTTGATTTAAAAGAAATGGGCATCCGACATGAACTTCATCCACAAGTGCTTGCAAATGATAGAACTTATATCCCTCATGCATGTTTCACAATGTCTAGTCGAGAAAAAGATATCTTCCTAGCAGTTTTAAAGAATATCAAGGTTCCTGATGGATATGCATTAAATATTTCACGATGTGTGAATCTGAAAGAGCGAGAAATTTCAAATCTTAAAAGTCATGACGGACATATACTAATGCAAGATATTCTTCCATTGGCTTTAAGGTCATCAATGTCGAAACAAGTTATTATGGTTGTTTTTCAGTTATCATCATTCTTCAAGGCATTATGTTCTAGGGTTCTTGATTCTAATGAGCTTGATCAGTTGCATTCTCAAGTCATACTTACTTTATGTCAGATGGAAAAGATTTTTCCTCATAAATTTTTTACAATTATGGTTCATCTACTCATTCACCTTGCTTCGGAAGCTAAACTTGGTGGACCGATATAGTACAGATGGATGTAACCTATCGAGAGGTAATGCTGTAAAACTTAAATTTCATAATTTATATATCTTTTTCATTATTTAATATGTTATTAATATTAATAAATATCATACTTTTTGAAAGTATCTTATACGTTTGAAGGATTATGTACGAAACAAAATCCATCCTGAGGGCTCAATAGCAGAGGAATATATTGCTGAAGAGTGTTTAACATTTTGTTCAAGATATCTCGAAGGTGTAGAGACTGTATTCAATCGACCTCAACGTCATGGTGATACTATGGAGAATACAAACCTATACAAATTTGCATCATCCGAAAAATTTATAAGAAAAGCTGAAAGTATTGTTCTTGACCATAAATCCATGTCACAAACACACCGTTATGTATTGCTACATAGTGACATAATATCTGACTATCGCAGGTTAGTCTATCTACACATGGATAATACTAAATATTAGACATGTTATTGTCAAACTTATATTTGATTGTCATGCAGTGAATTTTTATCTGTACAACGACAAGTCAATCATTCCACTCGTCCTAATCCAAGGATCGAACAAAGATGGTTGGTTGAGTTATTCCCTAATTGGCTTGCCAATCAGATTAGTATATATAAGTCGTATAATAATTTTATATATATTTAACATCGAATAAGTGATCGATAATTGATATTATATTTTTTAGGTACCGGTACTGATGGAGAAAAATAGTTCAGCAGAACTAATAGCACTTGCCAGAGGTCCAAATTATATTGTGAACAAATATAATTATTTTATTATAAATGGCTTTAAATTTCATACCAAGGAGCGCGAGAAATTTAGGAAAACTCAGAACAGTGGTGTTATGGTTGAAGCAGATGGAAAATCTTATTATGGTATACTTAAAGATATTTTGAAGTTGAATTATTATGAAAATTTTAAAGTTGTATTATTTCGGTGCGATTGGGTGGATATAAATACACCGAGAGGTTTGAAAAAGGATTCAAATGGATTCATACTTGTTAATTTTTCAAGATTGATACATACGGGTGTGTTATTGAAGGATGATCCATTTATCTTTTCATCTCAAGCTTGACAAGTTTTTTATGTACAAGACTCGAAAGATAAAGAATGGGCTACTGTTATTAAGACAAAATACAGAGACTTGTATGACATGGAAAAAAGGGTGGAAGAAGAAGATGATGATACTTACACTCAGTGTATGCCTTATAGTATTGTGCCGGATGATCATATAAATGATACAACCATTTTGGTTAGGTTGGATTCCGAGGAAGGTATAACTGGTTGATTATGACAAGTAAGTAGTTTATAAGATGGTTTATATTTTTGCATTAATGATTATGTTATCTTTTAAATTGCAATTCATTTCCGTTATAATTTGATTATAATGTTGATTGACTTGTTTTTAAATAATGCAGGTTAGGTACACCATACCACGAAGAAAGCGATTAGCAGATATACAGTTTTAGTTTTCGTAGACCGAGGCTAGTACTTCTTTAGCACAGCAGCCCGAGGGCAGTCAATCAATTTTACATCGGTCTGATGCCAGTCCCTCTATTTCTGCACATCAGGCCGATGCTGCTACCTCTACACCTCAGGACGACGCCATTCCCTCCAAGTTTGCACATCACGATCCTTTTATGGATCATCCTGATGACGAGCCTATCGTCAATGACATACATATACTGGGTACGTAATTTAATAATTCTATCTCATTTCAATTCATGCATATGAAATGGTTTTGATATACAATGTTCTGTATTTTTTTTTTATAGATGGATCCGGGAGACTCAGGCGTAGGCGAGGACCCACACTAGTCCGTGATGTGTGGCAGTTACCCGAGGGTAAGAGGATAGTGATAGAGTGTAACAAGCTAGGGCAACCTATTAAGAAAGATGCTAGCTTGTTGACTAGCTTTCTGGGGACAATAGCACGCCGTGGTCAGCTATGTCCCCTGAATTATTCGAAGTGGAACGACATGCTTCCTGCATATAAAATAGAGATGCTACGAGTTGTGCAGGTAAAAAAATTAATATATTATTTTATATCTTAGGTTTTTAACAATTGAATTGCTTATTTCATTTAATATTTATTTTATTGTTTATTTAAATTGTAGAGCAAGTTCGTTCTTCCTTCAGATTCATCTGATTTTGTGCTTAAGTCTCTTAATCACAAGTGAAAAGAATATAGGACGAAGTTGAAGAGAAACTACAAGCTAGAGGGTAGGACAGAGGAGCAGGTTGTAGCTACCTGTCCTCCTGATGTTCACCCTCATCAGTGGATGGAGCTGGTGCACTATTGGTTCTCCGAGAGGGCACAGGTTGTGTAGCATCATCAAACATTTCAAAATTTATTAATTTTCACTCGTCATAATTATATTTATACCATATATAACATTGTTTTAATTTTAATTTTGCAGACATATTCTGATATTGGTAGAGCTGCACGAGCAGCTCAGTCTGTTCCTCACACAGCGGGGTCCAAGAGTTATGCACAGCTCAGGCATAAGTTTGTATGTTTCTCATCATATAATACTTTTAGTACACTTTTAGTTTTAACATCATATATCATAATGCATCATGCATGTACCATGTATCATGGTATGGGGATATAAGATGTGTTATTTTGGATTTATTTGTAATATTTATTCTTTATATAGGCTGATCAGCAGGGGAGGGAGCTTGGTGAGGTGGAGTTATATCGGATGACTCATGTTCACCATGATGGCAGTTTTGTTCAGAACGAGTCCAGAGATATATATATTTTTTATTTATATTATATTATGATTTATATTTTTATTTTTATTAAGTATTGATATATGTGTTTTTTATAAAATATCGAATATGGCTACCTCTATGATCTTCGAGCGTGCTGGCGAGGGTTCATCATCTACTCAGAGCAGTCGCATCGAGGCCGAGGTATTCTCAAAGTTGATGGGACCAGAGCGTCCTGGACAAGTGAGGGGTTATGGGATTGGAGTTACCCCTACTCAGTTATCTGAGGTGCGTAGATATACTCGGGATACTAGAGAGAGTCATGATCAGTTATATATTCATCAGCTCCAGGAGGAGATAGCAGAGCTCCGACAGACATGTGATGTAGACAGAGCAGAGATGCAAACCATTAGGTCTCAGCTAGAGCGTGTTACATCTGTGCTGTATATGTTCATGTCATCTCAGGTAAGTAATTATTTATTAATTTTGTATGTATATAATAATTTAGAATATATATAATGTATGTATCATAATTTCTGATGTATATCTTGTAGGTTCCTGGTGCATTTGCGAGTCGCAGACCTGACGACAACCAGCCTCCCACGGATCAGTGATGCCAGATATTTTTTTTATTATTTATGTATGTCTTTTTGTTTATTTGAACTTGGATTGATACGTTTATATATATATAAAAACACTTTTTATATTTGATTTGTATTTGTGTTTGTGTATGTTGGATGTGATATGTGATACAGGTTTGAATATTTTCATTTGTTTGTGTATGTTGGATGTGATACAGGTTTAAATGTTTTCATTTTCATAATGTATATAGGTTGTGTTGTATGTATTTCATGTATGGTATATATGGCTGTTTATTATTTTTTTTAAAAAAAAATCTAGCGACGCTTTAAAACATCGTTATAATTAGAACTGGCGACGCTTTAAAGCGTCGCCAATGTTCAGTCTAGCGACGCTTTAAAGCATCGCTAGACTGAAAACCTAGCGATGCTTTAAAGCGTCACTAGACATAAAACCAGCGACACTTTAAAGCATTGGTGAATAAAAATTTAGCGACGCTTTAAAGCGTCGGCAAATGCCGACGCTTTTTTGAAGCGTCGGCAGGTTACGTCAAAGCGTCGCTAGACTTAAAACTAGCGATGCTTTAAAGCGTTGGTGAATAAAAATTTAGCGACGCTTTAAAGCGTCGGCAGGTTGCGTCCCAACGCTTACATAGGTGACGCTTTTCAAAACGTCGGGAGATTACTTAGCGATGCTTAAAAACATCGAAAAAGATCAAAAAAAGCATCGCTAAAGTCCTGTTTCACTATAGTATGAATGAGAAAAAAATTATTCTTTTTTAATAATACGATGGTTTGTTATTGAATGATTCAAGATATACATGATAAAAGAATTTTAATTAATAATTTTTTTATATCATGAGGATCCCGACAAACACATACTTAATCTCCATTGGAAGATGCAATCTCTTCTCGACCGGTTCTATTTCTTTTTATTTTTTCAAAGCAAGTGCTATGTGCTATGATTTTTTTAATTCATAGAATTTTTTCCAAAGAAAAGTTATTAGTGTTAATTGTTTAATATACCTAACATCGAATCCATTACTTGAAGCTTAAAGTGCTTTCTTAATTTATTTGAGAAGATAAATTCAAGTGGGAGAAAGGTGAAAGATCCTTCACTCATAGCTTATCTTTACTGTGAAAGATCCTTCGCTTATATCTTATCTTTGCTCCTAGACAAAAGCTTTGCAGCCTATTTTACAATTTTCGCACCTAAAGGTGCCGGTCTATCATTCATCTTGATTACAACTACTAAAAATTTTTAAAGGTACCATCTAAATATTTTCAAAAACATGAATAATATCGATAAAAATAAAATGGTAGAATGACCACTTAAGCATTGTTTTTTTTAAAAAGCATACTCGAGCATGTTACTTTTCAAATCTTCCTGCGGACGCAAATCACAAGCATGTTCCTCCATAGATATAATTGTTTTTAATAAACAAAAAGGCTGTATAACTAAATTTTTTCCAATTGAATCTAGGGAAATTGATTGATCGAGAAAGTGGAAGGCCCCTATAACTCTTTGAATGGGAGAGTGATATAATTTGCATGAAATATAAAATTATTTTAAAATTAACAAGATGCTAGATTTTTTTTTTTTTTTCCCCTACATGAAGAACAGCTTAATTCTCATTTCTACTCGTCTCTTAACAAACCTTCTACGGTGCAATGATTAAGCTACCACATATAATGATACCATTTTGACCCTTATTTCATGTTCTTAGATGGCCAACAAAGCAAGCTAAAGCTGAGAATAAACAACAGTTACAAAGGTCACAATTTCTTCGATCTTATGAGTAATTTTTTTTATCATATTTCCCTCATGAAAGGGATCTCCACACGAGCTAATGGTACTATGTAAGCATCAAACAACATTCCACCAACACTCAACAACTTGGGCCCATCAGGCCGCTAGAATCATATTAGAGATGGTGGAAGTATCAACATATATTTTCTTTAAATATATATATATATATATATATATATATATATATATATATATATATATTAACACCTAACTTGAAGGCTACATTAGTACTATTCCATGTGTGGTAAGCCATTCTTGATGCTCCGGTCCTCAAGGTGGTTTTAAGCCCTAAAATATGAATTTGTTATAGAATGATTAAAAAATAATGGAATTGAATCTTAAATTTTTTATTCCAGTTTCTAATTTTTAAGAGAGTGGGTGATTTATTTATTTATTTATTCTGAGCTGACAGTCTAAATTCAGTGCCCAAGGTCAAAATAATTTCAGTCAGGGACTATTTTGTTGAACAGATGCAATCAGTCCGCAGAAGACGGAAGGTACAGCGTTGAAACTCTAACATTAATACAGACCTTGGACTCTTGAGCTCGTGGACTTCCATGCACCGCCCTCCTCGTCGTAGGAGCGACCCGGTCTCTACTAAATTATCTAAGAACTGCCACTTTTACCTGCCCCATTTGCCCGATTCTCCGTCTGTGAAATATAGTTCTCAAATACATTTCTATTATTGAATATTATTGATTTGGTAGCAGCGGTAGCTCATTTCTATGTTATTTTTTAAGTAATTTTTTTTTAAAAAAAATAATATCTAGAAATAGATTTTTGCAGTCTATATTTGATTTGTTTTTTAGTATTATTTTTTTTTAATAACAATGTTTTTGGTTTGCAATTCAAAATGATTTGGAGCATAGATGGGAATGATCATATTCGTTGGCTCTGATGCGACCGGATCGTTGACGTGGAGCAAGGAGCCTGACGTGGAGCCTTCATCGGACACCGTGCTGGATTCCCACCATGGGTCTCTTCGCCGGGCTGAGCTCCCCGATCTCAACAGGACCGCCCGTCGAAGCCGGGTTCCGTCCTCCACCAGGTCGAGATGCCTAGGTCGGAGCCGAGCTCAAACCCCACCAGAGGCAGACCTTTCGAGCCAGAGTCGGGCCCCATGGCCTGGAGCTGAGCTCAAGCCTCCTCCGCCACGTGGAGCCCCTTCGAGGCCGGGTCCCATGGACTGGGCACACCTCGTCCACCTCTTCCAGCTCGAGCTCGGTCAAAGCTGGGCCCCCTTGGCCCGGAGCTGAGTTCGGCCTCCCTCCGCACAGCCGAGCTACCGCGAGACGGGTCCCCTACAAGTGGGCCCCATCTTCCCAGCTCGGCCCCCAACTCAGATCGAGGCACCAACCACCGAGAGAGCAGCACGCCCCCGCCTGAAGACGGTGGTGGGCCCCCCGAGGACCGTACGACAGCACCCGCCACGTTGCCATTAATGCCCGCGGCCGCCATTCACACCAAAAAGAAAGAAAGTTCACATCAAGGCACCATGCCCTCCACCGACCTGTCGTATGACCGGAGAAAAGATCCCACCAAAGAGCACAGTTCCCGAGAGCAGCGGCACAATAGTCGAGGTCCTGCCAGGCTTCCAAAAAGGGCAAACAGAAGAAATGTCAGAGGCATGTAGAAGTTTCCCCAGCTACCCAATAAAGAAGGCATCCCGTCTACGGCACGATATCTCGTCGTACCCGTCTGACAGGATGAGAGAAACCCGAGGCAAACCAAAGTAGAAAACTCGGTCAGAGTAAGCAAAAAGGAAATAACAGCACTCATATTGCAACATAATAACATTCTCTCAACAAGAGAGGAACCAACTTTTCCAACAACACAACCACCACAAAGAGAAAGAGGAGAAGGGGGAGAGGCTAGACAGGAGGGCAAGACCACCTCGGCCACCACATCCCCCAACTCACACTCACACTCTCATACACTCCAATCACTCCTCCTAGCATGGAGCTCATCCAGAGGGGCTCGACCAGGAGGATCTGTTCCCCTGGATCGTCACTGACTTGACCATTGAAGTGCCCTCGCCGGAATCCCCGGCCCGGGTCACTGACGTTGGCTTTCTTGCAGGTCCCGAGGCACCGGAGGCATCTCCCGTAGGCGGACACGGAACACCCGACGCCACTAACAGCTACGGGCCACGGCGATATGGGTGGCAACAGATTGGCGCGCCAGGAAGGGGCGTCAGAACGACACTTGATCCAGTTCAGGCCCCGCTTAGCCAGTCCATCGGGAGGATGGTGACCACCTTGGCTAGGGGAGCGTCTCACGGCCGTGCAGAGGCATCCCCTTCCCATGGGAACCCGCATGAACCAGAGACGGAGCTACCTGCCCCGGTTCAACCGCCCCCACTGGAGACTCAGCTGACCGCACTTGCCCAGCAGATGCACACTCTCACTGCAGTAGTGCGCCAGCTCTAGCATCAGCACCAGCATCGGTCTCTGGCTACCCACCAACAGCCGGAAACCCCCGCGGCCCATGTCACGGCACCCCGCGACAGCCTGCGTTCCTTCCATGGAAGGCCTTCACAGCCGCGGGCAGTTACAGAACCTCGGGGTACCCATCAGGCTTCAATGAAGCGACGGCGGGGCACCCAAACCCCGCTAAGGTAGGAGGGGCAAAGCTCCTCGCCATGGGCGCCGTGCGTCCGCATCACCTTCCTCGCCCCTCTCAGCTGAGGAGTCCACAGACGAAGCCATCAGGCGCATGGCGGAGAAGCGCCTAGAGGAGCATGATCGCAAGCTGGCGGAGTTTGCCCACCGGCTCACCAACTTGCCTGGCTCCATTAGCGAGCCAGTGGGCTATGACGCCCGCCCCCATTCTCCTAAGAGATCCAGGCGGAGTCGATTCCCCGTCGGTTCCGCATGCCGCAGGTGGATCCTTACGACAGGACCACCGACCCCCTGGACCACCTGGAAAGTTACCGGGCCCTCATGAGGGTCCAAGGGGCCACTAACGCTCTCTTGTGCATCGCATTCCCTGCTACCCTTCAAAAGGCAGCTCGGGTATAGTTCACCCGTCTCGAGCCAGAAAGCATCAATTCCTTCACCCAGTTAGGGCAGAAGTTCGTAGCTCATTTTGACACCTGTCGAAAGATGCCATGTGAGGCAGACAGCCTCTTCTCCATCAGGCAACATGATTGTGAGCCGTTACGGGACTACGTGGCCCGCTTCAAGGCAGAACCTTGGAGATCTACAGCCTGGAGGAGCCGGTTGCAATGCTGGCTCTAAAGCGATGGCTCAGGACTTCTCGCCTGACCTACTCACTTGATAAGAAGCCCCCGAAGACCTACACCGAGCTACTCTTCCGGGCTCAGAAGTATATCCACGCTGAGGAGGCAGATCGTACGAGGCGAGAGCTCGACGGGAAGCCATTGAAGGGGCCGGCACTCGCTGAGGCGCCTGGGGTGCGAAGGCCGGGACTGCCAGCTCAGAACTCCCGACTAGCACCAAGGCCAAGGAACGCTCCCGTCTCTCAGGGGAACTTCACTTCCCTTCACACCCCAAGAACGAAGATCCTCATGGAGATCGAGGGCGAGACCTATCTGAGGCGTCCCCCGCCGTTGAAGCCATCCTTCACCTGGGATAAGATGAAGTACTGTCGCTTCCACCGTGGCCATGACCACGACACCGAGGAATGCCGCAATCTCAAGTGGGAGATTGAAGAGCTCATCAAGAGGGGCTACCTCGGAAAATATGTGGGGGGCAGAACTCGACCAGAGTCCCAAGCGCTCGTTGCTCTCCCGCCAGCTCCAGCCATCGACAACCGCCCCACCGAGAAGCCGGTGGGCATGATCTCCTGGGGAGCTGAGCGCACGTCCAAGAGGACCCGGGGGGCTGGGGACTCTGAGAATGTACTCCCCTTTATGAGGGAGGGGGAGGACATGAAGAAAAATGTAAATAATGATACTGTGGTCATTGAGATGATGATCGCAAAGCATCCTGTAAAGTGCATCATGGTAGATAGTGGAAGCTCCATGGATGTACTTTTCTACGATGCTTTCTCCAGGATGAATCTCTCTCCTACTCAGCTCAGGACTGTATATACCTCCCTTGTTGGTTTCACGGGAGACTCCGCAAGGGTGGAGGGAGAATCACTCTCCCAGTCACTGTCGGGACCCCATCTCGGTAGAGCACCGTCATGATGGCGTTCACGGTTGCCAAGCTCCCTTCACCTTACAACGTGATTCTGGGCCGACCTGGGCTTAATCTCCTCGATGCCGTCGTCTCCACCAAGAGGCTGCTCGTACAATTCCTGACCCCTTGCGGCGTGGGGAAGATGAGGGGTACACCTCAGCCAGTGCAGCACTGTTTCCAAACCCTCCCCGAGGCCCGGGTGCCCGAGGAGGGCTCCAGAGCAGACGAGCTCGACCAGAGAGCCCATGACCCCAGGGGAGGCCCGGTCGAATGCTTGCTTCCCTGCCAGCTCGGGGCTTACCAGACAAAGACCGTGCAGATTGGAGCCCAGCTGCCCGAAGAAGAGAAAGCTCCGTTGTTGGAGTTCCTGCGGGCGAATGCAGACGTATTCGCCTGGAAGGCAGCGGACATGCCAGGTATTCCCCCTGAAGTCATCACCCACAAACTTAATGTCGATCCAAAGTATAGACCGGTTCGACAGAAGAAGAGAAGCTTCGTCCCAGAAAGGCAAGCGGCCATCAATGAGGAAGTTGAGAAACTTCTAGCCGTCGGCTTTGTCCGAGAAGTACAGTAACCGAGCTGGCTGGCGAATGTGGTGATGGTGAAAAAGAATAATGGCAAGTGAAGGATCTGTGTGGACTACACCGACCTCAATAAAGCATGCCCGAAGGACAGCTTTCCTCTGCCAAGGATAGATTAGTTGGTAGATGCCACTTCAGGGCACAGGCTGCTCTCCTTCATGGATGCATCTCCAGGTATAATCAGATCCGGATGCACCCAGGGAATGAGGAGCACACTGCCTTCATCACCGATCGGGGGACATACTGCTACAGGATGATGCCCTTTGGCCTAAAGAATGCTGGGGCCACATACCAACATTTGGTCAACAAGGTCTTCAAGGACCAGATTGGCAGGAATATGCAAGTGTACGTGGATGATATGCTCGTTATGAGCAAACTGAGCTCGGACCATATTGCCGACCTCGCTAAGGCCTTTCATAGTCTCCGGAAGCACTAGATGAAGCTCAATCCAGCGAAGTGCGCCTTCGGGGTGGTGGCCGGGAAATTCCTCGGCTTCATGGTCACCTAGAGAGGTATCGAAGCAAATCCGGAGAAGGTCCAAGCAATCCTTGACATGGAGCACCCAACATCCAAGAAGCAGGTTCAACGCTTGATGGGAAGGGTCGCAGCCCTAAGCCGGTTCATCTTGAGGTCGGCTGACCGCTGCCTCCCTTTCTTCAAAGTGTTATGCAAGATGCATGACTTCACCTGGACTGCGGAGTGCAAGATGGCCTTTGAAGAGCTAAAGGAGTTCCTGACCTCCCCACCTCTGCTGTCCAGACCAGAAGAAGGAGAAGAGCTCCTTCTCTACCTGGCGGTCACACCAGGGGCCGTCAGCTCGGTCCCTGTCCGTACATACCAGGATGGATCACAGAAGTCGATATACTACACCAGCAAAATACTCCATGATGTGGAGATCAGGTATACCCGCTCTGAAAAATTTATTTTTGCACTAATAATGTCTGCTAAGCACCTCAGGCCCTATTTCCAAGCGCATCCCATCGTGGTTGTGACTGATCAGCCGCTGAGGACCATGCTAAGCCACCCGAGACTTCCAGAAAGTTGGCCAAATGGTCCCTGATGCTGAGCAAGTACATCGCATATCGACCGAGGTCATTGCAGAAAGTCCAAGTCCTAGCCGACTTCATGGTCGAATGTACAGGGCTTCCCGAGGAACCAAAGCGGATGGTCCCTGAGAGCCAAGCTGAGCCCGGCCCACCTAGGGACCCTTGGGTCCTTCACATGGACAGAGCCTCTAATTCTTGTGGGAGCGGAGCAGGCCTCATCCTCGCCAATTCAGATGGAGTGGTGACAGAGTGTGCACTTCGCTTCAAGTTCCCCGCCACAAACAACCAGGCGGAGTACGAGGCGCTCCTCGCGGGCCTGAAGGTGTCCCGCGAGCTGGGCATACAGAATCTCAAGGTTTTTATCGACTCCCAACTGGTTGCCGGACAAGTCTCCGAAGAGTACAAGGCCCGAGATCCCCAGATGATGAAGTACCTGGAGAAGGTCCGTTCGAGTGCAGTAGGCTTCCGTTACTTCCGTGATTCCCGCATCCCCCGTAAAGAAAACGCTCGTGCGGATGCACTGTCGAGGCTCGCAACCCTACTGGGCTCATCCCTGGGGTGCGCCTACGCCGAATATCTCGAGAATCCAAGCCACGAAAGCCCCGAGAAGGTGCAACAAGTAGCCCACGAGCCGAGCTGGATGGACAAGTATGTCAAGTACATCCAGGATGGCCTATTACCAGAAGACCACAGAGAAGCTGGCCTCATTAGAATGAAGGCCACCCGCTTCATCTTGATGGATGGCCAGCTCTACCGCCGATCTTATTCCTATCCCCTCCTGAAGTGCCTCAGGCCTACGGAGGCAGCCTTCGTGCTCCAGGAGATACACGAGGGCCTCTGTGGAAATCATGTAGGTGGGAGGACTCTGGCGTACAAGGCCCTTCACTAGGGATACTTCTGGGAAACGATGAGGGATGACGCCGCCGACTTCGTCAAGAAGTGTCATTCCCCCATTCAGCGCCTACCGGCTGCACCGATCTCCCAACTGTCATCTTCCTGGCCTTTCGCACAATGAGGGATGGACATCCTGGGACCATTCCCCACCGCGCCTGGGCAACGGAAGTTTCTACTAGTGGCGATCGACTACTTCACCAAATGGATCGAAGCAGAGCCGCTAGCTTGGATTATAGAGGCCAACGTTCGCCAATTCTTTAGGAAGTCCGTCATCTACCACTTCGGGCTCCCCAATTGCGTTATCACCGATAATGGACGACAGTTCGACAACCGGGAGTTCGAAGGATTCTGTGCCGAGCACGGGATCCAACACCGTTTCACCTCGGTTGCTCATCCCCAGACCAACGGCGAAGCCGAGGTGACAAATTGAACCATCCTTCAAGGACTCCGCACCAGGTTAGACCAGGCGAAAGGTAGATGGGCAGAAGAACTTCTAAGTGTCCTGTGGGCCTACCACACAACGCCCAGAACAACAACGGGCGAAACACCCTTCAATATCATTTTTGTATCTGAAGCGGTGATCCTAGTCGAGCTTGGCGTGCCCACACTTCGGGTGCAGCAGTACGACAAGGCCCATAACTTAGCACATCTCCTACTTAACCTTGATCTCCTCGAAGAGACGAGGGATAAAGCCCGGCTCTGGATGGTGGCCTATCGGCAATGAGTTGCCTGATATTACAACACGAAGGTGAAGCAGAAGATCTTCTGACCTGGCGACCTGGTGCTGCACCGGGCAAAAGCATCCCAGCCCCGGGAGAGCGGCAAACTCGCGCCGAACTGGAAGGGCCCTTTAAGGGTGGCCGAGGCCCTCTCCCAAGGGGCTTACTACCTCGAAGATTTGGATGGCACCAGATTTTCCCGGACCTGGAATGCTTGTAATCTGAGGAGATATTATCAGTGATGTAAGTGTCCCCTCCATAAGAAATAAAGATTCCTTTCCGCACAATAATTTATCTGCCTTGCAGGGAACTCAAGCCTCGAGCCTAGCTCCCCGGTGACAAAGCCCAGAGAAAAGTCCTCCAGCACGAAGACCTGGGAAGCCCCCAAGCACTCAAGCCTCGAGCCTAGCTCCTCAACGACAAAGCTTGGAGAAAAGTCCTCCGGCACGAAGACCTGGGAAGCCCCCAAAGCACTCAAGCCTCAAGCTTAGCTCCTCGACGACAAAGCCCGAAGAAAAGTCCTCCGGCATGAAGACCTGGAAAGCCCTCAGGCACTCAAGCCTCGAGCCTAGCTCCTCGGCACCAAAGCCCAGAGAAGAGTCCTCCGGCACGAAGATCTGAGCCATGCCCTCAGGACATCAAGTTCTCACGTCTTCGAGCCTGGCTCCAAGACGACAACTCCCGAGCCATGCTGCTCTCAGCCATCAACGTCCCCGAGCCGAGCTCCAAGATGCCAACCCAAGACCGGAGCTCAGATCTCCGGCCAAGGGAATCCTCTAGCCACACCGCTATCAACTGTCAAAGTCCCTAAGCCCAGCTCTAGGACGCCAACCCAAGACCGAAGCTCAGATCTCCGGCCAAGAGAATCTTCTCAGCTATCATCATCTTCGAGCCCAGCTCCAAGACACCACCTCCTGAGCCACGTCCTCAAGCAATCAAGTTTTGAAGCCCAGCTCTCCAACAAGCAAGCCGTGAGCCTAGCTCCTCGGCACCAAAGCCGAAGAAGAGTCCTCTGGTACAAAGACCTGCAAAGCCCCCAGGAACTCAAGCCACGAGCCTAGCTCCTTGGCACCAAAGCCCGTAGTAGGGTCCTCTGGCACAAAGACCTGGGAAGCCCCCAAGCACTCAAGCCCAAGATCGGAGCTTAGATCTCCGGCCAAGGGAACCTTCGAGCCAAGCAGCTCTCCAGTCAACAACGTCCCCGAGCCCAGCTCCAGGACGCCAGTCCAAGACCGAAGCTCAGATCTCCGGCCAAGGGAACCTTCAAGCCAAGTAGCTCTCCAGTCAACAACGTCCCCGAGCCCAGCTCCAGGATGCCAGCCCAAGACTGGAGCTCAGATCTCCGACCAAGGAAATCTTCGAGCCAAGCAGCTCTCCAGTCAACAACGTCCCTGAGCCCAGCTCCAGGATGCCAGCCCAAGACCGGAGCTCAAACCTCCGGCCAAGGAAACCTTCGAGTCACACAGCTCTCTGGCCAGTGCATCCCCGAGCCCGGCTCTGAGGCGATGTTCCTTGGGCCCGACTTTTGAAGATCAAGCCCCGAGCCTAGCTCCGAGGCATTCAAGATATGGGTGGCCCTCGGGCACCCGAGTCCAAAACTCCTCCCTACACCCTTCTCACATCGAAAGGAAAGAGAAGAGAGGGAAGAAGAAGAAAAGAGAACATTCACATCACAGAAAGAAGAAAGACTACGTTTATGAAGTCCATTTCTATTACTTTGAAGAAAGATGTACATCATTTTTTGGGCCTTGACAGACCAGGCAGCCCGGTTCAAAGAAAAAACAAATAACAGAAAGTACAAAAAAAAAAATAAAAGGGGCACAAGAGAAGTCCTATACTACAAGGTCGGTTCCTTGCCTGGGCGGTGCACGGCCGGGACTTTCCCTTCTTCCACCTCTGGCGTAGGGTCGCGCGCCTAAGCAGGCTCTGCTGAAGGGGTGGACTCAGCTACGACTGTCGAGGAGGCCGGCTCGACTGCCTTCTCCTGTGATGCTGCCCTGGTCGTCGCCACAATCGAGGTCGGCTCGGCAGCCACCGGGGCCACTTGCGGAAGTGACCCGACCGGAGCAGCCCCTTGCCCTCCTGCAGCCACCTTTGGAGCAGGAGCCTTCTTTCCCGGGGTCCGGAGCATGGCCAGTCGCTCCTCGGACAGGATCCCCCATAGCTGCTGGTGGCAATAGGCGAACCCCTTGGCGAAGGAGTTCGTCGCCGCCTCTTTGAAGTCTTTGATATATTCGGGGGAGGCCTTGAAGGTGGCCACCGCGTCGGCGACCCTCTTTCTCGTAGCCTTCTCTCGCTGCTGCGACTCCTCTAGCTGCTTCTGGGCGTGCTCGTGCTGCCGGGTAGCAATCGACGCCGCCTTCTTGGCAGTCTCGACGGTGCGGCTGATGGCGGCGATCCTCTCCTCCGCGGCTGCTACTTTCTTCTCGGCAGAGGTAGCCCTGTCCTTTGCCGCCTCCACCTCAGCTCGGAGCTCCTTCACTCGAGTCCTCTTCGACTCGAGCTCTCCCTCGAGCTCCTTCTTTATTCGAGCGGCATCGACGATCTTGGCCTGGAGGCCCTTAGCCTTTGAGTTGGCCTCCCGGATCTCGGCATCCTTCCAGCCCACCTTAGCCTTCAGGGACGCGAGCTCTGCCTGCTGCTCCTTGTCCCTCCTCACCCAATTACGGCAGTAGTCTCTGATGAGGATCAGTTCCCTGCACCAAAGGAAGTACATCAGTTACAGTGCTGTGCTGAAAAAGACTAAAGAGTACCGAAATAAGGGAGAAGGGACTTACGGCATACAGGTTAGCGAAGGATGAGCTGATGACGTCCCCTAGGAGCCTCCCGCTTCCCTCTCGCTTGTCGCAGGACTAGACGGAGAAGTCCATCATCCGCTCGGCAAGCACCGGGTCCTTCACCAGCGATACATTGGGCCCCAGGCGGAAATGGATTCGGCGGTAGTCCCTGTCCTGCCCCCTCGTCGGCTCGGATCCCTCGGTGGTTGGAGGCCCGTCTGGCACCGGCTGCGAGCTCGGCACCACCGGTCTGCGCTTGAGATGACGGCCTTGCTTCTCTCGACCTTCCCTCCTCGACATCAACGGCCTCCGGAGGAGGGACTTCTGTCCTGGCGGCGGCAGCAGCGGACTTGGCACGGACGACCACCTCGGGCTCGAGCGCCGGCACCAGCTCTTGCCGCCCTGAAGACTCGCGGGCGGGCTCAGCCGCCCTCTTCCGCCTCCACTCAAAAACATGTGCATCCAACCGGCCTGCACCGGCCTCGCACCATCGTCAGCTTGAGCCCTCTTCGAAGCGGGCTCGCTCGTCTCGGCTGCTTGCTCTCGCTCCTCGGTAAACGAGAGCAGCTCATCCATCAAAAACTTCATCTTTGCACCAAAAAAGACGAGGTCAGCCCCCCCCCCCCCCCCCCAAAAAAAAAAGAGAAAAAATAAAAGAAAAGTAAAGTAAGTAAGAAATGAAAGGGGGGTGGCCAAGTCGAACTCACCCGACTCCCGCGCCGAGCTGACCCCGACCTCGCGGAGATTTTGCTCCAACATCAAGATCTCAAGAGATGGGATCTCGACCGATCTGAGCAGCTCGTACAGGTCGAGGTCGGTTGCTTCGATAGAGAAGTTCCTATTAGGAGACCGATCTGGGTCGCTCCAAGCCCAGTCGATCTCATCGACCGAGGCGAAAAAGTACTTACTCTTCCATCCTTTGATGGAAGAGGGGAGCTCGAAACGGATGCCCGAGGGCGAGAAGAGAGGGACCACCACCACTCCTCAGTGGGGTGGTGTTTCAGGATGAAGAAGGCCCTGAACAAAAAAAAATAGGCAACAATTCCGTGGAAGTGGCACAGAACGATGAAGCAAAATATCGTTCTGATGGCATTAGGGACCAACTGGACAGGAACAAGTCGGTAGTTGGTCAAGAAAGAAAGGAAGAAGGGATGGACAGGAAACCGGAGGCCCCCGGCGAAGGTCTCCTCATAGAAGGTGATCCGCCGAGGGCCACTGGACGTGACCCTCTCCCCGGGATGGGGGACAGAGAGCCGGACGGACTCAGGGATGTCATATGCACCCCGGATGGCCACCAGATCCTCGGCAGAGATCATCGAAGCAATCCCTCTGGGACCTGTCGACCGAGAAGGCTCGGGCTTAGGAAGGGAAACAGGAGCAGGAGCAGGAGCAAGAAGGAGAGCCAAACAGGGAGGAGGAGAAGACCCGGGTTCCTTAATGGCTAAAGGACCTTGAGAGGGCCTCCTACTAAATTCATACCGCGCTGCCTCCATCTCCTCTTCAGAGGAAGGAGTTCTAGGCTGGGAAGGTCCAGCCTCGGCTTGGCAGGAAGGGCAGAAGTTTGGACCGAAGCGATCCATGGAGGAAGAAGAAGAAGAAAAAGGATAAGACGATGAAGGAGGACCTACGACAACCCCTAGTCGGCTAAAAAGGAGAAAAAAGAGGAGGCTAACCTGCTAAGATCCTAAGCGGATGACGACGATCGGAGTGGTGGAAGAAGGAGACTGCTGCACGACGTCAGGCACGAAGAATTCGAAAAAAAGTATGGTTCGAAAAGACTTACTCCTTTTTCTCAAAGCAACCTGCGCCCGACCGTACCGTTACGGCTTCCTCAAGAGTCTCACCACGTGTCGCTGATCAATGGGGCCAGCGCCCCCAATCCGACCGCGGTCGCTCTGGCTTCTGTGCCCGCCATAACTACTTCCCAGACATGGCCACGTGGCACCCTCGCACAGGCTCAAGGGCCCGCCGAGCAAGACACCGCCGATATCGGTCATTATTATACCAGATCTTTCCACCTTTCCATGTCAGCACTGCAATTACTCCATTCGCCCCGAGCGCCGCACAACAACGGGCCTCAGGAGTGGGGGGCAAATGATGTGACCGGATCGCTGACGTGGAGCCCTCATCGGACGCTGTGCTGGATTCCTACCATGGGCCCCTTCGCCGGGCTGAGCTCCCCAATCTCAACAGGGTCGCCTGTCGAAGCTGGGTTCCGTCCTCCGCCAGGTCGGTCCCCGCCAAGTCGGGATGCCTAGGTCGGAACCGAGCTCAAACCCCACCAGAGGCAAACCTTTCGAGCCCGATGTCGGGCCCCGTGGCTTGGAGTTGAGCTCAAGCCTCCTCCGCCACGTGGAGCCCCTTCAAGGCCGGGTCCCCTGGACTGGGCACACCTCGTCCATCTCTGCTAGCCCGAGCTCGGTCAAAGCTGGGCCCTCTTGGCCCGGAGCCGAGCTCGGCCTCCCTCTGCACAGCCGAGCCGCCACGAGGCGGGTCCCCTACAAGTGGGCCCCATCTTCCCAGCTCGGCCCCCAGCTCAGATCGAAGCACCAACCACCAAGGGAGCAGCACGCCCCCTCTTGAAGACGGTGGCGGGCCTCCCGAGGACCGTACAATAGCACCCGCCACGTCGCCATTAATGCCCGCGCCCGCCATTCATACCAGAAAGAAATGAAGCTCACATCAAGGCACCATGCCCTCTACTTACCTGCCATACGACCGGAGAAAAGACCCCACCAAGAAGCACAGTTCCCAATAGCGGCGGTACAATAGTCGATGTCCTGCTAGGCTTCCAGAAAGGGCAAACAAAAGGAATGTCAGAGGCATATAGAGTTTTCCCAGCTATCCAATAAAGAAGGCGTCCCATCTATGGCACGATATCTCGTCATACCTGTCTGACAGCACGAGAGAACCCCGAGGCAAGCCAAAGTAGAAAACTCGATCAAAGTAAGCAAAAAGGAGGTAACAGCACTCATATTGCAACATAACAACATTCTCTCAATAAGAGAGGAACCAACTTTTTCAACAACACAACCACCACAAAAAGAAAGAGGAGAAAGGGAGAGGCCAGACAGGAGGGCAAGACCACCTCGGCCACCACATCCCCTAACTCACACTTACACTCTCATACACTCCACTCACTCCTCTTAGCGTGGAGCTCATCCAGAGGAGCTCGACCAGGAGGATCTGTTTTTCTGGATCGTTATTGACTTGACCGTCGGAGTGCCCCCACTGGAATCCCCGGCCTGGGTCACTGAGTTAGCTTTCTTGCAGGTCCCAAGGGACCGGAGGCATCTCCCGCGGGTGGACGCGGAACACCCGACGCCACCAGCAACTACGGGCCATGGCGATCTGAGCGGCAACAGGCTCTAAATCAAACTTTGAGAAAAAAGTGGCTGGTTCCTATTTCTATTTCAGCGTCTAGCTATTCTTAATTTAATATTTTTTAAATATAATATTTAATTTTAAAGTAATATTAGATGTTGGAATAATTTTTTAAGTTGAGATAGCGATCATGTCGATGCAGGTCTAATTAAAAATATATTAATTTTAATTTGATTTTTTTATTATATAATTAAAAAAATTAATTGTTAATTTGATCTATATATTAAATAGATGGTTCGATATGATCCATATAATTTATTTATTAAATAAATTAAATCGAATTAAATAAATTAAGTATGTTAAATATATTAAATAAATTGGATTAGGAATGGATTAAGTAAATTTTAAATAAATTAAATGGATTAATGGTACAGACTAATTATTATATGACTTAAATAGATTAAAGATTTAAATGTGAATATAGTCTATTTAAATGAGTTAATCCATTTGTAATTTTAATATATTTATATTAAATTTAAATTTTGACGGATCAGATCGTAAATCTCCATACTTATTTTGCAGACGAGCTGCCAACCAACCAAGTTAATGGGGAGCGGCAGAATGGGATTTTAGAATTACAAATTTTTATGTGGAAGTTATCCAACACTCTCATCCCCAAAAAAAAAAAAAAAATAATAATAATAATAATAAAATAAAAAAATAAATTAAATAAATTAAATTCAGAAATTTTTCTAGAAACTATGATAGTTGATGAGAGATCAGGATCTCCCATTCTACTAGCTGGAGCCTCCCTTTATCTCAATTCTACTAGCCGAAACTAGCGACAGGTTAGGGTCTTCCACTTTACTCCCGTTCTACTAGTCGGAGCATACGACAGGTCAAGAGCTTCCTCTTTATTCCCGTTCTATAATTGGTGAGAGGTCAGGATCTCCTTCTTTATTCCCGTTCTACTAGCCAAAGCCTGCGACAGGTTAGGGTCCCTCTCTATCCCTGTTCAATTAGCTGGAGCCTACGACAGGTCAGGGTCTCCCCCTTTATTCCCGTTCTACCAGGATTTATTCCCGTTCAACTAGTCGGAGCCTGCGACAAGTCATGATCTTTCCCTATATTCTTGTTCTACTAGCCGGAGCTTGCGACAGGTCAGGATCTCCTTTTTATCCCTGTTCTATAATTAGTGAGAGGTTAGTATCTCTTTTTATCCTCGTTCTACTAGCCGAAGCCTGCAACAGATCAGGGTCCCTCTTTATCCCCGTTCTACTAGCCGGAGCCAACAACAAGTGAGAGTCTCTTCCTTTATCCCCGTTCTACTAGTCGAAGCCTGCGATGTCAGGATTTCTTCTTTATTTCTGTTCTACTAGCCAGAGCCTGCAAAATCTTAGAGGTATCATATCGGCAGGGATAGCTATACCAGAATTTATTCTCTATTATTTTTACTTTATAAAAAAAAAAATTTCAAAACAAATGATGTTATTTAGGTACGAAGAAGGGCAAGTAGACGGGATTCTTTTTCTTCTTAATTTTTATAATACGGAAAATCAAGGAAGGAATGCTGGACTCGATCCTGCCGCCCCCCCCCCCCCCCCCCCCCCCCCCCCCCGCTACTTTCCTATTAAACGCGCTCCCCTCGACCTCCTCCCGGGCCGCTCGGGAGGTTGATTCGCCGGAGAGGCAAAGGTCGCGGAGAGATGGGTCAGGAGCTCAGCTGCGCCAGATCGAGCCAGGAGCACGAGTTCTTCAGCGCTGTCCGAGCCGGCGACTTGGAGGCGGTGGAGTCCGCCCTCCGCCGGGACCCCACCCTCCCCCGCCAGGCCACCATCTACGACCGCCTCTCCCCCCTCCACATCGCCGCCGCCAATGGCCGCGTCGAGGTCCGTTTATTGCTTCCTCGAATCGATTCTATTCTCTCTTCTTTGTTTTTTTTCCCGGCCATATTTGGTGGAATCTCGGTAATTTTCCGGTTCTGATCGCTGGATTTTGGCTGCGGTTTCAGGTTCTTTCTATGTTGCTAAGACGATCTGTTATCCCCGATGTCCTAAACCGCAGTAAACAGGTGTGGAGTTAAAAAAACCTCGATCTTTTTATTACCGTTTTATGGTTTTCCTGGTTTCCATTGGTGATCTTGAAGCATAAAGGCGTGACCTTTGTGTCTGTTTCTGTGGTAAAAGACTCCCCTGATGCTGGCAGCGATGCACGGGAAGATCGCCTGCGTGCAAAAGCTCCTCCAGGCCGGAGCAAATGTATGCCGAATTTCTGTGTCGTTCCCTATTTTCCTAACTTTTCTTGTTTTTTTTCTCACTCCCTGTGAATGAAATGCTCATCTAGATTTACTTTTGCTTGTCTTAGATCTTGATGTTTGACTCGTTGCATGGAAGAACCTGCTTGCATTACGCTTCATATTACGGCCATTCGGATTGTTTGCAAGCGATTCTGTCGGCAGCTCAATCCACTTCCGTAGCTGATTCTTGGTGGGTTTCTTGTAAAACCCTCCATTCACTGTTATTTGGTGGCTTTGACAGATCAAGGTCTTGAGCTCCGAGGATTCTTCTAATTCTAATTATTCTCTTTTCATGCGCTGTTTATGTTTGCAGGGGATTTGCTCGATTTGTGAACATTAGAGATGGCCATGGGGCGACGCCTTTGCACCTTGCAGCGAGGCAGAGACGGCCTAAGTGCGTCCATATTCTTTTGGACAATGGAGGTCTTGTTTGTGCTTTGACTGGTGGATATGGGTAATTTCACGGCTTCGCATTTACCCTCTTTGGATGTGCTTGTTTTCATTGTTTGGGGTTTGGGAGGTTGTGAGAGCTGTTATCAACTAAGTAGGTATCGAATTTCAGTTGTCCAGGAAGCACTCCTCTACACTTGGCGGCCAGTGGGGGATGCTTGGATTGTGTTCGGGAATTGCTTGCATGGGGAGCTGATCGGCTTCAAAAGGATGCATCCGGGTAAAGATTCTTTCGACACCAGTTATGCCACTCAATTTGGAAAGTCTTGAGTTTGATTCCTTTTTGTGCTATCTCAGTGTTTTGATAGAATTGTAAACAACTCATCATAAAATTATCTTCGATATCTTAAATTTCGTCTTCGTTTCAAGATTTTCCGTACGCGGAGTTTTAATCAGTCTGTCTTATCATCTACTTTGTAGATCTGTATCTCTTTATGATCTTGATGCTGGCAATGTTCCTATGCTCTGTATCAAGTCTAATGTTTTAGACTACATGTTTTGCTGAACACTTAAATTTACTGAATTTGTTCCTATTATGTGATCTTTAAAAGTTATAAATTATTTCGTTAAATGTTCCTTTTCACCTTTGTCTGTCTTATTCCAATTGTGATTATCAGCGAACCTTTTCTTTAAAAATTTAATTTTCAAAAGTTTGGTAATATCTTGCTTTCATCACTAACTCACTGGTTTGAAATGATCATTTGGGCCATAGGGTTTGAATTTGGGAAGCTCTTTTAATAGATATAATCACTACTGATATGACGATGAACATTTCTTCGTTTCATTCTTCTCTTTTTTTTTCTAAATGTATGCTGATCGATATCTGCAGGAGAATACCATATGATGTTGCTTTGAAGCGAAACCATGGAGCTTCTGCAGCGCTACTAAATCCATCATCAGCAGAGCCTCTGGTCTGGCCTTCCCCATTAAAGTTCATCGGTGAGCTGGATCGAGATGCAAAAGCTCTATTAGAGGCAGCTCTGATGGAAGCTAATAGGGAAAGGGAGAAGAAGATCTTGAAGGGGACGGCATATTCCTTGCCTTCCCCTGTTCATTCAGCCGATGGAATCGATGATGACATCTCCGAGGTAGCCTACTCCACTTTCTTGTTTCAGTTCAAATCGAACAACGACCCCATTCCCTCCTTGATAGATCAGCAGCAACATGGCAAGTTTACGGTGATGCGGTAGTAAATCATGTTGGTCGACAGAACTTTCCGCTCATATATAGTGGCGGGTCTTTTGGGCTTGCGGTGATGATAGAATATACGTTGCTTCGGACTCTCGGCGAACTTATCATCCTCGTACGGTCCGAGCTTAACAATCTATGCCTTTTATTGTTGCTGGGCTGCAAGAGGAGGAGTTAGGTAAGGCTTGGTAACATCATGATACTGCTATCCAATGGTTGAGCATGCAACACCTGCAATCATGGTGGCCGTGGTGCATGACGTATGCCCCTGTGCTGGCTTCCATCAAGTTGCTATATTCTCACTCTTGACTAAAAGGAATACTTGTCATGCATTTGGGCCACCACATACAGAGGTGATGCAGATCAGGCTAAAAAGGGTAGCAGTATAATGCTTCCGAGCCCCCCAAACCCATACTCTATATTCACAATATATATATATATATATATATATATATATATATATATATATATATATATATATATATATATATATATATATATATATATATATATATAATGGTAAGTGTTTCATAATTAACTGCTGAATTCATATAATACGCTAATATACATTTAGCTACCATGATTTTAGCATCTCTTTTAATGGTGATCGATGAAGCCTGATGCTACATGATAGAGAAGTATACCAGCTGATTAGAACAATTTGATTTGATTCAGCTGATGAAATGTCCTGCAGGCAAGTGACACGGAGCTCTGCTGCATCTGCTTCGACCAAGCCTGCACCATCGAGGTCCGAGAGTGTGGGCACCAGATGTGTGCACATTGCACATTGGCTCTATGCTGCCACAAGAAGCCCAACCCCACAACCTCGTGCCCGCCGGCCCCCACCTGCCCCTTCTGCCGCAGCAACATATCCCGGCTGGTGGTGGCCAAAACCAAGGCCGAGGATGACGGAGACAATGGCAGCCCAAAGCTAAGGCGGTCGAGGAGGTCTCGGAATGTCGGTGAGGGAAGCAGCAGCTTCAAAGGCCTGTCTTCTGCTGTGGGATCATTTGGAAAGATGGGCCGTGGCTCGGGACGCAATGCTGATGGTAAAGACGTGGTGGACAAGCCTTGACACGCCCCAATTCACGGCAGGTGAACAATTTTGAGGAATCCTTGGAGCGGTCCATTGCTTGTATTGTAGATTCTCTCCTTCTGAAAGACACAAGGAGAAATCCGATGAGCAGTCCCTTGTGCGGAATTTGGGTCGGTCGTCGAGTACTACCACCAGCAAGGACCGTACACTGCAGTAGTGCTTTTGGTAAGGCTGGTTATCCTCGCCTTTGCTGATGGGAGATTGTAGATGTAATTATTATGACTGGTGCCCATTCTGGGAACTAAAGTGGTTGTTGTTGAATCATCATGGATCACCACCACAATCCAACCAGGATTCTTTGAAGGGTGGAGAAGTTGTGGGGTTGCCTGTCTACTTGTGTAGCATCAGAGATGGTACAAACGAACGATTCATTTTAAATGGCCTTTGGCTGTCAGCTACTACGTGACTGCAATATAATTGAGCTCGGAGATTTGGCTTTACTCTTATCGATCAGGAGGAAGCAAAATTTTTCATAAGCTATTCAGCTCCATCTCTTAAAAGAATTTTAAAAAATCTTGAAATTTGGACTTAGATTTCATTTTCTTTTACCGGTGGAACTTATAAAATCAAGATACCCAGCTTTTATTTATAATATTAATATCATTGTTGCATAATTTATTAATTTTGGACTAAAATTGTCTTTTAATTTCAAGAGGATATACTTTTCCAAAATAGATGACCGGTAAAAATAAATTTTAAAAAGCAAAAATTCTATTGAATGTAGATGTTGACTTATATAGAAGCTTTATCCCTTACCGCTTCATTAAATTTTTCTTGGATTAAAAGATAGATTAAGTTATTTTTTTTCTAAAAACAAAATTTTTGGCTCAACCAACCTATTTAATATCTAAATGATAAAATTTAGACTTGATCATTAAAAGCATCGCCCCCTTTAGGGATGGTATCTCACCGTAGATTTTTTTTTTTTTTTTTTAAAAAAAACATTTTAATTGGACATTATATTGAAAGTTTAGTTCATGACTCGAGTTTTTAATGCGATGGATTTTGCTTTTGAATCATGTTTAGTCCTATCTATAATGACCAAAATGATCCATATTAAATTTAATAATTTTTTAGTTCTGCATGGCTTTTGTTTGGCTTTTTTTGACTTGGCTCATAAGGCAAAGTTTATTTTCTAAAGTTTGCTGTTGAGGTTGTTGGATCGTGGGATCCCTTTGATGATGTGGGCTCAAGGGCATCATCATATGCGAGAGAGAGGGGCTCTTGGTATTGGGTCATGAGATGGGCCGCTGTGGGGTCCAGTTGCCGTGTGAAGGAAGGGTAAACATTGAACTAATAAAGGTGGAAATGGCAATTGTTAAGCTCTCTCTATCACGTTGATGTTGTTTTGTAGTGGAATCCGTTTGAAATCGAAGCAAGATAGCATATAGAGTGGGGAATAAAGGAGGGAGATCACAAGAGTCTCTTGTCCGGGTGCATTCCTTTTTCCCAGCAAAAGCCGTCAAAATATCTACTTCATCGTTCAACCCTCACAAGTCTCTTGTTGAAGCAAAGCAGTCGAAGTTGACGAAGTAGTGACATCACGTGAAGATCTTGAAGGACAAGTCAAATGCTTAATACTGTAACTAAGAGCCAAATACACGGATGATCAACTCTTCTATTTCATTCTTAAGAAGTATCATGGAGGGCAATCCATTGATGTTGGCATTTGGTTCCACTTGCAGGTTTTTTTTTTTTTGATTATTTTTTTTCATCTAATGTATTTTGTTCCACTTGAAGGGTTGATTATTGTATTTTCATCTAATGTATGTAGCATGATGGTGGTAAGGCTGTTCATGGGTAAACCAAAATGTCATCTTGATCCGAACAAGGATCTTAAAGTGCACCGAGCACCGAGTATTGTTGTCTCCATGGTGGAAATAAAGTTTTCGTTAACCAAACATCTACACGTAGTCTAGATATGTCCTGATGAATAAAACTTAAATTAACTGACGCGAGTTACCGGAAATTCCTACAATTTGGGCAGCTCTACCCTCATCCAATTTGCCTATGGTGGTAGATTTTGTTTGAAAAGAAAAATTATTTACTGAGATATTTTGGAGTGCCAAAGAAATTGTTAGAACCAAGTTGTATGAATTTTTTAAAGCCTGATTATATGATTTAATTTTGCATACTCATAAATTCTAGACTTCTATTCAATTCGCCATGTAGGTCCGAACCTTTTCTAGTTTCTCTTTTGACCAATTAAAATATCATGTTTATTCAAATTACCAATGCATCAAACACCTGAAAGCTTTCAAAAATTAAGCAATAAAAGGTGCTGCATGCCCCTACGTGTAACGCAAAATCCAAAGCCGAAGGTTTGCGATCCAAAAATCTCCCCCGAAAAAGAAAAAAAAAAAAAGAAAAAAAAAAAAGAAAAGAAAGAAACAAAGCTTAGATGAATTTTGCAAAATGTCTGCTTCTAGTCTCGGTCATTGCGGATCGGTGGCAACGCAGCTGGGGAAACCCGTGACCTCAGGACGTGAAATCGGCTGGTGTCGGCCACAAGTGGGTCCAAAGACCAAGGCCGCGTGCGTCCACTTCAGCTTTGTTTTGGTACCGTTGTTCCCCGGGACGAACGCACCCATTATGAATTACGCCTGTACGAATGCTACGGACCCGGAAAAGAAAAGTAGACTATGCTGCTCGACAGGCCTCTCACAGTAAGGATGGGTCCCATCGAGCTTGGTGGTGCTTTTTGAGGGAGTCTCCGATGCTTGGGCGCCCGTGTGGCCTATGCAGGACACTACCGTACGATAAATATACGAATACGCACCAAACAAGTCTGGCCTATCACCGATAACAATAAGTAGGGAAGGGAAGGTAACGAATCGGGTTTGAATCGGATCATCTAAAATTTATGTTTATTCTATCAAAAAAAATTTATCCCATATTTATTTCATATCCATTTTAGGTCGGATCGGATCGGGTTAAAAAAATATCGGATCGAGACCGGGTCGGGGTCGGGGTCGGGTATTTCTGCGTAGATAAAACTGGATCGGGTATTTTTATTTGGATCGGATCGGATCAGGTATTTTAATTTGGATCGGGTCGGGTATTTTTAATTGGGACGGATCGGGTATTTGAACCTCAGACCTCAGTACCAGTTAATTTAAAATTGAGAAATAACACTATCACTGCAGTAGACATGAATTAAAACTAAAAGTTTCAGGTGCTGTGACCTATAGTAAACTACAAGAATCAAGCAATTTTAATGAGCTTCACCTACAATTACAGAAAACTGCAGTGGTTCACTAAATATTTCACACAATGCGATATGTAAGAAGGAATGGATCAAAGACTCAAAGTTAGTAGTATATAAATCAATGGAGGGGAATAAGAGATGGAAACAGGACAATTCTCAGGGTACAAATAAGAGGATTTTGTAAATTAGTGCATCACACAATAGAAGGTTTGTACCACAGTTCTTTCCTAGTGATAACAAAGTAGCTGCATTGGTCAACAGACTTTTCAGTGTCAAAGACCAAAGCGATCAACAATCATCTCTGACAGCATATTAACAAAGCTTTCAAGTTCCCAAATTATTCATTTAGGAAGAAGGTTCAAATTTAAGCAGACAAAAATGTTATACAATAGAAGGCCTCATGGTGGTTAGACATGCGACATATGCTACTAATCCATGATAAATTTGGATGTCCTTCCATTAGATATATGATAGTTCTCACTGTGCAGATTTCTTCACTCAAAATTATTGCTATAGCATCATTCAACATATGATCTCTTGCTCATTCAAGACTGGTTTGAGCCATGCTAAACCCAACAAAGCATGCAGCCTTGAGAAATCCTGCTAAGATGATATGTCTTTCTTATCTTTAAAATCTAAATGTCCAGCAGTTGCCAGCAATATGATCCATAGCTACATAAAGCTTATAAGAAAAATACTCCCTTATCTCTCTTGCAAAGGTTCGGTTTAACTTTCCACTACAGTATACTGATTTGCTCTCAGCAGTATAACTTACGGTAGTAATTCTTAAAACAGACCACTGTTCCATGGTGAAACACAATCAAATTCATTTTGTTATGATGACATGTAATGCATGGATCCTTCAATTATTTTCAACCAAAGTCAATCAAAAGTTGAGCAAATTTCTTCATACAATTTGTAAATTAATTTCTTTCTCGAACTCTTGTGATTAACCACCACATAGTAATCTATGTGGCAAAACTAATTGGACTGGCCTGTTCAGGTCATTCAGCAACATCAATGATTGAGGGAGCAATGAAAACAAGAGAAGTAGTAAATAATACAGCTAGGGAATGGTTGAGAACTTTTCAAGTCAGGCATCTTAGAATGCTTAGATAATACCAATTGTATAAACATTTATCACAACAGTACAAGTTATCAAACAAAAGAAAAGAAATAAAGAATAGCACTTCTAAAATTATCAAGAAATCAGCAGCTAAGTTTGAAGGTAAAAATTTGATGATGTCTTAATTAGAACGATAAGTACACACCTGATGTCCTATAAAATCGCAGTCTGTTAACAATTTACAAGATAGCAGACATTTGTACTGGCAAAGCTTTATGCAGTGGCAGGTGACAGAGAACCTGGGTAAAAACAAAATTATAGCTGAGGAACCGTACCATATAAAAAATAACAAAAATATGCCACCAATAAAAGTAAGAACCTTAAAAATGACAAGAAGCACAGTTGTTTGTTCTTCATGGGCTGCTTGGCTCAACCATGTTGCTAGAATGGTAAGACTGCCTTTAGTTAAAAACCTAAATGTCAAAGGACACCTAAGATCGGTTAAATGATCTTTAAATACTGTCAGCTCAAGCTTTCAAAAAGGGCATGGAACCAGGCATAATCAACCAGATTTAGGATATTACAAATCCTGCATTCAACCAGGCATAATCATATAACAACTTATAACCAGATCAACATATAAATTACAGATAAAAAGATTAAAAAATACTGAAATTAACTGATTGCCATGCACATAAAATAGCATTTTTAAATTCTTCACAACAAAACATTATACTTAAAGGCAAGTCCCATAACAAAATATAAAAACACTAAAAATACATAACAAAAAGAGTAATAGAAACAACACAAATGTGTTATTTCCTAGAAAACAAGTGCTTGTATAAAAACTTCTTCACTTTGTCAATCTTTCTCATGATCCATCTCCAAATCTTCTTCTTCGTTATCATCATAATCGTCAAGAATTGTCTGAATTGTGCTGCCTTGTAATGGTACAGATGAGCCTAAACAAATATAAAAAAGAAAAAATAAGCACCATGATTCAATAATGTATAAAGTATAACATATACCATAAATAACAAAATAAATTTAATGAATGAACAAGTATTCTACTTATCTTTAAGTTCAGTCCATAACCAATTTTGTGCACACATCAATACCTCCAATGTTTTGGACTGAAGTCTACTGCGGTGCGGGCTCAACAATCTGCCACTTATGCTAAAAGCTGACTCTGAAGCAACTGTTGATACAGGAATAGCTAGAATATCCCTGGCAATCAACCGCAAAGTAGGATACTTGATTCCCTGATTTTTTCACCATGCTAAAATATCAAAATCTACAGTCCTTGGAAGCATACCATCCTCAATATAGTGATCCAACTCTACTTTCACATTCTCAACCTTGTTGTCACTACTAACAAATAAATCAAAACCAGAAAGGAAGTCATTTTTCTTTGATTGAGTAGCCTCTATCATAGCAGATGAAGCACCTGAAGAGCGAGCATTAGGAACCATTCTATTATACTCATTAAGCAATTCATAGCAAATATTCTTAATCCTTGCAATTTCATCATAAGCTCTATCGCCATAGATTTGAGTGAACATCCACTCTAACAACTTGAGCTTATATCTTGGATCTAAGATAGCTGCGATTTCCATAATACCATGAATTACATTCCAATAATTGTTAAACTTGTATAACATACTTGATGCCATATTTCTAATAACCTCATTTGAAGAATCAAGCCATGTAATTAATGCTATTTTCGGCTCACATACCTTTGTAAAATAAGTGTTAACTGTAGGATAAGTAGTCCCAGAAAATATCTCGGTCTCATTATAAAATAACTCTAACTTTCCACAAATCTCTTTTGCTACCTCCCACTCTTTTTCACTTAGCATGCAGGTATAAGATGAATCACATTGTTTCAGTCTAAAAAATACATCTTTATACACTAATGCAGTAGAAAGCATCAAATATGTAGAGTTCCACCGAGTTTTGCAATCAAGAACCAACTCTTTGGTATATGTAATACGCAATTGCCTCAAAACTTCTTCAAATTTCTACCTTCTCTTTGTTGATCCAGTCCAAAACACTACACTATCACGTATCTTCTCAATACAATCTTCAATAATTACTAAACCATCTTGAACAATTAAATTTAATATATGTTCCGCACAACGCATATGCATAAGTGAACCATGCAATATAAGGGAACTACTTTGAAGTTTTTCCAAGAGAATTTTGATCATGGCATCATTAGTACTACAATTATCAACAGTCAACGTAGACAACTTTCTATCAAGATTCCATTCTAATAAGCAGTCAAGAAGTACATCTGAAAGAACTTCTTTTGTATGTGGAGAAGGAACATAGATAAACCTATAAAAAATAATATAAAAAAATATTAAAATATAGCTTAAATGAAATTGCATATATGTAAATGCAAATTATATTTTAAAAGAGAAATGTACCTTAAAATCCGATTTTGTAATATCCAAGAATCATCAATGAAGTGTGCTGTGACCACCATGAAACCTCTCTTTCTGTTGCTTGAAGTCCACATATCAGTTGTGATGGCAACTCTACTTTGAATATCTTCCAATGATGCTAATACCTTTGACTTCTCATAATCATAAATTTTGAAAACATCTCTCTTGATTGTGTTTCTAGAAACCATCTTAAATAATGGTTGGAGAGAATATGAATATCTTCTAAACCCAATGTAGTCAACTACACTGAGAGGGAACTCATGCAAGATGATCATATTTGCAAGCTCCTTTCTAGTTGCATCTTGATCAAAATGATAACTACTCAAGCCCTCTTTACCTTCCACCTTATCTTGCCCACTCACCAAAAGTTTTTGCTTCATATCCTTGATACTTCTATATTTTAACCCCGGACATCTTTTCAAATGTTCATGCAAATGAGATGTTCCTTATTTGCTCGCTCCTAAAAGATATTTTTTACAATGACTGCATTGTGCTTTGTCTTTCCCATCAACTTTTGCCTTCTTAAAATGATTCCATACATCAGATGTTAACTTTCTTTTTCTATTTTCTTCAATATCAACAATATCATAAGGAGGATCATTGCTACTCGGTGTAGAAGTGCTATTTTTTTGTGATTCTGCAGCCGTATCAACTAAGAGAGGTTGGCTACTGCTCCCAATTGGTGATGGAAGGGAACAACTATTTTCTTGTGAAGACATTTTGGATCTAAACAATTCATACTTGAAAAGTATCAGCACTCTTAAAAAACTATAAGACAAATTTTATTCTACACAAAGTAATCTGCAGAGCTTTTGACCAAACTAAAAGCATGCAACGTTAGATTATATATTCACTGTTATAGTTAGATTATATTTTTATTAATTTTCTTATTTCTCAGCATTGAAGTAAGGAATCCATTAATCATACAACTGATAGAGGAACAATATTAATTAATGAAAATTAAAGATTTGGTTTAAGTTTTACCTACAGTGCTTCTTTTGTCCTGAAAATTTGACTCGGAGATGTGATTACGTGAACTCGAAGTCGAAAGAGAGGAGAGGGCAAAGGGGCAAGGGGCAAAGGCCGCCGAGGGCTCGAAGTCGAAGAAGAGGAGAGGGCGGAGGGCCGATGGCGCTGTCTACAACTGGCCGAGGGAGCGAGAGCAAGGGGGCAAGGGCCACCGTCTGCAACTGCCCGAGGGAGCGAGAGCAAGGGCTGCCGTCTGTGATTGGCCGAGGGAGAGGCGAGGGCGGAGGGCCGACGGTGCCGTTTGTGACTGGCTGAGGGAGGGAGCGAGAGCAAGATGGCAGAGGGCCACCGTTTGCAATTGGCCGAGGGAGAGGTGAGGGCGGAGGGCCGACGGCACTGTCTTCGACTGGCCGAGGGAGAGGCAAGGGCGGAAGGCGGAAGGCCGACGGCGCTCCGAGGGAACGAGGGCTCAAAGAAATTAAGGATTGGCGGATTGCTGGATTAGGAAGGGAAAGGACGCTCGAAGTAGAAGCCGGATGGAAAACGAACGGACCGGAAGAATCGAAGAACGGTTCAAATCTGAGATTTTATGTATCTCAGTATCTGCGTCTTCTACAATTCTGCGAGACTGCGATGTGGAAAGGGAAAGGCCGAAACATCGTAGACCGGACCAAGTCACCGAGCTTTGTTCTGACTTTTGCAAAAAAAAAATTAAAAAAATTAAATATATAATTATATTATATATATAATCGGGTCGGATTCGGGAAGGGGCATATCATTACCCGTACCCAACCCGAACATGTTTCGGGTTTTATATATAAAATCCATACCCGGCCCATATATAAATGGATCGGGTAAAACCCGCCCCATTCGGGTAGGATCGGATCGGATATCCATCGGGTCGATAAAAATTGCCATCCCTAACTGTACCAGAAAGTAATATTAGAGAAGCATCAATATATACAGCTGCTGATGACAGGGTGCATGTCGATAATCAACTTTTTAGTGAGAATGATGATGAAAGTGAACATAATTTAGCTGACGAAGGTGACGAGGCCAGTACTTCACATCTAGTACGAAGTCTAGAGGATACCACTGTTCCAAATTATTCTACATTTGAAGCTCCATCTAGAACATCTATCCAGATTGATTGGAATGCTGCAAATATGTCAATGTATTCTTCAATGCAGGAACAACATGTTATATGACAAAGGAATGAGGAGTTACGTAAAGGACTCCGCTTTATAGATAAGGCAAAATTGCAGACTGCAGTAAAATAATATTCTGTTAAAAGACATCATGAATTCAAGGTTATTGAATCAAATCCAAATCTATGGCATGTCAAATGTAAGAGCAGAGATTCTGGCTGTCAGTGGATGCTGAGAGGTATTAAACGGTATAATTTTTTTGAGATCTCACGATATACCAGTCCTCATACATGCCTATCTGCAATGATGTCTCAAGATCATTCTGGTTTGGACTCCACTTTAATTGCTAATAAAATTCGGGACCTGGTTAAAGAAATTCCTACCATTGCTATTGCTGGACTTGGTGTAGTCATAAAGAACAAATACAACTATACACCAAGTTATAGAAAATTATGGGATGCCAAACAGAAGGCGATAGCGATGCTGTTCGGAGATTGGGATATGTCATATCAATTGCTTCCGAAATGGTTGCATGTTGTACAAACATTTAATCCGGGCACCTGGGTGAAGTTTATCAGCAGTCCAACTAGTATACCAAATTGTGCCCAGTTTGATCGTGTATTCTGGGCCTATGCACCCTCGATTGAAGGGTTTAAGCATTGTCGTCCGGTCATAAGTATCGATGCTACTTTCATGTATGGAAAGTATGAGGAGAAGTTGTTGATTGCAATTGCTATTAATGAAAATAATTAGATCTTTTCACTTGCATTTGGTATTGTCGATGAAGAGTCAGCGGACACCTGGGGTTAGTTCTTAGCTTGTATCAGAAATTTTGTTACAACACGTCAGGAAATTTGTCTAATTTTTGATCGACATGCTGGTATACTTGCTGCAGTATAGAATGAGTATCTGGGTTGGCAGCCACCGCATGCTTATCATGTATATTGCCTATATCACGTGGCAAGTAACTTTAATTCAAGATTTCGTGATCCCAAACTAAGAGATGTGATGAAAAGAGCTGGAATGCAAACGCAGCCTAGAAAATTTCAGAAATACATGAGGAATATTGAGAAATTTAACCCAGAAGCTGTTCAGTGGTTGAATGAAATTCCTTTAGCAAAATGGACACGTTCACATGATGACGGATGATGGTATGGGATGATGACAACTAATATATCCGAGTGATTCAATGAAGTTCTGAAAAATGCTCGATTTCTTCCCATAACAGCGTTGTTACAGTTGACTTTCTTTCAGCTTGTGTCATATTTTGAAGGCTGACGTGTCCAAGCAACAGAGGCAATGGACAGAAATGAAAGGTTTACTCCTTTTGTTACGTAACATGTCATCTCCAACCAAGCCAAAGCGACATCGCATACCATTACACGATTTGATAGAGCAACTGGCTTGTTCCAAGTCCAAACTGCTAGACGTGGACCGAACATGAACATGGGTGATAATACACAGGTATTTACGATCTTTATGTATCATTGAAAATATGTTATTAGGTTGTGTATATGCTGAATTATAATTTTTGATGCTATAGGTTATTCATCTTTCCCAGCAGGCATGTACATGTAAGAAATGGCAATGTTTTCATTTACCTTGTTCTCACGTCATGGCTGCTTGTGCACATGTTGCCATTGATTTTAAAATATACATTGATCAGTGCTATTCATTACACGATTATCATCAAACTTATGTGCCATAATTTCAACCAATTCTTCATGAAGAATATTGGTCTCAGCAAAATGAACACGGTATCATTATACCTGATGTAAATAGACTGCGATAGAAAGGTAGGCCACGATCCACGAGGATCATAAATGATATGGATATAAGAGAAGCCGGCAACAAACGCAAGTGTACAATCTGTAAAGAAGAAGGGCATGATAGTCGATCATGTCCAAGGCTTTTACAAGCAGATTAGTTAAATTATATCAGTCATATTTTACAGATGTTTTAATATATGGATTGTAATATATTAGGCTAATCTTGTCATTGCTTTGTATTTTATTTGATGGATTGTAATATATTGATATGTTTTATTATCTAATGTTTATAGCTTGTATATGGATTGATGTCTTTACTATGCATTAAATGGGCTTTGTGATTGATTTTCTTTGAGTTATCATAGTTATGGATCCTGGTCCTTCTGATAGTAGTGTACTACACAGTCAACCTTCACATAGATCATCTTTGGTCTGGGAGGGACAGGATGTTTTTTTGCACTGTCGACGTCGAGAGATGGTTATGCGCAGATCGATATCGCTCGATCGTCGTATTTTGCCATTGCTGATGCAATCCGGATTCTATGGTCTAGCACATTTTGGATTTATTAGATTGGACTGGCATTTGATCATTGCTCTCGTCGAGCGGTGGCGTCCAGAGACGCATACTTTTCATTTTCCCCATGGAGAGGCTACCATCACCCTACAGGATGTTGCTGTTCAGCTAGGTTTGCTAGTAGATGGTCTACCAGTGACGGGTAGTACACGGGTAGACTGGAGGCAGCTTTGTCTTGAGTTATTAGGGGTCATCCCATAGGATGATAGATTGCATTGATCATGACTGAGCTTGGTCTGGCTTATCGAGCACTTCCAGGATTTAGCATTCGATGCGGACGAGACAGCCATTCAGTGCTATGCTCGAGCATATATTTTACAGTTGATGGGTGGGTGCCTTTTTATGGATAAATCTGGGAACAACATGCATCTATTATTTCTATCTTTATTAACGGATTTCGAGACGGCTGGACAGTATAGTTGGGGTAGCGCTGGACTCGCTTGGTTGTATAGAGAGATGTGCAGGGCGAGCCACAGAGATGTTACTAATATTGCTGGTCCGCTGTTGCTACTACAACTATGGGCATGGGATAGAGTTCCGATTCTTGCACCCCACAGATTACTTCGACAGGCTCCAGATCCGATGATCGATTTTGATGATGATGGAGCCAGTTTACCACAGGGACCATAAGGGATGAGGTGAGTTTAGAATTTACATAATATTTTTATGCCGTGTATGATATATACTATTTTATTTAATTAATTTAATTAATTTATTTTGTAGATGGAGAGATCTTTTTTCTGTCACACAGGTACCTATGCATGTGGTCTCTTCGTATCATTATTTACTCGATCGACTGCGACCCGACGAGGTAATGAATATTGAATTTTTGGTAATGATTGACTTATTTTATTTGTTCTTGTTTAATAAATTATGCTTTAAATTATTTATAAACAGGTCATATGGCAGCCATATACTGTCGCTATGATTGCACAGTTACCAGACTACTGTCTACAGGGTCAGGAGATCTGGTGTAGTAGAGTGCCACTAGTATTTTTTATATAGTAGAGTGGCATTTACTCGATAGAGTGATGCGCCAGTTCGGGATACGACAGGTCATGCCAGATCGGTTTGATACGTTGTCTGCACTACATCGTATTGATATGAGAGAACGATCTGATCAGGATTGGTCCACCGTTCATCGGGATTATATACAATTATGGATGAGTCGTCATGACTATATTATACATGGTGATCCATTCGATGGTACCATGGATTATCACGATCCTTATATGCAGTGGTATCGTAGGATCACTCATCGATTCATCAGTTACAATGGTGCAGTATATGATTACATGGTAAGTAATTTAAATTTTATTATTTAAATTATAATATACGTTTAAATTTTGTCAAACTAATTATTTTTTTTATTTACAGGGTAGTAGTTTTGCGATGATACTTGAGCGTGCGACGACCTCCCCGGATATACAGAATATATGTCATTCTGCCCTCCATACTCTTGGCGAGCATGCACGGATTCCATTACGTGAGTTTTATCAGGAGGGAGACAGGGAGGACGAGACTTCTTCGCCTTATTATCCATATGCATCTTCATCCGGAGCACCTCCGTCAGCTCATCACAGACGAGGTACGAGACGAGATAGCATTGTTCCACATCCGATGCACGAGTTCACATCTACTGAGGATGTGGCAGCACATTTTGATTATATTACTGCACCGGATTTCATGGGCTGGCAGCATGATTATTTCGGACATGGAGCATCGTCGTCACATCATGTATCTGCACAGCAGGCATCACATAATGTAGAGCATGCTGCATATCAGGCATCACACGATATAGAGCATGAGACAGAGCAGCATCAGCCACCTCCGATCCGTCGTCGTATACAACCTGCACGCACTAGGAGACGGCCACCATGTGGGACCGAATAGTCGTTTATTTTAGAATTTATTGTAATTCATGTTTTCTTGTTAATTTTAAAACATTGTGTTTTTAATATATGTGCTGTGGTCCAAAATATATAAGAATTATTTATATAAATGTTTATTTATATATGTGTTTATATATGTTCTGGCCTAAAATAGATAAGAATCATTTATTTACTTAACTAAATTTAAAAAAAATATAAATTATAAAATTCAAATTATGAAAATAATAAAAAATTTATTTTCCATCGATTCTGTCATCTATTCAGTTCTCAGTCCTTCATCGTTTCGATCGCCAGTCCGACTACCAGGATCGATCATCGGTTCACTTACTGGTCTTGCTACTGATTCGATCATCCGTCCACCTACTGATCCGATCATCGGTCCACAAATCGATCTTAAAATGATAAGAATCATTTATTTGCTCAAGTAAATTAAAAAATATATAAAATATAAAATTAAATTTATGAAAATAAAAAATTATTTTAGGATTTATTAAAATTCATGATTTCTCGTTAATTTTTAAATTTTTTTATTAAATTTTAATTAAAAGAATATTATTTGGTGAAATCGTAGATATAATCGATAATTTATCATTATTTTATTTTATAAAAAATATAAAATTTTAATAATTTTTTAATAAATTTTATTTTTTAAATTTTTAATGTAATTTGGTAAATAATATATTTAAAATATTTTAATTTAATATATTAATTATTTAATAATAATAATAATAATTTTTTTTCTTTTTTCAGTAAAATCGTGGAAGGATCCGACCCTCGGTCCTATCATCGTCCCGATTGCCAGTCCGGCTACCACCAGGATCCGATCATCGGTTTACCTACCGGTCCTGCTACCAGTCTGACCATCGGTCCACCTATCGGTCAGACCATCGATCCACATATCGGTCTTGCAATTTTTTTATTAATTTTTATTTTTTATAAAATTTTGATATATTCATGTATTATATACAGTTATTCACGGGTTAATTTTTTTTATTTTTTCAAAAAAAATTATTTAAATAAATTTTTTTTAATATAATAAATCAATATTTTAAAATTAAAAATATCTTCCCTTTCAATAATTTTTTTTATGCGATTTATCAAGAATTCGTCTTTTGAAAAGACGAATTCAGTTTAATTGACTTTGTCTTTGTGAAAGACGAATTCAATTAAATTGAATTCGTCTTTTCGACAGACGAATTTGTCCACATCAGCCCCCCCATCTAGTTCGGTAAATAAATTTTGAATCATCTATTTTCGTAATTTTTTTAAAAAGGTATTATTTTAAAAAAAAATTCAAGGACATGCTCTGCTTGGAGGACTAATGCTGGGGTTTTTTTTAAAATAATATTTTTAAAAATATAATTACCAGAATAGGTGAGAGAAAGCATATTTACTAAACTAGATGATTTAGGTGGGCGCGCATATGAAATCATCTTTGAAACTGATGAATTGAAAATGAATTTATCTTTCGGAAAGATGAATTTTATTTAACTGAATTTGTCTTCCCAAAAAATGAATTCTGATCCGGCATGTCCGTCTTTCCAAAAGACTTAGCAGATAAAATAAATTCTTCCACCAAATGAATGGAGAACAAAAATAGGATTTTTAATTTTAAATAAATAATATATTAAATTTAAAATTTAAAAAATATTGATTTTATTAAATTATATTAAAAATTAAAAAATATTAAAATTATTTAAAAAATTAGTAAAAAATTTAAATTAATAATTTTTTATAAAAAAATATAATGAGAAATCATGGGTTGTATCCACCGGTCCGACCGTTGTTCCTGTCATCGGTCCGGCTACCCGTCTGACTGCCAGTCCTGCCACCAAGGTCCGGTCACCATTCCGACCCCCAGTCCTGCCACCGATCCGGCCATCAGGGTCCGGTCACCCATCCTGCCACCGTTCTAGCCCCCAATACTGTCATCGGTCTGACCGTCGATCTGCCTGCCAGGGTCCAACCACTGTCTGGCCGTCGGTCATGCCACCGGTCCAGCCCAGTCCTGCCACAGATTTGATCGCCGGTGAGGCTGTTAGGGTCCTGCCACCGATCCTGAGTAAGGGATCGGACTGACACCGAGCTATCGACCGAACTGGTACCGGGCTGGCGATCTGATAATTTACCTATCGAGCCGGTGCCAGTCCAACAATCAACTTGGTCTAATCTAGTCGCCAGTCCGGTCACCAGGTCGATACTAGTCCAATTGCCAGTTCGATCGGTATCAGTACCCAATCATATCAGTGATTAGACCGGTGGCCGGACCGGTAATCGGACTGGTGGCCGGACTGGTGACCGAATTGGATTGGATAGACGCGCGTTTTTTTATTTTTTTTGTCAACTTTTTTTCTCCACTTATTTTTTCTCCACTTATTATGAATTTATTTATATATATTTTAATTTTTAATTTTTTTTATTTTAAAAATGGAGGTATAGGAATAAGATAAAGTTCCATGTGTGCATGCGGCTTCACACGTAACTTTTTTTTTTATTTTTTAAATTCTTTTAAAATTTAAAATTTTATTATATTATTTTAAGTATTTTTAATGTTATTATATTATTTTAAATATTTTAAATATTATAAATTTATTATGTTATTTTAAATATTTTTAATTTTATTGTATTATTTTAAATATTTTATTTTATTTTTTTAAATATTGTTATTTATTTTTTAAAATTTTATTAAAAAAGAGTATTTATGGGTGCACATTTAATGATGCATTTAATGGTGCATTTAAGTTTTTGATTTAATTTCCTAAATATCTTTTTTTTAAAAAAATTCAACTCAACTAAAAATAGCATTTTCGAAATTAAATCAAACATTATGGATGGTATTTTAGTAATTAAATCAAACATTATGAAAGGCATTCTGGAAATTAAAATTTTATTATGGATGGCATTTTTGATTTAATTTCTAGAAATGTCCTTCCTAATATTTGATTTAATTACGAAAATGCCATTCATAATGTTTGATTTAATTTTGAAAATGCCATTCTTAGTTGAGTTGAATTTTTGTTTAAAAAGGATATTTATGGAATTAAATCAAAAATCTAAATACTCCATTAAATGCAGCATTAAATGCATGCACTCATAAATACTTTTTTTTGAATTAAATTTTAATATAATAAATTTTTAAAAAATAAATAATAAAATTTAAAATAATATAATAAAATTAAAAAAAATTAAAATAACATAATAAATTTTTAATATATAAAATATTTAAAATAATATAATAAAATTAAAAATATTTAGAATAATATAATATAATCTAAAATTTTAAAAGAATTTTAAAAAATATAAAAAAAGTTATGGATGAAGCTGCATGCACACGTGGAACTTTATCTTATTCCAGCACCTTCATTTTTAAAATAAAAAAATTAAAATTAAAATATATATAAATAAAGTCATAATAAGTGGAGAAAAAAAGGTGGAGAAAAAAGTTGATAAAAAAAAATAAAAAAAACCCATGTCTATCTAATCCAGTTCGGTCACCAGTCCGATCACCGGTCCGATCACTGATTTGATTGGGTATTGATACCGATCGAACTGGCAACCGGACTAATATTGGCTTGGTGACTGGACTGGTGGCAGATTAGCACCCGGTTGATGGTCGGACTGGCACCGGCTCGATAGGTAAATTATCTGGTCGCCAGCCCGGTACCAGTTCGGTCGATAGCCTGGTATCAGTCCGATCTCTTGCTCAGGATCGATGGCAGGACCCTGACGGCTTGACTAGCGATCGGATCTGTGGCAGGACTGGCCTGGACCAGTGGCAGGGCCAACGGCCGGATCGACGGTCAGATCGATGACAGGATTGGGGACCAGACCGATGGCAGGATGGGCGGCTGGACCCTGGTGGCCGGATCGGTGGCAGGACTTGGGACCGGACCTTGGTGGCCAGATTGGTGGCAGGACTAGCAGTCGAACGGGTAGCCGGACTGGTGGCAGGAAGGTGGCCAGACCGGTGGATACAACCCGTGATTTCTCATTATATTTTTTAATAAAAAAATATTAATTTAAATTTTTTATTAATTTTTTAAATAATTTTTAATATTTTTTAATATAATTTGATAAATCAATATTTTTTAAAATTTAAAATTTAATAAATTAATTATTTAAAATTAAAAATCCTATTTTCCTTCCCCATTCGTTTGGTGGAAGGATTTATTTTACCTGTTAAAAAATCGTCTTTTGGAAAGATGGATTAACCATATCAGAATTTGGAAAGATGGATTGGCCAGATCAGAATTCGTCTTTCCGAAAGACGTATTTAGTTTATTTTGAATTTGTCTGTTCGAAAGACGATTTCAAATGCCCCGTTGGCTGCCACGTCCCCTCAAATCACCTATTTCCATAAATATACTTTCTCTCACCTATTTCGGTAATTATATTTTTAAAAAGCATTATTTTTGAAAAAAAATCCATCGATGCCGCGGAGAGGAGAATGACGAAATTGCGTTGGTCGGCATCAAAATCTAGGAGTCCAAAATTTTGAATTCATTACTGTGAGAACCAGTTCCCTGGGCCGAAGTTGGCTATGCCCAAAATTTTGAATTCATTACTGTGAGAACCGGTTCCCTGGGTCGAAGTTGGCTGGGATAGCCAACTTCAATCCAGTTCAAAAAAAAAAAAAATCAACCCTACTTGACCGAGTGTATAGACCGTTAAAAAAGTCTGAGATTGATATTGTGAAGAAGTGAAAGCCGACTGAAGGACTATCAAGGGTGGACTAGACTTTTGGACGGTTAGCCTTATCTACCGTGAGTAGAGATTCTTTCCGAACCTTTTCTTTAAATCACATCCCTCATCAACTCTAAACAAGTCTAGATCAAACTTTCACTGGTAGCCGGTCGCCTCCCTGATGTCACCGGCAAGTCTTCTTCTCCTTTAACTTCTAATGGTTTTATTTAATGGTAGCAAGGGATGCCTTTCCTTACTTTTTCTTTGGGATTCATGCTAGTGGATGGATCATCGACAACGACTACACTGCCTCGATCTTCTTCTCTACCCGACCATGCTCTAGTAAGTTTTTTCCCTTCCCTTTTCATGGTTCATGGGATCGTGGAAGATTATTCGGGTTGAATCAAAGAGGGGAAGAAAATCAGGGAAAGAAAAGAAGAAGAGAACCCGGAAAAGAAAGAAGAAGAGAAAAAAAAAAAAGGAAAAGAGAGAGGAAAAGAAAAGAAAAATAAAAGAAAAGAAAAGAAAAAAGAGAAAAAAAAAGAAAGGAAAAGAAAAAAAAAGAAAGAGAAAAGGAGAGAGAAATATAAGAGAGAAAAAAGAAGAGGAAGAAGAAAGAAGAGGAGAGAGAAAGAAGAGGAGAGAAAAGAGGAGAGAGAGAAGAGAGAAAGAGAAGAGGAGAGAAAAGGAGAGAGAAGGGAGAAGAGGAGAGAGAAAGGGAGAGAAGGGAAGGAGAGAGAAGAGAAAGAGTGAAAATAAATAAATAAATATTTGAAAAGAGAGATCTAAATTTTGAAAAGTCAATTTAATTAGGTATTAATCAGAGGGTATTTAGATTGTTTCCTTATTGATTAACCCGATCTTCAATGACTGAACCTAAATGGATGTCTAGATCGTGCCTAGCTCTAAACTAGATCGAAAAATCTCTTTCCTTATTTTCTTTTCTTGGATTAAAGGTTAATTATTAAAATAATTTGTTTTATCAAAGCTTTTATTGTCTTTATCAATAAAAGAGCATTGGATCTAGGATTTGAGTCATGTGTTCATGATAGAATCAATTTTGATAAGTTATCTCTATCACTGGTATATTTTATTATATTATATTTAATTTAAAGATTTAATTATTGTTAAGTTATTCAAATGAGTACTTTATGTATGCTATGCATGGACATATTTTGATAAAATATTGAGTTAAACTTGTATTTATTTTTTAATAATTATATTTATTTGCATAAAAAAATATATTATTTATTAGTTATTATGCTCTCTAGTCTATCTATGATTATACGAGTTAGGATCTAGCTTCTTTTTAGACCTTCAATGGGACGATCACTAGCATATGACCATGGATTAAGGGTTAATTATTTAAAAAAACTTGTTTTGTCAGAGTCTTCATTGCCTTTATCAATAAAGGAGTACCGGATTTAAGGTTTGAGTCACGTGTTCATGATAAAATCAATTTCGATAAGTTATCTCTATTCCTGGTATATTTTACTATGTTTGATTTGATTTAAAGATTTAATTATTGTTAAGTTATTCAAATGAGTACTTTATGTATGCTATGCATGGATATATTTTGATAAAATGTTAAGTTAAACTTGCATTTATTTTGAAAATGATTGTATTTATTTGCATCAAAAAATATATTATTTGTTAGTTGTTATGCTCTCTGTTGCCGCCAAGATCGCCGTGGCCCGTAGCTGCTGCCGGCACCAGAGTGTGCTCTCTTCGTTGCATGGCGGTCCTCTAGTCCTGGACCTGCAAAACAGGGATTAGTGACCCGGGCCGGGGTTTCCGGCGGGGGCACTCCGATGGTCAAGTCAGTGATGATCCAGGGGAACAGATCCTCTTGGTCGAGCCCCTCTTGATGGACTCCACACGAGGAGTGTGTTGTGTAAGAGTGGGATGCAAGTGTGTCAGGGGAAGTGTGGCCTGGTTAGAGGGAGTCTCTGTGTGGCCCTTTCGCCTGACCTTGCTCGAGGATACTGGTGGTGTCGTGCTCCTCTTCCTGGTGGAGCGTGCACTTGTGTTCCAGTGTCATGGCTTGTGCCTTGCCTATGTTGTGGTTGTTACCTCCAAGTTTTTGTGAACTAGGTTACCGTTGGGCGTCTGTCTTGGGATCTCCACCGGGCTGTCAGGCACGTACAGCGGTGTCCCAAGGAGCCTTTCTTGATTCGTGATAAGGGAAGCTGTCATGTGCTCTGACATTCCCCTTGGTCACCTCATTCCGGGAAACCTGGCAGTACCACGATCGGTGGGCCGCCGCCCCTGGGATTCGAATCTCCTGGTTGGCTTCCTCTCTCGGGCGGTCCAGGTGGTTGGGGAGGAGCGTGGCGCCTCGATCAGTGTATTTCTCCCCTTTCTAGTGTAACCGACGGTTGCAGGCGGTCAGTATGGTCTGGCAAGTGATCCAGTGTAGTCCTCGGTCAGCTCGCCGAAGTCCCGGGATGGTGGTGCCAACGTTCGAGCTGGGGCTGAGCTGGAATGGCAGGGCTCGCTCCGACCTAGACGCCCCGAGCTTGCTGGGTTATCTCGATGGAGGAGGGCAGAGTGCGGGCCCGGTCCAGAGGGCTCGTGCTCGGAGAGGCTCCACGTGGTGGAGGAGGGCCGAGTTCGACTCCGACCATCGGGCTCGATCTCCGAGGGTCTCGCTCTGGAGGGCAGAGTATGGGCCCGATACAGAGGGCTCGCACTCGAAGAGGCTCCATGTGGCGGAGGAGGGCTGAGCTCGACTCCGACCATAGGGCTCGATCTTCGAGGGTCTTGCTCTGGAGGGCAAAGTGCTGGCCCAGTCCAGAGGGCTCGCGCTCGGAGAGGCTCCACTTGGTGGAGAAGGGTTGAGCTCGACTCCGACCATAGGGCTCGATCTCCGAGGGTCTCGCTCTGGAGGGCAGAGTGCGGCTCTGGCCTAGGCATCCTGAGCTCGCGGGACCGACCTAGCAGAGGACGGAGCTCTACTCGTTGTCTTGAGGGAGCTCAGCTCGGCTCGGCAGAGGAGTCCGAGCAGGAGAATTGACGTGGCGTCTAACGCGGCGGCTTCCATTGACATGGCGCCTGTCGGTTTCTCCATGTCAGCGATTCTGCCACATCATTTGCCCCCCACTCCCGAGACTCGCTAGTACGGGGTACTCGGGCCGAAGGGAGTAATTGCGATGCTGACATGGAAAGGCGGAGATCTGGCGCAATGATGGCCATGATTGTTGGCACTTCATGAGACGGTCCAGTGAGCCAATGCGGGGGCACCACATGGGCACGTCCGAGGAGTAATTAATGTTGGCATGGAATTCAGAGCGACCGGGACATCATTTTCGTCGATGGGCCGCACGTGGTGTGGATCCGTTGGCGGGGGGGGGGGGGGGGTCGGGTCGGTACAGATCCATCGGGTCATTTCGAAATGAAAGGATGGCCTTACCCGAAACATCCATACTTTTGAATTCTCCATGCTTGCTGCTATGCCCGGGCTTTCTTCTTCTTTCCAGTTACCTCAGATCTTTTAAGGAACCATGTTAGTCCCCTCTTTCTTTCTCCTTCGCTAGAATAGGATCTTCGCTCCGGGTCTGGGGTCTCCTTCGAGTCGAGTCCGTTCTTCGTCCTCCTCTTCGAGTCCTTCACCTCTCTTATTCTTGAGGATGTCACGCTTTGGCCCGGACTTCCGCCCCTCCATTAATCAGGGCGAGGCCGGTCCCTCCGAGCGGAGGCCAGCATCTTCTTCCTCCTCTGGTGAGGGGGAGGATGCGACTCGCTTTGAGTTCAGTAGGAGGTGTTCTCCCGGTCTGGTGCTCATCAGGGAGCCAGGGTCCGGTCCTTCTCTCCCTCCTCCTTCTATATCTGTTTCTGAGTCTGTCCGGTCCACAGGTCCTGGCGGGGTCGCCTCGATGATCACCACCGAGGAACTGGAGACTGTTCGGGATGTCTATGGCATCCCACATTATGTTCGGCTTATGATCCCTCGTCCGGGAGAACGGGTCACTTCCAGTGGCCCAGGCCGCCTTGCTTTTTACGAGGAGACCTTCTCTGGGGGTCTCCGCTTTCCTTTCCATTCCTTTTTCCTGTCTGTCTTGGATAACTATCGTTTGGTCCCTGCCCAGCTAGTGCCAAATGCCATTAGGGTCATCTTCTCCTTCATCGTGCTCTGCCACCTCCACGGGTTTGTTGCCCAGTTCTCTTTGTTCAAGGCTTTCTTTGCCCTGAAGCGCCACCCGACTGAGGACGGGTGGTGGTCCTTGTCCTCTCGCCCGAAGGGCATTAGATTCGAGCTCCCCTCTTCCATCAAGGGATGGAAGAGTAAATTCCTCTTCATCGCGATTGAGGGGGTCGACTGGATCTGGAGCGATCTGGACCAGTCCCCTAACTGAAATTCTGTGGTCGATGCGGCTGATCGGGATGACTACGAGCAGCTCCGTACCACCCAGATCCCTTCTCTTAAGGTCCTGTTATCAGAGCAGAACCTTTCCGAGGCTAGGGTCGACCCAACAAATGGGTTGGATGAGTTCGACCTGAACTTTTCTTTTCCTTCATTGCATTCCTTTCACTGCTTCCTACAGGCTTTGACCGTTGTGTGATTTGCATGCAGGGATGATTTTCACAGAGAGTGACCTGCTGGCGATCACCTGAAAGAGACCGCCGACTGGGCTGATCAAGGAGCCCTCGACTAGGCGGGCCCAGGGCGAGGGCATGCCCATAACTGCTCCTGCCGCGGTGGTCGGTCCGAGCTCTGTTGCTCCCGCCGGTCAGAGTTTAGGGCTGGCCCGAGCTGCCCCTGCGCTAGTGGAGAGGGTTACGTCTACGGTGCCGGGACCGGTCCAGCAGGAGGCCCAGACGGTCCCAGAGCGGCGCGGTCATCAGGGGGCGACCCCCGCTGCGGAGCCTGAGGTAGTGGCCTGGGCAAGGATCGCAGTTGCTGCCGCTGCGTCTTCCAATCCTCCGAGTCTGCCTGTGATCGAGATCGGGGACGAGGAGGTTCGGGCCGTGACCAAGGCTATGACTGAGGCACCGCCTGCACCGGTGTCAGCTCCTCAGCCTGCCTCCAGGGGCCCTGCAGCTAGTGGGGCAAGGCCGCATACTCCAGGAGAGAGTTGGAGGGAGGAGGCGCGATGCCGTCTCCCCTTCAAGATGGGGTCGGATAGCTCGTTCCTCCGGAGCCCTGAACTGGCCAAGCGCATGATGGATTTCTCAATCCAGACATGTGACCGGCAGGATATGGTCGGAATGCGACTGAACGATGTCCTTAGCACCATCTTCCCCCAACTTTACTCGGTGGGCTATTCCTTTCTTCTCTTTTCTTTTTTCTTTCTTTTTTTTGTTCCTTTTTTTTTTGAGCTGACCTCTTCTTATGGTGCAGATCGGTGTCGAGGCCCTCTTCATTAAGGGATGCTATCAGAACTGGGAACGTATCGAGCAGCAACAAGCGACCGAGATCGAGTCTCTAAAGACCGATCTGAAGCAGAAGGCCGGGGCGAATGGGGCGCTCGAGCAGAAGGTCAAAGACCTGGAGAAGCAGCTCGCTGACACCGAGGGGTGAGCGAAGAAACTCCTGGAGGCCCGTGACCTGGAGCAGAGTTGCTCAAAGAAGGCTATCGACGATCTCTCCACCGTCGAGAAGAAGCTGAACTGGTACAGTGTCGAGGCTGATCGGCACAAGGAGGCATACCGAGCTGCCCAGGCGGAGCTGGCAACAGGGAAGGAAAAGCTGGCCACGGCTGAGAAGGCGACAGAGATGGTAGCCAAGTCGACGGAGGCTGCTAGGATGGAGGCCCAGGCGGAGCTGGCAACAGGGAAGGAAAAGCTGGCCACGGCTGAGAAGGCGACAGAGATGGTAGCCAAGTCGACGGAGGCTGCTAGGATGGAGGCCGCCGAGGCAAAGAAGGGGGCCGCCGAGGCAAAGAAGGGGGCCGCCGAGGCCAAAAAGGGTGCCGAGGTGGTCGTTTCCAAGTTCAAGGCCTCGGAAAAGTTCATTGCCGAGATCCATCAGACGATGTCGGACTCCTTCTACAAAGGCTTTATGTTCCTGCACGACCGGATCGAGGCGCTTGTTCCCTAGAAGAGCCGCAGTCGCCTCAGGTATCCTTCTGCCTCGGATGCGGAGCCTGAAGAGGAGGTCGCTGAGGAAGCTGTGGCCTCCGAGCCTCCGATGCCAACTGAGGTCGAGCTGTGTGAGGTCGGAGCTGATCAGCCGAAGGTTCCTGAAGGCGGGGCCTCTCAGCCTTAAGGCTCAGCAAGGGGCTGGCCAGCGCAGAGTAGCCCTTTCTTTTTTTCTTTTGTATTTTGTTTCTTTCTGTACTTGGTCGGGGCCACCCGGCATATCGGGGGCCTGTAGAGCGTTTGTAACTGGCTCTTGATTAATAAGATTTGAATCTTCTTGCAACCTGTCTTTTGCTTCCCTCTTTTTTTTCTCTTTCTTTCACTCCCCTCCCTCTTTTCTTTGTTGTTTCTCTTTTTCTTCTTTCTTCCTCTTCTATTTTTTTTGTTTAGATGAGTGGGGAGATCAGAGAAAAGGGTCTCACCTCGCTTGGGACTTAATTACCATGCTTTGGTGTCGGCAAGTCGGGTGCAAGGTTCTGGCAGTTGTGAGCAGCTGGGCTCGGTGGTTCCTTGGCTGGAGAGCTGGGCCCCAGTCCAAGGTGCCTGAGGGCTGTTCTCGGGTCTTGGATTGGCATCTCGGAGCTGGCCTCGAAGATGGTTGATGACTGAGAGCAGCGTGGCTCGAAGGTCCCTTGACCGGAGATCTGAACTCCGATCTTGGGTTGGCGTCTTGGAGCTGGGCTCGAAGATGGTTGATGACTAAGAGCAGCATGGCTCGAAGATGGTTGATGACTGAGAGTAGCGTGGCTCGAAGGTCCCTTGGCCGGAGATCTGAGCTCCAGTCTTGGACGATGAAATGAAGATTTTGTCCATGCATTTCCCTCTTTCTCTCTTTCTTTCCTTCCCCTCTCTCTCTCTCTCTTTTTTGATGAGTGGGGAGATCAAAGAAGAGGGTCACAGAATTTGGTTGCCTTGGAGCTAGGCTCGAGGCCTTCTTGGCCGGAGGGCTGGGCCTCGGTCCAAGGGTTGCCTGAGAGCTTGGCTCAGGTCTTTGGCACCTTAGAGCTAGGCTCGAGGCATTGATAGGAGCTGCTTGGCTCTAAGATCCCTTGGCATCTCGGAGCTGGGCTCGAAGATGCTTGAGATTGAGAGCAGCTTGGCTCGAAGATCCCTTGGCCAAAGGTCTGAGCTCCGGTCTTGGGTTGGCATCTCAGAGCTGGGCTCGAAGACATTGATGATTGAGAGCTGCATGGCTCGAAGATCCCTTGGCATCTCGGAGTTGGGCTCGAAGATGCTTGAGATTGAGAGCAGCTTGGCTCGAAGATCCCTTGGCCAGAGATCTGAGCTTCGATCTTGGGTTGGCATCTCGAAGCTGGGCTCGGAGATGGTTGATGATTTCGAGCAGCGTGGCTCGAAGATCCCTTGGCATCTCAGAGCTGGGCTCGAAGATGTTTGAGATTGAGAGCAGCGTGGCTCGAAGATCCCTTGGCCAGAGATCTGAGCTCCGATCTTGGGTCGGCATCTCGAAGCTAGGCTCGGAGATGTTGATGGTTGAGAGCGATGTGGCTCAAAGATCCCTTGGCCAGAGGTCTGAGCTCTGGTCTTGGGTTGGCGTCTCAGAGCTGGGCTCGGAGACGTTGATGATTGGGAGTGGCGTGGCTCGAAGATCCCTTGTCCGGAGGTCTGAGCTCCAGTCTTGGGTCGATGTCTTGGAGCTAGGCTCGGAGACGTTGATGGTTGAGAGCGACGTGGCTCGAAGATCCCTTAGCCAGAGGTTTGAGCTCCGATCTTGGATCGGCGTCTCGGAGCTGGGCTTGGAGTCGTTGATGGTTGAGAGTAGCGTGGCTCGAAGATCCCTTGGCCGGAGGTCTGAGCTCTGGTCTTGGGTTGGCATCTCGGAGCTGGGCTCAGAGACATTGATGGTTCTTCCCTGCAAGACATATAAATACTCGTGCAAGGAAAAAGTCATTATCATTATTATTGATAGGAAACCTTGCATCATTGATGGTGTCTTCGCAGACTGCAGGCATTCCATGTTCGAGGGAGCCTGACGCCGTCGAGATCTTCGAGGTAATAGGCCCCTTGTGAGGGAGCTTCGGCCACCTTGTGGGGACCTTCTCAGCTCGGTGAGGGCTTGCCGCGCTCCCGGGGTTGAGATGCCTCTGCCCGGCGCGACACCAAGTCTCCGGGTTTGAAGGCTTCTGGCCTGACCCGGGCGTTGTAGTACCGGGTTGCTCGCTGTCGATGGGCTTTGTTGAGGTCGGTGTAGTCCACACAGATCCTCGCTGTCTCTTAGTGGAGACAATGGCATTGAGCAAGTTGAGCCCGAGCCGACCCAAGATTTCGTTGTAGGTGGAAAGGAGCCTGTCGACCATAACGGTGCTCTGCTGATGGTGATCTTGAGTGATCTCTCCCTTCACCCTTACGGAATCACCTGTGAAGCCAGCAAGGGAGGCATGCACAGGTTCGAGTTGATCGGGAGAAGGGTCCGTTTTTACAGGATGCTTCGCGATCGTCATCTCAACGACCATGGAAGCATTATTTACATTTTTCCCCCGCTTCCTCCTTCTCTCATGAAGGGGAGTACATTCTCAGAATCCCCTGCCCCCCGGGCTTTTGGGCGTGTGCGCAGCTCCCTAGGAAATCATGCCCACTGGCTTCTCGGTAGGACGATTGTCGATGGCTGAAGCTGGTTGAAGAGCGACGAGCGCTTGGGATTCCACCTGTGGTCTGCCCCCCACAAACCTTTTGAGGTAGCCCTTCTTGATGAGTTTTTCAATTTCCCACTTGAGGTTGCGGCATTCCTCGGTGTTGTGCCATGGTCACGGTGAAAGTGACAGTACTTCGATTTATCACGGCCAGTGAAGGACTTCATCGGAAGCGGGCACCTCAAGTAGTCCTCGCCTTCGATCTCCATGAGGATTTTTGTTCTCGGGGCAAGGAGAGGGGTGTAATTCTCCTCAGGAACGGGAGCCCCTCTTGGTCTCGACCGGTCCCTCCGGGAGTTCGGGACTTGGGATTCTGGCTTCCGGGTCCCGGGCATCTCGATGGGGGTTGGCCTCTTCAGTGGCTTCCTGTTGAGCTCCCGTCTCGTACGGTCCGCCTCCTCGGCATGGATGTATTTTTGGGCTCGAAGAAAGAGCTCGGAGTAAGTCTTGGGAGGCTTCTTGTCGAGCGAGTAAGTAAAGCGGGAAGTCCTGAGCCCTCGCTTCAGCGCCAGCATGGCAACTGGCTCATCAAGGTTATAAATCTCCAACGCGGCAGCCTTGAAGCAGGCCACGTAGTCCCGCACGGGCTTGCGGTCCTGCTGCCGGATGGAGAAGAGATTATCTGACTGTCGTGGCAACTTCCTGCAGGCGTCGAAGTGGGCCATGAACTTCTGTCCTAACTGGGCGAAAGAGTTGATGCTCTCCGGTTCCAAGCGGGTGAACCATGCCCGGGCTGCTTTCTGGAGAGTGGCTGGAAAGGTGATGCAGAGAAGAGCATCGGTGGCCCCCTGGACCCTCATGAGGGTCCGGTAGCTTTCCAGATGGTCCAGGGGGTCAGTGGTCCCATCGTAAGGATCCACCTGCGGCATCCAGAACCGATGTGAGATTGGCTCCGCTTGGATTTCTTTGGAGAATAGGGACGGGCATCGTAGCCCGCTGGCTCGCTAGCTGAGCCTTGCATGTTGGCAAACCGACGGGAGAACTCTGCCAGCTTGCGCTCATGTTCCTCCAGGCGCTTCTCCGCTGTGCGCTTGATGGCTTCGTCAGTAGACCCCCCGCCGAAGGAGACGGAGAAGGTGACATGGGTGCGTGGCACCCGTGGTGGGGGGTCTTGCTTCTCCTACCTCGGTGGGGCTTTGACACTACCCGCCTGAGATTTGGTGAGCGGCTCTCCCTGTCAGGAGACCCGGCTCGTTGTCTTTTCATCGGAGTTTGATGGCTACCCCGGTTATCGGTGACGGCTCGCAGCTACAAAGGCCTTCCTTGGAAGGAATGCAGGTTATCACGGGGGGCTACGAAGTGGGCCGTCGAAGTCCCTGGCTGCTGGTGGGTAGCCAAGGACTGTGTTGATACTAAAGCTAGCGCACTGCGGTAGCGAGGATCTGCATTTGCTGAGTGAGTGCGGCTAGCTGAGCCTCCATCGGAGGTGGTTGAACTGCTGGAGCGGGTGGCCTTGCCTCGAGATTGTGTGGGTTTTCTCGGGAAGGGGAGCCTCCTGCACGGCTGGTGGAGGCCTCTCGTGCTCGTGTCGTCACCATCCTTCCATGGAGTGTCAATCTACAAAGAGATGGAGGGCTTGTTCGCCCCCTACCTGGCATGCCAATCTATTGTCACCAAGATTGCTATGGCCCGTAGCTGTTGCCGGTGCCGGAGTGCGCTTTCTTCACTGCCTGGCGGTCCTCTGGTCCTGGACCTACAAAATAGGGATTAGTGATCCTGGCCGGGGTTTTCGGTGGGGGCACTCCGACGGTCAAGTCAGTGATGATCAAGGGAAACAGATCCTCCTGGTCGATCCCCTCTTGATGGACTCCACATGAGGAGGAGTGTGTTGTGTAAGAGTGGGATGCAAGTGTGTCAGGGGAAGTGTGGCCTGGTTAGAGGGAGTCTCTGTATGGCCCTTCTGCCCGACCTTGCTCGAGGATACTGGTGGTGCCGTGCTCCTTTTCCTGATGGAGCGTGCACTTGTGTTCCAGTGTCGTGGCTTGTACTTTGCCTGTGTTGTGGTTGTTACCTCCGAGTTTTTGTGAACTAGGTTACCGTTGGGCGTCCATCTTGGGATCTCCACCGGGCTATCAGGCACGTGTGGCGGTGTTCTGAGGAGCCTTTCCTGATTCGTGATAAGGGAAGCTGTCATGTGCTCTGACATTCCCCTTGGTCGTCTCATTCTGGAAAACCTGGCAATACCTCGATCGGTGGGCTGCTATCCTTGGGATTCGAATCTCCTGGTTGGCTTCCTCTCTCGGGTGGTCTAAGTGGTTGGTGAGGAGCGTGGCACCTCGATCATTGTGTTTCTCCCCTTTCTAGTATAACCAACGGTTGCAGGCGGTCAATACAGTCTGGCATGTGCTCCAGTGTAGTCCTCGGTCGGCTCGCCGGTATCCTGGGATGGTGGTGCCAACGTCCAAGTTGGGGCTGAGCTAGAATGGCAGGGCTCGCTCCGACCTAGACGCCCCGAGCTTGGGAGGTCGTCTCGGTGGAGGAGGGCAGAGTGCGGGCCCGGTCCATAGGGCTCGCACTCGGAGAGGCTCCACGTGGCGGAGGAGGATTGAGCTCGACTCCGACCACAGAGCTCGATCTCCGAGGGTCTCGCTCTGGAGGGCAGAGTGCGGGCCCGGTCCAGAGGGCTCGCGCTCGGAGAGGCTCCACGTGGTGGAAGAGGGCTGAGCTCGACTCCGACCATAGGGCTCGAACTTCGAGGGTCTCGTTTTGGAGGGCAGAGTGTGGGCCAGGTCCAGAGGGCTCATGCTCGGAGAGGCTCCACGTGGCGGAGGAGGGCTGAGCTCGACTCCGACCACAGGGCTCGATCTCCGAGGGTCTCGCTCTGGAGGGCAGAGTGCGGCTCCGCCTAGGCATCCCGAACTCGCGGGACCGACCTGGCGGAGGACGGAGCTCGACTCATTATCTCGAACGAGCTCAGCTCGGCTCGGCAGAGGAGTCCGAGCAGGAGAATTAACGTGGCGTCCGATGCCACGGCTTCCATTGACGTGGCGCCTATTGATTTTCCCATGTTAGCGATCCCACCACATCACTCTCTAATCCAATTATGATCATATGAGCTAGGATTTAGCTTCTTTTTGGATCTCCAATGGGGTGATCACTTGTACATGACCAATGGACAGTATGTATAATCATGAGCTAGTTTCCTTCTAAACCTAGCCAGTAGGGCAATCGCTGGTATATGCTGAGGATGCATGTTATCCATGTGATATCAGAGCTAGTATCATTCTGGACCTCTAGTGGGACAATCTCTAGTACATGATCGATGGATGGTATGTGTAGTCAGAATCTAGTCTTTTCTAGGACTAGCCACGAGCCAATTATGGTCGTAGTCAAAAGGACTAGGAGAATAAAGTGGGGATGTCCATCCTTGGTTTTTTTATTTTGAAAATATATTATTGTTACCCGTGTACTGTAAAAAAAATTATGTTGATTGTGCTTTATATAAATTTTATGTAGATTAATTTAACTTATTTTATGGATTTATATTTTATGAATAATCATTAAATTTTTTACTTTGTAAACTAAAGGATTGATAACTTATTAGGCTCATGTAGCTCATTATATTTTTCTTCCTTTTTCAAATGCTATGGAGTAATTGGGGCTTGGGATCATGCTATGAGAAGCTTAGAAATTAGAGGAAGTTTTGATAAGTTTAACTTATTCTAGTAGTTTGAAGGATTTGAAAGTTAAAAGCTAGGCCTTGCATATTCGATGAGATTAAATCCTAAGGATATATGGCTGTCTATCATACACCTGGCTTGGGCATCAGGCTAGGACATGATAGATTTAATGGTATCAAGGCTTAGGTTATGATTACTTCGAACTGTAATATAAGTGGTTAGAAATTAATATGATGGTTATTAGGACATGACAGAATGATATCAAAATTTAGGTTATGATTACTTGGAACTGTAACATAAATGATTAGAACATGATATGACTGATATTGAAGTTTAGATTTTAATTACTTGGGACTATGACTAAAGTAATTAGAATATGATTTGAGTGATATCAAAATTTAGATTGTGATCACTATGACTGTGACTTAAGAGATATTTGAACTTGATGTTATAGTCAGTCGAGATATGATAAAAGTTGCAAGAATGGATTCAAAGTTTAGCTTTCCAATCTTCAGGTATTATGCATAAGATCTGATATATGATTAGTACAAAAGAGAAATATAAGTTTTTTTATCTTTAATATAAGTAGTGAGATTGATCTAGAATTAGTATAAAGGGCTGAATAAATTATACTATTTGAGCATGATAAGTAAGCATATTATGGATAATGAAGAACTGGATAAGATATGTCTTTGCCTCTAATAAATGCATTTGACCGAGCTTCAAAAGTGTTGGCCTAGAAGTATAGTATGTTATGTTGTGCTAAATATGTATGCTCAATTATTAATTGAATGATTTTAAAATTTGAAACTTGATATGGATGTAAATCATGATAACATGCTAGTTTTGTTGTTAATTATTTGATTATAAGTTTTAAAATTGTTGTAAGAAGATGTTTAAGGTATAGGTTATGAAAGAGTTTAATAATATTAAGAAGGATAATTTTTTGATGAATGAGTATATGGATTATTATTGAAAATATGTAATGAAAAATATATTTGGGATAATGTATAGATTTGTAATTTGCTATTAACATATTAAATTATGTTATGTGTACATGGTATGCATATCTTGGTAGAATCTTTGATAGCTTATGTTAGTAGTTTTGGATTAGATTATTTGATCTTCCATATATTTGTTAGAGATTATTAGATAAGTTAAACTCCAAGTTAAATTTAAAATTTATAAGAATATTTAGATTACCTTGCTACTGATGTTGCATTGAGCGAAGAAGTGGGTATTGGAAGACTTATATAAGTTTAGCTTATGAGTAAAATTTCAAATGTTTGTCAATTGATAATAAGAATTAAAGTAAAATAGCTCTATGAGCAATAACATGATCGATCCTACTCATAACGATATTAACTTAAAGTCATTTACTTTGTTAGAGTTAATATTAACTTTTCAAGAAAAAAGTTGATCTAGATTGTCTAACTAAATTATCAAGGAAAGCATAAATAGTTTAGGCTTGGATTAAAATTATTGATATCTTAAAAGAATAGTAAAATTTTATGCAAAGGCATCAATCATAAAAAGTGGATCAAGGTTTAAATTTGATGTGATATGCTTAGCCTAGTAAGGATAAAAAATTTAATAGTTTTGATCTCATTTTATTTAAAATATTTAAAGGTTGGATTTTATTTAGATTGTAATATAAAGTGGTATCTTTGTCAGAAATTTATCTAATAAAATTAGAGAATTTAATAATTTATATCAAAGTGTATAATAAAAGTATGGTGACTTTAAATTAAATAAAGTTGGTTAAAAATATTAATTCTTTAACCTAAAAATGAAAGAGATCAAGAAAAACTCAATGCAGATTATGGGTAGCATGGATTAAGCTATTAGATAATATGATCTTATAAGAAAAGCACTATGAAAGGCAAACTAATTAGGAGCTTGAGGAAAATAGAAAGATTGGGTACTTCCAAGGTTTAAATTTCAAGCAAGTTAATTTCAAAGATTAAATTTTTTTAACCGGGGGAGAATGTGAGAATCGGGTTTCCTGGGCCAAAGTCGGCAGTCCCAGCTGACTTCAACCCAGTTCAAAAAAAAGAAGAAACAGGGGATCTCAACTGTACTTGATCGAGTGCGATGATCCTTGAAGGAGTCAGAGATCGACATCGTGGAGAAATGGGAGTCGACTGAAAGATCGTCGGGGATGGGTGAACTCTCGGACGATTGGCCTTATCCACCATGAGTAAAGGTTATTCTCTCCAAACATTTTTTTAAATCCTATCCCTCATCGGCTCTAAACGTGTCTAAATCAAGCTTCCACTGGTGGCCGGTCGCCTCCTTGATATTGTTGGTATGTTTTCTTCTCCTTTAGCTTCTAACGGTTTTATTTGATGGCAGCAAGGGATGTCTTTTCTTCCTTCTTCTTTGGGATTCTTGTTAGTGGATAGATAGCTGGCAACGATTGTGCTACCCCGATCTTCTTCTCCACTCGATCGGCCATGCTTCGGTGAATCTTTCCCCTCCTCCTTTTTTGGTTCATGAGATCGAGGAAGATCCATTTGGATTGAGCCAAAGAGGGGAAGAGAACCAGAGAAAGAAACGAAGAAGAGAAAGAGAAAAAGAAAATGAAGAGAAAGAGAGAGGAAAAAGAAAAGAAAAAAAAAAAAAAAAAAAAAAGGGAAGGAAGGAAAAGAAAAAATAAAGAGAAGAGGAGAGAAAAAAAGAGAAGAGGAAGAGGAGAAAGAAAGAGGAGACGAAAGAGGAGAGAGAAATAAAAAAGAGAAGGAAAGAGAAAAAAGAAAAGAGAAGATGAGGAAAGAGGAGAGAAAGAGGAGGGGAAAGAAAAGGAGAGAGATGAGAGAGAAAGGAAGAGGAGAGAAAAGGAAAGAGAAAGAGGAGAGAGAAGGAGAAGAGAGAGAAGAGGAGAGAGAAAGGAGAGAAAGATGAGGAGAGAGAGAGGAGAGAGAAGAGAAAGAGTAAAAATAAATAAATATTTAAAAAGGAAGATCTAAATTTTGTGAAATTAATTTAATTGGGCATTAATCAGACGGTATTTAGACTATTTTCTTGTTGATTAACCCGATCCTCAATGACCGGACCTAAATGGATGTCTAGATCGAGCTTAGCTTTGGATCAGACCAAAAAATATATTCTCTTATTTTTTTTTCATGGATTAAGGGTTAATTATTTAAATAACTTATTTTGTCAGAACTTTCATCATCTTTATCAGTAAGGGAGTGCCGAGGATCTAAGGTTTGAGTTGTGTGTTCCTGATAGAATCAATTTTCTATAAGTTATCTCAATCCCTGATATATTTTACTATGTTTGATTTGATTTAAAGATTTAATTACTATTAAGTTATTCAAATGAGTACTTTATATATGCTTTGTATAGATATGTTTTGGCAAAATATTAAGTTAACATGCCTTTATTTTGAAAATGATTATATTAATTATTTTGAAAAATATGTTGTTTGTTGGTTGTTATGCTTTTTAATTGAATTATGATCACATGAGTTAGGTTCTAGTCTTCTTTTGGACCTTCAATGGAACGATCACTAGTACATGACTAATAGACAGTATGTGTAGTTAAGAACTAGTTTCCTTCCGGATCTAGCTGATAGGGCGATCACTGAACATACTGAAGATGCATGTTATCTCATGTTATATCAGAGCTAGTATCTTTTTGGATCTTCAATGGGGCAATCACTGGCACATGACCGACAAGCGGTATATATAGTCAGGATCTAGTCTCTTTTAAAACTAGCCACAAGCCAATCGTGACCATAATTAGAGGGATTAGAAAAGTAAAGTGAGAAGAGATGGCTATCCTTGGTTGTTTTATATTGAAAATATATTATTTTCAACTTTGTATAATAAAAATCATATGTTGATTGTACTCTATAAAAACTTATGTTGATTGATTTGATTTTTTTCATCGGCTTATGTTTAATGAACAAATATTAAATTTTATATTTTGTGAACTAGAGGTTATGATAACTTACTAGGCTCATGTAGCTCATTATATTTTTTTTCAGATGCTACAGAGTAATTGGGGCTTGGGGTCATGTTGAGAAGAGCTTAGAAATTGAAAGATGTTTTGATGAGTTTCACTTATTCTTTATGTTTAGTGGTCACGAAATCAGATTCACTATAATTTTTATTATTCCAGTATTTTGATGGATTCAAAAGTTGAAAGCTGTGCCTTGCATATTCAATAAAATTAAATCATAAGGATATATGTGTCATACGCCTAGCTCGGATCTCGGGTTAGAGCATGACAATAATATTTAATTTTTTTAAAGTAAATAAGAAGAGCATAAGCTAACATTAAACTAGTAAATTATTATAAATACAATAACCAAGAAATTTTTGATAGCAACAGATACTCGACAACATAAAAGATAGAATAACAAGTACTAATAATATATAGAAGAACAACCACCACCAAGCAATGGCACGGAAGATAGAATAACAAACACTAATAATATAGAAGAACGACCAACAGCAGAGACCTGATATTAGAAAATAAAAATAATTCAAGAAATTTTTGCTGTGCAAAGCAATTCCCCCAAGCTACAGTAAATCAAGATCTATTACAAGATAGAAGAACAAACATCAATGGCTCCTGAAAACTGAACCAACTTTCCAAAACTGTATTAAAAATATAAAAACCAATACATTAAATGTATCAAAAAACCAACGTCCCTAGCTATCAAAATTCAGAAGAAAGCCAACATACTATCAGGCAATAGGATATATGATCACTAATACAATATCTAAAATTGATATTAGTAGAAACCAATTCCCCAAGACTGCACAGCTTTGAAGATTGAAAGATTGAAAGCCACCTAGGAGGAAGAAAAGTTGGAACCTGAATAGCTGTATATATAGCAACACCTATAGATAGAACATGGCACTACTAGACAGTAGTAAAAGGGGCATATAAAAAATAGAAAATAGTAAGGCTTAGTCCCCTGCAACAAACCTGCAAGCAAAAGAACCGTTAGAATTTGGTGATTTTATCCTCTTCCTGTCTGCTTGAAAGATGAAATACATGTCTGATGGGATTAACCACAAGTCTATCTAGTGGCATTGTCCATTATGAACATATTTTGTGATGAAGTTAGCCAGTTGGTTAGCATTCCTATTAACATGATCCACTTGAAATGACATACACTTAGAGATACAAAACTAGATATCTCTTAATATGGGATTGTGATTTGATACAGCGAGGAGCTGGCGTGTAATCCCTATCAAATGTCATGTCAGAAAGGCTGCCATGGTGGACACTCCATTTCGGACTCCTTTGCCGGGCCGAGCTCTCCTGGTCTGTCAAAGCCGAGCTTCGCCTTCCGCCAGGTTGGCAACCGCAAACCCGGGGCGCCTAGGTTGGAGCCGAGTGACCTCCTTCACCAGATCGAGTCCCTTCGAGGTTGAGCCCCCTGGACCAGAGTCGAGCTCAGCCCTCCTCCACTGGGTTGAGTCCCTCTGAGGCCGAGCCCTCTGAGCAGGACTCGAGCCCTCCTCCACCGGGTCGAGCACTTTTAAGGTCGAGCCCTTCCGAGGTCGAGCCCCTTGGGCCGGAGCTGAGTCCCAGCTCTGCAGCTCGGCATCCACCTCGGACAATGCCACCGGCCACCAGAGGGGCGAAGCCACCTCCCAAGGGCACCGGCGAGCTACCCGAGGATTATGAAAAAGCACACGTCAAATCATAATAACTGCCTGCGGATGCCACTTATACCAGGAGAGGGAGAAGTTCCCCAATCAAGACACTGCCAGGCTTCCCGGAATGGAGCAACCGGAATGAATGTCAGAATGCACAGAAGTTTCCTCTATCATGAACCGGGAAAGACGTCCCATCCACGGCACGGAACGTCGCCGTACGCGCCTGACAGCACGAACCAGAAGAGACGTCCCATCCACGGCATGGAATGCCGCCGCACGCGCCTGACAGCATATGGGAAATCCCAAAGTAGGCATTCAACAATCACCCAGACTTAAAAGAACCTGGAATACTCTTGGCAAGAGGGTAACAAAAGCTAAACAACAAGCATCCAGGCAAGGGAGGTGAGGAGGCCCACGCAAGAGGATCGATCCAGCTCGGCCACCACCTTTTCCAGCATACTTGCACCCTCACTATCACTCTACTCACATCATTTTACTCCTCCTGGCATAGGGTCCATCAAGAGGGGCCTGACCAGGTTGATATATTCCCCTGGATCGTCACTGACTTGACCGTCGGAGTGCCCCCGTCAGAATTCCAGGCCCGGGTCACTAATCCTTATTTTGCAGGTCCCAATGAGCAGGACATTACCGGGAAGACGAGGGGTGACTCGACGCAGATAGCAGCTATGGGCTATAGCGATCTTGGCGGCAATAGATTGGCATGCCAGGTAGGGGAGCAGGATGATCTTTGATCCAACCTAAGCTCCTTGTAAGCGGCTTATCGGAAGGATGGTGACGATGCGGGCGAGAGAGGTTTCCACCAGTCATGCGGGAGACTCCCCTTCCCGAGAGAACTTGCACAACCCAGAGGTGGAACCGCCCGCTCCAGCTCAACTACCCCCGGCGGAATCTTAGCTGGCTGTGCTCACCCAGCAGATGCAAATCCTTGCCACAGCAGTGCACCAGCTCCAGCACCAGCACCGATCCTTAGCTACTCACCAGTAGCTAGGGATTCTCGCGGCTCATGCCACATCACCTCGCGACAGCCTGCGTTCCTTCTAAGAAAGGCCCTCGAAGCCGCGGGCCATCACTGGCAACCGGGGTAGTCACCGGACTCTGGCGAAGAGACAACGGGCTGGATCTGCCGACAGGGAGAGCCGCTCCCCGAACCTCGAGCAGGTGACGTCCAAGCCCTGCCAAGGTAGGAAAAGCAAGACCCCCCGTCATGGACACCGTGCACCCATGTCACCTTCTCCATCTCCTTCGGCGAAGGGGTCTACTGACGAGGCCATCAGGCGCATGGTAGAGAAGTGCCTGGAGGAGCATGACCGCAAGCTGGCGGAGTTATCCTATCGGTTTACCAATCTACAGGGCTCCACGAGCGAGCCAGCGGGCTATGACGCCCGTCCCCCATTCTCCCGAGAAGTCCAAGAGGAGCCGATCCCACATCGGTTCCGCATGCCGTAAGTGGATCCCTATGATGGGACCATCGACCCCCTGGATCACCTTGAGAGCTACAAAGCCCTCATGAAAGTCCAGGGGGCAATCGATGCCCTCTTCTATGTTGCCTTCCCTGCTACCCTCCGGAAGGTACATGGTTCACCCGCCTTAAGCCAGAGAGCATCGACTCTTTTGCTCAACTAGAGTAGAAGTTTGTGGCACACTTTGATGCTTGTCGGAAGGTACCACGAGAGGCGGACAACCTCTTCTCCATCAGGCAGCAGGACCGCGAGCCCCTGCGGGACTACGTGACCTGTTTCAAGGCAGCCACATTGGAGATTTACAATCTTGATGAGCCAGTCGCCATGCTGGCACTGAAGCGAGAGCTCGGGACCTCCCGCCTGACCTACTCGCTTGACAAGAAATCTTCCAAGACTTACTCCGAGCTCAAAAGTACATCTACGCCGAGGAGACGGATTGTACGAGACGGGAGCTCGACGAGAAGCCGCAGAAGAAGCAAACTCGCACCGAGACATCCGGGATGTGGAAGCCGGGACTCCCAGCCCCAAGCTTCCGGCAGGGGCTGAGACCAAGGAGCGCTCCCATTCCCAAAAAAAGGTACACCCCTCTTTGATATGTTAGTGTATTGTATAATAATAATGACTGAACTTTCTATTGGACGCTATGTGAAAGGATGATCACAAGAAGAAACTGATGGCGGACCTCAAATGCTTCTTTTCGATGGGTTGACAAGGAATGTTTGTGAAGGGTGGCACCACACACACGAAGACCCTTAAGGTCCAGGTTTGCTCCGAAATCTAAAACAATTGGGAGGTGGCTTTAGTAGTGGGCTCTATTTGGCAAATTGGCAAAACAAATAACATTGGATAGACTTGTTTCATGTCAGTACCAGGAAACACTTGGATGGCACCTTCTTTTGCCACGTGGACAGAAGGAACGGGTTCAATTCTGGTTAGGGTTAGCTTTCGATAATGTTGGAGATATAGGATAGAAAAGTTAAGGATTGACCTCTCCTAATTTCAAAAAATCGAAAAAGAAAAAAATTGCATGGCAGCCAATTTGTCTATTGACATGTTTACACCAGGTATGATCTAATCTAATGGGCTTTTCCATTCCAACGGTGCTGTTGCGCCCATTTCCTGGGCTAATCCAATGGGCTTTCCGGAGCACCACACGTGTGCGTGTAGTTTTTATATGATTTTACCATTTGTCTGCAAGTTTTTCTCTCGGAAAGAAAAACGAATGGCATATTATGTTACCTAGAACGTTTGAAACTTGTGATATTTGTGTTTACCATCCGGACCATGTGAAGTTGTTTGAGGAGCAAGAGTCATTCCTTTAGCAACGATATATGAAAAGGTGCTTACATATATATTTATACGTTTCTGAAACCATAGACAAACTTAATTTGTTCAAAATCCGTTCAAGAAATATCACTATAAACCTTTTGTCCAATTCCAGTTATGGATAGATTGGTCACAAAATCAAGTTCTACACACACCTGCGCAAACTGGTAAAAAGCCAATCTACATAGGTTAGTATATGCTCTGTGTACCGCCTACCCAAGTACATCCAAAGAACCAGGTATCATGGAAAATAAGACAAGCAACAAGAATCGATTATTTCTTGGGCTCAAAAAGGATTGATTTCTCAACAAGAGGATAAGGAAAAAAACCGGTTCGGTTTAATGAAGGATGCCTATTTTTCCCTCCAATTCATTGTATGTGATAGAAATTAACAAGCTAGAGGGTCAGAACTCACCACTCAAACCCCAGTGGTTTAACTTTTGGTTGAGTGCCTGCTGATCCAAGCCTGGGGATGAACTAAACTAGATCCACCTTCTCAGAGGGCTTCCATAACTAAGATGTTCCTTGCTAAGACCATAGAACTGAATACTGAATTTGCATTATAAAATATTATATTCTCTCAAAATGGAAGTTGGCAAGTTGATGCCTGTCTTCATTAACTGGACTGACCACCCATGCATGGAAACATCAATGCAAAACAGTAGCTATTGCGATGACTTAAGCCTCTGCTAGAATTTGATTTCTTAGCATCTCCAACCAATACCAGAGCTCCATTTGCATCAACTTGAGGTGGGACAACAAGGCCATTTGCAAAAAGAGTGTTGGGCTCAGCATTGGACTGGTTTTCAGGCAATGCATCGAGTTCGTACGTAATAGGATTCCCGTTCCTCCTGTGGCCATTACTAGCTCTTCTCTCCACCTCAAGAAAATGGCCAAGGGATGGAGCATTGACGGTCTTCTCACTCTTAACCTGAGCTTTTGTGCAAAGAGAGAACCAAGTTTTGTTCGTATGGCTCCTCTTCCCTCTTGATGAAGTGTCTTGCTTCCTGCTCCTTCTAAGGGATCTACTCGACAGCTCAAGAATGCTTGTGATGCCAATAAGGCTGCCAAGTGTGATGCTCCTGTCATGGAAGAAAGATCCAGTGGACTGCAACTAGAAATGTTGAACAATGTTACATAATGAATCAATTGATGGTATATGGTTCATCATTTCATCTTCCTAAACACTAGGTGAACTAGTTTAGTTCTCAAGGAAATCTTATAATATCTTTTTATAATTGTCCAAGACAAACTTTGGCGAAGTCCTGCTCAAGTGAGTACATATTTGACCCCTTATTCATAAAGGTAGAATTGCCATGTGAATGCACTTAGATTGGCAAAGCTATAATGACTCATCCATTCCATGTTCTAGTTTGATAAAAAGATGAGAGGGACCACGACAAGATGTTGTTTTGGTCGATGATGTTGGTCCTCTTTGGGAAGAATTAAACATGGGGAAGCACCATGAGGATATAAACAAGACCCCAAGGACAGCGAGGACCAAGGACACTTCCCATGTGACAATGTTATGCAAAGAAAATTCTCACAGAACCTCGCCAGAATCATGAAGCGTGCTTGATGGTGCCGTGGCTATAATGAGGTTGGACAAAAGGCCATCACGGAGAAACATATGATATAGGAAAGAAATGTAATCTGTGGGAAAAGAAATAAGACTCCTTAATTAGAAAAAGAAGGAATAGTTAGGACTGAACTACAAGAAGGTGAATAGGCATACTTTTCTTTGTAATCAAAAGAATATATTTTCTTTCTTTTCTTTGTTTAAGAAGGTCAGGCCATACTCCTATATCTACCCCTATCATCTCTAGAATCCTGATAAAGAACAACAAATATTGGAGCCCCAGTTGGGTTGCCTCATTTCTACTCCTTGTTAATTGTTTTACCTCTGTATCCAAATCTGATGAAGTAATAGAAGGACTAGGGGAACCAGTGACTCGAGTACTGAAGGAAAGAGACCCAGAAAAATCGAGGTTCCTTATTAAACCAACCCTCACATTCAATGGCTGTAGTCCCAGAGGCCACCCACCTTCCTGTCATTGAGGCAATAAACAGAGTCAGAAAAATAAATAGAAGGCATATAAAATGACACAGTAGCCTGAATGGAAGAACAGGGAGAAACAGCCAGAGAGATAAATAGAGGCATGACATTATAAGCAGACAGATCCTACTACATCGAGAGGTAGAGGGGAGGTACAGTATAGTATGAGAACATGCAAAGAAATCTAATTTTGTGTACCTGTCGAGCCATTTGCCCCACCACTTTGCTGTTGAGCTGCTGAGTTAATCAAGTCACTTCATAGAACCAGGGACCAGCGCAGTTCATCAGGAAGAGCCCAAAGGAGGCTTAATTGAAGAGCATAGGAACATAAGCTTCTGAAACACGGAGGGAGAGGGAGAGAGATGTGAGCCACAACAGAACGATCCTTCCGATGTATATATATAGATTCTTCTCTCCCACAGTCTGTTTAACAGAAAGTAAAAGAAGCCAGGAAGACAGGGCAGGGGCATTAATTGCCATAACTAAGACCTGCTTCACTTTTTCTTCACCATGGCCAGAACAGCTCTATCAGTTCAAGAGTTCCATCCAGTAAAAGATGACAGAGCACCGGGCCGTGATGATTACCGTGGCTTTGTCTGAAGATTTAGAGGCCTCTTTGAAGCGAATATATTTGACCGAAGGCCCCACAGCCACTGCTTCAAAGAACTGCTCGCCAGCCAACTTCTACAGGGCCTGCATGATGAGAGCTGAAACCACTGCCTCAGCGAACTGACATTACCACCAAGTCACCAAAACACGCCATGCGTTGGCCCAGACTCTAAATAAATGTTCAGCAAGTTCCAAACTAATTTATGGGCGGGTCTTGGCGGTGCTGCTATCATCGGCTACTTTTGCTATCCTCTCCCTCTCTTAATATATATATATATATATATATATATATTCATAATTTTGAATAAAATAAAAAAATAATTATAATTAAAATATAATAAATATATTCAATTCCAATCTTTTATTAAGTAATTAATCATTATTGATTCAAAACATCTAAATCTAAAATTAAATATCAAAATTCATAAATAATTAGCTACAAATCTATAATCATTTAATAAATTAAATTTAATTATAAAATTTTTAAACTTGCTGGCATGGACTGCAAGTCTCGATCATCGTTCGTTCTAAATCATATTTATCTATAAAAGAAATTTATATATATATATATATTATAGTAGATTTATTATGTTATAAAGGGACACTCCATCCCTGTTGCCAAACAGCTCCATCATCATCCACTAGCTGATACGAGTGGATCCTCTAACAGTCTTTCGGTGCCAACCATACTCACGGACGCCTGCACAGATTGGGACAAAAAATTCTGAAGCTGGGGAGGATTGAGAGGAAATAAGACCTTCAACATGAATTTCACAGCTTATAAGTGAAAAGCGATAAGGAGCCTGCCGATCACTGATTCTTGTTTTAGGCATAGGATAAAAAAAACCTAAACAATTTAAACCCTTTTCGTATGTCCATTTTATTCTTGGGTCCATGATCATATCCATGATGAGAAAAAAAAAAAAAACGAGCATCAGCTTGTGCATGATCAAATGCTCAAAACCAACCAACCAACCAGTAGGAGTGCTTACATCCACAATGATATGCGGAAGGGCATGCGGAGACCAATAATTTATCAACAAGGTGCTTGTCATGTTGGAACAATGAGATGCACACGCGCACGCGCAACATGGAAAAACATTGTCAACAAAATTAAAATAATCGCAAGACAACACAGACCTCATCCAAATAAAATAAGATACAAGTTAACCAATGCATGCATAGAAGAAATACCAGGGCATTTTCCTCAAAATACAACATCAAGGTTTATGGCATTATGTTTTCTCGACACCCTGTTCGCCAACGGTGCAATACCTTGTGAAATACTAATTGAATGGCAGAAAAGAGCAACAGAGCTGCGTGCAATTTGTGGAGTCCTTTCATAATCATTAATGTTTGTGGAATAAGCCCTTCCAACCGAAGTAAAACATTTGTGGCATGGGCTTCCTGATCCAGTGATGTGAAGAAAGCAAGAATTTACTAAAGGCAAAGAAGATGTTTCAGCTTTCCAGCTGACCTATCAAAATCATGTGAGGCCTGCCAAGTTGGCTTCTCATTCATATTTGCCATGCAGTTAAGATAGCATCAATTTATCAAATAGCACCTAACAATAAGAAAAAGGATTTACAAGTGACCACACCAACTGATAGATGCTTCTCCCAAAAGCCAAATGGGCGGGGAATATACTATTGCACACAGAACTGGCCCTCAATGTTTTCAGTTGTTTCACCTATCTCGCTTTTCACAATCCAACACAACATTTTGTAATTGATCAGATAATACTTTCCACCCAACAACGGTTACAAGTTCTATGAGAACTTCAAAACAACAATGTCAGCGTTATATTAAATGCTGCACCTACCGAAAGCCATTGATTACACCTGGTCGGTATTCTCCAATTCCAAGAAGGTCCTGCAAGGTCAAATTTTATCATTGATCAGGAACAAAACAAATCAACCCTCGGAGACACAGTCGAATTCATCAACTCCAACCACCAATAGTCCTTACAAAGCTACACTTCTTTTGATATTTCAAATAGTGAGAATAGATAGTAAAGTTGCATCTTGTCGGGATACTGAGTACATTGTGGACTCATTAGCAGAAAACAGTACTTTGAAGACATATGTATTGATATAATGACCTTCAAAAATATGGGCATGAATTTTATTCCCTTTTTCCTTTGAGGAAGGGTAGTGGGCGGCAGCAGCAGCAGTAATGGCTAGGAAATGGCTGTGCAGGTGGACTTTAAAACAAAATTGCATGACTTGACTTCTTGTCCAGATGACAAACCAATGTGCCAGACAGTTGAATTTTGACTTAAAAGCCACTATTTGCAGAATAGCGACAGATAGAGGAAATGGGATGCAGATTGGTCTCAAAACAAAGTTATTGACCTGATGCTTCGTGCTGATATAGCTTATAAATGAAAATCATGCTGGTAACAAAAGCATGAGGTTTCAAGAGTAACAAGAAAACAAATGAAGCAGCCTCCATATCGTGTCATGTTCATTGATGGTGCCTGTGTCATGTTCTTCTTGTGTGCAAATGCTTACATTTTCAAACTTGGGCAAGGCCGAGCTTCAACCTTGGAAAGAACCTTGGACAAACCTCAAGTTGTAAGGTGTAACATTTATAATTATCCTTGATATCCAAGTAACATATAAAACGATTGAAACCATGTAAAAAATCATGCTTTTTTCTGCCTGTGCGCGAATGGTCACTTTAACAAACTTCACCAACGCCAAGCTTCAATCTTAAAAAGAATCTTGGACAACATATATCAAACCATGACTGATACTCAGTTAGTCCAATGTCACCATAATTTTACAAAGCTTAAAGAACAAGATATACCTAAGTTTGCATTTTAATCAGAATAACATAAAAAATAAGATATAATCTGTAAATAAGACAAGCTAAGATGTAATACATTGCATCACAAGAGTTCTGATTGTTTCACCTATATGCTTCACGGGCATTTTGTAAAGCCTTAACCTAAGGCATGAGATGAGGCATTGCTCGGGTAAGTTTTCACACACTAAGTTTTATGTTATTATCAAGCAAGAGTTAGAGTCATATTTGATATTATAAGATAGAACAGAATACCATGGCCAGACAATGTGTTCACTTGATGAATGAAAAATAGAAGCCAGGAAAACAAGCACATTCTATCCTTTGGAAAAATTGAAATCAGAATTCATGGAAAGAAGTAGATATCTGACATTTTGGCTGAAAGCTGAGGCTAATATTAAGTATAAGTCATGAAACAATCAAATGCCTCATAGACATATTAAGTGATGCATATATAAAAAATCTTCAATTTTCAGGAATAGTTCCAACAAGGCATGACTAGATGATACTAAAGGCTAGACAAATTTTGAATAAGATTTTTGCTTGAGCATCTCCAGTCCTATTCTTAGCCCCTAGCTTGGAGGGAAAATTTCATTCCTTCCATTTTGAACATATTATAATGAATGCAAAGCACCAATTCCTGCATGGTTAAGATAAGAAACGCAAGTTTTGTTTACATATCCATGCCATATAAAAAGTTTGACCTCAAACTTTTGCAATAAACCAGATGTGTCCTTAATCATTTTTTTTTCCTTGGGTTTTGGTTTCTGAGGTTCTAAAAACGTCCTTTTAAAACCATACTGCTCAAGTGAAATAGTGTAATGTTGCTGCTGGCCTGTTGTCACTGCTTTCTCTATATGAAAACAAATCTTCATTTTAGTGGCCACCAAACACCTCAAGATAAGCATCTACCGATGTAGGTGAGGGAGGATGGAGGGATAAATATAGTTTGTATGGATCATAAGAGTCTTTCTCTCTCTCATATGCAAGTGCACATTATTAGACATGATAGGTTGGTATATCGTAGGTCTGGTAGGAAGCAAATCCCACTAAAGAACGTTGGAAAGGTTTTCATCTTTCTAAGAAGAAAGTCATCCAAAAATCTAGAAGGAAATGTACAAATTAATGCAATGAAAAGATCGTAAGCCATACAAGATATGCATTTATTATGGGGTCAATTTGAGCACCCATCTTTACAAGCAGGCAAAAATGGATCCAAACACAAACTAAGCTAATGCTTAACCAAAAATGATACATGCCTAATACATAGTTAGAGGCACTAAAATCACCATTTACTCCAGATATTGAAAAAAGAGTAGTTAACAGTTACCAACTACCATGAAACAAAACCACAAGTAGGAGGTTGCTTTTCATGTTTATTTAAGTTAACTATAAATACATGTTATTTGCATGTATAAATGAAGACGAAAGCTTGTCAAATTTTCATCAAGAAATCTCTTGTTAGAAACCTAAGCTGGCTAGTGAGTTTTGCTTGACAAGGGAGAAGAACTTGCAGACTGATAATCTAATTGGTCCAATGCATTATAAAGAATAGGGGGAACTGCTAATGCAAAAAAAAATTCCCCATATAAACCAAGTTGAGAGGAACTGGTGTCTGAAAAGATTGAATTGTAGAACTTAGATTGCATAAAAAACTTATGCAAAGGAAACTCACTTGACAAGCTTTATTTTTTGCTCTAGTTTCAGCTGTGCTAGGAATATCATGGTTTGGTTTCAAGAACCTTTTCTCACGTCGTTCACAAGAACCCCACCCATCTGAGAACCTTCCACCTCTAGAATCAAGAACAATAGAACAAGATTAGAAAATTTAGAAACAAAGGATCATGGGTCGAATATGATATAACAAAATAAAGAAAAGGCCTTGGAGTTGGATATACTGCATGAATGCACGAACAACAAACTCTGCACGCTGAACATTCCGATTTTCATCGAATTCAATGGATTTGTCTTTGATTTCGAATGAGAGATTGAAGAAAAATGATATCTTTCTCCATCCTGTTAAGTGGTATGACCAGATAAGAGATTTACTGAAATTAAGCACATGTTCAGGGACTTTGACAATAACACTTTATAACAGTTCCAACAGAATACCTGATTTCTTAATATATGGATTCCCAGATATCATGACATAATCAGTTTTCTCTAGTATCTGCTCATTGAAAGACAAATACAGAACATATCATTTAGTCCCGATTTTAGTTTTCAAAATAGATAATATTAAAGAAACAACACTTTTTTCTCAGAAAATAAATTAAAAAAATAAAATTCATGAATGGCTTATTAAAATCTTTGTTCCATGCTTCTGGTGGTCAAACATAAGGTTCTTAGATGGTGAACCCATGTAATGCTACAATATGGTGGAACAATGTTGGAACAAATGCACTATTTCCATATGGGCATCAAACTACAAACACATGAAAACAAATAATTACACTCAATATGCAAGACATGGAAGATAACGGACATATACATAAACTAAACATATCAAGGTTTGGCGATCCATACAGAGGGTGGGCATGGATAAGTGGTACTATTGTCTCTCTCATTCATTCATCAGGCACATGCAGTCCATAAGGACAGGTTAATTCAGAGACAAGTCATACATCTTGATCAGAAGTTGCCTGGGCAAGGATTTGCAATCAGCACAATTTCTTGAAAAGCTCATACAAAGGTGTCAAAGCTTGATAGATCATTTGTTGATACAAAAAATCAAACCTGTGTGTACGGAAGTGAGCTTTCTACTGAAGGCATGATTATAATAATATACTCAATAATTTTCAATTTTCATTTCAAAGTGGCTATGTCAATGGTTCAAACATGTTAAGAGACTCTATTTTGGAGAGACCACAAACACCTTATATTCACTTGGATAAGACATCCATTTCCTTAGTAAGAACAAAAGTAAAACCACGTCTAACGCAAGAGAAGATGACAAGAGATTGTGTAAGGATAGGGACATTGATAAAGAAGAAGATTGCCACCTTTCTCTAATCTATTGTTCTCTAGCAATTCTCCCTCACAACTCACAAGCTATAGGTCTGGCCATGGCACACCTAAGCCTATGAATGCTTTTACATTCTCCACTTGCAACACAGATATGACTTCATGGAGAACAACCAAAATGTAGTGCTGACACTATGATTTACAAAAGCCGATTCAATGGGCCAATGCTTTGATGTATGCATGAGATCAAAATATTTTTCATTTATTTATTTTGTACATTGCTAAGAAGAAGCACGAAACCTGTACGATCTGCCACAGATGGAAAAGCCTCCAAAGAAATCGAGAAAATGCTATGAAGCATTTCAGATTATCAGCCAGAAGAGTAGCAATCAGAATTATTCGGTATAAGATGCAGAATTTACCGCCATCGCTGCATTCTGGTACTGCTTGAATGAAGACACAGAGGGGAATTTCCCAAATAAGCTGTGATTCAGGTTCTCCGTCTCCTCGCTCTGCCACCTATCAGATGGCGGCGGGCTGTCGACCACCGGGCTCAACTCCTTCACCACCCCAGACGATGGCGACGGCGTCCGGGATGGATGCCTGACGACCACCATTCGTTGATCGTCAATGGCCCCAGGATCCACGAATCTCGCCATCTTCGGCGGCCGGCGGTGCGCCCAGTGCTCCTCCTGCACCACCTCGCCATCCGCCGGAGCCCTAACCTCCTCCACTGCGAAGAGATGGGACCTGGGGTTTCTGGATGGCTTCGGAGGCGTGGGAGAGGAGCCGGGGCCAATGGAGTTGAAGTTCCTGAGGGTGAGGAGGGCCTTGCGGGACCGGGAGGCGGCGGCGGAGTCGATGACGGCCCAGAGCTCATCGTCGTCGAGATCCCGGTCGTCCATGGCTTGTTCTTGCTAGGTTTTCACCGCTCTTCCAAACAGGGAGGCAGGGAGTGGGAGCTTCGTAAAGGGCGTGGGCGGGCGGGGTGGTAAGGGAGAAATTAAGATATTAAAAGAAACGTCATGAATCTAGATCTAAATTTACCATTCCATGGGCGATTTTTTTATTTTTTTATCAGTTCACTCGATTATGTTCGATTCGGACCATAAATTTTTTGCATGTCCTTCCTGTTAACTGGACGAGTAACATATTTTCAGCCCGCTAGATCATGTTCAATTCGGATCATAAATTTTTCGCATGTCCTTCCCGTCAACTGGACGAGTACGTCAGCCTAGTCCCACTACAGTACCGGAGTTCCGGACAAGTATGTCAGCCTAGTCCCACTACAGTACCGGAGTTCTGGTCGTGTAGCACAGCTTCCCAGCCACGCATCCCATATTTAATCTAGAATTTAATCGAGTCATCCGCGAGATTATTTTTTTAATCTAGAATTTATTCGAGTCACCCGCAAGATCATTTCTCGAATTCATGATCAGTAGATTATATACAAAAACTGCACTGTACCTTAACAATGAATTATACACAAAAATTGCACTGCATCTTAACTGATCGCGCTACCATTATAATGGTTTCCATGGGCACTTCAATGAAATAATGACACCTGCGGTGCATATAAGGATGTAACGATAATTCATATCTCTCTCTCTTTAATGTATAATACTTTGTCCCTCTTGATGGTACTTGTTTTCATCAAATATACAATCAAATCCAACGTTGCATGGCGGACTCTAAAATAGTAAATCCCTAAAATATATTTAGTTGTTCATTTTCACAAAGCAGTAGTTGTTTTTATTGCTCCAAAAATTTTCGATTATGAAATTGTCCTGGTATCATGCCAATGGTGCACGTGATATTCCTAGATCAAAAATCTTGCGTTAGCCACATTCCGAGCAGTGTTAATGCATTCAATAATAAATCTTACATGGAAAAGCTACATGGTTGATGGCTAGGCAGCAGGTAATATCTCTCTCAAGTAATCTTTTCATGTGATTTTTCCTGTCAAGGATTTTCCAACAATGAATCAAGAAATAGACCCACAATAACACGTAAGTATAGACTTGATTGGTTACTTGTGACTTTTCTTGTTAAGCCAGAGAAGATTAGGTAAGTGCCAAGAGGGACTGCATTTCCCCACTTGCATGCGACCTTATCCTACCATTGCCTTCCCTTCGAAGGAATGCATCTTTTATCAGTGAAGATGGTAGGATGGAGGGAGGCCCGTTAGGCTGCTAGCTGTCCTACCCCCACCAACATGCCGTTAACCGGAGGGCGGCCCACTTGCATCGTCTGCAGATGTCCATGCCTTGCAGTCCCACCCGAACGGGCCCAAATAAAGAGAAACAAGCGGTGAGCTTCTGATCCCCGAGGCTCGATGGGTCGGCTCTCTTAAATCCTCGGCGCGAGATGAAGGTTACCGTCGTTTCTCGTAGCGGGCGAGAGGTCATCAAGGGTGGAATCGAGCTCGAGGATTCCGTAAGTTCCTCCTCCTATTCTTCTATGTTGGCTTCTGTGTTAGTTCCGTTAAAGGTTGCGCATCAATTGTTTGATCTTATGCTGAACTGGATCTGGGACTCGTAGATAGTTTCGCTCTTTGTTTCTTCTGTTCTGTTCGTGACTGTGAGGACTGAGGATGTATTTTTATTTGGTGGTGTGGTTGCAGGCCACCGTGAGGGATTTGCAGGCGGCGCTTCATGCTCGAATCGACTTCTTAAAATTACTTCACTTTCGAGTGTATGGAGTGATGATCGCAAATAAAGCAATTCTTCTGTTCCTTAATTTTCTTGTTTGGCATTTTCCTCTGAATCCTACACCTTTTTCTGTAGTTGTGTCTGTTGTCATCTTTGATGAGCTGAACTTTAGTTTCCATTCTTTAGTTCCACGTTTCCTAAATGCTTTTAGAAGATAAGTTGTTGATGGCTCCATGTTTCTATTAGGTTATATTTGAGTGTTAGAATGGAATCCGTGGTCTGAGGGAGGGAATTGTGTTAGTTCTTATGCAGATAATATGTTTAACTCCGAATCCATCTTAAGATTTTTTTTTTTTAGATGTGGAGGATTTGTTGATAAGTCTTGCATTTTTCCCATAACAAAAACAACTCAGGGTTGAGAAGTTGTTTAACTAGATGTTTGAAGACATCGGGAAACAGTTGTGCTGCATTGTTGTTATTTTTATGTTGATTGATTATTGCAAGAAATGTGTAGATGTGATCACTTTATTGGTACGACAAATAGTTTGACTATTTCTTTTATTTAAAATGTTAGTTTGATGAATCATCAAATACTGACAACTTCATATTGGCTAAAAACACAGCTAACTCATAAAGGAATCACAAAGACGTATGAAATCATTGTCAGAAAATTAAGAGTCATTTTGTTTATCAATGGAAAAAATATCACTAGAATTGTTGCTGATCACATGACCTGCAATGTGCAATTTGTAAGGATAAGTTGGGGACCTCACTTATCAGATTACAAGTTCCAAAATTAAGCTTGTCAACTCACAATGTCATCTTGGAAGATGTTTTCTTTTGGGCATCTCCTGGTACTTATAATGCTGTCGTTCCATTGTTGCAAGTGCCGCTGCACTGGGCAACACTACCACTTGCCCTGCATCTCTACCAGTGTCAGCTGCTCCTATAGTCCCAGATGTCATGAATTTTGGAACAAGGTAGGTTTATGGTCAAAGGGAATTGCAATGAAACTATATATAACTAACAGTCATTGGAAAAAGAAAAAAATAAAATAATATATATATATATATCTTTCTATGTTAAGTAGCTAGTAACTGCTAGCATGGTCTGTTGGGTTGACTTTTAGACCTAGGTGGTTAAAGATTGTTGCCTTATATTCCTTAACAATCCCAAAGCATACCATTGGTTATTTTTGTCGATATATGACATTGATAATCAGAATATTAAATCCTGCTTGAAATGACCATTCTGCTTTAGCTTGCATGAGGTAGATTGTTGTAGAACTACCTTCTCAAAGATAAGTGCAGGGTTAAACTCAATATAACTAGCATGAGTAATTACTGTGCCCAATATATAAAGCTATGTGGAATATGTATGTATTTGTTGACTCTTATGATAATTATATGGGCATAAGATATTTTGCTTTTGTCATTTACGTGACTATGTCACAGCACTTGCCTCTACTCTATACCTTCTTTATTTATCCAAGGAGCATACATTACAAAAGATGAACCTACCTGAATGAGGTTTCAGATTCTGCATTTTGAGAGTAGCCTAAGAGTGTGTGTGTGTGTGTTTTAAACTCTGGTTTGGATGTTCAATTTCCTTGAAAATAGTGTAGATTTTCCTAAATTCTAGATCTAGAGACAGGAAAAATCTCTTCATGATTTATTTTTTTCCCCAAAATATATAAAGACCAATCTTTAGAGCATCATGCTCCAGTTCTGCACTCTAGATACTTAAGAGACTGTAGTTGGTTGTTTGGGTTGCTTAGGTATAAAAGATCCTTAACTAACAAAGACCTACGATAATTATGAATTGAAGGATTTGGATTACTTGGAAAACTGTACTAATGAACAGGAGCATTGATTTGGTATTTTTATTTGAAAAGGTGACAAGATCTGTGCAGTAATCCAAAACCTTCATTTTTGTTGAAAAAATCCATTTAAATTAGACAGCAGGTCCCACGTCTTAATTTGTTCCGAAATGATATAAAGCTTCTTTCTGGATGCCAACATGAACTTGTCACATATCTTGAAACAATAAATAGAGAATTACTGATTGATATCTGATGATGACATCGTCTAAAGCACTTAAATTGACCTCATTTGCTTGCAAGAATTGTATCTGTATTTGAATCCATGAGATTGTGCTTTGGCCAAGGTTGTTATATGGCAAATTACACAATGGTATATGCAAACAGCTTAATTTTGTTCATGGATGATGGATGTTTTTTTTTTCAATGAAAATGAAGTGCTGCTGGGCACATAAATATGAGCTACTGTGGTGATTTGGTTGAAACTATCATTTAAACAAAGAAGTGGGTTCCTCAAACTATTGGTAATTCCCATCGGTCTGTGATGGGGGACGAATTTAAAATGATGAATGGAGAGTTTTAGCAAGCTAACCAGCAAGCAAATTTGAGCAATTAATTATCAAATAAATGGTCTAAATTAATTCAAAAAAAGAATCTTCATAAGGAGACTAGTTGATCTAAATTACAATACCCAAAATGTAGATCTAGTTCAAAATAGAGATTAGGATCTTCATGGTAAGGAAACCATCACTAGTAGGACAAGTTAACCTTCAAATGATCAGATCTAATGAAGCTTAGGAAGAGTTTTCCTACCAACAATGATGGCTAATTATTTGGTGGAAGAAGGAGCTCTCATCACTCAAGGATTGAGGTCAAAACCATAAGACTAGCACTCCCTACCTTTAGGACTCACATTGACCATGATCTTTGGCTTGGAGACTTTCATCTTGGATTTGGAAAATCAGAGAAAACCTGCATCAAATCAGAGATTAGGCGTGAAAGGAAAATTCAAAATTGGAATGGAAACAAGAAGAAGAAAGGAAAAACAAGGAAGTAGAAACCAGCGCCTTCAAGGAATGATACTTGGATCTTGGATCAAGCAAGGAGCACTCTACCTTTCAAGCACTCAAGGGTATTCGACCCTTCAAACACTCACTCAAGAATCTCACATTCTCTTCTCAAACCTATCTTCTACCTCTCAAATTCAAGAACTTTTCACTCCAAACAAGAGAACATAGGAAACTAGAACAAGAAAGATAGCTTTCTTCATTTAATCCAAAGTAGAATGAATCATAGAAATGAATACAAAAGAGGGCTTAGGGCCCTATTTATAGACTTTTAATCCAAGGGAATTTTGTCCAAGGGGAGGGGATAAGGATGAGCTAAGAGGATAAGGATGAGCTAGCTAATTCTAGTTGGATCCAACAACTCTTGGTTAGGTGGTTCAACCAGAATTAGTTTTTTTTACAACCATTTATAGATGGAAGGTTACAATCAATTGACATGTGGCTCCTAGATGGCAATGATGTATCCTCCATTTACTGGTGTAGATCATGTGATGTGGCATCCCACATGGCAAGTTAGTTGGAGGGTTGTTGGAATAATAGAACATGGCTTCAGTCTTCCCATAAAATTCTTGATGTGGTGTCCTTCCTCCTCCCCAAAAGGTGCTTGATGTGGTGTCGACCAATTAAGGGAAATGGGCTTCATGTAGATGGCATCCAAGTGAGGGAAGTGGGCTTCAAATGGATGGCGCCAAATGAAAAAAATGGGCATTGAAGAAGTGGCCTCATACCCTGCTTGAATCTAGGTTGAGTCGACTCATGAATCGGCTCAAGTATTTGCTGAAAGAGAAGATGGACTCAAACCCTTTATTAGATTTGTCTATTTTAACTGCAAAATAAAAGTAAGTTAGTCCAAAAACTTCTTTCTTGTTGATGTCCCCCGGGATGAAAAGAACTCGATTCTATCGAGTAAGAATCAATCTGACTCTGGTGATACTCTAGTTGGTCTGGTCGATTCTTTGTATGTCTTCTCAAGTAATCCATGAGTCTTTAGAATCAGGACATCCTTGCCAATGAACCAGGTGGCATTGATAGTCACTGTTTCGGGTAGTGATAGTCTTATTGTCTAAGATTCGCTCAATCCTATCTTGCTGCTTTGGTAACTTGGCTGGTGGACACTCATGGGTTGGCTCACTCTCAAAGATAGAATTAGGCTCGAAAGGCTCACTAGGTATCATTGTTAGTTCCTTTACCCTCCTAGATCTGAATTGTTGAAAGTGAAACTGATACCTAAGTTGGATGGTCAATCTAGCACATATTAGGTCCAAATTTTTCTTACTATTTTGAAAATGACCTACACTACAGGCATATAATCGTTCAGGTTTGGTCTTACCATGACATAGTTTCCTTCCTGAAATTTTTTGGCTCTTTTATGTGAGTTGATCATATGCTTGTTAATTTTATTGCTCAGATTTTCTTACTAATCATGATATGCATATGATTCTCGCAGTCATGGACACTTATGCCTGGGAAGGTCAAATGATATCAAATGACAAAATATAAATGGCACCAAAACAAAATAAGCTCTAATGGACTTTATTATCTATGAACTAAATTTTATTGCTATGAAACAAATGTTCTTAATTTCCAATATTCCCCTAAATGGCTTTGAAAACTCTAGCATACAACTTTAGGTAGGTGGCAGTGAATCTTAATTTGGTGCCCAATAAATGCAATAATGTCTTCCAAAAGTAACTGTTGAATATTACTGGGACTTGATCAATTGTATGGTGGATGTCCCAGCTGGGTGGATTAGGATTGGAAATGTTCCCGAAGGGTGAACTAGGCTTTGGACAATTATTAGGGAATTCAATTTCCATCTTCCTTCTCTTACACTTCCATCTTTCAATTCCTACCATCTCTTCATTTCTAATCTTCATGTTAAATTCTTTTGCAGGTTCCACAATTTCTTGGGATTGATCCTTTAGAATTGGTTCTAGATTTTCTCTGATGGTCAATACCCCATTAGGTGATCTTTCATTAATCTCTAGATGTAAATCCTCAACAGTGATTAATTCCGGGTCCTCTATTATCTCCTCGAGTTGTTCTTTATGGTTTTGTTCTTGGACTTCATTTTAATCATCCCCGTTGATTTCTTTAGGCTGGGTAATTATTTTGTTTTCAAGTAATTGTTCTTGATCATATTTGTCCATAAGGTTAGACCTAGCTTCATAAACTTCTTCCTTAGGTTCTTCAACGGGTTTAGGATTTTCTCTTTCTAGCCCTTCATTTGGACAAGACTTTGATTTTATTTCATCATTAAATTCTTCAATAGGTTTAGGAGATTTTTTCTCTAATTTTTTCATGGGTTTAGTCTCTTCTTCATCTCCCTCATACTTATTGAATTTAGCAATATAATCAGATACAGTTGTATCATCTTGTCTCAATTTGTACCATTGGTCTAAAAATTTTTGTTCATAATATTTACCTAGGTACTTTTCTTTCAGTTTACTCTTCATTTCTCTCCAAGTATTTATTTTATCCCCACTATAATAACCTTTTCGCTCAACTTCTTCCCAATATGCTTTAGCATGTCGGACTAACTTTGATTTGGCAAATTGACACTTTGTTACTTCCGACATTTCATCAAATTCAAAGTATTGATCCATTTTCTTTTCCCAATCGATATACACTTCAGGATCTAAATTTTCATCGAAAGTGGGTGCATAAGGTCGATTGCTCCTAAAGACTCTCTCCTCCTGATCTTGGTAGGGATATCTAGGATTATACTCAGGGATGAGATCATGACATTGGGCTCTTGGACCAAGGGGAGGTGGACTAGGTGATTCAGGCTCAGCATGGATCCTATGGGCTTCTTCTATGAAGTCATGGTGAAGTCGTCTTGAATTGTATTCAGTAGTGAATTCATGATGATGGACTCTTGGACCTCGAGGAATTGACCTAAGTGACTCAGGTTCGATGGGGGTCATTGGGGTCTCTTCAAGTATCTCAACATGGTCCTTCACTTGACCTAATTCCTTTCTCATTTGCCTTAATTGCTCATTTATGGTATCAAACTTTTTTGTCAGGGTTCTAAAAAAGAATTCAAGATTAGGATCCATGGATAAAAACAGACTGAGTGTGGGACTATTAGTATGGAGCTTCAAAACAAGCAGTATAAACCTAACTTCTAAGGCTCCTAGACCTAAAAGTTCAAAATACAAGAATTGACTAAGTACTAGTTAAAGTTGTAATTACCTTTTCCACTGGCCAGGTAAGAGGTGGGGTTGCGGGAGGCTCCCCTCGCTTTCACGAGGTCCTAATTAAAAACTGCAAGTCTACTTAAGGCGTTTGCCATTGGACCTCTTGCCTTAGACACCAATTTCAAGAAGTATAAACTCAACCAATATTTGGTCCCATCTTGCACTTGAACCCGACTTGTGGGTGTCCCTAGTTTTAGGTTCCTACTCGATTTCAATTATGGTTTAGGTCAATGCAAATGTGAGTGATTGTTTTGGGCCAAGGAAAGGTAATGACCTCCTTCTCTTATATTATGATTGAATGTCCTTAATTAGATTTAGGAATGGATGCACAAACAATTCACCAACTAGATAACACAACTAGTATTAGCACAAACATGTGATTCAAACCCGAATTTTAAAAAATTAAAATTCAAAAAATTAAATTGAAAAATTTAGATTTTGAAGTCAAGATTTCAGAAATCAAATTTTAAAATTTAAATCTTGAATTAGAATTAAAAATTTGTTTTAGAAGTTAGAGTTATTGCAAGATAGTTTCAGCCTTAACAACTTCTAGTCAACTAGTTTTAAAAAAACTCGAAATTAAAATTTTAAAAAATTAAAATTAAAATTTGAATTGTTAGATCCCTCAGTGAAGATTCCAGATTCTAAATTTTGAAATTTAATTCCCGGAATTTGGTTAAGAAATTCGTTTTGAAAGCTAGTTGTAAAAAAATTTTCAGCTGGGAACAACTTTCAACTAGCTAGTTTTAAAAATTCGAAATTTAATCTTTTTTAAAAATCCAAAAATTCAAAATAAAATTGATTTGATTAACTCTTATAAAAGAATTCTCGGATTTTAAAATTTTGATTTCAGATTAACTCGAATTTTGGTTGAGAAGGTAGTTTGAAAGCACATGCTAGAAGGTTCCAGCAGTTTAGCTAATTCTTAACCTGAATTCAAATTTCGAATTCCTAACTCTAGATCCTTCTAAAATTCAAAATTCTGGTGAGAAATAACAAAAATCGAAGTCTGGATCTTAGATCTAAAAATTAAAAATTTAGAAAAAATATTTTTGTATTTTTTTGAAAATTAAATGAAATGGAAGGCAGAAACATAATTCTGGACAGAATTTCAGAAATGATCTAAGAACTCGTATTTTTAAATCCAGAAATCAATGAAAAATATTTTTTTGAATTTTATATTTTGAATCCTAACACACTAAGGTACTGGAAAAGTATTTTTGTGGATTTTTTTGCAATGTGAAAAAACTACTAAAATTCATGAAAAATTTGGATGAATACTAGAACAGAAATTTCAGCAATCAAACACTTGACCTAGTAAAACCTTAAGCTCTTGATACCAAAAAGTTGATGGGGGACGAATTTAAAATGATGAATTGAGAGTTTTAGCAAGCTAACCAGCAAGCAAATTTGAGCAATTAATTATCAAATAAATGGTCTAAATTAATTCAAGAAAATAATATTCATAAGAAGACTAGTTGATCTAAATTACAATACTCGAAATGTAGATCTAGTTCAAAATAAAGATTAGGATCTTCATGGCAATGAAACCATCACTACTAGGACAAGTTAACATTCAAATGATCAGATCTAATGAAGTTTAAGAAGAGTTTTCCTACCAACAATGATGGCTAATTATTTGGTGAAAGAATGAGCTTTCATCACTCAAGGATTGAGGTCTAAACCATAAGACTAGCACTCTCTACCTTTAGGACTCACATTGGCCATGATCCTTGGCTTGGAGACCTTCTGTCACGTCCTGACCCAGAATCTAAGCCGGATGCGCATCAGACGGCGTATGCCCTTAGGTTCATTTTTTCCTTAAACATACAAGGCCTGTACTATACTAAACTCAATGAAAATAATCAACCAAGCAATCCTATTTTATTAAATAAGCAAACTCAAATGTTCAAGCCACTAAGCCACGTTAAAATTTATTAAAAATAAATAAATAACAGTGTTCACTAAGTCCTAAATCCTCACTGACTGGTTTCCAAGCTCACATGTTCCTCTGATCCTGAAAAAAATAAGGGAATAGAGTGAGTTTTCCTAAAACTCAGTAAGATATCATACATCTCAAGTATAATTCTACCATAAATTAAGAGCAAAGCAATTTAAATAAATCAGTGCACACAAGTAATAAAAATATTACTACTATAGAGCCAAATCAGTTTTTCATTATTATTCTTCTTTAATACTCTTCTGACAACACACTCCTTAGGATGGCCATCCACACACGCTCACCTAGTCCCCTGCTGACTATGGCCACGATCGGCCCGTGGCTAGCCCCACAAGAGTCTAGAATCCTGACTCACATACCGTTCAACGGTCATGTGCCAGTGATCGTCCCACTGGAGGCCCACAAGGAAAACTAGTTCTGAAATTACACGAGAAACATGCATCCTCTGCATGTACCAGTGATCGCCTCGCCGGCCGGGCCCACAAGGAAAACTAGCTCCTGACTCACATACCGTTCAATGGTCATGTGCCAGTGATCGTCCCACTGGAGGCCCACAAGGAGACTAGATCCTAACTCGTGTAATCATAGTCGGACTAGAGAGTAACTAAAACCAACTCAACCCATGACACAGTACATTTTAATCATAAGTGTTTAGCCTCATACCATATCATATCATTAATATACAGCATAAAGTTATACAGTAATATTGCATGGTAAATTTTACTAGAGAATGATAACTTACAGTAGAATATCCACCAACTAGTATAATCCAACACTAAATCGGGTCTTCCAAGGATAACCCCGATCCTGCATAACAATTTTTAATCATATAATTAATTCTCATATAAATCTACAAAAAGAAAACTAAATTCCCTCCTAATTGAGTCAACTCAATTTTTATGACCGAGTTAACTCAGCCAACTAACCGAGTTGACTCACCCCAGGAACTGAGTCAACTCGGTTCGTTGCGATTCTTTCCACCCACTGCCAATGCCCCTGTTTTCTTCTCTCATTCAAATCCTGCTACCGTCTCCCCCAACCAACCCTCCACCACTACCACCGGAAAAATGAAAGGGAGGGAAGGGAACCATCGGTGCCCGACGGTCGTCCGGCCACTGTTGGAAACCCAAAACGAAACCAATTCCCCCCCCCCCATCCCGGCCGGTCCATCCCTCTCAATCCATGCCCGAGAGGGAAAAAAGGTTTCCGTCGATCATCCCTGCTCATGCCAACCCGAGAGAAGACGGGGACAGAGGGACTTACCAGTGAGATCGATGTCCACCGGAGAAGATCGCGTTCCGGAAAGGGGCCGCGGCACGCAAGAAGGCTTCGTCGGCGTTCACCCAAGGAAGAGAGCTTTTCGAGATGGATCGAGGCACACGGAGGAGTCCTCCTTATAGGGAGTAATCCCTCTCCCGCACGCCTCGACCTCCCCTCTCCCACACGCCTCATCCTCCCCTCTCCCTCTCCTCCGCCGAACAAACTGGCGGTTTGGTGCCAGGGTCAATCCGAACTGAAGTCGGCATCCCCGGCTTCAGTCCAAATTTACATGGGCCACTTTTCGGATTGGGCCTCACACCTTCATCTTGGACTTGGAAAATCAGAGAAAACCAGCATCAAATCAGAGATTAGGCATGGAAGGAGAATTCAAAATTGGAATGGAAACAAGAAGAAGAAAGGGAAAACAAGGAAGTAGAAACCGGCGCCTTCAAGGAATGATGCTTGGATCTTGGATCAAGCAAGGAGCACTCCACCTTTCAAGCACTCAAGGGTATTCTACCCTTCAAACACTCACTCAAGAATCTCACACTCTCTTCTCAAACCTATCTTCTACCTCTCAAGCTCAAGAACTTTTCACTCCAAACAAGGGAACATAGGGAACTAGAACAAGAAAGATAGCTTTCTTCATTTAATCCAAAGTAGAATGAATCATGGCAATAAATACAAGAGAGGGCCTAGGGCCCTATTTATAGACTTTTAATCCAAGGGAATTTCGTCCAAGGGGAGGGGATAAGGATGAGCTAAGGGGATAAGGATGAGCTAGCTAATTCTAGTTGGATCCAACAACTCTTGGTTAGGTGGTTCAACTAGAATTAGTTTTTTTACAACCATTTATGGGTGGAAGGTTACAACCAATTGACATGTGGCTTCTAGGTGGCAATGATATGTCCTTCATTTGCTGGGTAGATCATGTGATGTGGCATCCTACATGGCAAGTTAATTGGAGGGTTGTTGGGGTAATAGAACATGGCTTCAGTCTCCCTATAGAATTCTTGATGTGGTGTCCTCCCTCCTCCCCAAAAGGTGCTTGATGTGGTGTCAACCAATTAAGGAAAATGGGCTTCAAGTAGATGGCATCCAAGTGAGGGAAGTGGGCTTTAAATGGATGGCGCCAAATGGGGAAAATAGGCATTGAAGAAGTGGCCTCATATCCTGCTTGAATCTAGGTTGAGTCGACTCATGAATCGGCTCAAGTATTTGCTGAAAGAGAAGATGGACTCAAACTTTTTATTAGATTTGTCTATTTTAATTGCAAAACAAAAGTAAGTCCAAAAATTTCTTTCTTGTTGATGTCCCCATCAATCTGGCCTTTAGAACAGCACTATGAAATCAGAGACTTCTATTGCATCAAATTCTTAATGCTACTGCGCCACACATGCATACATGTGCACACACAATTACTTTAACCGTTTAACTCAAACTGTTGATTCCTTATATATTGTTTCGTATAACACAGCCAAAAGGTACTATCCTTCTAGATGACGTCTTATGCTTTCCCTGCAACTGGGAGCCAAAGGGAAGCCAGTCGTCCTCAATCCAAAGTCAAGCCTTACAGATTATTGTGATAAAAATGAAAACAGTTTGACCGTGGTGTTCAAGGATTTGGGCGTACAGGTCTGCTGCAGGACACTTTTCTTCTGGGAGTACTTGGGCCCCTTGATCATCCACCCCATCTTTTACCATTTTCCAGTGCACAAGTATTTCGGTTATGAGGGTGAGCATGTCATTCATCCTGTCCAAACCTATGCCATGTACTACTGGTGCTTTCACTACTTTAAGCGTGTCAGGGAAACATTCTTTGTGCACAGATTTAGCCATGCAACCTCACCTCTGAGCAATGTGTTGAGAAACTGTGCCTATTACTGGACTTTTGACACATACAATTGCTTACAATGTGAATGACCCACACACCTGTGAGTGATTTGCAAATGAAGATTGGTTTTGGATTTGGGTTGATCTGCCAAGTTTCAAACTTCTATTGCCATCTCTTGTTAAGGAACCTTAGAAGCCCTGATGGCGATGGTGGGTATCAGATTCCTCGTGGGTTTTTGTTCAACATTGTGACATGTGCCAACTACACTACCGAGATCTATTAGTGGCTTGGTTTCAATATTGCAACACAGACAGTAGCAGGCTATGTGTTCCTCGTGGTGGCTGCTCTTATAATGACTAATTGGGCTCTTGCAAAGTACCGCCAGCTGAAGAAGGTAAATATTAATGTCTTTCATGTTCCAACATATATGCACATGCCTCATGCCTCACCTGTCATGTTATCAAATGGCTCTACATGTACACTTTTCTGTCCATTCCTATGCAATCGATGGTCATATACCAGATTAAAATGTCACATTAATCTCCTGCATGCTAAACAGTTATAACTTTAATGATTTTATTCATTTTTTAAGTTTATATTGTATAAGTAAATAGAATTGCTGGACTTTACATACTCTCAATCAGATTTTGGTTTATCAGGCCATCAGCTGTTCGGCTTGTTAGTATTATGGGCTTTTTTTTGGTCAATGTTTTTAACACCTGCTGTTTTTCCTGCAGTTATTTGATGGGAAGGAAGGGAGACCTAGGTATCCTCGGTGCTGGGTTTTACTTCCTCCATTTTTCTGAGGAATGGCCTTTGGAGTTGGTTTATCCAATCTTAAGATTCACCGAGTCATTGAACCTTCTTAGCCATAATTTAGGATTTCTGTTTTAATGAAAACAACTAATTTTATCAGTTTGTATTTCCAAAACTTTCTGCTCGAGCTTATAACCATCTGTTGATTATACCTTCGAATATATAACTTTTTTGTTTATCAGTTCTTGATGAGTAATTCTGATCCTAGGTTTTCAGTAAATCCATCCTCTTGATGAGTATTTTTACTCTCCTATTGGATGTCAATATTTTTATTACCAAAAATTCGAACATGGTTAATAATCCCAGGTGTCATGATCTCATTTGTACCTCTTCACACAGGTGGTTATCTATGTCAAATATCAAAGCCGTTATATCTTCCAGTTTCTTTCATTCCCTTGTTCATTTTTTTTCCTCTTTTTTTTTTAATGAAAAGAAAGGCTAAGCCATTATATCCTATATCATGGGGAGGAATAGACAAGTGGCAAATTTTGTCCCTTGTTCTAACCAAGCATGAGAATCCTTTCAGGAAATTTAAGTTTTGCATTTGGTGCATTGTCAGGTAATCTTGAATATTATGTTTGATAGTAGGTAATCTATCCAGATTATGGATAATTTAATAGGATCTCATCATATTATTGTGTTTGATATATTTTTCTGAATAGCAATCTATCCTGTTTGGTAATATAAATTGTCTCTCAAGCGATAATCTAAATTATTTTTGGAAGGGATGGTAATTTAGATTACCACCTCTCAGATAATCTTTTAGACAATATTACCTTCTCATTCTCTCTTATAATATAATATAATATATAAAATTATAATATAATAATATCATATAATAATTATATAATATAATATAAATATATTTTTATATAATATTATATTAAATATGTTATCTATTTAATATATAATTTTTTAATATTAAATTTATTTAGTATAAAAAATAATTTTTAATTTTAATATAAAAATATAAAATATTTTAATATATTTTGCAATATAAAATATTAAAAAAATATATTTTTGTAATTCTAAGGGGTAATGTAGATTACCAGTAATATAGATTGTTAGCAATGCTGATTGTAGGTAACGGGGATTATTATATTTAGTACATGCAGGTAATGTTACATAATATAAAATCAAAATTTTAAAATATTCCTAAATCAAATCTATGTTTTATTTATAAAATATAGTTTTTATATTTTATTCATTTATTAAAAAATATATTTTTTATATTTTATATTACAATATATATTTTTTATATTTTATATTAAAAATATAAAAAAATATTTTATATTTTACATAAAAAATATAAAAAAATTTTTATATTTTATATAAAAAAATACTTTTATATTAAATAAAATTAATATAAAAAACTATATATTAAATAGATGATATATTTAATATATTACATAAATATATTAAATAAAATAGTAGATTTATATACTATATTATTAAATATAATATAATATATTTTATATTATAAAATATAAAATATAATATAATATTATAAATATTATATATTATATTATATTAATAATATATAATAACATATTTATCATGTTATATTATAAAATATAATATATATTATATTATTATAAAATATTTAAAATATTATATTATATTATATTATGTGGAAGTGAAGAAGAAAGGAAAAGAAGAGCATAATTGGATAATCTAAATTATCTAAAAGGTGGTAATCTAGATTACCACCCCTTCTAGAGATAATCCAAATTATCTCTTGGAAGGCAATCCAGATTACTAGAAAGAAAGATTATCATCTAGAAAAACATACCAAACATATTAATATGATGGGAATTTATTAAATTTTCGTCATTCTGGATGGATTGTGTGAAGCCCACTCATTTTGGACCTCTCTGGGCTAAAGTTGGCAGAGCCTGCTGACTTCAGTTCAAAAAAAAAAGAGACTGGGAAGATCGTCGGAGGAATCAGAGATCGATGTTGTGGAGAAGTAGGAGTCGGCTGGAGGATTGATCGGGGTGGGATGGGACTTTCGATCGACCATTTTCTTTCCAGTATGGTGAGAAAATTTCATCAGTTTTTCCTTTAAAATCCTCTCTCATCGCCGCCACGCAAGCCCACACCGAGCTTCTGATCACTAGTTTCCTCTTCTTTGGTAAGTGGTCGTAAGTTTTCCAACATTGGTAAGCTCTCTTTTCATAGTTTTCTTTCTTAATAGACAGGATAACAAGGATTTTTTTTTTCATTTTTGCTATTCTCCTCTCGGCCTCCTTGAATCGGGTGGATGCCGATGATCATCGCCCGATCACCCTCTGTTCGACGAGTCCTCTCTTCCCGTCCATCACCTCCAATGGCTTTCGATGACCATGGGAGGCTTGTTCGGCTGAGCCGAGAAGGAAGTCGGGGAAGAAGAAAAAGAAAAAAAAAAAAAAAGAAGAAAATGGGAAAAAAAAAAGAAAGAAAAAAGAAGAGAAGAGAGAGAAGAGAGAGAAAGAAGAGAGAAGAGGAGAAAAAGAGAGGAGAGAGAAAGAGGAGAGAGAGGATAAAGAAGGAAGAGGAAAGAAAGAGGGAGAGGAGAGAGAGAGAGAAGAGGAGGGCGAGAGGAGAGAGAAAGAAGAGATAGAGGAGAGAGAGGGAGAGATAAAATGAGAGAGAGAGAGGAAAGAGAGAAAGAGGGAGAGAGGAGAGAGAAGAGGAGGGAAAGAGAAGAGAGTAAAGTAGAAAGAGAGGATAAAGAAGGAAGAGGAGAAAGGAGAGAGAAAAGAGAGAGAAAGAGGAGAGAGAGAGAGAAGAGAGAAAAAGGAGATGGATGAAGAGAAAAATAAAATGTCAAAAATAATAATAAAATCGGAACCTACTCTTTTAGTAAATTAGGCCAAGATCCAAACTGATCTAAGAGTCATTTTTTCTATTTTAATTTATTTTAAATAAGAAATGATCAATTTTGCTAGAATTTCTCTCTTTTTTGTCGATAGAGTAGCATTAGAGTTGAGATTCAAATAAGCAATATCTTGATAGCATTCTTTCAGGTAAGTTATCTTGATCTCTAGTATTATATGCTAAATATGCTCTCTGATATGTTATGAATGTTATGATTGTTAAATATATATAGCATAATTTGATTTGCATTGAATTGCATACTTTGTTATGTGTATTGGTATTGACGCTCTCTAGTTTGACTATGATTAAGTCTCCTTTCGAGCCTCCAATGGGACGATCACTGGTACATGACTGATAAGTGCATAAATATTAGCCATATATGCATTAATTTATAGATCAAATTGATTTTATTTAATTAAGATTAATATTTTTATGCAGTGTTTTAATGAAAGAATCTCGCCAACGTGAAGAGTCTGATTTTTAAGATCCAATAGTGCAAATGACACTTTATTTGGAGTTCGGATGGTCTTAGAATCAAAATTGAAATTTTGTTGCACAAAAATTGGAGCAGCCAATCCATCATGGACTGGCTGAATGGTTTATCAAAAGCTCAATGGACCGCCAACAGTCATTGCTATGGTCCACGGAACAGGTCCGTGGACCACAAACCTCCCTAATAGCCATTTTCATTGGGAAAGATGTTGGAGATGACCTCCTCACCGTCGGGACACCTGAGAAGCCATTGATGCCCCAAAAATCCAGGAATCGTCGTTCGAGCCACTCTTCGTCTTCCTCTATTCACCGTCTTCACCATGCCACCACCTGCCACTCGAAGCCACCTTCACCTCCTCCTCTAGATTTATCGACCTCTTCCTTCCAGATCTCCGTCCGAGCTCTACATTAAGCCGCTGCCCCTCATCAGCCAAAGTCACTGCCTTGTTTCGCCATCAACAGTCGTCCGCCCCGTCCTCCGTTCGCTATGCTCCTCCCCGGCATCGAGTTCACCGTGACCCATCATCGACTGCTGCACCTTGTTCCATCACCATCCTTTACGGCCACTGCTATTTTCACTGTGCAAATCCCTCTGATGCTAAGATCTGGCCATCGTCCATGACTGTCGTCTTCTTCTTTCTCTACTCTCAGCTCCAGGAAAGCCATTACCACCGTCCTCCAAGCTACTGTTGCCTCCTAATTCTGTGCCCCGAGCTGGCCTTCTTTCTGTCAAGCCACTGCTCCTGGTCACCCATTGCTCCTGGTCACCCATTGCTGGTCTTTGCCATGGATGTTGCTCCTTAGATCCACGGGATTTTCCTCTGCTCCAATGCCATCCGGCCTGTTCTCCATTGCCATTATTCCATGGTTGCCTGCTTTTCCCTGATGCCATGGTCAAAGTCACTGCCCCTGGTGTAAATCTAGATGCTGTCTGGAGCTTAGATATCCGAATGGAAAAAAAAGGAAGAAAGATTGATCACAGATTTTGAGGGATAACACCGAAGAAGTTTGAAAAATTGGTGTGATAGAGAAGGGATAAAACTGGTTGCGGTTGTCGAACGGGTATAGGATAAGAATGCATAACCGGAGCGGGTGAGAAAATAAGGATGTAGAACTGAAATGGATGTGGAGATAAGGATAAGAACCAAAGCTATTGAGACAAATCATGATGAGAAACCAATACGGTTCCCACACGGCCCCGACGCGTTTCCCTCTATCTATATAAGAGATATCTACCGTAGAATTCTGCATTCCACTTTCAGCCCATATTTTTGCTGCTGCTTTCTTCTTGTCCCTTTCCATCTCTTCTTCCTACTTTAAGCCAGAGAGCCTCAATCAGTCAATATCTAGTTTATTTTTATTTTTATTTTTATTTTAACTTCAAGTCCTGTTAATGATTTAGGAGTTAAATATTTTGTAATTAGATTTGATTAGAAATAAAAGTTTATTTTACTATTTTTAAATATTTTTATAATTTTTAATTTCTACACTATGATAGTTTTAATTCTTGTAATTTATTTTATATCATTTAAATTTCTGCAATTAGTGTAGTTTTTATTTTTTATTTTTACACATTTAAATTATGTAATTTATATTTTAGCAAGTAGTTAGATTGATTTTATTTTTTTAAATAATTTTTAAAATTTTTAATTTAAATCATGTCTAGCTAAGCGAACCCTCTAGGATTGGCGGTGAAGCTAGATCATGATTAGAAGCCGTTTCCTTGAATCTCTTCCTGGGCTTTGATTTTTAAGATCTTTCTTTTTTTTAGGATTCTTGCCAAGAGACTTGATGAGCTATTATTGGGTTTCAATCCCTTCGTAGGTCATACTTGATTCGGTGCAAGAAGGACAAAAGATAGAAGGTTCGATAATTTTTTATTCTTTTATCTTCTTCCTCGTAAAACCTTGATAGATTATAGTTGGATTAAGTTCTTTTCATAATCCATACTTGGTTAATACAGAAAAAAAAGTTGGAAGGATGTTATAGAGGAATCATTAGAAAGGTTTTCAAATCATTGGTCTAGTGGATTCAAAAGTCCTAGATCTTTAAATTATTTATCTTCTCTATTTAATTAACTTTTGTTTATCTTTGTTGAAGCTTACTTAAGCAAGGGTTTGAACATAGTTCAAACACAAATTCCTCGTGGGATCGATCTGTGCTCGTTGGACATGCTACTCTGCACACCATGCGCTTGCGGTTTCAACTTAAAGTTCACATCAAATTTTTGGCACCGTTGTTAGGAAATTGGTATGCTTTAAATTATGTTTTAAAATTCTTGCTTTAACTTTAATCTGATTGTCTAGCATTTTTATTTTTTTAAGTTGGTGAGTGCTGGAAGCCAAGTATACAAAATTATTTTTTTTTTTCCTTTCAGCATATTATCTTGATCTTAGTTTAGTTTAGTTTTTAATTTAAGTTTGTTTATTCTTTTTATTTATGCATAAGCATTTTTAAATTACTTTAAGGGCACAAACCTAAACAAGATAAGGTGGGGAGTTCATCACCCTTCCTTAGCCCACAAACAAGACTCTTTCATTTGCATTAACCCAAGCCTGTAAATAAAATCAATTAGACGCTGACCCTAGGGACATTCGAGCTCATTAGGACAAGGACATCTAAGAGTTATACCAAGTTAGTTTCATTCATTGAATTGGTGTCTAGGAAAGTGGTTTAGGGATCTTAGTCCTGAAGAAAGTCAATTCTTTAATTGGTTATATTCGCTGACCTGGCCAATCTAATTGGTGTCTAAGGAAAGCAACGTGGGACCCCGCTAATCTTAACTTACCTGGCCAATTTGGTGAATTGGTTCGAACTTGGAGTGCTCGAAGTTTGCCTTGGAATAGTTAGGAGCTGTCTAGTTCTAGGTTAACCTCAGGATAAAATTATTTTTTTGTGAAACTTATTTGAAAAAAATAATTAAAAATTAAAAAAATCTTATTTTAGTTTTTTTCCTTTCAATCTTGATTTTCCTAATATAAGGTTGCCCTGACATAATTAGAAGTTATGTTGTACGGTTATCCTAGGATATGAAAATGTTGAATTAATTTAGAACCTTTGAAGAAAAGCTTCTAAAAAAATAAAAAAACTAAAAATATATATATACAAAATCCAAAAAAATTGAAGACATAGTAAATATAGTAAATTCTTCACCTCCTATGTAGAGAAGGATATTAGGTTGACTAGATAGAACTGATTTAATTCCTGTTTCAGATCCTACGACCTCTATAATGGATTTAACAAATTAAACCCAAACCCTTAAGGATTTATGTTATCTAGTTGGTTTTGTCCAACCTTCTTGCATAAGGTTGCCCCAATCCACTGCTAATAATTTTGAAATTAAATCTCAGATGATTAATATGCTTCCAAAATTCACGAGAATAGAGGATGCATATATATTTTTTAGAGAATTTGAAGAGGTTTATGCAACTATGAGGCTGCAACAATTATCAGAGGACAAAATCAAACTGAGATTGATTAATTTTGTCCTTAACGATAATGCGAAAAAGTGGCTTTATAGATTTCCAAATCAATCTATCATGACCTGGGAGGGCTTTGTACGAGTGTTCTTGAAAAAATATTTTTCTCACCATAAAATAGTTAAAATTAGAAATGAAATAAACCAATTCTATTAACTAGCTGGTGAGTCATTTTGGAAATATTTTGATCGTTTCAAGAACCTCTTGATCCAATGCCCACACTATGAAATAGAAACTTGGTGGCTATGCCAAATAATTTATGAGGGCTTAGATTCGAATTCATGAACCATGCTAGAATCCATGTGCCAAGGTCAATTTATGTATAAAGAATCCAATTGAAGCATGGCAATTTTTAGAAGACCTAGTTGAAAAGAACTTACAATGGGAAACCACCAGGGAACCAGAAAGATCCATGCCTTCGAGAGGTGGAATACACCAAATTCAAACTTCCCTAGCTACAGAGGCCAAAATTGCAACCTTAACACGTAGGTTAACGGTCTTAGAACTTCAAAGACCATCCAATGTGAACCAAGTATCCGTGCCTATGTACAACGGGTGCAATGCACCAGACCATATCCTTGAGGAATGTCTCCTTCAAATGAACCCAGTAGAGAATGGATGTGCACAAGTGAATGCTACATACTAGAGACCAATGAACAATCCTTATGCACCCACATATAATCCAAGATGGAGGAATTATCCAAATTTTTCATGGTTATAAAACCCAAATATAGATGGTCCTAGCTTCAATCAACAAAACTTAAGGCCTAACCTTATGATGAACAACCCGCCACCACCAAGCTTTAATAACAATGATAAGAAATTTAGTTCTTTAGAGAAAAACCTGGAAGCCTTAGTCAAATCCAATGCTGATACCAATGCTACATTAAATAGTTTTATGCAAACCATGGGCCAACTTCTAAATTCAAACTTTCAGGTCATAGCGCGCTTGGAAATGCAGGTGGGTCAGCTAGCATCTATCATTAATGAAAGAGAACGAGATAGGCTACCTAGCCAACCTGAACCCAATCTAAGAAATCAAAATAGTCGACTATCCAAGAAAATCAAGTTAATCAAGTAAATGCTATTCTTTCTTTAAGATCAGAAAAATAAGTGGATAATAATGTAGATACATCTGATACTAAAGAGGACTTAACTGCTGAGTTAGCTAAGCCACCCAATGAACAACGTACCTTACAAACTCAAGATTCTGAAACTAATAATCCACCAAATCAGGTGCCTGAAATTTTTAGAGCTCTTTTTCCAAATCGATTAAGGTCTAATAAACAATCGGAATATTTAGATAAAATGTTAGAGGTGTTTAAGCAAGTTCAAGTAAATATTTCTCTACTAGACATGATTCAACAGGTTCCGACTTATACCAAATTTTTAAAAGATCTTTATACCAAAAAAAGGACCATCAATGTACCAAAGAGAGCTTTCTTAGTAGCAAGTGTAAGCTCATACTTGTTAAGTCATATGGCCATAAAATACAAGGATCTAGGATCTCCAACAGTTTCATGTGTTATAGGAGAAACCCACATTAAGAATGCTTCACTTGATTTAGGGGCTAGTGTAAATATTATGCCCTATTCAGTTTATGAGCAATTGGAATTGGAAAAACTTCAGCCAACAAGGATCACATTATAATTAGCAAACCGATCTTTTGGGATCCCTAAAGGAATGGTAGAGGATGTCCTAATTAAGGTTGGCAATTTCATCTTTCTTATAGATTTCATCATTTTGGAGACTGAACTAGTATTAAATCCTAAGGGTCATATCCTAGTTATTTCAGGAAGACCATTTCTAGCTACTGCTAATGCTGAAATTAATTATCGAAATGAACTTATGATGCTATCATTTGGGAACATGACTATTGAGTTAAATATTTGGAACAGGAATCCACTAAGCATGCTAATGTAAATGTAATCCAAGATGAAATTGATGAACCTATAGACATTCACGATGATGAAGTCAATATTGAGTCTAGTATCTGGCCAACCCATGAATATGAGAACATTGATAAAATACTTGGAGATAATAAAAACAACCAGAGATGGGAGGCTCCTATTGAAACACTCATGAAAATGGATAAACCATCAACCAAGCCATCTTTGGGTGCCTACTATCGGAGATACATCTTATGGATACACATAATAGAGATATCATGTGGAACATTACTGATTGGACTTCGTCCAACCATCCGCCATGGCTAGGTATATTTAATAATTTAGTGGATGTATCAACCGACATAATCTAAAATATTTACTTAGTATGGTTAAAGACTTTAAACTTAACACTTCTGGGAAGCAACCCAGCTTCGTTCTTTCTAATTATTTTATTTTTAATATTATTAGATTTTTTAGATTCTGACTCAAATGAGCTCCATTGGCTAAGTTGGGTGGAGAGCTTAATAAAATTCTTTCTTAGGTGTCTTCATTTCCTTTTGTTGCCCAGTTAAAATAACCCAAGAGGGGGGTAAATTGGATTTCTAAAAATTTTTGTAAGAATTAAAAATAAGTGCTAGTGTATTTTCAAAGTGTTTGTGTGCTCAATGAAAATATACAGCAGATGTAGTAAAGTAAATACAGAAAAAGAAAATGGCAATCACAAACACAAAAGTTTTATAGTGGTTTGGTATATTCCAAAACACCTACGTCCACTTCCTAAGCTTTCCTTGGATATTTTACTATAATTTAATCTTGATTATAATAGGTTAGTTTTTCTGGGCTCACTAATCAAAATTTCTTGATTTTTACAAGGCTAACAAAAAATCTAGTTGGTTTTCACAAGACTAACCAACAACCTAGTTGGTTTTCACACAAAGCTTACCAATAACCTAGTTAGTTTTAATTCAAGGCTCACCAACAATTCAAGCACTAGTTTCAATCCACTTGAAACTAGGAACAACAAAATAATTCAAGTACAATGTATGAATACAATAAGCTTTTTCAAAAAGCAAATAAACTCAATGAAGCTCTTGAATGTTGTTGAGAAGGTTGTCTCCAAGTTATTGAAGCCTCAATCAATGCTTGAGAATATAGACTTGAATGCTCTCTTTGAAACTTGAATGCTTGAAGTCTCAACTTCACTCAAAAGTATTGGTTCTTCAACGAATGTTTGAATGAATTACAATGAATACTTCTCTCTTGTGTTTGGTGGGCTTTAAATACCTTTCCAAGCCTTAAAGGATAGTTTATAGTCGTTAGAGATGAGAAAATAGCCGTTAGACATAAATTGGAGAAGTTCTGCACTTTAAAAAACTAGCTATTACATTCACTCAGACCTGAAAGTATCGACACTTTAGACCATGAGTCGACACTTTAGATTATGAGTCGATACTTGAATCAAAAAAGTTTTTTGAAGCTCTCTGGAATGCACTGGTGCATCGACACTTCTTCTGATGAGTCGACACTTCATCTTCATGAGTCGATACTTAGACAAATTCTTAAAATCAGCATGTCCTGTATCATTTTTGGTCTCAGGTCTTGAGTCGACACTTGGCTAACCATGAGTTGACACTTCAGATCATGAGTCAATACTTGAGCGTGCCGGCTGAAACTCTTTCTGTGTATCAACTCAAGCTTTTGTGAGTCGACACTTGAGTTCCATGAGTAGACACTTGGCTGAAACATTGCTGAAACTTGTCCAAATTCAAAGTTTGAGTCATTCAAAGTCATTCTTATGTGCCAAGTTCCATTCAACTTGAAAATCCATTAGTTTTGGTGATTTCTTCAACTGTTTGACAAGCAATTTTATCTTATAATATACTTTAACTTTGATGAGTACCTTATCCTAATAAACACACTTTTAACACATAATTAGTACTTAAATATACTTAAGTATTTTGTTATTCATTAAAATCAAGTCATGAGCCAACAATCTTTTTCTTTTTGATGATGACAAAATCTTTAAGTATATAAACATAGTAAGCTTAAAAGATTTGTAATAAGTATCAAAACAATTAACTATAAGTATCAGAACTAAGTTGCAATGATTATTAAGAGTAGAAACTCATCATTTAATATGTAACTTGAATAAATTTTCAATATATCAGAGCTATATTTAAAAATGAGTTCGATTCATATAATTACAATGTATCAGAGCAAAGTATCACCATCTAGCATATAACTTGAATGAATTGATTCATATGGCTACAATGTATCAGAGCTATAAGCTAATATAAGATGTTTAAAAGATGTATCAGAGCTATATATAAATTAGAATGTATCAAAGTAAATACATATATAAGATGGTTAAAAAGTGTATCAGAGCTAAGATAGATTTAAAAAAATGAGTATCAGAGCAAAAACAAAAAAGTTTGAAACATAATATAAGTATTAAAGCAAAATCTTTAGAGTATCGGAGCAAATAATATAATATTAAGATAGAGAGTATCAAAGCATAAAAAAATGAAGATAGAGAGTATCAGAGCATATAAAATAATATAAAAATAGAAAGTATCAGAGCATATAAAAGAGAGTATTAGAGCTAAAAATAAAGAGTATCGAGCATGAAAAAAATAGAGCTCTCCCTCAATATATAATATGAAAACATTTTTCAAACTTTTTAATACTTTAGAAATCTCTCTCTTTAACACTTCCTCATCTTACTTATTATTCTTCTTGTTTATTACTTATTGCTTTCTTTTCTCCCCCTTTCTTTTTAGTTATACTATTTGTTCTTCCCATGTGTTTACCATTTATTTACTATTTATACCATTCTCCTTATTTGTACCATTCTTCTCCTTTTTGTCATCATAAAAAAAGTGAAGAGTAGTGCAAGGTGGAGAAATAAGTACCAAAGCTCCCCCTTAATGTAGGGATAAGGTGTAAAGAACAATAAGAAGGATATTAAAAGTATTGAAAGTAAAGAATGAATACACAAGTGAAATTTGATATTGAAAATATCATATATGTATTTTCAAACATTTTGTGATACAAAAGAGATGCATACAACAATACATCCAAAATGTGATATACTGATACAAAATCTGATACAGAAACTGAAACACTAATACAAACATACACAATGTGATACATATCATATATCTAACTGACATCCTGACCAACCCTAGTGGGCACTGTCCTCATTAGAGGAAGACCCAATCTTTAATAGAATAGGTCCAGTAACCCTAGAAGGACGGGGTCGAGGCCACATGGGTCGAAGATCCGCAAGTCTGATCTGGACGACTCTAGGAATGCCTCCACTGGCTCTACCTCTGGCTCGTGCTGGAGGAGAAGTAATGTCAGGAACAGGGTCAGAAGGGGAGACAGGGTCAATAGGTGTATGATCAAAGATAGGATCAGTGGAAAGAATATGGAATCTAGGAGTATAGAAATCCAACTCCTTGGATAAAGAAGAACTAGATAAAGATACAGATGAATGACTGGTGTCCTATCGAAAGAAGTAGGGGGAATAGTGATCGATGATGTAAGTAAATCAATAAAAATATCAGGTGGATCAGTAAATAAAATAGGTGTTAATACATCAGGGTCAAAAGGATCAGATATAATAGGAGTACTAGGTAGGATACGGGTCTGAAGAGCTAGACTCAAAGGAACAGAAGCATCCTCAGAAGGCAAAATGACATTAGCTACAACAGACTTCGTATCAGCTCTCGTCTCAAGCTCGGGCTCCGCTATAAAGTCATCAACATCAAAGTCCACTGACAAAAAACCCTGATCGTCTCCTATCTTAGTGTCATCTGTAGGTGGAGCAGGTTGTGCTGGTGGAGCAGGTGGAGAATCTAGCGATGGTGGAGGGAAAGATGGTCTGCCAGAAGCCAATCTCTGTAGAGCAGCCATCATTGAAGCAAACCCCTCTCTCATCTCATCAGATCCAATCCTCATCTCCACATACATCTGATCAACTCACTATCTAATAGTCTGCATCTCAGTCTCCAGGTGAGTGATCTTGTCCTCAGTAATGTCTACAGGAGGTGGTACCTCAGTATGCGCTGAAATTGAGGGCTCGGGTTGTTTCTCAGGTGCATCTCTAAGTGGCTCAAACGGCTCGACCTCATCTCTATGTGTCTCCTCCTCTTCTGTAGAAGTATACTCCTCATCATCCGAGCCAGTGCCAGACGCCTGTCCAGAGATCTTGCACCTCCAATGACCTCGGTGCCTTTGATACTCATCCGGTGTAGAGACCTCTCATCATAAGTATCGGTGTGCAGTAGCTGTCTATAGGGCTCTCTGGTGACATTAACTCCATAAGCTCTAAAAAGTCTGGTGAAACCCATGCCATATGGCAAACAAAGATGCCTGCTCGTCGCCGCCTCTGTCATATGATGAACCATAAGTACAAGCAGGCAAACGGGCATCCTCCGAATGAGTGCCACCATCACCAAAAGCTCTCTCTCTCTCTATGATGAAGTCAAAATGCCCAGTCTTCGGTAGAAGGATCCTGGCTACAATGTGATGAAGAAGCCTTATCTCTGCTGATAACTGTGATGCAACAAGAGAAGCTCCCTCACCCTGGTCATCTCTCTCTAAACTGCATCTGAAATCGCTGATTCGGTCTCCAAGAGAGTCTGCAATAGTCCCCCTCATAGGAATCTCCTAGACATGGCTCAGTATCTCTATAGATAATGAGATAGAGATGCCTCTAACCTCTATGATCCACCCATCATTGTCCCAGGCCAAGGCCCCGTAGAACTTTCTCATCAGGGTAGGATAAAATCTCTCATGGAGGGTACAAAACTGAACCAAACCAGCATCTCTCAGTTAATTTCCAATCCTGAAGTGCTGCTGGTTGAGGAAATCAAAGTCCACACGACGTCCCCCTACAATGGCCTTGGAGGACATGCGGTCCGCTCTTGGGATTGGTGGTAGTCGAGCCGGAGGATCATGCTGCACAGGAGCCTCTGTTCACTGAGGAGAGTCATGTCTGGTCTTGGTGCGGCACTCCATACCCCGACAAAACTGATCGTGGTCGCCTCACTAGCTCCTTCCTGGGTCCCATTGTCCAGAGAATAGAGAAATACCGAAAAGAAAGGGAAACGGGCAATGGATTCATGGTCAAACCATGAAGAACCAAGAAAAGCGAGGGAAAGTGAGCTCAAAACTCAAAATGGAAATGTTAGAACCCTAAACAAGAATTAACGAAGGTTGGGATATAAGGAGTAGAGGTGTCGGCTCAAGAGAAATGGGAGAAAAAATTGATCGAATGCCCTATTTATTCACCGTTTCTTTCGGTCAAGTGTCAACTCATGGGCTAGGCCAAGTGTCAATACTTCGAGGTGTTGACACTTCCAAGTGTCGGCACTTCGAGGAAAACAAAGAAAAATAGAAAAAAAATTACAGAAAAAGATCAAGAAAAATATTTTCAATAGCTAATAATGATTGATCGTGATTTTTAGGACATTAGGTCAAGAGATTTTCAAAGAGAATTCCAAAGGTCATAAGAAATGATTGAGTTCTAATCAAAAGGATTAATGATCTCTAATTTTCTTTTAATCATACAAAACCTATCTTCATTAAGTGGCTTGGTCAGAATATCAGCTAATTGCATTTTAGTACAAACAAACTCAAGCAGAACATCATTGTTTTGAACGTAATCTCTAATGAAGTGATGTCTAATTTCTATGTACTTCTTGAATGTTGTACATAATTTTTAGTTAAGTTAATTGCACTTATGTTATCGCATCTAATGGTGTCTTAGTTTATTTGATACCAAAATCTTCGAGTTGTTGTTTAATCCATAAAATTTGAGCACAACTTCTAGTTGCAATATACTCACCCTTAGCTGTAGATAGTGTAACTGAATTTTGTTTCTTGCTAAACCATGAGATTAAATTAACTCTAAGAAATTGACAGGTTCCAGATGTACTTTTTCTATTTAATTTGCAACTAGCAAAATCAGCATCAGAATATGCAATCAAATCTATTGCTGAGTCCTTAGAGTACCATAATCCAATATCAACAGTGCCAGATAGATATCTAAGTATGTGTTTAACAACCAATAAATGTGATTCTTTAGATTCAGATTAATATCTTGCATACATGCATACACTAAACATGATATCTGGTCTACTCGCAGTTAAGTATAATAAAGAATTAATGATGTCTCTATAAAATTTTTGATCAATACTCTTACCAGATTCATCTTTGTCAAGCTTACATGAAGGACTCATAGGTGTGCCAATAGGTTTAGTCTTCTCCATCCCAAACTTTTTCAGAATCTCCTTTGTGTATTTAACTTGGTTGATGAAGATCCCTTCATTGGTTTGTTTACTCTGGAGTCCAAGGAAGTAGCTCAATTCTTCCATAATATTCATCTCGAACTCTCCATGCATGAGCTTAGCAAATTATTGACAAAGAGTTTCATTAGTGGTACCAAAGATAATATCATCAATATAGATCTATACTACTAAGAGATCATCAGCCTTTTTCTTTAAAAATAAGGTAGTATCTACATGACCCCTGGTAAAACCATTATCAATCAAAAATTTGCTTACCCTTTCATACCATGCATGTGGCACCTGTTTTAAATTAAAAAGGATTTTATATAGTTTGAAAATATGATCAGAATGTGCATAATTTTCAAAACCAGATGGTTGTTCTACATATACTTCTTTAGCTATATATCCATTTAAAAATATATTTTTAATATTCATTTTAAATAATTTAAAATTCATGTAACATGCAAATGCTAAAAGTAGTATAATAGCTTCAAGTCTAGCTATTATAGCAAAGGTTTCATCAAAATTAATTCTTTCTTCTTATTGTAATTCTTAGCTACCAATCTAGCCTTGATTCTAGTTACAATATCATTTTCATCCAACTTATTTCTATATACCCATTTAGTACCTATAATTGAAGTATTAAATGGCCTTTCTATTAATGTCCAAATTTTATTTCTTTCAAATTGATTTAATTCTTCTTGCATAGCAATCATCCAATTTGGATCCTTTTCAGCTTCTTCTATGCATTTAGGTTCAATTTGAGATACAAAAGCAATGTAATCATATTCATTTCTAATAAAGGATCGAGTTTTTATCCCTTTTGATGGATCACCACCTAAGATTAGTTCCATAGGATGTCCATGAGCATACCTCCATTCCTTAGATAGATCTTTGTGCTCCAGTGAAGGTCTTATGACTTCTTCTTCATTCTTCTTGTTTTACTCTTTCTCATTCTCTTTGGAAGGATGGTCATTCAAGGTCAGCTTCTCGATTCCTTGAGTATCTGCAACATCATCAAAAATATCCTCTTTTCTAGAGGACTTGTTAGTAGACTCTTCAAATATAACATGCATAGATTCTTCTACTATAAGTATTCTTTTGTTAAAAACCATGTATGCCTTGCTAGATTTAGAGTATCCTAAGGAGATACCTTCATCTGACCTGGCATCAAATTTGCTTAAATTGTCTTTGCCATTGTTCAATATGAAACACCAGCAACCAAATACATGAAAATATTTAAAAGTAAATTTTCTTTCTTTTCAAAGTTCATAGGATGTTTTCTTTAAAATTGATCGAATTAAAATTTAATTTAAAATATAACAAGCAGTATTGATAGCTTCAATCCAAAAATATCTGGGAAGGTCATTTTCATAAAGCATTGTACGTGCCATTTCTTCTAAAGTTCTATTTTTTTCTTTCTACTATCCCATTTTGTTGAAGTATTCTAAGTACTGAAAAATTATGTTCAATGTCTTTTTTATTGCAAAAATTTTCAAAATCTTAATTTTCAAATTCAGTTTCAAGATCACTACGAATACAAACAATAGAAGTACCTTTTTCATTTGAAATCTTTCTATAAAACTTTATGAAAGCAGAAAAAGATTCATCTTTATGAGCTAAAAATAAAATCCAAGTAAAATGAGAAAAATCATCCACTATAATTAGACCATATATCTTGCCTCCTAGGCTTGTGGCCCTAGTTGGCCCAAAAAGATCTATATGGAGTAGTTCTAGTGGCCAAGAAGTTGAAACAGTTCTTTTTGATTTAAAAGAAGTTTACCAGGTTGACAAGCATCATAAATTTTATCTTTTTCAAATCAAGTTTAGACAAATCTTTTACTAAATCCTTTTTGTATAATTTAAAAAGTAAATGCATGCTTGCATGTCTTAATCTACGATGCCGCAATCAGCTAATCTCATCGATTTTGACGTTCATTGCAACTAGGCATTCACCACTTATATAGGAAGATTATCAAGATCAACTAGATAGATGTTGCCATGCCTATTTCCAATAAATTTTAGCCCATCATCACTAAGACTAGATACCATTCAAAGAGATGATTTAAAGACAACTTTAAAATCTTTATCACAAAATTGACTAATACTTAGTAAATTATGTTTTAATTCTTCTACTAATAACACATTGCCAATAAAAGTAGATGGAGAAATGTGAACTTTATCGACATCGATGATTTTTTCTTTTCTATTATATTCAAAAGTCACATTCCCTCCATTTAAAGCTTCAAGAGAGGTGAATTGTTTCACATCTCCCATCATGTATCTTGAGCAACACTATTAAGGTATCACATTCTTTTTTTCTCCTTAGTTGCAATACATACCTGCAAAACAAATCAAGTTTTTACTTTAGGTACCCAAGCCATCTTGGATCCTTTAGGGTTAGTGTTCATGGATTTTTTTGGAACCTAAACTTTTTTTAAATTTGATTACCTTTCTCAAATTACATTGATATACTTTATGTCTAAATTTTTCATAACAATAACATGCAATACTAGAAGATGTAGGAATAAAGAAATTCTTGAAATATTTTTGTTATTTTTGAGGTTTATATCCCAAATTAGCTTTGTTGAAAACTATACGTTGATTATTCAATAATAGATTCAATTTTTTAGAACTAAATATGAATTTTTCAACAAAAGACTTAACTTTGTCAAGTTCTTTAAATTTCTTATTTTCCAACTCAAGATCTTTGTTTTTCTTTATAAACTTATTATTTGAAATAGAAGCCTTGGATCCTTTTAGAACTTCTATTTCTTTTGAGAATACATTATTTTCCTTTTCCAAAACAGCAAACATTGGCTTTTAATTCTTTGTTTTCATTACCAAGATTGTTGTTTTCAAAAGTAAAAGAATCGGCTTGCTTCTTTAATTTCTTGTGCTCAATTTTTAACAGTTTATATTCATGCACAATTTCATCAAAAACATCTCTAAGTTCTTCAAAAGTATATTCAGATTCAAATTGTATCTCATTTTCATGTGCCATGAGGCAAAGATTGGCAACTTCTTGCTTTTCTTCCTAAGAGCTAGAATCTTTACTTTTGCTCCAAGTAGCCATTATTGCCTTCTTGTATTTCTTTTTATACTTTTTGAGGAGAGGGTAATCAAACTTGTAATAACTGGGTTTTTTGCATTCAAAGCAGATGAGTTGGTCCTTCTCCTCTTTTTCTTTTTCTTTATCCTTACCTTTGTCCTTACTAAGCTCTCCTTTGAGTGGCTTCTTTTTGTATGAGTACTTCTTCTTCCTTATAAATTTTCTAATTTTTCTAGCCACTAGAGTCTCCTCATCTTCATTTTCACTCTTCTGACTTTTCACTTGAAAGTTCCGTTGGTGTAGTGGATTTCAGGGCAATTATTTTCTTCTTTCTGTCTGCATCACTGCTTTTTGTTTTAGGTTCAATTCATAAGTCATGAGTGAACCTATAAGCTGCTTCAAAAGTAAAGTTTCAACATCTTTTGCTTCTTGGATCGTCATCACCTTTGAATTCCATGAAGATGGCAAAGATCTGAGAATTTTATTAATCAAATCAGCATTAGGCATAACTTTGCCAAGACTTCTTATTCCATTAACAATATTAGTAAATCTTGTATATCTATCAGTGATGGATTTATTAGGCTCCATTCTAAATATTTCATATGTATGCACAAGCATATTTACTTTAGTATTTTTTACTTTATGGGTACCCTCATGTGTAACCTCAAGTATATCCCATATTTTCTTTGCTGATGCACATGTGGAAATCCTATTGAATTCACCAGGATCCAATACGTAATAAAGCAAGTTCATTGCTTTGGCATTAAGCTCAGATTGCTTAATATCATTTTCATCCCAATCTTCTTCAAGCTTGAAAATGAAAATGCTATTAACCAAAATTGAAGGAACATGTGGACCTTTAACAACTACTTTCCAAAAATTAAAATCAATAGAGTTAATATAAATATGCATGCGAGTTTTCTAATATATATAATATGTGCCATTGAAAAATGATAGTTTATTTGAGGCTTGACCCTCAACAATACTAGTACCTATTGGGGTTGCCATAGATCTTTTATTCAAGACGGTTAGACCTACTTAGCTGAGTACCAAGCTCTGATACCACTTGTTGTCCAGCTAAAGCAACCCAAGAGGGGGGTGAATTTGATTTCTAAAAACTTTTGCAAGAATTAAAAATAAGTGCTAGTATGTTTTCAAAATGTTTGTGTGCTCAATAAAAATATGCAGCAGAAGTAGTAAAGTAAATGCAGAAAAAGAAAATGTCAATCACAAACACAAAAATTTTATAGTGGTTCAGTGTATTCCAAAACACTTACGTCTACTCCTCAAGCTTTCCTTGGATATTTCACTATAATCCAACCTTTATTACAGTAGCTTTTCTAGGCTCACTAATCAAAATTCCTTGATTTTCACAAGGCTAACCAAAAACCTAGTTGGTTTTCACAAGGATAATCAACAACCTAGTTAGTTTTCATGCAAGGCTTACCAACAACCTAGTTGGTTTTAACTCAAGGCTTACCAACAATCCAAGTACTAGTTTCAATCCACTTGAAACTAAGAACAATAAAATAATTCAAATACAATGTAAGAATACAATAAGCTTTCTTAAAAAGCTAATAAACTTAATGAAGCTCTTGAATGTTGTTGAGAAGCTTATCTCCAAGTTGTTGAAGCTTCAATTAATGCTTGAGAACATAGACTTGAATGCTCTCTTTGAAACTTAAATGCTTGAAGGCTCAACTTCACTCAAAAGTATTGGTTCTTTAATGAATATTTGAATGAATAACAATGAATACTTCCCTCTTATATTTGGTTGGCTTTAAATACCTTTCCAAGCCTTAAAAGATAGTTTATAGCCGATGGAGAGAAGAAAATAGTCGTTAGACATAAATTGGAGAAGTTCTGCACTTTAAAAAACTAGCTATTACTGTTCACTCAAACCTACAAGTATCGACATTTCAGACCATGAGTCGACACTTCACATTATGAGTCGACACTTGAGTCAAAAAAATTTTCTGAAGCTTTCTGGAATGCAATGATGCGTCGACACTTTTTCTGGTGAGTCGACACTTGAGTCAACACTTCATCTTCATGAGTCGACACTTGGACAAATTTCCAAAATTAGCATGTTTTGTATCATTTTTTGTCTCAGGCCTTGAGTCGACACTTGGCTGACCATGAGTCGACACTTTGAGTCAACACTTCAGATCATGAGTCGATACTTGAGTATGCTGGCTGAAACTCTTTCTGCGTATCAGCTCAAGCTTCTATGAGTCGATACATTGAGTCGATACTTAAGTTCCATAAGTCAATACTTGGTTGAAACATTACTGAAACTTGTCTAAATTCAAAGTTTGAGTCCTTCAAAGTCATTTTTAAATGTCAAGGTCCATTCAACTTAAAAATTTATTAGTTTTGGTAACTTCTTCAACTGTTTGACAAGCAATTTTATAATACAACATACTTTAACTTTGATGAGTACCTTATCCTGATAAACATACTTTTAACACATAATTAGTACTCAAATATACTTAAGTATTTTATTATTCATCAAAATCAAGCCATGAGTCAACACCTTTTTATACCATATCATGCTTACATTTAGAAATTATTTTTATTCATGGGAGATAAAAAGCAGAATAAATATATATTTGGAGATACCTTCACCTTAAATTCTTACACTTGTCGATCTTGGACTTAGGGTAAATCATACACTTTTAATAAGTAATTGATTGAACAGTCTAGATAATTTTTGAAATACTGAGGGATAAAATATTAATAAACTCAAGTAAAAATGGTAAGTAAGAATGAAATCAATTTTTAGATAATTCTAATCCTCCTATTTGCATTGAAGAAGAATCTACTCCTTGGGTATGTGTGGGGGTTGATAAATGCAAAGTTTTCTTTGTTAATTATAAAAAAAAGAAAGAAAAGAAAAAAAAGTGAGATAATAAAAGCAAGTTCTAAATATTATTCCACCGAATAACCGGGCCTCTTCGTCTAAGTAAACGATTGAGTCTCGCATCAAAAAGTAAAGATGTGAAAAAATTTTGCTATATATCCAGTTTTGATCTGTAGCCTTTCTGACTCAAGTCAATAAGCCCGAGGGGTGTTCCACACCTAGTACCCTAAGACCAACTGGTCTATGAGACATTGATCGAAAACTTGTTGCAAGGATCAGATAGAAAGTTTAAGAGATTAAGACATTGCACGGTCTATATTAAAAAAAAAGAAAAAAAGAAGAGAAAAAAAGAATTGAAAGAAAAGTTTAATAATAAGAGGAACATACTTGCCCTGAAATAATATCACGCCACTCCAAGGGGGTAGAAGATTTAGAAATAACAATAAAAATTTGTCAAGAATTATTTGGAAAAATAAGGAGTTGCACTTAATCAATTTACTTGAAGCTATTAATATCCCAATGACTTGTTTCATCTACTATCTAATGAAAAATCTTCTACTTATAAAAAGGGTACGAGAACAACCTTTGAGTCTAAGTAAACTTGTGTAAGGTATAAGTGAACTCCAAGTCAAATTTAAGTCTATGAGAAGATTTAGATTACCTTGCTACTGATATTGCATTGAGCGAACAAATAGGTATTGAAGACTTATATGGATTTAGTCTATGAGGGATAATATTTTAGATGATTTGTTAATTGATGCTAAGAATCATAGCAAGATCATTTTATGAGCAATAATATGATTGATCCTATTCATAAAAAGTATTGATTTAAAGTCATTTACTTTGTTAGAATTAATGTTAACTTTTCTAGATAAAAGTTGATCCAAATTATCTAACCGAATGGTCAAGGAAAGCATAAATAGTTCGGACTTAAACTAGAATTATTGATGTCTTAAATGGATGGTATAATTTTATGCAAAGGTTTTAAATATAGAAAATGGATCAAGATTTAAATTTGATGTGATATGCTCGAGACCTAGTAAGGACAAAAAATTTAATAGTTTTGATCTCGTTTTATTTATGTATAGCGGAAGTGTGGTGGACTAAAGATATTATAATTAATTTAAAGTATATTATGATGGAAGAATGGGAGTTCTTATTAATAAAGGAAAAAGGGATTACTGAATTTGGGCAGAATGGTACATGTAAGTTTTAGATCATGTATCTTTCAGTTTTGGAAGACTTTGATTTTTTTTAAAATTTTGAGGCCGAGTTTTTTTGTAGGAGGGAAGAATGTGAAGCCCACTCATTTTGGGCCTCTCTGGGCTGAAGTCGATAGAGCCTGCTGACTTCAGTTCAAAACAAAAAAAAAAAGAGGCCGAACAAGGGAGCCTGCTCGATCGGGAAGATCGTCGAAGGAATCTTAGATCGATATTGTGGAGGAGTAGGAGTCAGTCGGAGGACTGTTCGGAGTGGGACAAGACTTTCGATCGACCATTTTCTTTCCTGTACGGCGAGAAAATCCCATCGATTTTTCCTTTGAAATCCTCCCTCATCACCACTAAGCAAGCCCACATCAAGCCTCTTACCGCTAGTTTTCTCTTCTCCGATGAGTGGTCGTGAGTTTCCCGACGTTGGTAAGCTCCCTTTTTCAAGTTTTCTGACGTTAGTAAGCTCCCTTTTCATAGTTTTCTTTCTTGATAGACATGGTAACAAGAAGATTTTTCTTCATTTTTGTTGTTCTCTCAGCCTCCTTGAATCGAGTGGATGCTGGTGATCGCTGCTCGATCACCCTCCGTCTGGTGAGTCCCCTCTTCCCATCCATCACCTCCTATGGCTTTCAATGATCATGGAAGGTCTGTTCGGTCAAGTCAAGGAGGGAGTCGAGGAAGAAGAAAAAGAAAAAAAAAGGAGGAACGAAAAAAAAAACAAAAGAAGAAAAAAAGAAAAGGAAAAAAAAGAAAAAAAAAAGAGAAAAGAGAAATAGGAGAGAGAAATAGGAAAGAGAAAGAAGAGAGAGAATAGGAGAAAAGAGAGGAGAGAGAGAAAGAGGAGAGAGAGGATAGAGAAGGAAGAGGAAAGAAAGAGGGAGAGAGGAGAGAGAAAGAGAGAGAGAAAGAGGGAGAGAGAGGAGAGAGAAAGAGAAGAGAAATAAGAGAGAGAAGAGAGAGGAGAGAGAAGAGGAGGGAAAGAGAAAAGAGTAAAGTGGAGAGAGAGGATAAAGGAGAGGAGAAAGGAGAGAGAGAGAAAAGAGAGAGAAAGAGGAGAGAGAAGGAGAGAAAAAGGAGATGGATGAAGAGAAAAATAAAATGTCAAAAATAATAATAAAATTTGAGCCAACTCTTTTAATAAATTAGGCCAAGATCCAGACCAGACTAAGAGCATTTTTTCTTATGTTAGTTTATTTTAGATAGAAAATTAATTACATGATTAATTTTGTTAGGATTTTTCTCTTTCTTGTTGGTAGAATAGCATCAGAGTTGAGATTCGAATAGGCAATATCTTGATAGCATTCTTTCAGGTAAGTTATCTTGACCTCTAGTATTACATGCTAAATATGCTCTCTGTTATGTTATGATTGTTAAATGTGTAGTATAATTTGATTTGCATTGAATTACATACTTTGTTATGTGTGTTGGTGTTGACGCTTTCTAGTCCGATTATGATCACACGAGGGCTTAGTCTTTTTTCAGGCCTTAATGGGACGATTACTGGTACATGATCAATATACGGTATATGTAGTCAAGAACTAGTTGCCTTTTTATTTTTAGTCATGCATGACGGTTGATGGCATATGCTGAGGATGCATGTTTTTTTGTGTGATATCAAAGTTAGTTTCCTTTCAAATCTCCAGTGGGGCGATCACTGGCACATGACCGGTTGTTGGTATGTGTAGTCAAGATATAATCTCTTTTGGGGCTAGCCACGGGTCAATCATGACCATGGTCAGAGAGACCAGGCAAGTAAGGTAAATGATTGGCCATTCATGATTATGTTGTTTGTTAATTGAATGTGCATATTAATATGATGTTATATTTTATTTTATTACGAATTGGTTATTCTGTGATGTATGATTTGTGTATATTTATAATTTATTGTTGATATATCTATACATATATTGGAGATGATAATAACTTACTGAGTCTGTAAAGTCCATTCCCTATTTTCTATATTTTTGTTACAGATCTGGAAGATCAATTGGACTTTGAAACCAGAGCTAAGGGTTAGGTGTTAATTTCTTAGTTTATGTTTATCTTAAATTTTAGTTGAACTTTATTTATACTGTATCCTGGATTTTTAATTAAATTTTATCTATTTATTAATTTTAATGAAAAACTTTTAAAATAGATAAATAATTAGTGAATTTTTTTTTTTAACCACTGCCTGATCTAGGCCTTACATTTCCTTTATGATAGGAGCTTCGTATACTTGGCTCAGGCGTATCAAATGCAACTTCAAGTTTTTTCCGTGCTATAAAAGATTGTTGGATCATGAATCAGGGACTTGCTACGGTGGAAGCTAATATGACTGCATGACCTTTCTATATTGTCAAGGCTGTTAACTCAGAATGCTGTACATTTGTGTCTATTATTATCTTCAACTTTGATTCAAGTGATCACAGCGTGGGTACATCCATGCAGCCATCTGATGGTAAAACAGAGAGCATGATTCGGGGGATGCAATGATTGCTAGCAGCTTTTCAGAAATACAGCTTTTGTTAGAAAAATATGAAGACAATTTGCCTCCTAATAATTCCCTCCCCTCCCCTAAAACAAATAGCCTTGCAAAGTGCAAGAAATTCAAATCTATTGTTAATGAGCGTCCGATATGTTCAACTGCATTTTGGAGCCCAGATGGTCACGTATATTGGCTTATTAATTAATAAGATCTTTCACCATTATATTTCAATCACATTCTAGCTTTTCTGCGTTTATTGGTGGTGCTACTGTTGGTGAGGGAAAATCTCTCAGAAATGGAGAGCGCATGGGTTTTGTTTGTCTGAGTTTTATATGTCAGTATTGTTCGTTAGATGGTCCAATCCAACTATTTTCTCTAAACAGAATTCAGAGATGATGAAGTGAAGGCATTTACATCTTATCGAAGCTATGGGAACATTTCGAGTCAAAAACAAATTTTGGCCCATCGAACCTAACAAATTTTGTATATTCATCAATCTAGATCATTCATCTTGTAGCGAGGGTCTACATGGTGTAGAAACCTGCCTTCCCCCAAGTAGTATATCGATAGAAGAACAAAGCGAAAATTGATAGATGGCCCCTTAATATAGACAAGTTCTAAATCTTCTTATTTCTTATTTTCTTTTTCATCAGATTCTTGCAAGTTATTTTCAATCTGGTCGGTCGAGAATATCAAAGGCATGGATACGAAGCCGTATGCCCATGTTCTGCTTATAAAATGCATCACTTTGATGGTTGTAAAACCATAAAAAGAGAAGAGTTTTTCAGGCAATTTAACTTTTTTTTAATCTCACCCCGCAAAAGAAAAGGGTGAAGAAAAAGAAACCCACAGGGAATCTCCGTAGACGAAAGCCAGGTATCCGATCGTTCCTTTCTTTACCGGGGGTATTTGCAAGTCAATAGAACAGGGCAAGGAAGAACAAAATCCGCAAGAAGAAAGAGGACACAACCTCAACCAACAAAACTACAAGCTTCGTGGCAAAATACCTGTTGCCCTTCATAAATCAGAGAAGGGTATCGATTTTCTCCATTGCTAGTACTTCAACCACGGACAGAAACTTCTGCCTTTCTCTTAGACTCGGATCCAATGAACCCAAACAAGGAAAGCACTACCCAGATTTGCTTAAGAGACAACCGACGGAAATGAACAAAGAAAGTAGAATTGGTGAAAATATACAATTCCAAAACACTATGTTGGATACGCGGCACTAACATAAGCAAAACCATGTCTATCTATATATCTATTACTAGATTCTCTTACCAAAAAAGAATGCAAGCAAACGCGAGAGTCATGGGCTGGCCTTCTTCTTCTTGTTACTCCGGCCGGGATCGTCGGTGTCCGGGCACAAAGCCGATCCAATCTCGATGCGGCGACGCACACGACCCCTCCCTGCCTTGATTCTTATGCGGTGCCATCGCTTCGGCATCGGTGGCTTCTTCGGTGCGGGCGGGCAGTTAATGGCTGGCGGAATTCCATGCCTCGGAGAGGTCGGAGTTTGATAGCCATCATCATCCTTGGCTGCCACTGCTTCTCCTTCTTTCTCCTCTTCGTTATTCGTTGGATTCTCTGAAAAAGATGATGACGAAAAACAAGGCGGAGGGGTGGCGACGTCTTCTCGTTTCTCTTCCATGGAGACTGCTTGTTTGTTGGTGTTCTCTAACTCATCCGGGATTTCTGAAATGGGTCTCCTCGATATGAATTCTATTTGAATGTTAGAGTTCTTGTGGGATTGGGATAGCTGCGGAGTGGACGTGTTGAACAAGAAGACGTCGAATTCGGAGTACATGAAGATAGATAGATCGAGAGGAGATAACGGGAAAAAAAAAAAAAGAAAGAGGGTTTGAAAGGAGAAACGAGAGAAGGGAAAAGTTAATCCATCTCTCCACTCGCTGATCGTTTATATCCTTTTGAGACTCTTTAGGGAGTTTTTCCTTCAAAATTGAGGGGCGAGTGACCTCACGTCTCCTCTCTTTCTTTAGACAAGTTGTATCTTTGGTAGGTGCACCTCTCCTGCTTTTAGACTGAAAGGAACGACAGAAACAAAGTGAACCGGACAAAATAGAGAGTACTGATTAAGTTACATAAATGACAGATAGGATTAGAAGTATTTATAAAAAAAATTTATCGATCCCTTCTGCTTGATATTATGTATTCGATCACTTATCGACCCGGAGCTAGATATTTTTTCTTTAAAGCATATATTGTTCAATAATTTATAGGATAGATGTCTAATTTAATGGATAGATCATCAATCATCTATTTGAACTAGGTACAAAATTTCATAACTCTATTTCATATAAAGCATATACCTTAAAATTATTAGAGCCATTATTACAAGATCGATAAAGCAATTATCAAGAAATATAACATACCACTTCATAAACTGATGTCTAAATAACTTAATCACTTTCTTAACAGCATAATTACTGTATAAACAATTGTAATTGCCTAACTAATTTAGCCCTCCATTTTTATAAATAAGGGTCAAGAGAATCTTCCAAGAATAACTTTTTTCCAAGCACTCACTCTCTTTCTATTTTCTTTCAAATAGGACTTAAGCATCGAAATGTTCTCCTGCCGAAGAATCCCATCAATTTCTCTAGCATTGAGGACTTTTTTGCAAGTCAAAGAAGAAAGAGATTAGTCAACCATCCGAAGACCTCCAAGTTTTTAGCAAAAGATCAGGCAATCGCTTGAAAACCTCCAAGAGTTCAAATCAGCTCCAGCACTACATGCTTGATCAATTTGAAGAGATGCAGCAATAATATATATAGTAATATTATATATTTTATAACATGATATATTTAATCTCGAGAAATTTCTAATAATATGTGGTGGTCTGATCATGTTTTTTATCCTTTTTTTTTTTTAAATTGGTTGGAGGGTTGCAGGTGTATCATATATCAATTGCATGATTTCAGTACATTGTTTGTAGTATTAACTATCTTTTATGCTTTACTTTTTTTCTTGTATTCAACTTTCTGCCTTACTGCTTGTATGATTTTAAGCTCTGCAGCACAAGTGTATTATTCTATATCATCATCTACGCTCATATTGTAGGCATCGCTTCCTTGATCTTGCATTATGCTACTTTGTATTAAAGGTCTAATCATGAAATTGCACCACAAATACAAATATGTAATTATGAAAATTCAAATCTTCGATGCATTATGTTGCCGCTGAATCTCTTGGACCAGGTTCCTGGAGCTGTCCGGAGTGCGCGTCTCCCGGTTCCTGCAAGAAAGTCCCATGGACCGGTGGTGTTTCGATGGGGGACACTCCGATGGCTAAGTAAGTGGGAGCCTTCGGGCAACAGAATGGAGGAATCAAAAGATATAAGCTCATGGGGAAGGAAAAGCTCTCTTACTGCTTGGAGTCTCCCGTTTTACCTTATATAGGCACGAAACCTTGCCAAAATCTGTTAGGGGCTAAGCAGGGAATGACCGATCTGCCCCTAGAAGAATCTGGGTAGTGGCCACGTGGCACCAGGATGGGGTGGTGTCGTGGGATTCGCAGAGTAGTAGTACTGATGTGTCAGGATTCTATTACAACAGAATTCTGGTACCAGTTGGAAGGGGCTTCTAGAGCCCTCAGGCCATCCTTGGAGCGGCTTGCCTTGGACCAATACCGGCCTTGATGAAGTGGGTCGGTCGGACCTTTGCTGAAGTGGGTCGGTCGTATCTCTGCTGGAGTAGGTCGATCGGACCTTTGCTGAAGTGGGTCGGTTGAAACTCTGCTGAAGTGGGCCGGTCGGGCCTTCAATTCGACTTGGCCGAAGGACCATCATGCCGGTCTGATTCGAGGGTAAGCCGATTGGGTATAACAGTTGCCCCCTTGCTCTTGGCCTTCGAGAGGACCTATAGCTTCGAAGGACGAGAGCATTATTTTCGTATTTAATGCATCTGTCCTTGGGATGATCGTGGATCCGATCAGGCATATTACGTCTGGCCATTTTCCACTCCAGAATCCTATGCCCGGGATAGGTGTCAGCCCCGCACTGGAAGCGGGGGGAGGCAATTAATGTAGATGGGGCGCAATGATGAGTGGCCAGCCTGGCCCGCTCGACCGTCGGGCTTCAGATGCGACTTGAATGACGTGGCGACATCTAGACGGTTGGCACTGCATTCGAGGCGAGCTCTCCGCCACTGGTCTGGCGATCACGCGGATCACGTTTCGAATGTGCTTCCTTCCATCGCATCGGCTTCCACTACGTGGGGAGTCGTACCGCCTGATGACTGAGTCGTGCGCTCGAGGGACGGTGAGAACCAATCCTTCTAAGGGCTATAAAAGGAGGTGTTGAGAGGCGGGGGGGAGCTTCCTGCTGTATTCGCATTCGAAGAGAGAAAGAGCGTCCCCTTTCCACTGCCTTCGTCTTCTTAGAAATCCAATTTTCAGGTTAGTCTTCCCTCCTTCTTCAAACTTTATAATAGTGGCCTCCGGCAGTCGTAGTTCCATCCGTAGGAATAGAGAACCAGGCCTTAATGATATCCAGTCTGAGATGACTCGGGAATGGGTAGAAGCCATTAGGGTTAGGTATAACATACCTTCTACCCTGCACCTTACCATCCCAGACAGGGAGGGGAGGGTGACCGGACCACTGAGGCTGGGAGCCCTCCCGGTGTACGAAGACCATTTTAAGGCAGGCCTTAGATTCCCACTATGTGACTTCTTCGTCGAAGTTTTTAATTCGTATAGGATAACTCCTACGCAGCTAATCTCGAACAGCATTCAGGCAATCAGCTGCTTCATGGTTCAGTGCTAGAGGGCCGGAGCCGAACCCAGAACCTCCCTTTTTGCCAATTTCTTCATCTTGAAGAGGGACTTTAGGAACCAGGAGTGGTGGATGTTCAGTCCCCGCCCTGGATGAAAGATACTAGGATGTCTCCCGTCGGCTATCCATGGGTGGAAGTACAAATTCTTCTACGTGGATAGCCATCGGCCTTGGGGCTTCAAACCATCGTGGAGGGAACCAAGGCCGAGGGCCAACGAGGGAAAGGCAGTGCTGATGGCCGACTAGGCTAACTTTAGTGAGATGGAGGGGGTCGGCCCCACCATGGTGCCAGAGTTGCTTCGGGAGGACAACCTCCAGTTGGCCGGAGTCAGCCACCAGGACACCTAAGTATGATAGGAGCCGTTGTCATCGGTTCTCTTTCTGTTCGATGGGCTTCCCTTGCTCACTTTGGTTTTCCCTTGTAACAAGAGAAAAGATGAAGCTTGACAGAGCCAGAGTGGCCCAACGGGAGGTAAGAAAGAGGGCCGCCCAGTTCGCAGAGCCGACCGTGGAAAGGCCGAAGAAGCAGCGGGCGGAGGAACAGCCCGCGATCATTGTGATGGTGGACTCCGACGAGGACAACATGCCTCTATCGGAGCGATTGGCGGCAAGGGCATCAGGACCTTCATCCCCTGTTAGGCAGTTGGCCACCCGACCAGAGCAAGAGTTGTCAGAGCCGACTGATGTGGTGATGGCCCCAGCCTCACCACCAACTGAGCCGACAGAAGTGGTTCCCCTCGTGGACAAAGGGAAGGGAGCGGCCGAAGGAGAGGAGGCCGATGGTGTCAACCACGAGACATATCGGCACTAGCACGCCCTCCACAATGGGGAGCGGGCCAGAGAACTGCTCAGAGGGGCGATGACGGAAGCCGATTGGGAGGAGTCGAATCGGCGAAAGTTGAATGAGGTGGCGAAGGATGCCTACCGCAACTTAATGAGGGTAGGTCATCACTCTTTTACCCTCTTCTTTCCATCTTTCTTTGTACATGACTAACTCAGTTTTTTGCTTGCAGCATCTCCATGGGATCTCGTTGATGGACGATGGTCTCGACGAGATGCTCTACGTGACAAAGGTCACGACCAAGAAGGTTGAGGAGTCGGAGGTGGCCAGAACGGCGGTGGAGGAGAGGCTGTCGGCCAATTAGGCCGAAGTCGAATCTTCAAAGAAGCAGGTGGAGGACCTGCAAACTCAACTAGCCGAGCGGGAGGCTAAGTTGAAGAAGAGAAAGGCGAAGATCAACTCCTTAGTCCATTGGCTGAACGAGGAGTAGAGATCTATCGAAGTCGAAAGGAGAGCTCGGGCTTTCCAGGTAGCATCGGTGAACTGTGTGGCCCAGTTGAGGGAGGCCAAAGATCTGGCGGCGGAGCGGATCCGTGACACTATAAAACGGTACAAGGCCTCCGCAAACTTTGTCGATGAGCTGGAGGAGGCCAGAGCGGAGACCTATGTGTACGGCTACGACGACTGCTTGAAGAAGGTAGCCGAGGCCTTCCCGGAGCTCGACCTGTCTGCCATACAGCTAAGTCGATCGGCCAAAAAAGAAGGGGGCCCGATCGATCCTGGGGCCAATGCCCAAGCTGCTGCTGAAGCGGGACCGTCGGAGGCTTTGGTCGGGACTTTAGATGCCACACGGGAGGCCGAAGCTGAAGCCCTTCCAGTTAATTTTTCTTTATACCCGCCGGGCAAGGCTTAAGATTGGTTGTAAAAACCTGCCCCCTTTTTGTATGAAAATTTTTGTCAATGAATGAAATATTTTCATCCTTTGATATACATCTCTGGCATTTACTTTTTTCTGAATGTGGCACGGTCGATTTGATCCGAGCTCTTTTCTTTGAAAATATTTCTAAGTGTTGAATGGTTGGTTCAGTCCGAACCCAACTTCTTAAAAATATTTCTAAGCGTTGAACGGTTGGTTTAGTCTGAACCCTCAAACTAGCTGTTTATAGGAAAATCCCTCAAATGTTTAAGGATCCCAAGTAGTATTTTTCGAGCGAGGTCAGACTTTCGGTGTGGACTGCCCTAGAGTCTCTGCCGAGCGAGGTCGGACTTTCGATGTGGGCTACCCTAGAGCCTTTGCCGAGCGAGGTCGGACTTTCGGTGTGGGCTGTCCTAGAGCCTTTGCCGAGTGAGGTCGGACTTTCGGTATGGGCTATCCTAGAGCCTCTACCGAGCGAGGTCAGACTTTCAGTATGGGCTACCCTAGAACCTCTGCCGAGCGAGGTCGGACTTTTGGTGTGGGCTGCCTTAGAGCCTTTATCGAGCGAGGTTGGACTTTCGGTGTAGGCTGCCTTAGAGCCTTTACTGAGCGAGGTCAGACTTTCGGTGTGGGTTGTTCTAGAGCCTCTGCCGAGAGAGGTCGGACTTTCGGTGTGGGCTGCCCTAGAGCCTCTACCGAGCGAGGTCGAACTTTCGATGTGGGCTGCCCTAGAGTCTTTGTCGAGCGAGGTCGGACTTTCGGTGTGGGCTGCCCTAGAGCCTTTGCCGAGCAAGGTAGGACTTTCGGTGTGGACTGTCCTAGAGCCTCTGCCAAGCGAGGTCAGACTTTTGGTGTGTGCTGCCCTAGAGCCTCTGTCGAGCGAGGTCGGACTTTCGGTGTGGGCTGCCCTAGAGCCTTTACCGAGCAAGGTCGGACTTTCGGTGTTGCTACCCTAGAGCCTCTATCGAGTGAGGTCGGACTTTCAGTGTGAGCTGCCCTAGAGCCTCTACCAAGCGAGGTCGAACTTTCGGTGTGGGCTACCCTAGAGCCTCTGCCAAGCGAGATCAGACTTTCGGTGTGGGCTACCTTAGAGCCTTTGCCGAGCGAGGTTGGACTTTTGGTGTGGGCTGCCCTAGAGCCTTTGCCGAGCGAGGTCGGACTTCGCCAAACAAGGTTGGACTTTCAATGTGGGCTGCCCTAGAGCCTTTGCTGAGTGAGGTCGGACTTTCGGTGTGGGCTACCCTAGAGCCTTTCCTGAACGAGGTCAAACTTTCGGTGTGGGCTGTGAAGGTGAAGTGCATCTACGAAGCATACCAATATGCAAACATGCATTCACGAAAGAAGGGCAGAAAAAATACATTTTAAAATAATTTTAAAACATGCACAGCGGAAGGCTCGCTAGATAGATCTAAATGATCTACTGACCGCAACAGAATCTAGCATAATGTAATAGCATGCATCATAACATCAAAACAAGATAGAAACACAAATATAAAAGTACCATACCTTTATACTGAAGAAAAGTTGTAGAAGGAGGAGGGCGCTCGAGCCACACACGTGTCTGGCCTCTATAGGTAATCCACACCTAGGCTCGACTTTGATCAAATCCCTCGAAGTGCTAGCTCTTCGGGATCCTTGGACCGATCTTCTTTTTCTGGGAAGACTATGAGGAGAGCTGGAACCCTTTCCCAAGAGAACTCTCTTCCCAAGACCTAACTAGAATGCTAGGATTCTCACACCCAATCCCTAGACCTCTCACAACCCTTCTCTATCTTTTCTCTTTTCTCTTGTTGTGTCTCTCTAGTTGTTGTAACCTCTACAGCCTATAGAATGATCTTCATTTATAGGTGCAGCCATAAGAGAGAGAAAGAGGAAGGAGGAGAGATGAGGGGAGAGAATGGGGGAGAGGATCAAGGCCATACCAAATGGGTCCAACCCAAGAAGGTAATTATGACTATCATACCAAATAATCTTGGAGCCAAAACTAGTTTGAATTCAAAATTCAAATAAGGTCAAAACTTACCCAAAATCCTCCGAAATTTTTTTTCCAGAAATCTGCTCGTCACAGGAAGTGTCAATTCACAAAAATTGCTAAGTGTCGACACTTCACCAAGGGTCGACACCTGCAAAATTCCAAGTGTCGACACTTGGAACAAAGTCGATCATATTGACTTCCAGTGATGGAAAACGATTCTCAATCGTTGATTAGCCTTAAGATTATATAGAAATCCTCTATGGTATGTGATCCCATAGGTTCGAACACTAAACCGATAGCACTGGAACATTTCCAGTACCAGTCAAAGTCCTCATCTAGCAATGTACCTGACATTCGGATAGGTCAAAGATGCAGAGCACCTCACAAGAACCTCGGCATATGGTTGCCGCATAATTCATCCCTTTGACCTCATAATACTCAGGATGACCTAAGGGTTCGACTGCCAACCCTAATTTGATTTATCCAGATCATGTCTTAACCTCACAAGTTCTATGACTCCCCACAAGAACTATCTTGGCCAAGGTTTTGCTAAATTGAGACATAGTGAGTCATTCACTCCAAACTATTTAGAGAGGTCAATTCCATCTTGATCCATCATCGCTCCATAAGTACTTGACTGCACCCAGAAACTTTCCATCACTGGATTGAAATCCAGGTAGTCCGGCACCAAAGTACAGTGAGTTGCTTGCAAGCTGCCATGATGACCTCAGGTTTGAGGGACATATATACCCATATCCCTTCACGAGCAACCCTTTGGCAGAAGGGAGCTCCGCAAATGGTCACGTTCAGTGAAATGTCATACATTTCACTTGCATATCATACCACTGTCTCCACACTCCTTAGTTAAGAGGACAATCAACAAATGTGGCATACAATAACCTACACTTGATACATCGTCATCCTATAACAATGTATCATTTGGTTATGAAACAGTTTAAGAACAACTTGATATATCCTCTCTATATCAAACAATGTAGTTCTAAGGACTCCATCATACAAGAGTTCATTTCAGGAAAATGTAAATATGATGAACAGCCAATAAGAAAAGAATAACTTTTATTCATTCAAAAATCATATGCAGTTACAAGATAGCACAATCATCTACAGCCTAGACGATTGGTTTTGGGACACAATTTTCAACAGGCTGCCCTAGAGCCTTAGCCGAGCGAGGTCGAACTTTCGGTGTGGGCTGCCCTATAGCCTTTACCGAGCGAGGTCAGACTTTCGGTGTGGGCTATCCTAGAGCCCTTGTCGAGCAAGGTCGGACTTTCGGTGTGGGCTACCTTAGAGCCTTTGCCGAGCAAGGTTGGACTTTCGGTGTGGGCTACCCTAAAGCCTCTGTCGAGCGAGGTCGGACTTTCGGTGTGGGTTGCCCTAGAGCCTTTACCGAGCGAGGTTGGACTTTCAGTGTAGACTGTCCTAGAGCCTTTGCCGAGCGAGGTCGGATTTTTCAATGGGCTGCCAAAGAGCCTCTACCGAGCGAGGTCGAACTTCTTCATAGAAAGAATTGTGGTCTTCATTGATAATATTTGCGGAGGTTATCTACATTCCATGGACGCGCCACTTGTCGTCCATCTAGTTGCTCGAGTCGATAAGTTCTGGCTCGGACCACTTCGACCACTCGATAAGGGCCTTCCCAGTTGGGGGAGAGCTTTCCTTGCTCGGTCGATCTGGAGATTTTTGTCCTCTTCTGAACCAAATCTCCGACCCGGAAAGTTCGAGCCTTGACTCGAGAGTTGTAGTATCTAGCCATTTTTGATGATAGGTCACCATCTTCAAATTCGTCTGGAGTCTGGTTTCTTCGAGCAAGTCTAAATCAACCATTCTTCGTTCTGAATTGGCTGGTTCAGCAAAATGATCAATTCGGAGGGATTGCAAGGAGATTTTCACCGGTATGACGGCTTCACTCCCGTAGGTGAGATTGAATGAAGTCTCCCGAGTTGGCATCCGGGAGGTAGTCCGATAGGCCCAGAGTACCAAATGAAGTCTTCCGCCCAGAGCCCTTTGGCGTCGTTTAGTCGGGTCTTCAATCCATGCAGGATTGTCCGATTGATGACTTCAACCTCCCCGTTGGATTGGGGATGTCCGACTGAAGTTAGCCGATGGGCGATATGAAATTGCTGGCAGAAGTCTCGGAACTTTGGGTTGTCAAACTGTCTTCCATTGTTAGTGATGATTGCCTGCGGTATGCTGAATCGAAAGATGATGCAGTTCTGGATGAAGTTCTCCATCTTGGCCTCAGTGATCTGTGTTAGCGGGTCAGCTTCCACCCACTTAGTGAAGTAGTCTATGGCTACAATCAAGAACTTCCATTGGCTGGATGCTGGAGGGAATAGTCCGAGGGTGTCCATTCCTCATTGCACGAATGGCCAGGGGGCGGTCAGTGGGGTTAGCTGACTAGCTTGTCATCTTTGGATGTTGGAATATCTTTGGCATGCGTTGCACTTTCTGACGAAGTTTATCACGTCCTTCTAGATGGTTGGCTAGTAATAGCCCTGCCGGATAATTTTGTAGGCCAAGAATCTTCCTTCCAGGTGGTTGTCATAGATGCCTTTGTGCACTTCTCTGAGTGTGTAGTTGGCATTCGATGGCCCCAGGTACTTGAGCAGTGGTTGCATGAATGACCGTTTGTATAGAATCCCGTCAAGGACAATGTACTTTGAGGCAGTCCAGCACACACGCTTGGCTTCGATTTTATCTTCTGGCAAGGTCCCTTCGTTGAGGAATGCGAGGATGGAATCCATCCAAGAGGCCTCTTGCTCCACCTGATGGATTGCTGATGTCTCCTCGGTAATGCTTAGGCTTTGTAGGTGCTCCACGAAGGTCCGGTCCGATGGATTAGTGACGGCGGTGGCTAGTCGTGACAAGGCATCCGCCCGAGAATTCTGTGCTCGAGGTATATAGGAGATCTCGAAAAATTTAAGTTGAGTTACGAGACTACGTACCTTATTCAAGTACTTGGCCAGGGTCAGATCTCTCACCTCGAACTCGCCTTTCACCTGGTTAACCACCAGTTAGGAATCTGAGAAGACTTTGATCCAATCGATGCCCAGCTTACTAGCTATCCTTGGTCCTACAAGAAGGGTTTCATATTCTGCCTGGTTGTTTGATACTTGGAATGCGAAGTGCAGGGCATATTCCAGGCTCTGTCCATTGCGGTCGGCCAGGATTAGGCCTGCTCTACATCTAGCAAGGTTAGTGCCCCGTCCACATGAAGCATCCAGGCGGGTTTTGATTCTTCAACGGTGTCATCCTCAGGTGTATCGGTTGTTTGTAGAGATGTCTCTCGTCTCCAGGTACACTCTGCTATGAAATCGGCGATCACCCGAGCTTTCATAGTCGTCCGAGGCTAGAAGGAAATGTCAAATTCACCGAGCTTGATGGCCCACTTGGCGAGTCATCCCGACGTATCGAGGCTCCTGAGGATCGTCTTAAGAGATTGATCAGTCAAAACTATGATTGAATGTGCCTGAAACTAGGGCCGTAATCGCTTAGCCGCCACATCAGGGAGTAGACAAGCTTTTGCATCTTGGGGTATCTTGTTTCGATGTCATGAAGAACCTTGCTGGTGTAATGGTTTGGCTTTTGCTGATTGCTTTCTCCCATCCGAACAAGGATGGAGCTCACCATCTCATCCGATGTCGATATGGCTTAGCAAGTAAGGGGAGAGTCTCCAGATATGCCTTCAATGCTTCGAAGGTCGATAGACATTCGTCGGTTCACTAGAAGTGATCCGACCGTCATAGAGTTTTAAAGAAAGGAAGACACTTTTCAGCCAATCTAGAAATGAAGTGGTTGAGGGAGGCTATCCGACCAATGAGTTCCTGCACTTGCTTCTTGCTGGTCGGATGCCCCATGTCGATGATGGCTTTACTTTTGTCAGGGTTGACCTTGATTCCTTGCTGTGTAACCAGAAAGCCAAGAAATTTTTTCGGAGGTTACCCCAAATGTATATTTGGCTAGGTTAGCTTCATCCAGAGACGCCTCAAGGCATCGAAAGATTCTTGTAGATCTTTAATATGGTCGGCTCTATGGAGGCTCTTGACTATCATATCGTTAACATATGCCTCCATTTTCTTCTAAGTTACCCTTCGAAGACCCGGTTGATTAATCTTTGAAAAGTGGCTCCGACGTTCTTTAGGCTGAAGGGCATCATTCTGTAACAGTACAGTCCTTTGTCGGTGATAAAGGCTATTTTCTCTTCATCCTTCGGGTCCATGCTGATATGGTTGTACCCGGAGAAGGCATCCCTGAAGCTCAGAAGCTGGTGACTGGTAGTGGCATCCACTAGTTGATCGATCTTTGATATGGAAAAACTGTCCTTCGGACAAGATTTGTTGAGGTCGGTGTAGTCCACAAATATCCTCCACCTTCCATTGGCTTTCCTCACCATTACAATATTTTCCAGCCAATCAGGATAATGGGCCTCTTTGATGAAGCCAGCATCGGAGAGCTTCTTGACCTCCTCATTAATCATCCTCTGTCTCTCAGGAGTGAAGCTCCTCTTCTTTTGTCTAACAGGCTTGTAAGTTGGATCCACCTTAAGCCAGTGGGTTATGACCTCCAACGGGATGCCTGGCATGTCCGACGCCGGCCAGGAGAAGACGTCGGCATTGTTCCATAAAAAGCTGATTAGCTTTGACTTGGCCTTTTCGCTGAATGTGCTTCCGATCTGTAGGACCCTAGTGGGGTCGTCCTCTCGGAGGGGCACGAACAGGATCCTCTCGACTGACTATCCGTAGCAGTTGGCTTCGGCCTTGGGATCAAGCTGTTCCAAGATGGAATGATCTCCTGATTGCCTATCCTGGATAGTCAAACACTGCTTGGCCATCCTATGATCTCCTTTCATCACTCCGACCCCATTCCGAGTCAGAAATTTTGCCAGCAAGTGGTAAGTAGACACAATGGCTCGAAATTTGTTAAGGGCTAGTCGTCCCAGTATGGCATTATAAGCCGATGTTATGCGTACGACCACAAAATTGATGGGGAGGGTCTTTTGATAAGGCTCTGATCTGATTGTCATGGGCAGAGATATTTCTCCTTCTACGTCAACAGAGTTCCCTCTGAACCCTGTCAACGGTATTGGAGATTCCTGCAACCTGGTTCTAGGCAGGTTCATTCAGACAAAGGCATCATACAGCAAAACTTTTATGGAGCTTCCATTATCTATGAGGATCCTCCTTACATCATAGTTGGCAATTACTGCCGATACAACCACAGAGTCATTCCCAGAGATCTGGGCCTTTAAGTGATCTTCGTCAAAGAAATTAATCACATTAGAACTCCGGGGCCTCTTCACAATGTCTTGGTCTTCTTCATTCCTCCAGTCATATCGACGGTGGAGCATACCCATATTTTCGTCGGTGGGGCGCTGGTTGGGCAGCTCTATTTCCTTTGAGAGGTCTCTGGCAGCAGAAGTTTTAGCCCGATTCCTCTGAGGTCGGACGTACTTGTGCAGATACCCCCGCTTGATCAGATCTTCGATCGCGTCCTTCAATTAGAGGCAATCTTCTATGTTGTGCCCATGGTCACGATGGAACCGGCAGTATTTGTCTCTCCTTCTTAATGCGAAGAGGCTCCTCATCGGTCGAGGCATTTGCAGGAAGATCTTGTTCTCTATTTCCATAAGGATTTTTCCTCTTGGGAGGGAGAGAGGTACATAAGTCTCAAACCTCCTGGAGAAGTTATTCGGCTTAGGACTGCGGCGTCGGGCCGAGTTGATGCCATCGCTGGGAGGTCGGACTTCGGGAGCCTTGTCGCTCCTCTTCTTGGGAGCCGGCCTCCCTTCAACCTGGCATCGACTTGCCATCTATTCTTCTGCCAGGGCATATTTCTGCGCCCGGGCCAGTTGTTCGGAGTAGCTTGTCGAAAATTTTTTGTCCAGGAAGAAAGTGAGCCTGGATGATCGTAGTCCATTCTTGAAGGCCGACATAGCTATGTGCTTATTTAGGTCTGAGACCTCCATGGCCGATGAATTGAACGCCATGTAATCCCGAAGGGTTTCTCCTTCCTTCTGCTGTATGAGGAAGAGGCAATCCGTGTTCCTCGGTGTCCGGCTGCAAGTCCTAAAATGGGACAAAGAATTTTTCTAACTGGAGAAATGAGTGAATTGTACCTGGTCGGATGGCGGAGAACCACATCCAAGCTGCCTTCTTAAATGTCACAGGGAAGGCGATGCAGTGGAGGGCGTCGGAGGTGCTCTGTACCATCATGTAGGCCTTGTAAGTGTCTAGATGATCGAAAGGATCAGTGGTGCCATCGTAGGCATCCACCTGAGGGATCTTGAAGTGACGGGGGATAGCTTCTCCCATGATTCTAGCAGAGAAAGGCGGGCGAGAGTCGTACACCTGTGCCCCATCGGCCTTTTGCCGATCAACCAGCTCAGCGATCTGCTCCTCCATGCGCTGGAGCTTGCTGGTGTAGTCTCTCGGGTCCTCGCCGCAGCACTGGTCGTCGTCAGGGACCGAGTATGCAGAGGAGAGTGAGGGGGACCTCACTCTCTTTCTGTCAGCATGAGCCCTCTGAGACCTTCAGGGCTCCAGGGCCGCGTGGGAGCGGAGCTGAGGGACTACTTGCTGTCGACTTCCCTCAGCAGCAGGTTGATGGTTGGTTTGGGACGTCGCGAGCAGCTGCTGCCTGTGGTTGGCCACGTCTTGAAGGTTCTGAACCGTGGCAGCAAGGGTATCAATACGGTTCAGAAGGGTCTGGAACTGCTATTGTCCCAGGATAATGGTAGGTTGGGCAGCATCATTCTCATGAGAGGTTCTTCCAATCTTGACGGAAGTGACCTCTCCTGATGGAGGTATTCTGGGCTCTTCCTTTCACCATTGCTCTACTTAGCGATGGATTCCTCCTTTTAGGGAAGGAAAACAAGAACGAAGGTTCAGACCCTTCCTCTAGCACCAATCTATTGCCGCTGAATCTCCCAGACCAGGTTCCTGGAGCTGGCTAGAAAGAAAAGCTCTCTTACCGCTCGAAGTCCCCAGTTTTACCTTATATAGGCGTGGAACCTTGTCAGAATCTGTTAGGGGCTAAGCAGGGAATGACCGATCTGCCCCTAAAAGAATCTGGATAATGGCCACGTGGTACCAGGATGGGGTGGCATCGTGGGATTCGCAGAGTAGTGGCACTGATGTGTCAGGATTCTATTATAATAGAATTCTGGTACTAGCTGGAAGGGACTTCTAGAGACCCCGAGCCATCCTTGGAGCGGCTCGCCTTGGACTAATACGGGCCTTGCTGAAGTGGATCGGTCGGACCTCTATTGGAGTGGGTCGGTCGGATCTCTGCTAGAGTGCATCAGCCGGGCCTTCAGTTCGACCGGGCCGAAGCACTGTCGATGCCAGTCTGATTCGATGATAAGTCGATTGGGTATAACACATTATATTATTCGGCCTACAATATTTCCCCCACTCAATTGTGTATTGGCAGTATTTATTAATGCCAATTTATCCAAAACAATTTTCATAAATCACATTCTAAAATTAACCGGATCAGGGAGAAGGTCCTCTCTTAGGTGTATATGCTTTTAGTGCATCGCATCATGACAAGTCCCCCAATATACATCTTAGGAGTGGCATTTTCATGTCAATTATGAAAGATAAGTCCGAGCACCTCCATCTCATCTTTCTGTCCCTTTTTTTAATTAGCACGATGTTTAGCTACTCGAAAATTTTCCATGAGAATATATATGATGGTAGGTATAGATGTATAATTAAAATCAAAACTGCCAAAAAGATTCTCAGGGACTCAACTACTTTATTTGTCATCGTTTGTTCACGGTTAAAAGAATTAGAAATCAAGTAACAAGTTCTATAATCCAGCTTGCAAGAGTTGTGAGAAGAAGTAATATATATATTGTTGTAGGAAGAGGGAGAGGGAGAGGGAGAGGGAGAGGGAGAGGGATCATTCTCCATGTCATCGCCAATAAATAAAGCCATCTAATCCTAAATGAACCCCTCGTTTGTCCTCTCGCTTTCTGATGCATCCATGGATCTGGATGCATGGATGCACGTGGTTTGCCTCGCAGGGACCGACCTCTCTGCCCATCAGAGAACATGGAATCAGCCGGGCCTTCAGGTGGGAACCTTTGGTGCGTGTACCGTTCGCTGGACCCCCCCCCCCCCTCGCTCTCTCCTGGACCCACCGCGGGTCCGAGGCGATTGGCAGAAGGCAAGGTGGTGACCACAGGTCAGGTCGGGCGTCGGATCGGTCATCAGCCATCAGGTCACCTGTGTATGCCCACAAGGGGAGAAAAAGGCTTTCCCCCGTCGGAAACTTTAGACTTGTGTCGACTTGCTTGGACCTCGTTAGTTTTTTTTTATTTATTTTTATTTTTTAAGGGAAGTCGGTCGGTCTGTCAAATAAGGCATGATTATTAGGTGGAACCTTGGATAGGATTTATTGACCTACTTTGCACCTCGTTCCAATTCAAGCAGGTGGCTTGGTAAACTCTCAAATAAATCGCTGAATTTGATAAGATGTCGATTGAAGAGGAGTGATGGGAAGATTCCACATCGGTCGCGTGATCTTTTCATATAATTTTGAGTGATGCTAAATTGACATTTGATCAAAAACAAAGGTTCTGCCTATGAAAACCCACAATACTTCCGCATCATATGTGGGGGTATAGTCGTTCTCTAGAGCATTATATGGGTCACAATTTAAATTTTTAAATATGTGGACAAGATTAGAAAAACTAATTAAAATCTTCCCTAACATGAAGGGAGGGAGGGAAGGAGAGAGAGAGAGAGAGAGCTACTTTTGCAAGGCCAATGGGTAAATTGCTTATAGTTACATCTATACAATCTCACGATGAAGAGCAGCAAGAGATTTTAAAAAGAAAAAGTAAAAAAAATTATGACAGTAGGATTTATGTTTCCTTTTTTTTTTCATTGATGATTCCCGCATTATAAACTAAGATATATAACTATTATTTATAATAGCAGTGAAGTCATCTCTTGTACGATTCTAGTTGGATTTCTCTTCTAATTCGAATAAGATTAGAATTCTAAAAATAAGTACTACTAGTATAAATTAATACAAAAAATTAAAATTATAAAGCAATGGATCTTGATTCCTATATCAACTTTACGTTCTATTACTGCATTTGTTCATGGATTGGAAGATATACTAGTCAAAGTTTTTTTAAAAAATAAAACTTCAATTTGACCGGCTCATTTTAAGGCCTAAAAGATGAAATTGTGGTTCTTTTTACCTTCTAAAAGATTAGTTCTCTGTCATAAATCTTGAAAAGTTATTCAATTTTTTTTTAAAAAAAAAGGTCATTTCAATTAGATATCTTTTGATTAAGTTATGAACTTCAATAATTCAGCATGTGATTTAATTTTCTGATATAGCAGATGTTGTCACTGAACTCTATCCAATTTTTTTTATAGCACTTAAAGATATATCGAGTTGGTAATTTTTTGGATATATATAATAATTAAAGTGATCCACACTGAATCAATCGATTCTTTTATATACTTGTAATAGTCAAAGTAATTTATATCGAGTTTAATGAGCCTCCTATATATATATAATCTCCATTAAATTTGGTAATCCTTTTGAAGTATCATCTACCAATACTTTTTAAATTTTTATTACCCATTGTTCATAAATTTTGATGAGATTGCTGATGGATGAGGAGATGCACATCCAAAATGATCAAAAATGTGTATAGATGGGAGGGGACCAGGCCATGGGAAATGCATGGTTTTCATCAGTGCAAGGAAAAGAGTTGGCTATCACTTTAGAAAGCAAAACACACATACCCACAAAAACATTTTGATCACATCATTTCAAAACTCATGCCCGCTCCTTCTCCTCCCATTCCTTCCATGATTTTGCCCCCATCTCAAGCCATCATAATCTTTCAAGTCCACCAATCATCCATAAGCAATTCAAAATTCCCTTCTCCCTCCAACCCCACTTAGGCCCCTTTTATATTTTATTTTGGGGCCTAATCCCATTCTCTCTTTGCTCTTGCATGCCTAATAATGCATCCCATTTTTTGAGACACAAACATACCACCACTCGTGGATTACAGGGACTTTATATAAACAAAAGATACAAGGTGGGCCTCTGCTGAGGCTAATTTTTAAAAGACATAATAATAATTCTAGCGTACCTGTTGACTTCAACCAAAAAGCCCCCTGTCGGGACTACTGGAAATAAAAAGTAATTTCTTGGCGCTTGGCCGCATTTGCTTCTTTCTCCGAAGATCTTCTACATATATCATGCATGAAACTGGTATTCATCTCAACATGAACCCCCCCTGCTGTGAAAGCAAGCCATTAATTTTAAACACCTAGAAAAGGTTGATTACCTTCAGCAATCGTATATTTATTGCAAGGAGAAGGAAGAACGAACGCTTCATGGTCAGCAAGAATAACAATGGTACCGATCATCAATTTCTTGCAATCTCGGTGAAAGAAAGAATGATACCGGCTGCAGCAATAGAGAATGAGAACGAACGATTATCTCGAGGTCGATGGAAGCAATGAAAAGGAAGGGAACCTTGGTGGTGGTGTTAATATGATCACCGTAAAGTAGCAAAAGAATTCAATCTAAAGCAGAAATGAAAGAAATGATTCATCAAATCAGTAGCCAAGATCCAATAGCCACCCGACTCTTTCCCTGCTGAAGGTAAATTGATAATTTAAGCTCGAGAGGCTAAGCATTATCAACTTTTCCTTCAAATGGAATTATGTGCTGATGGATCTACAATTCAAGGAAATATTCATAAATAATTGCAGATTTATCTATACAGAAGGTGCAGGGAATTCATGAGGCAAATGTTACATTTGCGTGGAGTTTGGTCATGCTGAGTATATACATACTTCAAGCAATCAAGCTGCTGTAGACTGGAAATCAGTGGACCATGCTGATCCCAATAATGCCTGAACTGCCAGAGTTCTTTCCCAATTTCCAAACAGAAAACATAGCAGAAATTAACATGGGAAACACGAACCCTCCAGGGCATGTCTCCCGACCAATCTTTTTTCCCATCCATTTCCATTCACCCATTCCCTGCTCATAATCAAATTAATGCATAAGCAGAAATTAGTGGACGATGGCAGACTACAGGACTTGACCTATTCAACATAGTCCAAAATTGAAGCGTTCCATTTGTAAAGGGAAATACATGGTGTGCAGAATAATACCAACACATCACATTTACAATGCTCCTGAGCCGCCTCCAACCAAATTTTTTTAGCCCAAGGACCTGATAGTCAAAGAATACCTTTCAGACTTCTATCAAAAAATATCAAAAGGGTTGTATTAAGCACGGCAAACTCGAGATGCAAAGAACCATCTCATATATTAGCATTCCATATGCCTCTTTATAGACAGAAATTTCCTCTACTTTTCTATGATACGCACTCCATCTTCTTTTCCTCCTCTTCTCTTCTTTTTATTCTCCTCCCCCCCAACCATTTTTTTTTTTTTTTTGCCGCAAAAACGTCATGCACATTCCATCATACACCCCAATATATCCTCAAGAAGTGATCGAATATGATGCCAATAAACATAATTCTCACATTTGTATTAGTAACATACACAACAGCCTATATCATGAACTATGAGATGGCTATCAGCCCCGCAAACATGTACAGGATGAAAGCTCTTTGAAGGCACTTATCATCATCCCTTGCCATGACTCGCTGAAACAAATTAACTGTAACAAGAAACTGGAAGGAAAACATCGAGGGAAGATTATCCAGCATGGCTCCTCAGCCTTACACCTTTATAAGGTTGAGTATCAAAGCATTACCAATACCATTCAGCCTTTCCGAACTATTTGAGATTGGCTTTAAGGATCCTCATTCCACAAGTAACCTATTTAGGGCCAGGCCAAGGTTGAGCAAGATCCAAATTAATACATGTAGGATTGCATGGATATGGGCAATCAATTTCTTTCACTTCTCTTCTATTAAAATACCAGTCGCCAACTGCCTCTGCAATTGTCTGCTCCTCCAAATAAACATACAATTAGTCAGCAAATCCATGAATAAAAGTTACACTACAGTCATAAAAAGTGAATACAAAAGCATGCAAACACAAAACTCAGTATGATATTCATGCAAAACTGTATTTTTTTCCTGGATTTTGATTATCCTAAAATTTTAAATAATAATTGAATTTCCACATTTAAGGGGCACCGGCTTAGGAAATCCTTAACATGGCAATAATGAAAAGCCCATTTACCAAAACACAAAGCTGTGCCTTTTAATATACATTGACTAGTCACTGATCCTCATACATAAGCACATGAAAATACTCAGAATTGTTTCCATGGTATGCAGTATATTATTCCTTGCTCAAGGAACGTGTGTGAATTAATATAATTTTATTAGATACAAGCGTGCAAACAAGTGCCACAAAGTATCCCACATGCACAAGTTATCTTAAAATTTCTTTCTCAAAAAAGTTATCTCGAATCATACAATCAATTATCATCACTGATCTTGAGTTTGGCGTCATTCTAGTGGCTAAGAGAACCAGCAGATTAAACTCTGCAAACCGGGCCTAGCAGCATCGCCTGATTTTTGCTAGGCTCGGGCCAAGGTTTTCAGACTGTCGGGTTGGGCCACTCAGGCCCAGGTTGATAGAACTTGTGTCAGGCCCGACCAGGCTTGGCCCAGGTAAATCTCTTTATGTGATACCCAGCCCGGCTATCTGATGTTTGGGCAAGTCTACAGAAGATACTCATACGATGATAATAAAGGCCAAAACTGAGGTACCAAGAATTGTCACAAGAAACATGTGTCAGTTATTTTTTTCATTTCTCTTTTCTTTGATGAAAGATAAAGTTCAATTAAAGATTAGGAAGAATTTGGGAGATTCAACATATACATAAGATCCATTCAATTTTTAAGAAGGATCATAATCCTTAACTTTTTGACGAATCCTTCACCAGTGGTTGTGAAGGATTACTAATCCAGAAAGATTAAGCAATAGAACCATTTGATTTGAATCTCAATAGACATGAGATGATTGTCTTAGGGTGATCCTTTGTTAACAGATGCTCTTATTATACTCATAGTCTCCGAAAGATGAGAACCAACTATATAGAATCTACATCGATAATTCAAGCATTGGTACATCATTAGTACCATCTTTTGTAGGAACTACCCATAATAACAAAGTTGTAAAATTGATCTTATAACATGTCTTTGCAAAAAAAAAAACATAAAATTCAAGATACAAAAATTTGCCTTCTTTCCTCTTTGCCAAGACTTGGCAACCCTGGAAGGATCTTAAAAGTATTGCTCCTCTTTGCTAGATGGCTTCTAAGACTCCCTTCTCATAGAATGTTACATGGTTAAGAATTTGGCATGAATTTCAATAGGGTTGACAATAGGCTACCAAGCACTTGTCAAAATCTACTCCAATATCCAGTGGAATCTTCTTAGCTTGAAGTAATGTACCATAGACCAAACCCAATTTGGAAGTCTTGATTATTAATTGATAAACTAGGAGATAGGCAAATGAATTACATGCGCAATGCTATTTGATATAAAAATAAAAGGCACCCCATACTAACTGAATATGCAGATATTGGCACCCAGGGAAAACCTTTCTTATTCCTTCAACTGTCTTGTTAGAGGGTTGCCAAGATAAGATCACTCTGCTCTGATTAATAAGTGCTCCTGGCTTTTTTCATCTACTCCATGCTAGTAACTTTGAAATGGCATCTTGCACATGAGGTCATAGGGTAATCCTATGATAGAAAGAAGAGAGAGAGGTTGGAAATTACTCAAATTGAAAAACCTGGACTTAGAAGATAACCTAATTTAATCTGAGATCTGAGCCTATAACTAGACAACCCTTTCAGTTGTAGCTATGAATTTAGACATCCACAATTTGAGGTCATGTGTTCAAACCTCAACAATTTCTGTTTTCAATGTACCGACACAGAATGTTTGTCCATAAAAGCAAACAATGGGTCAAGTTTTACAGTAAAATGTAGGTCTATCTTTATGAAAGACTGCTGTATCATGTGACATCATATGCATAACCTGTTTCAGGACACTTTAGCCTTCGTAGCTGCAATAATTTCCGTTTGTAGATTGATATTAGCTTATGCCGTTTAGGTGTTATGACAACAGGATAACTTCACTATTTCCAAGTGGACAAAGTAATGAAAGAAGGCAATGATATCTACCTTATTATTAACTTTTGGAGAATTTGGAGAGTGCCATGTGATATTGCTTATTGTCTGACAGTGTATGAAGCAAGAATTTATAAACATGCCCCCATTCCTGTTATGCTGAAAATCACTCAAGGCATTAAGCAAGGCAACCCTGAATCCTGCCAATAAAAATGCAAGAGAGACATTTTTGTACTAATCATTAGAGCCAACAGAAATATAAAGCAAAAAATCATGCAAAATGAAACTTTTGCAAGTTATAACCTTGGAGGGATTCAATCTGGTTGGAATCGCAATTGTGAATGTTCAGCTTGCACCTTTGCCATAATTGTTGAGTATCAGATGATTCTGGAGCCAATATATGTTGTATCTGAATATATTGTAAACCATATTGTGAAATAATATTTGAGAAATTATACATATTAATAAACAAAAGAAAGCATAATAAATACGTATTACCTGCCAAACATCGTATGCTGGGTTGAGAATAAAGAGTGGGGTGTCAATGTTCTTAATAATCTCATGTGCAAAGAAACACTGAAAAGCAAATTTGAGGCAAAGTTTTTTTTAAAAAAAAAAAAATGCATAAGAGGGTGTTTTCATCAATTGGTGGTAATGTAGATGATCGCAAAAAGCAAAATGAAGACCTGCCTGAGATGGTTCCATCATTGAGGTGCAATCCTGAAATTTCTTTCCTACACCCTGATATCAAACTGGTCAAGATGGTTTCATTTATCCAATCAAAAGAAGATTAAAACTATTTTTTAACTTCTAAAGTCAGTGATTAGAACTAGTGGTGGTTCTGCATGAAATCTCAGAGGTAGAACGAAAGTTAACTGCAGACAAGAAAAAAGGATGCAAAGTCACAGAACATTATCAGGAATGAAGCTCAAATTTAATAAAACAATATGGAAACAAGAATATATTTACATGCAGCTTGATGATGAAACCAGTACCCCTCAGAATAATCATTTGTCTCTACATACTCAAAAGAATGTTAAGGCAAGATCAAGAAACACAAGAATGGATAAATATATTAAAGTTATTGTATTCTGGTGCATAAGCCACTACATCATATAGTCAAATTTAAATAGAATAAATAAACATAGCAAAAGAAATAGACTAACCAAAAAAAAATGCCACAATAAATTTAAGGCAGGTTTCGTAAGAGTCATTTTCAGAGACAACATCACTAAGTCTGTGCATATCAGAACTGCTTATGGACCCATATATTTCCAGTAAATAAAGAGACACAATCCATTGTACATATATATAGAATCCAAAGCATGCTGTTTAAGAGAATATTAATCACTGAATTCTCATTATCGATTATCTTCACTTTCAAAAAGGTATAACCGACATCGAAGTTTTACAAAGAAACATGCATTGAATACAGAAAGAGCAAGCATGTAGTGTTGATATATTGTAGACAGATTTACAGCATTTCCGGCTAACAAATATAGATCAGAAGAAAAGCTAGAAATGTTCCATTCGTAACATGAATCAATTAAGAGAGAAGACCTGAAGGCGGATAACATCATCATAGAAAGATCGGATGAACCTTCTCTGAGAAATATCCATCCTGCACAAAAAGAGGAAAAAACAAGTAAAATAGATCTAGTCAATATGAAGACAAACACCACCTTTGAATTTTCAGATCTATCGATCTGGCCAGTATTTGTACTGCATCTTGAAACTATCTTAGCTAATAATGATCAAAGAAACAGACAATTTCCAAGATCCAAAAAATTGGAAATCAAAATGCAAATAGTTTGACTTAGGCAAGTTAACCTGGACATATTTTGTCAAGCTTTGATTAATACATATAAATAAAGTACAGAAGGGCTGAAGTGACCCACATTCATTATCTGAACTAAATAAACTTTCAGTTAGAAAGAAGCACACTCTGTTACATAGAAAAGCGGTAAGCATAATTGAATTAAGTCACATCTGTATTTCATGTACCATGTGATTGACTCTCCAGATTCCTCCCTATACGTGATTCCTTAAAAACATGGATCCTACAAACAAGCATGTCTACCTACTTAATAATTTCTAGGATTTGAATGTCACAAAGATGAAAACTAAGCTTAGGGTCAATTTCTGGTAGGCTCTGAAAGTGTGTTCATCACAAGTTAGTCTCTAGAAAGTGGATTCAAATTTTGGGTATCTAGGAATAACATATACTAATATTGTCAGTTGCTAGTAACCTTCTGTGGTTAAGGTCCAACATGACTAGATATGGTCAACTATGACCAACCAAAAAAATGTCACAGTCAACCACAGCCATCTATGGCCTGACAGAAACAAATAAACATCATATTCAAATCTTCAAAAGTTACCATTGTATTCAAAAGAATGGTGCATATCCAACCAAGTTACACAAGCCACAATATCCACGGACATTTAGATGCCCTGAGGTGGACAACTTAAATGTTTTAGGGTAACCAAATAGAAGACTTGAGAAATCCACTCTAAAACAGTGAATGCAAGAGATAGACATGAAGTGCTGTACAAGAATTATTCACAAAGTGCACAAAATATTGTTAGAGACATACTCATCAACGAAAAAGCCAGCATCTGCAAGACATTTAACAGTGACCTCCTGAGGCAGAAGTGCACGAAAATCTTCACAATGCATGAAAGTAGCCAGACCACCAGCAGAGCATCCTGTTAGAAAAGCCTGCAAACCAAAACAAGGTGTGTCAACATTATGCCTACAGCTTTAGTTTCTAGTTTCACCAAAAATTTTACAGTTGCAATGCAGCATGCACAAAAGACGCATTAGATATTAGTCTTGTCTACAGCTACAATCTCCATTTTGCATTGTTTACAATGAGAATTCTACATCTGATAATAATCAAGGTCACAAGTGTAATCATGAAACAAAATTTAACTGTGAAAGCATACAAAATAATTTTAAAAGGGAAACATGTACTCAAGCTAAAAAGCTGAAGATGAAAGCAACTATCATGTTCATGTAATCATAAGGCCTAATATGGGTGCCAAGTGTGAACGAGAACTGCTGTTAGGCATGACAAAACCTCATAACCAACATGGTGGTGGGTGCTGCTTTCATGTGCTTAATGGATTTAAAACAATGATAACTTAGTTGTAGATATTCACACCAAAAAGACTTCATATATTCTATAACTGGTAATATGCATGTCTATAAACATCAGTATTTCACAAATAATGTAAATTACTTGTATTTCAACCTTCGGTGCTTAAATTATCAGTTTATATGTATCAAGCAGGTATCATGGGGCTACAAAAAAATGGTCATTTATAAGCTTTAAGAACTGATTAAAGAGCTACAGATGCCTAATTATTTACTTGTTTATTTCATATTTGTATAAATGCATGCTAAGAGATCACTTAGTAGGCATAACCAACATGATAGCTGGTAACCATGTTTTGCTCTAATGGCCAAAACAAATTGATACATAATTGCACAACTTTAGCATCAAGTTTTTCCTTTTCAAACTGTGCCTTTTACCCAGAACAATCTTGTTTTTTCAGAACATCAGGAGCTCTTCAAATCGTTCCTTTTAATCTACTTTATCTTGTTAAAAGTATTATTTACAAACAAATGAATGATGCAAAAATGTTATTCTACCTAAAATCAGTGGCTTGAAGAGAAGTGGCCTAGCACATAAACTAGAAGGGAATTAACAATCTACATGCTTATCAAGATTATGTATTTACGTGTACAATTCCAGTCCAAGTCAATTTGTAATTATGCTTACATTGCTTTGATAGTTTTTATAATGATGACCATTGCCGATCTCACCGCGGTGCCCTGTAGCTATTGAGCTGGCACCGGTCTCGGACTCTCTCACCTCGAGATCTCCAAGCTCCCGGACCTGCAAAACAAAGTCAGAGACCCTGGCCGGGGGTTCCGGCGGGAGCACTCCGACGGTCAAGTTAGAGAGCGGCGAGATGGAACAGATCTCCTAAGGCGGGTTTCCGAAGGAATCCCGTGCTTAGAGATGTAAACGAAAGAAGTGTGGGGAAGAGGGGAGTTGAAGCCCGGCTTCCTGCACTGGGTTCACAGAGCTCACGCCTGAGGACTCCTTGAGGACTCCCAGGATCGTTCTCTTGGTGTTTTCTCCCTTTTTCGACTTACCTGTCCGCCCGTTTTTACCATCCCTTTTATACCATCGAACCGTCTCAAGCTCGCCTCCCTCTCAGGGAGGCTCCCTCCGACCTCTAGTCCTACTCCACCCCCTTCTTCTTCGGGTCCGGGAGCTAAGTAGCCGGACCGCCTTGTCCGTCATGTGTCACGAAGGGGGGAAGACTGGCGAGGCTTTGGACCGAGTGCGGGAGCTCTCCTTTCGAGACGTTGACCGGGGGCTTCCAGCCGTTTTAGGCTCCTGTCCGCAAGGATTCCGTTCGTCGGTTGCGGGGCCCCATCCGACTGGTGTAAACGAGATTTCGTGTGTCACTGCAGGCCGTACTGGCGCCCCCTACAGGGCGCGGCGCGCGCCGGCTCTAGTGGCGACCTTGCAACCCGTGCCTCTGCTTCCCCGAGGTTTCGCAGAGTAGGGCTGACCTCGGCCGAGGTGGACCCGTCAGGGGGCGCCACCTGGCGGAGGGGCGGAGAGAGGCTCGACTTCGGCCGAGGTGGACCCGTCTTCGGGTGCCAGCTGGCGAAGGAGCAGCAAGGCCCGGCTCGACCTCGATCGAGGTGGATCCGTCTCGGGGTGCCACCTGGCGAGGGAGCGAGGGGCCGACAGCTTCGGTCGAGGTGGACCCCTCCTAGGTGGACACCTGGCGGAGCGGCAGAGAGATGCTCGACTTCGGCTGAGGTGGACCCGTCTTCGGGTGCCAGCTGGCGAAGGAGCAGGAGGGCTCGGCTCGACCTCAGCCGAGGTGGACCTGTCTTGGGGTGCCACCTGGCGAGGGAGCGAGAGGCCGCCAGCTTCGGCCGAGATGGACCCCTCCCGGGTGAACACCTGGTGGAGCGGCAGAGAGATGCTCGACTTCGACCGAGATGGACCCGTCCTCGGGTGCTAGCTGGCGAAGGAGCAGGAGGGCCCGGCTCGACCTCGGTCGACGTGGACCCGTCTTGGGGTGCCACCTGGCGAGGGAGCGAGGGGCCGCCAGCTTCGACCGAGGTGGACCCCTCCTGGGTGGACACCTGGCGGAGCGGCAGAGAGGTGCTCGACTTCAGCCGAGGTGGACCCGTCCTCGGGTGCCAGCTGGTGAAGGAGCAGGAGGGCCCGGCTCGACCTCGACTGAGGTGGACCAGTCTTGGGGTGCCACCTGACGAGGGAGCGAGGGGCCGCTAGCTTCGGCCGAGATGGACGCCTCCTGCGTGGACACCTGGCGGAGCGGCAGAGAGGTGCTCGACTTCAGCCGAGGTGGACCCATCCTCGGGTGCCAACTGGCGAAGGAGCAGGAGGGACGGCTCAACCTCGACCGAGGTGGACCCGTCTTGGGGTGCCACATGGCGAGGGAGCGAGGGGCCGCCAGCTTCGGCCGAAGTGGACCCCTCCTGGGTGGACACCTGGCAGAGCGGCAGAGAGGTGCTCGACTTCAGCCGAGGTGGACCCGTCCTCGGGTGCCAGCTGGCGAAGGAGCAGGAGGGCCCGACTCGACCTCGGCCGAGGTGGACCCGTCTTGGGGTGCCACCTGGCGAGGGAGCGAGGGGCCGCCAGCTTCGGCCGAGGTGGACCCCTCCTGGGTGGACACCTGGCGGAGCGGCAGAGAGGTGCTCGACTTCACCCGAGGTGGACCTGTCCTCGGGTGCCAGCTGGCGAAGGAGCAGGAGGGCCCGGCTCGACCTCGACCGAGGTAGACCCGTCTTGGGGTGCCACCTGGCGAGGGAGCGAGGGGCCGCCTACTTCGGCCGAGGTGGACCCCTCCTGGGTGGAAACCTGGCGGAGCGGCAGAGAGGTGCTCGACTTCGACCGAGGTGGACCCGTCATCGGGTGCCAGCTGGCAAAGGAGCAGGAGGGCCCGACTCGACCTCGGCCGAGGTGGACCCGTCTTGTGGTGTCACCTGGCGAGGGAGCGAGGGGCCACCTGTTTCGGTCGAGGTGGATCCCTCCTGGGTGGACACCTGGCGGAACGGCAGAGATGTGCTCGACTTCAGCCGAGGTGGACCCATCCTCGGGTGCCAGCTGGCGAAGGAGCAGGAGGGCCCAGCTCGACCTTGGCCGAGGTGGACCTGTCTTGGGGTGCCACCTGGCGAGGGAGCAAGGGGCCGCCGGCTTCGACCGAGGTGGACCCCTCCTGGATGGACACCTAGCGGAGTGGCAGAGAGGTGCTCGACTTCGGCCAAGGTGGACCCGTCCTCGGGTGCCAGCTGGCGAAGGAGCAGGAGGGCCCGACTCGACCTCGGCCGAGGTGGACCCGTCTTGGGGTGCCACCTGGCGAGGGAGCGAGGGACCTCCTGCTTCGACCGAGGTGGACCCCTCCTGGGTGGACACCTAGCGGAGCGGCAGAGATGTGCTCGACTTCCGCCGAGGTGGACCCGTCCTCGGGTGCCAGCTGGCGAAGGAGCAGGAGAGCCCAGCTCGACCTCGGTCGAGGTGGACCCATCTTGGGGTGCCACCTGGCGAGGGAGCGAGGGGCCGCCAGCTTCGACCGAGGTGGACCCCTCCTGGATGGACACCTGGCGAAGCGGCAGAGAGGTGCTCGACTTCAGCCGAGGTGGACCCGTCCTCGGGTGCCAACTGGCGAAGGAGCAGGAGGGCCCGGCTCAACCTCGACCGAGATGGACCCGTCTTGGGGTGCCACCTGAAGAGGGAGCGAGGGGCCGCCTGCTTCGGCCGAGGCGGACCTCTCCTGGGTGGACACCTGGCGGAGCGGCAGAGAGGTGCTCGACTTCGACCGAGGTGGACCCATCCTCGGGTGCCAGCTGGCGAAGGAGCAGGAGGGCCCGGCTCGACCTCGGCCGAGGTGGACCCATCTTTGGGTGCCACCTGGCGAGGGAGCGAGGGGCCGCCAGCTTCGGCCGAGGTGGACCCCTCTTGGGTGGACACCTGGCGGAGCGACAGAGAGGTGCTCGACTTCGGCCGAAGTGGACCCGTCTTCGGAAGCCACCTGGCGGAGGAGCAGAAGCACTTCTTTCCGAACGGGAATCTTTTGAAAGAAAAAATCCACGTGGTACTGACAGTGTCCAGCTGGACCTGACACGCGCCCCACGTCAGCGATGTAGCCATATCAATGACTACTAAAAGATATAGTCATAGAAGATTCTACAAGTAATTAAATCTCACAGTCATGATTATTTATTTATCAGGAATTTCTAAATACTTCACAAAAAAAGTTTCATGTATTATATGTTTTCCCCATCATACTGATTTCACTAATTAATTAGAAGTCTTCTCATATTAGAATAACTGAAGCAGGTTAGAACGTATTCATGCTATATCAAGTTTTTGAGTTTTAACATTTTTTTTTCCTCAAGTTGTAAAGAGCACCGAGCATATGAACGTGCACATGTTCAACAGCCAAGTGAACGTGATTTGACAACAGTCCTGTCATGTATCCACTTCCAGATCTCATATAATAGCTTGCAGACAAGAAATTCTTGTATGTGTAAATAGATACAATGTATTGCCCAATAATATGCCAAAAGTAATTTATCTAATCGCATGAGGATTGTGATCGTGTATCAAAAATCGTTGTTCAAGCAAAATGATTGCATTCAGTTTGCCATTTATATTATGCATATACAACAATATATGCAATGAAATATGTTAAACGGAATAAGTACAAATCAAGTGATATATGAAGGAATGACCTGTTTAGCATTTGCCAGCCCTTTCAACAAGAGTTCATCCATTATTACTTTCCAGATACGCTGGCCTCTAAAGAATAGCTTTGTTCCATCCTGCAAATCATAATACAAAAAATATGACTCAAAACAATTTGTATGACTTTTATACTCTCCATAATTACAATGTTAACCTAAATTTTACAGGTCAAACATATCACAGGGTGATATTATCACACATACCTGAATGCCACTTTCTACATTCCCAGAATATGATGCACCATCACAGTATCGTATCTTAACTTTGTTCCAGCTATAGAAATCTAATATAGACAACAAAGAGAAAAGAACTCAGGAAATGCTAACCAATAGAAAAAGTGGGGAATCCAGAGGATAATCAACACCCAGAGCTCTTATATTAAATTAATTAATAGGAAAACAAAGTCAATTTCTTACAAGATTTTCAAAAAAGGGGAAATCAAGCTATAAAGAGTGTAATCATGCAATATCAGATTAATTTAGTCACCATAAAAGAGAAAATGAAAAGGGAATTTATTTAAAAAAAGTATATATTTGAAATGAATTTGAAAATAAGCTTAAACAACATTTACTTTCCAATGAAATCAAAACGGGCAAGCCTAAGCTTGCTTTTATTCATGTACTCTAGTTAGAAATGTCAAACAAGCCAATGCATGCTTCAACAAAGATCTACATAGGTTCACCTGAAATTAAACCAACTACAGTTTGGTTAAAATAAGCTAAGCCAAACCATGCTTAGACAAAGATCCCCATGCGCTCATTTGAAATTAAAAGAACTGGATTTGGGCTGAAATGAGGCAGCATCAACAAAGCATGAGTGCAAACCATCTGTTAATTGCAAAAACCTAAGCCCACAACAGACCTACAAGGCCCAGTTGATAGCTGAAGATGGAATTTTCCTTAAAAGAGAAACTGAGAACTAGACAGGGCCCTAGTAGGATCTGGATTTTGACAGCTGCGCAACACCTCTCATTTCATCATTAAACAAAGTCCATAGCACCATCACTTGCCTAGGGCCACACAATTGAAAGAGGAAAGGTAGCCTTGTGAACAAACACACACACACACAGAGATCATTGCTCCACATGCCTGCATGGGCAGAAATGGGAAGTGCCTCGATGAATGCATGTAGAAAAGGAACTTTGAGAGAATCTCATGATTGCATTCCAAAACAAAATCAAACTTGAGCCTGCACTTCTAAGGGCCAGTGTAAATTAATTACTTAAAAAGATGAAGTATGTTAAAACTTCATTAAATCAAAACTAATACAAAAGAACATGAAAGGAAAGATATTAAACATATAAAACACCTAGACAGGCAAGCTTTATCCTAACTGTGTTTCATGACCAGCTTTGCACCCATGACCAAATCCTCTATGAAGTTGTGTTTCAATCCCTAGCCAAGGCAAGTTTAGCATTAAAGAGGCCTAACAGAACACCCAGAAATCCAATAACTTGAAGGGAAACCTACCGATACATTTTAAGTTGATCCAACTGGGAAAGCAACTCTGTAATGTGTCCTCAAATCTGGAATTAGTCTCAATCAAGACGGACAAAGCTGAGATGTAGCATAGGTTGCTTGATTCATCTTTTAACATAAATATGTGTGATTGTGAGTTCAATATCTAGCATGCAGTAACCGAAATGATGGAGAAACAGTTGCTCGCCAAGACAAAATACAAAGGATACCTGTTTATCGCTCTTTGACAACGTTAGATGCAGCATACACAAGCCAAATAACCTACATGCAATATTTTAACTTGTTGCAAATTCATAAACACCAACTTCACCCTCCATAACTAAGATGAAACACAAAAAACAGTCTTCTAGAGCTTTTCTTTTCTCTATGATCAGTTCATATTTCATGCCTTCATATTGCAAAAATTACAAAAGTATGCATACCCCATATTGCTTAATCATCATCTTACTCCTGCCTATGCATGTGCAAACATCATAAAGCAGATAAAAAATTCTAGATGCCTCTTATAATATGATGTGAGTTTCAAGATGTCTAAAAACTTTTAATGTATACTTAAAAATAGCAACTTAAAATATGATGCACCCTCGGATCCATGACATCGGCTATTGCAGCAGATATTTATTGTCAACAGGATGCGAACAATCTTTGACCATAGGTAGACAGCTTAAATACCCATACCAAAGTGGAAAACCAATAACCAGGTTGTATAAAGAGTTTCAACTGTGCAACCACACACAAGCAAGTAAAAGAGTTCAAGTTGCCATGCAAACAAGCAAGTAAATTAAAAGTTCAGTCATGTGAAAACTATCTGAAAATGAGATGCAGGGAAATTAATAGAATACTATATGTCATAACTGATAAAGTCAGGATACTTATACTTACAGCAATGCAAAATATTATCTGCATCTGAAATACTAATTTAATTGTTCAACATATAGATGGAACTTCAGAAATAGGTAATGCAAGTGCATAAGTGCAGTTTTTTTAAATGTGAATTACTTATTTTCCATGATACTGGGCAATCAAACAGGCATATTTAGATAAAACCACAGTTCTTTAGATGCCAAAAATATGCATGGGGTAACTCCACTAAAGGTAAATGCGTGCACGATTTGTTAAACCTTATAATGTAAACTTAACCAGCAAGAGTTACAGAACCAAATCTATCCCATAGAAAAAACAAATAATTACCAGGATTTTGTAATGGAACGTTGCTTAAAATGCCATCAAAAGGAACCTGGCGTTGCATGTAAACTGATGAGCCCAATGGTGTCATCTTGCGTGAAGCGCATGATGCCACAGTATTGCACCAGCCTCCACCCTGCAGCTTAAGGAAACCCATCAAATGACCGAGCAAAGAAAAGCAAAAGCTCGATGAAGTCAGCAATCTTTATCCTAAATCAAGTAACACATGCATATATTACCAACATGCGTTGACTAGCAAAAGCCGAGACAATCATCAGATTTTCCCGTGCTGGAAATCTTGGAAAAGAACTTTAGTTTCCTCCAACACAATGACAGTAAAGACATGAGGATCAAGAGTATATAATGCAAAATTGCAAGCATAAACATGGAAGGAAATCTTTAGTTTTCAAGGTCAAATCATTAATTCAGTACAAATCTTGATTAATTTTTATTTTCAAGATAATTTCTTTTAAACTGAGATAAGAACACAAGAAAACAAGAATAAAGATAAAAGGCAGCATAGGAATGACAGTAATCGGTCAAAGGGATACTGCAGTGCCAAAGATTCGATCTTTTTAGGGGAAAATGAGAAGCGAGTACCTCTAAGTGGAGAAGCCAACTGTCTTTGCCGGACCCGAAACCCCTCTGGAAGTGATACCCGGGAGGACTTCCATCTAAACACACTGTATCCAAGAAAAAGAAACTTTATCAAAAGCGGTAGATTTGTTTTTTATTGGTACAGAAATCTATAGTTAAAGGGGGAAAAAAAAGCCTAATCTTGAAACTTGTCATACCGGCGCCCTTTTTCTTGGCGTTGCTCACGAGGGTAAGATGGACAAAAGCGGGGTCGGAGGAGCCGCCCGGCGGTCGAAGTCCGCCGGCGATGGGGCTCTCGCGGAGCCAGGAGGCGATAGCGAGGAGGAGGACGGTGAAGCCCAGGGCGATGATCGCACGGTCTTGGACGCCGCCTCTCCCTTGCCACCGGAGGCGAAGTCGGTGGATGGCCATCGAGGCGCCGACGAATGATAATTTACGAAGGGTCGATGCGATCTCGGGGGTGACGGAGCGCCGATTGCCTCCTCTTCCCCTCTTATTTCCATATCATATCGTCGGATGGTCCATGGTTAAAATCAATACCACTTCACCAAACATGCGAATGCTTTAATTTAATCCACCACAGAGGACTCGCAACTCGACGCAGCTCGCTCCGCTCGGAAATGTACGTTCAATGATTGCACGGGCAGCTGTTAGCATTCCAACTATCCAAAATTTACCCGACGTATGGTTCATATGGGGCTTATCCTGTAGCGATTATGTAAAAAAGTATTGAATACTCGTACCAAACTATGAATTCTAAATAACATTCTTCATTTATAATAACATTTTTTAGCCAAGCTCTTGTGACACGGTTTGAGATGCCAAATGAAGTTTTAGAAAAAAAAAAAAAATGATCCTAAGGGTGCCTATCTTGGGTCGGGGTGAGGATTTATGTAGAAAGATGAATAAAAAGAACACGAAATAAAGAACTAAAAACAGATTATCAAACAAACAAACCTACTTTGTATAACTACTTTATGAAGATGAGTTGAACCGAACTACAAGAATCCATCTCAGTTTCCAAGTGAAGGATGGAAACAGATTATCAAACAAACAAACAAACCTACTTTGTATAACTACTTTGTGGAGATGTGTTGTATGCAAATAGGGATTGTATGAGTCCAAACTTGTAAGACTATTTCAGACCGAGATGATGATTCTTTTATATAAAACTAGGCTCCTATTTCTATATGTGCTTCCACTTTATCTCCATTTGGCCCTATGAGATTTTTTTTTTTTTTTTAATACGGATGGACACCACATAACTTTAATGCGAGAGTAGCCTAAAATGTTCAAAAACAGAAAGTCTTGTAAAGCTTATAAAAAATCATTATTTTGATACTAGATCCCGTCTCCAGAATGCTCAAGTACAAGGAAAACAACCAAATCAGCTATGCCATTCGCCTTCCAAAAGATGTAGCGAGATATCATCGTGGAAAAACAGAGGGATTTCCAATGGTCGCAAAAGAGTGGATGGGCCTCATGCTGCTTCGTCTTGTCCTATATCCGGTCGATAACAATGATAGAATCTTCCTCGATAAATATCCTCTCCACATGCAATTCCTACCTAGAATAGGTGATACCTGTCTAGATAGCTTTAAGCTCAACTTCCAAGATCGAAGGCTTAAAGAAAAAAGAGCCTCCGGCTACCAACAACCTATCATCTGAATCTCGAAAAATATACCTAGCACCATTCTTGGTACCATAAATGTTGCGATCAAAATTCATCTTGACAAACCCGAGAGGAGGGGGCTCCTAGAAAATGAAAATAACCCTCTGGGTCGCTGCCAAGGCAATAAGGGAGTCTCAGGATTCTAGAGCTTCAAGGGACATACTGCAATGTTATAGTGGTGATACTTCATAGCTATAAAAATAGCTTTCTGAAGTATCCAATGTGCAAGTACGACCTTAGCCTCAAATACTAAGATGTTCATAGACAATCATATCTGATAGATGATATAGATAAACTAATCCCTCACCTCAACCGAACTCTATCAGATCATGTCCAGAAAGGGACTCGGGCAAGACCCATCACCCTCCTCGTAAGGCTGGCTCCCCGCTATCCTTCAAATTAACCTCATCCTTGGACAGCACAAGATAGTGTGCTCAATCGACTCATCCTCTAACCTGTATACTAAGCAAAATGCTGGCAAATCTATGCCTCTATCCCTGGGCAATGCCTGCATCGAGAGATAATCCCAAGCAATCTTTCAAAGGAACAAGTGCACCCTATAATAGGCAACCACTTTTCAGATCCAGGCGGCCATGGTCTTTCAATCAAATGAAATCCTGTACAACTCAGAAAGAGCACTAAAAGGAGCCTTAGAGTAGCAAGACTAGTCCCGTACCCTCAAATCTTGGCTACAGTGGATAGGATTCAGGATGGCAAGGATCCAATCAATAAGTTGGCTCCCAAAGAGTCGGGTGACATCCTATACTCTCTGGCCCCTACCATCATCTGCTAACAAGTCACAAACTCAAAGATGGTTATCCACCTCCACGTTGACATAGATCGGCGATCAGGATAGTGATATGCTAAAGATCCAAACATCCTAACTCACATCAATCGAAGTCCTGTCTCTAATCAAACATCTGACTTAGGCCAGCACAATAAGATCGCGAGCATAGATCTCTTTCCAAATGAAAGAGCAATCACGGGGAGTCTGGATATGGGATCCCTAACTCCAAGCTCCGTAACCAGCCTTCATCATCCTACTCTATGGCAATCAAGCTAAAGAAGGTATCTCGCAACATGTCTGGTAATCAATGCCTTCCTCTTGATCAAAATGAACTAAATCTCAAGATCTCTATCCCTTATTAGCTAGCAGACCATCGCCTAGGATATTAGGCGTAGTCCATGGCTGTCATATCTTGAGCTCCATAAGAAGTTTTGGAAGAGCTGCTCTAATCTCCTAGGACAAGAACTAGGCAACACAGTATTCACCAAGAGGTAGACTGAGATAGAACTCAGGTTGCATTTGATAATAGGTAATCCATCCAGATTGCTGGTAATTTATTAAAACCCCACAACATTATTGTATTTGGTATATTTTTATGAATGGCAATCTATCATGTCTGATAATCTGGATTGCCTCTCAAGAGAGATAATTTGGATTATCTCTAGAAGGGATGGTAATCCAGATTACCACCTCTCAAGTAATCTTTTGGATAATGTTATCTTCCCTTCTCTATTCCTTTTATAATATAATATAATATATAATAATATAATATAATAATATTATAAATATAATAATATTATAAATATAATAATATTATGGTATATAATTTTATATAATATTATAATATTAATATAATATAACATAATATAAATATATTATATTAAATTGAATATTATAATATATAAATTTAATATATTATTTAACATATTTAAAAATTATATATTTTTATATAAAACATAAATTAAATTTAGGGATATTTTGAATTTTTTTTTTGGATAGAACAAAAGGGTGAGGGGAGGGGGCAAACCCCCCCCGGTGTAGTTCCCCGCTCGGGCCCCAACCCATTAGACTTTTGTTCAATTCGGGCCGTAAATTTTCTGTGTGCCTTTCCCACCAAATGGATGAGTACGTCAGCCTAACCCCACTACGGTGCCAAAGTTTCGGCCGCTCAGCCTCCAGTCACGTATCCCAGAATTAATCTGGAATTTAATCGAGTCACCCATGAGATCATTCCTCGAATCCGTGACCAGTGGATTATACACAAGAGCTGAGCCGCGCCTTAACCAACTGCGCTACCACCGTAGTGGTAGATATTTTGAAATTTTGATTTTACCTTATGCAATATTTTCTGTATGTACCAAACATAATAATCCATATTACCTTTTAGAAGTGCCTGGTAATGCACTAAGTGCAACCTCAGGACTAATCTGACAAGAGTAAGCCTACCTATCATGGATAGAATAGTAGCCTACCAGCCATCGAGATAATCATGGACCTGCTACTCCATGGGCTTGTACTTAGCCCTCCGAAGTCTCTCCCCTGTCATAAGAATGTCCAGGTAGGTTATGGTCCTAATTTGCTCGAAGATCCCCAATTTAGCCTGAGTAGCCTACTTCATCTGGGCCTTCATTTTAAGACTGAGAATAACTATGGATTTCTGCAAATTCACTAACTAGCCAGATACACAGCAGTATGCCTCAACAATGGTGATGAAGTATCTCATATTTTGGAGTGAAGCCTGGTTGATAAGAAGGAGGCAATCATCTGCAAAAAGAATGTGTAAGAGTGGCTGGCTTCAGGGGCAAGCTAGTAAGGCTCTAACGTTGATCCTTGAACTGCAGTCCTCAAAGCATGGAATACAGCATCAACACATAAAATGAATAGGTAAGGAGAAAGAGGACAATCTTGATAAAGCCTAACCATCAAGTGAAAGTACTCAGTCGGTGCATTATTAACTAGGATGATGAAACTAAGAGCCTCCACACAGCCTATTATCCATCTGATCCATTTATTGTGGAATCCAAAGTCTTGAAGCATCCTTCGAAGGAAGCACCAACTCATCTAGTCATAAACCCGCTCCATATCCAACTTGATCACTATAAGTCTCCTCTAAGTGAGGGCATGCCAAAGATTATGCATGAACTTTTAGGCGAGCAAGACATTATCAGTAATGTACCATCCACTGACAAAGACCCCCTGCACAGGCTTGATGAGACAAGGCATGATCATCTGTAGCTGCCTGACCAAGAGCCTAGCATATATACCTTGTAGATGGTGGTGCACAAGCTAATCAGTTTAAAGTAGTTAGGAACAGAAGCATCAAATCTCTTAGGGATAAGAGTAATCAATGTTTTCTTCTACTCAATAGGAATGTCATCTGAGTGAAAGATCGCTCACACCATCTCGATCACCTCTCCAACACGCCAGTAATGGTGAAAGAGGAAAGGGGGGAAACCATTTAGCCCACCGGCCTTGTCCTCTCTAAGAGATCAGAGGGCCTCTCACACCTCCATAATAGACACTGGGCAAGTCAGGTCTGAGTTCTCCTGATTAGAGACATGGTGCACCAGTTGGGAGCCATAGAAAGGAACATCTTCATCTAGTGGCAAAGTCCACCGTGACTTGAAGAACTGGAAGATCTACCTTCTAATATGATCACTGTCAGTCACCACTATGCCATCGTCATCTCTTAGCTCCCTGATTCAATTGGCCGATCTCTAGATCATAGTAGACTAGTAGAAGAATCTGGTATTCCGATCATCCTCTTTGATCTATTGTATCCTTGACTTTTGTCTCCATAGAGTTTTCTACTGTTTCAATAAGGAGTGGTGCGACAAGAGGTTATGGCATAACACCCTCAAGTTAGCCTCTTGGAGACTCCCTCCTGATCCTCTCTTCTCTGCAGATTCGTAATATCAGCCTTCACCTTCTCAATATGCCCGAAGATGTCACTAACCTTGAGATGGTTCCATCATAAGAGCCTTTGCCTAGCCAACTCCAATCTTCGGGTCACCCGATACCTTGCATCCCTACAAATTGGCATCCTCCATACCATCCTAAACAGATTCCATGACCTTAGATAGAAGATCTAAAACTTTTCGAACAAAAATAGAGGTCTAAGCATGCACTGACCATCAATAGTAATGAGAATCGAGCAGTAATCCGATGCAATCCTCGAAAGGTGCTACACATGGTATGCCGGGAAACACCGAATCTAGCTAGTTGTGGCAAGTGTCCGATCAATCTTTTTCTAAACTCTAGTGGCCCCTAATTGGTTATTATACTAGGTGAATCGAGGTCTAGAATAACCAAGATCAATTAGGCCCATATCACTCATAAATTTCCTGAATTTCTTGGACTCGATGCTATCCGCATTCTGCCTGCCCCTCATCTTCTCATGGGATCCAACAATATAATTGAAGTCCCCGACGAATGAAAGGCCCTGAGATATCATTCTGGAGATCTCGGACCAAAGCACCCTATGCTTTCTATATTTTGTGCTCGTGTACATGCTGGATAGGAGTCAGGGACCTCCGGTCTGCTCTAAAATCACCAGGACAACTTGCTACTACACATATAAAATGCATACACCCACACAGAGCCTCATCTCTACATCACTAGAATCCCCCAACAGGCCTCTCGACTCCAAAACATAGGTGCTCTACGTCAACTGGATCCATCGCCTGATGCGATCAAAACTCCTTCGGGATAGTTAAGTCTCAAGCAGTATACAGATGTCAGGACAATGCTGTTGAATTATTCTATTGAAGGAAGTTCAGAACGAGGATTTTTTCGCCTCCCGGGTGTTCCAAATCAATAGCCTCATGATGATAACTAGTATGGAAGGGGGTCCACTCCAGCACCCCTCTCATCCTGAATTTCCAATTTAGTTTTGACTATTGATGCGTCCATTGTTGAAGGACTCTCCTCTATCCTCTGGATGACCGGTGTCAACCGACCCATAGCATCCTGGTGACTCATGCCCTGGGACTCTATCATAATCTCTGGCCCTTGTACATAAAGCCCCTCTACCAGGTACCGGTGTTTAAAGATGACTCCTCCTGAATTGATGCAGCTTCCTCTCCCTCTTTATCTCCTGTAGAGAAAATGAAGGTCCCAGGGTCTTTCTCGCCGGTCAACAACTTTTTCCGAATGGTGAGAGAGAAAGGATCTTTGCTGAGGGTCTTGGTTTTCCTCTCTGGCTCCTTGTTGCGCCCGCCAAGCTCAGTTTAGATTCTCGTAGATGAATCTCTGCCTATAAGACCCCATCGGTCCCTTGATCAGGACCCCAATTGGAGCAACCGGGAGGGATCAAGTCTGATACATGCTCGAGTGAACCCCAATCTCTTGCTTCTAGCCATGCATTCATCGATCGACGAAGACTCCCTGGCCATCCACAGCACCGCCTGTTGCACCGCTTCATCCCAGAACTTCATTGAGGGCCATGGAAGACGAATCCAAACAAGGATAGAGCGAATCGCCCCTGCACCGTAAAGGGACGCGATCGTTAGGGCTCCATTGCTAATGCCTGCCCTGCAATAATCCATGGCCAGTGGAGCACCAAGTTCGTGGCCTGCAGTGAGTCCCCGCATTATTACATATCGGTCTAACCCAGCCCCCAAACCCCCGGTCCAGCGCTCGTTCAGTCTCCATGACGAGGCCCGTCTCGCGCGCACCACTTCTCTTATCACCATTCCCTTCCATCAGAACCGTCCTCTCTCCAAGAACGCTCGGATTGGAGAAGGGAAAAGGGAAGGTCTGGAGCCAGCCCAAATGGACGACGTCGCCGTGCTCCACTCATGGTGGGAGAGCCTCCACTAGGAAATTTCGAGGCTTTTGCTCATCTCAGCCCGTTTTCTTATCTCTCTCCTGCATCCTTCGTATTTGATTAATTTAGACCTTGAAAAAGATCTCTTAATCCGTAATTGTGCAAGCTACTTCAGATATGGTCTAGACTCTAGATTTCGATCCAAAGAAGCTGGTAACAGTGTAGGGAACTACAAGAACGAAGAAGAGTAATAGACTGGGACGAGGATGGTTCTTTCTTCCGTTTGAAGTCAGAGGGATAATAGATCATTCCTAAGAGCTACCTTACCAAGTACTCGGCCACGAAGAGAAAGCGAGAAATCCTCCCACCAACAAAAGAGGACCGCAGATTCCCCTGTTTATAAGTTCCTTTCGTAAGCGGAGGGAATTAATCCAAGAAGCTTAGACTAATATCAAAACAATTTGGATGGAATTAAAACTATATCTACCTTTCTTTCTTTTTGATTTATACACGGTGAGCGAAGGGGAGGGGGTAGGTGAGACTGCCGATGGTATAATTACCCAATTCTGCATGCAACATGCAAGCATCGATCCAGGACCTCTAATTGCCAAGCAAAGGGGATATAACCACTCAGAAAAGCCCTAATTTACCGTGATTATAAAATAAAGATATATTTGCTATGATTTTTTTTTTTTTTTTAAAAAAAAAAAAACAAACAAACAAATAAAGCTCCTGTTTTATGCAAGAATTATTTAACTTAGACCTGCATGCTGGACTTGCACGAAAAGCACAAATTCTTGCAAAAATAATCATTAACAAATAAATGAATCGATGATCAATCATCTGGACCCAAAATCTGTCACTACTCACGACTTACAATCAAGTCTTGATACGATCAAGTACTACAGTGATAGGAATATATATATTTTGATACCACTTCCCACTACACCAATATACATAAATGCATTTTATGTATACATCAATGTACACTATCATGTATGATGGTATCCGAACCATGGGTGATGGCACATGGTCACGGTATCCAGCTTCAACAGTGGCATAGCCAATCCTGTATAGCAAACCGAAGGGCATGGTTTGGGGTAAGATTCAGATGTTTTAACTTCAAATTAGTCATTGGAGAAGTTTCTCGCCCACTCTCCAACCAACCTCGCAAAGCTCTTCCTTCATAAGTAAATCCATCAGCTGCTACTTGTGGATCATGCATGATTTCCTGCAGCATGTAACATTATAGTATTAAAGCCATGAGGACAAAGATTTAATGACCGTCGGACAAACTAAAACTTCAGGAAAGAAGCTTGTTGCATAAAATGAAGTAGCCAAGATCAATAATATCACACATAAATATGCTTTTTTAACTTGCCTGAAGAATGGGACACAGGAAGAATGGGGGCACTGGCCGTTCCTCCATTAGATGCAGTTGTTCCAACTCTCTCACAACCTCAGGTGTCAGTTCTGGACGGTCCCGGCTATTTAGCTCGCTGCATTCCAACCCAAACTCTGCAAGCCTTATTGCCACATCACTAGGCCATTCTCCAGCTGCAGGATCCAAAATTGAGGATAATTTACCAGACAACACAGCCCTCCGTACCTCACTTGCTAACCCTTGTGGAGGCCTCCCAGAGAGCAGCTGGAGAATAATGATCCCAAAGGAGTACACATCAGACTTTGGTGTCAACATTTCAGTCCTTTGGTACTGTGGGTCGGCATAAGAGAATGCACCCTTGGGCTCTGTCTTTCGGCGAAACAAGGGGTAACACTCTACATCCTCTGGCACCAGCCGGCAAATACCAAAATCACTAATTTTGCAGTTAAAATTGGAATCAAGTAAGATGTTCTCAGGCTTCAGGTCTCCGTGAATGATCTTTTCAGGTTTGGAGGAGTGCAGGAAGAGGAGAGCACTTGAGATTTGAGCAGCAATGCATGTTCGGACCCTCCAGCTCAATGAAGGTGTGGTAGTTTTGCTGAAGAGACGATCATGGAGAGTTCCATTTGGCAGATACTCGTAAACGAGGGATAAGGCTTCTGGGCACGCACCAACCAAGGTCACCAGATGCGGGTGTCTAAGTTTGTTAAGGACATAAACCTATGAACATATGGCAAATCAAAGTGTCTCAGAACATAAGAAAAAAATAAATAAAATAAACAAAGATACAAAATTGAACTCATGTTGCAGTCAGTCAATAATTTGAACTATTAGGAAAATGCTATCTGAATACACCTCAACTGACTTCTGCAAATCAGGTTTAAAAATCAAAACATCAGCCACAAACCATAAAAGTTGGGCAAAATTAGGTTGAAAAGTATATAATATTAACCCACTCTAGACCTCATCAGAAATTGCATGACCATGATATGAACCTGACTTGTTTTGTCAATGCTGTCCAAGTCCACATATTCAATAACGGAGTATATATCTCCCCACTGGAAAGACTTGGAGTAAACCAATTTGCGAACTGGTCTGGGACAAACTACTTAAACACAGACTGAAAATGACCCAAGTCATCCGGACTTGATAATTATAAGATTTTTCATGTATAATAGCATCATTAAGTAAGAGCCTTGTAGTAGAGTGAGAATAATTTCAGTTCTTAGTACAACATAAGATTATTGGGGTCCAAGATGAATGCACTATCAGGAAATGAGAAAAAAATCTAGCATTGCAGTACTAAAATGACGGAAAAAACAAGACATGATAAATAAATATGACAATGTCCAAGGTGAAAAACCCAAGTGATGTTACAAATGCTTCAGCGAGAGATGCTCTAAGTATTGTAATTTCCTCAGTTCCTCGATTCATTCTGTGGCATAAAATCCATCATTGGTTAAACAATCATTTGGTTACGAGATTCTGGGCTTCTCTCACCAGAGCTATTACATCTTTTGCACAATGATGGCATCTATAATCTCATTCATATTCTGATTGCAAAAAGGAAAGAACAAGCAAAACATGATCTACTCAAGAAATTGGAGAATGTTTTCTGAATTAGATGAATGGGGATTGAAGTTCTCTAACATTTGGAGCTAGGATTGAATAAGCAAGAACCAGAAACCCTAACATCGCAAATGCAGCAACCATGCTCAGGCATGCAAGTGATAAGAAACAGTCTCCAGCAAGAATGAGTGCATGTATAGACAAGAAGCATAGAATAAGAGCCTAGCAAGCATCCTGAAGATAGGATAATAAAAGTTGTTTGGATGGATTTGTTTCTAGATGCTGGTATGCCAAACTTTCCTGAGTCTAGACAAATTAAGAACTAGTGAAATATCCAAATACCATATAAATAATGCTTCCACGGTAATGTGATATTTTAGAAATTTGAAGAATGTTGTTGCATGATTAACTAGTCAAAGAGAGCCAATTAGTTGAATGATGCAGGAGTTTCATCTGCATCACATGCAGGCACCCACAACACTCCACTAAAAGAGTACCTTGATTTGTGCAGTGGCCCAAATGGATGCAGGAGCAATTAAGCAAGCATTCGTCCAATAATGGCAGAGTATCAATTCAGACAACTGCATCCTCGAAAAGGTTCTGTCTACTTCAGAGCAACTTATAATACGTCTCTATTACATATGAAAACACTGTATGTTTACCTACCTGACTCATGTTCAATTGTTAGATATGTCTATTTCTGTACCCTGCACAAATACTAGTTCTAAGCTATCCTAACAAATGACATGTACGTTCTGCCTCCCATTAGGCCAAGAGATGAATTTGTGGGTGGCTATACTGATTGGTTTACTGAATGCATACCTCTTATTATTGGTTATACAGTGGAGTCACTGCACTATCCACAAAAATTCTGGGGTGGCCATCCACCCTTGACTCCTAGTACCGCCCCAGTATCACATAATCTAAACATCTTGATACAGCATACTAGGATTTTAATGTCTACCTGAGTATTGCATAAAATTTCTATTTTTGAGGGAGAGAACTAGCATACCTCTTGTTGGAACTCCATTTGACCTTGAACATTGTGTGGATGCAACTTTTTTATCACCACACTTCTATTACATATCTCTCCTTTATAAACACATCCATAGCCCCCTTGTCCTAATTTGAAGCTCTCCGAGAATCCGCAAGTAGCGGATTCCAGATCTGACAATGCAAATTCTGTGAAATTATATGAATCACCACCGAAACCGATAAGCTGACAGCAATTTGGAGATGTGGCTTGACTGCTGCATCTCCACCTCTCAAGCTGCGCAACAGCTTTCTCTTCCTGCTCTTGGATCTCCTGTCTTTCAAGCCTGAGAATCCCTATAGATGACTGGATGAGATCCAATTCAGCTGCAGCTTCATCCCTGCGAAGAGACATTTCTCGAGCACGGGCATCAAGGATGGCTATGGTACTCAAGGCATTTTGTAGATCTTTCATGGTTTCATCCCTTTGATTTATGAGCTCTTTATGCTGCAACTTGATTGTTGTTAAAAGGTCTTCAAGTTCTTTTCTGATTTTAATTTCACATGCATGGGCAGCTTCAAGAGCTTTTACCTGGTTTAAAAAATGAGGAAGAGTTGAATAAACTGATACAAGGATTCATTAACAAAGCTTCTAGAAACAGCTAGCATCCCAACATCTGATATATGCAGCAGCTCAGCACAATGCATGTCAACTAACATAGCACCTGAACAATGGTGAATTATGCTAAATAATGAGAATATTTGATTTTAGAAGGAAGAGCAACAAGAAATATAGAATCTGGGATAGCAGTCATAAAAAATGTACATTTTTGTGTGTGTGTGTTTGAGGAAGCGGGGGGGGGGGGGGGGGGGGGGGGGGGGGGGGGGGGCGGGGTGGATCGTTAGTCCAAAAAACAACAGAACCAATCAGGTTGGAGAAAAAAAACATGCAAATAGAAGACCCGTCAGTAAAGATAAGCAAGATGTTCTTTTAACTTACCAAAGATGAAATTTCACATTAGCTTCAATGGCAAAAACAATCATTTCAAGCATTTAATTCGGAGTTGTGCCATCGTAGATGTATACAATGCTTATAAAGATCGAGTCATCACATCAAATAAAAAAAAAAAAAAAGGAGTGAACTACTGTCATCACAGCATATAAAGATCGAGTGAACTACTGTGACAAGGTTAGGGAATTAGGATGGATAAATGTATACGTGCTTACCCTGTCGAGAGCTTCTTCAACTTCTGATTCCACTTCTCTACGCCTCACTAGTTCTACAAATGCTTCTTTCTTTGATCTTTCAACTTCCAAATTAACTTCTTTGAGCTGATCAAAAAAGACTTCAGGCTCCTGTTTATCCTGTAGTAGAATCTACATGAACAACAGTCCCTGAAATATTTTCAAAACAACAGATGGCGCTGAATATCATCTTTAAACATACCTGGGAGTTGATTTCTGGTGAGAACCCTATAGCAACAGGTGAAGCAGGACATGACAGTGTGTTAAGCAAAGACAAGGGACATCGTGAATTAGATAGATTTGTGCTATTGACAACACTAAAATCAGTTGAGACCACCTGTCCTGCATGTTTGGATTTGCCTCCATCTCCTTGGAGATCAGCAGTCATGAAAGTATTGGATGAGACATGCTCTGGATAAGGCATAGGCTCACAGTAGTCCTTATTTAGTACAGCTGCATCTGGACTAAAAACTGATAGAAAAGAATATGTGCCTTCACTAGCTTCTCTTGTCCAGACATGTCTACCTTTGCAGACAAACCATATCTCACAGAATGGAGGTGCATTCTTTGCAGCATATGTTGCCTTGCTGGAGCTCCCTTTTAACTTGAAACAACTGTGGTTAACCCAAAACTTCACTATTAAAGAGGTACTATAATATGGCCTATGTTGTTAATCATATAACCAAACTCATGCGATAAAACTGCTCCCTTTTTTTTTATTTTATCTAACAACTACATAAACAAAAAATAAAAGTTGTCAAACTTAATTATCTGGTCTAGACTCTGGATACAGGTCCATATTAAATGTTGAGCATGCATCAGATTTGGTCTACATCAACGGTAAACATTGACAATGCATTAATTGTTTATTCAAGGATAGCAAAACATAAAGCCACCAAACAAATTCATCTTTTAACATTAAATTGGTGCAATGAGACTGGTGGATTTGAGGAGGTTGACATCTCACATGAGGCAAATCCTTGGCATGTCTCTAAAACAACTATTCAAAGGACCAAAAGCTTGGCAAATAAGCATTGCAAGCTATGTTCATGCAAATTCCATAGTTTATACAGTATATGCTCAAAAGTAGTTCCCACTTGAATTCTAAAGGTAACATTATGTTTTTTTCTTATAGATCCGATTACACATTTACACCCATGGCCAGACTTACAAAAAATCTCGTCACATATGATGTAAAGATGGATACCAATGTCTGGTCTTTGTCAAAGCAGAATGGCACATTTGAGTTATTGTCCATCCTACCCCATGGTAATGGGATTGTCATAAGAGACCAAGTTGACTTTCTTCAATTATTTCTGAAAAAGTATATTTTTGTAAAAGCTTGCAGGACAACTGTAATCCTAAAAGTAAATATATGCGATTATTGTAGCATAATTTTATTAATTTGAAATGCCAGTGGAATAAAAGGCAGATCAATATGATATGGAGAACCACTTACTTATCTGGTGTTGAACCCATAACAAGTCTACGGATACCATGTTGAACCACTAGATCTACAATTCCATTCTGAATCTGTTCAGCCTCAGTCATAATAATGCTTGGTTGCACCTGCAGAGTAATTATTAGTTACTACATTTATAGAAAGGCAGAGAAGTCATTGTTAAGATGGTTTTGAGAAAAGTATAGCAAATACGCAAGTTATGTCCACTTTTTGAGAAAATCAAAAGAAAGATCATGCATTTCGGAGGACTTTCAGAACAACCAAGACCTATGTTATATTAATTGGAAAGTTCCATCATTATTTACCCAGATATTTTCTTTTTACTACTAGATCAGGAGTCCAGACATGGGCTTAATCATACAGGTATCCATGTCATGATGCACTAAGACTAATGAAACACTACAAAACATGAAATTTTTTAGACCCTGTTGCTGCAGGATTCTTATACCATTTAAAGGGTTTTTCCCCTCAATTTAACACTCCAAAGGTGTTTTCTTTGGTAATATCACGCTGCTGACAGATCAAGCTAACCTACAACTGCAATGAAAAGAAACACATCAACAGCATCTGGAAACACCTTGGCTCACTTTTTGTTTGTAGGCATTTAAAATGTTGTACATCATGATCAATCTTTCCCCTTTCTTTATTAGTGCTTCTAAGCATGCGATGTGCAGCAGCACATGGCTGGCTTTGCATAAATAGGATTCAGGCTCAAATCTTAAATGGATCTCTCTTAAAACTAAACAAATCAGGATTTCATCCACTTTTGCTGAAAATGTGCTTAATACCTTGCATATGTAAAGCTTTGGTCCTAGAAGTTTCTTCGTAACTTTCACGTTATTCAAGCGGCCTTCGCACGGAAACTTGATGCTTAGGCAAATATTGTAGCACTCAAATCTCTTGCTTAGATCCGCAGTCTTAGTGTTTGGGCAGTGCTATGCCCCCAAGAAGTAGACTTCCAATGCCTAATCTGATACATGTAGCATAGCATAGTAGTACCAGACATTGTTCCACCAACTTTAACTGTCTAATCATTCTGTTGTCGTTTCCAGAATATGATCTTACATAGATTACTTTGTTCTAATCACATGTAATTTGTGCAACAATGTTTTGTCAATTTGATTAAAAGACTAGCACCTTATAACTTCAACTATCTATTTTAATGTGATAGACAATTTTCTTAGCAAATAGACACATGTTTTGATGTAAAACCACATTCATCCATGTTGGCACTACAACATGTTTACCTATTCACTAACCTTTAATATCCAAATTAATTCTGTCTGGCCTCACTTAGCTTTAACTCAGTATGTTTCAGCACTTGAAACAATCAAAATATGACTTACAGTCTCATATGGATAGCAAATCTGTTGCACTAATAAGTGACACCTCCCAATGGCTAACGTGGTATTGCTCATTGCACTTCTCTATACTCAAGAAAATAAGTCAATGTCATATTGTGATTGAGACCTATTTTGCATCTCCGACAATTTTGACACTCTGAGATCTAGTTAATCCATAGGAAGCAGGAATCCCACCATTTCACTCTCGAATCAATCTTCCCAAACTATAAAAAAATCGGCTTTGCTTCATTAGGAAAAAGACAAGATCAAGCTCCTAGCCCCACTCTACAGACCAACATACTTGATAGCATGAACTGCCATACCACTTTATATTGCCTGGTACAGGGTGTACCAGACCATGCCGTATGGAAACTGGTACAAAACTCGAGTTCAGATCAGTATAGATCCCATACCGTCTTGTACCATGGTGTACCACCTAGTGCTGAGACCTACTGAGGTGTGCCAAGATGAATTGAGGTGTGTATCGACCTGTACCGAAGCATACTGAAATAAAAGCTCAGAAAAATGATTAGAAGACAATTTCCATTCATGATACATACTGTACCATACTGACCATACCGTCCCAAATTGGAATGATACCGGTATGGTACTTGATACCAAGATTGTAGACCTTGCTTGATAGGACTCCTTTTATGGTATTCCTCACGTTTAATTAAGATGTTCGAGAAATGGTTGTAGCTCTAAGTCTAACAGACAACCACCAATCCATAGTGACTTTGAGAAATAATTAACTAGAGCATTCCACCATATTCTTGGGAACCTTATGAAAGAAAACATTGTATATAAACCAAAAAAAAAAAACTTTCTATATATAGATTTGCAGCACCATAAATGGATTTTTTTCAACAATCAGCATTTTCTGTATTCTGGATCATCATTAGGAGAAATAATCAATGGTTCATGCTTTCAGTTCAAGGATGATGTGAAGAAAGTTCTTATATATACATAGCAATAATTTCAAAGGAGACAATGGAGACAATATTGGCAATATCTTCGCATTGCACATTAACACGAAATGGATTATGTGTCTACAAAAAAGCCACTAAAACTGAGAGAAGAATAATTTATGCATGGGATGAAACCAACCATCAACTATGTATTCTCAGAATTTGAAATGTTATCACACTAATTTTCCACCAATATCCAGAGAAAGGACTACATTCCCAACAAATGAAGATACCATGCTATACTTGCTTGAGGCATGTTCTCGAAGTATATTATCCAAAAATAATCAGAAACAAATTGAAAACAAACCAGTTATCATTCAACTCTTTTATGAAAGTAAAAGAAAACACATTCATTTTTTTTTTAAAGAAGCACCTGAGCTTTATGACAAAATCTTAAATAAGTCAGTAGGATCGTCTTTGTTATTTCCTTCTCTGTTCTTCGATATGCAGAAACCAGTTCCTCATTTGCTTGACTTGCAGGAATTTTTCCTACTGCAAATAATATGTCAGCATTAAGACTTCATAAGAATACATTGGGAAAAAAAAAAGACAAAAAACACTAGAAAAGAGTTATCAAAGATTAAGATGGCAATTTGAAGAGAAGGGGAAAGAAGAGAAAAATGATGAGCAGAAAAGAACATTAGTTGTACAATTTGAATCAATTTCAAGGGCCTGCCCCGGGTCAAAATAGGATTTCTTAAGTAAATAAGATTCAAAAAGTAGAAACTAAGTCCAGGATGCATCTGAAGCATAGACGAATGTATATTATTTGTGAAATATTTCACCTGCAGATTACTTTTCATATTTATTGCGACCTGGAAAGAAAAAGGTGAGTTTTTAAGTTCTACTGTGGTGAAAACCACAAACAACTTATCGAAGTTAATAATATGCAGATCTTCCACGAATTTTGCCCATAACATCAGATTTTGGTACTTCCACCAATACTGAACGATACAAAACAGTTATTCTAATATATAACATCGAGGCCCATTCAAGAGACGTTTAATGTTCCTTGTTGCATGAAATAACAGATAGCCAAGAGAGATAACGCACAACCCCTGAACAAGATTCAGATTTATAAAAGCCCCACTTTGTTATATTTAAAAATGACAAAAAGTTTCCAGACATAACCCTAACATTTTTAAAATTATATACAGCCCACCATGTCTTAAAGAAAGCAAGCACTCAGGTAGAAAAGGCTATTCCTCAGGAAGAGATGAGAGAGGAAACTTTAGGGGGTACAACTCAAGGACACCCTTTAAGACTTCCATTTTACTATAGTAAGTGGTACATCTGATGCCAATTTTTGAGGCAAAAAAAAGGCAAGTAACACCATATACTCTTGTATGATCCCTTTAACACTAAGAATGATATACATTTTTAACCCTGCAAGAGGAGTATTTAAAACCTATCTTACTAGTGCCACATGGAAAAGGTAACTCCCACAATTTCTTTGTCCTCAACACCTCACTTCAATGATCTTTGATCGTTTTGCATGTATTCCAAGTACAAACGAGTTGGACATTTGTTGTCCCAACCATTCTTGTCGGTCCCAATACCAATATGGAAAAGGGAAATTTATAACAAAGTTCGCATATTGTTGGTTCCTTGGTGTAGTGCTTCTTCCCCTATGCTGTCTGTTGGTGCTAGTGGAATAGGGTTGACCTACAATTCAAAACCCATAGTGTAACCTGTCACTCAATTTTCAAATTAACAACTGAAGCAGTTGCATCAATCTAAGACTCATGACAAAAGGAATTGTTCTGTCTTTAATGTCACCTTCACCAACTGCAGGTTTATTTCAATAATTGGGTTCTTTCTACTCTCAGTCACATCTCTTTCTCATAATACTGATCTAAAGATAGAAAAGAGAATCAAAATGCACCATCTCTGTAATAGATAATTGTTTTTTTTTCAAAACTTAAACATATCAAATAATGTCAACTACCTATTCTCCTTTTTAAAAGGTCACTCATCTAACCTTTAGTGGTGGTGGCAGCAGCCATGGTGACAGTGGCAGCGACCATGGTAGCAATGGCAGTAGCGGTGGCAGTAGTAGCAGTGCTAGTGGTGGAAGGTAGTGCTGGTGTTGGAGGTGGTGACAATGTGGTGGAAAGGATATCATGGATAGGGGTTCTTCACTTGAAAAAACTTGAGTTAATTTATTTGTCTAAAAAAATGTGAAAGCAAGGTTTTCTTATTTTCACTTTTCCGAAAAATATTTAAAAAAATCTTTGAAAAAAGAAAATCGACACAGTGGTACTGGACAAGTTTTTTCATCTTCTCTCTTTTTGACAGCCCTGTTTGTGGCCTCAAATTCTCAAACCCTTGGGAGGGTGACCAGCTGTGAAGAAAATTATGACTTAAAGCAGAAAAACAGCCCACAATAATTGGCATAATATATCTGAAGTTTATACCTTCAAGTTCTAAGCTAATCCATCTTGCCCCTGCACAAGACCTTTAAAAGACTGATATTCTTTGCTGTCTTTGACATCTGGAATTATAACAAATGATTTTTCACATCTTAGCTATAACACTTTGAATTAGTTATCTATTTCAATAATTAGAGTGACTTAATCTCCATGCAGATAATTTTGCCCTTGAAGACAATTCTCAAACTGTAGCGACATGGCCTCATGATTCCTTCAGAGGTGGTTGCCTGGAGTACCTGCTAATCTATGACATCAGATCTATAGGGGCTACAAATGCACCATGCTTCCACTGTTTATGTGTTCCGGTAGGTAACCAACCAGCAGACAGGCTAGCTGGCCATGGAGCTGGTCTATCTAACTCCATGGGAGATGTTATTCCTCTCCCTCTTGCTTCTTTAATTTTTGCAGAGAGCTCCGCTTGTACTTCTATTAGATACTAAATTGAGGCAGTGTCTTCCTTCTACCAAATAAAATAAAATAAAATAAAAATAAAAAACCAACGATTTGTGTAAATACAAATATTACCAACTGATGAACTTCCAATTGTCCAAAGATTGATCAAATCAACAGCTAAATGTAGGATGCAAACACAAACAACTACAATATTGGAGCATATGTCCACACAACCCTACATCACACACCTTTCCTTCATTACCCAACATATAACATGAGAATGCTTACATCAGTGTATCACAAGTTCTTGCTTTACTAATGACATATAAAAGGGGCTGTTTATTCTTCTGCATTTGTAAAAAATGTCATTGTTATTTTTTGTGCATGAAACGAAAAAAAAGAAGAAGAAGTATTTGTAGATAGTGACCATGTCGTGTGCAGTGACTGTATATCATTATTGTGTAGTGTGAACAATTATGTGTAATACAAGTTAAAACCATCTTCTCTAGACATAAAGATGCCAATGCAACTTTAAGAATGGCTCAGGTATATTGACCAAATGGTTTTCATGTTGCGTTACAATTAGTCGACTCCAGCTTACGTTATCTAAATGGAACCTTGCTTGTAGACACATTAACTCCCCAACCCAATTGGCACATCCGAAACTAATCTAAGTAGATCATATTGTGCATTGACAATTCAGAAAAATAATAAATTTTACCTAAAGCTTTTTTTCTTCTTCCTGGTTGGTATACACTTTTATTCTTCACAAGTGCGTTTCCTTGATTATTTCCTAGGACATTTCTATGATACCAAAAAACACGTTCAGCCTGTAAAAAGCTTTTCCACTAATTTGCCATATTTCCACTACCCTGGTTTTCGTATAGAATCTGCTCTTCCTAAATTCTAAAGCCTGCACATCCTAAAAGGCTAAAACAACTGAAGCTGAGCCCTAATTTGCCTGAAGAGTCCAAGAGACCAGGATAAGCTACTCATTAAAGAGAAAGATTCTCATGTAATACAGCAACTCCATGACAAATAACTAGAACTTAACCATCAAAAAAATGACGCAGATGCTGTAGACAGCAGAAGCGGCGACAAAGAATGCTATCAGACAAGAGAAAGAGCTATCAACACAAATCAATGGAAACCTAAAATCGGGAAAGGCCACTCAATTACATTTACAATAGGCGGGAGGACGCTAACAACAAAAAAGTAGTCGGAGTTTAAAATAACAACAACAACAACAACAACAATTGCACCAAACATTAGAAAAAAAAAAAAACGGCAGCTACATATAAACACAAAAAATCAACATTAATGACCGATCCGAGTATGATCCATATCGATATCCAGAGAGAAAAAAGAGAACAACAAGATAACCAAAAATAATTTGACGAAATTTTACTAGAAGATTTGAATATTAGATGGGGCAGGAGTTCAGAGAAACTAACAGAGGGTGGGGATCAACGGAGACGGCTGGTGAACGTGGAGCAACCCAATCTCTGTGCACCCGAACCGCCGGAAGGCCCACCGGAGGAGCGCGAGGGTCTTCTCGGGCGACCTCCCCACCGCCACGTGAAGCTTCCGACAGCGTTCAGCGGACGCGGTGGAGCCTCGTCCAAGAGCGCGACGGAAGGCCGCCGGCGACGGCGGCCCGCCAAAGCCGCCGACGGTGGGGCTTGGGGGCGGCGAGGGGCTGAGGACCTCCATGTCGAGAACCGACGAGGGGTTCTTCCAGCCTTGGGGAAGGGAACGAATGAGGAGCAGAAGGCGAGTAGGAATTCGCTTCCGCTTGATACCGTCCTTCGGCAGCTCATACTCACCCGTCCGAGGGCGGTCCAAGTGCTGACTTTGGCGACGCTTTGATGTTGAACGGAGGGAGAGTAGGTGTTTTTTTTAAAGTCCAGATCATATGCATCGACGCATCTTCCGGCATATGCTTTATTATGCGTGGTTTTTAAACATATTTTTCAACTCTCATCAAAATGCAAGCTCTATTTCCCGGCTCTTTCTCGTAAAAGAGGACTCTTTCCGCGTCGCAAGAATATCGTGTTATAAATATAATTTTATTATCTTTTGAAGGATTGTTCCATATCCCGTCCTTCTACCAGATGGCAGCACTCGTACGCTGACTTGGAACGTGCACACGACTCCCGTATTCATACACGCTTCTATAAATAATTATAAAGATCTGTCGAAATTTCTAAGAGTTGTTTCATGGATTGCGACCAATAAAACCGACATGTACCTAATAAAAAGGTACGCACGGCAAGTAATCAAAACCATCTTTATCTCTATTTATTTATAATATACTACTAACATGGTTCTTTGGCTGCACATAGAAAGCAAGTACTCCGTCATCCTCCTAATGGACGTAATTTCTTTTTGTTTTCGTTTGGATTGCTGGATATATAATTGTGATTACGAAATAGGGTTGCAAATGAATTGGATGGAAAATTAATTGAAAATTATTGCTGCCAAGATCGTCGTGGTCCATAGCTGCTATGTCGAAGTGCTCTCCTTTCGCTGCTTGCCGGTCCTCTGCTCCTGGACCTGCAAAACAGGGATTAGTGACCCGGGCCGGGATTTCCAGCAGGGGCACTCCGACGGTCAAGTCAGTGACGATCCAGGGAAACATATCCTCCTGGTCGGGTCCCTCTTGATGGACTCCGTACTAGGAGGAGTGAAAGATGTGTTGGCGAAGGAGAAAAGCAGTAGGGGGAGAGTAATAACGGGGACAGAGGGGTTCCCTGTTCCTCCGCTTCTCCTTGTTTCCCGGTGACTTTCCTTCGATCGTGGTGTTGGTGGTGGCGCTTTGCTCTCTTTGTCGAGCTTGCGCTTGTGTTGGTGGTGGACGGTGGTTCTTTTCCACTGGTGTGTTTTTCTGTTGTTGTTGTTGTTACCTCCTCCCTTTTTGGGGGTGCCGATCGTTCTTTGTAGTTAAAAATTGGCCGTTGTGAGTCTGCCTCGAGATCCTCGCTGGGTTGGCAGGTGCATGGGGCAGGATTCCATGTCGTGGACGGGATGCCTTTCCTGATAGGTGGTAGGGGAAGCTCCCATTCCTTCTGACATCCTCTCTGGTTGCTCCATTTTGGGAAGTCTGGTAGAGCCTCGATCCGGGGGCCGACGCCCTAGGGGTGCGTGCTCTCTGGCTGGTCCATCTCCTGGAAGTATGGCCGGATAGGTAGTTATGGTGGCACGGGGGGCGTCGTTCCGTGGTCCTCGGGTGACTCGTCGGTGTCCTGGGACTGCAGGGTTTGCTCCGGTCTGGGCGCTCCGAGCTCGTGCGATCACCTCGTTGGAGGAGAGGAGAGTGTGAGCCCAGTCCAGAGGGCGCGCACTCGGAGAGGCTCCACATCGGAGAGCGAGCTCTTGGCTCGATCTCAACCGCAGGGCACTAGCCTCCGAGGGTCTCGCTCTGGAGGGCGGAGGACGGACCCGGTCCAGAGGGCGCGTGCTGGGAGAGGCTCCACATCGACGGGCGAGCTCTTGGCTCGACCTCGACCGCAGGGCACTAGCTTCCGAGGGTCTCGCTCTGGAGGGCGGAGGATGGACCCGATCCAGAGGGCGCGCGCTCGGAGAGGCTCCACATCAGCGGGCGAGCTCTTGGCTCGACCTCGACCGTAGGGCACTAGCCTCCGAGGGTCTCGCTCTGGAGGGCGGAGGACGGACCCGGTCCAGAGGGCGCACGCTCGAAGAGGCTCTACATCGGCGGGCGAGCTCTTGGCTCGACCTCGACCGCATGGCACTAGCCTCCGAGGGTCTCACTCTGGAGGGCGGAGGATGGACCCGGTCCAGAGGGCACGCGCTCGGAGAGGCTCCACATCGGCGGGCGAGCTATTGGCTCGACCTTGTCCGCAGGGCACTAGCCTCCGAGGGTCTCGCTCTGGAGGGCGGAGGACGGAGGACGGCTCCGACCTAGGCGTCGAGCTCATGAGCTCGACCTGGTGGAGGACTGAGCTCGACTTGCTATCCTGGGGAAGCTCAGTTTAGCTCGGCAAGGTGATCCGAACTGAGGCGTCGCCTTGGTGTCCGCCGTGGCGGCTTCTCTTAACATGGCACCGTCAGCTATCCACGTCAGCGATCTCACCACATCATTTGCCCCCCACTCCCGAGGCTCGTTAGTGCGCGGCGCTCGGGGCGAAGGGAGTAACTGTAATGCTGACATGGAGAGGCGAAAATACGGTGCAATGATGGCCGCGATCGCTGGCGCTTCGAGGAACGGCCCTGCAGGCCAGTGCGGGGGTGCCACGTGGCCACGTTCGAGGAGCAGTTAATGCTGGCACAGAATTCTGAGCGGCTAGGACTCCTTTTTCGCCGATGGGCAGCACGTGACGTAGATCCGTTGGCGAGGGGGTCACGATCAGTGCAGATTTGACGGGCCTCTTCGAAGTGAAATGAAAAATTTCTCACCCAAAACTCCCTTTCTTTCAAATCCTTCGCGCTCATTGCTGCGTCCAGGCCTTCCTTACCCCGCGATCTGCGTTTGTCCTTCTCTCCTCTAGGGGTCTAGATCGGCTTCATCCTCCTTCTTTCTCTCCTTCTGGGGTAGGCTCCTTCCTTCTCGGTTCAGTATGTCTTATCCTGAGTCTTTCGCCCGAAGGGTGGTGCTCTCCTTCTTTGACGAGGAGTCGGAGGGGGAGCAGTTTAGGATCAGTATGAGACCAGCCCTTCCTGCCCCTCCGGTGTCCGTTGGAAAGCTAGAGGTCGTTCCTTCCCTTCCTGTCAGTCCTCCTCTTTTGCTTGAACCAGCCCCTGAGTCGGTCCAGTCAACAGGTCCGGGCGGGGTCGCTTCGACGATTTTCACCATGGAGCTGGAGGCCATCCGGGATGCCTATGGGATCCCGTCTTCCGTTCGGCTCATGGTTCCCCGCCCTGAGGAATGGGTCACTTCCAGTGGCCCAGGGCGCCTCGCCTTCTATGAGGGGACCTTCTCCGGGAGTCTCCGATTTTCCTTCCATCCTTTCTTTTTGTTTGTTCTAAGCAACTATCGTCTGGTCCCCACCCAGTTGGTGCCGAACGCCATCAGGGTGATCTTCTCCTTTATTGTACTCTGTCACGTCCACGGGTTCATTGCCCGGTTCTCCTTGTTCAGGGCATTCTTCACCCTGAAACACTACCCGACCGAGGACGGGTGGTGGTCTTTGTCTTCTCCCCGAAGGGCATCAAGTTTGAGCTTCCCTCTTCCATCAAGGGATGGAAGTGCAAGTTCTTCTTTGCGGATGTCGAGGGGGTCGACTGGGCCTGGAGCGAGCCAGATCGGTCCCCAAACCGGATCTCTGCGGTCGAAGCTGCCAACCAGGATGACTACGATCAATTTCGCACCGCCCAGATCCCTTTCTTGGAGATCCTGCTATCATAGCAGAACCTTCTCGACGCCAGGGTTGACTCATCGCTGAGGCCAGGTAAGTTCAGCTTCTTCATTCACATGCAGTCCCTCCCTATCTCTCTCTTTTTTTTTTTTAAGCTGACCTTCCAAGTTCCTGTGTGTAGGGTCGATCCTTCCGGAGGGCGAGCCGTCACCGGTCTCCAGGAAGAGGCCACCCACTGGGGTGGTCGTCGAGCCCCCTTCTAGGCGGGCCTGGGTGGAGGGAGCGCTGGTGTCTGATCCTGCTGTGCCGACTGCCTCGAGAGGAGAGGGGGTTGTGGGAGCTCCTGTGCGATGGGCAGAGCCACAGGCGGATCCCCCTATCCTGGAGCCGGTGGTGGATACCCAGGCTGGTGCCGTTGCTGCTGCTGTTTCGCTCCGTTCTCCGGGTCCGGTGATGACCGAAGTTGAGGCTTTTCTGGTCATGACGGCACCGGGTCCTCAGCCGATCTTCGGGAGTCCTGCCGCTGGAGTGACAAGCGCATCTGCCCCCCGGAAGAGCAGGAGGGATGAGGCGAGGCGTCTCCTCCCATTCAAGCTGGGGCCGGAGAGCTCCTTGGCTGACAATCGCGCGCTGGCCTACCTCATTATGGACTTCTCCATCCAGCAGTGTGACCGGGAGAACATGGATGGCTGCCGTTTGGAGCCATGATCGACAGCATTTTTTCCCATCTATACACGGTAAGCAACCTCGCCCTCTCTTTCTTTTCTCTTTTTCTCTCTCTTTTCGTTTTTTTTCTTTAACTTCCCATGTGATGCAGATGGGGGTTGAGGCCCTCTTCATTAGGAGCTGCTACCAAAACTGGGAGCAGTCTGCGCAGCAGTAGGTGGCCGAGATCGCGTTGTTAAAGACCGATCTGAAGGGGAAGGCCGACTCCGAGGAAGCGCTTGACCGGCGGGTCAAGAACCTTGAGAGACGGCTCGCCAACTCTGAGGGCCGAGCAAAGGAGCTCCAGGAGAAACTTGACCACGAGCAGGGAGAGTCGAGGAGGAAGGCTAAGGAGCTTGCTGACTCCGAACAGAGGTTGGACGTGGTCATGGCCGAGGCGGCCCAGCAGAAAAGGACCGCCCAGTCTCTCCAGGCTTGACTGACGGCATAAGAGGAGAAGTCAATTGTGGCTCAGAGGGTAGTGGATGAGACGACCAAGTCGGTCGCAGATGCCAGGCACGAGGCGACTGCAGCAAAGAAGGAAGCCGGGGAGGTGGTGGAAAGGTACAGGGCCTCGGAGGAGTTCCTTGCCGAAATCTAACAGATGGCGTCGGACTCCTTCTTCAAAGGCTTCATGTACCTGCGCCGCCTGGTCAAGGAGTTCATCTTGGCCGAGGGCCGCGGCTACCTTGACTACCCCGGTACTTCAGACCAGGAGGCGGGCGTTGAGGAGGCCGCACCGACTGAGTCTAAAGCCGCGCGACCAGAAGCCCTTGCTGATGGAGACTCCCGGCCTAGCGACCCGGCCAACAGATAGCCGTTCTTTGCTTCTCCTTCTGTATTTAGCAGGGCCACTCGGCATGTCGGGTGCCCATAGGATACTTGTAATTGGCACTCAATCAATGGAATGCAAAGATTTTTTTCAGCTGTTTCTCTTGTTTGGCTCCTCCCCTCCTTCACTCCCTTTCCACTTTTATCTTTCTTTTTAATGTATGGGGAGATCAGGTAGGGGGTACCTGAGAGCTGCTGAGTTCGGCAGGTTCTAGGCCGGAGATCTGAGCTCCGGTCTCAAGTTGGCGCCCTGGAGCCGAGCTCGAGGATGGTGGTTGCTGAGAGCTGCTTGGCTCGAAGTTCCCTTGGCCGAAGATCTGAGCTCCAGTCTTGAGAAGGTGTCCTGGAGCTGGGCTCGGGGACGGAGATTGTTGAGAGTTGGCTCGAAGTTCTCTTGGCCGGAGATCTGAGCTCCGGTCTTGAGAAGGTATCCTGGAGCTGGGCTCGGGGACGAAGATTGTTGAGAGCTGCTTGGCTTAAAGTTCTCTTGGCCGGAGATCTGAGCTCCGGTCTTGAGAAGGTGTCCTGGAGCTGGGCTCGAGGATGGAGATTGTTGAGAGCTGCTTGGCTCGAAGTTCTCTTGGCCGGAGATCTGAGCTCTGGTCTTGAGAAGGTGTCCTAGAGCTGGGCTCGGGGATGGAGATTGCTGAGAGCTGCTTGGCTCGAAGTTCTCTTGGCTGGAGATCTGAGCTCCGGTCTTGAGAAGGTGTCCTGGAGCCGAGCTCGGGGATGGAGGTTGCTGAGAGCTGCTTGGCTCGAAGTTCTCTTGGACGGAGATCTGAGCTCCGGTCTTGAGATGGTGTCCTGGAGTTGGGCTCGGGGATGGAGATTGCTGAGAGCTGCTTGGCTCGAAGTTCTCTTGGCCGAAGATCTGAGCTCCTGTCCTGAGAAGGTGTCCTGGAGCTGGGCTCAGGGATGAAGGTTGTTGAGAGCTGCTTGGCTCGAAGTTCTCTTGGCCGGAGATCTGAGCTCCGGTCTTGAGAAGGTGTCCTGGAGCTGGGCTCAGAGACGGAGATTGTTGAGAGCTGCTTGGCTCGAAGTTCTCTTGGCCGGAGATCTGAGCTCTGGTCTTGAGAAGGTGTCCTGGAGTTGGGTTCGGGGACGGAGATTGCTGAGAGCTGCTTGGCTCGAAGTTCTCTTGGCCAGAAATCTGAGCTCCGGTCTTGAGAAGGTGTCCTGGAGCTGGGCTCGGGGACGAAGGTTGCTGCTTGGAGTGGTAGCTTCAGCGATGTCGTATTTTCTTCTTGTTCTTTCTCTCTCTTTCCTTCCCCACTCTTCTTCTTTCTCTTTTTCCTTTTATCTTTCATTTTTCATCATTTTTCCTCTCTCTCTCTCTCTGTTTTTTTTTTTGGAGTGGGGAGATCAGAGGAGAGGATGCTGGCTGGACCTCGGTTTTGTTCTCTTTATTTCCTTCCCCTCTTGTCTTCTTTTCGAGTGGGGAGATTAGAGAAGAGGGTTGCCGGGCTTCCCCCCTTTGTTCTCTTTCTTTCATTCCCCTCTCGTTTTCTTCTCGAGTGGGGAGATCAGGGCAGGGGGGTTACCGGTCATGATTACCTTGGAGCTAGGCTCGAGGCCTTCCTGGACGTGAAGCTAGGCTCGGGCCCAGGGATTGCCTGAGATCTTGGCTCAGGTCTTTGGCACCTTGGAGCTAGGCTCGAGGCGTTGACGGGAGCTGCGTGGCCCCGTAATCCCTTGGCATCTCGGAGCTAGGCTCGGAGATATTTGGGATAGAGAGCTGCTTGGCTCGAGGTTCTTTTGGCCGAATATCTGAGCTCCGGTCTTGAGAAGGCGTCTTGGAGCTAGGCTCGGGGACTCTTGGAGTTGGAGAGCTTCGTGGCTCGAAGTTCCTTTGGCATCCTGGAGCTGGGCTCGGGGGTGCTGGGAAGTGGGAGCTACGTGGCTCGGAGATTCTTTGACATCCTGGAGCTGGGCTCGGGGATGCTTGAAGTTGGAGAGCTATGTGGCTCGAAGTTCCTCTAGTATCCTAGAGCTGGGCTCGGGGGTGCTGGGAAGTGGGAGCTACATGGCTCGGAGATTCATTGACGTCCTGGAGCTGGGCTCGAGGATGCTTGGAGTTGGAGAGCTACATGGCTCGGAGATTCTTTGACGTCCTGAAGCTGGGCTCGGGATGCCATTGGCATTCTCTTGCAAGACAGACAAACACTTGCATGGGAAAAAATCATTTTTATTCATTGTTGGGAAATCTTACATCGTTAATAGTATTTTCGCAAGTTGCAGGCATTCCATATTCTGGAAAACCTGACGTCGTTGAGATCTTCGAGGTAATAGGCCCCTTGCGAGAGGGCTTCAATCACTTTGTAGGGTCCCTCCCAGTTCGGGGAGAGTTTGCCGCACTCCCTAGGCTAGAACGCCTTCGCTCGCCACAGCACCAGGTCTCCGGGCTTGAAAGCTTTTGTCCGGACATGGGCATTGTAGCATCGGGCCACTCTTTGTCGATAGGCTGCCATCCGTAGGCGGGCTTTGTCCCTCGCTTCTTCAAGGAGGTCTAGGTTGAGCAAGAAGTGCACCGAGTTTCGTGTTTCATCGTACTGCTGCACTCGCAACGTAGGCGCGCCGAGCTCGACGGGGATGACTACTTCGGCACCGAATACGAGGCTGAAGGGCATTTCATTGGTTGCCGTCCTGGGCGTTGTGTGGTAAGCCCATAGGATGCTCGGGAGCTCTTTTGCTCACATGCCCTTAGCTTGGTCCAGCCTGGTTCGGAGTCCTTACAGGATGGTCAACTTGGTCACCTCAGCCTCCCCGTTTGTTTTGGGGTGAGCTACCGAGGTGAACCGGTGTTGGATGCCGTGGGCTGTGCAGAACCCTTCGAACTCGCAGTTGTCAAACTGTCACTCGTTGTTGGTGATGATGCAACGGAGGAGTCCAAACCGGCAGATGATCGACTTCCAAAAGAACTGGCGGACATTGGCTTCCGTAATCCGAGCTAGAGGCTCTGCTTCGACCTACTTGGTGAAGTAGTCGATTGCCACTAGCAGGAACTTTCTCTGCCCTGATGCTTGGGGGAACGATCCCAAGATGTCCATCCCCCATTGAACAAAGGGCCAAGGGGCTAAGAGCTAGGAGATCGGCGCTGCCGGTTGACGCTGGATGTTGGCATGGCGCTGGCATTTGTTGCACCTTTTGACGAAGTTGGCTGTGTCCTCCCTCATGGTCTTCCAAAAGTATCCCTGGCGGAGAGCTTTGTAAGCTAGTGTCCTTCCTCCCACGTGATTCCTGCAGAGGCCTTCATGTATCTCTTGGAGCACAAAGGTTGCCTCGGCGGGCCTGAGGCATCTCAAGAGTGGGTAGGAGTAAGATTGGCGGTAGAGTTGGCCCTCCATCAGGATGAACCGAGAGGCCTTCTTCCTGATGAGGGCGGCTTCCGTGCGATCTTCTGGCAGGGTGCCGTCAGTGATATACTGGATGTACTTATCCATCCAGCTCGGCTCGGGGGTGACTTGATGTACCTCCGTCGGGTTCTCGTAATTGGACTTTCAAGGTGCTCGATGTAGGCATGTCCCAGTGACGAGTCCGGCAAGGTTGTGAGTCTGGACAGCGCATCCGCGCGTGCATTCTCTCTTCAAGGGATGTGGAAAATGCTAAAGCGCCGGAGGCTTGCCGTGCTCGTGCAGACTTGCTCCAGATACTTCATCATCTGGGCATCCCTTGCTTCATATTCCCTGGATACTTGCCCGACAACCAGTTGGGAGTCGGTGAAGACTTTCAAGTCCTGTACACCCAGCTCGCAGGAGACTCTTAGGCCCGTGAGGAGTGCCTCGTACTCCGCCTGGTTATTGGTAGCAGCGAACTTGAAACGGAGGGCGCATTCCGCCACAACCCCATCGGCATTGGTCAAGATGAGGCTAGCTCCGCTCCCGCCGGAATTGGATGCTCCATCTACGTGAAGAATCCAGGGCTCTTCTCCTGGCCCGGACTCCGTTGCTGTCTGCTCTGGCTCCTCAGCGAACCCGATGTACTCGACCACGAAGTCGGCTAGGACTTGAGCCTTTTGGGACAACCTCGGTCGGTACGCTATGTCGAATTTGCTGAGCAGCAGGGACCACTTAGCCAACCTCCCGAATGTCTCAGGTCGGGTGAGGATGGTCCTCAGCGGCTGGTCCGTCACCACCACTATTGGGTGTGCTTGAAAATAGGGCCTGAGGCGCTTAGCAGACATTATTGGTGCAAAAATAAGTTTTTCAGAGCGAGTATACCTGATCTCCGCGTCGCGGAGGATCTTGCTGGTGTAGTACACCGGTTTCTGAGATTTGTCCTCGCATGTGCGGACGAGAACTGAGCTGATAGCTCCCGGTGTCACCGCCAGGTACAATAGGAGCTCCTCCCCCTCTTCCGGCCTGGAGAGCAATGGAGGGGAGGCGAGGAAGTTCTTCAGATCCTCGAAGGCTATCCCGCACTCCTTGGTCCAGGTGAAGTCATGCATCTTGCGCAGCGCCTTGAAGAACGGCTGACAACAGTCGGCCGACCTCGAGATGAATATATTGAGGACGGGGATGCATTCCGTCAGGCGTTGGACCTGCTTCTTGGAGGTCATATGCTCTATATCGATGATGGCCTGCACCTTCTCCGAGTTCGCCTCAATGCCCCTTTGGGTGACCATGAAGCTGAGGAATTTTCCTGCGGCCACCCCAAAGGCGCACTTCGCCGGGTTCAGCTTCATCTGATGCTACCGCAAGTTGTGGAAGGACTCAGTGAGGTCGACTACATGGCTCGAGCCTAGCTTGCTCATGACGAGCATGTCGTCCACATACACTTGCATGTTGCGGCCAATTTGGTCCTTGAAGACCTTGCTGACCAGGCGCTGATAGGTGGCCCCCGCATTCTTCAAGCCAAAGGGCATCATCCTATTGCAGTATCTCCCCTGGTCGGTGACAAAGGCAGTGTGCTCCTCGTCCTCTAGATGCATGTAGATTTGATTGTATCCTGAGAATGCATCCATGAAGGAGAGTAGCTGGTGGCCCGAGATGGCATCCACCAGCTGGTCAATCTTCAGGAGAGGAAAGCTGTCCTTCGGGCAGGCTTTATTGAGGTCGATGTAGTCTACACAGATCCTCCACTTGCCATTATGCTTCTTGACCATCACCACATTCACCAGCCAGCTTGGATACTGGACCTCTCGAACGAAACCGGCAGCCAGGAGTTTATCTACCTCTTCTTTGATGGCCGCATGTCTCTCCGGGGCAAAACTTCTCTTCTTCTGCCGAACTGGCCTGTGCTTTGGGTCGATACTCAATTTATGAGTAATGATGTCAGGGAGAATACCTGGCATGTTCGCCGCCATCCAAGCGAACATGTCCGCATTCGCCCGTAGGAATCCCAGCAACTGGGACCTCTCCTTCTCGGGCAACTGGGCTCCGATTTGCACCATTTTTACGGGATCGTCTCCTAGCGGATAGGAAAGTAGATGCTCGATCGGGCATTCTCTGGGGTCTTGGGCCCTTTGGTCGAGGTCGTCCGCACTAGGGTCATCCTGAGGGACCTTGGCCCCAGGGAGAGTTTGAAAATAATGCTGCACCGGTTGGGGCGCTCCTCTCATCTCCCCGACACCGTAGGGAGTTAGGAATTGCACAAGTAGCCTCTTGGTGGAGACAACGGTGCCAAGCTAGTTGAGCCTGGGTCGACCCAATATCACGTTGTAGGCAGAAGGAAGCCGTACAACCGTGAAAGTCATCATAACGGTGCTCTGCCGAGGCGGGGTTCCGGCAGTAACCGGGAGAGTGATTTCTCCTACTCCCACGGAATCGCTCGTGAAACCGACAAGGGGTGTGTGCACGGGCCTAAGCTGGTTGGGGAAGAGATTCATTCTGGAGAAGGCATCATAAAAAAGCATGTATGTGGAGCTTCCACTATCAACCATGATGCGCTTTACAGGGTGCTTCGCGATCGTCATTTCGATGACTACGGCATCATTATTTATATTTTTCCCTCCGTCTTCCCCCTCCCTCATAAAGGGGAGTATATTTTCAAAGTTCCCTGCCCCCCGGGCCTTCTTGGACACGCAAGCCGCTCCCCAGGAGATCATGCCCACCGGCTTCTTGGTGGGGCGGTTGTCGATGGCTGGAGCTGGCGGGAGAGCGACGAGCGCCTGGGACTCCACTTGAGGTCTGGCCCCCACGAACCTCTTGAGGTAGCCTCTCTTGATGAGTTCCTCAATCTCCCATTTGAGGTTGCGGCATTCCTCGGTGTCGTGGCCGTGGTCGTGGTGGAAGCGGCAGTACTTCGTCTTGTCATGGCCAATGAAAGGCTTCAACGGAGGCGGGTGCCTCAAGTAGTCCTCACCCTCGATCTCCATAAGGATTTTTATCCTCGGGGCGAGGAGAGGGGTGTAGCTCTCCTCAGGAACAGGAGTCCCCCTCGGTCTTGGCCGGTCCCTCTGGGAGCTTTGAGCCTAGGGTGCTGGCTTACGGGCCTCGGACACTTCAGCAGGGGTCGTCTTCTTCAGGGATCCTGTGTCGAGCTCCCGCCTCGTACGGTCCGCCTCCTCGGCACGGATGTACTTTTGGGCCAGGAGAAGGAGCTCAGCATAGGTCTTGAGGGGCTTGTTATCTAGCGAGTAGGTCAGGCGGGAGGTCCTAAGCCCTCGCTTCAGTGCCAGCATAGTCACTAGCTCTTCAAGATTGTAGATCTCCAACGCGGCAGCCTTGAAGCGGGCCACGTAGTCCCGTAGGGGCTCGCGATCCTGCTACCGGATGGAGAAAAGGCTGTCTGCCTCTCGTGGCAACTTCCTGCAAGCATCGAAGTGAGCCACGAACTTCTACCCTGGCTGGGCAAAGGAGGTGATGCTCTCCGGCTCCAGACGGGTGAACAACACCCGGGCTGCCTTCCGGAGGGTAGCAGGGAAAGTGACGCAGAGGAGAGCGTCAGTAGCCTCCTAGACCCTCATGAGAGTTCGGTAGCTTTCCAGGTGGTCTAGGGGGTTGGTGGTCCCATTGTAAGGATCCACCTGCGGCATCCAGAACCGGTGAGTGCGGCGAGTAGGTGATGATCGAGGTGGAAGGGTCCTCCTGTGTGGCCTTTCTCTCCCAATTCGTTACCCGCCTCAATGGTCTTGTTCTTCTGTGTATCTCCTTCTTTGGCTTACTCTTGCAAGATTTTTAGTCTAGCTTGCGTCAGGATCTCCCGTGTTGGCAGGCGCGTGCGGCGAGGTACCGTGCCATGGCCGGGACATCCTTTTTGACATGCGATAGGGGAAGCTTCCATGCGCCTGACATTCCCTCCGGTTGTCCCATTCCAAAAAAATTGGCAGGACCTCGATCGACGGGCCGTCGCCCCCGGGATTCGTGCCTTCTGGCTGGCTCCCCTCTCTTGGTGGTATGGGTGGTTGGTGGACGGCATGGTGCCTTGTTCAGGGAGCTTCCTTCCTTTCTGGTGTAAGTGACAGCGGCGCACAGTTATTGTGGCATGGCGGGCACTACTTCGTGGCCCTTGGGTGATCCGCTGGCATCCTTAAGGGGGAGGTGCCGCTTCCTTGGCGATTGGCACCCTGGCCGAGGTGGTGGCCGAGCTGGAGGGCAGGACTAGGCTCGCTGAGCTTGACCTCGAAAGGGTCCCGTGTGGTGGAGGAGGGCAGCATGCAACCCCAAACCGAGAAGCTTGACCTCGGAAGGGCTCCACGTGGCGGAGGAGGACCGAGCTTGACACCGGGCCGCGGAACTCGACTTTGAGGGGCGCGATCTGGGGAAGTCGCTCAGCTCCGGCCTAGGCATCCCGATCATGTGGCAGCCGACCTGGCGGAGGATGGTGCTCGATCTCGATTGGCGGCCTCAGTGTTCTAGGAAGCTCAGCCCGACGAGGGAGCCCGGGAGGAGATTTCCACCATGGCAGCATACTCTGACATGGCATCTGACGGGTGTTCCGTCTCAGCAACCTCGCCACATCAGTTGGCCCCCACTCCCGAGGCCAGTTAGTGCGAGGTGGTCGGGGCGAAGGGGGTAATTGTGGTGCTGACATGGAAAGGTGAGGATCCGGTGCAGTGATGACCGCGATCGATGGCACTTCGTGAGGTGATTCCCTGAGCTAGTGCGGTGGCGCCACGTGGCCATGTCCGAGGAGTAGTTATTGCAGGCACAGAATTCAGAGTGGCCGTAGTCGGAATAAAGTGCCTGCCCCGTTGATCAACGACACGCGGCAAGCATCCCTCGACCGGGGAGCCATAACGGTACGATCGGGTGTCGGTCACTTCGAAAAGAAAGGTAACTTTCCCAAAACCCTTCTTCTTTCAAATTTTTTGTACCCACAGTCGTACAGAGGCTCTTCTTCCATCTCCCCCAGTCGTTTCTGTCTTCCCAAGCTCTTAGCAGGTTAGTCTTCTTCTTTCTCCTGCTTGTCGACTAGGGATCCTCTTTGATCTTCCTTCACCTTCTTCTTCTCTTACTATGACTCGTTTCGGTCCGAACTTTAGTCCTTCTTTCCAAGCCGAGGCCAGACCTTCTAGACCGAAAACTCCTTCTTCTGATGAGGAAAGGGAGGTGACACACTATGAGTTTAGCAGAAGGCGTCCCCTCGATCTCGTAGCTATTAGGGAACCCGGGTCCGTTCCTCCACCTCGTTCGCCCTCTCTTCCTGCTCCTGTCCCCGAACCCTCTCAATCAACAGGTCCTGGAGGGATTGCTTCGATGATCACCGTCGTGGAGCTCACGACCATCCGGGATAATTACGATATCTCGGAGTCCGTCCGACTTTCGGTCCCTCATTCGGGGGAACGAGTCACTTCTAGTAGCCCTTATCGGATAGCTTTTTATGAGGAGACCTTCGCCGGAGGCCTCCGATTCCCTTTCCATCCATTCTTCCTCTCTATCCTGGCCAATTACCGTCTCATTCCTGCCCAGCTTGTCCCGAATGCTATCAGAACGATCTTTTATTTCATCGTTCTGTGTCACTTCCATGGGATAGTCGCCCGCTTCTCTCTATTCAAGGCTTTCTTCATCCTGAAGTGCCACCCCTCCAAGGAGGGGTGGTAGTCTCTTTCTTCCCGTCCCCAAGGCATTAGGTTTGAGCTCCCCTCTTCCATCAAGGGATGGAAGAGTAGGTATTTCTTCGTCTCAGTCAAGAGGGTCAACTGGGCTTGGAGCGACCCGGTTCGGTCTCCCAATCGGACTCCTTGGTAGAAGCAGCCGACCTCGATTTGTACGAGCAGCTTCGCTCTTCCGAGATCCCTTCACTCGAGGTCTTGCTGTCGGAGCAGAATCTCTACGAGGTCGAGGTCGGCTCAACGCGGGAGTCGGGTGAGTTCGGCTCGACCACCCATTTCTTCTCCTCTTCTCTCTCTCTCTCTTTTTGAGCTTGGAGCTGACAGTGCCTTCCTTGGTGCAGGCATAAAGTTATCGATGGACCAACTGCTCACCTTCACCAAGGAGCGACATCAGGCGGCGGAGGCTGGCAAGCCCGCTCCGAAGAGGGCCCGTGCGGACAACAGTGCGAGGCTGGTGCAAACTGAGCCAGCCGCGCCCGTTTCTGAGCGGAGGCGGAAGATGGTAGCAGAGCCCATCCCGGAGTCTTCGAGGCAGTGCAATCCGATCCCGGTGCCTGAGTCCGATGTGGTGGCTCGGGTCAGATCGGCCGCTGCTACCGCTATAGTGGCAACTCCCCCTCTGGAGATCGTCGATGTTGAGGAGGGCGGGGAGCTAGAAGGTGTGAGGCCGGCATCAGTGGCGCGGTCCGAATCGGTGCCGAGCTCACAACTTGCACTGAGGGCTTCTCCTGCCATGGAGGAGTCTGCATCGGCGGCGGGCTAGAGAGATAGGGACTATCACCGGGTCCCTTTCAAACTGGGGCCCAATGTCTCCCTCATGAAGGACCCGAGCCTCGCCGAGCAGATGATGGACTTCTCCATTCAGTCTTGCGACTGGCAGGAAGGGAGTGGGAGACTCCTCGGCGATGTCATCAACACGTCCTTCTCCAACCTCTACATCGTAAGTTTCCTCCTGCCTTGCTTCATTCCTCTCGACATTTCTTACTGTCGTGACTAACACGCTCTTTGATGCAGCAAGGTAGGGAGCTCGTCCTTATCCGAGACTTCTGCTGCAACTGGGCTAGGAGGGATAAGTAGCAGCTGGCGAAACTTGAGTCCCTAAGGATCGAGGTGAGGTGGAAGAACAACGAGGCCTGAGAGGCCAATATGAATGTTAAGAGCCTCACGAGTGAAGTCGCCAATGCCGAGCGGCTCAAGAGGGAGCTCGAGGGAAAGCTCGATACAAAGAGGACTCGGCTGAAGGAGCTCCGAGCGGAGTCAGAAGCGGCGAGAGAGTGGGCCGTCTCCGCTGAGAAGAAGGCCGCGGCCACTGAGCAAAGGTTCACGGAGGCAGAAGGGAAGGCTTCCGCCGCCACCAGCTTGATCAAGGCAGCGAAGAAAAGGATGGCTGAGGTGATCCACCGGGCTGAACGCGTGGAGGAGAGGTCGTCTGAGGCGTCCCGCCAGGCGGAGGCCACAAGGAAGGAGATCGCCGATGCGGTGGCCAGTTTCAAGGCCTCCCCGAAGTACTTGGCGGACTTCAAGGAAGCGATGGTAGACTCCTTTTTCAAGGGGTTCGCTTCCTGCCGGTCCCAATTGCGCGGTGTCATCTTGGACAAGCGGTTGGCAGCGCTCCGACTTCCAAGCATGAGGATTCCATCCATGGCACCGGCCGTGATGGAGGAAAGCGTTGATCCGATCTCGCGGACGACGATGGTTGAGCCAGCTCCGCAGGTGGCAGCAACCGAACCAGCTCCGGCGGCGACGACAGCTGAGGCAGCTCCGAGGGTGGCAGTGGCTGGGGGAATTCCTCCAGTAGTGGCCATTGAAGAACGCGCCCTGACAGCGGAGGTAGAGGAGGGAGAGATCAGGGTCAGGCACCGTCCAGGGAAGGCGCCGGCCGAGTAGAGTAGGACCCTTGGGCCCTTTGTAATTTTTTCTTTTCGTTGATCTGGGCAGCTTGGCATGCTGGGGCTCAGGGATCAGTGTAATATTTTTTGCAAAGTAATGAAGGGTACTTTTGTCAGTCTAACTCTTTTCCCCATTTTTCTCTTTTTTGTGGTGCGAATGTCTCCTCCTTTCTTCTCTCCTTCTTTTTCTTCCTCTTTCTTCTTTGTGTGGGGAGATTATAGAGGAGGGCTTTACTTTGTCTGGGCTTAGGTCTTTGATGCCAGAGAGCTGAGCTCGAAGATTTGTTTTCCGGAGAGCTGGGCCCCGGGCTTGGATGCCTTGAAGCTAAGCTCGAGGCTTTGGTGCCAGAGAGCTGGGCCCCGGGCTTGAATGCTTGAGAGCTGGGCTCAGGTCTTGGATGCCTTGAAGCTAGGCTTGAGGCTTTGGTGCCGGAGAGCTGGGCCCCGGGCTTGGATGCCTGAGAGCTGGGCTCAGGTCTTGGTGTCTTGGAGCTAGGATCGAAGACTTATCTTCCGGAGAGCTAGGCCCCGGGTCTTGGATGCCTGAGAGATGGGCTCAGGTCAGGATGCCTTGGAGCTAGGCTTGAGGCTTTGGTGCCGGAGAGCTGGGCCCCGAGCTTGAATGCTTGAGAGCTAGGCTCGGAGACTTGCTGGCCGGAGAGCTGGGCTCCGGAGTTTGGTGTCTTGGAGTTGGGCTCGAAGACTTGCTGGCCGGAGAGCTGGGCTCCGGAGTTTGGTGTCTTGGAGCTGGGATCGAAGACTTGCTGGCCGGAGAGCTGGGCTCCGGAGTTTGGTGTCTTGGAGCTGGGCTCGAAGACTTGCTGGCCGAAGAGCTGGGCTCCGGAGTTTGGTGTCTTGGAGCTATTCTCGAAGACTTGTTGGCTAGAGAGCTGGGCTCCGGAGTTTGGTGTCTTGGAGTTGGGCTCAAAGACTTGCTGGCCGGAGAGCTGGGCTCCGGTTTAGTATCTTGGAGCTGAGCTCGAAGACTTGTTGGCCGGAGAGCTGGGCTCTGAAGTTTGGTATCTTGGAGCTGGGCTCGAAGACTTTCTGGCCGGAGAGCTGGGCTCTGGAGTTTGGTGTCTTGGAGCTGGGCTCGAAGACTTGCGGGAACTTTCCTGCAAGGCAGATAATCTTTTGCGCAAAGAAAAATCTTTATTATCAATGGAAGAAAACCTTACACTATTGATAGTATTTCCTCAAGTTGCTGGCATTCCATGTTCGAGGAAATCTGGCACCATCCGAGTCCTCGAGATAGTAGGCCCCATGCGAGAGGGCCTCAGCCACCTTGTAGGGACCCTCCCAATTCGGTGAGAGCTTACCGCACTCTCGGGGTTGAGACGCTTCAGCTCGGTGCAGCACCAGGTCGCCGGGTTGAAAGGTCTTCGGCTTCACCCGCGCGTTGTAATACCAGGCCACTCATTATCGATATGCCGCCATCCAAAGCCAGGCATTGTCCCTTGTTCTTCTAGGAGGTCTAAATTGAGCAGGAGGTGCACAGGGTTCTACGTCTCGTCGTACTGCTGCACCCGCAGCGTGGGCACGCCGAGCTCAATCGGGATGACTGCTTCGGCGACGAAAATGAGATTGAAGGGTGTTTCGCCCGTCGCCATCCTGGGCATTGTGTGATAGGCCCACAGGATGCTTGGAAGCTCCTCCACCCATCTGCCCTTGGCTTGGTCCAGTCTGGTCCGAAGTCCTTGAAGGATGGTCCGGTTGGTCACCTCGGCTTCTCCGTTTGTTTTGGGGTGAGCTACCGAGGTGAACTTGTGTTGGATGCCGTGCTCGGTGTAGAACCCTTCGAACTCCCGGTTATCAAATTGTCGCCCATTGTCGATGATGATGCAGTTGGGGAGTCCGAAGTGGCAGATGACTGACTTCCAGAAGAATTGGCGAACATTGGCTTCCGTGATTCGAGCTAGCAGCTCCACTTCAAGCCACTTGGTGAAGTAGTCGATCGCCACTAGCAGAAATTTCCGTTGCCCCGGTGCGGTGGAAAATGGTCCCAAGATATCCATCCCCCACTGGGCAAAGGGCCAGGGGGATGAAAGTTGGGAGATTGGCGTTGCCGGCTGGCACTATATGTGAAAATGGCGCTGGCATTTGTCACACTTTTTGACGAAGTCGGCAGCATCCTCCCTCATGGTCTCCCAGAAGTAGCCCTGACAAAGAGCTTTGTATGCCAGAGTCCTCTCCCCCACTTGATTACCACAAAGGCCTTCATGTATCTCCAGGAGCACGAAGGTTGCCTCTATGGGCCTGAGGCACTTCAGGAGTGGGTAGGAGTAAGATCGGCGGTAGAGCTGACTGTCCATCAGAACAAAATGAGAGGCTTTTTTCTTGACGAGGCCGGCTTCCCTATGGTCCTCTAGTAGGGTGCCGTCCGTGATATACCTGACGTACTTGTCCATCCAGCTTGGCTCGAGGGTTACTTGCTGCACCTCCTCTGGGCTCTCATAGCTTGGACTGTCGAGGTACTCAATGTGGGCGCGCCCCAGCGATGAGCCCGGCAGGGTCGCGAGTCTTGACAGTATGTTCGCATGAGCATTCTCCTCACGAGGGATGTGGAAAATACGGAAGTGACGGAAGCCTGCTATGCTCGAGCGAACCCTCTCTAGGTACTTCACCATCTGGGAATCTTTGGCCTCGTATTCTTCAAAAACTTGTCTGGCAACCAACTCGGAGTCGGTGAAAACCTTCAGGCTTTATACGCCCAGTTCATGGGATACCTTCAGGCCCGCGAGGAGTGCTTCGTACTCTGCCTGGTTGTTTGTTGCGGTAAACTTGAAACGTAGAGCGCATTCCGTCACCACCCCATCGCAGTTAGTGAGGATGAGGCCCGCTCCGCTCCTACCAGAGTTAGAGGTGCCGTCCACATGGATGATCCAGGGATCCTCCCGTGGACCGGGCTCAGTTTGACGCTCTGGGGCCACTTGCTCTGGTTCCTCGGTGGGTCCCGTGCATTCGACCATGAAGTCTGCTAAGACTTGGGCCTTCTGCGACGATCTTGGTCGATATGTGATGTCAAATTCACTCAGCATCAGGGACCATTTGGCAGCCTCCTGGAAGTTTTGGGGTGGCTCAGTATGGTCCTCAGGGGCTGATTAGTCATGACTGCAATGGGATGTGCTTGGAAGTAGGGCCTAAGGCACTTATCATATATTATTAGTGCAAAAATGAGTTTCTTGGAGCGAGTATACCTGATTTCCGTGTCGCGAAGAATTTTGCTGGTGTAATACACCGGCTTTTGGGATCCGTCCTCATCTGCACAAACGAGAACCGAGCTGACGGCTCCAGGTGTAACCGCCAGATAGAGTAGGAGTTCTTCCCCTTCTTGCAGTCTGGAGAACAGAGGAGGGGAGGCCAGAAACTCCTTCAGTTCTTCAAAGGCTGTCTTGCACTCCTCCGTCAAAGTGAAGTCATGCATCTTGCGCAGCGCCTTGAAGAAGGGAAGGCAGCGGTCGGCTGACCTCAAGATGTACCGGCTTAGGGCTGCAACCCGCCCCGTCAGGCATTGGACCTACTTCTTGAACATCGGGTGCTCCATGTCAACGATCGCCTGGACTTTCTCCAGATTAGCCTCAATGCATCTCTGAGTGACCATGAAGCCGAGGAACCTCCCGATCGCCACCCCGAAGGTGCATTTTGCTGGATTGAGTTTCATCTGGTGCTTCCGGAGGTTGTGGAAAGCTTCGGCGAGGTCGGAGCTCGGCTTGCTCATGAACAACATGTCGTCCACGTACACCTACATGCTCTGGCCAATTTGGTCTTTGAAAACCCTGTTGACTAGATGCTGGTACATGGCCCCAGCATTCTTTAGCCCGAAAGGCATCATTCTATAATAGTACATTCCTTGGTCAGTGACAAAGGCGGTGTGTTCCTCATCCTCCGGGTGCATCCGTATCTGGTTGTACCTGGAGAACGCATCCATGAATGAAAGCAGGTGGTGTCCCGATGTGGCATCCACCAATTGGTCGATCTTCGGCAAGGGGGAGCTGTCCTTCGGGCATGCCTTGTTGAGGTCGGTATAGTCCACACAGATCCTCCACTTGCCGTTGCTTTTCTTTACCATCACCACGTTTGCCAGCTAGCTCGGATACTGCACCTCTCGAATGAAACCTGCAGCGAGGAGCTTGTCTACCTCCTCATTGATGGCCGCATGCCTCTCCGGGGTAAAACTTCTCTTCTTCTGCCGAACTGGCCAGTGCTTTGGATTGAGGCTCACTTATGAGTGATGATGTCAGAAGGGATACCTGGCATGTCTGCCACCGTCCAGGCAAACACATCCGCGTTTACCTGCAGGAACCCCAACAGGTGGGCCCTCTCCCCGTCTAGCAGCTAAGCTCCGATTTGCACTGTCTTCGTCAGGTCGGCTCCGAGCGGATAGGATAGTAGACGTTCGACCGGGCCACCCCTGGGGTCTTGAGCCCTTTGGTCGAGATCGTCCGCCCTGGGATCCCCCTCGAAAGTCTTGGCCCCAGGGAGGGTTTGGAAGCAATGCTGAACCGGCTGGGGCCTTCCCCTCATCTCCCCGATGCCATAAGGAGTTGGGAACTGTATAAGTAGCCTCTTGGTGGAGACGACGGCGTCGAGCAAGTTGAGCCCGGGTCGGCCCAGGATCACGTTGTAGGTTGAAGGAAGTCTGACGACTGTGAAAGTCACCATGATGGTGCTCTACCGAGGTGGGATCTCGACAGTGACTGGGAGAATGATTTCTCCCTCCACCCCTACAGAATCACCTGTGAAACCAACAAGGGGGTGTGCACAGGTCTGAGTTGAGCAAGAGAAAGATTCATCCTAGAGAAAGTATCGTAGAAAATCACATCTGTGGAGCTTCTACTATCAACCATGATGCATTTTACATGATGCTTCGCAATCGTCATCTCGATGACCATAGCATCATTATTTACATTCTTCCCTCCATCTTCCCCTTCCCTCATAAAGGAGAGTACATTTTCAGAATGCCCTACCCCCCGGGCCTTCTTGGGTGCACGCTCGGCTCCCCAGCATATCATCCCTACTGGCTTCTCGGTAGGGTGGTTGTCCATCGCCGGAGCTGGCGGGAGAGCGACGAGCACCTGGGGCACTGCTTGAGGTCTGCGCCCCACGAACCTTCTGAGGTAGCCCCTCTTGATGAGCTCTTCAATCTCCCACTTGAGATGCGGCATTCCTCGGTGTCGTGGCTGTGGTCGCGGTGGAAGCAGCAGTACTTCATTTTGTCATGGCCAGTGGATGGCTTCATCGGAGGCGGACGTCTCAGATAGCTCTCGCCATCAATCTCCATGAGGATCTTTGTCCTCGGGGCGAGGAGGGGGGGTGTAACTCTCTTGAAGGACGGGAGCACCTCTCGGCCTCGATCCTTGCTGAAAGCTTGGAGCAGGTGGTCCCGGCTTGCGTGTCCCGGATGCTTCAGTGGGGGTCGGCTTCTTCAGTGACCTCCCGCCGAGTTCCCGTCTCATACGATCTACCTCCTCGGCATGGATATACTTTTGAGCTCGGAGTAGGTCTTTGGGGGCTTCTTGTCGAGTGAATAGGTTAGGCGGGAAGTCCTGAGCCCTCGCTTCAGAGCCAGCATCGCAACCGGCTCCTCAAGAGTGTAGATCTCCAGCGTGACAGCCTTGAAATTGACCACGTAGTCCCGCAGTAGCTCACGGTCCTGCTGCCTGATGGAGAAGAGGTTGTCTACCTCTCATGGCATCTTCTGACAGGCATCGAAGTGGGCCACGAACCTCTGCCCTAGCTGGACGAAGGAGTTGATGCTCTCCGGCTCTAGGCAGGTGAACCACACCCGGGATGCCTTCCGGAGAGTAGCAGGAAAGGCGATGCAGATGAGGGCATCGGTGGCCCCCTGGACCCTCATGAGGGCCTGCTAACTTTCCAGGTGGTCCAGGGGGTCAGTGGTCCCATCATAGGGATCCACCTGCGGTATACGAAACTGACGCGGGATCGGCTCTCTTTGGATCTCTTGGAAGAATGGGGGACGGGTGTCGTAGCCCGCTGGCTCACTGGTGGAGCCCGGTAGACTAGCAAACCGGTGGGATAATTCTGCCAGCTTGCGGTCATGCTTTTCCAAGCGCTTCTCTGCCATGCGCCTGACGGCTTCATTAGTGGACCTCTCCACCGAAGGAGATGGAGAACGTGACATGGGTGCATGGTGTCCGTGATGGGGGGTCCTGCTCTTTTGGCCTTGGCGGGATTCAGATTCCCCCCGCTCGAGGTTTGGTGAGCGGCTCTCCCTGTCGGCAGACCTGGCTCGTTGCCTTTTCGTAGGAGTTTGGTGGCTACCCCTGTTGTTAGTAATGGCCCGCGGCTGTGAAGGCCTTCCTTGGAAGGAACGCAGGCTGTCGCGGGGGGCTGCGGCATGGGCTGCGGGGTTCCCTGGCTGCTGGTGAGTAGCTAAGGACCGGTGATGGTGCTGAAGCTGTCGCACTGCCATGGCGAGGATCTACACCTGCTGGGTGAGTGCAGCCAGTTGAGATTCTGGCGGAGGCGATTGAACTGGAGCAGATGGTTCCATCTCTGGGTCGTGTGGGTTCCCCCGAGAAGGAAAGCCTCCTGCACGGCTGGTGGAAACCTCTCTCGCGCGCGTCGTCACCATCCTTCCATCGAACTACTTGTAGAGGGACTAACCCTTCAGTGCAAAGAGGGTCTTTTTGGCAGTTAGCCTTTCGGTCCCCCCTACCTGGTGCACCAATCTGTTACTGCCAAGATCGCCGTGGCCTGTAGCTGCTGAGGGCGTCAGACTGCCAACTGTCTTCCCGGGATCTCTCCATTCGAGGAGACCTACAAGGGAAACAACGTTAAAGACCCGGGCCGAGGATTCCGGCGGGGGCACTCCGATGGTCAAGTCAGTGACAATTCAGGAAAACAGATCCTCCTGGTCGAGCCCCTCTTGATGGACTCCATGCTAGGAGGAGTGAGTGTGGTGTGTATAGAAGTGAGACCGGGTTGGGAGAGGTGATGACCGAGTTGGAAGGGTCCTCCTGTGTGGCCTTTCTCTCCCTATTCGTTACCCGCCTCAGTGGTCTTGTTCTTCTGTGTATCTCCTTTTTTGGCTTACTCTTGCAGGGTTTTTAGTCTGGCTTGCCTCGGGATCTCCGCTGTGTTGGCAGGCACGTGCGGCGAGGTACCGTGCCGTGGCCGGGACGTCCTTTCTGACATGCGGTAGGGGAAGCTTCCATGCGCCTGACATTCCCCCCGGTTGCCCAATTCCGAAAAAATTGGCAGGACCTCGATCGGCGGGCCGCCGCCCCCGGGATTCGTGCCTTCTGGCTGGCTCCCCACTCCTGGTGGTACGGGTGGTTGGTGGAGGGCATGGTGCCTTGTTCAGGGAGCTTCCTTCCTTTCTGGTGTAAGTGGCAGTGGCGGACACTTATTGCGGCATGGCGGGCACTGCTTCGTAGCCCTTGGATGATCCGCCGACGCCCTTGGGGGGGAGGCGCCGCTTCCTTGGCGGTTGGCTCTCTGGCCGAGGTGGTGGCCGAGCTAGAGGGCAGGACTAGGCTCCACCGAGCTTGACCTTGAAGGGGTCCCGCGTGGCGGAGGAGGGCAGCACGTGACCCCAGACCGGGGAGCTTGACCTCGGAAGGGCTCCACGTGGCGGAGGAGGACTGAGCTTGACTCCAGGCCGCGGAACTCGAATTCGAGGGGCTCGATCTGGGGAAGTCGCTCAGCTCCGACTTAGACGTCCCAATCACGCGGGAGCCGACCTGGCGGAGGACAGTGCTCGATCTCGGCAGGCGGACCCGATGTTCTAGGGAGCTGAGCCCGACGAGGGAGCCCGGGAGTAGATTTCCACCGTGGCAACGTACTCTAACATGACATCTGACGGGTGTTCCACGTCAGCGACCTCGCCATATCAATAATGATTAATGGGAGACCTAAATAGAATTGATAATTAAATATATGTTTCTCAGATAAGTTGGATGTTTAGATAGAAAGCCAAGTATTGGAAATTCAGAAAGAGTAAGGTACCATTCTTAAATTGGAGGAGCAAAGATCATTTTAGTTTTTTTTTTTTTAGAAAATATATATATATATATATTTGAGAAGTGGAGTGCATCCGAAGACTACGAGAACTGCCCTCCCTATTAACCGCTCGATGAATGCGTCCGTTGATATTCATTAATGCACGAGCTTCGAATGTGGAAAGGGGAGTCAAAGCCCAGGATTTTGAACCCCATCATCGCCGTCCTCGTCGTCGTCTTCTTTTTGCCAAACTAGTTATTGCCTTATTGTCATTCTTGCTTCCCACATGCAGCACGCGGAACCATACGCGGTATCACCGACCACATCCCTCCTCCTCCTCTTCTTCTTCTTCTTTTTTTAATAAATTCGTTTTGGTAAGAGCATCTGGTCATATTTAATAACACAGTTGGCCGGACCAACTTCAATTACAATTTATGAACGTGGACCACTGCTCTAGTAGTTGCAACCCTGTAAACAGGAAACTAATCCTTAATTTTCTTTCTAAACTACCCCTTGCTTTCCACATTGTACAGGAGCACAGATATCAGATCTCATCCTACGATATCCAAATAGATCCAATGAGATAGTTATTACAGTGATAGATTAGGTGGGGCATGACATTAGCCAATATTTCAGCAGAGATGCAATATTTCTGAATATTTTAAGTGAACATTAGCTCTTTTGATTAATTTTATTTCTCCGAGATAATCATCCGTAGAACAATAAATTAGATAGTTGTATGCGAAGAATAGACTCATGGATGTGAAAGCAGATCACAATCATCTAACAATTATGTGCAATGTCATAGGAATGATGCTGGTACTGCACACACACACAGAGAGAGAGAGAGAGAGAGTGAGTGGTAGACAAGTCGTATGGGAAGAAGCTTAGGGTGATCTTTATTCTACTTCAGATCTTGCAAATGGGATGAAAAGGAAAGAGCATACGAGCATATTCAAGTATTTTTATGTTGAATCAGAGAAGAGGATGGAGGAGAAAAGAGGAAAAAAATATTTTTTATTTTTTTGATATATCAGTCATAAGGGTTCTTCTTTTTTTATACATGAGTTTCATCCTTTACAATAAATATTTATACATGGTTAATGGATAAACGGAAAAAGACCTATTCTTGGTTATTACATAGATGAAAATTGGTTTAGGTCAGATTGTCAATACTCTTCCTCAAGATGAGACGAAGATATCACGAAGCTTCATCTTACTACAGATCGAAAAAAATATAAAGCCGCTGAGTCTCTTTGTTAGTATACTACTAATTGCTCCGTAGACTTAATAAATGATAGATGGATAACTTTTTGATCAAGCTTCTCTTTGATAAAATGGCGGTCAATCTCTATGTGCTGGTTCTGTCATGTTGTACAGGATTATTGGCAATATTAATGGCTGCTTTGTTATCACAAAATAGAAAGAGAGGGGAAGATTGGCAATATTAATGGCTGCTTAGTTCAGCAAGCAGCCGTTTCAACCATAAGATCTCACAAATGCCTTGAGCCATATCTTGGTATTCTGCCTCTGCATTAGATCGAGCGACAACATCTTGTTTCTTACTATGCTAAGTCATAAGATTTTCACCAACAAAAGTACAATAGCCCTTGGTGGATCGATGATCATCCTTGGAACCTGCCCAATCAATATCTAAATAAGCTTCAACCTTAAGATATTTATGACGAGAGAAAAGAAACCTACGCCCTGGACAACTCTTAAGGTATCGAAGAATCTTGTATACAGCTTCCTGATGATACTCACGAGGATCATGCATGTACTGGCTCACAACATTGACTGCAAAGGCTATGTCAGGTCTGGTATGGGTGAGATAGATCAATCTATCAATGAGGTGCTGATATCACTCACGATCTACTAGCTCACCACTATCAGCAGTAAGACGGTGACTCTGCTCAATAAAAGTAGTAGCAGGTCGACATCCTAACATTTCTGTCTCAGTCAATAAATCCAAGACATATTTCTGTTGAGAAAGAAAGATGCCATGATATGACCTAGCCACTTCAATCCCAAGAAAATACGATAAGTTGCCTAGATCTTTGACTTTAAAGGATTGTACCAATTGAGTCTTCAAATAAGCCAATTCTGGAAGATCATTACCAGTGAGAATGATATCATCTATATAGATAATTATGATAGCAATCTTGCCCTTGTTGTGACAGAAGAACATGGTATGATCTGCATTACTTTGCTGATAACCAATTTCAAGCATGGCCCAATGGAAGCGATCAAACCATGCTCTAGGTGACTGTTTCAATCCATAGAGTGACTGGCGTATACGGCAGACCTTGGCAGTAGTCTCTGTACTAGTGAATCCGGGAGGGATCACCATATACACCTCTTCTTGAAGATCACCATGTAAACAGGTATTTTTTACATCTAGTTGGAACAAACTCCAGTCAAGATTCACTGCACAAGATATGAGGGTCCGAATGGTATTGATCTTTACTACAGGAAAAAAAATCTCTTCATAGTCAATGCCGCATGTTTGTGCATAACCTTTAGTAACAAGATGAGCTTTGCAACGATCAACTTTGCCCTCAGGGGTCTGTTTCACAGTATAGACCCATTTGCACCCTACTGCTTGTTTTCCAACATGTAGGAAAACCAGATCCCAAGTCTATTTTTTGCCAAGGCTTACATTTCTTTAAGTATTGCTCTTCTCCACTTAGGATTTGTCATAGCATCCTTCCAGTGTGATGGTATAGAGATAGAATCTAAAGATACAATAAATGATCTACATGTAGGTGAAAGAGACTCATAGGAAACAAACTTAGTAATATCATAATGATATCGAGAAGGAATAATATGAGGACAAATTTTTTTTTTTTGAGCAATAAGTATATGTAAAGCAGGATTAGGGGAAGGAATATCACCATTGTTAAAGGAGGATGTCGAAACTGAGTCAGAGGAAGACTGTTTGGTAGGATGCACTATGGGCCCTCCCGATCAATTAAGATCATTCTCTAATTATTGTGCTGTCTCAGTTTGTGCTTGCTCCTCAAGTTTCATAATCTCCCCTTTTTGACCGGTTTGTGTTTGCCCTCAAGTACCATAATCTTCTCCTCTCGATCAGTTGCTATGAGAGAGTAGATAAATGGTTGGATGGTAGGTAGTCGAGGAAATGGTCCAATTGATGAAACATTATCAAAAAAGGCTTCTATTTCTCGAAAAGTTACATCCATACTGATAAATATCTGTCGATCAGAAGGATAATAGCATTTATAGCCCTTTTGAGTGGCAGAATAGCCCACAAAGACATATTTCAAGGATTTTGAATCAAGCTTACCAACTGTAGGATGATGATCCAAATACTCAAGGGGCTATCAAAAAAGAAGATATCCCCCGTAGGTGGGCAAGCGATGCTTGGTACTCTAGGGTGTGAAGAGGCATGCGGTTAATCAGATAAGCTGTAGTGAGAACTATTTTTTCGGAACTTGCATAGCAAATAATAAGGATCGAGCAACTTCCATAATGTGGTGATTCTTTCGTTTAGCAACACCATTCTAGACAGAGATGTCAACATAAGTAGTTTGGTGGATAATGCCACGAGAAATTAGATACTCGCGAAACTCCTTATGCATATATTCAATGCCATTATCAGATCTCAATATTTTAATCTGAGCACTAAACGGGTATCAACAAGTTTATAAAACTCCTTGAAGCAACGGACAACGTCATCTTTAGATTTGAGAAGATAAATCCAAGTGACTCTACTATAATAGTTAATAAAGGTGACAAAATAACAATGCTCGGAGATGGAAACAGTACTAGAGGGCCCCCATACATCAGAATGAAGAATCTCAAAAGATTTATTACTACGAGTTCTTGAAATTGAATAATTATTGCTCGTGTGCTTAGCAAAATCACACGCATCACAAACTATCTATTCTTTAGAACACAGATGATATAAACTGGAAAATAATCTTGACAAAATAGAGAATGAGATATGTCCAAGCCTATGGTGCTGTAACTGAAGTTCATGCACGGCAGTATCAAACGATGAAACAATCATACCAGCTTTCAGATAGTGATTCTGTAACTTCCCTTCATCTAGGTAGTAGAGTCCATTGTGCATTTTACCATATCAAATCGTCTCCCCCGTTGTCAGTTTCTAAAAAACATAGTAAGTAAGAAAAAAGGTAACTTTACAATTGAGATCGTTTGTAATAGAATGGATAGACAAGAAATTAATGGAAAAAATTGGGACATGCAAAATGGAAGAAAGTGTTATGATCAACGTACAGTTGATGGTTCCTTTTTCAAACACAGGTCGAAAAGAGCCATCAGCTATACACACTCTATCCGAACACAATGAATAAGACTTAAATTTATCAAAATTACCAGTCATATGCATAGTGGCACCAGAATCAATGACCCACTTCATGGAAGAGTCAAAATTATTAAGAGTGCGTGCATTGGACTCATTATGAGAGAAATGAGATCGTGCAAAATGAGAATGGAAAGAGGTGGGAAAACTGGAAGATCTGTTAGGCAAACCAGTAGTAGAAGGAGTAGTGCTGGTAGAAACATTAAGCCGATCCATAATTCGACGGAGCATCTCGTCAGCAGATAGTGAATTCCTGGCATCAGTAGGTAAGGAGGAGGCAATGCCTTAGACAAAACACTACTTTCGGGGCGTTCGGAAAGATTTGCCTAAGGATGACCAAGGGCTCCACCAAAATGTCTGCCACCTCGATGACTACCTCGACCACAAACAAAAGGATGACCATGCAGCTGCTAACAAGTTTCATGAACATGCCCCGATTTGTTGCAATAGGAGCATAGCCGCATATCTCGATCACCAAGTCCATGAGATTGTGATAGGGGCTGAACAATCATCGCAAAATGGACTGGATCTACAGGAATAAGCATCACCTGACAACGAGTTTCCTCACTCAGAACCAAAGAGAAACTTGGTCAAGGGATAGCAGATCTGTATTGCGACCCAAAATCTAAACTCGAATAGGGTCAAAATCATCATTGAGTCTAGCAAGGAAATCAAAGATTCGCTCCTCATCAGTGTATTTCTTGAACTCAAGGGCATCTTTCGAGCAACAGGTCTTGAAGGGACGATAAAAGTCCACCTCAAACCACATCCACTGGAGTTCGGCCATATAAGCAGTGATAGAGAGTTTGCCCTGTCGTAGTGCACGTACCCGATGTTTGATCTCAAAAGCTCGAGCATTATTGCCCTATTATGAATAAGTTCGAGTAGCAGCCTTCCAAATTTCCTGGGCAGTGTCAAAAAAGGACATACATTGAGCAACTGAAGGCACCATAGAGTTGAAAAACCAAGCCATCATATGAGAGTTCTCTGATTCCTATTTTGATAATGCAATGTCTCCTAATTGCGACTTCTTTGTAGTCCTAGTGAGAAATCTCTCAAATCCATGGGCTTTAATGTACAACCACACATTTCGAGACCATATAAGATAAGTGAGAGATCCATATAGCTGGACCGAACTGTTGCCGCCAAGATCGTCATGGCCTGTAGCTGCTGAGGGCGTCGGACCACCAATCATCTTCTCGGGAGCTCTCCGTTTGAGGGGACCTACAAGGGAAACAACGTTAGAGACCCGGGCCGGGAATTCTGATGGGGGCGCTCCGATGGTCAAGTCAGTGACGATCCAGGGAAACATATCCTCCTGGTCGAGCCCCTCTTGATGGACTCCATGCTAGGAGGAGTGAGTGTGGTGTGTATAGAAGTGAGACCGGGTTGGGAGAGGTGATGATCGAGGTGGAAGGGTCCTCCTATGTGGCCTTATTCTCCCTATTCGTTACCCATCTCAATGGTCTTGTTCTTCTGTGTATCACCTTTTTTGGCTTACTCTTGCAGGGTTTTTAGTCTGGCTTGCTTCGGGATCTCCCCTGTGTTGGCAGGCACGTGCGGCGAGGTACTGTGCCATGGCTGGGATTCCTTTTTGACATGCGGTAGGGGAAGCTTCCATGCGCCTGACATTCCCTCCGGTTGTCCCATTCTAGAAAAATTGGCAGGACCTCGATCGACGGGCTGCCACCCCCAGGATTTGTGCCTTCTGGCTGGCTCCCCTCTCCTGGTGGTACGGGTGGTTGGCGAAGGGCATGGTGCCTTGTTCAGGAAGCTTCCTTCCTTTCTGGTGTAAGCGACAGTGGCGGACAGTTATTGCAGTATGGCGGGCACTGCTTCATAACCCTTGGGCGACCCACCGGCGTCCTTGGGGGGGAGGCGCCGCTTCCTTGGCGATTGGCGCCCTGGCCGAGGTGGTGGCCGAGCTGGAAGGCAAGACTAGGCTCCGCCAAGCTTGACCTCGAAGGGGTCCCGCGTGGCGGAGGAGGGCAGCACGCGACCCCAGACTGGGAAGCTTGACCTAGGAAGGACTCCACGTGGTGGAGGATGATTGAGCTCAACTCTGAGCCATGGAACTCGACTTCGAGGAGCTCGATCTGGGGAAGTCACTAAGCTCCAGCCTAGGCATCCCAATCATGCAGGAGTCAACCTGGCGGAGGACGGTGTTCGATCTCGGCAGGTGGCCCCGATGTTCTAGGGAGCTCAGCTCGACGAGGGAGCCCGGGAGGAGATTTTGACCGTGGCAGCGTACTCTGACATGGCATCTGACGGGTGTTCCACGTCAGCGACCTCGCCACATCACAAACTAATCAAGAGAGAAAAATTATCCATCACAGTTCGAAAGACAGGTACAGATCACCGCAGAAAATAGCTGCTCAAAATTATTCTTGAAAAGAATGCTTCCAAATATACTTCAAAGAAAGTGTACCTAAAGCGAGGACATGGAAAGTGCCTGTAGCCTTCTTTCTTCTGCCATGGAGATTCGACAACCGAAGGCTTCAGAGATTGCAGAGAGGGGCCAGGGCCATAGATATAACAGGAGCCAGGACCAAGGGTCGCCAGATACAACAGGGGTAGGTTCCAACAGATAGGAGATCGGTGCAGGGCAGTAGTGAGGAGGGCGCAGCGGGAGGGGTCGGATCTTGGTGGTCGGAGGAGCCGGAGACATGATCGGTCGCAGGGCCCCTTCCCTCGTATTTTGGTTTGCCGAAACCCTAACCTTGGCACGGAGGAGTCGCGATGTCGCCCAAGTTTGATCCCTCTTAGGTCATCGACGTTTACGTCCTCGTTACAGGCGGCGAGGTCGGGGTGGCAAGCTCCCTAGCCCCCAAGATCGGTCCCTTAGGTCTCTCCTCTAAGAAGGTCGGAGAAGCCGGAGAGGACGACACAGGGCATCGGAGGAGACGGCAGCAGCGGGGGCGCAGGGGCTCGTCGGAGAAGATGACGGGCGCGGTCACAGGGGCTTGTCGGAGGAGATGGCGTTGGCGGGGGCATCGAGGAGGGCTTGGGTGAAGGCCCTATACGGTGGAGAGGGGAGCGGCGGCACTTAGGAAGAAGATAGGAATAGGTTGGGAATAAGCTAGGAATAAGATTGGGATAGATTGAAATAAGATGGGATAGGTTGATGGCTACGATACCATGTTGAATCAGATAAAAGGATGGAAGAGAAAAGAAGGAAAATTTATTTTTCATTTTTTTCATATATCAGCTATAGGGGTTCTCCTCTTTTATACATTAGTTTCATCATTCACAAAAAAATATTTATTTATAATTAATAAAAAAATTTAAAAAATTTATTTTTAATTATTATATGAATAAAAATTGATTTAGACTATATTGTTATAGCATCATGGTTATCAATCATGAGGCAGCTTTGGTAGCCTGCTTCAAAGTTCTCTATGACATTCACGGGGTACCGTACAGCAGAGATGTGCGGTGAAGCGATAAATGTGATTACGACTAGCAATAAATTCTGTACTCCAGAATGGCAGTCATCCTCTACCTGCTAAAGGATTGGTAAGGGCCAAAAAGAATGTGGCAACTCTAGAGATGCAGCAGCCAAAACCAACACAACTGTGGTTCAGTTCCAAGTTGCCTCTTGATTCCTGTCCCAGAAAAGATGATAGGCCTCTGGGAGGACTTCAACATCAAGAGACCTTTCCATCGCCATATCAGCAAAACCACTGAGGATTTAAGTTTAATGCTGCACGGCAGCTGGCATAATGACAGTTTTTGAAGAATAATGGCAAATGGCAGCTTGCTATAGGCCACAAAACAGCTTTGCTAGTGGCGTCAACAGTGGCACATTCGTGGGAGAGTTATTTGATTGTATACATTAGCATTCCATTGACCAAGCAAGTAGCTGATTACAGATTCTCCGTCCAGAGAAGAAAAGACAAGCACCAAGCTTCAATGAGATAACAATGACAGATCCATGAAACAATATGAAAAACATTGAAATATGAAAGACAAATTAGAGTAGTCATAAAACAGTACTAGTTCGAAACAATATCAAAAGTTGGAATGATGACTATTTCTGTTTCATAAAGTGGCTATTATTACTGATAGAAGGATCACCATCTTTTCCATTGAACTGGTTTCTGATGAATCCGATGACCTTTTTGGCGCAGTTTATTACCGCTTAAAGACTACAGTTGTTGCACGCTGTATCTCCAGGAATATTTACTGCAACAAATATAAGTAGGATCCTAAATAATTATGTCCTTGTTCCTTAAAGCCTGTAGTTTCACATTAAGACTCATACTTTATATGCGGTTTGTATGCCACTTTGTCTTCAACTATCTGGCTGAATATGCTTAATGTTGGAATGTGCGCAACGGATTAAACCAGTTTAGACCTCCAAATAATTTTTATTTACTTACTTAGGCAATTAATCAATCACAACACAGACAGATATCAAATCAAAAGAAGACGAGATTTATATGGTTTGGCAAAATATTGCCTACATCCACCAAGAGGAAAGAAGTAATCCACTATAATCTGATCCAAATCTGGGTACAAAAGGAATACAAATATCCAGATAACAAATGCCAGATTAAAAACAAAGAGACATAATAAATAAACAAAAGAGGATGAAAAAAGCACGACAAAAATCTCAAATACCAGGCCTCTAGCTTTTCCTGGTGCCTGGATCGAAGAAGAAATCTCTCTGAAATTTCTCTGGATTTTCTCTCTCTGTCTCTCTCTGTCTGTGTATCAAAGACTGCAGGCTCTCTGTGGTTAAATAACCATATGAAACGGCGTCCAAAACAGACCTAAAATGAGTCCAGAAAGTCCAAAACACTCCCAAGCCGTCAGATCAAAGAACAAAGACTCAGATAGCGCCAAAATCCGTGCAAGATACCCTCAGATCAAGTCTAATCAAGTTCGGATTAATCTCAGCCATTCGATCGCGCCATTAGACGGTCAGGATCAAAAGAAATCCCGTGGACAACTCAAATACCGCGCGAAACGCACGAGAAACCACGTGGAAAATGCAGGGAAACGCTCCAAGGGGGCACCGCGAGCGGCTGGGCCGAGCCCACGCGCGGGCCCGTGCGCTGCGCGTGGGCTTGGGCCGCGCGCGCGCGCCCGCGCTCGCGCCTACACGCTGTGCTGGGTTGAGTGCCTGCCCGCGTTGCGCGTGGGTCGGGGGCTTCGTGGGAGCGTTTCATGGCTGCGGGCGTTGGGAGCAAACGACAACAATCCTCCTCCTTGCGACCAAAAATAAATGCCTCTATCAAATATGGATTATAAAGCCTTATCCTCATCAAAAGACCCCGAAGGGGATCACCAAGTGCTCAAACCAATCAAGTTCTGAAATGTTATGAACTTGACTACTGGAATTGCTTTAGTGAGCATATCAGCCAGATTATTAGCAGTGCCAATTTTCTGAAGTTGAATATCACCATCCTCTACCAAATCTCTGTTAAAGTAATACCTGACATCAACATGCTTAGTGCGCTCATGATACATCTGATCTCTGGCGAGATATAACGCACTCTGACTGTCACAGTGAATAACCAAAGAATTTTGCTTGAGATCCAAATCTTGTACTAACCCTCTTAGCCAGATTGCTTTCTTTGCTGCCTCTGTCAAAGCCATATACTCTGTCTCTGTAGTAGACAAAGCAACTGTAGATTGTAAAGTAGCCTTCCAGCTAATTACACAACCAGAGAGAGTAAATACATATGAGGTCAATGACCTCCTCCTATCCAAGTCACAAGCATAATCTGAATCATAGAATCCTATAACAGTGCAACCACTCTGTCCCGAGAATACCAATCCCAAATCAGAAGTACCTTTCAAATATCGAAGAATCCATTTCACAGCTGACCAGTGAGCTTTTCCAGGCTTGTCCATATATCTGCTCACTATACTAATTGCCTGTGAAATATTAGGACGAGTGCAGACCATTGCATATATGATATTGCCAACTGCACTTGCATAAGGTACTTTAGACATATACTTCTCCTCATCATCAGTCTGAGGAGAATCCCTGGCAGATAAACGAAAGTGACTGGCAAAGGGCATAGTGACTGGCTTAGCTGTAGACATACAAAATCTTTTCAAGACTTTCATAATATAATTGTGCTGAGTAACAAATAGTCTACATAATTGCCTGTCACGAATGATCTCCATTCCAAGTATCTTCTTTGCCGGTCCAAGGTCCTTCATCTCAAATGCAGTGCTATGTTCAGCTTTCAGCTTCTGGATGACTGACATATCCCTGGCTGCAATCATCATGTCATCAATATATAATAACAAATAACAAAAGGACCCGTCTAAAAGCTGCTGATGATACACGCAACTATCATATGGAGATCTATCAAATTCATGGTCAACCATAAACTTATCAAATTTGCGGTACCATTGTCTTGGAGACTGCTTCAAACTATACAAAGACCTTTTGAGCAAGCATACATGATCTTCTTTATCTGGAGCCTCAAAACCAAGTGGCAGTTGTATATAAATCTGCTCCTCCAAGTCACCATGTAGAAAAGCTGTCTTGACATCCCGCTGTTCTAACTCCAAATTCTGAGAAGCAACTAAAGCAAGGAACACACGAATAGAAGAATGTTTAACTACGAGAGAAAATACTTCCTTGTAATCAATACCCTCTCGTTGACTGTAACCCTTAGCCACTAACCTTGCATTATATTTCAAATCTTGAGGGGTAGCTCATTCCTTTTTCTTGAAGATCCATTTGTAGCCAATTTTCTTCTTGCCCTTATATAATCTGACTAATTCCCAAGTCTGATTCTTTTTCAAAAACTGAAGCTCTTCTACCATAGCCATAGTCCATTGCTCAGCCTGTGAACTACCAATTGCTTCTTGAAATGTGGTCGGCTCATCACCTATAGTGTTTGCAATATTCAGAGCATAATATACTAACTCAGCACAAGTAGAATCCTCAAAACCATACCTTTGAGGTGCTTTGATATGTCGCCTGGTTCTCTGAGTGGCAATACTATCATCTTGAACTTGATAATGTATAATAACCTCCTCATGAGTCTGTATCTCTGGATCTATCTGCTGATGCTGTTCATTCTGAATATCACAAGTAGGCTGCAACTGTTGTAAACTAACAGTCCGATTAATATCAACAACAGTCCTATCCTACTGATCCTGAACCTGATCTCCCAGTGAAGAACTTGGCTGTAGCTGCCGTGAAGGAGTGGCTGACTCATCAAAAGTCACATCCCTGCTGATTAGAAAACCCTGGGATCTGGGCTATGTGCACCATAATTTGTAGCCATTCACCCCATATACATATCCAAGAAATATGCATTTCTTAGCCCAAGGATTCAGCTTTCCATCTTTGACATGTGCATATGCTGAACACCCAAATACTCTAAAAACTGAATAGTCTGCAGGTCTTCCTGTCCACATCTCTTCCGGAGTCTTCATATTCAAAGCAGATGCTGGAGAACGATTTATTATAAAGTAGGCTGTATGTGCAGCCTCGGCCCATAAGTCTCTACTCAATCCAGAACTTGACAGCATAGATCTGACTCTTTCCAATAGTGTGCGATTCATGTGTTCAGCAACACCATTTTGCTGAGGAGTATACACTGTGGTCCTATGCCTGACAATGCCCTCTGACTTGCAAAAGTCATTAAACTCTGTAGAACAGAATTCCAATCCATTGTCAGTCCGGAAGGTTTTCACCTTCATCTCAGTTTGCCTCTCGACCATAGCCTTCCACCCTTTAAAAGTGTGAAACACATCACTTTTATTTTTGATAGTATAAATCCAGACTTTACGGGAATAGTCATCAATCAAAGAGAGCAAATACCTATATCCATCCTTGGATGTAATTGGGACAGGTCCCCATAGATCAGAATGTATGTAATCCAATATACCTGCTGTCATGTGCACGCTTGTAGTAAAGCTAACTCTGTGTTGTTTTCCAAATATGCAATGCTCATAGAATCCAAGTGCACCAACTTTCTGACCTCCTAACAGACCACGTCTGCTCAGCTCCTATAAACCTTTATCTGACATGTGGCCCAATCTTTGATGCCATAACTATGTCAATTGAACAATAGAGGAATGTGTTGAAGAAGCCTCACCAACCACTGTAGTGTCATCCAAATAATAAAGAGTGCCACTCAATTTACCTCTTAACAAAGTCAATGCACATTTACTAATTGTAATAGATCCTCTACCCCATCTGCCCTCAAAACTTGCAATATCAAGAGCATTTATCGAAAGAAGATTTCTTTTCAATAGAGGAACATATCTGACATCATTCAAAGTCACCACAGTATTAGCATGAGATTTGATCTGAACTGTACCAATTCCTTCCACTTTACAAATGGCATCATCCCCAAGAAGAACAGAGCCTCCATCACAGGATCTAAAAGAAGTGAACCATTCTTTATGGGGTGTCATGTGAAAAGATGCTCCAGAGTCCACGATCCAAGTATCGGGTTGATTGATACTGCATGCAGCTGTAAATACTGCATCATCTGCAACATTGCTATGATCTGCAGAAGAAACTGCTATTGATGCCGAATCTAAGATTGTTCCTTTATTTTTCTGTTTTTTCTCTTTCTTGGACTGTAGAAGTCTACACTCATTTTTCCAGTGGCCTGGCTTCTTGCAGTAATGACAAATACCAGGTCTTTTAGACCTAGACTTTGATCTAGTCTTGGACTTATTTCTACCTTGTCCAACTATTTTTTGCTCATCTCTACCTCTGACAGTAAGTCCTTGTATCGGATTTGGAGCCTGATGCTCCAACTGTACTTTCAACCTAAGCTAATTGGATAACAAAGTGACTTCAACCTCATTGAGACTTATAGTCTATCTTCCATAGAGCATGGTAGTAGTAATATTTTCATAGGACTTAGACAAATAATAAATCAGGATCAAAGCCTTGTCTTCCTCATCAACATTAACACCAATATTTGTCAAATCAAGCAGGAGCTTATTATAATCATCCAAGTGATCCTTGAGTGAGATCCCTTCCGCTATACGAAATGTGTGAAGCTTGCCCCTCAAATACAGTCTATTAGTGAGATATTTTACCATATACAAAGTATCCAATTTTTTCCATACACCTTTAGCTGTATCAAGTTCCACTACATTATGGAGGACTTTATCACTCAATCCCGAAAACAGAGTTCCAAGTGATCTCTCATTCATCTCCTCTTTTGCAGCCTCTGTAACACCTGGAATTGCATCCATTCCTTTGAGAGCTGTTGCAACGCCCTTCTTTACTAACAGATATCTCATTCTCACCTTGCATAGTGCAAAATCACCTGTGCCATCAAATATCGCTACCTCATGCCTAGAGGTAGTGGAATGAAAAATAACCGCCTCAGGAGCCGGAGAAGAACTTGGTTGCCAGTCAGAAGCCATCCCAGTGCTCTGATACCAATTGTTGGGATGTGCGCAGCGAATTAAACCAGTTTAGGCCTCCAAATAATTCATATTTAATCACTTAGGCAATTAACCAATCACAACACAGGTAGATATCAAATCAAAAGAAGACGAGATTTACGTGGTTCGTCAAAATATTGCCTACGTCCACCAAGAGGAAAGGAGTAATCTACTATAATCTGATCCAAATTTGAGTACAAAAGGAATACAAATATCCAGATAACAAATGTCAGATTAAAAACAAAGAGACAATAAATAAACAAAAGAGGATGAAAGAAGCACGAGAAAAATCTCAAATACCAGGCCTCTAGCTTTTCCTGGTGCCTAGATCGAAGAAGAAATCTCTCTGAAATTTCTCTGGATTTTCTCTCTCTGTCTCTCTCTGTCTGTGTATCAAAGACCGCAGGCTTTCTGTGGTTAAATAACCATCTGAAACGGCATCCAAAACAGACCTAAAATGAGTCCAGAAAGTTCAAAACACTTTCAAGCCGTCAGATCAAAGAACAAAGGCTCAGATCGTGCCAAAATCCGTGCAAGATATCCTCAGATCAAGCCTAATCAAGCTTGGATTAATCTCAGCCGTCCGATCGTGCCATCGGATGGTCAGGATCAAAAGAAATCCCGTGGACCACTCAAATACCGCGCGAAATGCATGGAAAATCGTGTGGGAAATGCGGGGAAACGTCCCAAGGGGGGCATCGCAAGCGGCGGGGCCGAGCCCACGTGCACGCCCGCGCGCTGCGCGTGGGCCTTGGCGCGCGTGCGTGCATGCGCGCTGGGCTAGGTCGAGCGCCCGCCTGCGCCGCGCGTTGCACATGGGTCGGGGGCTTCGTGGAAGCGTTTCGTGGCTGCGGGCGTTGGGAGCAAACGACTACACTTAATTTGTTTGCTTTTGTTTTCAGAGTAATGCAACTTATTTCAGTACAAGATTAGTACATGCTAGACCAACAGCAACAGCAAAGACACAGCTGTTGAAGGTCGAAGACAGACCACCTGTTGAATTTGCCAATAAAATTAACAGTTCTAGAATCAATTCTCATCCAACCAATACCCCATTTATGTGAAGAAGATATGATGTGGGCATTCCATTCTGACAATACTTGGGCAACATGCCTCAGGGAGGAAAGGGGCAAAAAAAAAAAAAAAAGGTAAAAGCAAATCTCGTTGCATTTAATGTAACAGTTATATGCTGAATAAAAAAATTGGCAAGAAATAAATAATAATAATAAAAAATTGATAGAAACATGAAGGCATGGAAATCCATGGTGAGAAGAAATGAGACTATTGTATCTCAGTTTTAATTTGAATAATGGAACTATCAGGGAGGGCCAATTATTTAGAAGAGTACATATTTCCTTTCTAAAACAGTTAAATTCATTTTGAAGAACCTTTTGTTCCTTTACAGTCTGCACCACCTCCGAACACATGGGCAGTGTGTCTCTTCCCGAGCTCAACTACCATGGCATGATGGCAATGGGAAAAACAGAAAAAGCTCAGACTCCAGCAAATCCTTATTTACACCCAGGATCTCCATATTCTTCCTTCCAAAGAGACAACTATGATGGAAACATCATCATGATACTGCCGTCGAACTCCTTGAGGTATTTCAAGCAGTTCATGGAAATCCATCCCTGCAATCATGCATTCAGAAATGCAAAAGGCTTTGATTAAGCATTTTAAGTATTTTCTTCCTTCTTCATTAGCCATACATAATTTGGACATTTTTGTTCTTACCAGCTTTCCTTGCTGCACGAAAAAGGACTTCTTCAACAAGGTGTTGTGCGGGATCCCCTTCAGGGGTTGTTGCTATGAACATCTCAACTTCAGCGACCGCCTCCTCATTAGTGAAGTATTGGTAAAGTCCATCAGATGAAAGTATCAAAAATCTGTCTCTTGGGCTAAGTCTGTGGTGAAAGAGGTGTGGACTGCATGATATGTATGGGGAGGTCCCGATGTAATCAACTCTGAACATCTCCAAGAGCGCATTGTTCCATTTTGGCTGTGGAAGACAAGCAGAATGTTATAGAGTCGCCATAAATGCGAAATATTGATTTCTAGAACCAATAATAACTAGAAGAATTTCAGTATTGACCGATTGTTGTCAAGAATCAACTTGCTAGAATCTTAGTTTTGGAGCAAATGGATCAAGTATTCCATTGTATAAAGCTGTTTCATCCTGTCTATATCACCAATAAGGTTTAAATTTGAAACAGGGCCAGAAAAACTTTGAGAAGCCCTGATCAAAATTATGTCGGAAAATATTGCTGGGTTACTTTCTATGCTGCAAATAAGAAACGTCCTCAGATACCCCTATCACAGTGTACTATTTTAAGCATCATGCAGAATTTATAATTAGCACACAGGATGCTTGATGACCGAGATTCTTATTATTAGTGTTACGACTGGGAATTCTGGACATGATCACTTCAGCAATTCAAGTTAATGGAAAGAAACTAGAGGATTTGTTCTTCATCCAGAAGAACCAGTCAGAATCTAGAATTCGTATCAGTCAAATTCAGTTCCACGCTAAAATACATAATTAAACAAAACCGTTCCGAGTCAGCTGAAGATATTGATTTTGGTACCGTCAGTAGTTTTCTTCCTGTCAGGCTCAGAGTAGCATTTATTTATTTTTTTTATTTTTCCTGGTTGCTTTGACATGTTCCTTGCGCAATCCCACAACATGAAGACTGAATAGTTATCGTCAACCATTTTTTTTTTTGGCCTGGAGCCATACCATTCTTGGATTGGTTCCTTAAAGACGGCCAACCTCTTCAGACATATTTCACGATCACCAGCTCATCTGAAAGCTTGATAGCTGTTAGCTCAATTGCCATTCGGTCAGCTGAATGGCATGATCTGAAGATCTTAGAGCCATCATTCATTCTTTGCATGCAACCGTTTGGTTGCATCAATGAGTATACCTTCATAATATATATATATATAAATATATATATATCAATGGGCAAATATCTGTGTGCATATATGTTGCTCTATTATAAATGTAGTGCTAACATTTGAATACTATAAGCTGGATTCTAGATTACAAGAACAGTTCCAACAAGATAAATTTTATCAATACCTGCTTTAGGAAACCAGCTCCGAAAGCCCTTGTCACCTTCAACGAACCCTTCACACGATCATTCACAATAGCAGAAGGATCATCGGGATGTTCTCTTTTAATCCTGCGCACTTCCTGAATCACAACAAACAATAGCCCATACCATACAAATAAATGAGAGAAGGGTCATACATGAAAATAAAAAAAATACAGACACCAACAGAGACTAGTGGTAGTGGTACCTCTTCGATGCAGGTGCTGTGATCCAAGGTCAGCTGCATGGCAGCCAAACCTGGCAACCCATCCATCTGATCACCACCATCGTATGCTTCAAGGTCGTGCACCATGTCCTCCTTCATCCGCTCCAAATCCTGCATCACCTTTCCCACTGAATTCCGCGTATCAGGCTCCACCTTTCGTGCTAGAACCGCACGGCTGTCTCCCACATTCATCAAATATACATCCTCGCCCTTCATCAGCATCACCAAGACACACGAGCCCATCAGCGCCAGCTCGGGGTTCTCCGAGACCATCTTGTCAGCAATGTCCAAATAGGCATTCTCTGTTTTCCTCAAAGCCTGTGACAGAGCCTTCAGCACTTCCTTGTGGTTCACAGCGCCTCTCGAGCTCGACCGGCTCAATTGCTCCTTCAATTTCCGATCAAGCTCCAACCGTTCTCGATCCCATTCACCCTTCCACCTTCTATGGTTCTCCTCCCATATCTCGGCGGCCCCGCTACACCACCTTCTTTTTCCTTTTTTGTAATTGCAACAACCATCAACCCCTGGCTGAAAGGTAGTTACTGTTAAATCGAATTCCCCAGTGGAGTCATCGGAAGGCACACAACCGTCGTATTTGTCTTCCCAAAGTAGGCCCTTAAGCTCCTGGTGCACGGTTAAGTAGAGATTGGAGAGGAGGTAATCGGTGGCGTCAGGGCCATTAAAGCCATCGTAGATCCCGACAAAGACCCAGCCATGCTTCTCCGAGACGACTACATGGACACGGTCCTCCCCTGCTTTCCCCTGCGCCCACTGGAGATTCCTTGTCGGAGCTTCTGAGGAATCGGACTCTTCGCTGCTCTCCATGCTAATTTGATCACTGCTGCTGCTTGGATGGATCGTCAAGCCGCCAATACCACTGCTTGGGTTTGTAGTCGAGACGCCACTGCTTGGATTAGTAGTCTCGGCGGCTTTGGAATCGGCGGATTCTCTGGACTTCTTGATGGGGGACGACATGGCTCGAAACTTCGAGGCGACGGAGATGGTGCGGGCGATGGCCTTCGCGGCTCCACGGAGGAGGGAGGAGGCGGTGCGGCGCGGGTGGAGCCGCCGGCAGCGGTGGAGGGCGAGGGTCTGGGAGAGGCTGCGGTGCAAGTGGCTGGAGGAAGAGGCGGACAGGGAGGGGGGCCGGTCGAGGGGGCCGGAGAAGATGCCGCCGGCGGCGCGGTCGGCGAGGGGGCCCGACATGAAGCCACGGTCGGCGGCGAGGGGGCCGGACATGAAGCCCCGGTCGGAGGCGAGGGGGCCGGACATGAATCCGTGGTCGGCGGCGAGGGGGCCAGAGAGGGGACCTGAGAAGCGGGGAACGGGCTGGAGAGGAACTGAGGAAAAGGAGGTGGAACTCTCGAAGGAGGCAGCGGAGGAGAAGGTGAACTCGGAGGGGAGGAGGAGGAGGGCAGTGGAGAGTGGGGTGGCGGTGTTGGCGCTGATGGCGGCACCCGAGATGGAGCGGAAGGTGGTGGTCTCCTCGGAGTGGTGAACCTTGGAGGAACCGGACCGTGCCAAGGGTAAATCGGGGCGGACGTAGCAGAAAGAGTGTCCAACGCTTTCGTCACCAGGTGCCTCCAAAGTCGCCGCGGCGGAGACGTGGCGGCGGCCGTGGAGGGCAGTGCCGTCGCCGGCGAAGCAGGGGGTCAACTTCGCGAAGCCGTTACCCATGGGGGGAGCGAGGAGAGAGAGGACTCTGGATCGAGGAGGGCTAGAATGGGAAGAGCATGAGAGAATTTGGAGGAATTGGATATTGCCGAATTGGAAATTGGGTGAGTGGAAGAGAGAGGAGTGGGGAAGAAGGGTGGATCGTTGACTTTGTGGAGTGGGGTTGGGGGGGGAGGAGGGGGCGGTTTGAAAGCGGGAGGTCTCTTTATAGGCGTTGACGGAAAATGGGGTTTAGTGGGCCAGTAGGTTGGGCGAAGAAAACAGGAGTGAGAGCGCCAAAGTAAAATTTAAAATAAAAACTTAATGGAATTATTTTTAGTTTTTTTTTTTATTGCAGAAGTCAAACCATCCGTGGGGTTAGAAATGAATTTAAATATATATATTTATTTAAAATTTATTTACAAAAGTATCCTTATCTAAATATTTATATATTTATATATATTATATTTGGCAGGGCAAACATGGATGGCAACGGATCGGATCATCCAAAATCCATACCCACCCCACTAAAAAAATATCCATCCTATACCCGTCTCAGATCGGATCAGGTCGGGTATAAAAAAATCATGTGTGGGTCGGGTCGGGTATACCCAGTCTCATAAAACATAGTTTATTTAAAAGCTAAACGGGTTGGATCGAGTCGGTTCGAGTCGGATATATCCGTCTCATATCCAATTTACTTAAATATTTTATAAACATAATTTTTTTTATATATATAAATAGGTTGAGTTCCGGTCGGGATGTACTACTACCCGTACCTGACCCGAATCCGAGTCAGATTTTTTTATATAATCCATATCTATTTATAAATTAGACGGATCAGATTTTATCCATCCCATTAAGATCAGATTAGGTCAGATCGAATATCCATCAAATCAGTAAAAATTACTATTTCTAAGAATAAATGAACTATGTGGCAGGGCTAGGCCACACACGGCGAAGTCACAGGCTAAGCCTACTAGTTTTCTTTGGAATTGCAGACCCACCATGCGACTTCAAAGAGAACTCGCATGCCTAATCTGTAAGTTCTTAGATATTTTTAATCCCTTATCAAAAGATCGAGAGCTTGTTTGGCCCCCTTTTCGGCCCCTGCCCTCCTCCGTTTGCTCAACCCCCATGCCCCCTCCATTTGCTGGACCTCCCCCTGCCCCCCTCTTGTCAGCAAAGTCCGACTGTCTAGGTATGTTTATTCTTTTTATAAAAAGATAAAAAAATGTGCATAGCATTTTTTAGGCATATTTTTTGTTCTTGTTGTTACCAAATCGATCTGACTTCAATGTGCCAAAGGGCTCACTTGATCCTGCAAAACATATCCAATCACCGGATGGAATCCGGTGGAGGACACTCTGATGCTTAAGTCAGCACAAGGTTTTGGTGAAACAGATAAGAAATCTCAGAGAAAACAGATAGAGAAAATGAGATTGAGTTTCCGCTTGTTGAGCTTGATTCCTCCCGGAGGCCCCCATTTGCCGGTATTTATAGGCTCTGATTCTAATTGAGGTTCCCCTTGCACAAACATATCTTGCCTTTTTAGAAAATCTCCACTAAGTCTCAGAGCCTAGCATCGAGATCTCAAAGCCCGGAACCAAGCTTTCCGGCCACTAAGTCTTAGAGCCCAGCGCCGAGACCTCAAAGCCCGGAGCCAAGCTCTCCGACCACCAAGTCTCAGAGCCCAGCGCCAAGACCTCAAAGCTCGGAGCCAAGCTCTCCGGCCACCAAGTCTCAAAGCCCAACGCTGAGACCTCAAAGCCCGGAGCCAAGCTTTCCAGCCACTAAGTCTCAGAGCCCAGCGTCGAGACCTCAAAGCTCAGAGCCAAGCTCTTCGGCCACCAAGCCTTTGAGCCCAGCTCTAGGGCATCCAGCCCGAAACCAAGCTTTCCGGCCACTAAGTCTCAAAGCCCAGTGCCGAGACCTCAAAGCCCGGAACCAAGCTTTCCGGCCACTAAGTCTCAGAGCCCAGCGCCGAGACTTCAAAGCCCGGAGCCAAGCTTTCCGGCCACTAAGTCTTCGAGCCCAGCTCCAGGACATCCAAGCCCGGAACTAAACTTTTAGCCACTAAGTCTTAGAGCCCAATACCGAGACCTCAAAGTCCGGAGCCAAGCTCTCCGGCCACCAAGTCTTCGAGCCCAGCTCCAGGACATCTAAGCCCGGAACCAAGCTTTCCGGTCACTAAGTCTCAAAGCCCAATGACGAGACCTCAAAGCCCGAAGCCAAGCTCTCCGGCCACCAAGTCTTCGAGCCCAGCTCCAGGATATCCAAGCCTGGAACCAAGCTTTCCGGCCACTAAGTCTCAGAGCCCAGCGCCAAGACCTCAAAGCCCGGAGCCAAGCTCTCTGACCACCAAGTCTTCAAGCCCAGCACCAGGACATCCAAGCCTGGAACCAAGCTTTCCGGCCACTAAGTCTCGGAGCCCAGCACCGAGACCTCAAAGCCTGAAACCAAGATTTCTGGCTACTAAGTCTCAGAGCCTAGCACCGAGACCTCAAAGCCCGGAGCCAAGCTCTCCGGCCACCATCTCTTCGAGCCCAGCTCTAGGATATCCAAGCCCGGAACCAAGCTTTCCGGTCACTAAGTCTCAGAGCCCAGCACCGAGACCTCAAAGCCCGGAGCCCAGATCTCTGGCCACCAAGTCTTCGAGCCTAGCTCCAAGACATCCAAGCCCAGAACCAAGCTTTTCGACCACTATGTCTTAGAGCCCAGCGCTGAGACCTCAAAGCCTGGAGCCCAGCTTTTCGACCACCAAGTCTTCGAGCCCAGCTCCAGGACATCCAAGCCCGGAACCAAGCTTTCCGGCCACTAAGTTTCAGAGCCCAGCACCGAGACCTCAAAGCCCGGAGCCAAGCTCTCCGACCACCAAGCCTTCGAGCCCAGCTCCAGGGCATCCAAGCTCGGAACTAAGCTTTCCGGTCACTAAGTCTCAGAGCCCAGCACCGAGACCTCAAAGCCCGGAGCCAAGCTCTCCGGCCACCAAGTCTGGGACACTTCTTCTTTTTGATCTCATCACATGCGCAAAAAGAAAGAAAGAGGGGCAAGACAATTTGATGAAATATATTTTCATTACTTAATGGAAAGGGTTACAATTCTTTTGAAGCCCGACATGCTGGCAGCCCAGGGAAGAAAACAGCAAAAAGTTTACAGTTTAAGAGGGGACCCTACTCCACTCCGTCGGCACCTTCCCAGGGCGGCACACCACCGAAGCTCTGTTGCCCTCGACCTCCGAAGCTGGGGCCCCTCCGTCAGCCATCGGCGTTGGCGGGGTTGGTTCGGCCGCCATCGCCGGTGGAGCTGGCTCGACCGTCGCCACCTGTGGGGTCGGTTCTGCCGCTACTACCTGAGGAGCCGGCATGACCGCAACAGGATGCTCCCCAGTTGTAGCCGGTACGGGGGCCGAAGCCTTCGCACCCTTGGAGCTCGGGAGTCGGATGGCGGCCATCCGTTCATCCGAGAGAATGCCACATAGCTGGGATCAGCAGTAAGCGAACCCCTTGAAAAAGGAGTCCATCGCTGCCTCCTTGAAGTCCAGCTTGAACTCCTCGGAAGCCTTGTAATTTGCAACAGCCTCTGCCACCCTCTTGTCGGCATCCTTAGCTCTGCGGATGACCTCGACGGCCTTTTTCTTCGCGGCCTCAACTAAACTGACGGCAGCGGAGGCCCTCCTCTCCGCCTCGGCAGCCTTCTGGTTGACGGCTGCGGCCTTCTTCTTAGAGGAGACGGCCCGCCCCTTCGCCGCCTCCAGCTCGGCTTGAAGCCCCTTCAGCTGGGCGCCTTTTGACTTGAGCTCTTCCTCGAGCTCCCTTGAGCATCGTCCGGTGCTGGCAATTTCCCCCCGGAGGTTCTTGATTGTCATGTTAGCCCCCCAGAGCTCGTCGCTCTTCCGCCTCAGTTCATCCCTTGAGGACTCGAACTCCGCCTCGCGCTCCTTATCCCTTCTGAACCAGTTGTGGCAATAGTCCCGGATCAGTAGGAGTTCGGCACCTTGCTGCATCAAGGATGATGTTAGTCAACAAGAAAGTGTGAGAGAGAGTGAGGCAGATCGAAAATCAGCTTACGACGTAGAGGTTGGAAAAGGATGCGCTGATGGTATCGGCGAGGTACTTCCCGCTCCTCTCTCATCGGTCGCAGGACTGGACAGAGAAATCCATCATTCGCTCGATAAGTGTCGGGTCCCTGACAAGGGAGACGTTGGGCCCCAGTCTGAAGGGAACCCGATGGTAGTCCCTGTCTCTTTTACTGATCACCGGTTCGGGATCACCTACTCCGTCGGTGGTGGAAGTCGTTGGTGCGGGCTGGGAGCTTGGCGCCACCTCGAACGGAACCGCTGAAGTCGGCTCAACGCCCTCGGCTCCCTGTCCTCCTCGACCTCGATGATCTCCGAAGGGGGAGACACTGTCACGGCAGCAGCCATGCCAAATCTAGCTCAAACCAGCACCTCGGACTCCGATGCAGGGGCCAGATCACGTCGCCTCGGAAGCTCGGGGGTGAATTCAACATCCCTCTTCCTCCTTGGCCCGGGAACGGGCTCGACCGGTCCTGCACTCGTGCCGACATCTACCCGAGCCCTCTTTGGAGTGGCTCGCCGGTGCCCTCCGCCTGATTCCTCTCCTTGGAGAACGAGAGGAGTTCCTCTACAAAGAACTTCATGGCTGCACCGAGGAAGAAGACGTCAGCTCAAAAAAAAAAGTGGGGGAGGAAGAAATTGAAGAGAATGAAAAGATTTTTGAGCCAAACTCACCCAACTCTTGTGTTGGGCTGACCCCGGCCTCATGGAGATTCTGCTCTGATAGCAAGACCTCAAGCGAAGGGATTTTGGCAAAGCGAAGCTGGTCGTACACCTCCGAATCGACTGCGTCGACCGTGGAATCCTGGTTGGGGGACCGATCCGGGTCGCTCCAGACCCAGTTGACCCCCTCGACCGAGGCAAAAAAATACCTACTCTTCCACCCTTTGATGGAAAAGGGAAGTTCAAACTTCATCCCCCTGGGGTGGGAGGAAAGAGACCACCATCCCTCCTTGGTGGGGTGGCGTTTCATGGTGAAAAAAGCCCTGAACAAGGAAAAACGGGCAACAATCCCATGGAAATGACACAAGATAATGAAGAAAAAAATGGTCCTAATGGCGTTCGGGACAAGCTGGGTGGGGACAAGACGGTAATGACTCAGAACAGAGAGGAAGAAAGGATGGAACGGGAATCGGAGGCCACCCGAAAAGGTTTCCTCGTAGAAGGCTATCTGACGCGAGCCACTGGAGGTGACCCTTTCCCCCGGTCGAGGGATCGAGAGCCGAATGCTGTCCGAGATACCATAGGTGTCTCGGATGGTCGCAAGATCCACGATCGTAATCACCGAAGCGATTCCCTCGGGACCTGTTGACCAAGAATGTTCAGGAGCAGCTGCAGAAGGAAGAAGAAGAGGACGAGGAGGGGGAGAGGACGCGGGCTCCCTAATCACTATTCCCCTAGGCATGGGCCTTCGGCTAATCTCGAAGCGCGCCGTGTCCTCCTCCTCGCCGGAAGTAGAAGAGGGCGGCCTCGGCCTCGAGGGCCCGGCCTCACCTTGGTTAGTAATGAGATGGAAATTTGGTCCGGAACGGGACATGAAGGTCAAGAGACAAGAAGAGCAGAAAGAGGGAAGAGATGTACGAAGATCCGAAGGAAAACCTAACCCTAAGAGAAGGTCCCTACCTAACCAGTGCGAGGAAGGAGACTGACCTGCTCAGGGCTTGGGAAGGCAGAGGTGGCCGAAAGAACAAAGGAAAGGTCTCGGTACGAAGGCGGGCACGTAGAATTTAAAAGAAGGTACGCTTCGAGAAAGGCCACCTTTCCTTTCGAAATGACAGGCATCCGAATGCACCGTTACATCTTCCCACCATCGGATCTGTGCCACGTGTCGACCATCGACAAGGCTGGTATCTGGCTTCGGCTGCGGCCGCCTAGAATTCTGTGCCCGCAATAACCATTCCTCGGACGTGTCCATGTGGCTCCCTCAAATAGGTCGAAGAAACCGCTCCCCGAAGCACCAGCGATCATGGCCATCATTGCACTGGATTCTTGCCTTTCCATGTCAGCACTGCATTTACTCCCGTCGCCCCAAGCGCTTCGCGCCAACGAGACTCGGGAATGGGGGGCAAATGATACGGCGGGAGGCTGACATGTGACCCCTATCAAATACCATGTCAGAAAAGCTGCCACGGTAGACACTCCATCTCGGATTCGTTTGCCCAAGCCGAGCCCCCTGATCCATCGAAGCCAAGCTCCGTCCTCCGCCAGGTCGGCACCCGCAAGCTCGGGTCGTCTAGGCCGGAGCCGAGCGACCTCCCTCACCAGAGTGAGCCCCTTCAAGGTCGAGCCCTCTGGGCAGGGGTCGCGTACTGCCCTCCTCCGCCAGATGGAACCCCTCCGAGGTCGAGCCCCCCGGGTCAGGGTCGAGCTCGGCCCTCCTCTGCCAGGTCGGCACCCGTAAGCTCGGGTCGCCTAGGTCAGAGCCGAGCGACCTCCCTCACCAGAGCAAGCCCCTTTGAGGTCGAGCCCTCTAGGCAGGGGTCGCGTACCGCCCTCCTCCGCCAGATGGAACCCCTCCGAGGTCAAGCCCCCCGGGTCGGGGTTGAGCTCGACCCTCCTCTGCCAGGTCGGCACCCGCAAGCTCGGGTCGCCTAGGCCGGAGCCGAGCAACCTCTCTCACCAGAGCAAGCCCCTTCGAGGTCGAGCCCTTTGGGTAGGAGTTGCATACCACCCTCCTCCGCCAAATGGAACCCTTCCAAGGTCGAGCCCCCGGGGTCGGGGTCGAGCTTGGCCCTCCTCCGTCGGGTCGAGCCCCTCCAAGGTCGAGCCCCCCGGGCCGGAGCCGAGTCCCAGCTCCCCAGTTCAGCAACCACCTCGGACAACACCGCCGGCCACCAAAGGAGTGGAGCCACCTCCCCAAGGCACCGGCGGGCTACCCGAGGGCTATGAAGAAGCACCCATCAAATCATAATAACTGCCTGCGAATGCCACTTATGCCCGGAGAGGGAGAAGTTCCCCCCAATTAAGACACTACCAGGCTTCCTGGAATGGGGCGATCGGAAGGAATGTAAGAATGCACAGTGGTTTCCTCATCGCCAACCAGGAAAGATGTTCCATCCATGGCACGGAAAGTCGCCACACGCTCCTAACGGTATGAATCAGAAGAGACATCCCGTCCGCGGCATGGAACGCCGCCGCACGTGCTTGACAGCACAAGGGAGATCCCGAGGTAGGCGTTCAACAATCGCCCAGACTTAGAAAAACCTTCGACACTCTTGGAAAAAAGGTAACAAAAGCTAAACAGGAAAGATCTAAACGGGGAGAGGGGAAGGAGGACACATAGAGGAGGACCCGTCCACCTCGGTCATCACCTTTCCCGATACACTTGCACCCCCATTCTCGCTCTACACACATCATTTTCACTCCTCCCAGCGTGGAGTCCACCAGAGGGGCTCGACCAGGAGGATCTGTTCCCTTGGATCGTCACTGACTTGAGCATCGGAGTGCCCCCATCGGAATTCCTGGCCCGGGTCACTAACCCCTGTTTTGCAGGTCTCAATGAGCCGGACGTCACCGCGGAGACGAAGAGAGATCCGACGCCGACAGCAGCTACGGGCCACGGCGATCCTGGCGGTAACAATCATGATCCATATCTGTATTGGTATTGCATCATCACTCGATGGTTCATCAATCATGGTGGTGCGATACATGATTACCTTGTAAGGATTTAAATTATTTTATTTATCATTGTTAATAGATAATTATTTTACTTTATATAACTGATTACATACTTGTATATTTCAAACGGATGGAATTGCAATGATATATCAGCTTGCCTAATCAAGTTCCATATCCATGTCCTCACGGTTCATCCTACGGATATGCGATACCATCCTTTATGAAGTCCACGAGCAAAAACATATCTAGTTAGGAGCATTTGCTTGTGATGTCGATAAAAAAGGACAAGACTCCATCTTTTTCATACGCATCATCATCGGGAGCACCTTCTCTAACTCAATATAGACGAGGTACTCGATGACAGAGTACTTCTCTATATCCAATGCCAGAGTTCACTTTGTACATGTCTACAGCCAGTTATCTTCATGAGGACATGAGACAATTCATGTATGCCAAGGATGCTGTTACGCATCTTGACTATGCTACTATATCAGACTACATGATATATTAAGGATACTCATATCATCGAGGTGAGTATATAAGTAAGGGATCGTCATAGTAGGTAGCTATAAAAGAGGCATTTACTCATACAGAGCATTCGATGAAGCATCAAAGATCGAGTGAAGCAGAATCAATGCCTTGTCGGAAGCAACATACCCATAGGAGGAGATGGTCGCCTTATGGGACATAGGATATATCTTTAGGATCTATTTATGTATTACATTTATGCATTGGTGTAATTTTAAGTTTATGCTAACATAAGAAATTTAAGTTTTTTATATTAAATTATTTATTTATATATTTTAGACTCATCGAGTTTATTTTTAATTAAATTATTGAAATTTAAAGTGTACTCTTAAAATTAAATATAGTTAATTATAGATTATTTTATTTTTATATATGAATATGCCTTTTATTAGGCGGGGCTTGCTCCAAATCTAAAAATGCTTAGCTACTTTTTTGTATAATATAATACTTATTATCATATAATAATATAATATCATGCTAATATAATATATATTAATAATATATCATTTTATTATAATATATTTATATAACAATAATAAATTAATTAAATATTATTTTATAATATTATAATATATTATAATAATATACTGGCTGTATTATGATATAGATCATGGTCGATGATGTTTAGAAGTTAACATCTAACATCTTTTAAATACATAACGATAAAAAAATATTAATTATTAATAATATTTTTATTTTATAATTAAACAAAATATTAAATAAATAAGATAAATTATAAGTGTTACATCCGTGACAGTGACGTGGCCAGGCTCAGGTATCGCCGAATGCGAACAAGCCACGTGTAAGTTTTCCTGCCAGAATCAGCGCCACGTCCTCAAAGCTGGGGTCGGCAAGACCGCGCCGCCCGACGATTATCTGAAGCAAACCGCTCCCGCCGAGGTCGAGCTCGGCGCAGAGTTCCTCCACCGACTCATCTGCGCCCAGGCCCGCGGGTGCCGACCCAAGTGAGGTCGGCCGAGGTCGGCTGACCCTTCGCCTTGCGCCAGGTGGCCACCCGGAAACGGGTCCACCTCGGCCGAAGCCGGGTGACCTTCTGCCGCCTCGCCAGGTGTCCACCCAGGAGCGGTCCACCTAGTGCGAGGTCGGCTGACCCTTCGCCTCGCGCCAGGTGGCCACCCGGAGACGGGTCCACCTCGGCCGAAGCCAGGCGACCTCCTGCCGCCTCGCCAGGTGTCCACCCAGGAGGGGTCCACCTAAGCCGAGGTCGGCCGATCCCTCGCCTCTCGCCAGTTGGCCCCCGGAGACAGGTCCAACTCAGCCGAGGTCAGACCGCTCGTACGGAGAGGCCCCCGGGGAAAGCGACGGGTCCCGAGACCATCCCTCGGGCCGTACCGACCCCAGACGGCGTCCCGTACGGAGGGCGGCGGCACGCGGAATGTCACTTACATTGGCCCGGCAGGTCCCGCAGTCGAGAGACCCGATCCTGACGGAACAGGCCCCATAAATGGATGGCGCCCATGCTCGGGGAAAAGAGCGCTCTCACGAAGCCCGAGGCCTGACGACTTGCCGCTCTGCCAGCGCCGCCCTCCCTCTTTTTCTCTTCTACCCTTGCCTTTTCCCTGCTGGGCCCGGCGGACGAGGTCGGAAAGCCACCTGGCCTCCTTCACCAAAAAGGGAAAAGAGAGGAGGACAGGGGGGAGGAGTTTTCGAGGGAGAAAAGGACAAGCGCACGACGAAGGGAGATAAAGAGGGAAGAATCCGAAGACTGCAAGGTAAGCCAACTAGCCTGGGGACAAGAATGAAGCACCGGCACAAGGCCTCGCTCCGAGAAAGAAACCAGAGATCCCGAGAGGGGAATACTGGGCGTGAGCTCGGCAAGCAGGCCCAGCCGAGATTCTGGTCCCCGGCGCTTTCCCTTCACCAGTTAACTCTCCAAACCTGAGACCCTCCAGGGGGCCTGGGAGGGAGAGTCTGTTCCTCCTCGTCGTCTACTGACTTGACCGTCGGAGCCCCCTCGCCGGAATCCCCGGCCAGGGTCCTCTAACCCCTTTGTTGCAGGTTTATCGCAGGAAGGGAGGCTCCCTTGCCAGGCGGTCAGGGAGGATCGGCTGATCCTCGGCACGGGCGCGGCGACAAGGACGGCAACAGATTGGCGCGCCAGGTAGGGGGGCAGGACACTAACCCCCAGTGGGAACTAGCTTTTTGCAGGTGTCACGCTCTCTAGCAATGGTGGTCACTCGTGGTCGCGAGGCGTCCACCAACCGTGTGGGAGAAGCCCACTCCCCACCAGGGGGCCACACCCCCGAACGGGAGCTTCCCGCTCCCCCTCCTCTTCTGCAGCAGCCTACCCCGGCAGACGGATCCCTTGCGACCATCGTCCAGCAGCTGCAGACCTTGACCTCAGCGGTCCGACAGCTCCAGCATCAGCAACGGTCCCTGGCCACTCAGCCGCAGCCAGGGACCCCCGCGGCCCGGGTCGCGGGACAGCGTGGGAGCCTGCGCTCAATCCAGGGCAGGCCGTCCCATCCACAAGCCATCTCCAACCCCCGAGGGAGCCGCCAAGCTCCCCCGAAGAGAAACTATTCCGGCTCGGAGGACCACGAGAGTCGATCCCCGGCCGATGGGGCCGAAACGGTGCATCGCAGCAAGCGACGCCGGGTCCCGACCTCGCGCCGAGACTGATCGGCGCCCCCCTCACCTGCAGTCTCGGTGGAAGACTCCACCGATGAAGCCATCTGGCGCCAGGCTGAGAGGCGCCTAGAAGAGCACGAGCGCAAGTTGGCGGAGTTCGCCCGACGGTTCGCCGACCTGCAGAACTCGTCAGCCGACCCGGCGGGCTATGACTCCCTCCCCCCTTTCTCCGAAGAGATCCAGGCGGAACCAATCCCGAAACGGTTCCGCATGCCGCAGGTGGACCCCTACGACGGGACCACCGACCCCCTGGACCACCTGGAGGGTTACAAGGCCCTCATGAGGGTCCAAGGTGCCACCGACGCCCTTCTGTGCATCGCCTTCCCTGCAACCCTTCGGAAGGCCGCTCGAGTCTGGTTCGCCCGTCTCGAGCCCGGATCCATTTGCTCCTTCCAGCAGTTGGAAGGAAAGTTTGTGGCGCATTTCGATGCTTGTCGAAAGGTGCCAAGGGAGGTGGACAGCCTCTTCTCCATCCGCCAGCAGGACCAGGAGCTGCTCCGAGACTACATCGCCCGGTTTAAGACCGCAGCCCTGGAGACCTACAGCTTGGACGAGCCCGTCGCTATGCTGGCTCTAAAGCGCGGGCTCAAGACGTCCCGCCTGACCTATTCCCTGGACAAGAAGCCGCCCAGGACGTATTCCGAGCTCCTCCTCCGCGCCCACAAGTACATCCGAGCGGAGGAGGCTGACCGCACCCGTCGAGAGGTGGATGGGAAGATTCTGAAGAAGTCAACCCCGAGGGACGCCCCGGGAGCTCGGAGGCCCGGGCCATCAGCCGACCCTCGCCCGAACCCAAGGCCGAGGGCCGAGTCTGCCCCCGAGCGGAGGTACACCCCTCTCCTCGCACCTCGAGCCAAAATCCTCATGGAAATCGAGGGCGAGCGCTACCTCCGCCGACCTCCACCTCAGAACCCGAGGGCCGCCCGAGACAAATCAAAGTACTGCCAATTCCACCGCGAGCACGGGCATGACACGGAGGAGTGCCGCCATTTGAAGCGGGAGATCGAGGAGCTGATCGGGAGGGGATACCTCCGGAAGTTCGTCAAGAACGAGGCCCCCTCCGAGAAGCAGCCGCTCACGGCCTTGCCACCTGTCCCTGCAATCGACAACCGGCCAACAGAGAGGCCCGTGGGCATGATCTCGCGCGGATCCGGCCGAGCAGAGAAGAGAGCCCGGGAAGTCCCGGAGAATGTAATCCCTCCCAAAAGAGGGGAGTCTAACGGCAATGTAAACGATGATGCCGTGGTGGTCGAGATGACCATCGCGAAACACCCTGTACACCGAATCATGGTGGATAGTGGAAGCTCGGCCGATGTACTTTTTTATGATGCTTTCTCTCGGATGAATTTGCCTCTCGACCAGCTAAAGCCAGTGCACACCCCACTGGTAGGTTTTACAGGGGACTCCGTGGGAGTCGAAGGGGAAATCACTCTCCCAGTTACCGCCGGATCCCCACCTCGGCAGGCGACCATCATGGTAACTTTCACTGTCGTCAAGCTCCCTTCGCCTTACAACGCCATTCTTGGGCGTCCCGGGCTCAACCAACTAGACGCCACCATCTCCACAAGGAGACTACTGGTGCAGTTCCCCATGCCTTTCGGGTTCGGGGAAATAAAGGGGACGATTCAGCCAGTCCCGCTCTGCCTACAGACAATCCCAGGCACCAGGGGCGCAGAGCTCGCCCACGATGTCGAGGACCTCGACCTAAGAGAAAAGGAACCCAGGGGAGGGCCCGTAGAGCGCCTGCTCTCCTTTCCCTTGGTTCGGACCCCCTGAAGACGGTGCAAGTCGGGGCCCAGCTCCCCGAAGAGGAGCGAACCCGCCTGCTGGAGTTCCTCCGTGCCAACGCCGATGTGTTCGCCTGGTCGGCGGCCGACATGCCGGGTATTCCGCCCGAGATTATCATGCACAGCCTGAACGTGGACCCAGGCAGCCGCCCGGTCCGCCAGAAGAAGAGAAGCTTTGCCATGGAGAGGCAGAGGGCGATCGACGAGGAGGTAGAGAAACTTCTCGCCGCCGGTTTCGTCCGAGAAGTCCAATACCCCAGCTGGTTAGCAAATGTGGTCATGGTAAAGAAGAGCAGCGGTAAGTGGAGGATCTGCGTGGACTACACCGACCTCAATCGAGCTTGCCCGAAGGACAGCTTCCCTCTGCCAAAGATCGACCAGCTGGTCGACACCACCTCGGGACACCGTCTCCTATCATTCATGGACGCTTTCTCCGGATACAACCAGATCCGGATGAATCCGGAGGACGAGGAGCGTACCGCCTTCATAACTGACCGCGGGACTTTCTGTTACAGGATGATGCCCTTCGGCCTCAAGAACGCGGGGGCGACGTACCAACGTCTGGTCAATAAAGTCTTCAAAGACCAGATAGGCCGCAACATGCAGGTGTACGTGGACGACATGATGGTAATGAGCAAACTTGACTCGGACCACGTAGCCGACCTGGCGGAGACGTTCGGCAACCTCCGGCGCCACCAGATGAAGCTGAATCCGGCGAAGTGCGCCTTTGGGGTCTCCGCCAGAAAATTCCTAGGGTTCATGGTGACCCAGAGAGGAATCGAGGCCAACCCGGAGAAGGTCCAGGCCATCCTGGACATGGAGCAGCCAGCCTCCAAGAAACAAGTGCAGCAGCTGACCGGCCGGGTTGCGGCCCTTAGCCATTTTATTTCCAGGTCGGCGGACCGCTGCCGTCCCTTCTTCAAGGTGCTGAGGAAAATGAATGGTTTCGCCTGGACCGAGGAATGCCAGCAGGCCTTCGAGGAGTTGAAGAAGACGCTCGCATCACCACCTTTGCTGTCCAGGCCCGAGGAAGGGGAGGAGCTTACCCTCTACTTGGCCGTTACCCCGGAGGCCGTCAGCTCTGTCCTGGTCCGAACCGACGACCACGGGATCCAGCGACCGGTGTACTATACCAGCAAACTCCTCCGGGACGCGGAGCTCAGGTATTCCCGGCCCGAGAAACTCGTTTTTGCGCTAATAGTGTCTGCCCAGCATCTCAGGCCCTATTTCCAAGCGCATCCCATCGCCGTCTTGACGGATCAACCACTGAAAGCGGTGCTCAGCCGACCCGACACCTCGGGACGATTGGCCAAATGGGCACTGAAACTCAGCGAGTTCGACATTACATACCGGCCGAGGTCGGCAATGAAGGCACAGGTGCTGGCCGACTTCTTGGTCGAATGCGCAGGTCTGGGCAAGGAGCCCGAGGAGGACTCCTCGGCCCAGCCGATGGAGGTCGGCACCAACGAGCCCGGAGAGGATGCTTGGATCCTCCATGTGGACGGAGCCTCAAACTCCGGAGGGAGCGGAGCTGGGCTCATCCTTGCCAACGGCGACGGAGTCGTCGCTGAGTGCGCGCTCCGTTTCCAGTTCCCCGCGACAAACAACCAAGCGGAGTACGAGGCGCTTCTCGCCGGACTCAGGGTCTCCCGCGAGCTGGGCGTGACCAACCTCAGAGCTTTCACTGACTCCCAGCTCGTGGCGGGGCAGGTGTCCGGGGAGTACGTCGCTCACGACCCCCAGATGGCAAGGTATTTGGAGCTCGTCAAGGCGGGCGCGTCCAAGTTCCGGCGCTTCAACATCTTCCATATCCCCCGCAAGGAGAACGCCCGCGCGGATGCTCTCTCTCGATTGGCGACTCTGCTGGACACAATGCTGGGACGCGCTCATGTGGAGCGACTCGAAGTCCCAAGCCTCGAAGCACCGACGGGGGTCCATCAGGTCAGCCAGGAGCCCGGCTGGATGGACAAGTACGCCGCGTACATCACCGACGGCATTCTGCCGGAAGACCGAGACGCGGCTCGCCTCGTTAGGAAGAAGGCCGTGCGGTTTGTCCTGATGGACGGGCAGCTGTATCGAAGGTCCTACTCTTATCCCCTCCTCAAGTGCATCGGACCCACAGAAGCCCAGCTTGTGCTCCAGGAGATTCACGAAGGCATCTGTGGGAACCACGTGGGGGGCAGGGCATTGGCATACAAGGCCCTTCGTCAAGGCTACTTCTGGGAGACGATGAAGGAGGACGCCGCCGACTTCGTGAAGAAATGCGACCGGTGCCAGCGCCACGCCACGGTACAGCGGCAACCCTCCAACCCGATCTCTCAGCTCTCAGCCCCCTGGCCGTTCGCCCAGTGGGGGATGGACCTCCTGGGCCCATTCCCGCCGGCGTCCGGCCAGCGGAAGTTCCTGATAGTGGCTATCGACTACTTCACAAAGTGGGTCGAAGCCGAACCCTTGGCAAGAATCACCGAAGCAAACGTCGCCAAGTTCTTCTGGAAGTCCATCGTCTGCCGCTTCGGCCTCCCCCACACCGTGGTCACCGACAACGGACGCCAGTTCGACTGTCGAGAGTTCGAAGATTTCTGCAACGACCTCGGCATCAAGCATCGCTTCACTTCGGTGGCGCACCCCCAGACCAACGGGGAGGCTGAGGTCACGAACAGGACCATTCTTCAGGGCCTCCGCACGCGGCTAGACCAAGCCAAGGGCAGGTGGGCCAACGAGCTTCCCAGCGTTCTTTGGGCATACCACACCACTCCAAGGACGGCTACTGACGAAACCCAATTCAACCTCGTCTTCGGGGCCGAGGCAGTCATCCCGATCGAGCTCAGCATACCCACGCTGCGCGTGGAACAATGCGACGAGACAGAAAACCCGGCCAGGATGATGCTCAACCTAGACCTCCTCGAAGAAACAAGGGACAAGGCCCGAATTCGAATGGCGGCATACCGGCAACGTGTAGCCAGATATTACAACTCCCGAGTACGGCCGAAGGTTTTTCGTCCCGGGGACTTGGTCCTCCGGCGTGCAGAAGCCTCCCAGCCACGAGAGTGCGGCAAGCTTTCACCCAACTGGGAAGGCCCTTATCGGGTAGCAGAAGCCCTGCAGAAGCCCTCCCTCACGGGGCATGTTACTTGGAAGAATTGGGAGGTGCCAGGTTCCCCCGGACATGGAACCCCTCGAACCTGAGAATGTACTACCAGTGATGTAAGGCTCCCAGTTCCTTTAACAAAGCTTCTTCACTTTAAACATTCTTCTCTAACTTCAACAAGAAGGCCTGCGGCATCGAGCTCAGTCCGGAAGATCCTGGGCTTCGGCCCGGAAGGTGGCGTCGAACCCAGTTCGCCCACGCAAGCCCGGAGCACAGCTCAGCAAGCCGCGCAAGGTTTGAGAAAGCCTGCGGCATCGAGCTCAGTCCGGAAGATCCTGGGCTTCGGCCCGGAAGGTGGCGTCGAACCCAGTTCGCCCACGCAAGCCCGGAGCACAGCTCAGCAAGCCGCGCAAGGTTTGAGAAAGCCTGCGGCATCGAGCTCAGTCCGGAAGATCCTGGGCTTCGGCCTGGAAGGTGGCGTCGAACCCAGTTCGCCCACGCAAGCCCGGAGCACAGCTCAGCAAGCCGCGCAAGGTTTGAGAAAGCCTGCGGCATCGAGCTCAGTCCGGAAGATCCTGGGCTTCGGCCTGGAAGGTGGCGTCGAACCCAGTTCGCCCACGCAAGCCCGGAGCACAGCTCAGCAAGCCGCGCAAGGTTTGAGAAAGCCTGCGGCATCGAGCTCAGTCCGGAAAATCCTGGGCTTCGGCCTGGAAGGTGGCGTCGAACCCAGTTCGCCCACGCAAGCCCGGAGCACAGCTCAGCAAGCCGCGCAAGGTTTGAGAAAGCTTGCGGCATCGAGCTCAGTCCGGAAGATCCCGGGTTTCGGCCCGGAAGATGGTGCAGGAACTGTGTTGTCCGCGCAAGCATGAAGGCAGCCCAAAGTCGGACCTGCTCAGGATTCTTGCCTTGCCGCAACACGGTTTTGCAGACCCCGTCCTTCGATTTAGTATGGAAGGACCAGGCCCACAGTTGTCTCAGGTATCCGAGACCGACATCCCAGAAACAAACAAACAAAGAAGAAGAAAAAGAAGCAAAGACGATAGACAAGTTTTTATGAAAAAGGAGTCTTCATTACAAAGTGTTCAGTACAAACTGGGAGCTCCGACAGGCCGGAACTCCCCAAAAAAAAAAGAAGAGGACAAAGAAAGCAAAAATACAAAGTAAAGGTCACTGGGGCGCAGGGTCGGCGCCGTCCGCCGGAGGTGCGGGCGCCACCTCTTCAACCTCCACGACAACCGGCTCCGGGGGCTGTGTCGGGGCCTCGGCGTCATCAGTCGGAGGTGCTGCAGGTGCCGCCTGAGGTGTCGCCTGGGCCGTGCCGGAGGCCCTGCCTCGCTCCCCGGCTTCCTGCCGCCGACGACGACCGCACTCAGGTCCAGTTGGGGGAAGAAGGCCCCCACCTTTTCCCGGCACATCCGGAACCCCTTCAGGAAGGAGTCCACGGCGGCCTCCCGGACTTCCGACGTAAACTCGTCGGAAGCCCGAAACTTGGGGACGGCCTCCAGCGCTTCTCGCTTCGCCACCTCCAGGAGCCCGTTGATGTACGAGCTCCGGTCCTTCGCCACGGCCGCCTCTCGCCGGGCCTCGTCCAACTGACGCTCCAGGAATAGAGAGTGGGCCTGCAGGCGGGCCTTCTCCGCCGCGTCCTCCTCGGTACGGCGCTGGTTGGAGGTCCGCTCCTCCGCCAAGGAGGCCTCCAGTTCCTTGTTCCGCTCCTCGGAACGCCCCAGGTCGGACTGGAGGGCCTGCTTCTCAGCTCGCAGCTCGGCCCCCTTGTCCATCAAATCCTTCACGTCGGCCGCGAGCTTTCCAAGCTTCTGCTCCCGCTCGGAGTCCCGCTTGGCGTTCCCTACGAGGTAGTTCCTCAGTAGGAGGACGTCGTTCCCGATCTGCAAGGGCAAAAATAACATGTCAGTACCGAGGCAGGAGGCCTCGGATTGAAAGAGAAAAGAAGAGTCAAGGATCAGGCTTACCGTGAAGAGTTGGGGCAGGATGCCGAGCAGCGCATCCGCGTAATCTCGGCCGCTCCGAGCTCGGCGGTCCCGGGCGGTGGAAGCGTACTCCATCACCCTCTCCGCCAGCCCTCGGTCGAGGATGACCGAGTCCCGGTGCGAGATCACCGGCGCCGGGCCCTTCGGGCTGATCCCCGCGACAGCTGCCCCCTCTGCTGGAGCTGCAGCCGACGGACCGGCGGTCGCCACTGGCGGTGCCGTTGGGCTGCTGACAGGAGTGGGCCCGGCGATGGGCAGAGCGGCGGGCGCCGGAGCTCTCTCGGCAACGCTGCCAGGCCGTGGGGCCGAGGTGCCAGGGGCGCCGCCCTGAGGAGGTCTGGGCGGAGAAACAGCAGCAGCCAGGCCGGGCACGATCGCCGCTGCGACCTCCCGGCTCGTCTCTGTGCGAGCCCTCTTCGCCACGGGCTCGTCCACGTCGACGACCTCCATCTGAGCAGCTCCCTCCAACAGGTTCTCCAGGGAAAACTTCATCCCTGCAAAGTGACGAAATCAGAAGGTTAGACGGTTCAATTTTAAAAAGAGAAGGGGGGGCAGAAGTTAATGCGGGGCCAAATCTCACCGGTCTCCCGGATGGGACTGATTCCGGCCTCGAAAAGATTCTGCTCAGAAAGCAGAACCTCGAGCGGCGGGACCACGTCACTCAGGAGCTGGGTGTAAGACTCCTGGTCCGCGGACTCGACCCGAGAACTCCGGTTCGGTGACCGGTCCGGTTCGCTCAAGGCCCAGTCGACGTCGTCGACCGAGGCAAAGAAAAACCGGCTCTTCCATCCCTTGACCGAAGAAGGGAGGTCGAACCGGAGACACCTAGGCCGGGACGAAATGTACCACCAGCCGTCATCGGTGGAGCACTTCTTCAGGGTGAACAGGGACCTGAAGAGTGAAAAACGGGCAACGAACCCGTGGAAATGGCAGAAGACAATGAATGAGAAGATGACCCGGATGGCATTAGGAGCCAACTGGGCCGGGACGAGCCGGAAATGGCTGAGGAAGGAAAGGAAAAAAGGATGCAGAGAAAAACGAAGACCCCCGAGGAGGAAGTCTTCGTAGAAGGCAATGCGGCCGGGGCCACTCATGGTGACACGCTCCCCGGACCGCGGAGCAAATAGATGGACAGATCCCGGGATGCCATAAGCATCCCGGAGCAGAGAAAGATCACCTTCGGTCATGGTGGAGACATGACCGGAGGGACCGGAGGGACCGGCGGGAAGAAGTGGCGGAGCCGGAAGAGAGGCCAAGGCAGGGAGTGAACGGAGGGGCACGGCAGGTGCAACCGGAGGGGACCGGATCCCCCTGGGGATGCCAATGGTGACACCCCCGGGTTGCAAACGCTGGCGGACCTCCTCTGGGATTACCTCCTCATCCGAGGAGGAAGAAGATGGAGTCCTCGGCCGGGATGGACCGGCCTCGTCCGGATTAGAAGAAACATGGCGACGGCGCGCCATGGAAAAGAAAGAAGAAAGGGACTGAATAAACGAGAGAGAAGGAGGGGGGCTAGAGAAGAAGAAGACGCTTACCCAAAAATGCACAGACGGGCGCGAGCAGCAGAAGTTGTTAGCATGCAGCAAACCGCCCACGAAGCAAGGGAAAAGGCCTCGTTCTGGAAAGTCCCCTCCCTTTCAAACTCAGCCGGCAGTAGCCGTACCCATCATTCCGTCTCAAGCCACTGGATGGTCGCCACGTGGGCACACGCCCGACACCGACGCCTCGTTAGCAGAGTAACAGCCTCTGCCCCGAAGCGACGCATTGATTGCGGGCAAGTGGACGACGCGTGGCGACTCCCCATAGGTCTTCAGCCGCATCGAGCCACGACGAGTGAAGATCGTGCCAATCATGAAGCAAGATCTTCGCCTCCCCACGTCATGTCTGCAATTAATCCCGACGTTCCGTTCTACGATGCCCCGACGGAACGGTGGGCTGGGGGGCAACTGTTACATCCGTGACAGTGACGTGGCCAGGCTCAGGTATCGCCGAATGCGAACAAGCCACGTGTAAGTTTTCCTGCCAGAATCAGCGCCACGTCCTCAAAGCTGGGGTCGGCAAGACCGCGCCGCCCGACGATTATCTGAAGCAAATCGCTCCCGCCGAGGTCGAGCTCGGCGCAGAGTTCCTCCACCGACTCATCTGCGCCCAGGCCCGCGGGTGCCGACCCAAGTGAGGTCGGCCGAGGTCGGCTGACCCTTCGCCTTGCGCCAGGTGGCCACCCGGAAACGGGTCCACCTCGGCCGAAGCCGGGTGACCTTCTGCCGCCTCGCCAGGTGTCCACCCAGGAGGGGTCCACCTAGTGCGAGGTCGGCTGACCCTTCGCCTCGCGCCAGGTGGCCACCCGGAGACGGGTCCACCTCGGCCGAAGCCAGGCGACCTCCTGCCGCCTCGCCAGGTGTCCACCCAGGAGGGGTCCACCTAAGCCGAGGTCGGCCGATCCCTCGCCTCTCGCCAGTTGGCCCCCGGAGACAGGTCCAACTCAGTCGAGGTCAGACCGCTCGTACGGAGAGGCCCCCGGGGAAAGCGACGGGTCCCGAGACCATCCCTCGGGCCGTACCGACCCCAGACGGCATCCCGTACGGAGGGCGGCGGCACGCGGAACGTCACTTACATTGGCCCGGCAAGTCCCGCAGTCGAGAGACCCGATCCTGACGGAACAGGCCCCATAAACGGATGGCGCCCACGCTCGGGGAAAAGAGCGCTCTCACGAAGCCCGAGGCCTGACGACTTGCCGCTTTGCCAGCGCCGCCCTCCCTCTTTTTCTCTTCTGCCCTTGCCTTTTCCTTGCTGGGCCCGGCGGACGAGGTCGGAAAGCCGCCTGGCCTCCTTCACCAAAAAGGGAAAAGAGAGGAGGACAGGGGGGAGGAGTTTTCGAGGGAGAAAAGGATAAGCGCACGACGAAGGGAGATAAAGAGGGAAGAATCCGAAGACTGCAAGATAAGCCAACTAGCCTGGGGACAAGAAGGAAGCACCGGCACAAGGCCTCGCTCCGAGAAAGAAACCAGAGATCCCGAGAGGGGAATACTGGGCGTGAGCTCGGCAAGCAGGCCCAGCCGAGATTCTGGTCCCCGGCGCTTTCCCTTCACCAGTTAACTCTCCAAACCTGAGACCCTCCAGGGGGCCTGGGAGGGAGAGTCTGTTCCTCCTCGTCGTCTACTGACTTGACCGTCGGAGCCCCCTCGCCGGAATCCCCGGCCAGGGTCCTCTAACCCCTTTGTTGCAGGTATATCGCAGGAAGGGAGGCTCCCTTGCCAGGCGGTCAGGGAGGATCGGCTGATCCTCGGCACGGGCGCGGCGACAAGGACGGCAACAATAAGTAAATAAGATATTAAATAAATAAATTATTAAAATATGTAAGATAGTGAGAGAGAGAAAGTGTGAGAGAGATGAAGTGACCGGAGAGAAGAAAAAAATAAAAGGCCCCGAAAGGGATGGGAGAGCCGCATATCCATGCCACTAAAGCAGAAAAACGTGATTTTATGGATATTTTCAAAATGAGATTTCACATTAAATATTTTTAAAATAAGATTTAATGAACAACAAAATCAAATATTTAATATATTAGAATATTATAATATTATAATATTATAATATATTTTTGATATTTTTAATATAAAATAATTATTATAATAAATTTATTATAACATATCATGTTATTATAGAATATCTATATTTAAAAATATATTATATTATAATATACTATAATATAACATATCACTATTTTATTATATATTTTAATATAAAATAAATATTATAACCTATTTATTATAGTATATCATGTTGTTATAAATATATTTATTTAATTTTGATAATGACGGGAACCTGCCTTTACGCCTCGAGGAAATGGAATACGTTAATGATGCCCTTTCCTGTTTCGCTTGGCGTAGAGCTTGTAGTGGAGGCGTGGGGGCGCGGTGGCTCAATGGGAGGCAGTTCGTGGGTACCACCCCAGCATTCACTCATGGTGCGTTGAATCCAAGTATATAGGTTTTCAGTTTAGCATAATCGAGGCTAGAATAGCCAAAGTGCATCGTGCTGCTGCTGAGGCTGAAGTCTCCTTCCTTTTTCTTTTTCTTTCTTTCTTTTTTTTCTTTTTTTATTTTTTAGAAGGGCTGGGGAGGGGGGACACTGATGTCACCCTATGCACATCTTTCAGCTAATAGCATATAGTTTCAACTCATTATCATCTAAATATTAATTAATTATTGATTATTTATTTATTTATTTATCATTGATATCATCCTATGCACATCTTTCAGCTAATAGCATATAGTTTCAACTCATTATCATCTAAATATTAATTAATCACTGATTATTTATTTATTTATTTATTTATAATTCTATAGGGTGCCTGGTCTAAAGACGCCCTTGGCAATTAATGAATGATCTTCCAACCATCAATTAGCCCTCAATGAATGATCTTTCAAGAAGAAACCTAGATAAAGGTGGAAATGTGTCATTCCAGGCATGTTCTCCCGCTAATTTCCATTTCTCTGGTTATATTTTTAAACTAAACATAGTCTGATGCGTGTTTTGAAGGCCGCGTGGCCACATTTCCACGTATTTTCCGCCGCTGATTTAGGTGACGAGTGCCCTATAATGTCCTGAACTATATCTAGACCAAACCACTTTCACTTATTGAAATGGATAGACTAGATCCTTCAATCGCATGCAAGCCATGGTCCACATATAAATTGATATAAATTGATCTTGTTACTTTGAAGACATGATCAACTTACCAAATCCATGGAACGATGTCTTTCCAGCATCTTTAAGGGAAGTTAGGCAGGCTAGCTCATCCAACCCAAGAGAGTTTGTAGTTTTTTTTTCCCATATTTTTCAAGCATGCACGTGCACGTATGTGCGGGAGAAATTTTTTTTTTTTTTTATAACAATCTTGCCATGTGTGTGCATGTGATGATTGATTTCATCAAAGAGGTGGAAGAGATGTGGACTCTTGATAGCTTCTTGTGTTAGCCGAATGAACTAAGAGGAAAGAGAGAGTTAGGTTTGAAGAGGGAACTTGGAAAGAGGAAGAGCACTCTAGGCCTCATGCCCACCTTCTCACAAGGGACAAAGCATTCAAGCAAGGAAATTTTCTTTCAAGAAAACTTTCATCTCATTCATTTAAATTTCAGTATTGTTCTACTAGAAGGTGTGGAGCCTTTATTTTATAGACTTCCAAGCCTTTTGAAATTAAAAATTTGAATTACACCTAAATGAAAGAGAGAATGATGGACGATTTTTTGATGAGGGGCACTGAATGTGGAGGAGAAAGAAGCTTCATTTGAATTTGAAATCTTTCTTCTCTTGGACAATCAAAGATGAGGTGTCCAAGTGATATGGCGAAGTGGAGTGATGAAATGGCTTCTAAGTTGCACGAAAGGAAAAAATATATCCTATATTACATGCACCATACGGCCGTGCATCATGCCAACTTCTTTTTATTCTTTTTTTTTATATGGGCTCCAAAATCATGGATGATTGATCCACAACAAGAAAATAAGATAATTGATATGGTACATGACATGTTGGTACACGTAATAAAGGATAAAATTCTTTCCCATGAGGGAGGGGAGAAATTATTATATGAACTAGATCCTGTGGACCCGGGCAAATCTGGGCAAATGCATATCGGGTAATGCAATCGAGGATTGGAGAAATACAATGAGAAATGTGGTGCATAGGGGTAAAAATAGATCAAATCAGGCCGGATCATAAATAATCCTGATCCGATCTCTAATTATTTGACCAGGTCATAATATCCAAATCCAATATAATAGAAAATTAGATCGAGTCCAACCGGATCCATGTCTAAAATTCTCGATCCAATAGATCATTTGGTTCGATCGGGTTTATGAATAATCCAGTCCTGATCTAATAAATTTGAGTTAAGATCAGGTCCGGATCAAATATAGATAACTATATTTTAATTATCACATAATCAATTATTCTCAAAATAAATTAAATATAAAGATAATTATAAATTTATTTTTATATTAAAAATGAGTTCGATACAAGTTTTAAATTACAACTTAGAGATTCAAATATGTTTAGATCCTAATAGTATTAGTAAGTTAGGATTGAGTCGAGTGAGGTCCAAATTAAATAAACTTAAACTCAACCCGAAAAATAAAATGGATCCAATTTTAAGATCCGATCTGAATCCATGGATCTTTAAAAACCGGTTGGATTGGGTCTAAGCGGGTCAACTCGGGTCAGGTCACAAATCAACTCGACCCATTTATAGCTTTATTGATGTCTTATCTACCATGGGATTTAGTGTGGTTTATTAAAACATTGGCAAAAGAAAAGAATAAATAAATAAACAAAAGATAGAGAACTTTATTATCTTTATTTCAATTTTATCTAATATATCTCAGAGATTATTTATATTAATGCACAAACTTCATATAAGAAAAATAATAATAGCTGATATAAAATCATGCTAATAAAAAAATTATAAAATTATACTAATAAAGATACATATTATGGAATCATATTGATAAAAAATTATTACAGACTGATATGTGATCCCTTAAATCATGCTAACTTTTCCTTAAACTCAAGATAGTATTGTAAATGTCAACTTGAGTTTAGAAACTAGATTACATATGTACTTAGAAACTGATATAATAAAATCATATATTTGTTGATATAGCTAATTTAGATAACATGATTGTAAGAAGATACAGAACATCATGCACTACAGTGAATATGATATTTAGCGACACTTTTTTTGACCTTTCTCGATGCTTTTAAGCGTCGCCAAGTAATCTATCGATGTTTTGTAAAGCGTCGTCTATGCAAGCGTTGGGACGCAACCTGTCGACGCTTCAAAAAAGCGTCGGTATTTGCCGACTCTTTAAAGCGTTGCTAATTTTGTATTTAGCGACGCTTTAAAGCATCGCCAGTTCCAGTTATAGCGACGCTTTAAAGCATCGCCAGGTCCAAACCTAGCGACACTTTAAAGCGTCGTTAGATTTTTTTTTAAAAAAAAATAATAAACAGCCATATATACAAATCCACAACCTGTATACATTATGAAAATGAAAACATTCAAACCTGTATTACATCCAACATACACAGCCATATATACAAACCCACAACCTGTATATATTATGAAAATGAAAACAATCAAACCTGTATCACATCCAACATACACAAACAAATGAAAACATTCAAACCTGTATCACATATCACATCCAACATACACAAACAAATGAAAACATTCAAACCTGTATCACATATCACATCCAACATACACAAACACAAATATAAAACAAATATAAAAAATTTTTTTTATATATATAAACGTATCAATCCAAGTTCAAATAAATAAAAAGACATACATAAATAATAAAAAAAATATCTGGCATTACTGATCCGTGGGAGGCTGGTCGTTGTCAGGTCTGCGACTCGCAGAAGCACCAGGAACCTGCAAGATATACATCAGGAATTATAATACATACATTATATATATTCTAATTTATTAGATACATACAAAATTAATAAATAATTACTTACTTGAGATGACATGAACATATGCAGCACAGATGTAACATGCTCTAGCTGAGACCTAATGGTCTGCATCTCTGCTCTGTCTGCATCACGTGTCTGTCGGAGCTCTGCTATCTCCTCCTGGAGCTGATGAACATGTAACTGATCATGACTCTCTAGTATCCCGAGTATATCTACGCACCTCAGATAATTGAGTAGGGATAACTCCAATCCCATAACCCCTCACTCGTCCAGGACGCTCTGGTCCCATCAACTTCGAGAATATCTCGGCCTCGATGCGACTGCTCTATGTAGATGATGAACCCTCGCCAGCACGCTCGGAGATCATAGAGGTAGCCCTATTCTATATTTTATAAAAAACACATATATCAATACTTAATAAAAATAAAAATATAAATCATAATATAATATAAATAAAAATATATATATATCTCTGGACTCGTCTCGAACAAAACTGCCATCCTGGTGAACGTGAATCATCCGATAGAACTCCACCTCACCAGGCTCCCTCCCCTACTGATCGGCCTATATAAAGAATAAATATTACAAAAAAATTCAAAATAACCCATCTTATATCCCCATACCATGATACATGGCACATGCATGATACAAGATGATACATGATATTAAAACTGAAAGTGTACTAAAAGTATTATAGGATGAGAAACATACAAACTCATGCCTGAGCCGTGCATAACTCTTGGACCCCGCTGTGTGAGGAACAGACTGAGCAGCTCGTGCAGCTCTACCAATATCAAAATACGTCTGCAAAATAAAATTAAAACAATGTTATATATTGTATAAATATAATTATGACAAGTGAAAATTAATAAATTTTAAAGTATTTGATGATGCTACACAACCTGTACCCTCCCGGAGAACCAATAGTGCACCAGCTCCATCCACTGATGAGGGTGAACATCAGGAGGACAGGTAGCCACAACCTGCTCCTCTGTCCTACCCTCTAGCTTGTAGTCTCTCTTCAACTTCATCCTATATTCTTTCCACTTGTGATTGAGAGACTTAAGCACAAAATCAGATGAATCTGAAGGAAGAACGAACTTGCTCTACAATTTAAATAAATAATAAAATAAATATTAAATAAAATAAGCGATTCAATTGTTAAAAATCTAAGATATAAAATAATATATTAATTTTTTTACCTGCATAACTCGTAGCATCTATATTTTATATGCAGGAAGCATGTCGTTCCACTTCGAATAATTCAGGGGACATAGCTGACCACGACGTGCTACTGTCCCCATAAAGCTAGTCAACAAGCTAGCAGCTTTCTTAATAGGCTGCCCTAGCTTATTGCAGTCTATCACTATCCTCTCACCCTCAGGTAACTGCCACACATCACGGACTAATGTGGGTCCTCGCCTATGCCTGAGTCTCCCGGATCCATCTACAAAAAAAAAAAATATAGAACATTGTATATCAAAACTATTGCATATGCATGAATTGAAATGAGATAGAATTATTAAATTATGTACCCCATATCTGTATATCATCGACGATAGGCTCGTCATCAGGATGATCCATAGAAGGATCGTGATGTGCGGACTCGGAGGGAATGGCGTCGTCCTAAGGTGTAGAGGTAGTAGCATCGGCCTGATGTGCAGAAATAGAGGGACTGGTATCAGACCGATGTGAAACTGATCGACTGCCCTCAAGCTGCTGTGCTGAAGAAGTACCAACCTCAGTCTGGAAAAACTGAAACTGTACATCTGCTAATCGCTTCCTTCGAGGCATGGTGTACCTAACCTGCATTATTTAAAAACAAGTCAGTCAACATTATAATCAAATTATAACGGAAATGAATTGCAATTTAAAATTTAAACCATCTTATAAACTACTTACTTGTCATAATCGACCAGTTGTACCTTCATCGGAACTCAACCTAACCAAAATGGTTGTATCATTTATATGATCATCCGGCACAATATTATAAGGCATACACTGAGTGTAAGTATCATCATCTTCTTCTTCCACCCTTTTTCCCATGTCATACAAATCTTTAGGTTTTGTCTTAATAACAATAGCCCATTCTTTATCTTTCGAGTTTTGTACATAAAAAACTTGTCGAGCTTGAGATGAAAAGATAAATGGATCATCCTTCAATAACACACCCGTATGTATCAATCTTGAAAAATTGACAAGTATGAATCCGTTTGAGTCCTTTTTCAAACCTTTCGGTGTATTTATATCCATCCAATCGCATCGAAATAATACAACTTTAAAATTTTCATAATAATCCAACTCCAAAATATTTTTAAGCGTACCATAATAAGATTTTTTATCTGCTTCAACCATAACACCACTGTTCTGAGTTTTCCTAAGTTTCTCGCGCTCCTTGGTATGAAATTTAAAGCCATTTATAATAAAACCATTATATTTGTTCACAATATAATTTGGACCTCTGGCAAGTGCAATTAGTTATGCTGAACTATTTTTCTCCATCAGTACCGGTACCTAAAAAATATAATATCAATTATCGATCACTTATTCGATGTTAAATATATATAAAATTATTATACGACTTATATATACTAACCTGATTGGCAAGCCAATTAGGGAATAATTCAACCAACCATATTTGTTTAATCCTTAGATTAGGACGAGTGGAATGATTAGCTTGTCGTTGTACAGATAAAAATTCACTGCATGACAATCAAATATAAGTTTGACGACAACATATCTAATATTTAGTATTATCCATGTATAGATAGACTAACATACGATAGTCAGATATTATGTCACTATGTAGCAATACATAACGGTGTACTTGTGACATGGATTTATGGTCAAGAACAATACTTTCAGCTTTTCCTATAAATCTTCCGGATGATGCAAAATTGTATAGATATGTATTCTCCATAGTATCACCATGACGTTGAGGTCGATTAAATACAGTCTCTACACCTTCTAGATATCTTGAACAAAATGTTAAACACTCTTCAGCAATATATCCCTCTGCTATTGAGCCCTCAGGATGGGCTTTGTTTCGTACATAATCCTTCAAACGTACAAGATACCTTCAAAAAGTATGATATTTATTCACATTAAATAATGAAAAAGTTATATAAATTATAAAATTTAAGTTTTACAGCATTACCTCTCGATAGGGTACATCCATCTGTACTGTACCAGTCCACCAAGTTTAGCTTCCGAAGCTAGGTGAATGAGTAGATGAACCATAATCGTAAAAAATTCAGGAGAAAAAATATTTTCCATCTGACATAATGTAAGTATGACTTGAGACTGCAACTGATCAAGCTCCTGAGGATCAAGAACCTTAGAACATAATACCTTGAAGAATGATGATAACTGAAAAACAACCGTAATAACAGATTTTGGCATTGACGACCTTAGAGCCAATGGAAGAATATCTTGCATTAATATATATCCATCATGACTTTTAAGATTTGAAATTTTGCGCTCTTTCAGATTCACAAATCATGAAATATTTGAGGCATATCCATCAGGAACTTTGATATTCTTTAAAACTGTCAGGAAGAGATCTTTTTCTCGACTAGACATTGTATAACATGCATAAGGGATATAAGTTCTATCATTTGCAAGCACTTATGGATGAAGTTCATGTCGGATGCCCATTTCTTTTAAATCAAGACGCGCCTTCATGTTATCTTTAGTCTTTCCATCAAGATTTAATATTGTTCTAATCAAATTATCACAAACATTCTTTTCTATATGCATAACATCAAGATTATGCCGGAGTATATTATGCTCCCAATAAGGTAAGTCAAAGAATATGCTTCTTTTCTTCCATAATTGTTTAGTATGCTGATGGGTAGTTGCTGTGATTATATCGTCATCATTTTCAACTTCAAAGAAATTATCCGGATCCTCGAACACTGCCGTATCTAAGGTGCAAGTATTGACTTCCTCCGATATTTCTTCTTGTACCGAAGTCTCAACATCATCTCTTCCTCATTTTTTAGAGGACTTTGTCATCTTGCCGTAACTATGTTTGATACCAAGCATTTATCTACGAATATCAGAACCAGAAGGTAGAATTGGAGCAGACCCCAACTCTATAGTACCATCAAATAAATCCTTCTGAAATCGAAATGGATGATTTGCCTCCAACCATCGACGATGTCCCATATAACAGAACTTTCCTCCATGTTTTAACCAAATTGAATGGGTTGATTCGCCATAAGAAGGACATGCAACTCGTCCCTTAGTGCTCCGGCCAGATAAATTAGCATATGCAGGAAAATCGTTAACAGTCCATAATAGAGCTGCCCGTAGATTGAATGTTTGGCCATTCGAAGCATCAATTACACTGATACCCTCCTATAGTTGTTTCAATTCATCTATTAAAGGTTGTAAGAAAACATCAATATCATTGCCTGGACCCTTATCACCTAGAATGACCATTGATAAAATAAGTGAAGACTGTTTCATGCATATCCATGGTGGCAAATTATAAGGAATCAGTACAACTGGCCAGGTGCTATAGATAGAACTTAAGATCCGAAATGGATTGAACCCATCACTGGCTAAACCCAGCCTGACATTACGAGCATCAGATGCAAAATCAGGATGTCTGTAATCAAATGCTTTCCATGCTAAACTATCCGCTGGGTGTCTCAGCATTCCATCTTTTGTACGGCTTTCATCATGCCATTTCATTGACGAAGCTATCTTTGATGATGCATAGATCCTTTTCAATCTAGGTACAAGAGGAAAATAACGTAATACCTTCACCAGCTTTTGTTTAATTTGTGTTGCATCTAATTCATCTAATCCCTCACTCTCATTTTCTTTTTGCTTCGTCCATCGTGAACATCCACACACATGGCATGACTCTTGATCGGCATGTTCTTCCCGATATAATATACAATCATTTGGATGCTTTGAATCTTTTCGTATCCAAGATCCAATTCCTTTACTAGTTTTTTGGCTTCATAACAAGATGTTGATAAATTAGTACCTTCAGAAAATGCATCCTTTAACAACTTGAGCAGCATAGTAAAACTCTTGCCAAACCATCCATTCAAGTATTTTATATGAAACAAATGCACAAGAAAAGAAATTTTTAAAAAGTTCTTGCAACCGGCATATAATTCTTGATCTGCATCTCTTATCAGCTTCTGATAATGATCTGTTCCAACATGACTTGGGGGTATCGGCTCTCCATCATGTATAGATTCAGTAAATATAGGATCCTCATGTAACCCAGCTGCTACTTGTCCTCCATTGCAATCTTCAAGATGTTGAGCACCATATTCAAAAGCATCTCTGAGCAAACCACTGATATCATCATCTCTTGCAAGATTTTTTTGTTGGTTACTGGATTCAAAATCAGATATATGTTTTATGTTAGAGGTTTGATTACATGTAGATTGTAACCTTGACTCTCCATGAAAAAACCACTCAGTATAACCTCTTAAAAAACCATTCCATACCAAATGTTCTTCAACAATATTCGGATATAGAGAACTAGAATTTACACATTTTCGGCATGGACATAAAATCTTCCCACTGATACTACTTCTCTCCATACCAAATTTAATGAAATTCTGTACTCCATCTAGATATTTTTTGCTATTCCTCGGCTTAGTTATCCAACTCTTATCCATTGTAAGAAAAAGCTAACTGAAATAAATAATTATTTAAAATTAGTTTATTCAATAGATCAATTACAATATTATTAAATGCACCCTATCACCAACTAATAGGCAAAGAGGTCATGTCCCATTCAAGAATTGCATTAATTATATAGGTCATTTATAGTAACCAAAGGATACGCAATAGAAGTTCCAGAAAAATTTTGGCAACATTTCCCCTTAGTTCTCCCCATACAAATAAATATGTATGAGGAGAACTAAAAGGAAATGATATCCAAAATATATCTGGAACTCTATCCGTACCGTTTGATTACTGTAAGCACCTATAAAATTATTTACAATTCTCAAACTGTCCAAACTGGACATTCAATTGACCACTGTACATATTTCTCCCATCCGTACAAAAATTAAATAATTGTACGGATCATATAGAATATGTACTTTAATCAATTGACGGGTCTATATTTCAATGTAATGCAAGTTTTAAAAAAATATCTAAAAAATCATAATTGATCGTAACAAAGCGTTGGCGAGTATGCGGGAGCTCCCAACGCTTCATAAAAGCATCGGGATAAAACAGTTGCTGATTCCCCTGTTCCCTGTAGTGAATTAACAGACTCGACCAGTCCTAAAACTAACATGACTTCTATTAACAAAACTCTTTAACAATATTGGAATATGTAATGGTTCTCATCACTCTTCTTAATTGCGTGGTCCATGCCAACAACTCCTAAAACCGACATAAGTAGGCCATCAATATTGACTGCTCAACCAACCTTAATTATCTCAGCTGGTTGGCACCACTGTCTAAAGAGCTTGGTCTTGGTGAAGGTTAAATTCTAGTGGTGGTAATGATTTTTCTGCTCAGGGAAAAATAAAACAATAACAGTAGAAGAAGAGGGTTTTTTTTTTGTTTTATAGCTAATTAAGGATAGAGCAGTCATGTTAGGGTTAGCTGGAAGAAGGTCAAGAAGACAAAAAATTTCTCTTTATTAAAAAAAAGTAAAAGATTAAATAAAAAGAAAAGAAAAACTCTCATGAATCGCGTTTTGACTTTTTCTTGTTCGATTAATCAACAAAGACTTGTTTATTTAAAAAAAAAAAATCCATAATATGACTAAAAATGGACCCCTGACATTTAATTAATCGGCATGTAAACACCACGTCTCTTCTTTCAATCAAATTCCACCAGCCCATATGGGTAAATCCACTCAGCTAAATTAGTTATACTTTTGAACAAGATTTTCCATACCATTCCGAATTGCTCGGTTTATAGTATATTGAACTGCATCGGTCAAGAACTAGTATGATTTAGTCATAGAAAATGGTTTGGAAGTCTAGACTATCTAAAAAGCTCAAATCGGACAGATGTGTCTTGCTCCGTTCAGCCCGATTTGGGTTCGGACAAATAGTAATGGAGGAGGAGTGGGTTTTTTCTCAATTTTATGGAATGTGGTACACATCCCAGTATGGTACCGGCCGGTGTGTTTTGCCTAGTTCAACCCTATTCGACCCGGTTTAGCTTTGATTTGCATTCTTTTAACTTTGTATTTCATCTTCAAATGAAATATGATGAACAAGATAGCTAGGATAAAACATTGCTCAGAATTGAGGACATGTGGGAGCTTCACAAACACATTACTACAGAGTTTGGGTTATATCATGGAATTTATGCTATTTTGTTTTCAAGTTACATCATAGTTGTAGTTTTATCCACACATCATATTTTGACTACCAAGAAATCACATTTTTGGCTTTTGCTTATTCAGAAGTATTCTCTGAAATACAGGTAAAAGCTTAAAATGTCCTCAAGACATTAATAAGTATTAATTATGTTCTACCTGAATGGGATGTAATATCATTATGGGTTCATTTAATTAGATGGTTTAATATTATACTCTTGGATGACCCATTATCCAGTTTGTACTGATTGCGTGCTAATTCTTTGTAGTACTTACAAAAATCCTCTATGTATATGGATCTCAAAGTTTAGCCATTGCAAATGAGATCATCTATCTTGTTTTAACTAATGCAAACATCTCCATAATTTGACATCCAACTAATTCATCTTATATGTTAATCTTTTCTGCAGATGTTTCACACTACATCATCCTTATTACCGGTGAGTCCTTGCAAACTCTTAGCAGATTTTCGTAGAAAGGCACTTCACTGAACAAATAATATAAGATAACATTTAATGATGGATGACCAATGAAACAGTCAAGGATTTGGCTTGCTCAGGAAATTCTTAGTAGAGCATTCTCTACTGCACCCACAATCTAATTTGTGTTTCTCTGTTTTATGCTTCCTACCTCCTTTTCTCATCTTTCCTACATCATATATTTGTTCCTTAATAAAATCCATGCAAATAAATAAATAAACCTTAGTTCTATTAAAATCCATGCAGCTCTGATGTAATACCCATACACAAAATTAAACTGGTACAAATTAATTAACCCCAAAGAAAAGTAGTATAAACAAATGGTAAAAGAGAGGAAGGGAGGGAAGAGAGAGTGAGAGCGAGCGAGAGAGAAAGCTAGAGAGAGAAAGAGGACTAAACAAAATAAATGACAGAGCAAGAAAAGAAAAATACTTATAGATCGAGCTTTGGTGCAATGCGATGGAGATGAAGGCGCCGGAGATCGAGCTTCGGCGGCGAGAGACCGAAAGTAATGCCGGAGATGAAGGACCAGGGAGAGGGAGGAGGAAGAAAGGGGGTTCGGGCGGCGGCGGCTGAAGCAAATGAAGGCCTAGGGCTCGGGTGGGGGGGGGGGAAGAAAAACTTAGTGACGCTTTTTCCGGCGACGCTTTTTCCGGCGACGCTTCTAAGCGTCGGAAGATGCCGACGCTTTCTAAAAGCATCGGCGGGTTTGCGGGCGGCGACGCTTATAAGCGTCATTAAATTCTTCATGTCCGACGACACTTATAAGCGTTGTTAAATTTTTCTTGTCCGACGATGCTTTCCACAAGCGTCGGCGGGTATACGAAGCTCCCAACGCTTCATAGAAGCGTCGGGATAAAACAATTACTGATTCCCCTATTCCCTGTACTGATGGTTATAATAAGACCAGTACTCAAAGAAAAGGTAGCTAAAAATCAATGATTGTTGTTTATAGATAAAAATGATATAACACTACAAAAAAAATAGTGTTTTAGCAACCAAAAATCAATTGCTAATAATTGATTTTTTGGTTGCTAATAATTGAACATCAGTTACAAAATTAATTTGCAATCGATTTTGCAACCGAAAGACATCGATTGCAAAAACACAGGTCGTAAAATTTTGTGACCAATTGTATTAAGTTGCAAAAATTTAGCAACCGATTTAAAAACCGATTATTTATTTTTTAATGTATTTATAAAATTTAAATATTTTTTTGAAATGATTTTCAAGTCAAAAAATCGATTACAAATTCGGTTGCTAAGTAATAATTTTTTAAAAAATATTTAAAAAAATTGGTTGCAAAACCAGTTGCAAATTAATTAAAAGTCGGTTGCAAAATTGATTACAAATTAATAAAAATTTTAAAAAAATTAAAATTCGGTTGCAAAATCTATTGCAAATTAATAAAAATTTGAAAAAAAAAATAAAAGTCGGTTGCAAAATCAGTTGCTAATTAATAAAAATTTGAAAAAAAAATTAAAATTCGTTTGCAAAATCGATTGCAAATTAATAAAAATTCAAAAAAAAATAAAAATCGATTGCAAAATCGGTTGCTAATTAATAAAAACTTGAAAAAAAAATTAAAAAATCGGTTACAAAATTGGTTTCAAATTAATAAATCTTTGTAAAAAAAATTAAAAATCAGTTGCAAAAATGGTTTCTAAAATAGAATAATTACAAAAAATAAATTTAAAATACTAATTTTTTTCTGTATTTTACAACATTACTAAATATTGTCAAAATATATAATTTAGAACATTACCAAAGATCACAATGAATATTATAGTAGCAAGACATCTTTAACATATAGAACATGTATATTGTCAGGCAAGCCACATATAAGACATCATGTAATATTTGAGGCTAAGAGCTTGTAATATTTGAGGCATATCGATTATGGAGTAATTCCCATCACAAAACTAAAACATAGATAAAATATAACTAACCGAGGCACTGTAACTGTAGCACACTAGCACTGTAGCAGTGTAACAGGGGCTCAGATCCGAGGAAGATAACCTAGGAACGATATTGGGACAGGGGTAGTGGTAGCCGGCGGGGGAGTGGGGACGATCGACGATGTTGGTGGCCGACGGTGCTCGGATCCAAGAACGATGTCGAGTAGCGGGCGTCAGCTGTCGAGGGGTCCGTCGTCAGGGGGGAGGCTAATGTCCAGGCTCGGAGCAGCAGGCATCGGCCGTCGAGGGGTCCGTCGTTGGTGGGGGAGGCCGATGTCGAGGCTCGGAGCAGCAGGCGTCAGCCGTCGAGGGATCTGTCATCCGGGAGGGGGGAGGTCGATGTCGAGGCTCGGTCGCTTGGAGCAGCAGAGTAGAGCTGTCAACGGGCAGCACACGTCGGCCGTCGAGGGGCTGCCATTGGGGGTTGGGAAGGCCAATGTCGAGGCTCGGAGCAACGAGTGGCTAGCAAGCAATGTCGGCGGTCGAGGGGTCTACCATCGAGGGGAGGCCGATGTTAAGGCTCGGAGCAGCAGGCGTCGGCCGTCGAGGGGTCCACCGTCGGGGGGAGAGGCCGGAGGTGTTGGCCGTCGAGGGGGGAGGCATCGACTGTGGAGGGCTCGGCCATCGAGGGAGGCATCGGCTGTGGAGGCGGAGCGGTCGAGGGGATCTGGGGATTCGCCGATTCGCTGGAATGGAGAATGCCAGAAAGGGCTAGGGCACGAATTGAAGGAAGGTTTTATAGTAAAAACCTTGATAAATTCTTAACCGTTGGATTATGATCCAATGTCCCATATTTATGTAAATATAAATAAATATATAAATATGTATAATATTATTTTATTTAATCGGATCTCGGGTCTGGATATGTAATATCCAGACCCGGATCCATTTAACTATGATTAATTGGGTTCGAGTCCAGGTCCGGGTAAATAGGTCCAGATTTAGATCTAGACCTAGACCCGACCCGTTGACAACTTTAGATCAGTGGAGGTGGAGGCGGAGCGAGGTAACCGGGGATTAGGAATTGGGGATTAGGATCGGGCGGTGCTTGGTGAGAGGCTAACTTAAATAAATTATTGCAACCGATTTTTCGGTTGCAACAAATAAAAAAATTAATATATGTTTTAAAATTAAATTTGCAACCAAAAATTCCCAAGAAAATCTTTTTTAAAAAAAATATTTTTTCGCAACCGAATTTTCGGTTGCAAAATTTTAAAGAAAATTAAAATTTATTTTAAATAAAAATTTGAAACCGATAATTCGGTTGCAAAGTTAAAAAATAAACTAAAAAAATATTTATAAATGAATTTCGATTTCGATTTTTTTTTTTTAAATTGATTTTTTTATTTAAAAAAATTAATCAATTTTTGCAACCGATATATCGATTGCTAATTTATGTAATTTATATATTACTAAATAATTTATTTTTAAATTAAAAAATCAGTCTCAAAATTGATAGTAAATTGTATTAGAAAATATCAGTTGCAAAATCGGTTGAAAAATGGAAATCTTGCAACTGCATTTGCAACCGATTTGAATCGGTTACTAAATTATTAAGAAAAAAATCGGTTGTAAAATAAGTCACAAATATAACTAAAAAAATCGGTTGCAAAATCGGTTACTAAAACACTGTTTTCTTGTAGTGTAAAAAAAAAGAAAAATAAATCAAACTAGGTGGCGAAGAACTAAGAGATAGAAAAACATCTAAAAAAAGAAAAAAAAATCTTAAAATGACTTGTGAATAGGTCAAAGATAGAAATTATCCCAAAAATAAAAAAAAATATTTTCAAATCATCCGTAGAAAAATGGATGATTTGCAATTCTACTGAAAATATAGGATATGCATGAAAACAAATATTATGGTTTTAATACCATATTAAAATATTTATAATAAAAAATAAAATAAAAAAAAGGGAGAGTGATGAATTTATTATCTATATTTTAATTTCATTCAATATATTTCAAAGATTATTTCTACTGGTGTACCGGCTCTTTCTCTATATATATATAAGAAAAATAATAGTACCTGATATAGGATCATGTTAATAAAAAAATTATATAGAATCATATTAATAAAGAAATATATTATAAATTATGTTAATAAAAAAATATTATAAATTGATATATGATTTTTAAAATTATGCTGGCATAATCTATTGTCTTGGTCCAAGTAATAATTAGAGGAGGTAAGAGAGAGAGAGAGATTCCCATGCCTTCACAAGGGCAAACAAGTGGAAGGTAGGTGAGCGATGTCATCCACCGAGCAAGCACACATCAAGTGGTTTGATCCATCAAATTCTGTGTCCAGTGCGCCATGTCTCAGCCAATCACCGTTTACATCTTATTGTTCATATCCTGCAGCACTATGTGTAGCAATGGGAGGACGTAAATATTTCATTCGCCAGATATGGAAACCATATTAGACAGTAACTTGTGAAACTTAAATGCTCGAGTGGTGGAATCTGCGTCGCGGAATACCTCGATTGGATTGACCATAATTTAGTCTAACCTCAAAAATTTTCAAAGATCTCTGAAAGAAGGTTTATATGCAGTTGAGATACATGCTTGATTGTTTTTTTTATTTTTTGTTGATAAAGTAAAGGGACAGGAGATAAATTTCAGTATAGCTATCCAGCCGGTTTTCATTTTTATTAGATAATATTCGATTCGAAATGTTTAGATTTTTGCTATCTCTCTTCATCAAATGATTAGTACGTCAACCTGACATTACTAAGATGATCACAAATGGGTGTCTAATAGAGTGGGTTAAGAAAGCTAGGAAGTGCTTGTACAACCGGAAGTTTTGATTGTTTGATCATACTAGCGAAGTTTTCCGGATTGCAGTATTTAAGAGATGTATGCTATAAAAACTTTAAAATAGAAAGGAATTTGCATGTACTATATAACAGGTAACATGATATTGGAGTAACTTGGACATTGAGTTGGGCTGCTTTATCTTGGTAACAAAGATATGGCTTCTTCACAAAGAATAGATTATTTTTTTGAATATTATCCCAACAATATTAATGTCCAAAGATTTGTTCGATAATATATCCGGGACTTTAAAGGAATTAACGATCACCAACCATGGGGACTGTAAGTCCAAAGTTCAAATCAACGTACTGGGCACGTTAAAAGGGACAGGAGACATCAAGTTAGAAACATGCGCAACTTCAATAACCACTGCACTGTTTTGATAGAAAATATTAATGGAATATAGGGCACCCTTAATTAGAAGGCAGTTAGGTTCTAGAATGAGAATAGGAATGAGTGATTTCTATTTCAATTTTAAGAGAGTTAACCTTTAGAATATAAGTGAAATTGAATGGCTTTCATTTTAGCCATTAGATTAGAAAAGGTTTTATTTTCCATTCCAATTTTAGGAAGAAATGAGAAACGCTCAAATGCCTCAAAACTTAATCAGGACTCTCTTTTAGTATTTAAATCATATTTCTGTTTGTAGAACAAACAAATGCTCACAAGCTCTCACACATCCAGCGATTTTTGGAAGACAAAATTCAGACGAAGAAAATAAAACAATCAGAAAACAGAGCAGACGGTGTTTTTAATTTCTGGAACAAAACACTGCTACGACCACCTCAATCCTCACGTTCTTCTTGTTACATCCGTGACAGTGACGTGGCCAGGCTCAGGTATCGCCGAATGCGAACGAGCCACGTGTGAGTTTTCCTGCCAGAATCAGCGCCACGCCCTTAAAGCTGGGGTCGGCAAGATCGCGCCGCCCGACGATTATCCGAGAGCAGACCGCCCAGGCCGAGGTCGAGCTCGGCGCGGGGTTCCTCCACCGACTCATCTGCGCCCGCGCGCGAAGGAGACGACCCAAGTGAGGTCGGCCGAGGTCGGCTGACCCTTCGCCTTGCGCCAGGTGGCCACCCGGAAACGGGCCCACCTCGGTCGAGGCCAGGCGATCTCCTGCCGCCTCGCCAGGTGTCCGCCCAGGAGGGGCCCGCCTGGGCCGAGGTCGGCCGACCCTTCGCCTTGCGCCAGGTGGCCACCCGGAGACGGGTCCATCTCGGTCGAAGCCAGGCGGCCTCCTGCCGCCTCGCCAGGTGTCCACCCAGGAGGGGTCCACCTAGTGCGAGGTCGGCCGACCCTTCGCCTTGCGCCAGGTGGCCACCCGGAGACGGGCCCACCTCGGCCGAAGCCAGGCGACCCTCTGCCGCCTCGCCAGGTGTCCACCCAGGAGGGGTCCACCTAGTGCGAGGTCGGCCGACCCTTCGCCTTGCGCCAGGTGGCCACCCGGAGACGGGCCCACCTCGGCCGAAGCCAGGCGACCCTCTGCCGCCTCGCCAGGTGTCCACCCAGGAGGGGTCCACCTAAGCCGAGGTCGGTCGATCCCTCGCCTCTCGCCAATTGGTCCCCGGAGATAGGTCCAACTCAGCCGAGGCCAGACCGCTCGCACGGAGAGGCCCCCGGGGAAAGCGACGGGTCCCGAGGCCATCCCTCGGGCCGTACCGATCCCAGACGGCGTCCCGTACGGAGGGCGGCGGCACGCGGAACGTCACTTACATTGGCCCGGCAGGTCCCGCGGTCGAGAGACCCGATCCTGACAGAACAGGGCCCGTAAACGGATAGCGCCCACGCCCGGGGAAAAGAGCACCCTCACGAAGCCAACGAGCCTGGGGACAAGAAGGAAAGACCGGCATAAGGCCTCGCGGGGAGGAAGAAAACCAGGGATCCCGAGAAGGGAATACTGGACGCGAGCTCGGCGAGCAGGCCCAGCCGAGATTCCGGTCCCCGGCGCTTTCCCTTCACCAGTTAACTCTCCAAACCAGAGACCCTCCAGGGGGCCTGGGAGGGAGAGTCTGTTCCTCCACGTCGTCTACTGACTTGACCGTCGGAGCCCCCTCGCCGGAATCCCCGGCCAGGGTCCTCTAACCCCTTTGTTGCAGGCTTCTCGCAGGAAGGGAGGCTCCTTTGCCAGGCGGTCAGGGAGGATCGGCTGATCCTCTGCACGGGCGCGGCGACGAGGACGGCAACACTTCTATTTTTATTCCAAGACTTTAAACAACGTACATGATAAAAATTCCAAGATAGACTCCTAACTAAACTTGAATATCAGAATCTAGATAAAGACAAACACTAACAAACTCATAGTTTAAATAAAACACACAAACCGAACACCAAATAAAGATAAACTATGTTTCGTTTAGAAACAGAAATAGATTGACAACGCTCAATCCTGCGTGGGGTGGGGCTGGTGTTGTCGTTCAATACTCACCCTCAACGCCAGCACCTAATCCCTTTACCACACCAAGCTGACGACAATGATCTTCGACTTTGTTCCCGCACAAGCTCTTGGTAAACAGGTCTGCAGCTTGATCTTCCGTTCGAATATACTTCAGCTCAACCTTCCTCTGCAGCACTTTTTCTCTTATGAAATGATAATGAACCTCCACATGTTTTGTCATAGCATGAAAAACTGGATTTTCTGCCATCTTTATTGTAGACAGATTGTCACATTGTAAAAGAACTCCACCCTCTTCCAATTGATACAGATCTTCCAGCAATTGCCTTAGCCAGGCAATTTCTAGAGATGTCATTGCAACAGCTCGGTATTTAGCTTCTGTGGTTGACAAAGATACAGTGGGCTGTCTCTTACTGCACCATGAAATTGCTCCAGATCTAAGCTTAAACACATATCCAGTAGTCGACCGCCGAGTATCAAGATCACCTGCATAGTCGGCGTCATAGTAACCTTCCAATCTGCAGCTGCTGTTCTTTTTGTACAGGATGCCATGACCAAGCGTCCCTTTCACATACCTCAAGATTCGCTGAGCTGCTTCCAGATGAAGGTTCGTTGGGTTGTGCATGAATTGGCTCATCACTCCAACAGCAAACGAAATATCCGGCCTAGTGACACTGAGGTAAATAAGGCTGCCCATCAGTTGCCGATACATAGTGATATCTGTAAGACTTCTGCCTTCCTGAAAGCAGATTTTGGCATTAGGTTCCATTGGTGTTGTGCTCGGTTTGCAATTGAGCATCCCAAATTTCTTCAACAAATTCTTGGAGTACTTCCTTTGATGTAGAAACAACCCCTCATCAGAATGATCAACTTCTAAACCCAAGAAACGCTTCAGCCGTCCGAGTTCCTTCATCTGAAAACGGATCGACAGGTTTTCCTTGGTTCGAATTATCTCCTTCTCAAAATCTCTTGTGATAATTAGATCATCCACATACACCAATACGGCAGCTATTTTCCTTTCACTAGCTTTGACAAACAGGCTTGAGTCTATAGAAGTTACCTGGTATCTAGAGTAAATAAGAAATTCAGCAATCTTCCCGTACCAGGCCCTCGGCGCCTGCTTTAAATCATAGAGCACATTTCGAAGTTTGCACACATATTCAGGGTGCTCAACACTCTGAAATCCCAGCGGCTTTCCATGTAAATTTTTCGATCTAGCTCTCCATGTAAGAAAGCGTTCCTTACATCCATTTGCCATAAATTCCACCCTCTGCTTGCTGCTAAAGCCAGGAGAACTCTCACTATTATGAGCTTTGCAACAGGACTAAAAGTCTCATCATAGTCTAACCCGTACTGTTGGGAGAACCCTCAAACTACAAGACGAGCTTTGTATCTCTCAATTGATCCATCAGCACGATGCTTGACTTTGTACACCCACTTGCACGAGATGGGCGTCACATCCTTTGGCTTAGCCGTCAGCTCCCAGGTCTGATTTCGGTCAAGTGCAGCAATCTCTTCCTTCATTGCATTGAACCATTCTGGATGCTATGAAGCCTCTTCAAATGTCTCTGGTTCCCTTGTATCCAGATCCTCCACTATTGCAGCATTAGCATATTTAGGATTTGTTTTTTTAATCCTGGTTGATCTTCTAAGTGCAGTCGGCATATTTTAATCTTCTAAGTCCTCTCTGATAAACACCTGTCCGCCACGGGTGTTGAACACCTCTTTCCTCGCCATTACATTGCTTTCTGCAACTTCAAATTGCTGTGAACTGAGCTGAACACGTGAGGGTTCCAGATCTTCTTTGAAAGCATCCGAACTTGGCAGTTCCTTCTTGTCCGCCGACCACCATGAAGACGCGTCATCAAACACTACGTTCCGCGATGTGAAGCATCTTCCTGTAACTGGATCACAATACCGCCACCCTTTTCTTTGACTATCATAACCTACAAAAATACATCTAACAGCCTTCTTCTCCATTTTGCTGCGTAGATGGTTAGGTACAAACACATAGCACACATATCTAAAAACGCGAAAATGTCCAACTGCAGGTTTTGAATTTCATAATTTTTCAAACGGTAAAAGAAAGGATAACCTTTTTTGAGGCAACCGGTTGATCATAAAGACTGCTGTCTTCATTGCTTCAACCCAAAACCGACCCGGTACATTCTTCGCGTGAAGCAAGCTCCAACAGATTTCAGCTAGATGCATGTTCTTCCTTTCTGACACGCCATTTTGTTGTGAAGTATTGGCGCAAGTGAACTGATGGCCAGTTCTGCACTTCTAAAGAAAATCCAGGAACTCCTTTGAAGTGTACTCTCCCCCGTTATCTGTCCGTAAACAGCGGACAGTTCTTCCAGTTTCTGCTTTTGCGGTTTCCTTGAACTCCCAGAATTTTGAGAAGGTTTCAGACTTCTCCTTTATGCAATAAATCCAAACATACCTCGAGAAGTCATCAATGAAGGTCACCAGGTATTTCATTCCACTGATGGAAGCCTGCTTGACTGGTCCAAATACATCCGAATGAATCAGTTATAGGGGCTCTTTGCTTGAAAGTTGGACACCTCATAAGGCAGCTGATGTGCTTTCTCATATTGGCATCCTGCACAAACGGTATCAGTCTTTACTTCAAGCTGTGGAAGGCCCCTCAGCATCGCCTTCTTCATCATCACATCGAGCTTGGAGTAGCTGACATGTCCTAGCCGCATATGCCATAGATCAGCCGTTTCATTTTTCTAGGTTTTGTCTACATAGACGGTTTGGACAGACATCACATAAACTGAATCCAGTTTCTTCCCCTTCATCACTAGTTCTTGGACAATCTGAAGATCCCGATACACCTTGACATCTTGTGGGCCAAACACAACAACATGGCCAGAGGATGTCAACTGTGCCACAGAGAGGAGATTCTTCTTCATCCCTGGAACATGGTAGACATTATGGAGCGGCACCTCACTGTTATTGCAAGGAAGAGCACTGCTGTATTGCCAGTGTGAGCAATCGACAGCTTTGAATTATTTGCTGTCACCACCACCTGGCTTCCCTTATATTCAGACAGATTCTGCAGCTTCTCCTTGTCACCGGTCATGTGATTTGAACATCCTAAATCAATAATCCAGTCATTTTCATAATCAACTTCGGTGACTGTTATTACCGTAAAGGCTTGCTCAACCTCGGCTGTAGCAAAAAGTGCCTCAGTATTTCATTCATCCTTGATTTTTGAGGTTGCAACATTGCTTTCTATCTCCTTCTTCTTGAACAAGCAATCCTTTGCCATATGACCCTTCTTCTTGCAATTGTAGCATTTTCCTTCGAACCTTTGACCATTGCCAGAGTTCCTTGATCTGCCCCTTGCACAAGAGTTTCCTTCGTCTTGATGATTTTCCACATCATCCTTCTTCTTAGATCCTTTGGCAACATGCTGCTTAGAGTTCTTCTTGCCTTTATTGGCATAGAGTGCCTCTTCTTCACCTTTTAACGAGACTCCTCCCATTTGCTTGGCTAGGGCTTCTTGGCCAGCTAACAGATTTTCAAACTCCACAAGCGATGGCTGATTTTGCCATCCCTGTATAGCAGCAACAAAGCTCCTAAATCCAGGCTTCAAACCATGGATGATGATTCGCTTCATCCTGGTATCGTCGATTGGAGCTTCTGGATTCAACTCGAAAATATCTCGACACAAGGACTTCACCTTGTAGAAATACTAGGCGATCGTCTGATCTTGCTGCGCCATCGACAGCAGTTCGCTCTCCAGAGTTGAAGCCTGGTATCATTCTTCTTGGAGAACAACGTAGCAAGAGTATTCCATGCTTCGTTGGCGGTCTTCAACTAATGGATATGGTCCAGCACGTCTTCTTCGATCGTCGTCTTCAGGACAAACATCGCCTTGCCCGCCTTGATCTTCCACTTCTACGGCGTCCCGTTCATGTCTTCATCAGGTTACCGTGTTTCGTTGCCGTTTACAACCTCCCACAAATCCTGGCCTTGCATATATGAGATCATGCAGGTTGACCAGGAGTTGTAGTTCTGATTGTTGAGCTTCTTGATGCCGCCAACAACTTGAAGATCACCCATGGCAGATTGATTTAGAATGCCCTTGATCACTGGTTATGGAGCTCCCTTAAACGCTGGCTCTGATACCAAGATTGTAGAACAAATAAACGCTCACAAGCTCTCACACACCCAGCGATTTTTGGAAGAAAAATTCAGACGAAGAAAACAAAACAACCAGAAAATAGAGCAGACGGTGTTTTTAGTTTCTGGAACAAAACGCTGCTGCGACCACCGCAACCCTCACGTTCTTCCATTTTTATTCCAAGACTTTAAACAACGTACATGGTAGAAATTCCAAGATAGACTCTTAACTAAACTTGAATACCAGAATCTAGATAAAGACAAACACTAACAAACTTATAGTTTAAATAAAACACACAAACCAAACACCAAATAAAGATAAACTCTGTTTTGTTTAGAAACATAAATAGATTGACAACGCTCAATCCTGCGTGAGGTGGGGCTGGTGTTGTCGTTCAATACTTTTCTGGTCGTGAACAAAATGTATCAAAGAATATGATTATTCCTATTCTTATTCTAATACATTTTAATTCTGACTCCAATTTTAATTTCACTGTAAATTGAATATGCATATAAAGTCTCAAAGCTTTCGCAGCTATGATCATCATAACGATAATTTTAGCACAACTTGGATAATAACAAGAAGAGAATAGGGAGAAATGACGGTGGAAGATTTTTTAGAAGAAAAACTTGCTAAGTTCTCGGCTCATTCACAAGAATAAGGCTCCATGCTTATCCATCTTTTGCTAGGTATATATGGTATATGCAATTCTCTGTGCATGGTATATGCAATCAGTTATACATATCATATAATGTAGAGAAACTTTTCATTAATCCCATGGATCAAATGCAGAAGATTATAATACAAGACATTTAAGATCTAAATGATTAATGAACAGATCTCATAATATTTATTACATAATTAAGAAACAGGTTTTAGATTTGAGATACTTATATGTATTCGTCATTAATCTCAAATCTTTATCTCGATGCTCACGCAAATACCGAAGGAAAGGTCTTTCTCTCGAACATCCTTTCTTAACAGGCAACTTTTCGATTGAACAAGCTATGAGAACAAATCTCACGTAGAATAACAATAATATCATTGTGAGGAGTGGAGAGGGGACCTAATCTATTATTTATAAGCAAACCCTAACAGGCTTTCCCATCATAGGCTAGTTGGGCCAAGACCTATATTGTGCCGCCTCAACTATCCTAACTCATATAAGGTATCCAAAGTACAAACATAATGATCACATAATATTGGGTTCAACACATGTCTATCAATATGGATCATAAAATCAATCCATTTTTAACAAATGATAATAAAATAATAATTAATGATAGTCTAAAATTAAAAAAACTCTTATATTCTTTCACTTGGCATAATTAATTATGATTTTAAAAATATTTTATTTTAAAATAACTCTCGAGTTGAAAATAATATGTGGTTACTAAAATTATGATCCATAAACAATACCTACAAATAACTCGATCCAACAGTATCAATTATACCGAATCATGAGAGTCATTGTACCATTTATTAGATACAAAATTTATCAATGGTTACAAATATCATAAATACTATCGACATGAATTTTGGTATGGTAGTGTAGCAAAAAAAAGTATCAAAGTAATTCAAACAAAACATGCTATTTCATTGTCAGTCCTACAATTTCTCTTCAACATGTTTAAAAATTAAAATAAGCAAGAACAATTTTAATGACATCAAACAACAAGCCATTTCATCTCACATGCTTAAATATAGTGTCAATGATGAGATAGCATAACATATCTGAGACTCGATACCTGGTCTCAGCTTTATACAACAGGTAAATAACCAAAAGAGATATCTCATAATCAAAAGAAATTAAATAAAATATCATCAATCATGATTTCTCTTTAATCACATACTTTATTACAAGCTAGAAAAATCTCGTAACTTCAAAACAAGCCTGTATGTCCCTAGCTAATACAATGAGATCTCTTAATTATCAAACGAGACATACACATACAACTGTCATTCTCAAGATAAAGATACATTCTTGAGATACTATGTTGTATTTTATTTCACATGCATATTTAAATTATATATGAATGCAATCCATTAACTATTATGTCAACTATGTACTATTATGTTAACTATGCATGTAAATATTCATGATAAAAAAATGAAACAAAGCTTTATAATAATAAAGCACAAAATAAAGTCATTCCTACAAACTAAGTACAACAAAAGAATTCAATATATCTATATTTTCAATATACTTTGTGAAGCATATGGACTTCAAATCCTTAATGAGAAGATCAATCAACACAGACTTTATATATATGCACTCGACACTTATGTGTCCTTGGATTATAATCCATTAATTAAAGTAATTAATGATAAATAAAATTTGTCAATCAAGTCAATACATAAATATATCAAAATACATCAAACTCCTACTAATCCAAAAAAATAAAAGATTCTAAAATGCCCATATCCTTGACATGTTTCATAAAAAAAATTATGGGTCTTATTCATTTAAGTAGAGGATCAACAAATATTGACTTTATATATTTTATAAAATATCTTCCTTTCAACTAAAACCTATTACTAATAAAAATTCTATCTTCACATAGATAGAGATAATAATAAAAATTATTATTTCTTTAAAGAACATAGCTACATAATTATTATAATAAATTTTAAGTAGTTTTAAGATAGAATCAATAATTATAGTTCCAGGATAAAGTTCCATGATAAAGATAATATGAATTGTCACTTTGCAACACACTACAAACTTTATCTGTATATTCAAAAATATCACTAGATTCTATTTTCATACCGTTATATGAAATAAACTCTCCAATCATTCACATCTTAAGAAGTCAAATTATTATAAGAAATGACATGTATCTATTTCTTATCATATGATTTCTTTACTAGTACTATATCAACTAGTAATAAAGGTACTATAATTAGTTTGTATATATGATATTGCTCTCTCACTATCCTTCAACAGGATGTCAAAATATAATATTTACTTAAATAAAAGAAAAATAAAGTAACAACTTTTTTTTTTCTTCAATGTTATATTTTTAGTATCAGAGCATTCAACATCATATAAATCAGAATCTACAAATATGGCATGATTTGACTTAACATTCTTTATACCTTTATTAGGATAGTAGAATCTGTATTCATTTAAATTTATCTGGATAACCAAAATAAATAACATATTATTATAAAATTAAAATTTATTTACTAATAGATTATCAATGATTAAATATTGCAAGACAATTCTAAATATAAAATTGAATAATATTGAACTTCCTACCAACCTTTAACTTAAAAAAGATATCTTGTATAACCATTTTACCAAGAATTTATTCAAGATATAGATGATAATTCTTTAAAATCTTATACTAGAGATATCATGATAAATTGTACCCACTCATCATACTTTATACCATGTCTTTCAGAATGTGCTTCGCCTCACAGTCATATCAATTTTGTTTAAAAATTTCAGGCATGGTATATTAAACAACTGTCCCATACTGATACAAATATTAATAATATTATTTGTTTATTATGTATGGAATCCTAGAATGTGACTGATATACCATATCAATTCTTCCATCTTTTTCTCAAAAGTATTAAATCTTTTGAACAAAATATGATAAAACTATTAATTATTATATATATATGACTTTAAGTTCACAAAACTACACAGTAGGAAAACTAAAATATAATGAGTAATCAATATATTAGAGATAGAAATATTATAATACTAAGTTTATATATAATACTCTCTAGTTTCAAGATATAAGCCCTAACAGCAACATACCATCTATCTCACATTAATTTATCTATCCATCAGCTATCCAAACTTTCTTTTATCAGATTCTATATATATTTCACAAATGAGATCAAAAATTATATTAGATCACCATTCTTAAATACAATTACAAGAATGAAATTAATTATATAAATATTTTAGAAATAAAATGATTCACTATTTACCACTTTTATAAGTAGTTTTATTCTAGAGTACTCTTATAAGACATTCAAGATGAAAGATCATTACATAATATAATATCTATAATCATTATACTTAGTACTAGCACAATTTTAGTTTTCATATTTTATTTTAATCAGAGTCATCATAATACAAGAATTGACTCTATTGAATACAAATATACTAATTTCTAAACAATCTTTATGCAGTTAATCAATAGAGAAACATACACAACATATCCAGAAAATCTTTATAAGCATTATTTTAATGAGAGCCCTTGGTCCAATACAACAAAACTTTTTTAAAAAAGAAAGTGATCCATATAACGTATCTCTCTTCAACATATAATGTTATGTAATCTCTTTTAAATATCTTACAAAAGGATCTTATAAATTTCAGTAAACGGGGCTACTTTGGTAGTCACCATCCATCGAAATTTAAAAACCTTTCCAAAGAGATCATTAAGTCATAACCTTTAAGATAGCTTAAGATATATAAAATACAAATCAAGATCATATATTATGCAACATGTTTAAGATACAAATAATAAATAAATAAATAGTTTTAAATATAATAAGCTATTTTCAACAAAAGTAATATGTGCATTATCATAAAACTTTCAAAGAATATGACATATTTTGAGCTCTAATAATGAGGTTAATATAATGAGAATACAAAGCTTTTGAAAATCTATCTGATGCGGGACAAAAGGGGGGCTAGGAGGATCGTTGGAGAGCTGAGAAGTCTCCTGTGATTAGGGTCAAGAAGGCGGAAAAAATATGTGGGGCAAGAAAGATGGATACTCTATGGACTTGGGACTTACCTTCATGGAGAGATGTCGCACCTCTAGGGCATCTCACCCATCCCACTACATGTAGTCTAGGGCATCCCACCCATCTCACTACATGCGGAGCCTAGGGCGTCCCACCCAAATCGCTACCTAGGGCCATGAAGGAGAAGCTCCAAGGTCATAAAGGGGACTCAGCTAGGGAGAAGATAACTAGGGCCTCACACCCCTCAACATCGTGAAGGAAAAAACGGGCCTCATGCCCACTCCTAATGGAGTTAGAACCAAGAACACTTGTTTTCAAAAATTCATAATCATCATTATTTATTCAAGAGAGGGGGTGCCTTTATATAGGCTACAAAACTTGGGGCCTAAGAAAACAATACAAGGCATGCAGCCCAAAAAAAATGTGACATTCCAAACCTGCTTTGTTTGCAGCATGAAAATATGGTAGAAATTTAAACACAATCCTCCCTATATGGTGGAAAATAAAATCAAACTAATCCTAATCTAAAACTAATTTAAAAAAAAAAACTTCCCAACTGGTCCATACATCCAGATTTATAATAAATAAAATAAAATCGAAATCCATCAAGATCCATGCTGAGTTGCTTTGAAATATGTGGAGGCTTGATGACTGAACAGAAACTTCTTGCTTTAAAAAGTGTGCACTCTGAGATCTGTGCAAAATGTTTTGCTCTGAAATACGTGCATAAAAAAATCACCATGGAACAGAGGGCGGAGGGGGGGGGGGCGCAGGCGCTTGGGCTCGGTGGGGAAGACGACGGCTCGGCCGGCGGCATGGCGGAGAGGAGCGTGGCATGGGGTCGGAGCCGCACGGAGGGAAACAGCCATGGGAGGAGCCGCATGGGGGGAATGGCCATGGACGATTTCATGGGATTTGCCGGCGTTCCCATGAGGAGATCGATGCCGGGGGAAGGTGGACAGCCGTCGAGGGTGGCACCGGAGGTCGGACGTGGCAGATCAGGGATGAACGGGAAGAAAAAAATACAAAAAATGGAGGTTCTGGTGATCCTGGGAGGTTGAAGATGATAGGAATAGCAAAGGGATAAAATGGGGATAAGTTTGGAATAAACCTAGAATAAAAGGAATAAGTGGAATAGCTGGGATAAAAAAATTAAACTAAAAATTAAAAAAAAATCTAAAAATATAAAAAGAAAATCCAGATGGGTTTTGATGTCCCCATCATTCCCCTGGGTGGAAAAAACTCGACTCCGTCGAGTGAGGCTCACTGTAATTTTTTTTTCTTTTTTTTTCTCCCTTTTTTTTTTCCTCTCTTCTTTTTTTTTCAATTTTTTTTCAACCCTAATCCTCTCCTGCTCTGATACCAAAATTGATAAGGAATAAAGCTCTGATACTAAAATTGATGTGGGACAAAAGGGGAGCTAGGAGGATCGTTGGAGAGCTGAGAAGTCTCCTGTGATTAGGGTCAAGAAGGTGGAAAAAATATGTGGGGCAAGAAAGATGGATACCTTATAGACTTGGAACTTACCTTCATGGAGAGACGTCGCACCTCTAGGGCATCTCACCCATCCCACTACATGTAGTCTAGGACGTCCCACCCATCTCACTACATGCGGAGCCTAGGGCATCCCATCCAAATCGCTACCTGGGGCCGTGAAGGAGAAGCTCCAAGATCATAGAGGGGATTCAGCTAGGGAGAAGATCACTAGGGCCTCACACCCCTCGACACCCGAAGGTGAAGAAAAAAACGGGCCTCATGCCCACTCCTAATGGAGCTAGAACCAAGAACACTTGTTTTCAAAAATTCATAATCATCATTATTTATTCAAGAGAGGGGGTGCGTTTATATAGGCTACAAAACTTAAGTCCCAAGAAAACAATACAAGGCATGCAGCCCATAAAAAAGATGACATCCCAAACCTGCCTGAAAACATGGTAGAAATTTTAAACACAATCCTCCCTATATGGTGGAAAATAAAATCAAACTAATCTTAATCTAAAACTAATTTTAAAAAAAAAACTTTCCAACTGGTCCATACATCCATATTTATAATAAATAAAATAAAATCCAAATCCATCAAGATCCATGCTGAGTTGCTCTGAAATATGTGGAGACTTGATGACAGTACAGAAACTTTTTGCTCTGAAAAGTGTGTGCTCTGAGATCCATGCAAAATGTTCTGCTCTGAAATCCATGCAAAAAAAAATCATGTAGAACAGAGGGCGGAGAGGGGGGGGGGGGGGGGCGGGCGCTCACCGGTCGCTAAGGCTTGGTGGGGAAGAGGATGGCTCGGCCTGTGGCATGGCGGAGAGGAGCGCGGCATGGGAGCAGAGCCGCAGGGGGGAAACGGCTATGGGAGGAGCTGCATGGGGGGCGGGAATGGCCATGGGCGATTTCGTGGGATTCGCCAGCGTTCCCACGAGGAGATCGATGCCGGGAGAATGTGGACAGCCGTCGGGGGTGGCGCTGGAGGTCGGATGTGGCAGATCAGGGATGATCGGGAAGAAAAAAATAAGAAAAATGGATGTTTTGGCGATTATGGGAGGTTGAAGATGATAGGAATAGCAGAGGGGTAAAATGCGGATAAGTCTGAAATAAACTTAGAATAACATGAATAGGTGGAATAGCTGGGATAAAAAAATTAAACTAAAAATTAAAAAAAATCTAAACAGATAAAAGGAAAACCCAGATGGGTTTTGATGTCCCCATCACTATCTCCTATGGATAGACAAATTTTCTAAGCCCAATAAATATATCTCCTTTTTAAAAAATAAAGGTTAACTCAATGAGGATACAAGGCATTTAAAATATATCTCCTTTGGCCAAATAAATTTTCTAAGCCAACTATATCTCCATCTTTGATAATTTGATCTAGTTAAGATCTTAATAATATTATTATTATTAATATAAAAAATAACCGTATAATTAAAGATAGTAGAAATATAAAATATTAATCAATAGGCATATACATAAATGATATACAAGAGTCCAAATACAATATCACATATTTTCTTTGGACAAAATATACAATATGTATAAGTACTCTTCAAATGAAGCCACAAGCAAATGAAATATTCTAATAGTCACTAACCTATATCCTTTAGATAAATAGATCTATGAAAGCTAGAGCACAATTACAACACAATTCCCATATAACCTTTTCCGATTAAAACATACAACAATCTTCTTTGGACAAGCGATTGTATGCAATAACTAGAAAATATTTCTTTCATAATGAAAAACTCATAGACAATATAAATAAACCACTTTGGTGATAAATATTTATGTCAACCCATAAAATATTTATATAAAAAAAATAAATATCCAAATAAACATAAAATGACATACTTTAACCATATATATACCATAAAAAATCAATCCAAAATGTGATACTCAACAATATGCACCTCATTGATCATATCATATAATAATATTATATTTTAACTATTACTTTTATCAATAACACTTATTATATAACTATAAAATATCTTTGGACAAGAATTATAATATATAATAAGTGTCACAATCAATTACAGTTATTTTTGGATCAACTGTAATAGATATATCAATATATAATTTCAAAATATAATAAAAGATAAATAATTAATTCTCAATAACTCGGCTATTTAAAATTCATAAAGTACTCCGGATCCTTTGAGACTAGGCAAAAATATACTTGAATTATATAATAGTGAGTAGAATTATTTATAAATAATTTTTAAATTATTTAAATACTTTATCATGCATGAAGAACTCTACCAAAAATATTTTTTAAATCATTATGAGTCCAACGATCCAAAAATTACTTAAATCATATATAAAACGAGCAAGTTACAATGATTTTTATCAAAAACCAGTAATAAAGGACTAAACCATAAATTACAGAAATATAAGAACTTTTCTATAAAATATATTTTAAAAATAATAGGGACCTAAATATAAAACTTTGAGGACTAATTTATAATTTTCAAAACTTTAGGGGCCTATCTATAATTCTATATGGACCCATATGTAATTATTAATTTTATAAAGACTTAATTACAAAATTTTCTTTTAACCCAAATTTGGTTTAGCTAATTTCTCAATTGATTTTAATCTAATTAATGGATTTGGATTTAAATGGGTTAAAACCCGATAACTCGTTAACCCATTTAACCTATCATCTTCCTCCTGATAACTCCTTCCATTGTTCATCTCCATTTGACTCTTCAAATCCACCATGGCTGCCACCTCCAAGCTCTGCTCTGTCGCCACTGATTAGTCACCGGCCATTCTCGATATCTGGCCATCGTCACATGATCGTCAGCGACCAAGACAAAAAAGGCACGAAGAAGGATGAGCCAACACTGGTGCTCCTCCTCCCATCACGTGCCGGCTGGCGATTGTCATTGCTCCATGCCGGGTCACAACCGCTTACTAAATCTACCACTAGAAGTTTCTCTGGCAGCCATCATGTGCAGCAGATGGAAAGGAGGTATGGTTGTTGTGCCTCTTCTTTTTATTATTATTATTCTCTACTATAGCGAGCATGATCGGTCCTCCATGGCCATGCCTGCTGGCCACCATCACTCGCTGATGATAGAGAGAGGGGAAATCAAGGAGATCCTACGGTGGATCTCCTCTTTCCAATGGGTCTAAGAGAGAAGGAGGAGGATACGAATAAGAAAAGGTTTTTTTTATTGTTGAAACCCAAGGCCTCGCTCCACTTCCACGGTGACCTCCAGGACCTCCTCACGGCGGCCCATCTTGCCCCCCACTATATCGCCAGTGGTCAAAAGGATCCAAATCGCCAGCGGGATTCGACAAGCTTCAAACCCCCTTTTTTTGGGGGGCGGGGGGGTTATAGGATATTGGGTTATTGAATTTTGGGTTAAGACCCAAAATCCAAAACCCACGGAACCTTTCTCCTTCCCCACAACATCCAAAACACTAGAGATATTTTGATCCATCGATCGCCGCTACCCCTAGCCAAAACCTCCCTGCTAGTGCAAAGATTGATGAGATAGCTATCGAGACTAGCCAAGGATGGCCGATCGCAGCTTTCGATGGTGTTGTTGGTGTTCGATCCAGGCCTGATGGCAGGTTTCATTTTTTTTTGCTACTATTATTCCAAAACCGAGGCAGAAACACCACCTCACCAGCCAAAGGATATGCCATCGCCTATGGTGGCCTAGTCGCCGAAAAAGATGATGGTGGTGGGATGGAATCAGAGGGCCAAGAAGACAACAAATGCCCGACGACCTTGTTAATGCTACCGTTGGATGCCCCTTGATGCTGACGAGGATGGGCACGAGTAGATCATGGCTGGTGATAAACGGTGGGGTGGGATGGAAAGGAAAAGGGGGTGTTTAATAATTTAAAAGACTGATTACCATAAAAGAAGGCATTATATATATAATATATTTAATATAATAGAAAAAGATATCAATATATCATATCAATGGCTTTCCAGGCTAAGCATCTAAAGATGAATAGGAAATAAAATGATGATTCCAATCTTCTACAAAAATACGAGGGCTCTGATACCGAATGTAGAAAACTTTTTTATTAATCCCATGGATCAAATGCAGAAGATTAGAATACAAGAATCTTAGATCTGAATGATTAATGAACATATCTCATAATATTTATCACATAGAAACAAGTTTTAGATTTGAGATACTTACTTGCATTCATCATTAATCCCAAACCTTTATCCCAATGCTCACGCGAATACAGAAGGCAAAGCTTTCTCTCCAGCATCCTCTCTCAACGAGCGACTCTTCGATGGGACAAGCCATGAGAACAAATCTACGTAGAATAACAATAATATCATTATGAGGAGTGGAGATGGGACCTAGCCTATTATTTATAAGCAAACCCTAACAGGCCCTCCCATCACGGGCCAGTTGGGCTAAGGCCTACACTGTGCTGCCTCAACCACACCAACTCATATAAGGTGCTTAAAACCTAATCACAATGATCATATAACATTGGACTCAACACACGTCTATCAACATAGATCATAAAACAACTATTTTAACAAACCATAATAAAATAATAATTAATGGTATCCCAAAATTAAGAAAAAACTCTTACAATGCAATCAACTTTGAGTGCTATATGCCTTCTGTTATATATGGCCCATGTCATGCCTCGGCCTGAAGCCCGACCAGATGCGTAACAGACAGCCGCATATCCTCAGGATTCACCGCGATGAATACACAAGGCTTAACTTTACAAACTAATATTTAGACAATGGTAGATAATAAAATCACTAAGATTTATTATTACTTTATTATTTGAGCATTTCAATCCAACTAACAGATGAAATCTCACAAAAATATCAGATACAATATGAGCATAGTATATCTAAATTTAAACTAACATGAATTAAGAAACTAAAATTCTAAACCCTAACTTCTCACTGACTGGTCCCAAAGCCCGATAGATTTTCTGGATCTGTAACAAAGGTGAAAATAGGGTATGAGCTTAACAGGCTCAGTAAGTTATCATCACCTTCACTAAACATAAATATGCCAATAACAAACAACAAGCATAAATACATCATACAAGCAAGATATTCAGCATCAAAATAATATAACCAGCAATATAATGCAAATATGTATACTTAAATGCAACTGATACGACTATGGATGGCAACCATTTACTTTACTCTTTTAGTCCCTTTGACTATGGCCACGATCAGCCCATGGCTAGCCCCTAAAGAGAATAGAGTCCTGACTATACATACCGCACATCGATCATGTGCCAGTGATCGTCCCATTGGAGGCCTGAAAAGAAACTAACTCTGATATCACACGAGAAAACCTGCATCCCAGCAACTGCCATGCATGGCTAAAAACAAAATAAGGTAACTAACTCATGTGTACACATACCACTCATCGGTCATGCACCAGTGATAGCCCCACTGGAGGTCCAAAAGGAGATTAGATCCTCGTGTGATCATAGTCGGACAAGAGAGCATCCATACCAATACAATGCATGCAACCCCATGCAATTCAATGCAGATTAAAATATACCACATATATTTAATATTGCATAAGTACATAACATATTTGGCATATAATACCATAGGTCAAGATAACTTACTTGAAAATTCTATAATGCTTATTCGAATCAACTCTAATACTATTCCTTCGACAGGCCAGATGAAATCCCTGATAAGATTAATTATATAATCAATTTCTTATCTAAGATAAACTAGCATAGAAAAATAATTCTTAGTCCAATCTAGATCTCGGCCTAAATCCCAAAAACCAATTCAAATAATTTATTATTATTTTGGACACATTTTCTTTTTCCTCTCTCAATTTTTTTTATTTATATATTTTATTTATTATTTATTTATATTTTTTTCCGATCCTCTTCCTTTTTTCTTCTTTTTTTTTCTTTCTTCCCCGATCCCCTTTCCTTCCTATTGGCCCGCTGCTCGCCCCCTTGTTCCGATGAGCCGAAGAAAGGCATTGATCCACCGAAACTCTCCGAACGAAGCAGGGACAGGGTCGCACATCATTGGCGGTGGTCGATCACCGAGGTAGAGAGGGAAGGGATGGGGCTCCACCCGCTCACTGCTACCGTACCCAAACCCCAAATACTACCAAGAGAAAGAGAGAGAGAGAGAGAGAGAGAGAGAGAGAGAGAGAGCTTACCAGCAACGATCCCATAGCAGTCGGCCATCAGAGGAGGGGAAGAGATTCGGAGAGAAATTTTGACGAAGGGATGGGATTTTAAAGAGAAAATGAGAGCTTTGTGTGCCATATGGGGAACAGAAACTCGATTAATCGGGTTCCCCTTTCTCCCCACGGCTCTCACCGGCTGCTCCCCCACCTCACCATGGTTCTCATTCTGATTTCTCCGGCGATCATGGTGGTCGGATAGACAGGGGCTTCATCCCCTATTTTTCGTTTCTTTTTTTTTCCTGGTTCGATCTGAAGTCAGTAGCCTTCACTAACTTCAGCCCACTTAGCCCAAAAAAATAACTGGGCCTCACATTTTCCCCTCCTAAAAAAAAATTTCGGCCTCAAAATTCAACATACTGGATTCTTGAAATAGGTAAGGATATTTAGCTTGCATAGACTCTTTGAGTTCCCAACTCACTTCTCGCTTGGAATGGTTGCTCCATTGAACTTTGATATAAGGAGTTATACGTCATCTTAAGACCTGTTCCTTCCTATCTACAATTTTCACCATTTTTTCTTCATAGGGTAAATCTTCTCTTAATTAAAGTGGTCCAATCTCTCGAGCACATAATTAGGATCTGATATATATTTCCTCAACATGGATGCAAGATCATGATCCCCAATGCTTAAAGGGCAATATGGATAAATTATATTTACCAAAATAATACTCCCATCTGGAGTAGTCATACATTTCATAATCTAATTTTTCAAGTACGATATTAACTTTCTTAACAAATTCCAATGAAGTAAAAGAATATGTTGCTTCAGAGTCAATTAAAATAAAAACATATGCAAATGATATCTTAATCATACCTATTACTACGGCATTCGATGCCTAAGCATCTTGCTGAGTCATGGCATAAATACAAACTTGGGTTTTCGGTTGTGCATATCCCCCATATCCTTGCTCCGAAGGTTGGCCTTGATAAGTAGTCGTTGCATGCTAGATAGTCTGAGCAAGTAGTCCAGATACATTTGGATAAGGTTGCTGATAACCAGTATTTTGATGGAGTGGGCAATCCATAGCCTTGTGACCCTGCTGGCCATAATTAAAACATGCTCTAGAAAATCAGTGACAATTCTGTACCGAATGAAAACTCCGGCACCTTATACAATGAGGTCCATTACTCTGTCCAGGTGCATTTTGTGATTTTGATTGATTGCCAGATGGTGGTCCAGAAGGTTAACCACCTTGTTGCCCATCAGACCTCAACCTTTTCTTATGTTGATGCTCTCTTTCATATTGCATATTGTTAACCTCTTGCTCAACAATTTTGGCCTTATTAACTACATCTCGATATGAGTTCAATTACATTGGCCTCACTCCAGCACAAATTCTAGGTACCAATCCTTTTTCAAATCTTCAGGCTTTGATGCAATCAGTAGTCACCAAATCCGGAGCAAAGCGAGACAACTCTGTAAACTTGGCTTCATACTGGGTCATTGTCATATTCCCTTGAATCAGTCTTATAAATTCACTTTTTCAAATCTGAGGCTCTCAAAAAAATACATATCCATGAATTCTTGTCGAAACATTTCCCAAGTGATTGGTATGACATAACCATGTTGTCTCTTGACAGTTTCCCACCATTCAAAAGCTTCACCCTGCAACTGATAAGTAGCAAAATGGACTTTTTCTCGATCAGTGCAATCCATGCTGGCAAAAGCTTTTTCCATCTCCTTAAGCCATTTCAGTGATTCAATGGATTCGATGGAGCCTTCAAAAATAGGTGGTGCTAACTTCTTGAACACACCAATCCCCCAATCCATCCTGGAAGACTGACCACCTCTGTTTCCTTGCTGATGCATCTCCTGAACAAACCCAATTAAAGCTTGTATGAGAGTTGCTACTTCACCATCAGAACTAGTAGTCCCCGAATTATTGGGCATATCATACTGCTGGCGAATAGGGCTAGTTGCTCGACTCTCACCTTAATCTGGCGATGGACTACAAGCTGCCCTAGGAGTATTAACAACTCGAGCTATTCCTGCTACTTGAGGGGTATTGCCCTTGATTTGAGAAGCTCCATTGGTTGGGGAGATATCTCAGGTCCACGAGACACTACGAGTTTGAGAGGTACGATCATTTGGGTGACTACGTTGCATATCTACCACTCGAGAATTGTCTGCAGTGTTGGATACCCTCATGGATCGAATTTGAACCATTTTCCACCTGGTTCATAAAAATATTAGATTCAATTAAATATAATCTACGTATACTTTTAAATCATCCAATCATATCCTAATCAATTCTAACACACTCTCACTATTTATTCTAATCTCAAGGATCTTTGAACCATAATCTAATACCACTAAATCTATCATGCCCTGGCTTGAAGCCCGACTAGATGCGTAACAGACAGCCGCTTATCCTTAGGATTCATCCTGGCGAATACACAAGGCTTAACTTTACAAACTAACATTTGGATAATGGTAGAAAATAAAATCACTAAGCTTTATTATTACTTTATTATTTGAGCATTTCAATCCAACTAATAGATGAAATCTCACAAAAATCTCGGATACAATATGAGCATAGTATATCTAAATTTAAACTAACATGAATTAGAAAACTAAAATCCTAAACCCTAACTTCTCACTAACTGGTCCCAAAGCTTGATGGATCTTCTAGATCTATAACAAAGATGAAAATAGGTTGTGAGCTTAATAGGCTCAGTAAGTTATCATCACCTCTGCTAAACATAAATATGCCAATAACAAACAACAAGCATAAATACATTATACAAGTAAGATATCCAGCATCAAAATAATATAACCAGTAATATAATGCAAATGTGTACACTTAAATACAACTAACACGATTATGGATGGCCAACCATTTACTTTACTCTCCTAGTCCCTCTGACTATGGCCACGATCGGCCCGTGGCTAGCCCCAAAAGAGAATAGAGTCCTGACTACACATACTGCACATCGGCCATGTGCCAGTGATCGCCCCACTAGAGGCCCGGAAGGAAACTAACTCTGATATCACACGAGAAAATATGCATCCCCAGCATGTGCCAGCAACTGTCATGCATGGCTAAAAATAAAACAATGCAACTAGCTCTTATATACACATACTGCTCATCGGTCATGCGCCAGTGATAGTCCCACTAGAGGCCTAAAAGGAGACTAGATCTCGTGTGATCATAGTCGGACTAAAGAGCATCCACACCAATACAATGCATGCAACCCAATGCAATCCAATATAGATTAAAATATACTACATCTATTTAATATTTCATAAATACATAACATATTTGGCATATAATACCAGAGGTCAAGATAACTTACTTGAAAATTCTATAATGCCTATTTGAATCAACTCTGATACTGCTCCTTTGACGGGCTAGATGAAATTCCTGATAAGATCAATTATATAATCAATTTTCTATCTAAGATAAACTAGCATAGAAAAATAATTCATAGTCCGGTCTGGGTCTCGGCCTAAATCCCAAAAACCAATTCAAATAATTTTATTATTATTTTTAACACACATTTTTTTTCCTCTCTCAAATTTTTTCCTTTATTTATTTATTTATATTTTTTTTCGATCCTCTTCCTTTTTTCTTCTTCTTTTTTTTCTTTCTTCCTCGATCCCCTTTCCTTCCTCTCGGCCCGCTACCCGCCCCCTTGTTCCGATGAGCCAAAGAAAGGCATTGATCCATCGGAACTCTCTAGACGAAGCAGGGACAGGGTTGCACATCACCGGCGGTGGTTGACCATCGAGGTAGAGAGGGAAGGGATGGGGCTCCGCCCCCTCACTGCTACCATACCCAAACCCCAAATACTACCAGGAAAGAGAGAGAGAGCTTATCAGTGATGATCCTGCAGCAGTCGGCCACCAGAGGAGGTGAAGAGATTCGGAGAGAAATTTCAATGAAGGGGTGGGATTTTAAAGAGAAAATGAGAGCTTTGTGTGCCGTATGGGGAACGGAAACTTGATCAATCAGGTTTCCCTTTCTCCCCATGGCTCTTGCCGGCTGCTCCCCCACCTCACCACGGCTCTCGTTCTGATTTCTTCGACGATCATGGTGGTCGAATAGACAGGGGCTTTGTTTGCTGTTTTCTGTTTCTTTTTTTGTCCTGGTTCGATTTGAAGTTGGCAGTCTTCGCCAACTTCAGCCCACTTAGCCCAAAAAAGTAACTGGGCCTCACAGTCCATGATCTTCAAATGATTCCAAATTAAAAGATGTCCTCGATTCATAGAGATAAAACATTTATTTTTAGAATATTTCCTTGTATTAGCCAAATCCTTTTGGAAGAAAATATTTTAAGGTTTGAAGAAATAAAGAGCATGGTTCGCTATTGGAATCAAAATCAAAATCATAATGGATTGGAATGCGAATCAGAATGGCCATATCTCTCAATAGGTATAGCTCTTAATTGACTCTAATATATCTATACTAAAATGGTGGCTTTGTATTAGCAAGCTTTCCTTTTGGCAGTTGCACAGGCTATATTTTTATCACCTGCATAAATCATTATTTTCAAAAAAGTAAGTACCTATTATCATGACAATTCTTGATAGGATTATGATGACAGTTTTTCTTTTAATATCCCAATATAACATGACTAGATGTATTGGAGTCCTCATTTATTAGCTCTAAATAAATAAACATCTTTTTAAAATCTCTTACTAAAAAGATGATACATTATAATTATTTTATAATATCTTGAATGCCCTTCATTCTCTCTCACTTAATTTTGAGAAAAGTCATTATTAAAAAAATATAAATTGTATTCTTGATGTGGCTTATATTTAATTCATAGCATTATTATGATAGTTTTTTTTGAAATTTTAATGTAGATAACTAGATAAGGCATCTGAAAAATGGCTCATATGGTAGCTATCATCTATTACCTTTTATTAACTTATATGAATGTCTTTTTTTATTTTGATTTTATCATCTTTGTCTTGACAAGCTTTTCTTTTGCCATTTGTACAGGTCATGCTTTCGCCACCTATATAAATAATTATTTTCAAAAAAAGTAAAGACTTATATTATGATTTTTTTTTGGCATTCTAATATAGTATGACTGGATAGGGCATTTGAAAAATAACATATATGATAACTATCATTCATTACCTCCTATTAAGTTATGTGAATATCTTTTTTTTAATTTTAATTTCATTGGCTTTGCGTTGACAAGCTCTTCTTTTGCCATTTATATAGGCTATGCTTTCATCATCTATATAGCTAATTATTTTTTAAAAAATAAGTGTTTATTATTATGGATAGTTTTTCTTAGAATTATTATAGTATTTTTTTGGTATTATAATATAGCATGTTTAGACATAATAGGGCTCCTCATTTTAGCTCTATATAAATCAATATCTTTTAAAATCTCATACCAAAAAATATAATGCATTACAACTATTTCATAATACCTTGAATGCCGATCTTTCTTTCTAGCTTAATATGGAGAAAAGTCATCATTAAAAAAAATTATAAATTATATTCATGACATGCATTATATTTAATTCATAGTATTATTTTGATAGCTTTTTTTTTATATTCTAATATAGCATGATTAGATAGGATATTTAAAAAATGGTACATATAGTAACTATTATCTATTATATCTTATTAAGTCGCAAAAGTTTTTTTTTTTTTTAATTTCATTAGAATGGTGTTAGAGACCAACTTATTTTGCTTTTAAAAGAATTTTGATCATGGCACAATGGATAAAAGGATTCCATGATTAATTATCATATATGATCAAAAAATTATAAGATCTCTTTTAATTTTTCATTTTTTAAGAATTAAAAGTTTTTTATTGTGACCGGATTAGATTTTTTGTACTATTATAATCTCCAAAATCAATTTTGTTGTTTATCAATTTAAACTAATTTAAATTAATTTTCTTCCTATGAATCAGGATAATGAGAAGAAAGGGAGACCATCCATCTATTGCAATAATAAAACTTTACCTTTTCAATTTTATGATATTTTTATTTTCTAAAAAATTATAGAAAATGAAATCTTAGAGTGGATAAAGATTGAGTCCAAACAATTCAAGAATAAAAATACAATCGAGTACAAGTAGTATTAAGTTACCAAATAACCTTTTATCATTTTTATTGAAATCCATTGATATAATAACTTTTTTGGCAATCTATATACTTATCAATTCTTATGAAGTATGTGGTGCCATATGCCTATTATATATAACCAAAGTTCTAATATCAAGTTTTAAATACTACCATGTATTAAATTTTTGTAGTTTTTTTTCTCGCTCAAATTTTTCATGTCCTTGACCTTTAAATTTAAAATTTTAAATGATTTTACTTTTTAATTTTTAAAATAAGAAATAAATAATAAGACTTTAAATTTAAAATTTAAAATAGAAAAATAATTTTGTTTTCTCATAATCTATTATTTTTTCTCTTTGTATTCTTTTATTTATTTTATTTCTTTTCTTTTTTTAATAGATTAACCAAACCAAATAGTAATAAAATAAAAAAAAATGATGACCATCTTCATTTGATCCACGCTGCCCCACAGATGCTAGCTTTTCGATGCTCATCAAATAGCTATTATGGCCTGTGCTAGCCAGGGTGTCATTGATTTTTATTTTATATTTAAAATAGTAAAAAATAATGTCATATAATCCGTGAATTGCATGGGTACCAATCTAGTAATATATAATTAAAGTTCTACTATCTTGATTTATAAGCTATCATGTGTCATTTTTTCGTAGTTTCTTTTTTTTGCTCAATTTTTTCATGACTTTGGTGTTTAAATTTTAAATAAACTTGTTTTCTTGAAGTCTGCCAATTTTTTTCCGTCCTATATCCTTTTATATCTTTCCTTTTTTTCTAATAGGCCTTTAAATTTAAAATTTAAAATAGAAAAATAATTTTGTTTTATCGAAATCTGCCAGTTTTTTCTCCTTCCATATTTTTTTATTTCTTTTCTTTTGTTATAGATTAATAAAAAATAGTAACGAAATAAAAAAGAAAAAAATCGATGTTCATATAACTTGTGCATCGTACGGCTACAAATCTAGTTTATGATTTAATTAATGATCATTGTTGTTGATTATCTATATTTTTTAATAGTACTGATGAATAGGTCGTATTTTTATGTAATTTTTTTTCTTTAAGTATATATATATATATATATATATATATATATGTGTGTGTATATTTTAAAAAATTATTCTATATGAAACAAAGAATATCATATTTTTATAATATCTTAGGCTATTTAATAAATCCCATCATTCTTTCCATGCCATATAAAAAAAATATTTTTTTTGAAAATTATGGTAAAGTTTTATGGCATCGCTTTTTCATATTTTATAATTTATTTATATTTAGGATTATTATATCTATATCATCCAATCCTAATTCATAGAAATTCATACAATTTTTAAAAAACATAATCGCCAAATGCATATTAATATAACAGAACTAATGCAATAACATAAAGGTCTCTTCTTTTTTTTTTTAATACAATAAATGATATATAAAAAATCAATGCAAAAGAGATTAGTGATCATGTATACTTTATTAGCATAATAAAGTAATTATTGATTTTAAGGGTTACTAGGAAAGAAGAATATAAATTATATTCTGTATATCATGCAAGTTATATGTTAGTTTGAATAAAATTTGAATACTAGAAAAGAATAAGAATTAAGTTTCCGAGGGATTGCAACATTTCCATTATCCCTAGTATGAAAGGAAAGCTGCTTGTTTATATTTTCAAACTCAGTATAGATTTAAAGTTTATTTTTCTTACAAAATATAGACTACGAATTTTATAAATATATGTTGATGCTTAATTTAAAATGTGTATTCTAAAATTAATAAATCAAAATTAATGGATTTAAATATTTTATGTATTAAATGATAGGAATAGTAAAGTAATTATTATATAAAATTTATTTTACATTATGAATTTGATAAATTAATTGCTAAATTATATTATTTGTAAACAATGTAATATATTATTACAATATATTATAATATAATATCAGTTAAAGTGTAGAAAAGTTATTTTTTAATTATTATAATTAATGATTAATGTTATTAATGTAAAGAATTTTTTCCATCCTCTTTTATATCTTTGATTAATTGTAAATAATATTTATATTAAATATATAAAAATTATAGTATATTTATTATCATAATTGATTAATAATAAGTAATATATTAAAATGAAAGAATTTTTAAAATATATTAATTTTAATTAATATAATAAGCTTGCATAAGCTTAATTATGCAATTTTCTTTTGTATTGGGATGCTTTAATTAATTATAAATAATATTTATATAACATTTTAATGAAAAAAAATTAAGAATAACCTAGAAAGAATTAAAAAATAATAGTTATAAATGAAAATTCCTGATTATAAATATTAAAAATAAAATATTATTAGAATATTAAATATTAATATATTGAAATATATTTTTCAATTATGATTTAATTATTATCAAAAAAATAGTATAGATTTAAAGTTTATTTTTTTTACAAAATGTAGATTATGAGTTTTGTAAATATTTTTTATATGCTTAATTTGAAATATGTAGTCTGGAATTATTAAATCAAAATTAATGGATTTAAATATTTCATTGCAACTATCTTTTTTTATTTTCTAAAATATATATTGAATAAGAATTCACATGTCATCAATAAAAATTTTGAATTTATTATCATTCAAGTTGATAATAATAAATATAAAAATTTAGAAAAAAATTTCATAAATGTAATACATAAATAAATAAAAAAATAAATATTCTAAGTCCTACAAGATGGCCATCTCCTCCTATATGATAGCCGCTTTCAACGAGGCATTGGCTCCCCTTCACCCGATCCTTGATGCTCCGTCAAATATTCTATATCAGTGAATACCTGCTATGCAGATATTGCTGCAACGATCCCTCGTCTATATACTATCCTCTATATCCTGAGTAATCATGATGCATCATGTAATCTAGTGCAGCGATCTAGGAAAGTAATAATTTGACAATGAAATTAGGAAAGTAATTATTTTATTAAGTATATAAATATAGATTTCAATATATTTTTGAATTAATATCTATTTATGGAGTTTATAATGACTTAAATGATAAATGCATCCTATCATCAACTACTAAATAAAGATAGGTCCTATCCTATTCAATAATTGCATTAATTTTATAGGTCAGCTTACAGTAAACAAATGATGTATAATGGTGATCGAACAAAGTTTTAACAATATTTTTTCTTAGTTCTTCACACATAAATAATTATTTGTGTAGAGAACTAAAAGAAAATGCTACTCGAAATTTCGTTCGATCTCCATTGCACAATATTTGTTTACTACAAATTGATCTATAAAATTAATTACAATTTTTAAACTGTCTAAATTGGATAATCAATTGATTAATATGTATAATTCTCATATCTATACAAAATTATAAAAATATATGGATACTACATAATATGCATATTAATCAATTGATGGGTCTATGATTCAATGCAATGCTAATTTTATAAAAATATATTCAAAAAATTGAATGATTAATCTAACAAATAATTTTGAAACATAATTTAGTCAATAATAATAATTTCTATATATTACATACTATAAATATTCATGCTGCACATCTAAAAAATAAAAAAAAAATTACAAACATGCAGGCTACATATTTCTAATATTTTCACTCAAATAATTTTTTTGTATACTATGATTATATTTTTTAATAAATAAATTTATAATATAATTAATGTAGTGTATAAGTTAACAACTTTATTTATAACTTAATAATTTATTTATATACCATAACTCTCTAATTTTTATTATTTAATTATTTATATGTTCTAAATATTTATAAATTTTAGATAATTATTATTCATACTAAACTTTATTTAAATTTATCTAGATATTCTATTTATACAGTATCTTTTATCATACCTTTAATATTTTTAAGTACTACATAATTTTTAAATTTACTTTAATGCAGCATATACATTACTAACTTTATTTATAATTTAATATATTAATTTTATATCACCATATATTCATATTTAATTAAATAATTATTTACAAGTTAAAAATATTCATATATTTTAAATATTTAGCAAATGTATGATAATTTATTTATATCAAATAAATTATATTATATTTGTAATGTATTCTATTTATACAATAAATTTTATTATAATATTATTAATTTTAAATTAATTTCTTTATTATTTATTTAATATAGCATGTATGTTATTAACTTTATTGATAAACTAATAAATTACTTATATAGCACGACAAACTTATTTTTAATTAATTAACTATTTACATGCTCTAAAGATTTATATATTTTATTTTTTGTATTAACATCATAATTTATTTATATTAAATAGATCAATTATTTGTATACCTATATTAATTAGTTATATCTATTTTAATATATTATTCTTATATAATTATATATTCATTCATAATTAGTTAACTATTTAAATTCTACAATAATAAAATAATTTGAATCATTAATTCATAACAAAATAATCATAATAATTTAATACATATTTAAATTTACTAACTGATTTTTTTTTACCTTTATCATTTCATCTGCATTTTCAAATTTGAATTATTATTTATTTTAACATGAAAACTATAAATTATCTTTTCCAATTTTGATTAAATAAATTATAAATATCTATTAACCTAATATTTCCTCAAAATTTAATGCTATTTTATATTTTTTTTGCAACATTAACATATAAATCATCTCTAAAAGGATATTGTTGCCGCTTGGATCGTCGTGGCCCGTAGCTCCGGCGCGTCGGGTCCCTCCCACCGAGTGCTCTGCCTCCGGCCTCGTGAATCGGCTCCATCCGTTGGACGGACCTGCAAAACGGGGAGACCTGGGTCGGGGATTCCGGCGAAGACACTCCGACGATCAAGTCAGTGGGACGATCAAGGGAAACAAAAGATCTTTGAGGTAGAGAGCTTGGGGAACTCTCTGCTTCTAGAGGATGATAAGAATAGAAGATAATGTAGGACTGAAGAGAGTCTGTCATCTCTTACCTCTCCTTATCCTTTTATCCTGATCTTATGTAGATAAGCGACTCTTATCGTTCAGGGAGGCATGTTCTTCTTGGCATAGGCTTGTGAGGCTTCTGCAGGCCTGGGAGGCTAGGATAGGTTGGTGAACCTTCTTCTTCTGGGTGGTTCAGGAGGTTTGTGAAGGAGCACAGTGCCTTGGGTGGGGTACTCCTTCCTGATTGGTCTAAATTGTGACCTGGGAGGCTTTAATGTAGCCCCCCTGCGGGCAGCGCGCTACAGGGCCTGTAGCAAGTATGGCAGGGATGGTGATTTTACGTGTCGGGACTGCTATCCAGGTCTCTTCCATACCTGTACATTGAGAAGCGTACTTGGGATGGAGACAGACTGTGGCATGCGGATCAAGACGAGATAGGTGGAGGCTCTTCGTGCACACGGTTTGAGGTGTGCGGCGCGAGGCTCCTCATGCACGCGGACTAAGGTGCACGAGGCGGGCAGTCTCCTTACACGCGCGAAACGGGGCACACGGAACCCACTGGAGTGGAGCACTGGGCGTTCTCGGAGCCGAAGCTGGGGTTGGAGCTGGACTCCACGCGGGCGGAGGGCGCCGCGTTGGAGGTGAGGTGCTGGGCTGGAGAGGAGGCCGAGAGGTCTCCATGCTGGATCGTGCTGGACTGGGCCGACCTTCACGCTGGCGGAGCCGGATCGGGGTTTGAGTCGGACTCCACGCGGGTGGAGGGTGCTGCGCCGGGTGTTGCCGGACTAGGCGCGCGGGCATGCCTAACTAGGCACGCGAGCGACCAGACTGGGTTAAGGCGAGCCAGACTGGGCGCCACGCATGCCGGGCGTTCCGGATTGGGGCGGACTGGTGCTGAACCGTGCCACACCTGGACTGGGCACGGAGGTGGAGTCGGACGCGGTCGTGCCAAACTGGGAGCCATCGTGGTGAGGTCACGCTGGACTTGGGGCGGACCGGGGCTGAACCGTGCCACGCCTCTGCGGGCATGGCCGGACCGGACGGAGGTGGGCGCAGGCGAATTGCAGGCCTCCCGCGGGTGGACTAGGCACCGGAGCAGGCGGCTAGGCGTCGAACTGGAGCACGCTGAGCCGGAGCGGGACCCGGTGCCGGACTGGAGCGAGCAGATGCAGGACCAGATGGAGGTGCGGTCGTGCCGGGCTGACGCAGGGCTGGAGTATAGGTGCGGACCCCTGCGGGCATGCCGAACAGGCGTAGAGGTAGAGCCAACCGTCCGCGTGTCGGGCTTAGCCGGACCTGGGGCACTGGCACAAGGCCAGAGCCGGGGCTACCACGGGCGGAAGGACTCCGCGCGGGGCAGGAGCGAGCGAGGTGTGTGGGCGTGCCGAGTTGGGGCTGGATCCGGGGCCACCATGGGTGGAAGAGCTAGGTCGCGAGCGTGCCGCTGGCGGAAGAGCTGGACCGCGGGCGGAGCTGGATCGTGGGCGAAGCAGGGGCAGACTCGGGCACGCCGTGGGCGCACGCGGGCATGCCGAGCTGGAGCTGACCTGGGCGTGGTCTTGTTGCGGACGTGACCCTGGCGCTGAACTGGGATGCGGGCTGAGCCGCCAAGAAGCTGAACTCCGGGCCGAAGTCTGCTAGCTGAGGTGCCGAAGTGCATGGCTGAGATGGGGTCGAGGTGCATGGCCGAAGTGCCGACCTGACCGCCACAGGGGCCGATCTGCTCTCAGAACAAGCGGACCCACTGTCTTCTTTTGATGGGAGACTTGGAGATACCCGTGAAGCATGTGGCCATGTCAACCACCAAGGAGGATGCCGTGTCAGGGCCGAATAGATTTTTTTACTACTATAACATATATCATTTTTAGAAATATTAAATCATAATATAATCACCACAAATAACTAAAATATTGAACAACTACATACAATCACATTACTAAAAAATAAAAAAATTATGAGATTGGAATATTAAATTTCAAAAATTAAATAGTTAAATACAAAAAAAATAACTATAACCAGCAAAAAAACTATAATAATAATACTTGAATAATTAAATTAAGTAAAGATTTAAGAAACATACCTGCTATACTGGATAGGAAAGAGAACAATTTTTTTAGACCGGATCAACTAGGACCGGACTGCACTCGAGTCGTATCTGGACAGTAAAATAAAGGATCAACTTAGACCAAATTGGAGTACCGGATTTGCACAGAAAAATAGAGAAACAACATCATCGAAATAAAAATCCAAATATACGGGATCGAAGTGGGACAAGAAAAATAACAACTTCAGAAGATGAGGCTGCGAGTGGGACAGTTGGAAGGATAGCTCGGGAAAGATGGAGTCGAGACTTTGAGAGGGGCTTGGAAATAAATAAATAAATAAATAAATAAATAAATAAATAAATAAATAAATAAATAAATAAATAAATAAAAAAAAAAAAAAAAAAAAAAAAAAAAAAAAAAAAAAGGGGGAAGGGAATATATGATTCGGCTGCGTTTTCTCAACCCACGCATCCACCCCCTAATGCCACGCACCATCCACAAAGTCTCGTGGCTAAGCTAACGTACCACACGTAGTCAAAATTCATCTACTTTAACTAATAAAAATATAAAAAAAAACTTATTTTAATAATTATTAATTAAAATAATATTATTTTTTAAAAAAATTCGCTATTGTAACCTCAACTGGAATCGCATCAACGGTGACTGCTGCACAACTTTGACTACCATTTGGTGGAAAACATTATTAGACCAGATCCGTCAATTCTTCGGGCTTCCCTGGTTGCATCATCCGTCACATGAGAGTCCCGTCACCTCCCGCCATTGAAAAAAAAAACCAACTCACCATTGAACCGTCGTGAGGCTGCGGACGGACCGAGTCGTTCGCAAACAACTCGTTTTGGGCTTGGCAATAGAGGCTACCTTAAGCTCAATCCAGTTATGAAACAGAGAGCCGATCTCGAACACCTTAGATTTATGAGAGTAAGAAAAAATCTTCCAAGCTCAATAAGTAGCCCATTTCAAATTTGATTGAAATAAAATGGAAAAAAACCAACACGTGCTATATATCAAGCCCAACTTTAGCTTGAATTTTTTTTGCATGCAACGAACCGAGCTTGAACGATTTATTGCTCAGTATGGCTTGTGTTGCTTGCGTGTGTGATCCCCATTTTCCAGCCTCCCAGGATAACAAGATCATATGTGCATCAAAGAACGTTGACAAAAATCAAACCAACCAACAAGTAACTGGAATAAGTCAGACTGAAGAGATATTATTACACGAACCAGACCAAATCCCAGGGATATATGTATGGTGAATAATATGCACTCCTTATTTGACCTTGAATTGTTTAAATATGAGGAAGTAACGCGGGCAATCCAATAGTTAGGCCATGCAAGAGGCCCACAAAGTATGGCGGGTGACCTCAAGGCGGAGAATCCGATCCAGCGCGCCCGTAGGGTTTACGGCCCGGCAGGTTTAACTACACCCTTCAGTTTTGATAAGATGCCCTCCCACTTTCTACGAGACCGGCGAGAGGAAATGGACGTGGGAGCGGTTGCCTATTTGGAAAATTTCAAGTCACGATATAAGCTGAGAGACGTTGATTCGGCGCGGCGCACTCCTCTGACCAAATCGTAATCGCGGCAACCACCTCCCTCCTTCCCCCTCCCTTCTTGCTTGCTGGGGAGCTTGCGCCATCTCGATCGCACGGTACGGGGGCCTTCTTGCTTACCATGTTCTTCTGATCAGTCCTACCCGGTTATTCCGTGATTCCATTGCTTTTTAAGCATCTCTCCTTATTTGATCGATATGGCTTTTATTTCCGCGGAATTTTGATGAATCGACGAAATCGTGGGTCTTTTGATATCAATCACGTTTTGGCGCCCTTCGTGATCCTTTAGCAGTTCTTGTTTTTGGGGAAAAAATAATCGATCTTTGCCCAAGTGATAACTCTGTATGCTCGAATCTCGATCATGTTGGATTTCGGTCATTTTCCCAAATTCAGCTTGTTGGACCTGGGGAGGAAGGGTTCGTGGTGTCTGCTAACTCGGTGTTTTTTTTTTTTTTTTTTTTCATTCTTTCCCGTTTTTGTTTCTTGCCAGGCTCATGTAGTAGCAGCTGAGATCTTTTGGTTTCAGCGAAAAGACACCTCCTTGCTCACCTGCCTCTTCGAAATGACCAAGCTGTTGCAGCGCCAGGACTCCGATATGGCGTACCAAAAGAATTGCTCAGGGTGTATGTGGGGCTTCCGTCAGTTCTTTGATTTCCGCCAGCGTCTTCGTATCAGAAAGATGCTCCAAGACCGGAAGCATGGTGATGGCAAAAGTTATGCAGGTAAGAAGTAATACCTTTACATGTAGATTTGGTACCATGCCCTGCCGTTCCTTTTATTTGCGCGTTAAGAGCTATCATCAGATTACATAAACCCTGTTTTTTTTAATTCTTTTATTTTTTATTATTTATTTATTTATTTTAAAGTTATATCATCGTGTGTTGAAAAAAAACATGCTTGTAGTTCAATCACTGCACTTACTCTTGTGCTTAAGTTAAGTGATCGTCTTTCATGTTTGTAGGAATTAAAACTCCAAAGTCACGTGTTCCTTCAACTGGCAAGAAACATGACATTTTGAAGAGTGAGACAAACATCCTGGTAAGTTCAATGAAAATGTTCGGTCAGAAAAACTTTTTTGAGTCTTCTTAGATTCACAACTTGATCTTATATACTCTGACATGGTTTTCATATGTGGTGGTTAAATTTCTTTCACTCATCGGACATATGCTGTCAAGACAGTCTCTGCTTTTGTTAAATCTTTACCATGTCAACTGGCATCAACACGGTGCCATTTTAACTAATCGTGCAATAGAAATTCAACAAGTATGGAAGGACATTCCTGTATTTATTTTAATTGGAGTGGTATTTCGAGCAAGCTAAGAAACATCTCCCGAAAATGATTTACAATAATCTACTCTATACGTCATTCGTTCAAAAGTATGCATTATTGGCGACCTCTTATATCTTAGGTCTTCCAACTGTGTGAAACAGAGAAGGAAGGGATAACTTTGCAATTTATGGACTGGTGGTTATGGTGAAGGATACATTTCTGTGCTTCTGGAATTAAGATGATCTCTCCTAGAAAATTATGGATATTTCTGTTGCACGAGTGTTTCTCTTCGCAGAGAGTTGCTTGTTCTCTCTTAAGGCAAGAATACATATTTTTTATTTTCAAAATATGAGCTTGGTCCCTGTACCATAATAGGAGATCATCTTTCTAACTGGGTCCAATTCATATGTGCATAACTGCTAAAAATTTTGTAAGGTCATAAAGTGTATGCATGGTGGAAAGATCAACTGATGAAATGTGGTTGCAAATGCAAAATTTCAAAAAACATCAAGATGGAAACTCTTTGATGAACTTGAAGTGAAACTTGAGGAACTCACGGTTCTTACTTAAATATGACTCATGAATCACCAACCTTTCCTATGGCAGACAAGTAATCCTAGAGGGAGTCTAATGGATACTTTTTTGTGGAGTTCTGTACCTGGGACATTGCTTGAAGTGCCATATGAGCTAGGTTAGAAGGTAGTATAGTTTTGGGGCTCTGTCTAGTGCTTTAGATATCTAATGGTGGAATGGATATTGATGAGATGGTGCAGTGGGTTTATATTTAATTTAAAAAGGATGCATAGTAATAAATCCTCTTAAACAAAGGGATGTCCATGATTTGTATACTTATAGCGACTGTTCATCCATTAAATTTAAGCACCATGCACATTTGTGCAGGCCTAATGCTTGAAAACTATATGGGTGAATAAATACAAATATGACCTTTTGCCTAGTTCTTATGTTCTACTTGTTTCAAGCAATGCATGTAGGTTTTTAAACATATTCTACCAATCTATATGCATTGACTTGGTGCTTCATCGCTGGTTAAACCTTTTTGTGAATCATAAGGTTGATGTTTAACTAAGTTATTTCTGTCTAGGTCCTCATCCAAAAAGATTAGTGGAAAAGTTATTATCTGGGTTCATTGGTCTTAGATAAGTATCTAAGATCTATGCAGTGTATAGCCGACATAGGACCTGTATGGATCCTTGTATATTAAACATATTCTACCAATCTATATGCATTGACTTGGTGCTTCATCGCTGGTTAAACCTTTTTGTGAATCATAAGGTTGATGTTTAACTAAGTTATTTCTGTCTAGGTCCTCATCCAAAAAGATTAGTGGAAAAGTTATTATCTGGGTTCATTGGTCTTAGATAAGTATCTAAGATCTATGCAGTGTATAGCCAACATAGGACCTGTATGGATCCTTGTATACCTTTTCTATTTAAGCACTGATGTCCTCAGCAGGCTAAGGGTTCGAATTGATTCAAATCTAATCACAAGCACCATGATCGACCCGTGGTCAATCTTAATAAACTTATGCTACAGTATCTCCTAGTCTACATAGGCCATAAGTTGGGTCTACTATGTTACCAACTTGCCATCTATCACAAGCCGAGACCTCACCCACAAAGATTAGTTGGAAGGTTATTATTTGGGTTCCTTGATTCTATATAAGTACCAAGATCTATCTAGTACATTGTACAAAGCTGATGTGGGATTAAACACGCCCACACGGGCCCTCACAATTCTAATATTATGGCCCGGTTATATTGTATGTTGGTTTTAACCAATTGTCTTTGAATTGTCCAGATGGGAAACAAAGGCAATGCTACAAAAAGATGGCCAAGCAAGAGCCACATGAGAACTTTATTTCCCAAAAAATTGGCCAAGAGACAAAATCAGAAAAGGAAAACACCACCTCTAACCCCACAGTTGCTGCATACAATTTCTATCGATCATTTAGAGTGCGATGATTATGTTCTTCATGATGAAGTAACTTTTGATAATGAACCTTCAACAATAGAATTAAGTCGACATGAGTCTGATTCTTCTGCAGCCAGCAAACATGTTCCACTGTCACCCAGTGGCCTAGATGGACCTATTTTTGGTAAATTGTCTGACTGTAGAGTCATGGATACTGTAGATCATGCAGACTATAACCTTGTTTATGAGCTTGGAGATCATTCTGCAGAGAAGCAAGGAAGACTTGTAGAACAGATAAATGGAGCAAATGAATCCTTATCAAAGCAGAAGCGTGTGGATGCCAAAGGATTGGGAAGAGATGCGGTTATCCAGTCAAGGGATTTCATCAGTTTGCTGGAGTTATTCAGGACAGACAGGGACTTATTTCTAAAATTACTTGATGATCAAAACTTTGTCCAGGAAAATTTCTTATGGTGTCATCATAGTTCCAGTACAATGAAATTATTAACCAAGTCTAGTTCATTCCCTCGAGCAGGCTTGTCAGGAGGGAAAGCTGGTCCATCCACACATAATCATAAGTGGAAGGAAAGCAAATTCTTTGTCTACCAAAAAAAGAAGGCCCAACTTGGGGATACACCTTCAATTTCTGGCACCATGAGTAAAGGTGCTATGACATCAAAGGCTGGTATTAAAGTTGATATTCTAAAATCAGAATCTGCAACCATGCATGGTTCTGGAGTTGGTTCTAGTTCTGAGGTTTTACCTGGTTCTACTCATGAACTGAAAAGCCAGAGGGATCATGGGACTGTTTTAAATCATTTTAAGGACCTTCAACAGAGAACAGAAAATGTGGTAAACAAGAATAGGAAGGTGAATCTTTGGATTTCAATGGATGGAATTCTCCATAAAGTCCCTTATGGACAGAAGGTAACAGAGGATGCGATGAAAGAGAAGTTGTGTCGGTCTGCCTCGGCTAGATATGACAGAGACAATCCAAGAGATCATATTGGCACTTCTGCTAACAGGTATCCGCGTCAAAGTATTCAAAGGTCTTGTTCTCTTACTGAATCCCTGGACAGGTATTCTCATTTGCTTGAGTCCATTTCAACCAAAGAATCCAAAAGGTTGCCCGAGAGCTTGAAGTCAAGCAATGAAAACAGTGGTTTGCAGCATAGGAAGACCCTGAAAACCTCTGCTAGAATTTTTTCTAATCCTGAATTTTTTATCTCACATTCGTTTAGTGAAGATGTGCAAAGTGAGGTATTTCATGCAGAGTTGTCATCAGGGGTATCAGCTACTAGTTTTCTGGATAGTGACATGGCAGTTAATATCCATAGCTTTCCTGGGCCAGGGTCTGTTGGTACCCTTATGCATGCAAAGCAGATCAAAGAATCAGATAGTACAGAACACAGTATAGATATAAATGTTAGTGGGATAACAGATGAAGGTCTAGAAATGAATGAGCATGACCAAAGTGAAATGGGTAAGGCTTCACATCCAACTGAGGACATTAGCCATATTCTTCTGCATGAGCAAGATATTGAAATTTCTAAGCAGCCAAAGTTCATTAGCGAGTGTGATCACAATGAAACACAAGAGATATCATCTTTAACCGACACTCTACTACATGAGCAGGAGAGTGGCATGGAAATGGACCCAACGGATAAACAAATCCCAATCTCTGTTCTTGAGTCATTTTTGGAAGAGGATCCTGTAACCCCAGCAAAGTGCTTAATTTCTGAAGGTGAGGTCTCTAAAATTATCAGCAGCATTATAGGACTGTTATTATATATTGCAAAGCAGTTTTTGGATATGCATTCTAGTAGACAATAACAGATAAATACTAATCATTTAATGCATAGATATGTCAAACTTCTAGTCGCCATCTAGGTCATCAGAACTACAAGACTTGTATTTATCCTGATCAGTTTATTTATATAGTTCTCTTCATTCTGGTCTTTAAATTCCATGTTTCAGAATTATTAGATGAATGAGCATAGCGCACTGCCAAAACCTGCTTCCTGTAAACAAAGAGATGGACTAAAAAAAAAAAACCCAGCCAAACTAAACTGTATTTTGTTGTTAGGACCTTAAATACAGCCAAACTTAACTGTATTTGTTACTAAGACCTCCTACTGCTCTTAATTAAAGTGTCTTTTTATTCAACTCCAGATCCTGAGCTGGAGCCTAGAAGCCTCCACTTCAAGGAACTGGATGATTCACCCACTCCAGAGAATCCATTTGATGCTGATGTCTCTAGTCGGGCAGAAATTATTGAACCTAGTTCTGGTAAGATACGGATAAATGGTCTTACCCATGTTGATGTTTTTCACATTCAAGTGGATAAAGAGGATGAGGCTGAGTTCAATTATGTGAGGGATGTGTTGAAGAAATCTGGTTTCATTGGTGAGGAGTCTCTTGGAACATGGTACTCTCCCTACCCACAGGTGGACCCCTTGCCCCTTAGTGAAGAGGATGGCCCACCTAATGAACTGGACATTGCAAGATGCAATCGTGATATGTCTCCTGATAACGAGCTTCTGCTTGATCTAATCAATGAAATTTTTTTGGAAATTTATGAAACATCATTTGCTAGTCTCCCCTGGTTTTCATGCTTTGGTTCTCAACTTAGACCAATGCTTGGGGTATGCAATGTCCTCAAGGAAGTGTGGACAAAAATTAGCTGGCATCTTAGTTCACAAAAACAGTTAAATTACACACGTGAAAGTATAGTGGCTCGAGATTTTGCCAGGAATGATGGATGGTTGAACCTCCAGTGGGATGCAGAGTGTGTATGGTTGGGTTTGGAGGATCTCATTTTGGATAATTTGCTTGATGAGCTAATGCTTGAGTTTCATGATACCTCATTTCCTCAGTTTGTATCTTCCTAGTTCAATTGTGTGTTGTATGTATCAGTATAAAAATATTCTTTTCTCCATTTTTCTGGTATAACATGTATTTTATGCTATTATACATATATATCTGTACAGATGGTGACGTGATATACCTGTACCATAATTTTGGAAATGCAGAATTGCATTGAAACGTTCTGTTGCATGTTTTTTTGTTTTAGATTGGTATGATCTCTCAGCAAATCTTTTGGAATACAATGAGCAATAAGCAGGAAGTTGTATTTTTTCCCCTTTTCAATCCACGAAACTGATCCTCATCAAAATGGTGACATTCAGATCTGACAAGGTTGAGCTTTACCAAGTGCCCCAAAAGAAAAACCAATGAATTTTGCCGGATTATGTCTAGGCACCATACTTCCAAAACATGGATTTAAATTTTTCCCGGATTAGATCTGGCTGGAGCAAACCCAATAACTGCATGGATCCGATAACATTGGATTGCAAGGTCAGGCATCCCTAAGATTTTTCTTGAAGAGTTGCTGAACATGTGCAGCTAATTTGTATATATATATTTTTAAAAAAATAATAATAATTTGTCATGAAAGGCCGGGATGTTTTCTAGTTGAACCCACGTACATTGGTACCTTGACTTGACAAGAGAGGGTGGGTTTCCTGTGGACAGTTTTTTCTAGTAAAAAGTTTATTGATGACAGTTAATTACACTTACACAAAATGACTCAATCATCATTCTTGAAGATAGAGTATTACTACTTACAAACATTCGGCATGATGAATCTGCCACTGAATTAACTGCGCGGATTAGCCAGAGAAGGCTTCGATAGGAACTACGGAAGGCCTGTGAACAAAAGCGCACCAGCATTTAACGAGTTCAAGAACGAGAGCCACGGTCTTGCATCCTTCGCGCCCATCGACCGTTGGATAGCACACGGCACATCTCTCAAAGCGATCGAAAGGCAGCCTCCATCGCCTTCTTTCCGAGCGTGGTTCCAGCACCTCATCGCCGCCCCCCGGCCGTGCACTACGACTACTTGTATACAGTGGAATGGGGCGGATGGTGCCAATCGCCGCACTTTCTAGGCCGGTTACACGACAAAGACAAGCAACGCAACCTATATCGAGTGTAGGTGGATTTCAACAATAACCAGGAAGCGATGATAAGGCGGACTGGAATTACCAAAAATCACGGCACGAACAGAAGCCATCTCTAAAATGGTGGAACCGCTTGTTGTCTCTCACCACGATCTCCCTGCCCACCACCCTCGATACGAACTTGGCGGCTTTGTGGCAATCCCTGCACATTCTTATGTTCTTGCACACCCTCACTTTTGTGTTCCCACTCGTCTTCAGCAGCCCAAAAGCTATTGCTTGCTTCTCACTATGGCCCCTCAAAATTTCCAATTTCTCCTCCTCTTCCAGCTCATGTAGCACCGAATCTGTATCCGGAACGTACCCGATCCCACGTATCTTCCCCTCTAAAGAGCTCCACATCATGCGAATCTCTTCGGCTTCAGGAAGCCTGTTATCCCCTGCTACAAAGTTATAGACCCGGCCACCCACATCCATCCAGCTGCAACCAGGATCCTTGCGCAGGCCAATCTCCTTCATTCTCTTTCTTATCCTCCTCGCATCATCCCACCTCCCCGTGCTTGCATATAGATTTGAAGCGAGGACATGGTGCTCGGCTCTGTCGGGCTCCAATTCTAAAAGCTTGTCAGCAACCTTCCCACCCAAGCTAACGTTTCCATGAATTCTGCAGGCACCAAGCAGTGCACCCCATATTCTGCCATCGGGCTCCGCCGGCATGTCTTCGACGAGCCTCGCTGCTTCAGCCAATCGCCCAGCCCGACCAAGCATGTCCGCAACGCAAGCGTAATGCTCTAGTTTTGGCTCCACACCGTGCTTATTCTTCATCTCCTCAAAATATTGCAGACCCTCTTCCACCAATCCAGCATGGCAACACGCCAACAAGATGCCGACGTAAGTGAAAGCATCGGGCTTCAGCCCCTCTCCCTGCATCTCATCGAACAGATTAATGGCTTCACGACCGAACCCATTAATGCCGTAGCCAGTGATCATCACTGTCCATGAAACGGCATCCTTGTTCTTTAAATTGCTAAAGAAACTGCAGGCCTGCTCCACAGAACCGCATTTTGCATACATGTCTATGATCGAGCTTCCCACGAACGCGTCCTCGGAGAAGTTGGCTTTCAAAGCAAAACCATGTGCCTCTCTTCCTAACCGCAAGGCCGATAGCTCAGCACAAGCCATGAAGGCACTTGTCATTGCAATCATGGAAGGTTCATATCCATCTCGCAGCAACCGACGGAAAAGGTGGAGCGATCCTCTGGCAGCCCATTCTGGGCGTAACCAGAAATCATTGCATTCCAAGACACTGAATCTTTTTCCTCCATTGCATCAAACAATACTCTTGATACTGACGTCTCCCCACATTGGTTGTACAGCGAGAGAAGTGAAATCTTAATGAATGAATCCATTTCCAATCCATTTCTCAGGACAAAACCGTGAATTGACTTGCCATTAAGGAGATCTTTTAAATGGGCACAAGCTAAAAGCAAGCTACCAATGCTAAACCAATCAGGTTCTATGCCCAGAGATGTCATCTGAAGGAATAGATCCATTGCCTTGCCCGCATCTCCATTCTGCGCATGGCCACCAATCAAAGCATTCCACGAGCTGACCGCCTTCATCTCCATGCCATCAAAAACATGTCCTGCAGACTCCAGCGATCCGCACTTGGCATAAGCTGCAATAAGAGCATTCGACACTAAATCATTGCTCTGCAACTTATTTCTGATGACATAGCCATGAAGTTCTTTCACGTTCGGCAGCTCGGATGGCCCCAAACAAGCTGGCAAGGCATTCAAGACACTAATCTCATTAGCCCTTATGCCATCCTCCACTGACAATTCTCGCAGAAGATCGAAGGTTCTATCAGCATCGCCGTTCCTTGCACACCCACCAATCATCGCATTCCAAGACACCACATTTCTTCTGAGCATCCTATCGAAGAGGTGCCAAGCCTCCAATAAGCAACAGCATTTTGCATACATATCGATCATGGCATTGCTTGCCCTCAGCTCATGATCCAAATCTAATTTCACCGACAACCCGTGCACTGCTCTTCCCATCTCAAGCCATCCTTCCCCTGCGCACATGGGCAGCACCGTCACCACCGTCGCTTCATCCGGGCTCATCCTTTCATCGCCAACCGTCATCATCTTTCTAAACAAATCGAAGCCCTCATGCAGCAATCCATTCTCATTTAGCCCGCATAACATCGTGTTCCAGGAAACCAAATTTCTGGCAGGCATCGTTTCGAACACCTGAGCTGCGTCATCAATATAGCCACACTTCCCATACATCGCTATCAATGAGTTGTTAATGAAAGTGTCGGAACCCAATCCCGACTTCAGGGTAATTCCATGAACAATCCTTCCCCTCTCCACATCCAGAAGCCCCCCGCAGGACTTCAAAACACAGGGGAGGGTGAAATTATCCGGCTTGAGGTCGGTGGTCGACATCAGTCGGTAGAAAAGGTCGATAGCGTCATCCCAGAGCTCGTTTCGAGCGTACCCGCTGATCATGGCGTTCCACTGGAAGAGGTTTCTCCGTTCCAAGCCTTCGAAGACACGGCGGGAATTAGACGGGGAGCCACACATGGAGTACATGGTGAGGAGGCGGGTGGTAAGGACGGCGTTCGACATGAGCTCTTTCGACAAGGAGATGAGCTCATGGACCCGTTGGCCGACGTCGAGCTCGCCATTGGAGCTGCAGGCCTGGAGGAGGGTGCTGATGGCCTCGGCATGGGGTGCCAAGTCGAAGTTTTTGGGCAAGTTTTGGGTGAGGAGAAGGAGAGCATCGTGAATGCTTCCTTCGCTGCAGAGGGTGTGGATTTGTTTAAAGAGAGGCAAGCGTGGAGTGGGGGCTTGGCGGGAAGTAGTGGTGGAGGGAAGAGCGAGGGCTGCTCTTGGGGAGGCGGACGGAGGCTTGGGCTGCTGCAGTTTGTTTTGGGTGGGAATTGTTTTGAGATGGGCAGGGAGAGAGATGAAGTAGCCTCTGGCGTTGGCCACCAAAGCCATCCTTTCCCTCCGAGAGATAAGGTTGTATCTTATGGCTAGTTCGACTGGTTATAAGAATGGTTATCGAACGCCCATCACCCGCTCTTCTTTGTCATGTAGTCAGACTTGCAAATGGTTCAGATTTTCCTTTATAAATGGGCCCAGATTTAACCCTCACCGGAGGTCATGGGCTTCAATTTGTCTTTTCGGCAAAATCTTTCTCCCCTCCATCTTGGACTGAAACCGATCGGCTCAAATACCATTACCTGAAATTAGATTGGACCAGCTCAATAAATTTTGAACCGGTTCAAAATTGATTTGAATTTTGAATCAAATTTTAAATATATCGGACTAGATTTCGGACTGTAAAATTGAATCCATTTAATTTTTGGACCAAAGGGATAAACCGATTTTGGATCAAATTTTAAGCATATCGGACCAGACTTCGGACTGTAAAATTAAATTCATTTAATTTTTGGATCAAAGGAATATCCGGATTCGATCCAAAAAATTTTAAATAAAATTTGATCTAATTTTGAACTGGACCGACCTGACGTTCTAGTTCCAGCCCTACATCCATCTATCTCGGTTGAAGGGCGCAAGGCTCTTAAAAACCTTGTGACGGTGGGTTGGAGGCACACGGTGTCCATTTTATTATTATTATTTTTTTTTGTTCCTTCCCTTTTTTTAATGTTTTTTTGGCCTTTTGATTATTTTTTATTTTTTCGGTTCTCGTGGTTTCTTCATTTTCATTAATGATTTATCATTTGTGGTCTCCAATCCTCTCGAGCAACCGACAAGCCAAAAGGATAATCCCACCATGCCATGATGCATGCAGCAAAGTTGACGTGCTATTTAGGATACATCATATTTATATAATAGAAAATTACCATTTGGGATTGTTACACGAGAGTGTTTGACATTAGAGCTTGCCTAATCCTCTTATTTAGATAATAGCAGTCTAATCCTTGGATGCTTGGAAGGAGGACATCCGAGATTTTGTAGATGCAGGACACCGTCTCCACCAAGCATTAAATGTCTCAATTGCAGCAACTGCAGGAATCGCAGCTGCAGTTGGGCCCACACCCGCACTTGCAGTTGCAGCCTCCGCTCTCAGACCCAGCTGCCGCCATTCCTTCAAAGTGCCTGCAAAGTCCATTTCATTATAACCATACAATAGCGTGCAGAATGTAGATGGGATTATTATATGTGGACCCGTGGATTTGCTTCACGGTATTACTTCGTGAACCTATATCCAGGTTAGTTCTACATGAAAACATGGAGATTAAATTCCTTCCAAGGAGTATTTTAGATCGGAGCTTTTATATTTTTATTTAAGAATGACTTCTAATAGCAAAATCTCAGCTCCAGGGAAATGCAGATGGAAGTATGTTGGCAAGAGTGACACACCCCTTCTGAGGTACAACACCAATGATCGTGGTTCTGGTTGCGGTGCTCCCCTCCCCGCCTAGTTCAGGGTACATGTTGCACCTATATCCAGGTAAGAGACGAAGAAAATGGTTATAATTATTTGCAGAGGGACGCCCACAAGGCAAATTGTTATTGTTGCTGTATGTTCGAATTTTGAGCTATAAAACTTCTATCCACTATATTTTTAAAGCGTAAAGCGAGAAAGAAACCAAAAAAAAAAAAAAAAAGGAAAGGAAAAGGAGTTCCCTCTGCGTACCCTCGGCAACCGCTGCCACAGTTGCAGCCAGAGCCACAGCCACATTTGCCTCCGCAGCAAGACATTTTCTCTCAGAAAACCTTTCAAGAAAAGACTTCTTATATCACAAACAGGCTTTGCAACTCTATCTCAGGCTTGACGAATGATCGAAGCCACTGCTTCCTATTTATAGGCAGGAAAGGGAGAGATTGAGAGAGCTGGGTATCACTACCGATGTATCATTATCCTATGCCTTTAAAAAAAGCAGTAGAGCCTTAAAAAACAAAAAAAAAGGAGCCATATGGAATCCGCCTCGTTGAAGCATATTGGTAAATCCATCTCTGACCAATGCTGGCACAACCCACAAATTTCAAAGAAAGGGGTTAAAGACAGTTTGACATGAATGTGACAGTCCTAATGCCGATTGGCACCATATGTGTTGCTTGAAGTTTTCAGCATGGGATAACCATGCATCAGCCGTATAACTTTTTGTACAAGAATCTACATATGTTGGCAAAGCATCTGTCAATTTAGAAAGGAATTTATCCATCTTTTGATTGAGAACCATCCCTTCACGTATGCTTAGGTAGTTATCAACCACTTGTCAAGCCAGTTGAAGTTCTGAGTGAACTGATCCATGCACTGACTTGTATGCATGGATAATTTTGTTCATCTGCTGTCCATGGAGATAAGAAGAAAACGAAGATGGCGAGAAAACAGAACGACCCGCACCTTTTCTACCTTTATATCTCAAGAGCGCGACATGGTGATGTAATACATGATGATCGATAAGATAAGTCTATGTAAAGGTGGCAATTTTAATCTTAAACCATGAGATGTATACAAATTCAGCTAATTTGAGTGCTATATTTCTGGTCAAGCTTGGATGTCGGCTTTCCGGTTTCGTATTCAAATGATCAAAGTCGAGCCAAGGCCATGACCATGCTAATAATGGCCTATCCAAAAGAGCATGAAGCCTACCTGGTTCACCCCAATCATGTCTCGATAGGTAGCGAAGAAATGAGAAATGAAGTTGGTATCCAGATCGAAGGGAGGTGAAGCAAAATATGTTTCCTTCTGTAATCTTGGCGTCCACATCAATTAGTACGTACCGCTGCTTTGCGCACGCTTAATGGTGGCAAGTCTACCAAATGAGGTCTCCGTTTCTTTGTGGTCATGATCATTGCGCTGCAAAAGTTAGGCCAAGTGATGAATAGGTCGGGGAAGTCAGTACGGTAATTGGGTTCCAACCTACTCGTTCGTATGCATCAGGTCGCACTAACTCGCTGGTGGTGAGTGGGTTGGGTCCAGCTTTGATCGAGTTCGAGACCTATAAAATTTGGTACAGAACTTGGACTTTGCCCCCAAAACCAGCCCCTGATCAAGGATAATCATTTAAACATAGCGAGTTCAGTGAAAGAGTAGTTCACAAAAACTGTGCCAAGAAAACAGAACTCGACAAAAAAATAAAGTTTGGAAGGGGTTCTCTGATTTTATGCTGCTTTTCTAAAGACTGGAAAAGCGTCCACCAGGGATGGACGGGAGGAAAGGGAGGGGCCACCACGAAGAATAGAATATGACCGAGTTCAATCGAAAGAAAGGTCTTGAACGAGAGGGCTCAACCTCCAACCATCCACCAAAAGGCGACTAGCCGATTCTGATAGTGAAAAGGACCTCCATGGCTTTTTTTTTTTTTTTTTTTTAATAAAAAAGTTAAAACCTCCATGGCATCTTTGGAGTAACAAGGTGAAACAGGATCTGACCCAAAGAGTGGAGCACAGCTGCTGCATCTTTTCCATGGGGTCGGAGAGGACCGCATAGTGGATGGCTCGGTACAAACGAGGAAGGAATCTCATCATCATATGCTAGCCTTTCCTCCGTTTGATAATGTTACATTATACCATAGGCACTATCCGAAACAACATAGCAATACCCCAGAGCAGCAGCCTGGTAGGATTTGAGAACCAGGGATCCCATCCCCTAAATAGATGTTTGCACGCCTGATCTTAGACTAATAAACCTTCTGGCAATGATGAGCAAGAAAGTCAGAAGGCCGGGTTTTTAAAGTAGGAAAATAAAGTCGAAACCGAAGTAAATTACTCTCCCGGAACATGATAATGAAAACTCCTTTTAATAACTCGAAAATCTCGCCGAGGACCCTACGGAAAGCACCACCGTGCCAGAAAGAATCAACGTTACAACAACTCAATTATTGCGATCATGCTAATAATAGCGGCAGTCCGTAAGGCCACTCGTCAGCTCAGGAATCGATGCCCTATCGAAGGCAGAGTGCCTCCAGATCCTTGAAGTCAGGGCGGGATAAAAAAATATTTATTTATTTTTTTAACGGAACGAAACATTCACACAAGTCTGATCCACGCCGTACGTAGCTCGGCCTCGGGAATTATTGTATTAAGCGAAAGGTTTAGAAATAAATTGAGCATCACGGCCAAAAACTTAAGATGATGAATGGCGCTAGGGGGAAAAGTGCCAAAAAAAAAAAAAAAAAAAAAATCGTGTGGGCCCTACTCTGTCAAGTTTCTCGGAAGTGGTCGAGCTATGAGCTGTCTGTCGCTTTCGTCGTCCCCCTGCGTGAAAAAACGAGCGGCAGTCCATGTCGCTTGTGGCATTCCCACACGCATCCCCTTAGAATGTTGAAATTAAATATTGCCCCAGAACCACGATAGTTTGGTGAAATATTCTAATAACACTGTTGTACACCGAGCCCCGATATAAACATTATCGACCATGATGAAGTTCGAAAGCATCAAACTTTATACAGATATTTGTTTCTTTAGTAAATAGCGTAACTTGTGCCCGTATATAATGGCTGTGGCGGTGAAACCGCAAGCAAATATTCTCTAAAAAGTTCAAATAATTGATGCTATTCTGATACCCATGATTGAGACGTAACGAAACTATAATAACATGATATCACTGTTGGCGATAGCATATGCTACTCTTAATTTGAATGGAAATTTGTAAAAATCTTTATATTAGTGAATGGTCTTTATATTAGTGAACGGTAAAATGTATGTGCTGTCACGCCCCGAATCCAGTATCGGAATCGGCACGTGACTGGCTGCATAAATTCTAGATTTTATCCTAAAGATCATGCAAGGCCTGGATACACAGGAGTCACTTACCTCAAAATATCTCATTCTTCACTAAGCCCGAACATCTACACAATTTTGTGAAAGAAGAAAGTAAGTTGTGAGCTCTACAGTCCAATAAGGTCTCCAAACAGTCACCATCAATAATAATAATTTGAAAATAGCAAGGATATAAGAGTACACATCATACCATGCAACGAAACAACTCAAATATCACATACAACAAAACCTTTTTGCAAAATCATGTTTCCTTTTCAAGTTTTCAATTTAATCATCCTTCTTTTTCAGGATTCTGGACTAACCATGGTCATGCTTCAGCCCACGACTGGCAATCTCAGTGTCACACTTCAGTTTATGACTGGTAATCTCACAATCGACCATGTACAAACTGTCCATGGCCAGGTCTACGTACTAAGCCCGCTCTGGCTATATAACCACGATCCCGTGGCATGGCTAGTCCAAATACCGTTAACACTTTATCTTTTCACATCATCATGTCAAATCATATCATGATGTCACACCACATCATGATGTCAACCATGAAATCTCAAATCTTTCAATGACCGGTATCACGGTCCAAACCATCAAAATATAACTTTTTTTTGGTAAAATATGATATATATGAACATAATTAACAATCTCAAACATACTATCCATCTCGAGAAATCAAATATACGATGCAAAACAAACATGTCCGCCATTATTCATATGCACGGATCAAATCATGCCATGTAAAACAATGTATAAAATTGGTGATCATGTCCAGAATCCTTATCTTTAACCGCTAATCCAAAATATCCGGTATCAATCTATACCCGAAATTCGTCCAAATCCTTCCTGCTCAAAAGGTTGATCTCCTACTATAATAAATAAATTCATTCAATCAAAATCCTAGTTTTACAAATTTTGAGGAAGAAGGTTCCTCGCTGATTTTCTCTTTCCTCACCTTCCAAACCAAAATCCCTTCCCTCTCCCCTTCTCTTTCTTCTCCTCTTTCTCTTTCTTCCTTCTCCTCTCCTCTTTTCCCTTCTCTTTCTCTCTCTTCTCCTCTTTTCTTGGCTCTTTGCAGGCTCTTCCCTGCTTCCTATCAACGTCCTGTTAAAAAGAGGAGAAAAACCAATCCAAAATCACCTCAAACGTAACCTAAGAAGTCCAAAACCATCAAAATATCTCCCTGGCCGTCAGATTTGAGATCAACGCCTCAAATCGCGTCCAAATCCGAATCCAAAAGTCCCTGATCAAGCCTAAACTCCCTCGGATCAATCCTAGCTGTTCGATCGAGAAATCGAACAGTCCAGATCACTCAGAAACCTCGTGGACCACCGTGAGCTGCAAGAAACGCCTTGGGAAATGCCTGGAAATGCATGGAAAACGTCCCCGCGATGGTCGGCTCCAGCTAGGCCGAGCCCAGCGCTCGCGCGCGCTGCGCACGTAGGCCTGGGCCACGCAACGCGCACCCGCCGTGATAGGACGGGCCGCACATCGCATGCCCGCGCGCCCGCGCGTCGTCGCCAGCCACGTGTCGCCCGCGCGCTCGCTCGCTCGCTCGCTCGCGCATCCTCGCCCTCTCTCGCCCGCCACGCATCTCTCGAGCGCTCGCGCGCACCGCACGCTCCTAGGCCGCGCAAAGGTCAGGGCCGGTCCATTCTGGTGGGCCGGCAGGCCTTCAAACCCCTTTCTTTGTTTTTTTATGGGTCGTTACATGTGTTATGGGCTATATTCCTAATATCTCATGACGACGGTAATGGGATGGTCACTAAATATTTTTTCTATAAAATTATAAATTTACCTTTTATATATGACCACAGTAATGGTATGTATCTTACCAGGATCCTTATCCACTGAACCATATCTCTGATCAGAAGAACTCGAATCTCATTCTCCCTATATCTTCTTTAGATGTGAGTAATGCCCTTTGGTCCTTTGGAAAGGATAAATCGTCTGGTCCAGATGGTTTCCCTCCACTCTTCTTCCATCGGTATTGGTCCATTATTGGAGGTGAGGTTGTCGAGGCTGTACATGTGGCTTTTGGTTTTGGTATCCCTGTTGAGTGATTACTCTGATCCCGAAGAGACCCGATGCTTCTACTCCGAGCCACTTCAGGCCGATCAACCTCCGTATCATTCTTTATGAAATCTGTGCAAGGGTTTTGGTTGAGCAATTGCATATGATTATGCCTCGCCTCATTAGTCCTGATCAAGAGAACTTCATTAGTGGTCTCTGTATTACAGATAATGTTCTCTTTGTCCATGAATTTATGCATGATCTCAGGCGTGCCCTATTTCGGAGGAGTCTCATGGCGATCAAGCTTGATATAAAGCGTACCTACGACCGGATGAGCTAGCACTTCCTTCAGCGAACTCTTCATGACTTCAATTTCCAGGACAGGTGGATCAGGTAGACCATGGACTGTGTTGAAGACCATATTTTTATTATTTTGGTGAATGGTGCTCCGACTGATTACTTTCCTTTGATGATCGATCTCTGACAAGGTTGCCCCTTGTCCTCCTACCTGTTCATCTTATGTGCTGATACTTTTTCTCGGGCTCTAAGGGACGCAGTCTAGAGTTCCTTACTGGAGCCTTACTGGCCCGCTCCTGGAGCCCATCCTCTCTCCAATCTCCCTTTTACAGATGATTGTCTTCTTATTTATTGGGCCTTGCTTAAGAATGCTAGATGCTTCACTTATGTAGTAGAGTCCTATTGTCGTGGGTCTGGACAGCTTGTCAATCTACAGAAATTATCTGTTATTTTCAGCCCCAGAATAAAGATCCGAACAAAGTTGGATATCCTGACTAGACTTGGGATTTCGGAGCAGTCTGAGACTCTTACTTATCTAGGCATCCCTATAACTGGGGGGAGGTTGCAGAGGATGGAGTGTAGACCCATGGCGCAGCGGGTTCGTAATTGTCTTGAGGGCTGGCAGGCTTTTTCTCTCTCTATGATGGATAGACTTACTCTCATCAGATCTGTCCTTAGCTTTATTCCTGTTTACCTCCTGGTGAACACTGTGATTCCTAGCTCCCGCCTAAGGGAGATGGAGCAAATTTTTCGTAACTTCCTGTAAAGGCCCATACATGATAGACATGATGTTCATTTGCTGGCTTGGGACACTATATGATGGCCAGTCAAGGATGGTGATCTCGAGATCTAGTCCCTTCTGCTGAGGAGGAAGGTTCTCATTGCCAGATATGCTGTTAGATATCTCCTCCAGCCTAACTGTCTGTGGAGCAAGGTGATGAGAGCCTGATATGGTGCTTGGAGTCAAGGATCCCAGATTCAGATGACCTACGGTTGCTCCTGTATCTGGAGGAAGATTTGTGCCCATGCCCCTATTGTGATGACCCATGTCAGATGTTTGGTTGGTGATGGGACCACATTGATGTTAGTTAGGATGCATGGATTTCTACTTTTCCTCTCTCTAGGTGGCCGACCTTTGTGAGTACGGAGGTCAGTGCCAATCTCTAGGTCTGTGATTTGTTGATGGATGATAGCAGGGCTTGAAGTGTTCAGGAGATATCCATACTTTTTAGAAGCCAGCTAGCCTCTCGGATTCTTGCTATCTCGATTCCGATTCACTGGGGCCAGGACCTGAGGGTCTGGGGCCTATCTTGCTATCCCAAGGCTCCTTCAAACACCCTTTAAAAATTATGCAGGGGACATTCTGATATGAGATTTGTGGCGGCCTAGATCTGGAGACTTCCTGTTCATCCAAGAGTTCATCTCTTCCTTTGGAAGATGGCTTGAGACCGCCTTTCTACGAGGACTCTTCTCAGGTGCACAGGTATGGAGTTACCGGTGTCTTGCCCAGTGTGTGGTAGTCAGGAGGAGTCTACTAAGCATGCTATCCTAAGCTGCCCCAAAATGAGGTTGATTTGGAGGCTTGCTGGGAGCTAGCCTTGAGATGTCGATGATGGTTTACGGCTATGCTCCTTCCTTGATTTTCTCTATCAGAGTTTGGCATAAGAGAGCCATCTTGTTGCTTACATTGCCTATCAGATTTGGTTGTCTAGAAATGTGATGATCTTTGAGGCTGAGGCCATTCTGGCTCATCGGGTTCTTTGGAGAACTAGGTTCATGGCGATGGAGTATCACCAGTTTGACATTTTCGCTTCCCTTACAATCCCAGTTCCTGGGACTCCCATGCAGTCTCGATAGTGGCCCGGAGGGCTATTTACATTTCCTGGCCGGGAGCCCCCTGCTCTGGGGTTTGTCAAAGTGAACTTTGATGGCAGTATTCGTGGTGCTGATGGTGGTGCAGGTTATGTCATTTGGGATGATAACGGGAGGCTTCTTGCAGCTAAGGAGATTTTTCTTCATGACTTGTCTGTCCTAGAAGCGGAGCTCAAAGCTGCATGGGCTGGTATCATCAGAGCTATCTAGCATCTGCATGCTCACATGAATATTATTGAGGGTGACTCTTCCATTGTTATTACCTGGATTCAGGACAGGTCAAATTGCTGTGATGCCTATCCTCTTCTTCATGATATTTAGAAGTTCTTGCAGCTTCTTATAACAGTTACAGCCTGCCATGTCTATCGAGAGGCAAACTATGCTGCAGACTGGATTGCTTCCCATGTTGCTCAGCATTCTACCGATTGGTCATGGTCTCAGAATGATAGTGTTCCTCTATCCCTTTAGGGGTTTCTTTCTCTTGATCTTTTGAGCTACCTTTATACTAGAGCTGTGTGACCGCCCAGCTGTACTTAAAAAAGATATTTTAATATTATAATTTATCCTATCATTAATTATGATGTAAATTTATAACAATTTTCTGTGGTGCCGTATTTATCAAGACTATTGATTGGGTGGTAGGCATCCTGTTACTATTTATGTAGCATAAGCATGTAAAACTACTATTTTTTTTTTATAGAAAAAAAATTAAGCTTTCTAAATGTTCGCTGATTGACTCATAAGGTGTAATAGTGGATCACCAACTAATGGGAACTGTTTTGTCAAGAAATACAATAGTGATATCTCCATTATTTGAGCTCTAAGCCTCGATGACTAGCTAACATGAAAACATATTTTTATATACTACAAGTGGCTTAAGCATATGCTTCTCCATTTTCATAGAAGAAATCAATTTCCTTTCTATTAAGGCCACCATTATAAGTTTATCCACTAAATATTCACTAGCATGTGGCAAAGTCTTAAAGGATTTAACTCTTGACTTCCCTCATTAGCTTCGAAATCACACATCTATAATGGCAAAAGTACCCCACTTACAATTCCAATTCACAAAATGTTAGCACAGAAGTGTGTAACAACCTAATATATATAGTCTCTCACAATCAAAAATTATATGAGACCTCATGTCATAGTAAAGGTATAATTTTGATGTAGCTCTATTTTTTTTTTTTTTATAATCATCAACACATGTTAACTTGTTATTATCAAGACTCTAGAGAAGACTTGGTGGATATGATTTTTTTGGTCTTTGTGAATAGCCATATAGGTTGATGAGAAGCACAATTCAGGTTACTAATTTATTATTATTATTATTATTATTATTATTATTATTATTATTATTATTATTATTGAGTTTCATATGACTGCTTCTTCGTCTTGTTATTCTTGTTGGAAATAAAGGAGAGGATGAACATCCATGAAGGCCGATAAGAAACACAAATTAGGTTATTAATATTTTTTAAAATCTTGAGTTTCATGCAACTTCGTGTTGCCAAGGAGAAACAAGAGGGTGAATAGCAATGGGGGCTGATGAGAAGCACAACTCAGATTATTAGTATTTTAAAAATTTGAGTTTACAATTTTATCGAACGTCTCGATCCGAATAGACTTTAAAATTTGGGTCTCATGTAACTTTTTTTTGCTCCCTTATCGAGGAGAAAAAAGAGCGTTAAATAGCCTAAAGAAAGTGACAAATACCTAACGTATGGTCCGCTTTAATTCATAACGTGCAAGACACGAACAATGTAAGCCATCGATCGAGGTGGTAGCGAGGCCGTACCGTGTTCCTCAAGAACATGAAATCCATTGTTTAATATGGGAGCGACGCAAGAGATGATGGAAAACTACGACACAACTATGAGAGGTACTGAAATGTTAGATTTAAGCTAAAGTTTTGGAAGTGCTATCTCATGATAAATCGCCCGTTAATAGGTCGCCCTCAGCTTGTAGTTGTTCCCTAAATGCTTGTTTCAAGGTGTTGACCCAGAGAAACATATAAATATATGAAGCTTTGATTTCTTGGCCTCTGGCTATTCACATCTCTCAATGAAACCATCCGATCAGAATAGAATACCTATCATCTGTTGCAACTATACGATCCCAAATGTTCGCCTAGGAATGGAATAACTCTACGATTACAAGTGTAATAGATTACTCTTATGATCATGACTATATGATCTTGTACCCTTATACATACATACTTGTTATCAGGAATGATAATGTAATGAAGTTAGCCATTAATTTCTTTTTTCAAATTTTACATGGTGATCTAGATAAGAAGATTTAATTAGCAAATTACTCCTTGCAAAGTTGATCCGTGATTTTATTGATGGGGGACATTTTGGCCATCATCTAGATTCTAGCCATTCGTTAAATATTAGATAAGGATAAAATATTTCTCGATTGTAATTAATGGATTACCACGTGATCATAACATTCTTCTATTTTAGGAATGAAATGCTATTGCGGCTATAACTACTAAAAAAAGATAATGCAACGGAGTCTAGCCATTAATGTTTTCAAATTTTACATGGTTGTTTGTTACTTACTTTTCTTATAGAAAGTTGAGATTCTCCGCTGTTAAGATATATATATTTATATTTTAAGGCAAACTGGCTAAAGATTTTTTTTTTTTTTTTTATATTTTACTTGATTCAGAAATAAAACGTTCTTAATTGCAAAATAGCTCTTTATTTGGTTGGATATTTTATGGTCTTGGATCAGGATAACTCAAGAGACAAGCCACGGAATCTTTATTGCGATGGAATAATGAGTTGAATTGCCTTTTCATCGCTGCTTTGGATGTGCGGTCAACCTTTGACTTTGAGGGACGTGCAAATAGGGTTTTTAGAAATTTTATTTAAAAAATAATATTTTTTAATAAATATTTATAAAATTAATATTGTTTGAAATATATTTATAAAACTACTGTTGTTTCGATGGATGCCATATGATCATCATAAGCAACCTGTAGCTCCGATTTGAGTAAAGCCACCGATTCAATCTACATCATCAAATTTCAAAATAAAAATATAAAAAATAATTAAAATAATATAATTAAAAAAAATAAAGAGAAGTTGCTGGTCATGTATACGGTTTCATCTTATTTCAAAATACTTCTTTTTACAAACAATTAATTTAAATAAAGAATTTTAAAAATTTAAAAATATATAAATAAAATCATAAGATGTTACCTTAATAATATTATAAAATATTAATATTATAAAATAAAATTTATTATAATATAATAAATATTAAAATAAATATAATAGATATTTTATAATATAATATAAAATTTATAATTTAGTCGGTGCCAGTCCGATCATCAATTTAGTGACAGTCCAGTCGTCCGAACGGTGCCAATCTGCCACCAGTCTGGCCGCTAGTCCGGTGCTAGTCCGATCACTAGTCCGACTGTCAGATCGGTGCTAATCCAGCCACCAGTTTAGCAGCCAAAAATTCGATCCAGTCTTGCCACCGGTCAATCCACTAGGTCGATGCCAGTCTGGCTGCCAGGTAGGTGCCAGTCCGGTCACCAGGCCGATGCTGTCCAACCACTTGTTCGGCCACCAGGCCGGTGCGAGTCCAGTCACTAGCTTGGTGCTAATCTGGTTGCTAGTCCAGCTGTCAGGCCGGTGCCGGTTCGAATCTCCAATCGATGCCAGTCCGGCCAATCTGACGGTCGGACTGGCACCAGCTTGGAGATCCAGACTAGCAACCAGATTGGCACCGACCTGGTGATCGGAATGGCACCGGCCTGGCGATCAGACTGGCACTGGTTTGGAGATCCAGACTGACAATCAGACTGGCACCAACCTGGAAGCCGGACTGGCACCAGCCTGGAGATCCGGATTGGCGATCAGACTAGCACCGGCCTAACGGTCGGACTAGCATCTACCTGGGAGCTGGACTGGCGACCGAACTGGCACTGATCTGGTGGCCGAACTGGTGGCAAGACTGGATCGGGTCTCTGGTGGCCAGACTAACACTAGCCTGGTGGTTGGACTGACGACTGAACTAGCACCGGGCCGATGGCCAGACTGGTGGCTAGACTGGCGACTGGATTGGCACCAAACTGATGACTGGGCTAGTGACAGGATTGGCACCAACTAAATTATAAATATTATATTATATTATATTATAAATATTTTAATAATATAATATATAATATATAATTTAATATATTATATTATATATATTATTTATATATATTATAATAAATTTTATTTATAACATTAATATTTTATAATATTATTAAGATAATTATTTATAATTTTACTTATATATTTTTAATTTTGAATTTTTTTTAATTTTTTCTTAAATTTTTTGTTTGGAAAAGAAGATACATGAATAAAGAGAAGTAGGTATGACCTGCAACTTCTACTTATTTTTTAATTTTTAATTAATTTTATTATTTTAATTATTTTTTATATTTTTATTTTAAAATTTTATTATTTTAAATAGTTTTTATATTTTAATTTTAAAATTTGAAGCGACGGGTTGAACCTGTGGTTTCTAATGATACGGTATCTTTACAATTCGAGTAACATTAGTTTCGTAAATATATTTCAAATAATATTAATTTTGTAAATATTTATTAAAGATATTAGTTTAAAAAAATGGTTTTTAGGATCCAGGGTGAGATCAATTTCAATTTCTGTTCATGTTATTCCTTCTGCAATGAATTTGATCAATGCTGTTTAGGTTTTGAATCCAATCGGTTTCTTATTTCTCACTGAAAGGTTGGCACCGCTCCTCCCTGACATCTGATTCTTAGAGTTCCAAAATCAGCAAGCCTCCTCTAAAAAATAAATCAAGAAAAACTGGAAGAAAACTTTTTTTTTTTTGATAGAACAAAAAGAATATGGAGGGATAAATCTCGGTATAGCTATCCCATGCCACCAGATAATGTTCGATGCAAGATGTTTAGATTTGCACAGTCTTTTTCCATCTAAAGATGAGTAAATCAACCTGACACCACTAAGACGCCGGCTAGTAGAACAGGAACAAAAATTTCTTTAAGAATAAGATCTTATTTCATTCATCTCTCCTTTTTCCGATACTTCTATGTGCTAGTGACGTAGAGGGGCAGCGCTTGACACTCTCATGAAGCTTGTCCATCAACATATTTTGGTTTTCCGCTATGTTACAAGGTAGAAATTAGGTTTTGCTGAATTTTTTTGGTAAAATCATACACTCTAATTTTTGGGATCCAACTTTATCGTGTTAGACTTTCTACACCAACATCTACTCAAGTTCTTAAAAAATCTTTACTAGTCAAATTATTTTTCAGGCTCACAATCTATAATCCACTTAATTTTTATAAGATAGTCAATCAAAACCTTACAACTTCTTTGAGGTTACAAGCTCACACTTCAAGTTTCAATCTCTACTAAAACTTGTAACGGAAATAACAAATGAAAAAGAAAGAACAAAAACAAACTCCTCAATAATGGATTGTTGCTAATGAAGCTTGACAAAAGGTTGCTTGAATGCTACAATAAATGTTCTTCAATTCTCTTCTGATTGTTTATTAAATACTTCCAAGAGAAGTAGTTGGGAAGTAGTTAAATTCTTTTGAGTTTGAATACTCACTTTTTTAAGTTGTCCAATAACTCTTTTTTTTGTCTTGTTTTATTTTAACTTAATCCTTGATTTTATGTCTTTTCCTAAATTTTCATTAATTTAGAAGCTCTTTTGACCTTTTCTAGCCATTGAGATTCGAAAAATAGCTATTAAAATTATTTTTGGATGAAATCTGAAAGTATGCAAAACTAGCCATTGAAGCTTGTCAAAGGATCGTGAGTCGGCTCACTTGGTCAGGAATCATCTCGCTTGAAGGATTTCAAAAAATCAGTCTTCTATATTCTCTAAAAGAGTTGGCTCTTCTGTTTGTCAGGAAAATTACCTTTCTGCATCCACTAAGAGAGTCGGCTCATTTAAGTGATCTGAATTTTCAATCTTTTACTTTTCCTAAAACATTCTGACTCTTTTTCATAGAAATCGATTCATCCATCCAAGATAGAAAAATACTCATCTATTTGTACTAAGAGATTCAGCTCCTCTTTATACAAGTCATCAATTCGTCTGCATATCAAAACTTTGTACCATTTCTAGAATATACCATAGTTGGTTCTCACTTGCATTAGTTAACTCTTCTTTTCAAAGTTAGATTGTAACATTTCTTCCTTTTCAAATAGTATTCTTTAAGACTCAAAAAATTCTCAAATGACTATGGAAGAATCTTTATAAATAATTGCTCTGTATAAAAACATTGTTAAAAAAATTCAAAAATTTTAGCATACACTTTATATTTCAATATTTAATAATTATCAAAATCATTCTTGGGGACAACAATTAAATCTTGGCATGCCCGACTAAGACTACATTGGAAGTTAGTCAGGCTCGAGTGAATATTTGATGGACGTCTTTCCCGACATGCCCTATTAGAACTACATTGGTAACAAGTCGGATCCGAGTAAATACTTGGTGGACATGCATAGAAGCATGTTATGTCAATCAAGTTTAGTCATTTGTAGCTTCTCAGTCTGGGATGCAGTAGTTAGTCAGCATAGTAGCTATCTTAGTCGTCTCCTTCATAGTTTCTTCTTCTCAGTTGGTAGCCTAGTCGTTTCCTCAGTCAATGGTGTAGTCGTTTCCAGAAACACCATCTCAAGATATAACTAGGATCCTTTGCTTGCAAGCATGATCATGGAGAATGGTGATGACGATTTTTCAACATCCAACAAAAATGAAAATGAAAAGAAAAAAATTTAATAGAAAAATTATTAGAAAGAGAAAAAACTCATAAAAGAGAAAGAAAATACAAGAAAAATGGCTCTGGATGGCTTACTAAATAAGGACTTTAGAAGACCTTTTTATGACAATCAAATTTAACTGTTTGGACTTTTAATGGCTCCTTGAAGCTTATAATAAGGAGTTTAATGATCAAAAAATTAAAAGTTCAATAATCAGAAATTAAAAATTAAGAATTGATTGGGAAAAAAATTTGTATTTTTTCCACGGATAGAATAGAATAATATAAAAAAAAGCCAAACCATTAATATTGATAGATGAAAAAATATATAAAAAACTAAGCCAATAATGTAGATATAATAGAAAAAAATAAAAAATAGGTCATTAATGCATGTAGAACCTTGGTGAGATTGAGTTTATGTTTAGCTTAGAGTATTTTTATTTATTCTATAGAGTTTGTATTTATTTTATAGTATTTATATTTATTCTATTTTGATTTATGTTCATTTTAGACAAGTTTGTGTTGTATTTATTCTGAAAAGATTATATTTATTTGAACCAAAATTTATATTTATTATGGGAAGATGAAAAGTAATATCTCCCATCATTAATGTAAATGAAATGGGCTGCTTTTCATTTTCTTGCAATTAACATATAGGATAAACACACACTTCTAATATAAATGTAAATGAAATGGGCATCCATCGATGCAACAAGACTGATGGAAGCTACAAGGATAGCAACCGCTGCTCGACATGCCAATGATATCTAGTCTTGCATACATGCACTTGCCCGATTATACCACGAGGACATTCCCGATAGTCATGCCATGCAATGGGTCAGGCCACCACAGATGTGCGTAGCTCCACTGCATGCGGACCCGTTACACAGTGCGGCTACCAGGAATGTCCTCATGGTACGATTAAATAGCTGCATGTATGCAAGGCTGGATATCATTGTCGTGCCGAGCAACGATTACTATTCCGATAGCCTCTGTCAATCTTATCGCATCAATGAATGCCGTATATGGTGGAGCTGCACGCTGCGCCGGTAGTCGGACATGTCGAACGGCGTGATCAGGTCTCAAGGGAGCACGAGCATGTGGGTGTTCGAGCTCGCATTAACACTATCGCTCTTGTACCCCGTCGCCTCCAATCCTATCGCTCGATGAATGCCTATTCCATCATACTACATCGATGGCACTCGATGCAACACCACCACGATTACGATCGGTACGCATGCATCAATAAATATAATTATTAAATATATTTTAGAATAAAAAATATTTATTATAATATAAATTATATTATAATATATTATTATAATATCATGTTATTATTTTTTATTTTTATAAAAAAATTATTATTTTTTTAAAAAAATATTAATTTATTTAAAAAATATTAATTAATTTTTTAATTAATTTTTAAAATAAAAAATATTTTATATGAAAAAATACAATCTGCAATTTCTCCCTTCCACGTCACCTAAAATATCTTGAATGGGCAATATAATAGGGAATGCATCTATTTGTTAAATATTTAATAGAAAAAATATTTTAAAATAATTCGGTGTCCTTCTCTCCTTGTTATAATATCATGTTATTATTTTTTATTTTTATAAAAAAATTATTATTTTTTTAAAAAAATATTAATTTATTTAAAAAATATTAATTAATTTTTTAATTAATTTTTAAAATAAAAAATATTTTATATGAAAAAATACAATCTGCAATTTCTCCCTTCCACGTCACCTAAAATATCTTGAATGGGCAATATAATAGGGAATGCATCTATTTGTTAAATATTTAATAGAAAAAATATTTTAAAATAATTCGGTGTCCTTCTCTCCTTGTCACATCTCAATTGCCGTAAACTAAATAACAGCTCTTTTATGAACAAATTCTTGTCACATCAATAGCCGGTGACTGGGTTATGATCTTGAAAGTTAGAAAATTTATACTCGCATGACTTGCAAAATATTTTATACTTTCATATTACAGGCTTGACTTGTATCAAAATAATGCATTCACCGGTTTGGTGTTTAAAAAAAATCTCGTATGCGCTATCCAGCAAATTGGATTAACTTCTGCATTTTTTCATGCTAATCAAGCAAACAGATAACCACCAAGGTGGTAGCGCAAACAGAAAATCATTAAGATAGTAGCGTAGTTGGTAGGTATTTTATCTCTCATTTTTTTTTATCATAGATTCGAGGCTTGAGCTATATGAATTACTTGATTAAATCTAAGTTTTTTTCTGGGACACGACAGGGAATGGGAAGCATTCTACTCTGATATTTTAATAGGGTCAAGCTGACGTATTCATCTTCGGATGAAAAAAATCAGTAAAAAATACGATCCGTATCGAACATGATCCAGTCGGGAGAAAGCCAGGGATAGCTATGACAGAAATTTATTCTTCCATTTCTCTTTTGTTTCGTCAAAAAATAAACCAAGCAAATAAAATTGAAATTGATCAGATTTTTGGACCTTCTAAAATCTGGTTGAAAACATGTTAATAATTTACTTGTAACTTCTAGTAACAGCCCGGTCTACTTCGTTGACTCATAGGAGATCCTCGATGCCAAAAAAACACTAGTAAAATTTTTTAATAAAAAAATACTTTGATATTTAAATTAATTTTAAAACTAATAATAATAAATTAAAAAAAATATTCAAAAAATAATCTTAAAAAATTTTTCTTAATTTTTTATTTATAAAAATAGATGATCGAGTTAATTAGATGATTACAATTATTTATAAAAAAATTATACTTAAAAAAATAATTGAATCAATTAAAATATTTAAAAAATTATTAGTAAAATAATTTATTACATTTTTTAATAATTAATTATTTTATTAATAATTTTAATAATTTTAAGATGTATATATGTTAAATAAAATTATGGAACCTTATATTCAATTCAAGTAGATGATTGAATGCCTATCCAATAAATAAGATAACTATCCAATATCTATTAAGTAACCCTGTGCTTTAAATCCCAGAGAGATAAAATATTATATATTTATTATAAAAAATAAATATCCTGTATGTTGTACAAGAGATCGATATTTTATTTTATATAAGGGTTCGATTTTTTTATACCGTCGTCGTATATCCTAGAATTTTTTTAAAAAATAATATTTTTTAAATAAAAAATTAATAAAATAGATGTTTCGGAATATATTTATCAAAATAGGTGATGTCGATCGACATGATGATGATGGGGCATCTGAGTTCGTCTTTTCAAAAAGATAAATCCAACTTCATCTTTTGAAAAGACGGAAACTTTATAAACCAACATTATTTTTTTAAATTTAATTTTAAAATTTGATATGACACGAATTCAAAACCAATTTTTTTTTTATAATTTTATAAATATTATTATTTTTTTAAATAAAATTAATAAATTTTAATTTTAAATAAATAAATAAATAATAAAAAATTAATATTAATTAAAATTTTATATATTATTTTTTTTGATAATATTAATTATTATATTAATTTAAGATAATATTAATTAACTATATAAAAATAATATTAATTTAAAATTAATAATAATTTAACTAAAAAATAATATTAATTGAAAATAATATTAATTAAAAGATATTATAATATATTATTATAATATATATTATATTGTAATAATTATTTTATATTCTAAAATATAATGAATATATTATAATTAATTATATTATATATTATAATTTTTATAATATAGTATAAAAAAATTTTAAAAAAATAAAAAATAATCATCATGTCGATACTATTCGGTCGCTAGCTTAGTACAAGTTCGGTCGACAGCCCGGTGTCAGTCCGATCCCTTGCTCAGGAGCAATGGCAGGACCCTGACGACCGGACCGGCGATCGAGTCTGTGGCATGACTGGGGCTAGATCGGTGACAGGATCTTGGTGGTCGGACAGGTAGTCGGACCCGAGTGGCCAGATCGTCACCATACTGGGGGCCGGACCAGCTGTAGGACCAGGGGCCGCATCGGGGACCCCGGTCCGGCCCCAGGTGCGGCCCCAAGTGCGGCCCCCAGTCCAAGTGCGGCCCCCGATCCGGTAGCCAGTCCGGCCCCAAGTGCGGCTCCCGGTCCGGCTGCAGGACCGGGGGCCGCACCGGGGACCCCGATCCGGCTGCCGGTCCGGCCCCCGGTGCGAGCCCCTGTCCGGTCGCCGGTCCGGCCCCATGTGCGGACCCCGGTCTGGCCGCCGGTCCGACCCCCGGTGCATCCCCCGGTGCGGCCGCCGGTCCGGCCCCCGGTGCGGCCCCCGGTCCGGCCGCCGGTCCGGCCCCATGTGCGTCCCCCGGTCCGGCCACCCGGGTCCGACTACCTATCCGACCGCCAAGATCCTGTCACCGGTTTAGCCCCAGTCATGCAACAGACCCAATCGCCGGTCCGGTCGTCGATGTCCTGCCACCGCTCCTGAGCAAGGGATCGGACTGACACCGGGCTATCGACCGAACTGGTATCGAGCTAGCGACCGAATAGTATCGACATGATGATTATTTTTTATTTTTTAAAATTTTTTTATACTATATTATAAAAATTATAATATATAATATAATAAATTATAATATATTCATTATATTTTAGAATATAAAATAATTATTACAATATAATATATATTATAATATCTTTTAATTAATATTATTTTCAATTAATATTATTTTTAGTTAAATTATTATTAATTTTAAATTAATATTATTTTTATATAATTAATTAATATTATTTTTAATTAATATTATTTTAAAATAATATAATAATTAATATTATCAAAAGAATAATATATAAAATTTTAATTAATACTAATTTTTTATTTATTATTTATTTATTTAAAATTAAAATTTATTAATTTTATTTAAAAATAATAATAATATTTATAAAATTATAAAAAAATAAAATTTAATTTATAATTTGTTGGAAAAACGGATTCAAAACTGAATTCGTCTTTCATGAAACGAATTCAAAACTCGTTTTTTCACGGAACGAATTCAATATCACATTTATTTAATTCATATCATATCAAATTTTAAAATTTAAAAAAAAAATAATATCGATTTATAAAAATTTTATTATTTTAAAAAATAAAGTTGGATTCGTTTTCCGAAAAAATGAAATCAGATGCCCATCACCATCACGTCGGTTAAAATCACATATTTTCATAAATATATTTTGAATCATTTATTTTGATAATTTTTTATTTAAAAAATATTATTTTTTAAAAAAATTCGTGTATCCTGTATCTTTTAGTATAATAGCTGCAGAAGTTGACAATATAATAATATCATATTAATATTTTGTAGAGAGTAAAGAAGGAGAGACGTGGAAGTAACGTAAGTATGAATACGTGGGATCGTAGAGAAATTTTTGGTTTTGATAATAAAAACGACGTGGGGTACCGGGACACATTCATACGTGCAGTGACGCAACCGACACGGAATGGATATGAAAGGCACTGGATGACGCCACGTGGACGGTGAAACGCCACTCTCTCTCCTCCCGTCCTCTATAAATGAGGGCCCCTGGCGTGGGCTTAGGAGTCGCGCTTGAGAGAGAGAGAGAGAGAGAGAGAGCCGGTTTAAGGGAAATTTGAGGAGTTTTCTGTTAATATTTGGGAGAATATGTCTTCTTGCTGCGGAGGGAACTGCGGGTGTGGAGCTAGCTGCAAGTGCGGCAGTGGGTGCGGAGGGTAAGCGGAGGGGGAAAAACTTGGAAAGTTTTAAATTAATTTTTAGGTTTTAATCTTTTCTCAGTTTCTCCATTATGCCGTTTTCCTTTAATTTTGTTTTTTTTTTTTTTTTAAAAAAATATCTGATTTCTTGTCGTTCCTGGGCCTGATCAGCTGATCATCATGGGTTCCGGCAAAACGACCTAATATTTTTAGTTTTGTCGAGAGACGATTCTGGGGTTGTGGTGTTTTGATGTGTTTTTCCCTCTTTGTTTCTTTGGTTTTTGAGGGATTATGGAGTTTATCATGTACCATGGGAGTTGTTTTTCTGTTGTCCTTTTGTTAGCCTTTGTTCCAACCCACGGGGGTTTTCCCAGAGTTTCCGAAAGCTATAGTTCTCTTCTTAAAAATTGTTATACAACCATGCATTAATTGTTTCCCCACAAAACTGATGTCATATCTTCTCTTCTCTTGATGGATCATTGAGTGCAGATGCAAGATGTACCCTGACATGGCTGAGGAGAGGAGCACCATCACTCAAACCATGATCATGGGGGTTGGACCTCAGAAGGGGTATGTCTCTTCTACTCTTCTCATCTACTCTTCTTTTCCTTCCTTCTTGATATTATCTTATTGAAATGAGTTCGATTTTGTTTGCAGGCACCTTGAAGGGTCCAAGATGGTGACCGGATCGGAGAACGGTGGCTGCAAGTGCGGAGACAGCTGCCAGTGCGATCCCTGCAACTGTAAATGAGACACAAAAACCTCAAGGACAGAGAGGGAGTTTAATGAGTCCTGGTGTTGTTTCTAGTGTTTGTGTGGTGTCCTGTAGTTTGTCTGTACTTTGAACTAGGGCGTTGGCGCTAAAATAAGCGGCCGTGGCTCCGGCTAACCCTCCTTTGGGTGGAGTGGTTGTTGCCATGGCCAAGAATGTAATGACCTCTCTCTCTCTTGTCTGCTTATCCTACTTTCTATTTCCTCCGTCGTGTGTTGCTTTATGAAAAAAAAAAAAAAAGAGTAGTCCTTATCCTCCTGCTCTCTCTCCTATGTTGTGCTGCTTTGCTTATTAAAAAAGAAAAAAAAGAAGAGCAGTTATCCTGCTTTCTTTCCCCTATGGTTGTGAAAAAAGAGGAGCCCTTGTGCTTCGCTTTTAACGTGGCGGTGTGACCTTGTCTTCTTACGCTCTTGCTTTGATTTGAACGGCATTTCTGTCAGGTGGCCCGGCTCGGCCCCAAGTCCTCCCTGCCACGTAGTGGGTGGGAAGATGTCCCCATCCGGGGCAGGTTTACGTTTATTAAGACAGCGATGGATGCGTACGCCGCAGCCGACCCAAAAAAAAAAAATATGTTGCCACCAAAGTCTCGGCAACATTGCCCCCTAAAGTCTCGATTTATTTTTATAAATAATATAAAAAAAATTAATTATAAAAATAGATGATCCGTAATATATTTATGGATATGATCGGTATGTGATAAAAAATATTTAAAATTTTATGGATCTAGATAGCACGTGATAAAAAATATTAAAAAAAAATGGATGCGTGGCGGTTTAATAGGTTGAATTTAAATAGGTTGAATCCGTCTTTTGAAAAAATAAATTTTAAATAAATTTGATTTTTTTATGAGTTTATCTCAAAATTTTTCACGTAAATGGTTCGCGAATATGCATGCAAATCGTTGATGCGTGGCGATCGTGATGTTTCGGTGATGCGTGGTTGGTAAATTTTGAATTCGTCTTTTTAAAAGATGAATTTGTCTCAAAACTCTTCACTTATCGTCTTTCTGAGCTCGGTATTGGGAAAGACAAATTTAAGGTTTTGGGAAAGATGAATTTAAATTCATCTTTTTAAAAATCGAATTCAAGCCACGTGATCGATCAGTTGCTCACTCGTGAATGGCGAATTCGTCTTTTGAAAAGACGAACTCAGGCAGAGATCATTTTTACCATGATCCTACTTTTTTTTCATGTTCTTCGTTTTTTTTGTCTTCCTCTTGTCGCTCGTCCGGTTCCGTCGCGGGTCCCTCCTCCCGTGGTTCCTGTTTAAATTTTTTTTCGCGTGGGGTCCTGAAGTCTTCGTTATTCTCAGTCATTCCCGTTCCGATGAGTATTTTTTATTTTTTTAATATTTGAATTTTTTTTGATTAATAATTCTTTTTTGTTGTCTAGATCCGATTTCTGGCTTTTATTGGACGGTCTAGATCTCGTTCTTCCATATTTCATTATCCCGATTCAAGATAATGTTTTTACTGATTTATGATTAATTTATGATTATTTGATTGTTTAAATTAAAATATATATATATATTAATTTAATTTCAAGAATTAAATTAAATTAATTTATACTTCTTTGAATTAATTTTTTTATTACATATTTGAGTAAATAAATTTTGTGTTTTAAATTTTCTGTGATAAATTTATTTAGTATTTGTTATTTAATAATTTATATTATTATTTTTCTTTTAGAAATTAATATTGAAAAATTAATTTTACGGGAAGTTAAATTAATATGTTAATTACAAAAATTAATAAAATATTATTAAAATTTGAGGGATGATTAGAATAAATAATTTATATAAATTTTTTAGTAAATAATAAGATGTATATGAAAATTTTAAGGTATTTAAAATTTATTAAATAATAAGAAGTTTTTATTATCTATTTTTTTGTTTAATATTTATTATTTTAGGAATTAAAAAAATAACATATATTGATAATTGATATGGTTGTTACACTGACGTGGCATGTCTCAGGTTCCGCCGGACGTGGTCCGAACCACGTGGGCTTTTTCGGCAAGCGAGATCGGATACGGGTCTACCTCGGCTGAAGTCGAGCACTCCTCTGCCGCTCCGCCAGGTATCCGCCCAGGAGGGGTCTACCTCGGCCGAAGCTGGCGGCCCCTTGCTCCCTCGCCGGGTGGCGCCCGGAGACGGTTCCACCTCGGCCGAGGTCGAGCCGGGCCCTCCTGCTCCTTCGCCAGATGGCGCCCGGATACGGATCCACCTCGGTCGAGGTCAAGCCGGGCTCTCCTGCTCCTTCGCCAGATGGCGCCCGGATACAGGTCGAGCACTCCTCTGCCGCTCCGCCAGGTGTCCGCCCAGGAGGGGTCCACCTCGACCGAAGCTGGCGGCCCCTTGCCCCCTCACCGGGTGGCGCCCGGAGACGGTTCCACCTCGGCCGAGGTCGAGCCGGGCCCTCCTGCTCCTTCGCCACATGGTGCCCGGATACGGGTCCACCTCGACCGAAGTCGAGCACTCCTCTGCCGCTCCGCCAGGTGTCCGTCCAGGAGGGGTCCACCTCGGCCGAAGCTGGCGGCCCCTTGCTCCCTCGCCGCGTGGCGCCCGGAGACGGTTCCACCTCGGTCGAGGTCGAGCCGGGCCCTCCTGCTCCTTCGCCAGATGGCGCCCGGATACGGGTCCACCTCGGTCGAAGTCGAGCACTCCTCTGCCGCTCCGCCAGGTGTCCGCCCAGGAGGGGTCCACCTCGGCCAATGCTGGCGGCCCCTTGCTCCCTCGCCGGGTGGCGCCCGGAGACAGTTCCACCTCGATCGAGGTCGAGCCGGGCCCTCCTGCTCCTTCGCCAGATGGCGCCCGAATACGGGTCCACCTTGGCCGAAGTCGAGCACTCCTCTGTCGCTTCGCCAGGTGTCCGCCCAAGAGGGATCCACCTTGGCCGAAGCTGGCGGCCCCTTGCCCCCTCGCCGGGTGGCGCCCGGAGACGGTTCCACCTCGGCCGAGGTCGAGCCGGGCCCTCCTGCTCCTTCGCCAGATGGTGCCCGGATACGGGTCCACCTCGACCGAAGTCGAGCACTCCTCTGCCGCTACGCCAGGTGTCCGCCCAGGAGGGGTCCACCTCGGCCGAAGCTGGCGGCCCCTTGCTCCCTCGCCGGGTGGTGCCCGGAGATGGTTCCACCTCGGCTAAGATCAAGCCCGGCCCTCCTGCTCCTTCGCCAGATGGCGCCCGGATACGGGTCCACCTCGGCCGAAGTCAAGCACTCCTCTGCCGCTCCGCCAGCCACTCGGGCAGCGCGCGCCGCGCTTTGCGAGGAGCACCGTTACGGTCCGCAGTGATGCGCGAAACCTCGTTTACATCGGCCTGACGGGTTTCGCAACCGAGAAGCGGAGTTCTGGCAGGCAGGAGCCAGCAACGAACATCGTCAATGCCTGGGAAGGAGAGCACCCATGCTCGGCCCAAGGCCTGGCCAGTATCTTCCCTCTCCCCTTTTTCTCGCTGGGCTCGGCAAGCAAGGCAAGGAGGCCACCGGGTTCCCGGACCCGAAGGGGAAAGGAAAAAAGAGAGAGAGAGAGAGGAAAAAGTGAAGGCCGAGAGGGAGCCTCCCGGGGGCGGAAGCCGGAGGCAATGTGATGGGATAAAAGGATGGGAAGAGCGGATAGCCAGGTAAGTGAAAAAATGGCAGGGAAAAAGAAGGCATCGAGAGAAGGATCCAGGGACCTGAGGGGAGTCTTTCGGCGTGAGCTCGGTGAAGGAGCTGGGCCCAATTTCCACTCTTCTTAAGACCTCTTTTGTTAAGATCTTCTCTAAGTCTGGGGCTCCTTCGTGGACCCACCTTAGGGATTCTGTTCCATCTCGCCGTTCACTAACTTGATCGTCGGAGCTCCCTCGTCGGGACCCCCGGCCAGAATTTCTGACCTTGTCTTGCAGGACAGGAAGCTCGGAGACCTCGAGGTGAGACGGTGTGAGACCGGTACCAGCTTTGAAGCTACAGGCCGTGGCGGTGAGATGACAACAAATTGGCGCACCAGGTAGGGGGGCAGGGCAGCAACCCCAGCGCGAGCTAGCTCTCCATGGGACAAAGCGCGCTCCGACCATGGTGGTGATGCACGGGTGCGAAGCGTCCACCAGTCGAGTAGGGTAAGCCCCTTCCCCTCAAGGGCCGCGTAGCCCGGAGAGGGAGCTTCCTGCTCCACCTCCTCTTCCTCCGCAGTCGTCCCCGGCGGACGGACCTTTCGTAGCTGTCATCCAACAGCTGCAAACCCTGACGACAGCAGTTCGGCAGCTACAACACTAGCAGCGGTCCCTGGCCACTCAGCCCTAGCCAGCGACCCCCGCGGCTCGGGCCGCGAGGCCCCGCGGAAGCCTGCACTCCATCCAAGGCAGGCCCTCTCAACTGCGGGCAGTTTCCAACCCCCGCGGGAGCCACCAAACCCCCGAGAAGAGGAATTACTCCGGTTCGATGGATCACGAGAGTCGATCCACGGCCGATGATGCCGAGACGGTGCACCGCAGCAGGCGACGTCGGGGCAAGGCCCCCCGCCGAGACCGATCGGCGCCCCCTTCGCCAGCGGCCTCGGTGAAAGATTCCACTGACGAGGCCATCAGGCGCCAGGTCGAGAGGCGCCTGGAGGAGCACGAACGCAAGCTGGCGAAGTTCGCCCGCCGATTTGCCGACCTGCAAAACTCCTTGGCGGACCCGGCGGGCTACGACGCCCGGCCACCCTTCTCCTGAGAAATCCAAGAGGAGCCGATTCCAAGTCGGTTCCGCATGCCACAAGTGGATCCCTACGATGGGAACACCGACCCCTTGGACCATCTGGAGAGCTACAAGGCTCTCATGAGGGTCCAGGGGGCCACAGATGCTCTTTTATGTGTCGCCTTCCCCGCTACCCTCCGGAAGGCTGCTCGAGTCTGGTTCACCCGCCTCGAGCCCGAATATATTTGCTCCTTCCATCAATTGAAAGGAAGGTTCGTGGCACACTTCGACGCTTGCCAGAAGGTGCCAAGAGAGGTGGACAGCCTCTTCTCCATCCGCCAGCAGGACCAGGAGCTGCTTCGGGACTACATTATCCGCTTCAAGACCGCTGCCCTGGAAATCTACAGTCTGGACGAGCCCATTGCTATGCTGGCATTGAAGTGCGGGCTCAAGACGTCCCGCTTGACCTATTCTCTAGATAATAAGCCACCCAGGACGTACTCCGAGCTCCTCCTCCGTGTCCACAAATACATTCGAGCAGAGGATGCCGATCGCACCCGGCGAGAGCTGGACGGGAGGTCCTCGAAGAAGCCAGCCCCGAGGGATGTCCCCGAGACCCGGAGGCCCGGGCCACCTGCTGACCCCCGTTCATGCCCGAGGCCGAAGGGCGGCGCTGCCCCGGAGCGAAGTTTCACCCCTCTCCTTGCTCCCAGAACGAAGATCCTCATGGAGATTGAGGGTGAGCACTACCTTCGCCGACCTCCTCCTCAGAACCCAAGGAACATCCACGAGAAGTCAAAATACTGCCAGTTCCACCGCGAGCACGGCCACGACACGGAGGAGTGCCGCAATCTGAAGCGGGAAATCGAGGAGCTGATTAAAAGAGGCTACTTCAGGAAGTTCGTGAGGAACGAAGCCCCGGCGGAGGGACAGCCGCTCGCAGCCCTTCCCCCGGTCCCCGCGATTGATAACCGCCCAACGGAGAAACCGGTGGGCATGATCTCTTGGGGGATCGGGCGTGCGGCGAAGAGAACCCGGGAGGTGGGTGACCCGGAGGATGTACCCCCCTTTGAAAAGGAGAATGAAAACAAGAATGTAAACAATGATGCAGTGGTGGTCGAGATGACCATCGCAAAGCATCATGTACATCGCATTATGGTAGATAGTGGGAGCTCCACTAACGTAATTTTTTATGATGCTTTCTCCCGAATGAACCTGTCTCATGATCAATTAAGGCCGGTGCACACCCCCCTTGTGGACTTTACCGGGGACTCGATGGGGGTTGAAGGGGAGATCACTCTCCCTATCACCGCCGGATCCCCACCTCGGCAGACTACCGTCATGATGACGTTTACCGTTGTCAAGCTCCCCTCACCTTATAATGCAATCCTTGGTCGTCCGGGGCTCAATCAGCTGGACACCGTGATTTCCACCAAACGGTTACTAGTACAGTTCCCCACAGCCTCTGGGACTGGGGTGATGAGGGGGATGACCCAGCCTGTCCAGCATTGCCTTCAGACGCTCCCGGGTGCCCGAGGTGCTGAGCTCGGCCCCGACGTCGACGACCTCGACTTAATGGAGAAGGAACCTAGGGGAGGACCCGTTAAACACCTGTTGACGTATCCCCTCGGTTCGGACCCTCAGAAGACTGTGCATGTGGGGGCCCAGCTTCCAGAGGAAGAACGGATCCGCCTGCTGAATTTCTTCCGCGCGAACGCGGATGTGTTTGCCTGGTCCGCAGCTGACATGCCGGGCATCCCCTCAGAAGTCATCACCCACAGGCTAAATGTTGACCCGAGGTGTCGCCCGGTCTGCCAGAAGAAGAGGAGTTTCGTTGCAGAAAGGCAGAAGGTCATCAATGAAGAAGTAGAGAAGCTCCTCACCGCCGGCTTCGTGCAGGAAGTATAATATCCCAGTTGGCTGGCGAATGTGGTCATAGTGAAGAAGAGTAGTGGCAAGTGGAGGATCTGCGTGGACTACACCGACCTCAACCGAGCTTGCTCGAAGGACAGTTTCCCTCATCCGAAGATTGACCAGTTGGTGGACACCACTTCAGGGCATCGCCTCCTCTCTTTCATGGATGCCTTCTCCGGGTACAACCAGATTCGAATGCACCCGGAGGACGAGGAGCACACCGCTTTCGTCACCGACCGCGGAACTTACTATTACAAGATGATGCCATTTGGCCTCAAGAACGCCGGGGCCACGTACCAGCAGCTGATCAACAAAGTCTTCAAGGATCAGATCGGCCGCAACATGCAGGTGTACGTGGATGACATGCTGGTAATGAGCAAGCCTCTTTCCGATCATGTTGGCGACCTGGCGGAGACCTTTGGCAACCTCTGACGTCACTAGATGAAGCTGAACCCGGCGAAGTACGCCTTCGGCGTGTCCGCCGGAAAGTTCTTGGGGTTCATGGTGACCCAAAGAGGGATAGAAGCCAACCCGGAAAAGGTCCAGGCCATTTTGGACATGGAGCAGTCCACCTTCAAGAAGCAAGTGCAGCGACTCACTGGCCGGATAGCCGCCCTGAGTCGGTTTATCTCGAGGTCGGCTGACCGCTGCCGACCCTTCTTCAAAGTGCTGAGGAAGATGGACAACTTCACCTGGACCGAGGAGTGCCAGGAGGCATTTGACGAGCTGAAGAGGATGCTTGCATCGCCGCCACTGCTCTCCAGGCCCGAAGATGGAGAGAAGCTCATCCTGTACCTGGCGGTCACCCCGGAGGCCGTCAGTTCGGTCCTAGTTCGGGCCGACGACCAGGGAATGCAGAGGCCGGTGTACTACACGAGCAAACTCCTCTACGATGCGGAGCTCAGGTTTTCCTGGTCTGAAAAACTCATTTTTGCACTAATAGTGTCTGCCCAGCGTCTCAGGCCCTATTTCCAAGCACACCCCATTGCCGTCTTGACGGATCAGTCGCTGAAAGCGATACTCAGCCGACCTAGCACATCCGGGTGATTGGCGAAGTGGGCACTCAAGCTTAGCGAGTTTGATATCACTTATCGACCGAGGTCGGCCATGAAGGCGCAAGTGCTCGCTGACTTTTTGGTCGAGTGTGCAGGCCTGGGCAAGGGGATGGAAAAAGGCCCTCTGGACCGGCAGCCGGAACCGGGACCCGAGAAGGACGTGTGGATCCTTCATGTGGACAGAGCCTCGAACTCCAGCGGGAGCGGAGCTGGTCTCATCCTCGCCAACGGCGAGGGGGTCATCGTCGAATGTGCACTCCGTTTCCAGTTCGCTGCAACTAATAATCGTGGGGCTGAGAGTGTCCCGCGAGTTGGGCGTGGCCAACCTCAAGGCCTTCACTGATTCGCAGCTGGTGGCCGGACAGATCTCTGGAGAGTACGGCACGCGGGTCCCTCAAATGGCGAAATACCTGGAGCTCGTGAGAACGAGCGCGACCAGATTTCGGTGCTTCAGCATCTCCCATATACCCCGCAGGGAAAATGCTCATGCGGACGCGCTCTCCCGACTGGCAACCCTGCCGGACTCGCTGTTGGGCCACGCTTATATTGAGCGTCTCAAGGCCCCGAGCTGCGAGACCCCTGTGGAGGTCCAACAGGTCAGCCAAGAGCCCAGCTGGATGGATAAGTACGTCGAGTACATTACCAGCGACATCTTGCCGGAGGACCGCATAGCGGCTCGCCTTATCAAGAGGAAGGCCGCGCGGTTCATCTTAATGGATGGACAACTGTATCGGAGGTCTTATTCCTACCCTCTCCTCAAGTGCCTGAGACCCGCGGAGGCCGCACTCATACTCCAAGAATCCACGAGGGCATCTGTGGGAACTATGTGGGGGGCAGAACGCTGGCGTACAAGGCCCTCCGCCAAGGTTATTTCTAGGAGACAATGAAGGAGGATGCGGCCGACTTCGTGAAGAGGTGTGACCGATGCCAGCTGCACGCCGTGGTGCAGCGGCAGCCCTCCACTCCGCTTTCCCAGCTCTCCGCTCCATGACCGTTCGCTCAGTGGGGAATGGATCTCTTAGGACCTTTTCCCCCGGCGTCCGGGCAGTGGAAGTTTTTGATCGTGGCCATCGACTACTTCACGAAGTGGGGCGAGGCCGAACCCCTAGCCCAGATTACGGAGGCAAACATCACCAAGTTTCTCTGGAAGTCAATCATTTACCGTTTTGGCCTACCCCACACCATTATCATCGATAAAGGACGTCAATTCGACTGTCGGGAGTTTGAAGAATTCTGCAGCGACCTCGGCATCCACCATCGCTTCACCTCGGTGGCGCATCCACAGACATGGAGAAGCCGAGGTAACGAATAGGACTATCTTGCAGGGCCTCCGGACAAGGCTAGACCAGGCCAAGGGCAGGTGGGCGGAAGAGCTCCCGAGCATCCTGTGGGCGTACCACACCACCCCGAGGACGGCCACCGATGAGACCCCGTTCAACCTCATCTTCGGAGCCAAAGCGGTTATCCCGATAGAGCTCAGCCTACCCACCTTGCGCGTGGAGCAGTATGATGAAGTGGAGAATCCCACCAGGATGCTGCTGAACCTGGACTTCCTTGAGGAGACGAGGGACAAGGCTCGAGTCCGAATGGTGGCATACAGGCAACGAGTGGCCGGTACTACAACTCCAGGGTGCGACCGAAGTCCTTTCGCCCAGGAGATCTGGTGCTCTGGCGGGCTGAAGCTTCCCAGCCACGGGAGTGCGGGAAGCTCTCCCCAAACTAGGAAGGCTCTTATTGGGTGGCGGGAGTTCTCCCTCATGGGGCCTACTACCTGGAGGAGCTAGGAGGGTCCAGATTCCCTCGGACCTGGAATGTCTCAAACTTGAGAATGTATTACCAATAATGTAAGGTTCTTCGAACTCCTGCAATGAAATCCTTTTGCTTCAAATGCTTCTTCTCACCTCGTAGGAAGAGAGCCACTTAACTTTGATTTCGGTGAACACGGGTGTGGCCGAAGACCCGAGAAGGCGACAGGTCCCAGACTTCGGTCTGGAAGGTGGGGCAAAACCAAACTCGCCCACGCAGTCCCAGAGAACAGCCTGGCAAGTCGTGCAGGGCTCGGATAAAGCTTGCGGTCTCGGGGTTCAATCCGGAGATCCCGGGCTTCGGTCTGGAAGGCGGGGTAGAACCAAATTCATCCACGCAGTCCCGGAGAATAGCCCGGCAAGCCGTGCAGGGCTCGGATAAAGCCTGTAGCCCCGGGGTTCAGTCCGGAGGTCCCGGGCTTCGGTCTGGAAGGCGGGGCAGAACCAAACTCGCCCACGCAGTCCCGGAGAACAGCCCGGCAAGCTGCGCAGGGCTTGGATAAAGCCTGCGGCCCCGGGGTTCAGTCCGGAGGTCCCGGACTTTGGTCTGGAAGGCGGGGCAGGGCCAAGGTCACCCATGCAATCCCAAAGGACGAACCGGCAAGCCACGTAGGGCTCGCACAAAGCCTGCTCCATCGGCGTCCAGTCCGGAAGTCCTGAACTTTGGTCTGAATGGTGGGGCAGGACTCAATCTGCCCACGAGCTCGACTCGAAGCGCACCACAGGACTTAGTCCCAATGCTCGAAACCAACATTCAGTTCAAAAAAAAAAAGAAAGAAAAGAGAGAACGAAGCCAAGATTTGCTGAACAAGAGGTTTCATTAATTTAGAAATGTGGATACAGTGAAGGAGTCCCGACAGGCCGGGAGTCCTCAAAAAAAAAAAAAAAGGAGATACAAAAAAGGAAAAACGAAAGAAGAAGTACGCGGGGTCGGGGAAGCTACTTCGGTGCAGTGGTATCCTCCTCGGGTTGAGGCGCGCACTCTCCGCCTGCGCCGCCGACGGGTGGCTGCTCGGGGGGTTGCTCTGGAATTGCGGCCTCATCACCTGCTGCTGCTGGAGCCTATCCACTGGGCTCCTACCTCCTGCCACCGAGAACTACCTCGCTGAGGTCGAGCTCGGGGTAGAAGAAGCTCACCTTCTCCCGGCATACCTGGAATCCCTTCAAAAAGGAGTCCACGGCAGCCTCCCGAACCTCCGCGATGTATTCCTCGGAGGCCCAGAAATTCGGGACGGCCTCCTGCGCCTCCTGCTTCGACGCCTCCAGCAGCCCGTTGAGGTAGGAGCTCTTCTCCTTGGCCGCGTTCAGCTCCTTCCGGACCTCCTCCACCCGGCGCTCCAGCGACCGGGACTGAGCCCTGAGGCGGGACTTCTCCGCCGCGTCCTCCTCTGTGCGGCGCTGGCTCGAGATCCTCTCCTCGGATAGGGAGGTCTCCAGCTCCTTGATGCGCCCCTTGGCACGGGCCAAGTCAGATCGGAGGACCTGGTTATTCCCCCGCAGCTCAATCCCTTTCTCCATGAGGTTTTTAACGTCGGCTGCGAGCTTGCCGAGCTTCTCCTCCTTCTCGGCATCTTTCTTGGCGTACCCTGTGAGGAAGTTCCTCAGCAGCAGCACGTCGGTCCCGATCTGCGCCAGAAGAAGAAAGGTTAGTCAGAACCCAACTGGAACTTTAAAAGGAAGGGCTTCGAGCTCGAGACTTACCGTGAAAAGCTGTGGAAGGATTCCGAGCAGGGCGTCGCTATAGTCCCGGCCGCCTCTTAGTCGGCGGTCCCGGGAGGTGCAGGCAAACTCCATGACCTTCTCCGCGAGGCCCTGATCGTGGATCACGGAGCACCGGCTGGTGAGGTTCGACGGCGGGGAAGACGAGTCGGGGTACCTGGGTGAAATTTAATCCGAAATGGTTGCATGCTGTACAAACATTTAATCCGGGTACCTGGGTGAAATTTATCAGCACTCCAACTGGTATACCAAATTGTGCCCAGTTTGATCGTGTATTCTGGGCCTTTGCACCCTCAATTGAAGGGTTTAAGCACTGTCGTCCGGTCATAAGTATCGATGCTATTTTCATGTATGAAAAGTATAAGGAGAAGTTGTTGATTCTGAGCAGGGCGTCACTATAGTCCCGGCCGCCCCTTAGTTGGCGGTCCCGGGAGGTGTAGGCAAACTCCATGACCTTCTCCGCGAGGCCCTGATCGCGGATCACGGAGCACCGGCTGGTGAGGTTCGACGGCGGGGCAGACGAGTTGGGGTACCTGGGTGAAATTTAATCCGAAATGGTTGCATGATGTACAAACATTTAATCCGGGTACCTGGGTGAAATTTATCAGCACTCTAACTGGTATACCAAATTGTGCCTAGTTTGATCGTGTATTCTGGGCCTTTGTACCTTCAATTGAAGGGTTTAAGCACTGTCGTCCGGTCATAAGTATCGATGCTACTTTCATATATGGAAAGTATAAGGAGAAGTTATTGATTGCAACTGCTATTGATGGAAATAATCATATCTTTCCACTTGCATTTGGTATTGTCGATGAAGAGTCAGCGGACACCTGGGGTTGGTTCTTAGCTTGTATCAGAAATTTTGTTACAACACGTCAGAAAATTTGTCTAATTTCTGATCGATATGTTGGTATACTTGCTGCAGTACAGAATGAGTATCTGGGTTGGCAGTCACCGCATGCTTATCATGTATATTACCTGCATCACGTGGCAAGTAACTTCAATTCAAGATTTCATGATCCCAAACTAAGAGATGTGTTGAAAAGAGCTGGAATGCAAACGCAGCCTAGAAAATTCCAGAAATACATGAGGAAATTGAGAAATTTTACTCATAAGCTGTTCAGTGGTTGAATAAAATTCCTTTAGCAAAATAGACATGTTCACATGATGATGGACGACGGTATGGGATGATGACAACTAATATATCCGAGTGTTTCAATGGAGTTTTGAAAAATGCTCGATTTCTTCCCATAACAGCGTTGTTACAGTTGACTTTTTTTCGGCTTGTGTCATATTTTGAAGGCCGACGTGTCCAAGCAACAGAGGCAATGGAAAGAAATGAAAGGTTTACTCATTTTGTTACGGGACATGTCATCTCTAACCAAGCCAAAGCGACGTCGCATACCATTACACGATTTGATAGAGCAACTGGCTTGTTCCAAGTCCAAACTGCTAGACGTGGATCGAACATGAACAGGGGTGATAAGACACAGGTACTTACGATCTTTATGTATCATTGAAAATATGTTATTACGTTGTGTATATGCTGAATTATGATTTTTGATGCTGTAGGTTGTTCATCTTTCCCAGCAGACATGTACATGTCAGAAATGGAAATGTTTTCATTTACCTTGTTCTTACGTCATGGCTGCTTGTGCACATATTGCCATTGATTTTAAAATATACATTGATCGGTATTATACATTACACGATTATCATCGAACTTATGTGCCACAATTTCAACCAATTCCTTATGAAGAATATTGGCCCCAGCAAAATGAACACGGTATCATTATACCTGATGTAAATAGGCTGCAACAGAAAGGTAGGCCATGATCCATGAGGATCAGAAATGATATGGATATAAGAGAAGCCGGCAATAGATGCAAGTGTATAATCGGTAAAGAAGAAGGGCATGATAGGCGGTCATGTCCAAGGCTTCTACAAGCAGATTAGTTAAATTATATCAGTCATATTTTACAGATGTTTTAATATATGGATTGTAATGTATTAGGCTAATCTTGTCATTGCTTTGTATTTTATTTGATGGATTGTAATATATGGATATGTTTTATTGTCTGATGTTTATAGCTTGTATATGGATTGATGTCCTTACTATGCATTAAATGGGCTTTATGATTGATTTTCTTTGAGTTATCACAGTTATGGATCCTGGTCCTTCTGATAGTAGTGTACTACACGGTCGCCTTCACATAGATCATCTTTGGTCTGGGAGGGACAGGATGTTGTTTTGCACTGTTGACGTCGAGAGATGGTTATGCGCAAATCGATACCGCTCGATCGTCGTATTATGCCATTGCTGATGCAGTCCGGATTCTATGGTCTGGCACGTATTGGATTTATTAGATTGGACTGGCATTTGATCACTGCTCTCGTCGAGCGATGGCGTCTAGAGATGCATACTTTTTATTTACCCCATGGAGAGGCTACCATCATCCTACAGGATGTTGCTGTTCAGTTAGATTTGCCAGTAGATGGTCTACCAGTGACGGGTAGTACTCCGGTAGACTAGAGGCAGCTTTGTCTCGAGTTATTAGGGATCGTCCCACCAGATGATAGATTGCATGGATCACAACTGAGCTTGGTCCGTCTTATCGAGCACTTCCAGGTTTTAGCATTCGATGCGGACGAGGCAGCCATACAGTGCTATGCTCGAGCATATATTTTACAGTTGATGGGTGGGTGCCCTTTTATGGATAAATCTGGGAACAACATGCATCTCTTGTTTCTACCTTTATTAGCGGATTTCGAGACGGCCAAACAGTATAGTTGGGGTAGCGCTGGACTCGCTTGGTTGTATAGAGAGCTGTGCAGGGCGAGCCATAGAGATGTTTCTGATATTGCTGGTCCGCTGTTGCTACTACAGCTATGGGCATGGAATAGAGTTCCGATTCTTGCACCCCGTAGATTACTTCGACAGGCTCCAGATCCGATGATCGATTTTGATGATGATGGAGCCGGTTTACCATAGGGACCATTAGGGATGAGGTGAGTTTAAAATTTACATAATATTTTTATGCCGTATATGATATATACTATTTTATTTAATTAACTTAATTAATTTATTTTGTAGATGGAGAGATCTTTTTTTTGTTACACAAGTACCTATGCATGTGGTCTCTTCGTATCATTATTTACTTGATCGACTGCGACCCGATGAGGTAATGAATATTGAATTTTTTGTAATGATTGACTTGTTTTATTTGTTCTTGTTTAATAAATTATGCTTTAAATTATTTATAAACAGGTCATATGGCAGCCATATACTGCCGCTATGATTGCACAGTTACTAGACAACTGTCTACAGGGTCAGGAGATCTGGTGTAGTCGAGTGCTACAACTATGTTTTTATATAGTAGAGTGGCATTTACCCGATAGAGTGATGCGCCAGTTCGGGATGCGACAGGTCGTGCCAGATCAGTTCGATACGTTGTCTGCACTACATCGTATTGATATGAGAGGACGATCTGATCAAGATTGGTCCACCGTTCATCGGGATTATATACAGTTATGGATGAGTCGTCATAACTATATTATACATGGTGATCCATTCGATGGTACCATAGATTATCACGATTCTTATATGCAGTGGTATCGTAGGATCACTCGTCGATTCATCAGTCGCAATGGTGCAGTATATGATTACATGGTAAGTAATTTAAATTTTATTATTTAAATTATAATATACATTTAAATTTTGTCAAACTAATTATTTTTTTTATTTACAGGGTAGTAGTTTTGCGACGATACTTGAGCGTGCGACGTCCTCCCCGGATATACAGGATATATGTCTTTCTGCCCTCCATACTCTTAGCGAGCATGCACGGATTCCACTACGTGAGTTTTATCAGGAGGGAGACAGGGAGGACGAGACTCCTTCACCTTATTATCCATATGTATCTTCATCCGGAGCACCTCCGCCAGCTCATCACAGACGAGGTACGAGATGACATAGCACCTCTCCACATCCGATGCACGAGTTCACATCTACTGAGGATGTGGCATCACATTTTGATTATACTACTCACCGAATTTCATGGGCTGGCAGCATGATTACTCCAGATATGGAGGATCGTCGTCACATCATGTATCTGCACAGCAGGCATCACACGATGTAGATCATGCTGCATATTAGGCATCACACGATATAGAGCATGAGACAGAGCAGCATCAGCCACCTCCGATCCGTCGTCGTATACAGCCTGCACGTACTAGGAGACGGCCACCATGTGGGATCGAATAGTCATTTATTTTAGAATTTATTATAATTCATGTTTTCTTGTTAATTTTAAAAAATTATGTGTTTTTAATATATGTGTTTATTTATATGTGTTGTGGTCCAAAATATATAAGAATTATTTATATAAGTGTTTATTTATATATGTGTTTATATGTGTTCTGGCCTAAAATAGACAAGAATCATTTATTTGCTTAACTAAATTTAAAAAATTATAAATTATAAAATTCAAATTATAAAAATAATAAAAAATTTATTTTCCGTCGATTCTATCATCTATTCGGTTCTCAGTCCTGTCATCGTTCCGATCGCTAGTCCGACTACCAGGATCGATCATAGGTTCACTTACTGGTCTTGCTACTGATCCGATCATCCGTCAACCTACTGATCCGATCATCGGTCCACATAGCGGTCTTAAAATGATAAGAATCATTTATTTGCACAAGTAAATTAAAAATTATATAAAATATAAAATTAAATTTATGAAAATAATAAATTATTTTAGAATTTAATAAAATTCATGATTGAGTTAATTTTTAAATTTTTTTATTAAATTTTAATTAAAAGAATATTATTTAGTGAATTCGTAGATACAATCGGTGATTTATCATTATTTTATTTTAAATGATTTTTTAATAATTTTTATTTTTTTAATTTTTAATGTAATTTGGTAAATAATATATTTAAAATATTTTTAATTTAATATATATTAATTATTTAATAATAATAATAATAATAATTTTCTCTTTTCAGTAAAATCGTGGAAGGATCTGACCCTCGGTCCTGTCACCATCCCGATCGCCAGTCCGACTACCACCAGGATCCAACCATCGGTTCACCTACCGGTCCTGCTACCAGTCTGACCATTGATCCACCTATCGTTCAGACCATCGATCCACATATCGGTCCTGCAATTTTTTTATTAATTTTTTATTTTTTATAAAATTTTGATACAGAAATATTATCATGTATTATAAGTATTCACGGGTTATTTGTTTTTCAGTTTTTTTTTAAAAAAATTATTTTTAATAAAATTTTTTTTAATATAAATCAATATTTTAAAATTAAAAATTTCTTTTCTTTCAATATTTTTTTTTTTATGATTTATCAAGAATTCGTCTTTTCAAAAGAAAAAAGATGAATTCATTTAAATTGAATTCGTCTTTTCGACAGACGAATTCGTGCATCTCAGCCCCCCCTCATCTAGTTCGGTAAATAAATTTTGAAACATCTATTTTCATAATTTTTTTAAAAAAAATATTATTTTTAAAAAAAATTCCTAAAGTCTCCGTATCATATTTGTTCCCGTATTAAAATAATTAGCCAGGGGTTAAGGTTAATGATATTCCAAGATATGGTTTAGTTTCCGTATCTCTTCGAGGAACTGGGAAACGGACCTTCTACATAATTGATTAAGGCTACCTCTTTTTAATATGAAAATAAAGGGGTTTCGGTATCACCATTTTTGTACTTGCTCTTATCCACCGGAACGGTGGGTAGTACGTAACGTTCAGCATATCAACACTCAAAACGCCAAATATGTTGATATGTTGAAAGGTTTGATAACAGCAGCCTTGGCGGAAAGAGGATGAACTCCTTTTCTAGCTGAGAGGCTGCTTGCGGAAATGACACGAACATCTCTCTGCCTGCCAGCAAAGCTCGATTGGGTCATGTCATACGAAGTTTCCTTAAAATCAGACCACCAAATTAGATGGTAGAAATCCTTGGATTGTTGGTTTTGCAAAGTGTTGAGCCGCAGGGAGTTTGGCATAGAAGGATGTTAACTCATGTTGCAGCAGTTCGACTTCGAAAAACACCATTGAGTGCGATCAGCCACAGCCCAACTTACCACCAATTTAAATGTGGCGCAGATTTAACATTTGAGTTGTCTATTGTCATGTTATTTTGATTTAATTTTTAAATAATTATCGATTCATTGTTTGAACTATTTTTAATTGTTGATTTATAAATCAAATCAATATACCAAAAAAAATATCTTCTTGATAAAAATTTTGATTTACAAAAAGATACATTGTATATCTTCGACTTCGTATCTTCAACATGGTCCGAAGACTAAGCCTATCAATCTTATATCTTCGGCTTCATATCTTCAACATGGTCCGAAGACTAAGCCTATCAATATTATATCTTCGGCTTCGTATCTTCGGCATGGTTCGAAAACTAAGCCCTTCAATGTTATTCTTTCGGCTTTGTATCTTCAGCATGGTCCGAAAAGTAAACTTATCTTGTTCTCGGAATTATTGTAAGCGTTATCTATTTCTCCTTGTTATTTTCAAAGAAACTTATCCGAAGTATATAACTAATATTCCCTCTAAAAACTACTAAAGAGAATGTTCGGTTCACTTCGAATTTTCTCTAAGAATAAGGCATATTGAACGTGCAAATTTTTTTCGACCACGGTTAGAGTTTGTTCTGATTGTTATAACTACTCACGTGGTCAATACCTTGGAATTGAATAACTAATTCTTCGACCACCACTACTTACAGTTATGAGGAGGTTTCGTTAACTAACTTCCAAGACCGTAAGTAGTTATACTTGTGCCTATAAATACTGGTAAGAGGGGATACTCGAGATAAGCTTGGCTATCTCCAGATTATTTGAATTCTTTACTTTCCCTCTCTATTTTCAAGCTCTCCATTCTGCTACCTGGCACGCCAATCTGTTGACGCTGAATCCCCGCCGACTGGATGGAGTGGTTCGTCCGCCGGATCGCCATCAATCGGAACCTGCAAAACAGATTCCCTGACCGAAAATCTTACGACGGGGGACACTCCGATGCCAAAGTCAGAGGAGCAACTGATGCTCTATACTGTCTTGCTTTTCCTACTACTTTGAAAAGATCCGCTCGAATATGGTATTCGAGCTTGCCACCGAAGACCATCAATTCCTTTGCTGAACTAGAGCGGCAATTTGTTTCGCACTTCAGAACATGCTAGAAGATGCCGCGCAATATCGATAGCTTATTTCTCCTCCAGCAGAATGAAGGAGAAAGTTTAAAAGAATTTATGCACCGTTTTAATTCGGCCATTTGGAGATTCAAAATCTGAATGAGCATGTGGCCATGTATGCCTTAAAGAAAGGTCTCAAGTCATCCAGGTTCACTTTTTTCCTGGACAAAAAATTTCTAATGAGCTATGCCGAATTACTGGCAAGGGCTCAGAAGTATGCTACCACTGAAGAGCAAGTGGCAAGCCGAATACTTGCTGAAGGGAGATACCCTTCTTAAAAGAAAAATACCAAGGGGCCAAACGTTCCCACATCCTCTAATAATTCTTTGGTTCCTAGACGCAGTCCTAAATCCAAGCAGCAGAATAACCGATTTGATGCCTACACACCCCTCAACTTACCAAGGAAAAAAATTCTGCTGGAAATTGAGAAAAAGAATTATTTGCAAAGGCCACGTCCCCTGAAGATTTCTGTAAGAGCAAGTACTGTCGATTTTACCGGGACCATGGCCACAATACCAAAAAGTGTTTTCAGCTTCGGGATGCTATTGAAGATCTGATAAAGAGGGGATATCTGAGAAAATACATTGGCCGCTCAGAACCTCAAGCTGAAGCCACAACTCTTCCAAGGATATCTGATGAAGCCGATCTGCCTCATCAAAAGCCGACTGATGGGAATGTTGGCATGCTTCATCAGTTAGTTGCTTGGGATAATGAAGCCGAAGCGAACATTCCAAAAAGATTCAAAGGAAAAAAATATATCACTTTTTCTGATGAAGATATCCAAGGAGTTCAACTTTCACATGATGACCCTATCGTGGTCTTGGCTGTAATTGCTAAATATAATATAAAAAGAATTATGATTGATAATGGAAGTTCTGTTGATGTTTTGCTGTATGATGCTTTTCTTCGAATGGGATTGTCTGGACGTGAATTACAGAGGTCCTCCGTTCCTATAACTGGTTTCGGAGGAAATCAGATTGGAGTTGAAGGAGAAACAGTCTTGCCTATGACTTTTGGGTCCGAACCATACCAAAGAATCCTTCCTTTCAATTTCATTGTGGCTAGAACGTCTTCGACCTGTGATGCAATCCTGGGGCATCCAGCATTAAATAAGTTTAGGGCCATAGTATCCACATATCACCTTTTGGTTCGGTTTCCTACTGGTTAGGCATTGGAGAGGTGAGGGGGGATTAAAGGATCGCTCACCAATGTCTAATGATCCCCAAAAAACATAATGCTAAACCTTTGACACTTGATCAATTTGATCCAAGGGATGAAGCCGAAGACTATGGAGAACCAGTAGAAAAAACTCTCTTTGTGCCTTTGTCCGAAGATGATCCAACAAAACTTGTACAAATTGGCAGCTTATTAGATGAAGAGTCAAGGACAAGGTTAACTATATTTCTTTAAGATAATGCTGATATTTTTTCTTGGACAGCTTTGGATATGTCCGAAATTCCATCTGAGGTAATTACACATTGCCTAGAGGTATCTTCCGGTTATAAGCCAATTCAGCAGAAGAAGAAAAACTTTGCTCCAAAAAGGTAGAAGGTTATTGATGTAGAGGTTAATAAGCTTCTTGAAGCTAATTTTGTAAGAGAAGTGCAATATCCAAATTGGTTGGCTAATATAGTTATGGTAAGAAAATCTAAAGGCAAGTGGAGGATCTGCATAGACTATACAGATCTTAACAAAGCATGCCCAAAGAACAATTTTCCTTTGCCGAAGATTGATCAGTTAGTTGACGCCACTGCCGGTCATCGGCTGTTAAGCTTTATGGATGCTTTTTCATGTTACAACCAAATCCGAATGGACCCTGGAGATGAAGAGAAGACTGCTTTCATTACAGAAAAAGAACTTTATTGCTATAAAGTGATGCCATTTGGATTAAAAAATGCTGGGACAACTTTTCAAAGGTGAATTAACAAAGTCTTCAAAAATCAGATTGGAAGAAATATGAAAACTTATGTTGATGATATGATTATAAAAAGTCTTTATAAATCTGATCATATTGAAGATCTAAAGGAATTTTTTGATGCTCTTAGGCACCATCAGATGAGATTGAATCCAACCAAGTACATTTTTGGTGTAACTTCTGGAAAATTCCTCGGATACTTGATCACTAAGCGTGGGATCGAAGTTAACCCAGAAAAGATCCAAGCACTTCGGACAATGAGACATCCCACTTGCAAAAAGGAAGTATAGAGGTTAACGGGAAGAGTTGCTTCTTTAAGCCGATTCATTTCCCGGTCTGCAGAAAGGTGTCTACCCTTTTTTAAAGTTCTTCACCAAATCCAAAATTTTGAGTGAAGAGAGGATTGCAAAGTTGCTTTTGACAGACTGAAAGAATACTTGAAAAATCTTCCCTTACTCTCTAAGCCTTGTGAAGGAGAAACTCTTTTTCCATATTTATCTACCTCAGATGAAGCAGTTAGTTCGGTGCTAGTACGAAGAGATACCAATCACTTGCAAAAGCCGATCTACTATACTAGTAAAGTGTTGCATGAGGCTGAAGTTCGATACCCCCGAGTTTAAAAGCTTATTTTTTCCTTGGTGGTCGCGACAAAGCGTTTGCGGCCCTATTTCCAAGCTCACACTATTGTGGTTCTGACATATCAGCCTCTAAAAGCCATTATTCGCTGTCCAGACATTTCTGGAAGGATAGCTAAATGGGCTGTTAAGTTGGGAGAGTTTGATATAGAATTCCAGCCTAGATCAGCGATGAAAGCATAGATTTTGGCTGACTTTATAGCAGAATGTACCTGGGGATCCGAAGAGAGCCAGCTAAGAGTCGAAGAAGAAGAAATTGCCGAAGATGGTCCAGGATTCATATAGATGCTCCATGTAGATGGTGCTTCAAATGCCAACGGCTGCAGAGCAGGTCTCATTTTGGCTGGTCCGAATGGGCAAGTTATTGAATATGCTCTTCGGTTCTCTTTCCAAACTTCAAATAACCAGGTAGAGTATGAAGCACTTATTGCTGGACTTAGAATTTTCCAAAAGCTGGAAATTAAAAGGATTAAAGTTTTTTCTGATTCATAATTGGTGGTGAATCAGGTAAAAGGTGATTTCGAAGCCCGGAATCCCAACATGATTCAGCATTTGGAAAAAGTTCGAATCATGATATCAGGGTTGGAGCATTTTGAGATTGTCCATGTACCAAGAACGGAAAATTCTCAGCTGATGCTCTTTCACAACTTGAAACTACTACGCCAGATTCTCTTGGGAAGACATATGTGGCGTATCTTGAAGATCCCAGTATATCAGAACCCATAGTTGAGGTATGTCCACTTGAACGTGAGCCCTCATGGATGGATCATATTCTTAAATTTCTGAAAGAAGGCACCTTACCCGAAGACAAGTTGGAGGCAAAACGGCTTCGGTGGATGGCCTCTCAATATGTGATCCTGGATGAAATATTATATAAAAGGTCTTTCACACAGCCCTTACTAAAGTGTTTGGGGCCTTTCGATGCTGATTGTGCACCTTTCGATGCTGATTATGCACTCAGGAAAGTGCATGAAGGTATATGTGGAGATCACTTGGAGGTAGATCTTTGGCTTACAAATTAATTCATCAAGGTTATTATTGGCCAACTATCCAGAAAGACTTTGCAGAATTTGTCCGAAGATATGATCATTGTCAAAAATACTCCAATATACAAAGACGGCCTGCAAATCAGTTGACTCCATTAATAGCTCCCTGGCTTTTTGCACGGTGGGGAATGGACATTCTTGGTATATTTCCTCAGGCTTCTGGGCAGTGGAAGTTTCTTATAGTAGCAATTGATTACTTTACAAAGTGGATCGAAGCCGAAGTACTGGCACAGATCACCGAGGCGAAAGTTGAAAGCTTCGTAAGAAATTTTATCATCTTCCGTTTTGGAATCCCTTATTTTATAAGAACTGACAACGGAAGACAATTTGACAATCCTAAATTCAAGGATTTTTATACTCAATATCATATTCTTCATAATCTTACTTCCATGGAGCATCCTCAATCTAATGGAGAGGCCGAAGTGACAAACAGGATCATTCTTCAAGGTCTTAAAACAAGGTTAAATGATGCTAAGGGATTGTGGGCCGATGAGTTGAACTCAGTTCTTTGGGCATACCAAACCACTCCCAAGAAGCTACTAGTGAATCTCTATTTCATTTATCTTACAGCGCTGAAGCAGTTCTTCCTGTAGAAGTCTCTTTACAATCTTTACGGATTGATCAGTATAAAGAGCCTGAAAATTCAGAACGTCGAAGAATTGACCTGGATTTGCTACAAGGTACTCGACTTCAGGCACAATTGAAGATGGCTACATATCAGCAAAAAATGGCAAAATACTATAACTCTCGTGTAAAAGAACGGATTTTTCGTCCTGAGGATCTAGTTATGTGAAAGTTTGAAGTATCCAAACCAGCCGAACAAGATAAACTTTCTCCTACATGGGAAGGTCCATATCGAGTTAAAGAAGTCATTCATCCCGGAACTTATTGGCTGGAAATCTTATAAGGTATTATACTACCTCGACCTTGGAATATACAAAACCTTAGCAAATATTATCAATAAAGATTTTAATTCAAGGTTATCAAGATAGATTTGACTATTCTTTCTTCATCTCTCTTCTAAAATGGCATAAGGGTGGGCATGATCAGCCTGTCTTAATTTTTCATGATCTACCTTACAAAATACCGAGGTGGGCATGATCAGCTTGTCTTAATTCTATTTCTGAAAGGTATGAGAATGATCTTCATGATCTACTCTATGAAATGCTGAGGTAAGTCCGATCAGTCTATCTTAATTCCTAACTAAAAGGCATAAGGATAATCCGAGTGATCTATCTATAAAAATGCCAAGGTTTAATCAGCCTCTTATTTCTTATAAAGATATGGATGACCCATACGGTCAATTTTATCATAAGTCCGAAGACTTAGTATATTTTCAAGTTTGAAGACTTGGTATTATTATCTGGAGACTCGGTATTATTTTTCATCTCAACTATTCAGAATTATCCTAAGTCCAAAGACTTAGTGTATTTTCAAGTCCGAAGACTTGGTATTATTATCTGGAGACTCGGTATTATTTTTCGTCTCAACTATTCAAAATTATCTTAAGTCCGAAGACTTAGTGTATTTTCATGTCCAAAGACTTGGTATTATTATATGGAGACTCGGTATTATTTTTCATCTCAATTATTCGGAATTATCCTAAACTCGAAGACTTAGTATATTTTCAAGTCTGAAGACTTAGTATTCTTATTTGGAGATTTGGTATCTTCTCAAGATCTCAGGATCATTCTTTTATTCTTTTATTCTAAGTCCGTACGATCTTGAATCAGATTTTGGAATTATTTCTCAAGACTTTATATTATTCTATGTCCGAAGACTTAGCATTACCTTATACTTCGAAAGTTTCAATCATATTTAAGTCCGAAGACTTTATATTGCCACCAAGATCACCGTGGCCCGTAGCTGTTGTCGGTGCCGGAGTGTGCTCCCTTCGTCGCCTGGCCGTCTGGTGGTCCTGGACCTGCAAGATAGGGGTTAGAGACCCGGGCCGGGATTTTCGGTGGGGGCACTCCGACGGTTAAGTCAGTGACAATCCAGGGGAACAGATCCTCCTGGTCGAGCCCCTCTTGATGGACTCCATGCTAGGAGGAGTGAATAATGTGAGAGTGGGATGCAAGTATGTCGGGGAAAGAACGGCCTGGTTAAAGGGATTCTCTGTGTGGCCTTTCCGCCCACCCTTGCTTGGCTTTTCGTGTGGTGCTCTGCTCTCTGATTGAGCTTGCACTCATGTTTTTTTTGGGGGTATTGTATGTTACCTCCTCTATCTTGCCTCCTTCGGGCTTTGTAATCTAGGTTACTGTCGGGCGCTCGTCTTGGGATCTCCACTGGGCTGTCAAACGCGTGCGGCAGTGTCCCGAGGCATCTTTCCCAATTCGTGATAAAGGAAGCTGTCATGTGTTCTGACATTCCTTCTGGTTACTTCATTCCGGGAAACCTGGTAGTACATCGATTGGTGGGTTGCCGCCCCCAGGATTCGAATCTCCTGGTTAACTTCCTCTTTCGGGTGGTTCAGGTGATTGGTGAGAAGTGTGGTGCCTCGATCAGTGGGCCTCTCCCCTTTCTGGTGTAACCGGCGGTTGCAGGTGGTCGCTACGGCCTGGTGGATGTCTCAGTGCAGTATTCGGGTGGCTCGCCGGCATCCTGGGATGGTGGTGCTGCCCCTTGGTTCGCCGGTGTTTACGCTTAAGCTGGGGGCTAAGCTGGGAAGGCAGGGCTCGACTCCGACCTAGGCATCCCGAGCTTGCGGGATTGCCTTAGCGGAGGAGGGCAGAGTGCGGGCTCGGTCCAAAGGGCTCAGCCTCGAAGAGGCTCCATGTGCTAGAGGAGGGCTGAGCTCGACTCCGACCACGGGGCTCAATCTCCGAGGGTCTCGCTCTGGAGGGCAGAGAGTGGGCCGGTCCAGAGGGCTCGGTCTCGAAGAGGCTCCACGTGGCGGAGGAGGGCTGGGCTCGACTCCGACCACGGGGCTCGATCTCCGAGGGTCTCTCTCTGGAGGACAGAGTGCGGGCTTGGTCCAGAGGGCTCAGCCTCGGAGAGGCTCTACGTGGCGGGGGAGGGCTAAGCTCGACTCCGACCACGAGGCTCGATCTTCGAGTGTCTCGCTCTGGAGGGCAGAGAGCGGGCCGGTCCAGAGGGCTCGACCTCGAAGAGGCTCCACGTGGCGGAGGAGGGCTGAGCTCGACTCCGACCACGAGGCTCGATCTCCGAGGGTCTTGCTCTGGAGGACACCGCTGGGCTCCGGCCTAGGCATCCCGGGCTCGCGGGCCCGACCTGGCGGAGGATGGAGCTCGGCTTCGACAAGCAGCCCCGTTGTCCTGGGGAGCTCAGCTCGGCGAAGGATTCTGAGCTGGGAGATTGACGCGGCGGCTTTCTTTGACATGGTGTCTGACAACTACTCCATGTCAGCGGTCTTGCTACATCATTTTTTCCCCACTCCTGAGGCTCGTTAGTGCGCGGCGCTTGGGTTGAAGGGAGTAATTACGATGCTGACATGTAAAGGCGAAGATCTGGCGCAATGATGGCAATGATTGCTGGCGCTCCGTGAGATGGTCCTGCAGGCCAGTACAGGGGTGCCACGTGGCCACGTCCGAGGAGCAGTTAATGTTGGCACAGAATTCAGAGCGACCGGGATGCCTTTTTCATCGATGGGTAGCACGTGGCATGAATCCGTTAGCGGAGAGGTCTTAACGATACGGATGCACCAGGTCACTTCGAAATGAAAAGAAGTTCTTATCCAAAATATCTATTCTTTTGAATTCTCTGCGCCCGCTACAATATCCGAGCCTTCTCCTTCCTCCTGTTTGCCTCAGATCTTCTAAGGAACCAGGTTAGTTCCCTCCTTCTTCCCCCTTCGTCAGATTAGGGTCCTTCCTCCGGGTCTAGGGTTTCCTTCATCCTCTTCTTCGAGTCCTTTGCTTCTCCTGTCTTTGAGGATGTCTCGCTTTGGCACGAGTTTTCACCCTACCACTGACCAGGGCGAGGCTGGTCCTTCTGAGTGGAGGCCAGTGTCTCCTTCTTCTTCTTCCGGTGAGGAAGAGGATGCAGCTCGTTTCGAGCTCAGTAAGAGGCGCCCTCCTGGTCCAGTGCTCATCAAGGAATCGGGGTTCGGTCCTTCTCATCCTTCTCGTCCTCCTCCCTCTTATGAACTTGCTCCTGAGTCCGTCCGGTCCACAGGTCCCGGCGGGATCACCTCGATGATTACCGACGAGGAACTGTGGATCATTCGGGATGTCTATGGCATCCCGCACTCTGTTCGGCTCTTGATCCCTCGTCCGGGGGAACGGGTCATTTCCAGTGGCCCGGGCCGTATTGCTTTTTATGAGGAGACCTTTTTTGGGGGTCTCCGCTTTCCTTTCCATCCATTCTTCATGTCAGTCCTGAATAATTACCGTTTGGTCCCTGCTCAATTAGTACCAAACGTCATTAGGGTCATCTTCTCTTTTGTTGTGCTTTGTCACCTTCACAGGTTTGTTGCCCGGTTTTCTCTCTTTAGGGCTTTCTTCACCCTGAAGCGCCACCCGACTGAAGGCGGGTAGTGGTCCCTGTCTTCCCGCCCGAAGGGCATTAGGTTTGAGCTCCCCTCTTCAGTCAAGGGATGGAAGAGTAAGTTCCTTTTTGCTACGATTGAGGGGGTCGATTGGGTCTGGAGTGACCTAGACCAGTCCCCCAACCGAAACTCTTTGGTCGATGCGGCTGACCGGGATGACTACGAGCAGATCCGCACCGCCCAGGTCCCTTCTCTCGAGGTTCTGTTATCAGAGCAGAACCTCTCCGACGCCGGGGTCGACCCAACGAATGGGTTGGGTGAGTTCGACCTAAACATTTCTTCTCTCTTCTTCTTTTTTTGTGGTCCTTATATTGTTTTCTATGGATCTTGACTGTCATATGGCTTGCATGCATGTATGATCTTCATGGAGAGTGACCTACTGGAGATCACCCGGAAGAGGCCGGTAACCGGGCTAGTCGAGGAGCCTCCATCGAGGCGAGTTTGGGGCGAGAGCGCATCTACGGCCGCTCCCACCGCGGCAGCAGACCCGAGTCGGTCGGTGACCGAGGCTGCTCCTGCTGCACCGGCTGCCCAGAGTTCATGGGTGACCAAAACTGTCCCTGCACCAGTGGAGAGGTCGACATCTGCGGTGCCAGGGCCAATCTAGTGGGTGGCCCAGAAGATCCTGGAGCAGCACAGTCGTCAGGGAGCGATCCCCATCGTGGAGCCTGAGATAGTTGACCGGGCAAGGGCCGCAGCTGCTGTCGCTGTGTTCCCCAGTCCCCCGAGTTTGGTTGTGATCGAGGTTGGGGACGAGGAGGTTCGAGCCGGGGCAGAGACCGTGACCGAGGTGCCACTTGCATGGGTGCCAGGTCCTCCGCCCATCCCCGGGGGCCATGCTACTAGTGGGGCAATGCCACCTACTCCTAGAGAGAGTAGGAGGGAGGAGGCACGACGTCGACTCCCTTTCAAGATGGGGCCGGAGAGCTCTTTCCTCCGGAGCCCCGCACTGGCCGAGCATATGATGAATTTTTCGATTCTGACATGTGATCGACAGGAGATGGCCGGGCAGCGGCTGGGCGACATCCTCGGCGCCATCTTCCCCCAGCTTTACTCGATAAGTGGCTTCATTTTTTTTTAGGGCTGACCTTTTTCATGGTGCAGATCGATGCTGAGGCCCTCTTCATCATGGGCTGCTATTGAAACTGGGAGCACATTGAACAGCAGCAGGCGACCGAGATCGAGTCACTGAAGGCTGATCTGAAGGAGAAGGTCGGGGTGAACGGAGCGCTCGAGCAGAAGGTCAAGGACCTGGAGAAGCAGCTCGCCGACGCTGAGGGGCGATCGAAGAAGCTCCTGGAATGTCTTGACCTGGAGCGGAGCCGCTCGAGGAAGAGCACTGACAAACTCTCCCTTGCTAAGAAGAAGCCAGGGTGGTACAGTGCCGAGGCAGATTGGCATAAGGAGATCACTCAGTCTGCCCAGGCCAAGCTGGCGGCTGGGAGGGAGTCGGCCGCAGCTGAGAGGGCGGTAGAGGTGGTGGCCAAGTCAGCGGAGACTGCCAGAATGGAGGCCGCCGAGGCAAAGAAGGAGGTCATCAGGGCCAGGAAGGATGCTGAAGAGGCAGTCGCCAGGTTCAAGGCCTCGGAGGAGTTCGTCGCCGAGATTCACCAAATGGCGTCAGACTCCTACAAAGGCTTCATGTTCCTGCACGGCCGAGTCGAGGCATTCGTTCCTGATGAGGGCCGTGATCACCTCAGGTATCCTTTGGCTTTGGACACGGAGCCCGACCAGGAGGTGGTCGTTGAAGAAGCTGTGGCCTCCGAGCCTTCGCCGCCGGTCGAGGCTGAGACTGGGCCACCCGGGGCCGAAGCCGTTCAACTAGAGGTTCCTGGGAACGGGACCTCACAGCCTCAAGGTCCGGCCGGGAAGCCAGCCAGGGTGGAGTAGCTTCCTTTTCTTTTTGTTTTCTTTCTGTGCTTGGTTAGGGTCACCTGGCATGTCGGGGACCCAAAAAAAGACATTTGTAATTGACTTTTATTAATAACATGGAAGTTTTGTTGCTACCTGTTCATTGCCTGATATTTTTCTCTTATTCTCTTTCTTTCCTTCTCCTCTCTCTTTTTCTTCTTCTTTTTCTTCTTTCTTTTTTTTTTTTTTTTGAGATGAGTGGGGAGATCAGAGAGGAAGGTCTCAGGGCTTGAATGCCTTGGAGCTAGGCTCGAGGCCTTCTTGGCCGGAGAGCTGGGCCCTGGTCCAAGGGTTGCCTGAGAGCTGGGCTCAGGTCTTTGGTGCTTTGGAGCTAGGCTCGAGGCCTTCTTGGCCGGAGAGCTGGGCCCCGGTCCAAGGGTTGCTTGAGAGCTGGGCTCAAGTTATTGGTGCCTTGGAGCTAGGCTCAAGGCTTTTTCTTCTGGAGAGCTGGGCCCCGGGTCTTGGTCACCTGAGAGTTGGGCTCAGGTCTTGGCATCTTAGAGCTGGGCTCGAAGACGTTGATGATTGAGAGCAACTTGGCTTGAAGATTCCTTGGTTGGAGAGTTGGGCCCCAGTCTTGGGCTGCCTGAGAGCTGGGCTTAGGCCTTGGCATCTCGGAGCTGGGCTCGAAGACGTTGATGATTGAGAGCAGCTTGGCTTGAAGGTCCCTTGACCGGAGAGCTGGGCCCCGGTCTTGGGTTGCCTGAGAGCTGGGCTCAGGTCTTGGCATCTTGGAGCTGGGCTCGAAGACGTTGATGATTGAGAGTGGCTTGGCTCGAAGATCCCTTGACCGGAGAGCTGGGCCCCGGTCTTGGATCGCCTGAGAGCTGGGCTCAGGTCTTAGCATCTCAGAGCTGGGCTCGAAGACGTTGATGATTGAGAGCAGCTTGGCTCGAAGGTCCCTTGGCCGGAGAGCTGGGCCCCGGTCTTGGGTCACCTGAGAGCTAGGCTCAGGTCTTGGCATCTGGGAGCTGGGCTCGAAGACGTTGATGATTGAGAGCGGCTTGGCTCGAAGGTCCCTTGGCAGGAGAGCTGGGCCCTGGTCTTGGGTTGCCTGAGAGCTGGGCTCAGGTCTTGGCATCTCGGAGCTGGGCTCGAAGACGTTGATGATTGAGTGGCTTGGCTCGAAGATCCCTTGCCCGGAGAGCTGGGCCCCAGTCTTGGGTCGCCTGAGAGCTGGGCTCAGGTCTTGGCATCTCGGAGCTGGGCTCGAAGACGTTGATGATTGAGAGTAGCTTGGCTCGAAGGTCCCTTGGCTGGAGAGCTGGGCCCCGGTCATGGGTTGCCTGAGAGCTGGGCTCAGGTCTTGGCGTCTCGGAGCTGGGTACGAAGATGTTGATGATTGAGAGTAGCTTGGCTCGAAGGTCCCTTGGCCGGAGAGATGGGCCCCGTTCTTGGGTCGCCTGAGAGCTGGGCTCAGGTCTTGGCACCTCGAAGCTGGGCTCGAAGACATTGATGATTGAGAGCAGCTTGGCTCGAAGATCCTTTGGCTGGAGAGCTAGGCCCCGGTCTTGGATTGCCTGAGAGCTGGGCTCAGGTCTTGGCATCTCGGAGCTGGGCTCGAAGACGTTTTGGAGGTTCTCTTGCAAAGCAGATAGATACTCGCGCAAAGAAAAAACCATTATCATTATTATTGATGGGAAACCTTACATTATCGATAGTATCTTCGCAGATTGCAGGCATTCCATGTTCGAGAAAATCTGACACCGTCGAGATCCTCGAGGTAATAGGCCCCTTGTGAGAGGGCCTCAGCCACTTTGTAAGGGCCTTCCCAGTTTGGTGAGAGCTTACAGCACTCCCGGGGTTGAGATGCTTCGGTCCAGCGTAGTACCAAGTCTCCGGGTCTGAAGGCTTTTGACCTGACCCGGGCGTTGTAGTACCGGGCTACTCGTTGCCGGTACGCCGCCATTCGTAGCCGGGCTTTATCCATTATTTTCTCGAGGAGATCTTGGTTGAGCAGGAGATGTGCTGAGTTCCGGACCTCATCATATTGCTACACTCTTAGCGTGGGCATTGTGTGGTAGGCCCATAGAATGCTTGGAAGTTCTTCCGCCCACGTGCCCTTGGCTTAGTCCAGCCTGGTCCTGAGCCCTTGGACGATGGTCCGATTAGTCACCTCGGCTTTCCCGTTTGTTTGAGGGTGAGCCACCGAGGTGAAACGGTGTTGGATGCCGTGTTCGGCACAGAACCCTTCGAACTCCTGATTGTCGAACTATCGCCCGTTGTCAGTGATGATACAACGGGGGAGTCTGAAATGGAAAATAACTGATTTCCAAAAGAATTGGTGAACATTGGCTTCCGTAATCCGAGCCAGTGGCTCTGCTTCGACCCACTTGGTGAAGTAGTCGATCGTCACCAGTAGGAATCTTCGCTGCCCTGATGTAGGAGGAAACGACCCCAAGATGTCCATTCCCCACTGGGCAAAAGGCCAAGGGGCTGAGAGTTGGGAGATCAGCGCCACCGGCAGGCGCTGTATGCTCGCATGGCGCTGGCACTTGTCGCACCTTTTAACGAAGTCGACGGCGTCCTCCCTCATGGTCTCCTAGAAGTACCCTTGGCGGAGGGCTTTATAAGCCAGTGTTCTCCCTCCCACATGGTTCCCGCAGAGGCCTTCGTGTATCTCTTGGAGCACAAAGGTTGCCTCGGTGGACCTGAGGTACTTCAAGAGCGGGTAGGAGTAGGATTAGAGGTAGAGCTGGCCCTCCATTAGAACGAACCGGGAGGCCTTCCTCTTGATGAGGGCTGCTTCTACGCGGTCTTTGGGTAGGGAGCCGTCGGTGATGTACCAGATATATTTGTCCATCCAGCTTGGCTCGGGGGTGACTTGATGCACCTCCTCTAGGCCTTCGTAGCTGGGACTTTCGAGGTATTCAATGTAGGCGCGTCCCAGCGATGAGTCCGGTAGGGTTGCGAGTCTAGACAGTGCATCCGCACGTGCATTCTCCCCATGGGGGATGTGGAAGATGCTGAAGCGCCGGAAGCCTGTCGTGCTTGAGCGGACCTGCTCCAGGTACTTCATCATCTGGGTGTCCCTGACTTCATACTCTCCGGAGACCTGTCCGGCAACCAGTTGGGAGTCGGTAAAGACTTTCAAATTATGCACACCCAGCTCGCGGGAGACTTTTAGACCCGCGAGGAGTGCCTCGTACTCCGCCTGGTTGTTTGTCACGGTGAATTTGAAATGGAGGGCACACTCTGTCATAACCCCATTGCTGTTGGTAAGGATGAGGCCTACTCCGCTCCCGCCGGAATTGGATGCGCCATCCACGTGAAGGATCCAAGGCTCCTCTCCTGGTCCAGGCTCTGTTATTGTCTGCTCTAGCTCCTCATTGAACCCGGTGCACTCGACTACGAAGTCAGCTAGGACTTGGGCTTTCTGTGAGGACCTCGGCCGGTACACTATGTCGAACTCGCTGAGCAGCAAGGACCACTTAGCCAATCTCCCGAAAGTCTCAGGGCGGCTAAGTATGGTCCTCAGTCGCTGGTCCGTCACGACCACTATTGGGTGTGCTTGGAAGTAGGGCCTGAGGTGCTTTGCAGACATTTGTAAAAATGAGTTTCTCGGAGCGAGTATACATGATCTCCGCATCGCGAAGGATTTTGCTGGTGTAGTATACCGACTTTTGAGATTTGTCCTCGTCTGCGTAGACGAGAACCGAGCTAACGGCTCCTGGTGTAACCGCCAGATAGAGTAGGAGCTCCTCCCCTTCTTCCGGCCTGGAGAGCAACGGGGGAGAGGCGAGAAATTTCTTCAGCTCCTCGAAGGCTGTCCTGCACTCCTCCATCCAGGTGAAGTTGTGCATCTTGCGCAGCGCTTTGAAGAATGGAAGGCAACGATCGGCCGACCTCGAGATGAACCTGCTGAGGGCGGCAATATGCCCTGTTAGGCGCTGGACCTGCTTCTTGGAGATCGGGTGCTCCATGTCGATGATTGCCTTGACCTTCTCCGGGTTTGCTTCGATGCCTCTCTAAGTGACCATAAAGCCGAGGAACTTTCCTGCCACCACTCCAAAGGCACACTTCGCTGGATTCAGCTTCATCTGATGATGTCGCAGGTTGTTGAAGGATTCGACGAGGTCAGCGATATGGCTCGAGCTCGGCTTGCTCATGACGAGCATGTCGTCCACATACACTTGCATGTTCCGGCCAATTTGGTCCTTGAAGTCCGTATTGACCAGATGCTGGTATGTAGCTCCTGCATTCTTCAGATCGAAGGGCATCATCCTATAGCAGTACGTCCCCTGGTCGGTGATGAAGGCGGTATGCTCCTCGTCTTTCGGGTGCATGCGGATCTAGTTGTATCTGGAGAACGCATCCATGAAGGAAAGCAACCTGTGGTCAGAGGTGGCGTCCATCAGCTGGTCAATCTTCGGTAGAGGGAAGCTATCCTTCGGGCATGCTTTGTTAAGGTCGGTGTAGTCTATACAGATCCTCCACTTGCCATTGTTCTTCCTTACCATCGCCATATTCGCCAGCCAGCTCGGGTACTGGACCTCTCGAACGAAACCTGCAACTAGGAGTTTGTCAACTTCCTCCTTGATAGCTGCTTGTCTCTTCGGGGCGAAACTTCTCTTCTTCTACTGAACTGGCATGTGCTTTGGGTCAACACTCAGTTTGTGAATAATGATGTCAGGAGGAATACCTGGCATATCCATCACTGTCCAGGCGAATACATCCGCACTTGCCCGCAAAAACTCCAGTAGTTGAGCCCTCTCCTCCTCGGGCATCTGGGCTCCAATCTGCACTGTCTTCGTAGGATCATCTCCGAGTGGATAAGAGAGTAGGCGCTCGTCCGGGCCTCCCCTTGGGTCTTGGGCCCTTTGGTCGAGATCATATGCCTTGGGATTGTCCTCGGGGACCTTGGTCCCAGGAAGGGTTTGGAAGCAGTGTTGCACCGGTTGAGGTGCTCCCCTCATTTTCCTGACACTGTAGGGAGTGGAGAATTGTACAAGTAGCCTCTTGGTGGAGACAATAGCGTCGAGCAGATTGAGCCCGGGTCAGCCCAGGATCACGTTGTAGGTGGAAGGAAGCCTTACAACCATGAAAGTCATCATAATAATGCTCTGCCGAGGTGGGGTCCCGACGGTGACCGGGAGAGTAATCTTTCCCTCCACCCTCATAGAATCAGCCGTGAAACCAACAAGGGGGGTATGCACAGGTTTGAGTTGATCAGGAGAAAGGTTCATCTTGGAGAAGGCATCATAAAAAAGCACGTCTGTGGAGCTTCCACTATCAATCATGATGCATTTTACAGGATGCTTCACGATCATCATCTCGATGACCATGGCATCATTATTTACATTTTTTCCCATGTCTTCCCCTTTCCTTATAAAGGGGACTACATTCTCGGAATCCCCTGCCCTCCGGGCCTTTTTAGGCGCGCGCGCGGCTCCCCAAGAGATCATGCCCACCGGCTTCTCGGTAGGACGGTTGTCGATGGCTGGAGCTGGCGGGAGAGCGACGAGCGCCTGGGATTCCACCTAAGGTCTGCCCCCCATGAACCTTTTGAGGTAACCCCTCTTGACGAGCTCTTCGATTTTCCACTTGAGGTTACGGCATTCCTCGATGTCGTAGTCGTGGTCGCAGTGAAAGCGATAGTACTTTGTTTTATCATGGTCGGTGGAGGACTTCATCGGAGAAGGACGTCTCAGGTAGTCCTTGCCTTCGATCTCCATGAGGATTTTTGTCCTCGGGGCGAGGAGAGGGGTGTAACTTTCCTTAGGAATGGGAGCTCCTTTCAATCTCGGCCCCCTCCAGGAGTTCGAAGCCTGGGGCACTGGCTTCCGGGCTCCCGGAGTCTCAGCGGGGGTCGGCTTCTTCAGTGGCTTCCCATTGAGCTCCCACCTCGTACAATCCGCCTCCTCGGTGCGGATGTACTTTTGGGCTCGGAGGAGAAGTTCAGAATAAGTCTTGGGGGGCTTCTTGTCCAGCGAGTAGGTCAGGCGGGAGGTCCTGAGCCCTCGTTTTAGTGCCAGCATGGCAACCTGCTCATCAAGGTTGAAAATCTCCAACGCGACAGCCTTAAAGCGGGCCACATAGTCCCGCAGCGGCTCGCGGTCCTGCAGCCGGATGGAGAAGAGGCTATCTGCCTCCCGTGGCAACTTTCGATAGGTGTCGAAGTGGGCCATGAACTTCTGCCCTAGCTGGACGAAAGAATTGATGCTCTCTGGCTCCAGGCGGGTGAACCACACCCGGGCTGCCTTCCGGAGAGTAGCAGGGAAAGCGATGCAAAGGAGAGCGTCGGTGGCCCCCTGGACCCTCATGATGGTCCCGTAGCTTTCCAGGTGGTCCAGGGGGTCGGTAGTCCCGTCGTAAGGATCCACCTATGGCATACAGAACTGACTCGGAATCGGCTCCCCTTGGATTTCTTAGGAGAAAGGAGGACGGGCGTCGTAGCCCGCTGGCTCGCTAGTTGAGCCTGGCAAGTTGGCGAATCGGTGGGATAACTCCGCCAACCTGCGGTCATGCTCCTCCAGGCGCTTCTCCGCCAACCTTGGTTCGCCGGTGTTTACGCTTGAGCTGGGGGCTGAGCTGGGAAGGCAGGGCTCGACTCTGACCTAGGCATCCCGAGCTCGCGGGATCACCTTGGCGGAGGAGGGCAGAGTGCTGGCCCGGTCCAGAGGGCTCAGCCTCGAAGAAGCTCCACGTGGCAGAGGAGGGCTGAGCTCGACTCCGATCACGGGGCTCGATCTCCGAGGGTCTCACTCTGGAGGGCAGAGAGCAGGCCGGTCCAGAGGGCTCGGCCTCGAAGAGGCTCCACGTGGCAGAGGAGGGCTGGGCTCGACTCCAACCACGGGGCTCGATCTCCAAGGGTCTCGCTCTGAAGGGCAGAGTGCGGGCCCGGTCCAGAGGGCTCAGCCTCGGAGAGGCTCCACATGGCAGGGGAGGGCTGAGCTCAACTCCGACCACGGGGCTCGATCTCCGAGGGTCTCGCTGTGGAGGGCAGAGAGCGGGCCGATCCAGAGGGCTCGGCCTCGAAGAGGCTCCACGTGACGGAGGAGGGTTGAGCTCGACTTCGACCATGGAGCTCGATCTCTGAGGGTCTCGCTTTGGAGGACGCTGCTGGGCTCCGACCTAGGCATCCCGGGCTCGTAGGTCCGACCTGGTGGAGGACGGAGCTTGACTTCGACAGGCGGTCCCGTTGTCCTGGGGAGCTCAACCCGGCGAAGGAGTCCAAGCTGGGAGATTGACGCGGCGGCTTTCTTTGACATGGCATATGACAGCTACTCCACGTCAACGGTCTTGCCACATCACTTTACACTTGGATTTATCTTTATCTCAAACTTAAGTACATGCATTCGTACATTCATTCAGTAAATTAAGTCATGCACAATCTTACGGTATATTTTTCAAGACTTTCTATTCATGAAGATCATGTGAATTTTCTCAAAAGAATAGTTACAGATCGCCCTCTACTGGAATGTCTTCAGCTTGAGTAAGGTCGATCGGTTCAGTTGCTTTTTCAGTTGAAGCAGGCACTTCGGGAGGACCTTGTGATTCAGGCTCCTTTGATTCTTCGAGGGCAAACAGTTGGACCTCTGAAATATCCAGATTTGGGTAAAGGTTTTGCACCTCTTTCACCTCATCATTGAAGCCCGTTTTATAGTTATAAGTCCCTGCTTCAGTCATTTCATCTTCGAAAGTTGAAGACTTCTTATAATCTTCTATTGCCCTTCTCAATTGATCTTTTAAAGACCGAATCTCTTCAGCCGATGATTCGGCCTTTCCAATTACCTCCTCGGCCTTCTTGACAGCTTCTTCGGTCTTCAGATGAGCTTCCTTGTTTAAAGATTCAAGGGACCGAATCTTTTTCTTCTTCTTTCTGAGCTTCGCATCATGTTCGGAGTTCTTTGGTTGAACTCTTTTCACATCGGACTTTAGGCTCAGAATAAGAGCATCACTTTGCGCAAGCTTTTCCTCTATAGCCTGCCTTTATTCTTCGGCTATTGTCTTCTTAGACTTAACCGCCTTCACTCTATCTTTCATCCTCTTGTAGTTGTCCCTAAAATCAAAAATTCCTTCTTCCATGACAGTGATATCATGGATCAGCTGTATTGACAAACAAAGAGTTAGCAAAAACAGATCCACACTTTGAAAAGGCAAAAAATCCGATGCTTACCCTCAGCACGGATGAATATGCTGAGTCAGAGACATCCTCAATGCATCAAGGTTTAGTGTTATCCCAATCCTTGGGAAGAAGCGTGCACTTCATTAACTCCCAGGCCAGTTCAGGGTTTTCCAAGCCCTGCCCCTCAGAAAAAATGATGAAGTCCACATTGCAACCTTCGTCCGGAGCGCTCCTCCTGGGGTCATCTTCGGAGCGATATTTTGCCTTTCCTTTCCCTTTCTTCTTCGGAGATACAAAGAGAGATTCCCTGTCAAAGGCCGAATCACGTTGGTTCGAGGGGGCATCAAACGGGGACTCCGAGGAGGGGACCCCCTCGGAGATGGACTTTTCAAAGGTTCTCTTGGTGGACTTGGTAGTGAAGTTGGAGGCACTTCATCTTCGTCCGATGCAGCCCTCATCGGAGGAGTGCCCGAAGCCTCTTCAGCTCTTGCTTTCTTTTGAACTTCGGACTCTGGTGGAACTGGTACTGCCCTCTTCCTTGAAGCCTGTCGAAGTTTCTCAAGCTTCGATCTCATTGATTCACCTGCAGTCAAAAGAAAGACAATTCAATCATTAAAAAATAATTAAAAAAAGGGAAAAATTCGAAGCCCGTTATCTCTATACCTAGTGTTGGGACTTCGCTGATATAGGCACGATGAAGGTTTTTTTCCTTCTGTAGTTCTTTGAATATGGAGATTTATGGCTTTGATAAGGTTTCAAAGTCCTTTTGGTCGGCTTTCAGAACCCTTTTTCTAGCGTTTGCATTCCAAACATGGAGTTTTCCATTCAACGTTAAACCCCCAGTTGGTGTTGTACACGAAGAAAAAACAGGGTTTCCACCCATGTATGGCACTAGGAGTCCCTTTTATCAGTCTTCGACCTGGCCAAGGATCGATGACCCACCATCCCTTACCATGAAGTCTATTTTCAATACAAACAGGGAGGTAAATAGAGAAGTCTTCGGCTCTATATTCCTAAGTTTACAAAGGACTAGAAATCCACAAATATTTCTAAAACTGTTCGGAGTCAGCTGAACCGGAACTATCTGATAAAGGTTGAAAATTTTCATAAAAAAAGGATGAAGCGGAAGCCGAAGACCAGCCTTAAGATGGTCTTCGTATATGGTGATTGATCTAACAGGAGGGTTATCTACCATTTCATCAGGTTTTGGAAGGATTGTTTTAAAGGTTCGCGGGATGTGAAAGCGATGACAAAGACTTTCTAATTTAGCAAGTGATAATGAGCTGGCAACTGTATCGGGAGACCTCTCCGGACTCCTCTTCCTACCCGAACCTTTCCCCCTACTAGTTTCACTTCCTGGCAAATCCCTGCTGGTAGAAGGATTACTTACGGACTCTGACATTGCAAAGAAAGAAGAAAAAGAAAAAAAAAGACCTCTACCTCCAAAGAAAACGGAAATGGCTGGTTGAAGGATAACAGCGCAGAGCAAGAGAGGAGAAAGAGCGGAGGCGAAGAAATTGTTCTTAGGGAGTTCCTCCCCCTTTTATAGAGGCAAAGTGGTGGGATTTCACATCGAATCAGAGATCTCCTTGATCGTGCATCGTATCGGCAGCGCTGGTCGTGGGTACGATTCTCTAGGAGACGTCCATTAATAAGGCGGTGGTTGTAATACGCGTGAAAAGTCACGGATGGCCAAGATGAATTTTCAACAATGATCAAGCCACAGATTATCGCCAGGTGTCTTGCCTCGACCAAATAAAAGCCCTTTTAACAGAAATTCCTTAAAAAGATTTCCTAGATTTGCAACATCTTTTCAAAGCAGCAACGGGAAGATGACACGTGTCTTCGGCACGATCCCCACGTCACCAAGCAGTTATAGTAATAGACAGGTGTCAGAAATATGCCATTATTACTTGTCAGTCTTCGCTAAACGACAAATGCTAATACTCTCATTTTTTCGAAATAAAATTATTTCGAACTTGGAAGTAGGGGGCAGCTGTTATGATATTCCGGTTCAATTTTAAAATAATTACCGGTTCATTCTTCAAACCGTTTTCAATTGTTGGTTTATCAGTCAAATCAGTATACCGAAAGAAATATCTCCTTGATGAAAATTCTGATCCACAAAAAGGATACGTTGTATATCTTCGGCTTCGTATCTTCAACATGGTCCGAATACTAAGCCTATCAATCTTATACCTTCGGCTTTGTATCTTCAACATGGTCCGAAAACTAAGCCTATCAATCTTATACCTTCGGCTTCGTATCTTCAGCATGGTCCGAAGACTAAGCCCTTCAATATTATTCTTTCGGCTTCGTAATTTCAGCATGATCCGAAGAGTAAGCTTATCTTGTTCTCAGAATTACTGTAAGTATTATCTATTTCTCCTTGTTATTTTCAAAGAAACTTATCCGAAGTATATAATTAACATTCTCTCTAGAAACTACTAAAGAGAATGTTAAGTTCACTTCGGATTTTCTCTAAGAAGAAGGCATATTAAACATGTAAGTTTTTTCCGACCACGATTAGAGTTTATTCTGGTTGTTATAACTACCCACGTGGTCAATACTTTCATATTGAATAACTAATTCTCCGACCACCACTACTTACAGTTATGAGGAGGTTTCGTTAACCAACTCTAATAACCGTAAGTAGTTATACTTGTACCTATAAATACTGGTAAGATGGGACACTCGAGGTAAGCTTGGCTCTCCAGATTATTTGAATTCTTTCCTTTTCCTCTCTGTTTTCAAACTCTCCATTCTGCGGCCTGAGTTCTTGCTGACTTTGGCATCGGAGTGTCCCCACCGGAAGATTTCCGGTCAGGAAATATGTTTTGCAGGTTTCGGTTGACGATGATCCGGCGGACAAACTACTCCATTCAGTCGACGAGGATTCAACGTCAACACCTCTGAAGTTGGAAATCATGTGGATTTGAACAAACGTATCAAAAAGCACTGACCTTACCACTTGGACATGAAAATGATCCAGAAACAAGCACCTAATTAAGATTGAACATGATGGTTGAATCCGTTTGACGCACGCATACTGGTGCTCCCCATTTCATGGTGTTTTGTACGTCTCCATGAACAAGTTTGGCGGTCAGGCTCTAGGTACCAAAACTGCAGAGATTATCTTATCTTCCATTATGGTAGGTTAGAAGCATTTGAAGAAACTTCCCTTAAGATTGTGTTTGATGGATCGCCAGAAAATCCTAAATGATAATCTGAATTACTTGCAAGATAGATTATCATTGAATAAATACCAGTAATACTGATTACTGTATTTGATATACATAGATAATCTATCAGTAAGATTGATTATTATGTTTGGTATGATAAATAGATTACCAGTAATCTAAACTCAAATTTCTAAAATATCCTTAAATCAAATTTATTAAAAATATATTATAATATAATATAATAATGTAATATAATATTACATTAATATAATATATTATTTGATATTTTGTAATGTAATATAGTATTATATTATTTGATATTTTATAATATAACTATTTATAAAATTATATAGTTAATAATGTATTATATAATATATTATATATTATATTATATTAAATATATTATACTATATTTAATATAATATAATATATGTTATGTTATAAAATGTAATATATAATTTAAATTATATTATATTACACTCTACTATTATATAATATATATTTAAAAATATTCTATTTTCTAATATTACAAATAAAATAAAATATATTAACATAATTTAGAATAATATCATTATATATAATATAATATTGTATTACATTTTATTTTATATTTTATAATATAAAATATATTATATTAAATTATATTTAATATAATATGTTTTTACATTATATATTTGTATATAATATAAATATATTATTTTAAAATTAGTAACATAATATAATATTATTTTAAATTTAATAATATAATATATATAAATTTAATATATTACTTAGTATATTTGAAAGATTATATATAATTTTTTATATTTATTTAGTATAAAAAATATTTTTTTCAATTTTAATATAAAAATATTATATATTTAATATTTAATCATATAAAATATTTAAATATTATATTTTTATAAATAAAATATAAATTTAAGAAGAAATTCCAACCACCATACATAGATGAGCGAGAGAAGGAAAATGTTTCGTTCTCATCGAAACGAAAGGAACGGAATAATTTTATAAAAATAAAAAATATCAAATTACCACATTTCCGATAATCTAGATAGACACCTCTTTCTAAAATAATCTCTTTCTAAGATAATCTGGATTGCCAGATACAAAATAATCCAGATTACCACAAGAAAGGTAATCCAGATTACCACAACATAGATTATCGATTTAAAAAAATATCAAATAAAATTATCTGATAAATTTAATTTAAAATTATCTTATCGCCTATCAAACACAATCTAAGAATTAAAAAGAAGAGAAAAGAGTGGCGTGCAACCTAAGAATTAAAAAGAACGGAGGAAAGAGTGGCGTGCAGGAAAGTAGCATCATGCCGGCAATGATTCCACGTACCAAGAACGCGCCTCTTTTCGCATGGTAAAAGAAAGCGATCGAGAGACGATGCTGGTTGTCACGGCGCTATCCTAATTCCTGCTTCATGCCCGAAGCCGGAGTACAGGTCCAACAAAATCTAAACTTCATTGAAGCATCTAACAAAAGTTGCTGGTACATACATGATATGGAGTTCGCGTGGGAATAATCAACGAACTCTTAACTCTTAAGGCCCTGCATGGTATTCAAAAGCGCAACTTTAGGCAAGAGGACAGCCACAACATCAATACTCTGTTAAATTTTTAAGTTTCTCATGATTTGGATTGAAATATCACCTAACCTTACTCTCACCTTTGATCCAATCCAACAGATGTTGGAATTTTTATACTCACTTTGGATGACAGAAAAGTTAAATTCAGCAGTGAAATTGCTTGCTTGTTGTGATGGCAAAAGACTTAATGCAATTATGTGCAATAGTGCGCTGGCAACATTATGCAAATTTAATACAGCCTTCAAGTGAGGTTGTTGATCAACTCGGCGGCAGTAGCTACGGCACATGCTGTGATGGCATTGGCAATAACCTGGTCTCTACCATGACCGCTAGCAGCTGACATAAGTGCCCCGGTCATTGCACCGCCGAGCATTGCATTCTTCTGCAGCAGTGAAAACAAATTAATTTTCTTGGTATTAAAAACAAATTAATGACAAGGCAATGGTCTTTTGCTGTATCCGTCTGGCAATTCAACCTGCATGTCCCGCACTTCACCAAGTTACATGCCAACAATTTAATCACTAAGTTACATGCCATCCTATGACACAACTAAATGGAAAATTGAACTCATTGTGACTGGAACAAAGCAATCACCACAGCTAGAGGACTCATTACCTTGTCTTCCATGTTGCCATTTATGATAGCCACCATTGTTACTTTCACTAGATACATAAGTAAATGACAAAATCATATTCAGACAATTCGTTGTTATATACCACCGAAACATAAACTAGAGAATAAGCCCTATTTCTTGTAAGTTGTAACTGACTATAACATCTTTAACCAAGAATCCCGCTAAAAACTTTTTCTCACGCAAAAGCCAACTATTAGTATTGTTAGTTTAGCTTTTCTTGTACAAATAATGTAGAGCTCAGTCTTCCATCATTTTGGAGGAAAAAATTGTTCATTTACTCGAAAGAATTAATGCAATGTGTTGGATTTCTTGCTTATTCAATTTAACATTAATATCAAAAAATAGTCTTTGCACAGAATTTCTGAGCACACTATTTTATAAATTCTTCTGAATTATTCTTTCCCTAAATTCAGATCCTGTTCCGAGTCTTGGCCAAGTCAGATTTGCCCTATATACGAAAAGGTAACTTTAAGTTAACAATTAATTAGCAATATGACAATAGCAAATTGCAAATGAACTGGTCAGATAACAAGCCTATAGCATAAAAGCAAAAATCAAATTAAGTCAAGAACTGAAAAATCCTGTAAAACTTTTGATTAGTGGAAGAGATATCTTTATACCATAACGAACTGTTAAATTAGGTCATGAGAGAAAGCAGGGATAAGAGACTGGAAAACAACAGTTGAGCCATATGCCGCTTGACCAACAAGTGGGTTATATAATTATTAGCCAGGACAAAGCTTCTAATCATTCTCGAGCAAGTCAAAGATATAATTGAACAGTAAAACCAGAGTAAAATAATACACCAGAACAGGGAAAAGAAGAATTTACCCAGTCCCTAGTACCACGGATACTTTCCATTCCATACTCCATTCCAACATACACTCCAGCAGTAGTTCCTGTAAAAGCATAACACAAACAACAGTGAACAGTGAACATTGTTTCAGGTGTAAAACAATGAAGACAAAATGTTATAATGCTTCTCCAATTGCCAAACAATATGACATCAAAACCTACATCAAGCTTACCCCAATATGCACCTTCTCTGCACATCTTCCTTAGCTGCGGTCACAGAACAGCATCATTGTAAGAACATGCCATTTTTTATATACAAATTTCCTCTATGTTGTGAATTAAAATACAAATAATATAATTTAATTCCCTGGATGAATCCATAAGGATACTCCCAAAAAGCAGAATTTCCAAACAAAACTCTTAAATCTGAGAGTTACCATGTATTTAACAGAAATATCAGCAAACTTTTGCTGAGTTTAGCAATCGGATTAACTTGATCAAGTCAAGATGCAACTATCTCAACCAGTTGTGTTTTAAAATTCCTGATTTAGGAGTGTGTTCAAAGATGCAGAGGCTCATCTGAATTAGTACTGTATCAGTAGCAAAAATCCTGAGCATATGTAATTGATCACCAATCAACACTTTGTCATCCAGCTCTTAGTAAAGATAACACCAATTCAACATGTTTCCATGCTACACAAGACAATGAAGACAGGTAAAGCCAAATGCAAGTCCCCCACATGCAAAGTACATCATGACAATAAGAGTGGGTGCATTCAAAAAATAGAATAAAATAAAATAACAGTTGGTAATCATCTTTGTAGAACTCAGAGCCTCTCCCCAGTTGAGGTGACGAGAGAGGTGCCAACAGGTGGGCCAATGTCCCACTTGCAAGCTTAAAGTTGTTTTTCTAATCATCCTGGTAACTGCTATCCCTCTGGATGAAGTAATTATTCCATGGTTATCTTCTAAAATGTATATAAAGAAGAATTTAGTCATTTATCTCAAAGAAATCAGTGAATCAGAAGAAAAAAGCATATTACTCGGGCCATGACCTTCTATATAACATATGGTCTTCAAAACATAAGGCTAACATTACTTAATCCTCCATTCTGCCATCGTTTTAGCTAACTGAGGGCGGCTACACGAGGGGACAAACATGTTTTAAACAAACAAGGGTCAAGGGTTCTAACCGTACATATATTCATGAAGTATTGATTGGAAACATTGGTGGGCAATGGTCATGTCTTTTATCATAGAAATCTCAGCAGCCACATGCAAGTCATAGTCTGCATTACTTATTTGAGAGACAAGTCAATGCAGCAAATTCAAATTATGAGAAGAAACTGTCTTAGAAAGAAGAAGACATCAGATCTATCACTTGTTTTTCATTTGTGATTCCTATTTAGCAATATTTTGTGCTTTGATGCCATGCATTTACTAAGCTTAATTTAAGAGATTGAAGCAATAAATTGCACTCACATGCTATTTCTGGTTCACAACGCAATGCTTTTAAAATATTGACCATGTCTGGGTCATTAAAAAGCTATGTGATGCATAATCTAACAAGCAGGAAATACATTAAGGCTTTGAAATACTAAAGTTTGATGGAACCATATTAATTAAGAAAGCAAGGAACACTTACTGCATCATCAAGTGTCGCCTTTGAGAATTGTCCTACAAAAAATAATAATACAAGTTAAATTTTACACAAGTAAAAGAAAAAGTTGGGCTTAACTTGTGAAGATCAAATCTAAATGGACAGCTTCATTTTGAAGAGATCATATCTCATGGTCAACAACAAAGCATAACCTTAATCTCACTTAGAAGCAGCACGTAGACATGCTCAAACAAAAGGCACATAATACATAACAAGACAAAAAGAAATAGGACTTTGAGATTGATTAGTTGTCACAATGAATTCTAGAGATGCAAGGACAATATTAAATAAAAAAAGTCACTAAACAGACGAGGAAGGAATCAAGAGATGCAGAGGACATAAAGATGATAAAAAACAGCTGGGGAAGACATGACCAGCCCACAAGGCCATTTGTAACATTATAAAATCCTAGACCTTGTCCATGATTTGCATCTTCTAGCATTCTATTTTTGCATTCTCTCCAAACATCCAATCAAAAAGAGTCAGGAGGAAGCATTGAAAATTTCTATTATCAACATCATTCAAGCGAACAATTCAATGCAACAAGTTTCTCCTGCATTATATCTGTAACCAAAATGAAAGGTCAAGCATGGCATTACTTAGAACCGAACTCACCTCGTAATGGTTAAGACAAAGATGAGATTGTTTCAGTCTCTCTCACACGATAACAACAGATACATATAATGTCATTCCTTTCTTAATTAGATTGTCCCACCACAGAACCATCTCCAACATGGCCAGCCAAGCAAACATTCATGTCTTGAGTGGTGTTGTCATATACAAATCCTTTTCAGCTGGCACATGGCACTGATAGCCCCTCAAGCACCCATTTTGGAGTCATTTGCTCTACCTCAACAATCGAAATACAAATATTTGCAATCCTTGTCGGTGTCAACTGATCATATCACATATTTTGAATAGAATGAGCTAGCAGATAACTTGCCATTGGAATTAGGAAGTAATACCCCTACGAAGGCCTAATTTGAGGTAGGTCCAGCACTATGCACACCGATGCAATATCTGTCAATTGGAAGATAGCAACCAACCATCATGGAGACAGGCCATGTTGGCCATGATTATTAAAAGCACCATCTCTATTGACCAATTTGTACTGTGAACGAGTACACAAACGCACAAACTTATCAATGTTTTGCGCACATAATTAACCCACTTTTATATGAAAAAAATTCCTTAAGACATGCCAAGCACTACTAATTTTAAATTGGTCAACTCAGTTGATTGGAAAATTACCTACGGCACCTTTAAAAAACAAAGAAACTCTACATAACAGTTGTTTCAAGTGTCTTGGTTAGCGTTTTTCTGTCAAAATTTCAATGTTATACTTAAATTTTCCCCAAAAAGGACTTTAAGCTACTTGTTTTGGTATCATTCCCAATCTAATGCGACGCTTGGCAATAATTGCAACCGAATTATGGCGATTCCATGAGGAAAAGAAGACATCAGGCCAACTAACGATCCAGAAAAGAGAACGCCAGACATCAATCATAAACCAAGTGCGCGTAAAACGGAAAGGCGAAGGACCTTTCTTCAGGCAGTCATAGGTCTCCTGCACTGCTACCTTGGAAGCAGCAACCTGGGAAGAAGAAAAAACGATTCAATCATAAATCTGAAACACGAAAAAGGGTATGGAATGGGAGAGAGATAGAGAGAAGAAAAATTACAGCTCCGATCTTCAGGAATCCTTCGACGGTGCGTTTGAGGAAGGGATTACCCAAGGAGATGTCGAAGTGCATCCTGGGAAAGTAGAGGAATCCGTAGAAAACGCTCATCGGCATCACGCTCTCCTCTCTTCTGATAAGAGACCTCCAGCCACAAGACCAAACCCTAATTCGCCGTGACCCACCGATCGCCTTCTTCCTTCGGCAGCTACTTTGCGGGGGAATAGAGTAGAGAGAAAGGGATAGGAGAACATCCGCCAGCAAGGCCACCCCGATGTCCGCCCCGAAGGACTAGAAACCGCCTTGAGAAGGGGCTAACCGGCCCACCAAAGCGTGTTCTGGCATACATTCCCACTTCACCCCTCAACAGACCGATCATTTCCCGGAGTTGAACAACCTGGGGATGTGACTGGAAGGCATAAACTCATCCCGTACAAAAGATCCATCCCCAGGTCGAAAAGAAGAAAAGAAGTTGCTTCGTCGGTGCGTTGATCCGTGTTACGGAAACAAAGTAGCGGCCAAGAAAGCATAATGCTAGCATGCGAATCGTCTCACCGCCGCCGGACGTCCAACGGTCAAGCGGCTGCGAATCGTCTCCAAAATCCATTCAGAAGGACAAGAAACAAAGACTGGAAGCCTCCCACCGTTCCAAATTCTGAAACCTAGCAAGAGATGGATAAGAGCAGTCCTGAGAAACCAGTCAGCCAGTCAGCCATGACACATGACATACTCTTTTGTTACAATATATCGGGTCAGCTTCATATTTCCACTCCATTGCTGCGTCACTTTCCCCCTTAATTTGTCGTGAGTAAGACCCATATTGAACGCGAGAAATCTTCCATCAAACCGTCTAACACCGTTTAACCATGTTGGGAAGCTCAGCATGATGCTGCTGCATGCAAAAAAGCAAAACAAATCAGTCAGATTAGCAACCGCAAAGAATGAACACAAGAAGTGGCTAAAATGATCTTAGAAGTTGAGATAGAAAATCCTTGTCAACAAGAACAGAGGATTTGGTAAGATAATAATCCGAAAGTCAGCAAGAAATCCAATTTACCGATGCTTTCATGAGGAAAAAATATGGTACTGTAAAGCGAGTCAATTCATACCAAGTTGCACCGTGGAAGGTGCAAAATAAGCGAATATCATCTATATGCTTTGGAGGTCTCGGCAAAGCTAGGTAACTTCAAACATGCCAATTCACAATACAAAATGGTCAAGTATGACAGAAAAGAAAATTATACATGACCAGTGAAGTCTTTTTCTGATGGAATACATGACTGACTACTCAAAGTCATTCTCACAAAGATTGACGACTCTTACAATGTTCCACGATAAAATTTTTGTTAAAAAAGATCTCCAGCTGTCTCATATAATAGGTATCACAGCATGAGACCTGAAAGCGGTTGCGCCCAAAGAAACCTTAGAGGTAAAGGGAAAAAACTGAACAAAATTTCACGTTTCTTTTAGACATGGATCATGGGTCAAGTTCTCTTTCAAACTACAGCACCGAGAATTGCAGACGTGAGTCATGTTTCTTCCCACTTCCCCTCCCATGTGCAACCTTCAGCTGTCAAAGTTTTAGCATAGAAGTCTAGCTGGTATTGGTAACAGTCAGGCTTCAGAAATCTTATAAAATCCTGCTAAGAGACTTGATTAGCATCTTCAGATTCCGTCTTGTAGCTTCATCACCCGTGAAGCCTGAGATGTCAGAACTTATACTCTGCAAATTCATGGAGAAATTTAATATATAAATAAAAATCTTAATCTCAGAAGTAGGAAATAAGAGGACAAAGTTCCCACCTCAATATTTTTCAGTGTAAATTGAAGTGTGGAAATGTACTGCATGATAAGTTCAGCGTTCTCAGGAGTTAAAATGGCAGACTGCACCTTGCTGCAAGGCCATAGAAGTTAGTAGCTAGCAACATGCACAACCCACCATGTTTAATATCAAAGAGAAGGGAACCAGTTTATGTCACCCTACATGGCAATCGCAATAAGAGAGAATGAAGGGGTAGGATATAATCCAATGCTCTTCCTGTATCGTGCAGTTTTCTATCCAAATACAAGGGAAACTAGCACGATACAAATGGGAGGTCATTGGATTGGATCCGGTGCCCCATAATCTTCCATCTATCACCATATAGCGATGGCCAGATATGGTGATCCAAGATTTTTCCCAAAGGAAAGTTCCAGTGCTGCACATCAACACCTTTGGCAAATAAAAGTATTTATCTACTCATATTTGAATCTCCAATCCTTCATTTCCATCTACATTCATCTCTAATTTTGACAGAAAAAATAGGGGCAAAATATGCAGCATAATCCTTGACCTAAAAAAGTGGTATACTAAATATTAATCTTAAAAAGGATAAAGGGGAAAAAAACACATACATATTGAGAAGTCTAAGAGAAAAAGGAAACAGAAGGCATATTCGAGGGAAAAAAAGTCTAAGCATGAATTGAGCACTCAAAAAGAAAAGTTGGTGCACATGATTTATTACCATTCTAGCCTTCAAAGTAAAGCAATTGCATTTGAATTTTAACATGTATGGAATGTATGCATAATAAAAGTTGAGACCACCTAGGCACTTGGTGGGTTGTTATTCTACAACTGCTGCAAATTGAGCATTAAGATGATCTATTTTTAATGGAAAAACCCACAAGTTTGCATAATGCAAGAAAAAAAAGCATCACAAAATTATATGACACCATCTTTTTAAAATTGCCTTTATAACCTGCATGGTGGGGATGGTAATTTTTACCGACCCGATGGATACCTGACCCAACCTTAATAGCATGGATAAAATCTGACCCATCTAATTATAAATGGATATGGATTATATAAAAAAAAAAATCCGACTCGGGTTCAGGTTGAGTGCAGGTAGTGGTACACCCCGATCCAAATCCGACCCATTTATAAAAAAGTCGCGTTTATAAAATATTTAAATAAACTAGGTATGGGGCAGGCATACCCAATCCGACCCGTTTAGATAGTAGTACACCCCAACCCGACCCATTTAGGTTTTAAATAAACTGGATTTTATGAGACCGAGTATACCCGGCCCGATCTGATCCAAACATAGCTTTTTTTATATCCGACCCGATTTGACCCGAGATGGGTATGGAATGGATATGGAGAGAGAAATTTTTTGACGGGGAGGGTATGGATTTTGGGTGATCCAACCCAAACCCAACTTGTTGCCATCCCTACTGCATGGTTAGATATGTGATTTTTCATATGTTTATCATGAATTAGATTCCCGAGAGTGCAGACAATCCGTTTTGTTCAATATAACTGAATGCTGACCACCATTTTTCTCAAAAGGATCACTAGAAATTACAACATTTGTGTTTCTAGTACTAGAAATTACAACATTTGTGTTTCTAGTATAGAATAAAAAGACCAATCTTCAACCAGATTAGAGATAGGGAAGGTATATGTATACTAGGAAATCCTTCCAGACTTTCTTACTCAAAACATGCAAAATCTCCACAAGAGCTGAAATCTATGACATGGAAGGCATGATGAACTTCTGAAGAAATACCTGATCCAACAGATTATACAAAGACAATGCAAAATAACTTGCAAGACCTATTCTAAATGTAATGGCTTGGCTTTATCTTAAGCGTGATATATGTTAGTCAACCCTCCATGAATTGGTGCTCATTTCATGAGCCGCATTACTGGGCAAAAGAAGGGCCTACCCCTGAATCCTGAGAATTCATTTTGCAGTGGGAGAAAAAAACCCTACCCTGATGTTTTCGGGTTAAACAAATGCAACCAAGAAAGGAAACGTCCAAGATTTGGATTCCCCATAAGTTAGTAAGAGTCTAGACAAAAATAAAAACTAAAAAAAAAAAAAAGAAAAGGCAAGAGTTTCATCTTTCCATTAAATTTGTGCAATAGTGAAGAACATTATATTACAAGGGGTATCTTACTTCTCTCTATTAGCATAAAATGGAGCCCTGCTTTCGCTAAGGCTTTGCTAGCATGATGCAACAAAAAGATGATTAAACTCATACCAACCACATCACTGGAGTTTTAAAATAGGTCAAAGAAAACTCCATTGAAGAATTTGTGCAATTACCTATCTAATTTCTGTTAGAATGTATGACCAACCAGATACTGAGAATATAAATGTATGGGCTGGATTAGCATAAGATGAATTAGATATAATTTAATGCATCAGATATTAATGTTTGAATCAAAATCCAAAAACAATCACTCATAGGCTCATAGCTGTATCTTTCAGTACACAAAGATTATATTAAAGAATTTACAGAGTCAAATAAGAGTTTTTCTTTGTTCCCAAGAGATTACCAAATGCTAGGCTGTTCCATAAGTCTCATTATGGTTTATGCAGCTAACTATAAGAAACTAGAGCACAGCAGGCCTTCAGTTACATGTAAATGTGGTCTCAGGCACAAAAAGAAGAAGGCGTGCAGTGACAAAGGTTCCCAGGAACTATTTTAGTAAGGACTTATTTTGTCAACCGTACTCAGATATCTATGAAGAGGATTTACTTGGACGGCTCTCAGGAGAGTTGATTAATGCCTTCTTTATGTACTATTTTGCAGAATCCAATGGACTCCAAGCAAGGTTTCTCACCAAAAAAAAAAAGGAAGAAGAAAACTCAAACCAACCAAAAGGTGCTCAGATTTGGGGCAGCATCAAGAGGAAGGTTCTATCAGAAGGCATGACCAGTATAAAATGCAATCTTGAATAGCAGTACAGATTTTGAGTTGTTTGCTCCATCAATCTTATTATCTTTGAGACAACTGCATTAATCATAACCAAAAATAATGAATAAAATCTGTGCAATTAACCAACATTCAAGCGACAATAAATCTAAATCAACCTTAAGCTTGTCAGCACCAAACTTAAGTTAATTCCTGGAATCTGTAATTACTTGACTGAATTTATAAAGGATAGAAAAGCCTTGAAGGTTATTACTCGCCTAAAAAGGGTCATAAACAAGTTTATGCTTTGTTTAAATAATAAAAGGGAAAAAGTCCAATCTTGCCAAACCTCTTAAAGTTACCCAGAAAAAATCTAAGCATCTATATTTGTGCAACTTGATACAAATCCTATGACATCACTACTTAAACAACATATGAAAAATTCAAGTATCAATAAACTTGCATAAACATTGAATATAGTGAGTTGCTGATAAATAGCTGGCTTAGAAAGTCGAGGTTCAGTAATTATACCTCAAATCCTTAGTTACATCAGCCAGGCTTTTAATTAAACTCTCCACATCCTTCAGTAAAGCACCGTCATGAACCTCAGCAAGCAAAGGTTGTAAATTTTCAGACAGGGCTTCAATCTGCAACATCACTAAAGCAACAACCTATGCACGTAAGCATGCCTAGTTTTTTGAATTTGTAGCTACATCCTTCATGATTCCTCAGATACAGAAATAGAATTATAAAGTCGTGTTCAAGAGTAGCTGATGACAAAAATATAAAACACAGATGCATTAATATAATGAGATTATGCATAAAAATGCTCCTCCACTGTGAGTCTGCTTGTAAGGAAGCAAGAAAAGCTATGGCAGATTTTGCTATGGTAGTAGATGCGAGGATGTTCGCTAACTTCATGGAAATGTTTCAAATTTAAAGGTGTACTTTCAGGACCTAGTACAAATTTACGTGAAATTAGTGCCACTTGAATCTCAAACCTTCAACAAACTACAATATATAACCAATAGATTCTGAAAGCCAGGTAGAACCATGGAAAGATTCTTGCATGACCAACCAACTGAAATGGACTCAAAACTACATTTTCTGGCCATGAAGATGAGTCAGCAAGAATAATTTAACATACAGAAAATACAATATTGGTCCCAGACCAGGTATTAAGATTAGATCCTCAATAATATTATCTAAACTAATATGCTGGACAAGTGGGATTTTTTCTTGAAGGAAAAAAAACTTGAGTTTCAGTGTCCTCCACGTGCATAGAAAACAAACTGGAGGTCCTCCATGACCTACTCATCCACACACAAAATTGACTATTCATTTGGTCATGAGAATGATTAACTAAGACATATCATTTAAGTTATGAAGACTTGAACTTCAAAATCAATTGAATTAGTTAAGACCTTGGAGATTAAGGGAAAATGAAAGAAAAATTGACTGGAAAATCAGAGAAGTTGATGTTCCTTAGTCTGGCTCATATTTCTTAATTGCATGGGTATGAGAAGCATCTCTTAATCTAAACTGCAAGTTAGTCCTGAACGACATAGGTGATCCATCCTAGATGAATTTGGTGGAAGTCTAGGACCTTGCTCATGATTTAAAAACATGTCAAATCATGCTCAAAGGGTTTTTAAAAAAAATACTGAGTCATTAGATGATTTTGGAGTTGATTTTTGCTTTCACAAGAACCCACTAAGATCACAAAAGTATACGATCCTCCAAGCTTTACCATCCACAGCCATGTCAGTCCACATACACAATCCTGGAAGCTTTCTTAGCCTCCAAACTCCAGATATCTGTGTCAAGGGGGAGCAATGCTTGAAGGAATAGTAACTATTACTTTAGCTCTAGCCTTCTTATTTTTCTTCCTTTCCCAGAGAACAAGCCTACAGTGCCTCTTTTCTTGATTTTCTTCATGATTCCACAAGTTTTCTACACCCTTATTTCACCCCCATCTCATGCATGTGTAAGACTAGGGTTAGGTTTTGGTCGCCAGCCTTATCTTGGCTACCAACCCATAGTCCTAGTCCAAACCCTTAGTCATGTGATGTCATGTCCTACCAGCGCTGGGATCATGTCACACACACTGAGATAAAGCTATTCGCACAAAACCCTTTGCAAAATAATTGATTACTAAATATAATAATTTTGAAAAACTAAATAAATTATTTTCCAAAACCATAAATAAATGCTTGGGCCCCAAGATTCCAATGTCTGAACATGTTTCTATCTCAATGCAGACACAATGTCATATGATGGTTCCTTTGTTCAATAGCTACCTCAATCACATCTAGACCCAGTCCACTAGAATGCTCCCTATCAAGAATATGGTCCACGGTACGTTATCCAACACAAACTGGACCCCAAATTTATTGACCTCCGGAGTGCAGCATGGTGTCTTATCCTTCAGGTCAAGGAACTATTTGCAAATCAGGCACCTAGTTTGCACCTCAACCCTTGAGTGATTTTTGAGTTGGATTTCTTGTCTTGACCATGTAGTGACAGCATACTTGGGTATCGGTACAAAATTACTGCCTTGGTGGAGGAACTCCACAATGTCACCAAACAACTTGATAACCATATAGGTGCGATGCCCAACTTCAGCCATGGCTATGAACAATATTTCAAATGATTGAGAACATACAATCCTTCCCATGATAAACACTTCAACCACTTGGATAACTCCCTTGGAGCATCGTGAAATCTTATTCTAGCTCTAAGGCCAATGTGAGATGCATACCTAGTAATGTTTAGTGATCATGCAAATGAACTATCTATTTCAACCAATGTTCAAAACTGCATGCACGTGGGTTTTAGAGAATACCCTCTCTAACAAGTCCTTAGTTCAAGATGATGCAGTCGTCAGGAATGCACAATTCTTTTAATTTTTTATGATCAATACACCATCAGAGTTATTGCAGGATGGTCACTAAAAGAACTACCACATTGTTGACATTATATTGCATATGTGTTAGCAAGAATAGTCTCTAAGATATATTCCTCCAGATGCTTTTGCCAAAGTTCGATATGCAATGTATATTAATATTGGTTTGGTGGGGTGTGCGAAAACTGATCGACGACAACAGATTTTCCATTGTCAGAATATTCCTCCAGAAGCTCTTGTTATAGCTCAATATCCAGTGTATATTGATATTGGATTGTGGAGTGTGCGAAAACAGACGAAACAGATTTTCCATTGTCAGAATGATTGAAGATGCAACAGACTTTCCAATATTAGGTAAAATGGATAGAAAATACATATGTCCGCACCTTTGCAAGGAGGGGTTGTGCTTCTTCTACGACAGATGCAACCTTTTCAGCCAATCTGTAGCTTTTAGAAATGCCAATTTCTTCCATTTCTCGTCCAAGACGGGTAAATATTCCAACCAATTCATCCAAACTTACCCCCTGTTTTCCCCTTATCCTCTCTTTATCACAAACAATAAGACCCTCTTTGGCACATTCTGGATCAAGGGGACCTGCAGATGGTGTAGGAAGTGGCTCTCGTGGTGTAATATCAATTAAGGTCTCCATAAGAAGGCCAGATTGATTCACCTCAACCAAAGAATTTCGAGGTATAATAATCTTGTCATCCTCCACCTGCCAAACAAAAGGTTAAGGGACTAATTATAAGTAATTTCAAATTTTTGATCAATTATATAATGCAACAATTGCAAACACATAAAAATCTGATGTTATGTTATTGTAAATCTTGTACACAGGTGTTGAGCTCATAATCAAAATAAACAAATATGCAATTGCTTCGAAAACCCTTTTCCATACATTTCATTTATCATTTAAAACAAATGACAAGCTTTCAGAGTCTAAAGCTTTTCTATAAACAAATTGTGAATTTCACCTTAGAATCCAAGAAATATCAAACACTGCATTCAGAATTAATGCTATACAAAAGCTTTTAAATCTGAAGGAGCACCAATTGAATCATGACTTTAACTAATGTTACTTTGCAGTCATGGAGAATATCAAAAAAAAAAGATGAACTTTAAAAGACAAACATTTTTTTTATTCAGAAGATGGAGATCAAAACTTAAGAATCAGCTGACTTGATGCATGCAGTGTAACTGGATTTGTCAACCATTCCATTCTCTTCGATTATAAAAGAGTGGTCAGAAAAACAATAAAAAATTAAATAAACAGATATACATGAGACATCAACACTTTTAAGGTTCACAATTTATCATTGGTTCCTATGCAGTGACAAGTTCTTGAAATGGCCAACTGTATTTGAATAATTTCCCATTATTTTCGTTGAAACATTCTGTCACCCATGACTCCTCATGCCTCTTTCCAAGGACCATTCTAGCCTGCTCTTTTATAGAAATAGAGCCCAGAAGCCAACAGTATTAAATACTTTTCTCAATCTAATGGCATTAAAAAAAAAAAATGCAAGTCTTATCAATTCATCATGGTTCAATTTTAAACACAAAGAAGAATTATTGGCAAAAACAATATCAGTGTTACAAAGAAATGATACATTTGTAAAAACCAAACATGATCTTGAAGATGATTAGCTAAGATAGATGAGAAATATACTATTGAATCAAAAATGAGTCGAATGATAGTAAATAATCCAGTTTATAAAGTACATTGAAGCCAAAAATAAGTGATCTGCAAGGCACTACAAGTCATGAATGAAAACAGATCCAAATACATCATGTAAATGGGAAGTTGATAGAGAAAAGCACACACACCTCGACAGTTGCATCAATACTTTTCAAAGATGAATCAACTTGGACCACACTTCCGACAGTCACCCCTCGTATCCTGACTGGTGTTCCCACGCAAATTCCACAAGCTTGGGAGAATTCAAACAACGCCTGGTATTTCCTGAACCGTGATCTCAAGTGGGACCCCCTCAACCACACGAGTGCAAGGGCAAGAAGAGCTGCCCCAGACACCATGAACAGCCCGACTCCACCATCCCAGATGCTACTTCGACCAAACCCGAAATCACTAAGTGGTTGCAAAGTTTGCTTCCAGATGGTCCCAGGAACTTCAAGTACAAGTGCCAACGGGTTCTTTCCCTTCCGAGAAGATGAGGGATTCTGACCCGCACTTGCAGAACTTGCCCTTACTTGACAAAGCTTCCTCTTTGAAGGTTTGGGGGGAAGACGGGGGATAAAATTCTGAAGATGATGAATAGGGGAAACCAAAGGGGAGGCAACCAAAGATTTACAAATGGAGGCCTGAATCCATGGACTGCCGACCATCTTTCCGGTACCGAATTTTTTTCTCTGGCAATCGGAAATAGATCGAATGATTTTTCAGCAGTGGATTCAAATTAGTCCAAGGGAAAACACCAGAAAGCACACATGTGATCGAGATTTAAATCAAGAGCGAATGGATCAGAGATAAGAAATTTGAGAAAAAGACCTAATTAGACCGAAAAACCATATGACTAAACCCTAAGAAGAACTACGACATCAAAGAAAACATGGCACGGCTAAGCTTGAAGAAGATGCGATGCAATATAAACCATACAGGCCTCATAACATAGATGGGAGCAGACAATGATAGTGAATAAATTTATTAAAACACCCGTAGAGATCGGAAAAGCTAGGAATTTAGACATCAATCATATAAAGAATTCTTCAAGAGTGAGAAGGAAATGGTGGGAACCTGGAGATGGGTTTTCCGATCTGAACTTCGATTGAAAAGAGAGTAGAGGTATGGAGAGAGCAAAAAAAAAAAAATTAAAAAAAAAAGAGCTTTTGTTTTTTTTTGCGGCTCCTACGCCTCTCCTTGGTTCATTCCTTCTTCCGTCCGTGCAGTGACGGCGATGATGGCTCGCTGTCCTTCGGGAGGAGTGATGCTTTGAGCAGCGAGCTCATGGGGTTATGTATTGTTTTCCAGTATAATCGGGTCTTCGGTTAACTCGCCTAATTTATTATTATTATTATTATTGAAATGGTATATTCATGGTATAACGGAGATATACAATCTAAAAAGTCAGTCAAAATAAAATTTCTAAACTGTACAGAGATAGTATGTCAGTCCGACCAAAATACAAAACCCGAATGATGAGCAACAAAGGATGCCATCTAGTAAGCAGCTGAGTTGGCTTCCCTGTAGACATGCCTAATAAATATAGAAGAGTAACCCTGCAGCAAAAGCCTGATTCCCGGATAATAGGATGAGCTGCCGGGTTAGAGAAGAAGTGCGAAATCCAAGATATGACCATGGCAGAGTCACCCTCAATGATCAATCGATCTAGGTGAAGAACCTGCCAGGCATACATGATCCCAGCCCACACCACGTATAACTCAGCTGCAGGAATCGAAGAAGGAAGATACCACCAGCAGCCAGGAATCCAAGACGGGAGTCCCGAACAACAAAGTCCGCCCCTTCCAACCTGCAACGAAGGCTCCCATCGAAGCTAACCGTGACGAAAGATGGAGGAGGGGGTTCCCAGCTAATAAAAACCCTACGGGATGCTGTACGAGCGAAAGGGGAACCCCAGGTCTCCGAAGATCTCACTGTCGATCTCCAGAACTCAACGGCAGCACTCCTGGCTCTCTCCACCACCATCCTAGGAGAGCTCCTCATGGATGCGAAGATACGCTCATTTCTGGATATCCATATGTGATAAGCCAGGTAAGCAATAAAGGAAGTCTGAATGATAGAAGACTTGGTGAGGAGAGTATAAAAGGAGTCGAGAACGTGATCCGCTTGGAAAGATAGGTCGAAAAGCTTGCCAATCTCCAAATCATGATCGCCCGACTGCATAGAAATATAGCATGCAGCTGCGACTCTCCCGGAGTAAGACAAAAAGGGCAGTCAGAGATAATGTGAATCCCTCTAGATATCAAGAACTCGTGAGTAGGGAGTCTGTACCAAACGAGTTTCCAAATAAATAGAGAGACCTTGGGATGGACTGGGAGAGTCTAGATCCAGCGGTAACTCTGAGACATATCAGGCTCCAAGGAGGGACGTCCAATCAGGTCCATGATCGGCACACGGAAAGATGTGGTACGGTGCCATACTCTGATGTTCGAGCACGGGTGGATAGGCAGGGCGATGGAAAGAACCCTAAATCCGAGAATATCCCCAAAAATAGATAGAACAGCGTCCCAATCCCAGGTGGCCTGACCAGGCAGTAGAAGCTGAGCAATAATAATAGTGGGAGGCGTAAGAACCGAAATGAAAGTGGGCCACCGAATCAAAGGAATGTCTGATATCCATGGATCATGCATGACTCTGATCAATCGGCCATCCACAATCACCAAGGAAAGATGAGGGGTAATAAACGGCGTCCTAGTAAACATCTCACGCCAAATAACCGACGACCTCCTAGGAGGAGAAGGGAGGTCCCCGGGATCTATCGGGATATCTCCATATTTGGCCCTCATGAAAGAAGACCACATACTGTCCAGACATAAGAAAAACCTGGCAACATGTCTAGATAGCAAAGCCTCTCTCCTATCAATGAGCGAGGGGATACCCAAACCTCCACTCTACGTCGGATGGCAGACAATCTCCTATCTCATCAGGTGAACCCTCCTGCGAGCTGAAGAGGAATCCCATAAAAAAGAATGAATCATCTACTTGATCTTGATAATAACACACTTGGAGATAAAGATGTTAGAGAGCATATAAATAGGGAGAGAGGCAGGAACTAAACGAATAAGAATAAGCCTGCCCATTGGCGAAAGAGATCGAGCCTGCCAGTCAGCAATCCTCTCCATCACAGATGCTAGTAATGGAGCACACTCATTTCTGGAGAGCCTGGCTCCAGAAATGGGAATATCCAAATAGTAGAGGGAACCTTGGCGCTCCTGAATTCCCAGCATTTGAAGAATCCTACCACGGAGAGTAGAAGGCATTTTTGGACTAAAATGAACTCCATATTTGTTGAAGTTCACCCTCTGGCCTGAAGCATAGCAGTAGTGCTCGACAACTCTCCTGAATCCCCTAGCATTAGTGAGGGATGCCCGACCGAGAAGTACACAATCATCTGCAAATAGAAGATGCGAGATCAGTGGAGCACCCAGAACAAGGGTACAGGGATAGATATCTGATGCCAGCATGGCCTCCGAAAGTGATCTGGAAAGGAAGTCAGCACAAATGATAAATAAATATGGGGATAGAAGACAACCTTGCCGGAGACCATGAGTGGATTGAAAGAAGTCCAAAGGAGAACCGTTGAGCAGAATAGAAAAGGATGGAGCAGTGATGCATCCCATAATTTTAGAGATCCACATATGATAAAAACCAAAGTCCTCCATAGCCTTATAGAGGAAGGTCCAATCAACACAATCGTAAGTCCTTTCCATATCCAGCTTGATAGCCATAAGACAGTGCAGTCGAGGTGCTCAGTAGAGATCATGCATAAATTCCTGAGCAATAAGAATATTATTAGAGATACTACAACCTCCAATAAAAGCACCATGCTCCAGGCTAATCAGCTGAGGAAGAACAATTTTCATCTGTTTGTCAACAACTTGGTACAGACTTTATAAAGAGTGTTGCAGAGGATGATCAGCCGAAAGTGTGATGGCTGGGAAGGATCCGCATGCTTGGAAATAAGAGCGATATAAGTATGCTTCCATTTAGAAGGCATAATAATCGTATTAAAGAAAAGTTGAATAGCAGCAACCATATCAACCTGAATAATATCCCAGAAGGCCCGAAAGAAAAAAGGGGGGAAGCCGTTAGGGCCAGGAGCTTTATCCTCCGCTAGGGGCCAGAGCGTCGATTTTACTTCCGCCTCAAGCACCTGAGTCAGAAGTAAAGAATTCTGGATAGCAGAAACTGAAGTCCGAGGAGGAAAGGAGGAAATAGAAGAAGAGATAGTAGAAGGACCAGTCCACCTGGTAGCGAAGTAATCTAGGAATTCTCTTTTAATATCAGCTTCATCCTCCATCCACCCCGCCTGATCGGAATATAGAGCACGGATCCGATTAGTATGTCTCCTGATAATGGTGGCATGATGGAAATACCGGATGTTCCTATCCCCCTCTCGCAGTCATTGAACCCTGAATTTTTGTCTCCAGAGAACCTCCTAATTTTATAATAGAGAATGATGATGAGCAAGGTGACCCCGTAGTGCTTCCAAGTCTGCATCAGACAAATGGAGGCCTGTTGGTCACCCAAATGGGACCATGATAATAATTTTATGTTATGAGGATCTGATCTCGATCATCATAATTGTTATGCCCTACTTCCATAACCATAGGTCCTTGCATTTCTACAAATAATCTATTTAATTTTTTAAAAAAATCAAAAGTCACTCATAATATATTTCATAAAATATATTTATTAATCATATAAAATATTTTATGATAAATTATTAATATATTTATTAATATTATAAAAATATATTGATTGTTATTGTAGTATTAATAGTTTCATTATATTTATAATATATTATTATTTTAATACTAATATATATTTTGATTAAAAAATAAAATAAATAGAAGTTATGCATCCGCCATCTCTTTGGACGCAACTGGTGGCTGTTAAATACTGTTTCTACGGTATTTGATTTACATATCATAAACCTCGGAAATGTGCACAAATTTGGAGATATATTTGTGAGCAAGGTCATCTTATTCAGCATCATATTAGGTGGGTCATTGGTATTGGCACTCAGATATGCTGGACCGTGGTTTTCTTCTTATACTCCTTTTATATTGTCGACTACTTTTATCAACGTCTATCACTCTTCTTCTGAATTGACCGTTAATCAGTTAATCGTGATAAATAGAGAATAGGATATGGATGAATAAAGCTCTCTTTTTTCTGCCGAAATGATGACTGATATTGCTTCTATTCCCTTACCATTAGAGATTGAAATGATGAGCTATGTTTGGAGTTTATGGGGCATCTTGTAATGTCACTTCATGATATGTATAGTCTGGTTATACCATAGAATATGCCTTCTTCGCCTTGTCAATTTAATTCAATCCAGTAAGTTCATGTTCTAACTTCTAAGGAGGGTTTAATTTTTTCTGGTGGAGGTTATTGTAGGATCGCTTCTTGCCCTCTAAAGCTTTATTGGGTCAAAGAGGTATGCTAGAGCGCTGCGAGTGGCGGTAGGAGTGTCTCGATTTCCCCGTCGTCTTCTCCGAGTTCTTGCAAGAGGGTTTTGAGGGTTTCGAGGGTTTTCTCTGGGTTAGGGTGGCTTGATGGCGGAGCTGGGAGGCGAAGGGAAGTCTTCTGGTTCTGATGGCAATGATGATATGGGCCGTTCGTGGGCGGAAGTGGTCCACGGACCGCCGCGAGCTCTGGTGTGGATCTCGTATAAGTTATCGGAGAAAGAAATGGAGAGGCTACAGCAAAGCTTCGCCAAGGTACTTGTTATGCCGGAATCTCTCATTGACGGAGCGAGGAAGAAGTGGGAGGACCTCACGGTGACAGTTCGAAGCCTGGGTCGCTGGGTTCAGGGACTCCGGTTAGCCAAGGAGATCCGGCAGAGAATGCAGATGGCAGTGGATCCGGAGATCTTTCCGGTCGGAGAGGACCACTTTGTTGTCCGCTTGACATCTAAAGAGGACTGTAAGAGGGTTATGGGGGCGGGACCGTGGCATGTTGCTAGCCAGCTTATGGTGATGGCACCGTGGCAGCCGGACTTCTCGCCGGAAAGGAGCCCTGTGTGTTGCACGGTGGTGTGGATGAGGTTGCTGAACTTGCCTCTCGAGTATTGGGATGCTTCTTCGATTATGGCCGTTGCGGGAGAGGCAGGTAAGCCTCTATCTTTGGACACCTTCACAGACCACATGAGAAAGACCAGATTTGCCAGAGTCCGGATGGAGCTTAATGCTTCAAACCCTCTACTGCCTGGTGTCCGGATTCAAGGGAGGAATTCGGTCTTCTAGCAACAGTTCGTTTACGAGAGCATCCCAACTGTCTGCTTCGGTTGTGGGAGGATAGGCCATCTTCTGCAGGGTTGCCCGTTCAAAGAGGAACAAGGATCTCTGGCAGCCTCTAAGCCGGTTCTAGGTCCAGGAAACTTTGTGGATGAACAGGGGGTTCAGACCCCTGGGGCCTTGGGTTCCTGTTCCATGCCGCAGGGAGAGGGCAATAACTTTGGTCCTTGGCTAACTACGTCGAGGGTGCGCCCATCTCGCCCGGTGCCGCCCACAACTTTGCCTGCTATGAAGCCTGATCGTGGTAAGGCTCCGGTTTCCTCTCCAGACCCCCCCTCCTCCTCCCCTTCTCGGTCTTCACCTGCTCGTCATTCTTCCACTCCTACGTCGCCATTGGAGTCTGATGGATGGCAGAAGCCATCGAAAGTGGCGAGGAGGAAATCGCTGGTAGCCACCAAAGCTGAAGGTTCGGAGGGCGGTGACTCACTGACGAAGGCAGGAGCTAACTTCTTCCAAGTGTTGGCGAACTCCATGCAGATCCTTCCCCCGGAAGAAGTCACCCGGGATCAGGGGATGGTGGACGTTGGTACCATCTCGCTCAAGAGGACCAGAAGCCGATCCAGATCATCATCACCAACCTTTGGGAAGCCCAGTTCGACGCCCACGGGCCAGGTATGCCCCTCAACCTCTGTGTATGTTGTTGAGGGAATTCTTCAGGGGGTTGGTAGTTTCGCTGTTCCTCCACCGGTGATGGAGTGTGTTGATGTTAGGATGAGGGAGAGGAAGAGAGAATGGCGGAGGGAGGAAGCTAAGGCTGGGAGGGAAGCTGAAGGTAAGGCTGGGGAGAGTATGGAAGGTACTGTGGGATCTAAATCGGTCGGTGGGGGTGCCCTCTCTGGTGTTAAGGTTGGGAGGGAGGGTGAAGGCAAGACTGGGGAGAGCTCTGTGAGTGAGTTAGATCCTGCAGAGGGGAGGGAAGGGTCCGGAGGTGGGAGTTCTGCTAGCGAGGGGGATAAGCTGCAGGGTTCTCCTTTTGGAGGCCTGGGGGGTTTGGGGTCTGAAGGAGGAAGTCTGGTGCACTTTCAATCTCATGTAGCGCAGGTGATCGATGTTGCCAGGAAGCCGCCTCGAATGAAGGATTTAGCGAGGAAGTCGGCAACCAAGATGCAAAGTTCATCAGGCGAGCCTTTTAACCCGAAGGATGAAATGAGGCTCTCTGTGATGGAAGGAAAGGACACCTGGGGGGATTCTTCGGCTGACTCAGGCCAGTGTCCTTTGTCTGGAACAAATGAAATGGCATCTTCGCATGGGGGACATCATAAAATCTGTGACAGGGTCAAATGTGCCCTGGGGATCTCTGCTGGAACCAGTCAAGGTGATCAGTTGGTCAATGTACCAATTATGCAAGCTAATGTAATTAAGAAAATAGAGGTCAGGAAGGGATCCGAGCCTCGTAACTGATCCTGTACTTATGAAACTTTTTGTCTGAAATGTAAGGGGGGTGAACAAACTCTCCTTTTTTTCTACCTATCATAGATATCTTCAATTACATCATCCTCAGATATGTATTTTGCTTGAGACAAGGATCACGGGTCCGGTTCTGCAAGGATTTAGGCATCGTTTGTCCAAGGACTGGGGTTTCTATTTTGTGCCTTCCCAAGGCCGGGCGGGAGGAATTATTGTCAGCTGGGACATTACGGTGGCTAGGATTGATATTTTCCATAGATCTTCTCAGCTGGTGGCGATTGTTGTTACTGAATTAGATAGAGCCTCTAGGCTCCTCTGTGGAGTGTATGCAAGTACCTCCTACACTGAAAGGAGAGTGGTCTGGAAGGAAGCTTCTGCTTTAATCAACCAGGGTATCCCTACGATTGTAGCAGGAGATTTTAATACCATTGAAAGGAAAGAGGATAAGAGGGGTGGAAGACCTTTCATCCAGGATGTCGGCATTAGGAAATTTTCCAATTTTATCCATGATTGTGGTTTGATTGATTTAGGCTTTCAAGGTCCCCGTCACACCTGGTGCAACAATAGGATGGGTCTGGCTAGAGTGTGGGAGAGACTTGACAGATATATGGTGATGCCCTCCTGGCTCTCTCTCTTTCCGGATTACAATGTTCGCCACCTCAGCAGAATTGCTTCGGATCATGCCCCCATCCTCCTCTCTATTACTGTTCCTCCCCCTAGAGCCAGGCCCTTCAAATTTGAAAAGTTATGGCTGTCTTATCCTAAGGCCAAGGACATTGCCAGGGAAGTCTGGCGTATTTCAGTTCGGGGGGATGCGACCTACAGGATTTCCAGGAGATTACTTATGCTGAGGAGACGCCTTCTTTGGTGGAACAGGGTGGAGGTTGGCAATCTAATGAATCAGATTAAGTTGGTTGAAGCTTCTATCCAAGATCTGCAAACCAAGGAGGATGTCCAAGGTAGTATATCTGATGCTGATATCAATGCCCTCCGGTTATATCTTGCTCTCCACCACTCCCTTCTTCAGAACCAGGAAGTCCTCTGGAGGCAAAAATCTAGAACTCAATGGTTAAAGGAAGGGGACAGGAACACCCGCTTCTTTCATCATGCTACCATCATAAGGAGGCACACCAACACTATTAGAGCCATTTATTCGGACCACGATGGCTGGATTGAGGACGAGGCGGATATCAGGAGGCAGTTCCTCCACTACTTTGAAACCAGGTGGACTGTTCCTAATACTATTTATCTTTTCATTTTTCCTGATCCCCCCCATACTTCTGTAACTGCTATCCAGAACTTTCAATTGTTGAAGCAGGTTATAGAGGATGAAGTCAAATCCACTTTGTGGTCGCTCGCTGAGGACAAAGCTCCTGGCTCTGATGGGTTTCCACCATTCTTCTTTCGGTCTTTCTGGGATATTCTGAGAGTTGACTTGGTAGCTACTGTTCAACTCTTCTTCAATTCGGCCACCATGAATCCTGATTAGAAGCAGACTTATATCACTCTAATTCCGAAAAGAAGGAATCCATCCTTGCCTTCTCATTTTCGACCTATCAGCCTATGCAATACTCTATATAAAGTTTGTGCTAAACATTGGCCAACAGGATGAGACTGATACTCCCGGATCTCATTAGTCCTGAGCAAGCTGCTTTTGTTGGAGGGTGCAATATTTCTGATAATATTCTTATTGCCCAGGAATTTATGACTGACCTGCATCGAGCATTGAAGCGGCACAGCCTGATGGCTATCAAGCTCGATATGGAGAGGGCCTATGACTGTGTTGATTGGACCTATATGTCTAAATCTCTGGAGTATTTTGGCTTTCATTCTGTCTAGATTTCCAAAATTATGGGCTGCATTAAGGCTCCGGCTTTCTCTATATTGATAAATGGCTCCCCCACGGAGCACTTCTAATCGTCTCACGGCCTTCGACAAGGTTGTCCCTTGTCCCTTTATTTATTTATTATTTTGGCTGACTTTCTATCTAGATCCATGTCGGTAGCAGTTCGGGATTCGCGTATCCAGCCTTATATTGCTGTGCCGGGGGCCAATCCAGTCTCTCATCTCCTATTTGCAGATGACTGTCTTCTACTTGGCCGAGCTTCTCTATCTAATGCCAGGGGTCTCTGGGATGTTGTAGAGCATTATTGCCATATTTCTGGTCAGAGAGTTAATTTCAGCAAGTCTGGAACCTATTTCAGTCCAAAAATTGCTCCTATTCTTCGCGGGAGGATTATTGATATCTTGGGTATTCGGGAGTGTCGCGGACCTCTCCACTACCTAGGTATTCCTATTTCTGGTGCCAGACTAACCAACCGGGATTGCTCTCCTTTGCTTGCTTCTGTTGCCGATAGGATCTCAGGCTGGCAAGCCATATCTCTCTCAGCGATGGGAAGGATTACTCTTATCTGCTCAGTCCTTGCTTCACTACCTGTTTATATGCTCTCTAATTCCTTCACCCCGGAAGGAGTAATTATCAAGATGGAGCAGATGATCAGGTCTTTCCTCTGGGATTCCTCCTCTGATAGGCGGAGGATACATTTGATGAGATGGGATGTTGTTTGCACTCCTACTCATTCGGGTGGATTGGGTATTCCCTCTCTCCTTCATAGGAGAGAGGCGCTCTTGACCAGACATGCTGTCAGATTTTTTTTGAATCCTGATACCTTCTGGTCCTCCTTTATGAGGGCCAAATATGAAGATATCCCTATGGACCCGGGTGATTGTCATGCTCCTCCCAGGAGATCTTCGATGCTCTGGCAGGACCTCTTAGCTAGGGCACTGACTGTTATCCCTCATATCTCCTGGATTGTGGGGAATGGCCGTTCCATCAGATTCATGCAGGATCCCTGGATTTCTGACATTCCTCTGATTCGGTGGCCCACTTTCATCTCGGTTATCGTGCCCTTTTCCATGACCATTGCTGATCTTCAGCAACCGGGACTTGCAGATTGGGATACTAACGTGGTGCTCACCACGTTTGGTGCTATTCTTGGGGCCAGGGTTCTCTGTATCCCATTTCCTGTTCATACTGATCCGGACATCAGAGTGTGGCGCCATACGACATCTTCCCGGGTTACTATTTCAAATATATTTCAGAGGACCCAGCCTGGTCAGCAGTATTCCAGGAGCTATCACTGGATCTGGACTTTACCGGTCCACCCTAGGATCTCTCTCTTCATTTGGAAGCTTGCTTGGCATCGGCTCCCCACCCGGGAGCTGCTCAACTCCAGAGGCATTCATATTCCTCCTGGGTATCCCTTCTGCGATATGCAGTCCGAGTTTCAGACTCATGCTATCTTTCACTGCCCTCGAGTGACGAGGATTTGGACTTTGGTGGGCTTCCTTGATCCTATAGTGTTATCCGACACCATGCCTGATGTGTTTTTTGATATTCTTTGGATGGCGCTGATACTTCAGGTATCATTTACTGCTTATCTGGCCTACTATATTTGGATGTCCAAAAATGAGAGGATCTTTCGACAGAACAGATCCTCTCCAACGATGATTGTTGAGAGAGCGAGGACGGCGGCTATGGAGTATTGTAGAGCTTATTTGTTGACGACGGAGACCTGGAGTTCCCTGTCTGCTCCTCAAGCGACTCGGAGGGTGTTTGTCTCCTGGGTACCCCCTCCTCTGTCTATGGTCATGGTCAGCTTTGATGGGAGTCTTCGATGTAGGATGGGTGGTGCTGGTTTTGTTATTAGGGATTCCTGCTTGGGCTTCCTTGCTATCGGTGGCATGTCTCTTATGGACTTCTCTATTCCGACTCTTGAGCTTTATGTGGCTTGGGCTGGTAGTAGATATGCACGGCAGATTCTCCGTCATGATCGCCTGGTTATCGAGGGTAACTCAGCGACCGTGGTTTCTTGGATCTTGCATCCCTCTTCTATAGCAATAGATCACCCTATGGTCCAGGATATCAGACTTATGCTGCAGGGTTGTAGCTTTATTTCCATTAGGCATATTTATAGGGAAGCTAATTCAGCTACTGACTGGGTAGCCTCCTTTGTAGCTCAGCATTCGGAGTCAGTTTTGTGGTCCGACTGGCGCTCCGCCCATGTACAATTTAGGGATGTTTTACTTGCAAACTTTTTAGGTTGTATTCACATTCGCTCAGTGAAATGAATACACCGGTTTACAAAAAAAAAGAAAGAGGTATGCTACATGTTGATATATGTTATTGTGACTTATATGAATCTAATATTGAAGATGCTAGACATATTATTATTTCCTGTTTTTTCACCAAATGACCAAAAGCTACTAGGGTATGTTGCACAATATATGCTAAGCATCCTCTAGGCCGTGTTTAGTTGGGATCATGAAAGGAAGAATGGATGGGATTAGAAAGATGGATGGTTCCTATCCATCATTTGATTCAGAATATGCTAAAGAGGATGGATGAAAAAAATAGATTATCCATCCATCCAAGCCCACAAATTAATAAATTTAAAACTTAATTAATTAATTAATTAAAGGATGAATGAGATTTGTGAGTAATAAATTTATTAATTTATGAGCTCATAACTTTTCATCTCTTCTCTAACTTTTATATAATTAATAGATATAATTAATCATTAAATTAATTTATAATTAAAACTATATATTAAACTAAATTAAATATTTTTATTTTTATATAATTATATATTATATAGATTTTAAGCACATATATTATATTATTTTATTTAGTATAAATAAATATTATAAATAAATAATAATAATATTTTTATTAAAAAATAGTTTAGTAAAAATGTTATATAAATATCATCCATCCTCTCTCATATTCTTCTATACCAAATAGAGAAAGGAATCATTCTGATGCATCCTTCTATGTTTCACTAAATAGTCAGAAGGCAGGATGGCCCTTTCTACAATCCATCCTCCATAACCCTTCCCCCCAGCCATCGCCACCAAGTAGAGGCCTGATTTTGGGCACTTTTGGCCGGTATTATGTGGCAACTCTTGCTTGGTAGGAATCATAAGTAATTTTAGCAAACTAAAATTTCACCTAGCTAGTTGATTCGACAATCCTTGGCTTATGTCTTACACCAAAACTCTATTAATATTTCACCTTCGTACGGGAGCTTGGGTGGTTCTTCTTTCACTCATGGCTTTTTTAATTTGGTTTCTTAGTTGCCCTTACCTTTGGAGTTTTAAAAATTAATTTTGATGCTACAGTCAATAACATAATAGCTATTGCTAGAATTATTAGTCGGAATGATACAAGTAAATTAATTAAGGTAGCTGGCAAAATTACCCATCTTATCTCAGTGCCTCTTGCTAAATTAACAACTACATGACTTGCTTTCAAGATAGCTATCAATAATGTCAATTTAAACCAATTTTGGCTTTAAGGAGACACTCTTATAGTTGTGAATTGGTTAAACTCTGACTCTTGTTCTACATAGCCCGTCTCTTCTTTGTTGTCTAATATTAGAAGCTGGCTAGCACATCGACCACTGGCTATGATCTCTCATGTATATCGTGAGGGTAACCAAGTGGCTGATTTTATGGCTCATTAAACTTTTAATAATGATTGTGTAAAAAATTTTCTAATTTTAGGCTAACATTAATTATTATTTATTTTGGTTCATTAAAAATGGGTTAATTTTATAATCCATATTGATAGATATGTATATAGCCCAATAATATGTATGACTCTTGTGTTTGGGCTTGAAGCATCTTATGTTACTTGGTGTGGTTGAGGGGCACAGTATAGGCCTTAGCCCAACTTGACCCGTGATGGAAGGACTTATTATGGGTTGCTTATAAATAGGCTATGTCCCCTCTCTACTCATAATATTTTTTTATCGTGAGATTTGTTTTCATAGCTTGTCCCTTCAAATAGCCGTCTATTGAGAGGATGCTTGAAAGAAAGACTTGTCTTTTTGGTATTCATATGAATATTCATGATTACAGGCTTGAAAATTAATGGCAAATATAGGTACATATTTCAAATCTTTAGATATTATTTGTTCTATGAGATTTACAGATCTATTATTTGCTCAAATTAATTCTTAAAAACAATATTATTTTTGATATTCTAAAAATCATACATAGAATTTTTGAACAATAAATTTTTTTTATAATTGATATCAGAGCGACTATGCATGATCTAGAATCTCTTTTATTTTTAATTTGTTTCATGAGAAAGGATCCTGCTTTCTTTCTGGATTTTGTTTTTAATTTATTTTTTCAATTTCCTTCTCCCATCTGCCCATCGTGCCTCTCTTCTCGACGATTCGTGAAGGAATCAGTAGATCTTTTCATGTCTATGGCTTCATCATATTCTAGATATGCTGTCGAAAGTTTTTGGTATTGCCATCAAGCTTTTAAGCCATGATGAATTAAGAGAGAAAACTGGGAGTCACGGCTCCTCTAGAGAGATTAAATAAAAAAAATTGAAATGGCCATCACTATCCCTTTTCCTCCCTTCCACATCGACTCTATATGACGCACCATCTTGTGCTCTCATATGAGCTTCACAAGAAGATGGAGATATATCGGCCACACAAGGCATATCCAGGGGAGCTTGCACAATTCCATTCAACAGATTATGTAGAATTTTTACATCAGATTACTCCTAACATGCAACATTTTTTCGCAAATGAATTACCTATATGTACGGTAAAAAAAAAAAGAAAATAGGTTTACCTTTGTTTCTCTGAGCACTTCATTTCACGTTGCATAGTCATATGTCCATCTACAATTTTCCTACCATTGTGCACAATAAAGATGAAACATTGCATGGAGGAGTGCTTGGGTTGGCTCCTCCTTCGATCTTCTTAAACTAGCCATATTTTGGCTTGCCGGCAATCTTGAAACAGTCACTGGCGACCAAGGGATGACCACCAATGGCTCTCTGTGGTAGAGATCCTAAGCTTCAAAACTCTATTAATGAAGTTTTTGGGAAGGATTGGGAGAAGAGAAAGGGTGGAAGAAGAAGATAATACTTAATAAATTAATGGATTTTGGATTTGGGTTTTAGCCCGTTAAGGCCCAGATCCAATTCATTAATAAATTTAATAAGTTGAGCCTTAATTGAAGAACTGACTAAACCCAGTCACATTGGTTCAGTTTTAATTTTGGATTAAGAAAAAATTATAATTAAGTCCCTATAAAATTTTAAATTACATTTGGGTCCCTAAAAAATTACATATATTTTTCTAAAATTTTGAATATTATAAATCAATCCTCAAAATTTTACATCTAAGTTCCAATCATTTTCTAAAAATATATTTCACAAAAAAGTCCCTATATTTCTATAATTTACAATTTAGTCCTTTATTATTAATTTGTTTGATAAAATCATTGTAACTTGCTCGTTTTACATTCGATTTAAATAATTTTTGAACTGTTGGAGTTATAATGATTTGAAAAATATTTTAGTTGAGTTCTTCATATATAATAAAATATTTAAATAATTTATAAATTGTTTATATATAATTCTACTTATTATTGTATAATTCAAGCATATTTTTCATGTAGTCCAAAGGGTTCGTAGCACTTTATGAGTTTTAAATAGCTGAGTTATTGAAGACTAATTATTTTATTTTTTATTATATTTTGGAATTACATATTGATGTATCTATTACAATTGATCCAAAAATAATTGTAATTACTTATGATACTTATTATATGCTATAATTCTTGTTCAAAGGTATTTTATAGTTGTGCAGCAAGTGTTATTGATAGAAGTAATAGTTAGAATATAATATTATATTATAATTTGATCAGTGAGATGTATGTTAAGTATTTCATCATGGACTATTTTTATAACATATATATAGTTAAAGTATATTATTTTATATTTGTTTGGATATTTATTTTTTCTATATAAATAATTTTATGGGTTTGCATAAATATTTTATCATCAAAGTAGTTTATTTATGTTGTCCATGAGATTTTTTCATTATGAGAAGGATATTTTCTAGTCATGACATACAACCGCCGATCCAAAGGGGGTTGTTATGTATTTTAACTAGAAAAGGTTACATGGAGTATTGTATTGCAAGAGTGTTCTAGTTTTTATGGATCTGTCTGTTCAAAAGGAATAGGTTCATGAACATTAGGATATTTTATTTGCTTGTAATGTCATATGAAGAGTACTATATATATTGCATATTCTGTCCAAAAGGAGAATATATGATATTATATTTAGATTCTTGTTTTATATGTCCATTGACTAATATTTTGCATTCATGTTATTTTTTGATTATACAATCATTTTTTGTGTTAACAATAATAATGTTGTTGTTGAGATCTTAACTCGATCAAATTATCAAAGGTGGAGGTATATTGGACTTAGAAAATTTATTTATCCAAAATGGACAGATTTTTGAATCCTTTGTATCCTCATTATGTTAACTTTTATTTTCTTAAAAAAGAAATATATATTAGGCCTAAAAAGGTTTATCTCTTAAAGAGAATATATTTTTAAATGCCTTATATTCTTATTATATTGATCTCATGATTGGAGCTCAAAAGTATATCATATTCTCTGTTTAAAGAAAATTTTATGACAATGCATATGGCGCTCTTGTTGAAAATGGCTTATTATATTCAAAGTCTTTATTTATTTATTTATTTATTATTTATACCTCTAACATGTTGCATCCGTGCATGATTTTGATTGATCGTTTATGTATCTTATGCCATCTTAGAAGTGATAACTTCATGATCCATGATTGGAAGGTTTATGAAGTTTGATGGATGGTGACCACTAAAGTGGCCTGTTCACTGAGATTTACAAGATCCTTCTATAAGATATTTAGAAGAGATTGAATAGTATTATATATTAAAGAGAGATTCCTTATGTGGATCGCTTTCTTTTTAAAAAAAGTTTTATAGCATGGACCAAGGGCTCTCATTAAAATAGTACTTACAATTTTTTTTTTGGCATATATATATTATTTATGTTTCTCTATTGATTAACTGTATAAAAATTATTTAGTAGTCAGTATATTTGTATTCAATAGAGTTAATACTTACAGTATAATGACTTTGAATGAAATAATTTATAAAATATAAAAATTGAAATTATGTTAGTACTAAGTATGATGGATTATGGATGTTGCCGCCAAGATCGCCGTGGTCCGTAGCTGCCGGCGCCGGAGTGCGCTCCCTTCGCTGGCTGACGGTCCTCTGGTCCTGGACCTGCAAAATAGGGGTTAGTGACCCGGGTCGGGGTTTCCGGCGAGGACACTCCGATGGTCAAGTCAGTGACGATCCAGGGGAACAGATCCTCTTGGTCGAGCCCCTCTTGATGGACTCCACACGAGGAGGAGTGTGTGTTGTTTAAAAGCGAGTCGCAAGTGTGTCGGGGGAAGTGCGGCCTAGTTAGAGGGAGTCTCTGTATGGCCCTTCTTCCCGACCTTGCTCTGGAATGCTGATGGTGCCATGCCCCTCTTCCTGGTGGGGCTTGCACTATTTTTTTTTCTCTCTCTTTGTTGTGTTTTTTCCTGTATGTTGGTACTGTTGTGTTACCTCCAAGTTTGTTGCAAACTAGGTTACCGTTGGGCGTCTACCTCGGGATCTCCACCGGGCTGTCAGGCACGTACGGCGATGTCCCGAGGAGCCTTTCCCGATTCGTAACAAGGAGAGCTATCATGCACTCCGACACTCCTCTTGGTCGCCTCATTCTGGAAAACCTGGCAGTACCTCGAACGGTGGGCCGCCGCCTCCGGGATTCGAATCTCCTCGTTGGCCTCCTCTTTGGATGATTCAGGTAGTTGGTGGAGAGCATGGCATCTTGATCAGTGTGCTTCTTCCCTTTCTAGTATAACCGGCGGCTGCATGCGGTCAGTACGGTCTGGAAGACGCTCCAGTGTAGTCCTCGGGCAGTTCGTCGGTATTCTAGGCTGGCGGGGTCCACGTCCAAGCCGGGGCTGAGCTAGAATGGCAGGGGTTGCTCCGATCTAGATGCCCCAAGCTTGCGGGGTCGTCTCGGTGGAGGATAGAATGCGGGCCCGGTCCAGAGGGCTCGTGCTCGGAGAGGCTCCACGTGGCGGAGGATTGCTGAGCTCGACTCCGACCACAGGGCTCAAACCTCTAAGGGTCTCGCTCTGGAGGGCGGAGTGTGGGCCCAGTCCAGAGGACTCACACTCGGAAAGGCTCCACGTGGCGGAGGAGTGCTAAGCTCGACTCCGACCATAGGGCTCAAACCTCCGAGGGTCTCGCTCTAGAGGACAGAGTGCAGGCCCGATCCAGAGGGCTCACACTCAGAGAGGCTCCACGTGGCGGAGGAGTGCTGAGCTTGACTCCGACCACAGGGCTCAAACCTTCGAGGGTCTCGCTCTGGAGGGCAGAGTGCGGGCCCTGTCCAAAGGGCTCGTACTCGGAGAGGCTCCACATGGCGGAGGAGTGCTGAGCTCGACTCCGACCACAGGGCTCAAACCTCCGAGGGTCTCGCTCTGGAGGGTGGAATGCGGGCCTGGTCCAGAGGGCTTCGCTCGGAGAGGCTCCATGTGGCGGAGGAGTGCTGAGCTCGACCCTCCGAGGCCTTGAATCTGGCAATAGCCTCCTCAGTGCCCTTCTTGGCCTCAGCGGCAACCTTCCTCGCCTCGGAGGCCTCCATCTTGGCAGCCTCCGCCAACTTGGTCGCCACCTCTGCCGCCTTCTCAGCCGTGGCCAGCTTCTCCCTCCTCGCTGCCAGCTCCGCCTGGGTAGCCCGGGAAGCCTCCTTGTGCCGATCAGCCTTGGCACTGTACCAGTTTAACTTTTTCTCGACAGTGGAGAGATCGTCGACGGCCTTCTTCGCGCGTCTTCGCTCCAGGTCGCGGACCTCCAAGAACCTCTTCGCTCACCCCTCGGCGTCGACGAGCTGCCTCTCAAGGTCCTTGACCTTCTGTTTGAGTGCCCCACTCGCCCCGGCCTTCTCCTTCAAGTCGGCTTTCAGGGACTCGATCTCGACCGCCTGCTATCGCTCGAGGTGCTCCCAGTTCTGATAACAGCCCTTGATGAAGAGGGCCTCGGCACCGATCTGCACCATGAAAAGAGGTCAGCTCAAAAAAAAAAAGAAAAGAAAGAAGAAAGGGACATCTCACCGAGTAGAGCTAGGGGAAGATGGCGCTGATGACGTCGTCCAGCCGCATCCCGGCCATACCTTGTCGGTCGCATGTCTGGATCGAGAAGTCCATCATGCGCTCAGCCAGCACGGGGCTCCGGAGGAACGAGCTTTTCGGCCCCATCCTGAAGGGGAGACGATGTCGCGCCTCCTCCCTCCTACCCTCTTCGGAGGTGGGCGGCCTTGCCCTGCTAGCTGCAGGGCCCTGGGAGGCCGACTGGGGAGCTGATACCGGTGCAGGCAGTGCCTCAGTCATGGTCCTGGCCTCGCCCTGGACCTCCTCGTCCCTGATCTCGATCGGAGGTGGACTCGGGAGACTACAAGACGCAGCAGCAGCTACGGTCCTCGCCCGAATCACTACCTCAAGCTCCGCAGCGAGGGTCGCCCCTTGATGACCACGCTGCTCGGGAGCCTCCCGGGCCTCCTGCCAAACTGGCCTCGGTGCTGCAGATGCCACCCTCTCCACCGGTGCAGGAGCAGCTCGAGTCGCCTCCGAGCTCTGACCGACTGGAGCAGCCGAGCTCGGACCAGCCACTACGGCAGGGGCAGCCACATGAGCACTCTCGCCCCGAACCCGCCTCAACGGAGGCTCCCCAGCCAGCCCGGTTGGCGGCCTCTTCCGAGTGATCGCCAGTAGATCACTCTCGGTGAAAATCATCCTTGCATGCAAGTCACACAACAGTCAGAATCCATGGGAAGCAATGCAAGAAATGCAAGGAAGGAAAAGGGAAGTTCAGGTCGAACTCACCCAACCCATTCATTGGGTCGACCCCGGAGTCGGTAAGGTTCTGCTCAAATAACAAGACCTCGAGGGGAGGGATCTGGGCGATGTGGAGCTGCTCGTAGTCATCCCGGTCAGCCGCATCGACCACAGAATTTTGGTTGGGGGACTTGTTCGGATCGCTCCAAACCCAGTCGACCCCCTCAACCTCAATAAAAAAATTTACTCTTCCATCCCCTGATGGAAGAGGGGAGCTCAAACCTAATGCCCCTCGGGCAGGAGGACAAGGACCACCACCCATCCTCAGTTGGGTGGCGCTTCAGGATGAAGAAGGCCCTGAACAAAGAAAACTAGGCAACGAACCCGTGGAGGTGGTAGAGCACAATGAAAGAGAAGATGACTCTAATGACGTTTGGCACTAACTGTGCAGGGACCAAACGGTAGTTATCCAAGACGGACAGGAAGAAGGGGTGAAAAGGAAACTGGAGACCCTCGGAGAAGGTCTCGTCATAAAAAGTAAGGCGACTAGGACCACTGGAAGTGACCCGCTCCCTCGGACGAGGGATCATGAGTCGAACAGAACTTGGGATGCAATAGGCATCCTGAACGATCCTTAGCTCCTCGGCGGTGATCGTCGAGGTGACTCCGCCAGGACTCGTGGATTGGGCGGACTCAGAAACCAGAATAGAAGGAGGAGGGAGAGAAGGACTGGACCCTGGCTCCCTGATGAGCACAGGATCGGGAGGACGCCTCCTACTGAACTCGAAACGAGTTGCGTCCTCCTCTCCGTTAAAAGAAGAAGAAGATACCGGCCTCCGCTTGGAAGGACCGGCCTCGCTCTGATCAGTGGAGGGGCAGAAGCCCGGGCCAAAACGGGATATCCTCAAGAACAAGGGGAATGAAGGACTCGAAGTGAGGGACGGAAAAGCAGACTCAACTCGAAGAAGACCCCAGCCCGGAGAAAGAACCCTACTCTAGTAGGGGGTGAAGGAAGAAGAGACTAACCTGGTTCCTTAGAAAATCTGAGACAACTGTGAGGAAGAAGGAAGCTTGGGCAGCAGCAGCATGCATGGAGAATTCAAAAAAATGGATGTTTAGGGTAAGGCCCTCCTTTTATTTCGAAATGACCCGATGGATTCGTACCGATCTGACCTCTCCGCCAACGGATCCATGCCACGTGCTGCACATCGACGAAAACGGCATCCCGCCCACTCTGAATTCTGTGCCAACATTAACTACTCCTTGGACGTGGCCACGTGGCACCCCTGCACTGGCCCGCAGGGCCATCTCTCGAAGCACCAGCAATCATGGCCATCATTGCGCCAGATTTTCGCCTTTCCATATCAGCACCATAATTACTCCCTTCGGCCCGAGTGCCATGCACTAACGAGCCTTGGGAGTTGGGGACAAATGATGTGGTGGGACCGCTGACATGGGAGAATCGACAAGCACCACGTCAGGAGGAGATGCCGCGTCAATCCCCCAGTTCGAACTCCACTGCCGAGCTGAGCTGAGCTCCCTCAAGACAGCGAGCCAAGCTCCGTCCTCGGCCAGGTCGAGCCCACGAGCTTAGGATGCCTAGGCCGGAGCCGCATTCCACCCTCTGGAGCGAGACCCTCGGAGGTTTGAGCCCTGTGGTCCGAGTCGAGCTCAGCACTCCTCCGCCACGTGGAGCCTCTCCGAGCGAAGCCCTCTGGACCGGGCCCGCATTCCGCCCTCCAGAGCGAGACCCTCGGAGGTTTGAGCCCTGTGGTCGGAGTCGAGCTCAGCACTCCTCCACCACGTGGAGCCTCTCTGAGCGCGAGCCCTCTAGACAGGGCCCGCACTCTACCCTCCAGAGCGAGACCCTCGGAGGTTTGAGCCCTGTGGTCGGAGTCAAGCTCAGCACTCCTCCACCACGTGGAGCCTCTCTGAGCACGAGCCCTCTGGATCGGGCCTGCACTCCGTCCTCTAGAGCGAGACCCTCGGAGGTTTGAGCCTCTCTGAGCGCTAAGGATGCTGTTGCCAGATTCAAGGCCTCGGAGGAGTTCGTCGCCGAGATTCACCAAGCGGTAGTGGCTGAGAAAGGAGAGGAAGAAAGGATGCAGGGGGAACCGAAGACCCCCAAGGAGGAAGTCCTCGTAGAAAGCTATTTGCCCGGGGCCGCTTAAGGTCACACGATCTCCGGGCCATGGGAGAGAAAGATGGATCGACTCCAGGATACCGTAGACCTCCCGGAGCAAAGAGAGGTCATCTTCGGTCATCGTCGAGATGTGACCGGAGGGGCCGGCGGGAGAGATGGCTGGAGGAGGAAGAGAAGAAATCGGACGGGCGAAACTGTTAGGTTCGGTGACCAGTGCGGAAGTGTGGATTTCAAAAACTTTATGAAATCAGGACCGAACCCTAATCCCAAAATCTCCTTATTAGTAATTAAAACTTATGACTACATGCATGTCCAAATTTAAACATAGTTTAGATACTAACCTCAGATCGCTATATCCAATCTGATGTAGAAATAAAATCCAAATGGAGTAACCTTTTGAACACACCAGGCGTCCACTTGTCCGCCCTCCGATGGTGATCCACACGGGCAGATGATCAAGACAGTGACTCCTCAATTGGGTTCCTTCCAATCAAGTTCTACCCCAAGAACTTGATATATGGGCTATTGGCTAGGACACCTCTAGCCAAACAGGGACTAAAACTTTCTCTCTTACCCTTCTCCTAGTTTTTTGGCAACTTTGGCCCCTTAAGACACTCTTGTCTTAAGAATAATCCCTTGTCCTAAAGTGAGACAAGGCTTGTCTTGGAGGGAGAAGAAAATTAAGACAAAGTTGTCTTAATGTAAGAAAGAAGGAAAAAGGGGGCGCCTTCTTCCTTTACCGTCGGAGAGTTTCTCTCTCTGACTCTCCTTCTGTTCTGAGATTCGACAGAGCCTAGGCTCTGTAAAGGAATCAAAGAAGAAAGAGAGGAGGGGGAAACAGTCTTCTGGAGAGGGAGAAGGAAAGAGAAGCAAGGCTTCGCCGTAGAAAATCTGGAATGAATTTTTACGGTGAAGCCTTCTTCTTAAATAGGCGACAGAGAGGCGCCTTCTCCTTCAGAAAAATCCTCTCACGTCCCTCTCTCCCTTCTCACGTCTTCTTTCTTAAATCTCACGGCCCTTGGGATTAATCTCACGGCCTTTGAGATGGGAAGACGCGAAGAAAGATCGTGAAAAACACAGAAGGGCGCGCGCAGAAAGAAGAGTCGCGCCCCTTCGGTGTTTTTCTCTTCTTTTCCACGGTATTTTTTCTTTTGGAGAGTCCACGCCTAGGTGGACTCTCTTCCACGCCTCTTCAAAAAATCACCGGTGTTTTATTCTTTCTTTTCACGCAAAGACGCGTCTTGGAAGAGTCCACGCGCGTGTGGACTCTTCTCCTTGCGCGCGCGCGTGGGAAGAGAGGGGGAGGGGTTTTAGGCGATGTGGGAAAGGGGTTTAGCCTCTTAGGTTAGCCCAATTGCTAGCCTATTATTAGCCCAACGTTTTAAATCTTCAATTAGATTCAAACCGGAATGAATTTGGATCTAAAAAAGACCAAATCGGAACCCTAACTCGAATCCGATTCAAGTGGAAGTCATGGTTTGCAACACATGCTAGTGTGTTCATCTGCAAACGAGATTTAATTCCAAATTAAATCCTTGATTATCTGTCCTAAGTGTGTGACCCATTGGGTTCCATACTTAGCCAGCAGTGGGTCCGAGTGCAAGTTGACCTAATCTGATCAGAACTCATTCTAATCGATTTAGGTCAAATCGAGCTAACTCGAGTCAGTCAATTAGGACTCCTCCTAATTAGTGATCCAATTAAACCATTTAATTTGATCAACCCACAAGACAAGATTGACGTCTAGCAACGTGTCATGTCTACCCGGAAGATATGGAAATTCTGGTGTAATTCCAAAACTACCCTTCAGTGGAAAGTTCCCGTACAATTCGATCCTTCAATCATCTTGCATCCCGAATATAACTATGGATATGGAATCATGTCAAATCCAGTTTATACTCATTCCCAGCTCAGTCATACACTAATGATTCAATTAATTCGATATTAGAAATCATTTCTAATATCTGTACTTTGATCAAAGATTTTCTGAATCATCATCTGACCTAATTTGGCTGGATGCAATCTCCTCCTACTAGGAGTGATCAATTCCTTGTTGACCTACTCAATACCTTCATATACAATTCACCATACCCAGCATCAACCTCGTGCATGACCCAGTGTCATGATTGAGATTGAACCAAAGCATGGGTTCATGTACATAAGGTATTATGGCAGTCTCAGGTCATAGGACTACTTGTACAACTCCCACTATGTGAAACATCCATTGACATGCAGCTAAGGCTCCATTAGATGTTCTCAAACTGGATCTATTCAGTGAACTCATTCACTAATGAGCACCCACATCCTTGTATTAGTGTCCTACACAAATGACAGTGAGAGCAGTCACCCTTTTCAGCATACATAGGATGTGCCAGTCTTACCGGAAACCCTGATCCCCAACTCAGGGTTCCTATGACTAGGAATATTCTAGATTAGGGTTTTAAGGCCTTAGATCTCACTGGTATGATCTCATCATAGCCCTACAACCATAGCCCTAATCTATGGGGTTCATCATATAATGACACAGCGAATGATGAAAAAATTATTGCCTTTATTAATTTGTCAATTTACAATGGTCTGGGAGATACAGATATTGGCTTATAGGGCATAATCCTTTCAATCTCCCACTTGCACTAAAGCCAATCGCTCTTATTCTTTAACCCCATACAATCGAGGTGGCGATCAAACTCCCGCTGTGGTAGAGCCTTAGTGAACGGGTCTGCTATGTTGTTCTTTGTATCTACTCTATTGATGCAGACTTCTTGTCTTTCGATTATCTCTCGGACAAGATGGAAGCGTCTCAGAATGTGCTTGGACTTGTGATGGGCTCTCGGTTCCTTAGCTTGAGCAACTGCTCCAGTGTTATCACAATAGAGTGGCGCCGGGTTCTCAATCTCAGGAACTACTCCCAACTCTGTGATGAATTTCTTCATCCAGACAGCTTCCTTGGCGGCTTCACTGACAGCTATGTACTCTGCCTCGGTAGTTGAGTCAGCTACAGTCTGCTGTTTAGTGCTCTTCCAACTTACTGCTCCACCATTCAAGGTAAAGACATACCCTGAAATGGATTTACTATCATCTGGGTCTGATTGAAAACTAGAGTCTGAATAGGCTTCTAGTTTAAGATCAGATCCTCCGTATATAAGAAAAATATCCTTAGTCCTTCTCAGGTACTTAAGAATATTTTTCACAGCCTTCCAGTGATCCTCTCCTGGATCAGCCTGAAATCTACTGGCTACACCCAAGGCATATGCCACATCAGGCCTAGTACATAACATAGCATACATAATCGACCCTATAGCCGAAGCATAAGGTATAGAACTCATTCTATTTCTTTCTTCAGGTGTCTTAGGAGACATCCTCTTAGAAAGACGTATGCCATGACCAATAGGTAAGTAACCTCTTTTACTTTCCTCCATGCTAAATCTCTTTAGCACCTGGTCAATGTACCTAGACTGGGACAAGCCAAGCATCCTTCTTGATCTATCTCTATAGATTTTTATACCCAGTATATAGGATGCTTCTCCCAAGTCTTTCATGGAAAACTGTTTCGATAACCACACTTTGACTGATTGTAACATTGGGATATCATTCCCAATAATAAGTATATCATCAACATATAGAACTAAGAAAACTATGGCACTCCCACTAGTCTTCTTGTACACACAAGGTTCATCCTCATTTTTGAAAAAATCAAATTCTTTGACTGTTTTATCAAATCGGATGTTCCAACTCCTGGATGCTTGCTTTAATCCATAAATGGATTTCTTTAGCCTACATACCTGATTAGGTTTAGTCTCCAAGACAAAACCTTCTGGTTGTGACATATAAACCTCTTCCTCAAGGAAACCATTGAGGAATGCAGTTTTTACATCCATTTGCCAGATCTCATAATCATGATATGCTGCTATAGCAAGCATAATCCGAATGGATTTGAGCATGGCAACAGGGGAAAATGTTTCATCATAATCTATTCCCTGTTTTTGTCTGAAACCCTTAGCCACCAATCTGGCTTTATAAGTTTCAACTTGGCCATCTGCCCCAATCTTCCTTTTATAGACCCATTTACACCCAATAGGGTTAATACCCTCTGGTGCATCAACCAAAGACCATACTTGGTTGACATACATGGAGTCCATCTCGGATCTCATGGCTTCCAGCCATTTGTCTGAGTCTCTACTCATGACTGCTTCCGTATAGGTTAGAGGCTCATCATTTTGAATGATTTGGGCTTCATTATTTTCAATTATGAACCCATACCTCTCAGGTGCCTGTCGCACCCTATCAGACCTACGGATAGGAGTGTGTTCAGGTTCTATATTAACTATGTTGTTACTTGACTGAGAAGTGTCTATTTGTTGAATCTCATTAAGTTCGATATTTCTACCAGTGCCCTTTTGTAGGATAAATTCCTTTTCCATAAAAGTGGCATGCCTACTGACCAAAACCTTTTGTTCAGTAGGGTGGTAGAACACATATCCTATACTATCTCTAGGATATCCGATAAATAGACATTTGTCTGCTCTAGCATCTAGTTTATGTCCAAAATTCCTTTTTACATAGGCTGGACATCCCCATATCTTAATATACTTAAGATTGGGTTTCTTACTTCTCCATAATTCATATGGAGTGCTAGAGACAGTTTTAGATGGTACTCTATTCAAGATATGAGTTGCTGTTTCCAAAGCATATCCCCAGAAAGAAAAAGGTAACTCCGTGAAGCACATCATGGACCGTACCATATCCAATAAAGTACGATTCCTCCTTTCAGCAACACCATTTAATTGTGGTGTATAAGGAGGAGTCCATTCAGAGATGATCCCCTTATCTTTAAGGTGATCAAGAAACTCAGTGGATAAGTATTCACCTCCTCTATCTGATCGGAGGATCTTTATACTTTTTCCTGTTTGTTTCTCTACCATACTTTGATACTCTAAGAATTTTTCAAAAGCATCGGACTTATGTTTCATTAGATACACAAATCCATACCTTGAAAAATCATCAGTAAATGTGATGAAGTATGAGTATCCACCATAGGCTTGAGTTGTCATAGGCCCACATACATCTGTGTGTATGAGTCCTAATAACTCTTTTGTCCTTTCTCCATGTCCACTAAATGGAGTCTTGGTCATCTTACCCATGAGACATGATTCACAAGTTCCTAATGACTCATAGTCATAAGGATCAAAGAAATTTTCTTTGTACAACTTGTTAATCCTAGTCTCACTAATATGTCCAAGTCGACAATGCCAAAGTAAGGTATTGTTAACATCATCTCTTTTCCGTTTGTTAGAAACATGAAAAACATTGTCATTAGTGGAAAGAGTTAAGAGACCATTGCAGAATATGCCATAACATATAATTTCATTAGATAAAGAAATTGAGCAGCCACTGCTCATTACATTCATAGTATATCCTTGTTTAAGTAACAAGGGTACAGATATGATATTTCTAATGATTTTTGGCATATAGTAACAATTCCTTAGCTCCAAGATCTTCCCTGAAGGTAACTTCAAAACATAAGTCCCTACAGCTTCTGCTTGGATGGGGTCCCCTCCAGCACCGTAGAGCTCAAAGTTACCTTCCTTCAATACTTTAAGCCCCTGAAGTCCCTGCAATGATTTGCAGATGTTATGACCACAGGCGGTATCCAACACCCAAGTATTTGAAATGGAAGAATCCAATGACAAAATAGTATGAACTTCTTTCATACCTTTTGGTGCCTCTGATGCACCAGGCTTCAAACTTGCAAGGTAAACCTTGCAGTTTCTTTTCCAATGACCCGGCTTGCCACAATGAAAGCAGGTCATCTGTCCGGAGGCCTTCTTTCCTTTCTTCTTCTTAATGCCCCCTTTGGGATTCATCCTCTTATTGGAACCCCTTTTGCCTGTCTTCTTCTTATCCACAAGAAGAACTGGAGCCTTATTTTTCTTTACATGGCTCTCTGCTGTTTTCAACATATTCAACAGCTCAGGCAAGGAAGAATTAAGTTTGTTCATATGGTAATTAAGAACAAACTGTGAAAATGACTCTGGGAGTGATTGCAAGATCAAGTCTTGATTCAACTCCCCATCCATTACAAAACCTAATTGACCTAATCGAGTGATTAGATCAATTATCTTTAATACATGGTCTTGTACTGATGTACCTTCTGTCATCCTTGCACGGAACAACTGCTTAGATATTTCATATCTAGCAGTTCTACTGTGTTCTCCATAAAGCTCTTTTAAATTTAGCAGTATGGAGTTAGTATCCATGCTATCATGCTGCCTCTGTAACTCGTTAGTCATAGAGGCAAGCATAACACATTTGACAGTAAGTGAGTCATTTTGCCACATATTATATGTGGTCTTCTCCTCTTGCGAGGCATCTTCCCTTGGTGGTTCCAAAATCGGGGTATCAAGAATATAGGAAATTCTTTCTTGACTGAGTACTATTTTCAAATTTCTCAGCCAATCAACATAATTCGGCCCAGTCAATTTGTTGGCATCTAAAATACTACGGAGTGAGAGTGAAGAGGCCATTTATCTACATTTAAACAAAGAACGAAAACATAAGCAAACAACCATGAAATGACAACACATAATTAAATTAGGACTTTAATTTAATTATGTCTCCCACTATTTTATCGAGCATCATAACCCTCCATACGATGATCGAGAAAACCTTAATTGATCTTTCTTAGTGGGGTTGAGATCCCAATCCCTCATAAAAGACCTTGTGTGTACACAACAAATCTTATATAAGTTCATAGGTAGGAAAACTCTTTCCAATTGTAACCTGTACAATTCTCAACTTATCTCGGCCTCTAAAATATTAATAGCCTTGTGTATACACAACAAACTATAATATTTTAGTTAAGTAAGACCCTTCATAGCCATATAGTCATGACTTTAATAGTAATACCCTTGTGTGTTCACAACAAAATATTACTTTAAATCATGCCATAAACAAATAATGTATTAGGCCAAAAATTGTGTTAGTCACCATATTAGGTCTTGTGTGTACACAACAAACCTAGTATAGATCATAACACAATGATGACCTATCATGAAGGAAGGCCAATAATAGTATTTTAACACCAAGCATGTTAGTCAAGAATTAAATCAATCAGATCGGCCAGGCTAGTGGAAGAGATGTGGGGGTCCCCCCGTTGCTTTCCTAGACACCAATTTAAAATTGGCCAGGTCAGTCAACGGAACCAATTAAAAACCACGATTCCCTTTACCTTCCCAGAACCACCTTTCTAGACACCGAAATGACTAATTATCCATCATGACTAATAATGCTTATCGGTTAACTATACTACCACTTAATATAATTTTAAGAGGGGTTCATGCAATGCCAGCACATTCAATTAAAAGCTATCACATATATTAATACATGCTTTAAACTAAGCAAATATGTGAAATGTGTGCCATCATACTAGGACAACCATTTACCACATAATGGATACACCATTATGCCAGGGCAACCTTATTTCAGTATGATGGCTCCAGGGCTACTCATATCTCTAAGACAATTAGGGTTTCAGTGGAAAACCCTAACTGGTGGCAATCATCAAACTCATGTTCAATCAAAGACATGCACTGTGCATCAATATAAAAACTTTAACATGATACTACATCATGAATTGAACTTCATAAGTTTTAATCCTAATAAGGATGGCTCTGATACCACTGTTAGGTTCGGTGACCAGTGCGGAAGTGTGGATTTCAAAAACTTTATGAAATCAGGACCGAACCCTAATCCCAAAATCTCCTTATTAGTAATTAAAACTTATGACTACATGCATGTCCAAATTTAAACATAGTTTAGATACTAACCTCAGATCGCTATATCCAATCTGATGTAGAAATAAAATCCAAATGGAGTAACCTTTTGAACACACCAGGCGTCCACTTGTCCGCCCTCCGATGGTGATCCACACGGGCAGATGATCAAGACAGTGACTCCTCAATTGGGTTCCTTCCAATCAAGTTCTACCCCAAGAACTTGATATATGGGCTATTGGCTAGGACACCTCTAGCCAAACAGGGACTAAAACTTTCTCTCTTACCCTTCTCCTAGTTTTTTGGCAACTTTGGCCCCTTAAGACACTCTTGTCTTAAGAATAATCCCTTGTCCTAAAGTGAGACAAGGCTTGTCTTGGAGGGAGAAGAAAATTAAGACAAAGTTGTCTTAATGTAAGAAAGAAGGAAAAAGGGGGCGCCTTCTTCCTTTACCGTCGGAGAGTTTCTCTCTCTGACTCTCCTTCTGTTCTGAGATTCGACAGAGCCTAGGCTCTGTAAAGGAATCAAAGAAGAAAGAGAGGAGGGGGAAACAGTCTTCTGGAGAGGGAGAAGGAAAGAGAAGCAAGGCTTCGCCGTAGAAAATCTGGAATGAATTTTTACGGTGAAGCCTTCTTCTTAAATAGGCGACAGAGAGGCGCCTTCTCCTTCAGAAAAATCCTCTCACGTCCCTCTCTCCCTTCTCACGTCTTCTTTCTTAAATCTCACGGCCCTTGGGATTAATCTCACGGCCTTTGAGATGGGAAGACGCGAAGAAAGATCGTGAAAAACACAGAAGGGCGCGCGCAGAAAGAAGAGTCGCGCCCCTTCGGTGTTTTTCTCTTCTTTTCCACGGTATTTTTTCTTTCTTTTGGAGAGTCCACGCCTAGGTGGACTCTCTTCCACGCCTCTTCAAAAAATCACCGGTGTTTTATTCTTTCTTTTCACGCAAAGACGCGTCTTGGAAGAGTCCACGCGCGTGTGGACTCTTCTCCTTGCGCGCGCGCGTGGGAAGAGAGGGGGAGGGGTTTTAGGCGATGTGGGAAAGGGGTTTAGCCTCTTAGGTTAGCCCAATTGCTAGCCTATTATTAGCCCAACGTTTTAAATCTTCAATTAGATTCAAACCGGAATGAATTTGGATCTAAAAAAGACCAAATCGGAACCCTAACTCGAATCCGATTCAAGTGGAAGTCATGGTTTGCAACACATGCTAGTGTGTTCATCTGCAAACGAGATTTAATTCCAAATTAAATCCTTGATTATCTGTCCTAAGTGTGTGACCCATTGGGTTCCATACTTAGCCAGCAGTGGGTCCGAGTGCAAGTTGACCTAATCTGATCAGAACTCATTCTAATCGATTTAGGTCAAATCGAGCTAACTCGAGTCAGTCAATTAGGACTCCTCCTAATTAGTGATCCAATTAAACCATTTAATTTGATCAACCCACAAGACAAGATTGACGTCTAGCAACGTGTCATGTCTACCCGGAAGATATGGAAATTCTGGTGTAATTCCAAAACTACCCTTCAGTGGAAAGTTCCCGTACAATTCGATCCTTCAATCATCTTGCATCCCGAATATAACTATGGATATGGAATCATGTCAAATCCAGTTTATACTCATTCCCAGCTCAGTCATACACTAATGATTCAATTAATTCGATATTAGAAATCATTTCTAATATCTGTACTTTGATCAAAGATTTTCTGAATCATCATCTGACCTAATTTGGCTGGATGCAATCTCCTCCTACTAGGAGTGATCAATTCCTTGTTGACCTACTCAATACCTTCATATACAATTCACCATACCCAGCATCAACCTCGTGCATGACCCAGTGTCATGATTGAGATTGAACCAAAGCATGGGTTCATGTACATAAGGTATTATGGCAGTCTCAGGTCATAGGACTACTTGTACAACTCCCACTATGTGAAACATCCATTGACATGCAGCTAAGGCTCCATTAGATGTTCTCAAACTGGATCTATTCAGTGAACTCATTCACTAATGAGCACCCACATCCTTGTATTAGTGTCCTACACAAATGACAGTGAGAGCAGTCACCCTTTTCAGCATACATAGGATGTGCCAGTCTTACCGGAAACCCTGATCCCCAACTCAGGGTTCCTATGACTAGGAATATTCTAGATTAGGGTTTTAAGGCCTTAGATCTCACTGGTATGATCTCATCATAGCCCTACAACCATAGCCCTAATCTATGGGGTTCATCATATAATGACACAGCGAATGATGAAAAAATTATTGCCTTTATTAATTTGTCAATTTACAATGGTCTGGGAGATACAGATATTGGCTTATAGGGCATAATCCTTTCAAAAACTACAGGGGGAGACTTAGGACCCCTAGGGATGCCTATGGTTGCACCCCCGGGCTGGAGCAGCCTGCGGATCTCGTCCGGGATCACCTCCCCTTCCGAGGAAGAAGGCGATGGAGTCCTCGGTCGGGATGGACCGGCCTCGTCCGGATTGGAAGAGACATGACAACGACGCGCCATGGGGGAAGAAAGGGTGCGGGAAAGTTGCTAAGGCCGAGGGACGGAAAGAGGAAGAAGATGCGGGCACTCACCGAAATACTTTGTGTAAAAGGAGTGGCAACCTTGGAAGGTGAAGGAAAGCCCGCTGCAATCGCCAGCGGAGCGCGAGAAAGTAAAGGGACTTCATTTCCAGAAAGTCCCCCTCCTTTTCAAATTCGATCGACAGCGGCCGTACCACTCATTCCGTTCTGAACCACCTGATGGATGCCACGTGGACGCACGCCCGACATCAACGCTTCGATTCGATGGAAACGGCCTCCTTTTCAAAACGGCGCATTAATGGCCGCCGGAAGCGTGACGCGTGGCAACCTCTCATAGGACCTTGGGCGTAACGAGGAACGGCGACGAGGATCGTGTCAATTATGGCACGAGATTTTCGCCTTCCCCACGTCATCTCCGCATTAAATCCCCACGTTCCGAGCCACGACGCCTTAGCGGAACGAGGGGATGGGGGGCAACTGATATGGCTGTTACGCCGACGTGGCGTGTCTCAGGTTCCGCCAGACGTGGTCCAAACCACGTGGGTTTTTTCGGTGAGCGAGATCGGATACGGGTCCACCTCGGCTGAAGTCGAGCACTCCTCTGCCGCTCCGCCAGGTGTCCGCCCAGGAGGGGTCCACCTAGGCCGAAGCTGGTGGTCCCTTGCTCCCTCGCCGGGTGGCGCCCAGAGACGGTTCCACCTCGGCCGAGGTCAAGCCGGGCCCTCCTGCTTCTTCGCCAGATGGTGCCCGGATACGGGTCCACCTCAGTCGAAGTCGAGCACTCCTCTACCGCTTCGCCAGGTGTCCACCCAGGAGGGGTCCACCTCGGTCGAAGTTGGCGGCCCCTTGCTCCCTCGCCGGGTGGCGCTCGGAGACGGTTCCACCCAGGCAGAGGTCGAGCTGGGCCCTCCTGCTCCTTCACCAGATGGCGCCCGGATACAGGTCCACCTCGACCAAAGTCGAGCACTCCTCTACCGCTCCGCCAGGTGTCCACCCAGGAGGGGTCCACCTCGGTCGAAGCTGGCGGCCCCTTGCTCCCTCGCCGGGTGGCGCCCGGAGACGGTTCCACCTCGACCGAGGTCGAGCCGGGCCCTCCTGCTCCTTCGCTAGATGGCGCCCGGATACGGGTCTACCTCGGTCGAAGTCGAGCACTCCTCGCCGCTCCGCCAGGTGTCCGCCCAGGAGGGGTCCACCTCGGCCGAAGTTGGCGGCCCCTTGCTCCCTCGCCGGGTGGCGCCCGGAGACGGTTCCACCACGGGCGAGGTCGAGCCGGGCCCTCCTGCTCCTTCGCCAGATGGCGCCCGGATACGGGTCCACCTCAGCCGAAGTCGAGCACTCCTCTGCTGCTCCGCCAGGTGTCCGCCCAGGAGGGGTCAACCTCGGTCGATGCTGGTGGCCCCTTGCTCCCTCGCCGGGTGGCGCCCGGAGACGGTTCCACCTCGGTCGAGGTCGAGCCGGGCCCTCCTGCTCCTTCGCTAGATGGTGCCCGGATACGGGTCCACCTCGGCCGAAGCCGAGCACTCCTCTATCACTCCGCCAGGTGTCTGCCCAAGAGGGGTCCACCTCGACCGAAGCTGGCGGCCCCATGCTCCCTCACCGGGTGGCACCCGGAGACGGTTCCACCTCGGCCGTGGTCGAGCCGGGCCCTCCTGCTCCTTCGCCAGATGGTGCCCAGATACGGGTCCACCTCGGCGAAGTCGAGCACTCCTCTGTCGCTCCGCCAGGTGTCCGCCTAGGAGGGGTCCATCTCGGTCGAAGCTGGCGGCCCCTTGCTCCCTCGCCGGGTGGCGCCCGGAGACGGTCCCACCCCGACCGAGGAAGAGCCGGGCCCTTCTGCTCCTTCGCCAGATGGCGCCCGGATACAGGTCCACCTCGGCTGAAGTCGAGCACTCCTCTGCCGCTCCGCCAGGTGTCAGCCCAGGAGGGGTCGACCTCGACCGATGCTGGCGGACCCTTGCTCCCTCGCCGGGTGGCGCCCGGAGACGGTTCCACCTCGGTCGAGGTCGAGCCGAGCCCTCCTGCTCCTTCACCAGATGGTGCCCGGATACGGGTCCACCTCGGCCGAAGTCGAGCACTCCTCTACCGCTCCGCCAGGTGTCCGCCCAGGAGGGGTCCACCTCGGCCGAAGCTGGCGGCCCCTTGCTCCCTCGCCGGGTGGTGCCCGGAGACGGTTCCACCTCGGCCGAGGTCGAGCCGGGCCCTCCTGCTCCTTCGCCAGATGGCGCCCGGATACAGGTCCACCTCGGCCGAAGTCGAGCACTCCTCTGCTGCTCCGCCAGCCACTCGGGCAGCGCATGCCGCGCCTCGCGATGAGCACTGGTACGGTCTGCAGTAACGCGCGAAACCTCGTTTACATCGGCCCGACGGGTTCCGCAACCGAGAAGCGGAGTTCTGGCAAGCAGGAGCCAGCAACGAACATCGTCAATGCCTGGGAAGGAGAGCACCCGCGCTCGGCCCAAGGCCTGGCCAATATCTTCCCTCTCCCCTTTTTCTCGCTGGGCTCGGCAAGTAAGGCAAGGAGGCCACCGGGTTCCCAGACTCGAAGGGGAAAGGAAAAAAGAGAAAGAGAGAGAGAGGAAAAAGTGAAGGCTGAGAGGGAGCCTCCCGGGGGCGGAAGCCGGAGGCAATGTGATCGGATAAAAGGATGGGAAGAGCGGATAGCCAGGTAAGTGAAAAAATGGCAGGAAAAAAGAAGGCATCGAGAGAAGGATCCAGGGACCCGAGGGGAGTCCTTCGGCGTGAGCTCGGTGAAGGAGCTGGGCCCAATTTCCACTCTTCTTAAGACCTCTTTTGTTAAGATCTTCTCTAAGTCCGGGGCTCCTTCGGGGACCCACCTTAGGGATTCTGTTCCATCTCGCCGTTCTCTAACTTGACCGTCGGAGCTCCCTCGCCGGGACCCTCGGCCAGGATTTCTGACCTTGTCTTACAGAACCGGAAGCTCGGAGACCTCGAGGTGAGACGGTCTGAGACCGGTACCAGCTTTGAAGCTACAGGCCGTGGCGGTGAGATCGGTAACAATAATGATTAATTAAATAATATGTAGATCCAATTATTAAAATTTAGTATTATATTTCAATAATCAATTAATGTCTTAATTAATCTAAAAAGAATAATGATATACTAATAATTTTTTATTAAAAAAATATTATAAATATGAACTTATTTATTTTAGTAAATGGATTAATCATTAAGATTATTTTGTCGTTAATTAATTGAAGTAATATTTAATTATGAATATATAAGTATATAAGAATAATATATGATTATGTTTATCTTGTAAATAATTATTTAGTTAAATAATTATTTAGTAATACATAATTATGAATGAAATTTGAAGTTTACGTATTTGTAGTTATATTTTTTATTATATAAATGTGCAGCATGAATTTTTATAGCATGTATTGTGTATATATTGATATCAGTAATGTAATTATATTTCAAAATAATTTTTTAGGTTAATCATTTAAATTTTTATTTATATTTTTATAAAATTTATATTTCATTGAACCGTAAACCCTTCAATTGCTTGATATGCATATTCTGTAGTATCCGTATATTTTTCTATACTTGTACGGATATGAGGATTATGCATATTAATAAATTGATTATCCAGTTTGGACAGTTTGGGAATTGCAAATAATTTTACAGGTCAGTTTATAGTAATCAAATAATATGCAATCAAGGCCGAATGAAATTTCGATCATCATTTTTCTTTTGTTATTCGCATACATAAATATTTGTATGTGGAGAACTAAGAAGAAATGCTGCCGAAATTTCATTCGGTCTTCATTGCATATCGTTTGATTACTATAAGTTGACCCGTAAAATTATTGCAATTCTTGAATGGGATATGATCTTTACCTAGTAGTTGATGATATGATGCATTCATCGTAATAATAAAATAATTATATTTTTAATTTTATTATCATATTAATTATGTAATTTAATTAGTTTATTAATGATATCAATATATGAGAAAGTTATTTCTAAATATATTTTGTTAATTAAACATGTAGGATATAATGGGAGAAACAATCACAGCATTATGTTATATGGGTGGTTCTATGATTAATGGATCAAATGGAATTGAGTACAATTAGGGACAAAAAAAGACAATTAGAATCAGTTCTGATATGGCATTCCAAGAGTTGGAGAACAAAATATGTAGAGTTCTCCGTATTGATAGAATTGGGAAAAAAATTTTGATTATCAATAGATATCCACAAGTTGTCCAGCCAACATTTGTAAAGTATGAACCTATTCCATTAACCGATGATGAAGACATGGAGATAATATTTTCAACTATCGGTTCACATTCATGTATATCAGGTGCAGAGTTATATATAGATATCTAAACCATTGAAGCTCCTGAACCTAATTGCGAACAGGATGATTATGAAGAAGCTGTTCGAAATATAGCAACAACTCATGTAACTGAACAGGTTCTATCATATAGTACTCCGAATATTGCAGATAATGAAGTGAAAAATATTGACTCGATTTTTACTGTAAATCCGTTACGTACGGTGGACAGTACTGTACCAGAAAGTAATATTAGAGAAGCATCAATATATACAATTGCTGATGACAGGGTGCATGTCGATAATCAACCTTTTAGTGAGAATGATGACAAAAGTGAACATGATTTGGCTGACGAAGGTGACGAGGCCGGTACTTCACATCCAGTACGAAGTCCAGAGGATACCACTGTTCCAAATTATTCTACATTTGAAGCTCCATCTAGAACATTTATCTAGATTGATTGGAATGCTGCAAATATGTCAATGTATTCTTCAATGCAGGAACAACATGTTATATGACAAAGGAATGAGGAGTTACGTAAAGGACTCCGCTTTATAGATAAGGCAGAATTGCAGACTGCAGTAAAATAATATTCTGTTAAAAGACATCATGAATTCAAGGTTATTGAATCAAATCCAAATCTATGGCATGTCAAATGTAAGAGTAGAGATTCTGGCTGTCAGTGGATGCTGAGAGGTATTAAACGACATAATTTTTTTGAGATCTCACGATATACCGGTCCTCATACATGCCTATCTGCAATGATGTCTCAAGATCATTCTGGTTTGGACTCCACTTTAATTGCTAATGAAATTCGGGACCTGGTTAAAGAAATTCCTACCATTGCTATTGATGGACTTGGTACAGTCATAAAGAACAAATACAACTATACACCAAGTTATAGAAAATTATGGGATGCCAAACAGAAGGCGATAGCGATGCTGTTCGGAGATTGGGATATATCATATCAATTGCTTCCGAAATGGTTGCATGCTGTACAAACATTTAATCCGGGTACCTGGGTAAAATTTATCAGCACTCCAACTGGTATACCAAATTGTGCCCAGTTTGATCGTGTATTCTGGGCCTTTGCACCATCGATTGAAGGGTTTAAGCACTGTCGTCCGGTCATAAGTATCGATGCTACTTTCATGTATGGAAAGTATAAGGAGAAGTTGTTGATTGCAACTGCTATTGATGGAAATAATCATATCTTTCCACTTGCATTTGGTATTGTCGATGAAGAGTCAGCGGACACCTGGGGTTGGTTCTTAGCTTGTATCAGAAATTTTGTTACAACACATTAGAAAATTTGTCTAATTTTTGATCGACATGCTGGTATACTTGCTGCAGTACAGAATGAGTATTTGGGTTGGCAGCCACCGCATGCTTATCATGTATATTGCTTGCATCATGTGGCAAGTAACTTCAAATCAAGATTTTGTGATCCCAAAGTAAGAGATGTGTTGAAAAGAGCTGGAATGCAAACGCAGCCTAGAAAATTCTAGAAATACATGAGGAAATTGAGAAATTTAACCTAGAAGCTGTTCAGTGGTTGAATGAAACTCCTTTAGCAAAATGGACACGTTCACATGATGATGGACGACGGTATGGGATGATGACAACTAATATATCCAAGTGTTTCAATGGAGTTTTGAAAAATGCTCGATTTCTTCCCATAACAGCTTGGTACAGTTGACTTTTTTTCGGCTTGTGTCATATTTTGAAGATCGACGTGTCCAAGCAACAGAGACAATGGAAAGAAATGAAAGGTTTACTCCTTTTGTTACGGGACGTGTCATCTCTAACCAAGCCAAAGCGACATCGCATACCATTACACGATTTGATAGAGCAACTGGCTTGTTCCAAGTCCAAACTGCTAGACGTGGACCGAACATGAACAGGGGTGATAATACACAGGTACTTACGATCTTTATGTATCATTGAAAATATGTTATTACATTGTGTATATGCTGAATTATGATTTTTGATGCTGTAGGTTGTTCATCTTTCCCAGTAGACATGTACATGTCAGAAATGGCAATGTTTTCATTTACCTTGTTCTTACGTCATGGCTGCTTGTGCACATGTTGCCATTGATTTTAAAATATACATTGATCGGTATTATACATTACACGATTATCATCGAACTTATGTGCCACAATTTCAACCAATTCCTAATGAAGAATATTGGCCCCAGCAAAATGAACACGGTATCATTATACCTAATGTAAATAGGCTGCGACAGAAAGGTAGGCCACGATCCATGAGGATCAGAAATGATATGGATATAAGAGAAGCCGGCAACAGATGCAAGTGTATAATCTGTAAATAAGAAGGGCATGATAGGCGGTCATGTCCAAGGCTTATACAAGCAGATTAGTTAAATTATATCAGTCATATTTTATAGATGTTTTAATATATGGATTGTAATGTATTAGGCTAATCTTGTCATTGCTTTGTATTTTATTTGATGGATTGTAATATATGGATATGTTTTATTGTCTGATGTTTATAGCTTGTATATGGATTGATGTCCTTACTATGCATTAAATGGGCTTTTTGATTGATTTTCTTTGAGTTATCACAGTTATGGATCCTGGTCCTTCTGATAGTAGTGTACTACACGGTCGCCTTCACATAAATCATCTTTGGTCTGGGAGGGACAGGATGTTGTTTTGCACTGTTGATGTCGAGAGATGGTTATGCACAAATCGATACCGCTCGATCGTCGTATTATGCCATTGCTGATGCAGTCCGGATTCTATGGTTTGGCACGTATTGGATTTATTAGATTGGACTGGCATTTGATCACTGCTCTCGTCGAGCGGTGGCGTCCAGAGACGCATACTTTTCATTTACCCCATGGAGAGGCTACCATCACCCTACAGGATGTTGCTGTTCAGTTAGGTTTGCCAGTAGATGGTCTACCAGTGACGGGTAGTACTCCGGTAGACTGGAGGCAGCTTTGTCTTGAGTTATTAGGGGTCGTCCCACTAGATGATAGATTGCATGGATCACGACTGAGCTTGGTCTGGCTTATCGAACACTTCCAGGTTTTAGCATTCGATGCGGACGAGGCAGCCATACAGTGCTATGCTCGAGCATATATTTTACAGTTGATAGGTAGGTGCCCTTTTATGGATAAATCTGGGAACAACATGCATCTCTTGTTTCTACCATTTTTAGCAGATTTCGAGACGACCGGACAGTATAGTTGGGGGAGCGCTGGACTTGCTTGGTTGTATAGAGAGATGTGCAGGGCGAGCCACAGAGATGTTTCTGATATTGCTGGTCCGCTGTTGCTACTACAGCGTGGGCATGGGATAGAGTTTCGATTCTTGCACCCCATAGATTACTTCGACAGGCTCCAGATCCGATGATCGATTTTGATGATGATGGAGCCGGTTTACCATAGGGACCATTAGGGATGATGTGAGTTTAGAATTTACATAATATTTTTATGCCGTATATGATATATACTATTTTATTTAATTAACTTAATTAATTTATTTTGTAGATGGAGAGATCTTTTTTTTGTTACACAGGTACCTATGCATGTGGTCTCTTCGTATCATTATTTACTTGATCGACTGCGACCCGATGAGGTAATGAATATTGAGTTTTTTTGTAATGATTGACTTGTTTTATTTGTTCTTGTTTAATAAATTATGCTTTAAATTATTTATAAACAGATCATATGGTAGCCATATACTGCCGCTTTGATTGCACAGTTACTAGACTACTGTCTACAGGGTCAGGAGATCTGGTGTAGTCGAGTGCTACTAGTATGTTTTTATATAGTAGAGTGGCATTTACCCGATATAGTGATGCACCAGTTCGGGATGCGACAGGTCGTGCCAGATCAGTTCGATACGTTGTCTGCACTACATCGTATTGATATGAGAGGACGATCTGATCAGGATTGGTCCACCGTTCATCAGGATTATATACAGTTATGGATGAGTCGTCATGACTATATTATACATGGTGATCCATTCGATGGTACCATGGATTATCACGATCCTTATATGCAGTGGTATCATAGGATCACTCGTCGATTCATCAGTCGCAATGGTGCAGTATATGATTACATGGTAAGTAATTTAAATTTTATTATTTAAATTATAATATACGTTTAAATTTTGTCAAACTAATTATTTTTTTTTATTTACAGGGTAGTAGTTTTGCGACGATACTTGAGCGTGCGACGTCCTCCCCGGATATACAGGATATATGTCATTCTGCCCTCCATACTCTTGGCGAGCATGCACGGATTCCACTACGTGAGTTTTATCAGGAGGGAGACAGGGAGGACGAGACTCCTTCGCCTTATTATCCATATGCATCTTCATCCGGAGCATCTCCGCCAGCTCATCACAAACGAGGTACGAGACGACATAGCACCTCTCCATATCCGATACACGAGTTCACATCTATTGAGGATGTGGCAGCACATTTTGATTATACTACTGCACCGGATTTCATGGGCTGGAAGCATGATTACTCCAGACATGGAGGATCGTCGTCACATCATGTATCTGCACAGCAGGCATCACATGATGTAGATCATGCTGCATATCATGCATCATACGATATAGAGCATGAGACAGAGCAGCATCAGCCACCTCCGATCCATCGTCGTATACAGCCTGCACGTACTAGGAGACGGCCACCATGTGGGACCGAATAGTCATTTATTTTAGAATTTATTATAATTCATGTTTTCTTGTTAATTTTAAAAAATAATGTGTTTTTAATATATGTGTTTATTTATATGTGTTGTGGTCCAAAATATATAAGAATTATTTATATAAGTGTTTATTTATATATGTGTTTATATGTGTTCTGGCCTAAAATAGACAAGAATCATTTATTTGCTTAACTAAATTTAAAAAAATATAAATTATAAAATTCAAATTATGAAAATAATAAAAATTTTATGTTCCGTCGATTCTGTCATCTATTCGGTTCTCAGTCCTGTCATCGTTCCGATCGCTAGTCCGACTACCAGGATCGATCATAGGTTCACTTACTAGTCTTGCTACTGATCCGATCATCCGTCAACCTACTGATCCGATCATCGGTCCATATATCGGTCTTAAAATGATAAGAATCATTTATTTGCTCAAGTAAATTAAAAATTATATAAAATATAAAATTAAATTTATGAAAATAATAAATTATTTTAGAATTTATTAAAATTCATGATTGAGTTAATTTTTAAATTCTTTTATTAAATTTTAATTAAAAGAATATTATTTAGTGAATTCGTAGATACAATCGATGATTTATCATTATTTTATTTTAAATAATTTTTTAATAATTTTTAATTTTTAATTTTTAATGTAATTTGGTAAATAATATATTTAAAATATTTTTAATTTAATAGATATTAATTATTTAATAATAATAATTATTATTATTTTCTTTTTTCAGTAAAATCGTGGAAGGATCTGACCCTCGGTCCTGTCACCATCCCGATCGCCAGTCCGGCTACCACCAGGATCCGACCATCGGTTCACCTATGGTCCAGCTACCAGTCTGACCATTGGTCCACCTATCGTTCAGACCATCAATCCACATATCGGTCCTGCAATTTTTTTATTAATTTTTTATTTTTTATAAAATTTTGATACATAAATATTATCATGTATTATAAGTATTCACTGGTTATTTGTTTTTCAATTTTTTTTAAAAAATTTTCATTTTTAATAAAAAAAGTTTTTAATATAAATTAATATTTTAAAATTAAAAATTTCTTTCCTTTTAATATATTTTTTTTACGATTTATCAAGAATTCGTCATTCAAAAAGACGAATTCAATTTAATTGAAATCATCTTTTCAAAAGAAAAAAGACGTATTCATTTAAATTGAATTCGTCTTTTCGACAGACGAATTCATCCATCTCAACCCCCCCCCTCATCTAGTTCGGTAAATAAATTTTGAAACATCTATTTTCATAATTTTTTTTAAAAAAATATTATTTTTAAAAAAAATTCCTAAAGTCTCCGTATCATATTTGTTCCCGTATTAAAATAATTAGCCAGGGGTTAAGGTTAATGATATTCCAAGATATGGTTTAGTTTCCGTATCTCTTCGAGGAACTGGGAAACGGACCTTCCACATAATTGATTAAGGCTACCTCTTTTTAATATGAAAATAAAGGGGTTTCGGTATCACCCTTTTTGTACTTGCTCTTATCCACCGGAACGGTGGGTAGTACGTAACGTTCAGCATATCAGCACCCAAAACGCCAAATATGTTGATATGTTGAAAGGTTTGATAACAGCAGCCTTGGCGGAAAGAGGGTGAACTCTTTTTCTAGCTGAGAGGCTGCTTGCGGAAATGACACGAACATCTCTCTGCCTGCCAGCAAAGCTCGATTGGGTCATGTCATACGAAGTTTCCTTAAAATCAGACCACCAAATTAGATGTAGAAATCCTTGGATTGTTGGTTTTGCAAAGTGTTGAGCCGCAGGGAGTTTGGCATAGAAGGATGTTAACTCATGTTGCAGCAGTTCGACTTCGAAAAACACCACTGAGTGCGATCAGCCACAGCCCAACTTACCACCAATTTAAATGTGGCGCAGATTTAACATTTGAGTTGTCTATTGTCATGATATTTTGATTTAATTTTAAAATAATTATCGTTTCATTGTTCGAACTATTTTTAATTGTTGATTTATCAGTCAAATCAATATACCAAAAAAAATATCTTCTTGATGAAAATTTTGATTTACAAAAAGATACATTGTATATCTTCGACTTCGTATCTTCAACATGGTCCGAAGACTAAGCCTATCAATCTTATATCTTCGGCTTCATATCTTCAACATGGTCTGAAGACTAAGCCTATCAATATTATATCTTTGGCTTCGTATCTTCGGCATGGTTCGAAAACTAAGCCCTTCAATGTTATTCTTTCGGCTTTGTATCTTCAGCATGGTCCGAAAAGTAAACTTATCTTGTTCTCGGAATTATTGTAAGCGTTATCTATTTCTCCTTGTTATTTCCAAAGAAACTTATCCGAAGTATATAACTAATATTCCCTCTAAAAACTACCAAAGAGAATGTTCGGTTCACTTCGGATTTTCTCTAAGAATAAGGCATATTGAACGTGCAAATTTTTTTCGACCACGGTTAGAGTTTGTTCTGATTGTTATAACTACTCACGTGGTCAATACCTTCGGATTGAATAACTAATTCTTCGACCACCACTACTTACAGTTATGAGGAGGTTTCGTTAACTAACTTCCATGACCGTAAGTAGTTACACTTGTGCCTATAAATACTGGTAAGAGGGGATACTCGAGATAAGCTTGGCTATCTCCAGATTATTTGAATTCTTTACTTTCCCTCTCTATTTTCAAGCTCTCCATTCTGCTACCTGGCACGCCAATCTGTTGACGCTGAATCCCCGCCGACTGGATGGAGTGGTTCGTCCGCCGGATCGCCATCAATCGAAACCTGCAAAACAGATTCCCTGACCGAAAATTTTTCGACGGGGGACACTCTGATGCCAAAGTCAGAGGAGCAACTGATGCTCTATACTGTCTTGCTTTTCCTACTACTTTGAAAAGATCCGCTCGAATAAGGTATTCGAGCTTGCCACCGAAGACCATCAATTCCTTTGCTGAACTAGAGCGGCAATTTGTTTCGCACTTCAGACCATGCTAGAAGATGCCGCGCAATATCGATAGCTTATTTCTCCTCCAGCAGAATGAAGGAGAAAGCTTAAAAGAATTTATGAACCGTTTTAATTCGGCTACTTTAGAGATTCCAAATCTGAATGAACATGTGGCCATGTCTGCCTTAAAGAAAGGTCTCAAGTCGTCCAGGTTCACTCTTTTCCTGGACAAAAAATTTCTAATGAGCTATGCCGAATTACTGGCAAGGGCTCAGAAGTATGCTGCCGCTGAAGAGCAAGTGGCAAGCCGAAGACTTGCTGAAGGGAGATACCCTTCTTAAAAGAAAAATGCCAAGGGGCCAAACGTTCTCACATCCTCTAATAATTCTTTGGTTCCTAGACGCTGTCCTAAATCCAAGCAGCAGAATAACCGATTTGATGCCTATACACCCCTCAACTTACCAAGGAAAAAAATTCTGCTGGAAATTGAGAAAAAGAATTATTTGCAAAGGCCACGTCCCCTGAAGATTTCTGTAAGAGCAAGTACTACCGATTTTACCGGGACCATGGCCACAATACCGAAAAGTGTTTTCAGCTTCGGGATGCTATTGAAGATCTGATAAAGAGGGGATATCTGAGAAAATACATTGGCCGCTCAGAACCTCAAGCTGAAGCCACAACTCTTCCAGGGATATCTGATGAAGCCGATCTGCCTCATCAAAAGCCGACTGATGGGAATGTTGGCATGCTTCATCAGTTAGTTGCTTGGGATAATGAAGCCGAAGAGAACATTCCAAAAAGATTCAAAGGAAAAAAATATATCACTTTTTCTGATGAAGATATCCAAGGAGTTCAACTTCCACATGATGACCCAATCGTGGTCTTGGCTGTAATTGCTAAATATAATAGAAAAAGAATTATGATTGATAATGGAAGTTCTGTTGATGTTTTGCTGTACGATGCTTTTCTTCGAATGGGATTGTCTGGACGTGAATTACAGAGGTCCTCCATTCCTATAACTGGTTTTGGGGGAAATCAGATTGGAGTTGAAGGAGAAACAGTCTTGCCTATGACTTTTGGATCCGAACCATACCAAAGAATCCTTCCTTTCAATTTCATTGTGGCTAGAATGTCTTCGGCCTGTGATGCAATCCTGGGGCGTCCAGCATTAAATAAGTTCAGGGCCATAGTATCCACATATCACCTTTTGGTTCGGTTTCCTACTGGTTAGGCATTGGAGAGGTGAGGGGGGATTAAAGGATCGCTCACCAATGTCTAATGATCCAAAATAAACAGAATGCTAAACCTTTGACACTTGATCAATTGGATCCAAGGGATGAAGCCGAAGACTGTGGAGAACCAGTAGAAAAAAATCTCTTTGTGCCTTTGTCCGAAGATGATCCAACAAAACTTGTACAAATTGGCAGCTTATTAGATGAAGAGTCAAGGACAAGGTTAACTACATTTCTTTAAGATAATACTGATATTTTTTCTTGGACAGCTTCGGATATGTCCGAAATTCCATCTGAGGTAATTACACATTGCCTAGAGGTATCTTCCAGTTATAAGCCAATTCAGCAGAAGAAAAAAAATTTTGCTCCAAAAAGGTAGAAGGTTATTGATGTAGAGGTTAATAAGCTTTTTGAAGCTAATTTTGTAAGAGAAGTGCAATATCCAAATTGGTTTGCCGATATAGTTATAGTAAGAAAATATAAAGGCAAGTGGAGGATCTGCATAGACTATACAGATCTTAACAAAGTATGCCCAAAGAACAATTTTCCTTTGCCGAAGATTGATCAGTTAGTTGACGCCACTGCCGGTCATCGGCTGTTAAGCTTTATGGATGCTTTTTCATGTTACAACCAAATCCGAATGGACTCTGGAGATGAAGAGAAGACTGCTTTCATTACAGAAAAAGGACTTTATTGCTATAAAGTGATGCCATTTGGATTAAAAAATGCTGGGACAACTTTTCAAAGGCTAATTAACAAAGTCTTCAAAAATCAGATTGGAAGAAATATGAAAACTTATGTTGATGATATGATTATAAAAAGTCTTTATAAATCTGATCATATTGAAGATCTAAAGGAATTTTTTGATGCTCTTAGGCACCATCAGATGAGATTGAATCCAACCAAGTACATTTTTGGTGTAACTTCTGGAAAATTCCTCGGATACTTGATCACTAAGCGTGGGATCGAAGTTAACCTAGAAAAGATCCAAGCACTTCGGACAATGAGACATCCCACTTGCAAAAAGGAAGTATAGAGGTTAACGGGAAGAGTTGCTTCTTTAAGCCGATTCATTTCCCGGTCTGCAGAAAGGTGTCTACCCTTTTTTAAAGTTCTTCGCCAAATCCAAAATTTTGAGTGAAGAGAGGATTGCAAAGTTGCTTTTGATAGACTGAAAGAATACTTGGAAAATCTTTCCTTACTCTTTAAGCCTTGTGAAGGAGAAACTCTTTTTCCATATTTATCTACCTCAGATGAAGCAGTTAGTTCGGTGCTAGTACGAAGAGATACCAATCACTTGCAAAAGCCGATCTACTATACTAGTAAAGTGTTGCATGAGGCTGAAGTTCGATATCCCCGAGTTCAAAAGCTTATTTTTTCCTTGGTGGTCGCGACAAAGCATTTGCGGCCCTATTTCCAAGCTCACACTATTGTGGTTCTGACATATCAGCCTCTAAAAGTCATTATTCGCTGTCCAGACATTTCTGGAAGGATAGCTAAATGGGCTGTTAAGTTGGGAGAGTTTGATATAGAATTCCAGCCTAGATCAGCGATGAAAGCATAGATTTTGGCTGACTTTATAGCAGAATGTACCTGGGGATCCGAAGAGAGCCAGCTAAGAGTCGAAGAAGAAGAAATTGCCGAAGATGGTCCAGGATTCATATAGATGCTCCATGTAGATGGTGCTTCAAATGCCAATGGCTGCAGAGCAGGTCTCATTTTGGCTGGTCCGAATGGGCAAGTTATTGAATATGCTCTTCGGTTCTCTTTCCAAACTTCAAATAACCAGGTAGAGTATGAAGCACTTATTGCTGGACTTAGAATTTTCCAAAAGCTGGAAATTAAAAGGATTAAAGTTTTTTCTGATTCATAATTGGTGGTGAATCAGGTAAAAGGTGATTTCGAAGCCCGGAATCCCAACATGATTCAGCATTTGGAAAAAATTCGAATCATGATATCAGGGTTGGAGCATTTTGAGATTGTCCATGTACCAAGAACGGAAAATTCTCAAGCTGATGCTCTTTCACAACTTGCAACTACTACGCCAGATTCTCTTGGGAAGACATATGTGGCGTATCTTGAAGATCCCAGTATATCAGAACCCACAGTTGAGGTATGTCCACTTGAACGTGAGCCCTCATGGATGGATCATATTCTTAAATTTCTGAAAGAATGCACCTTACCCGAAGACAAGTTGGAGGCTAAACGGCTTCGGTGGATGGCCTCTCAATATGTGATCCTGGATGAAACATTATATAAAAGGTCTTTCACACAGCCCTTACTAAAGTGTTTGGGGCCTTTCGATGCTGATTATGCGCTCAGGAAAGTGCATAAAGGTATATGTGGAGATCACTTGGAGGTAGATCTTTGGCTTACAAAATAATTCGTCAAGGTTATTATTGGCCAACTATCCAGAAAGACTTTGCAGAATTTGTCCGAAAATGTGATCATTGTCAAAAATACTCCAATATACAAAGACGGCCAGCAAATCAGTTGACTCCATTAACAGCTCCCTGGCTTTTTGCACGGTGGGGAATGGACATTCTTGGTATATTTCCTCCGGCTTCTGGGCAGTGGAAGTTTCTTATAGTAGCAATTGATTACTTTACAAAGTGGATCGAAGCCGAAGTACTGGCATAGATCACCGAGGCGAAAGTTGAAAGCTTCGTAAGAAATTTTATCATCTTCCATTTTGGAATCCCTTATTTTATAAGAACTGACAACGGAAGACAATTTGACAATCCTAAGTTCAAGGATTTTTGTACTCAATATCATATTCTTCACAATCTTACTTCTATGGAGCATCCTCAATCTAATGGAGAGGCCGAAGTGACAAACAGGATCATTCTTCAAGGTCTTAAAACAAGGTTAAATGATGCTAAGGGATTGTGGGCCGATAAGTTGAACTCAGTTCTTTGGGCATACCAAACCACACCCAAGAAGCTACTAGTGAATCTCTATTTCATTTATCTTACAGTGCTGAAGCAGTTCTTCCTGTAGAAGTCTTTACAATCTTTACGGATTGATCAGTATAAAGAGCATGAAAATTCAGAACGTCGAAGAATTGACCTGGATTTGCTACAAGGTACTCGACTTCAGGCACAATTGAAGATGGCTACATATCAGCAAAAAATGGCAAAATACTATAACTCTCGTGTAAAAGAACGGATCTTTCGTCCTGAAGATCTAGTTCTGTGAAGTATCCAAACCAGCCGAACAAGATAAACTTTCTCCTACATGGGAAGGTCCATATCGAGTTAAAGAAGTCATTCATCCCGGAACTTATTGGCTAGAAATCTTATAAGGTATTATACTACCTCGACCTTGAAATGTACAAAACCTTAGCAAATATTATCAATAAAGGTTTTAATTCAAGGTTATCAAGATAGATTTGACTATTCTGTCTTCATCTCTCTTCTAAAATGGCATAAGGGTGGGCATGATCAGCCTGTCTTAATTTTTCGTGATCTACCTTACAAAATATCGAGGTGGGCATGATCAGCCTGTCTTAATTCTATTTCTGAAAGGTATGAGAATGATCTTCATGATCTACTCTATGAAATGCTGAGGTAAGTCCGATCAGTCTATCTTAATTCCTAACTAAAAGGCATAAGGATGATCCGAGTGATCTATCTATAAAAATGCCAAGGTTTAATCAGCCTCTTATTTCTTATAAAGATATGGATGACCCATACGGTCAATTTTATCATAAGTCCGAAGACTTAGTGTATTTTCAAGTTTGAAGACTTGGTATTATTATCTAGAGACTCGGTATTATTTTTCATCTCAACTATTCAGAATTATCCTAAGTCCAAAGACTTAGTGTATTTTCAAGTCCGAAGACTTGATATTATTATCTGGAGACTCGGTATTATTTTTCGTCTCAACTATTCAGAATTATCTTAAGTTCGAAGACTTAGTATATTTTCAAGTCCAAAGACTTGGTATTATTATATGGAGACTCGGTATTATTTTTCATCTCAATTATTCGGAATTATCCTAAACTCGAAGACTTAGTATATTTTCAAGTCTGAAGACTTGGTATTCTTATTTGGAGATTTGGTATCTTCTCAAGATCTCAGGATCATTTTTTTATTCTTTTATTCTAAGTCCGTACGATCTTGAATCAGATTTTGGAATTATTTCTCAAGAATTTATATTATTCTATGTCCGAAGACTTAGCATTACCTTATACTTCGAAAGTTTCAATCATATTTAAGTCCGAAGACTTTATATTGCCGCCAAGATCGCCGTGGCACGTAGCTGTTGTCGGTGCCGGAGTGCGCTCCCTTCATCGCCTGGCCGTCTGGTGGCCCTGGACCTGCAAGATAGGGGTTAGAGACCCGGGCCGGGAATTTCGGTGGGGGCACTCCGACGGTTAAGACAGTGATGATCCAGGGAAACAGATCCTCCTGGTCGAGCCCCTCTTGATGGACTCCATGCTAGGAGGAGTGAATAATGTGAGAGTGGGATGCAAGTATATCGGTGGAAGAACGACCTGGTTAAAGGGATTCTCTGTGTGGCCTTTCCGCCCACCCTTGCTTGGCTTTTCGTGTGGTGCTCTGCTCTCTGATTGAGCTTGCACTCGTGTTTTTTTTGGGGGTATTGTATGTTACCTCCTTTATCTTGCCTCCTTCGGGCTTTGTAATCTAGGTTACTGTCGAGCGCTCGTCTTGGGATCTCCACTGGGCTGTCAAACGCGTGCGGCAGTGTCCCGAGGCATCTTTCCCAATTCGTGATAAAGGAAGCTATCATGTGTTCTGACATTCCTTCTGGTTACTTCATTCCGAGAAACCTGGTAGTACATCGATTGGTGGGCTGCCGCCCCCAGGATTCGAATCTCCTGGTTAACTTCCTCTTTCGGGTGGTTCAGGTGATTCGTGAGAAGCGTGGTGCCTCGATCAGTAGGCCTCTCCCCTTTCTGGTGTAACCGGCGGTTGCAGGTGGTCGCTGCGGCCCGGTGGATGTCTCAGTGCAGTCTTCGAGTGGCTCACCGGCGTCCTGGGATGGCGATGCTGCCCCTTGGTTCGCCGGTGTTTACGCTTAAGCTGGGGGCTAAGCTGGGAAGGCAGGGCTCGACTCTGACCTAGGCATCCCGAGCTTGCGGGATTGCCTTAGCGGAGGAGGGCAGAGTGTGGGCCCGGTCCAGAGGGCTCAGCCTCGAAGAGGCTCCATGTGCCAGAGGAGGGCTGAGCTCGACTCCGACCATGGGGCTCGATCTCCGAGGGTCTCGCTCTGGAGGGCAGAGAGTGGGCCGGTCCAGAGGGCTCGGCCTTGAAGAGGCTCCACGTGGCGGAGGAGGGCTGGGCTCGACTCCGACCACGGGGCTCGATCTCCGAGGGTCTCTCTCTGGAGGGCAGAGTGCGGGCTCGGTCCATAGGGCTTAGCCTCGGAGAGGCTCCACGTGGCGGGGGAGGGCTGAGCTCGACTCTGACCACGAGGCTTTATCTCCGAGGGTCTCGCTCTGGAGGGCAGAGAGCGGGCCGGCCCAGAGGGCTCGACCTCGAAGAGGCTCCACGTGGCGGAGGAGGGCTGAGCTCGACTCCGACCACGAGGCTCGATCTCTGAGGGTCTTGCTCTGGAGGACACCGCTGGGCTCCGGCCTAGTCATCCCGGGCTCGCGGGCCCGACCTGGCGGAGGATGGAGCTCGGATTCGACAACCAGCCCCGTTGTCCTGGGGAGCTCAGCTCGGCGAAGGATTCTGAGCTGGGAGATTGACGCGGCGGCTTTCTTTGACATGGTGTCTGACAACTACTCCATGTCAGTGGTCTTGCTACATCATTTTTCCCCCACTCCCGAGGCTTGTTAGTGCGCGGCGCTTGGATTGAAGGGAGTAATTACGATGCTGACATGGAAAGGCGAAGATCTGGCGCAATGATGGCAATGATTACTGGCGCTCCGTGAGATGGTCCTGTAGGCCAGTACAGGGGTGCCACGTGGCCACGTCCGAGGAGCAGTTAATGTTGGCACAGAATTCAGAGCGACCGGGATGCCTTTTTCATCGATGGGTAGCACGTGGCGTGAATCCGTTAGCGGAGAGGTCGTAACGATACGGATGCACCGGGTCACTTCGAAATGAAAAGAAGTTCTTACCCAAAATATCTATTCTTTTGAATTCTCTGCGCCCGCTACAATATCCGAGCCTTCTCCTTCCTCCTGGTTGCCTCAGATCTTCTAAGGAACCAGGTTAGTTCCCTCCTTCTTCCCCCTTCATCAGATTAGGGTCCTTCCTCCGGGTCTAGGGTTTCCTTCATCCTCTTCTTTGAGTCCTTTGCTTCTCCTGTCTTTGAGGATGTCCCGCTTTGGCCCGGGCTTTCACCCTACCACTGACCAGGGCGAGGCTGGTCCTTCTGAGCGGAGGCCAGTGTCTCCTTCTTCTTCTTCCGGTGAGGAAGAGGATGCAGCTCGTTTCGAGCTCAGTAAGAGGCGCCCTCCTGGTCCAGTGCTCATCAAGGAATCGGGGTCTGGTCCTTCTCATTCTTCTCGTCCTCCTCCCTCTTATGAACTTGCTCCTGAGTCCGTCCGGTCCACAGGTCCCGGCGGGATCACCTCGATGATTACCTTGAGGAACTGTGGACCATTCGAGATGTCTATGGCATCCGGCACTCTGTTCGACTCTTGATCCCTCGTCCGGGAGAACGGGTCATTTCCAGTGGCCCGGGCCGTATTGCTTTTTATGAGGAGACCTTTTTTGGGGGTCTCCGCTTTCCTTTCCATCCATTCTTCATGTCAGTCCTGAATAATTACCATTTGGTCCCTGCTCAATTAGTACCAAACGCCATTAGGGTCATCTTCTCTTTTGTTGTGCTTTGTCACCTTCACAGGTTTGTTGCCCGGTTTTCTCTCTTCAAGGCTTTCTTCACCCTGAAGCGCCACCCGACTGAGGGCGGGTGGTGGTCCCTGTCTTCCGGCCCGAAGGGCATTAAGTTTGAGCTCCCCTCTTCCGTCAAGGGATGGAAGAGTAAGTTCCTTTTTGCTACGATTGAGGGGGTCGATTGGGTCTAGAGTGACCCAGACCAGTCCCCCAACCGAAACTCTTTGGTCGATGCGGCTGACCGGGATGACTACGAGCAGATCCGCACCGCCCAGGTCCCTTCTCTCGAGGTTCTGTTATCAGAGCAGAACCTCTCCGACGCCGGGGTCGACCCAACGAATGGGTTGGGTGAGTTTGACCTAAACATTTCTTCTCTCTTCTTCTTTTTTTGTGCTCCTTATATTGTTTTCTATGGATCTTGACTGTCATATGGCTTGCATGCAGGTATGATCTTCATGGAGAGTGACCTACTGGTGATCACCCGGAAGAGGCCGCCAACCGGGCTAGTCGAGGAGCCTCCATCGAGGCGAGTTCGGGGCGAGAGCGCATCTACGGCCGCTCCCACCGCGGCAGCCAACCTGAGTCGGTCGGTGACCGAGGCTGCTCCTGCTGCACCGGCTGCCTAGAGTTCATGGGTGACCAAAACTGCCCCTGCACCAGTGGAGAGGGCGACATCTGCGGTGCCAGGGCCAATCCAGCGGGTGGCCCAGAAGATCCTGGAGTGGCACAGTCGTCAGGGAGCGATCCCCATCGTGGAGCCCGAGGTAGTTGCCCGGGCAAGGGCCGCAGCTGCTGCCGCTGTGTTCCCCAGTCCCCCGAGTCCGGTTGTGATCGAGGTTGGGGACGAGGAGGTTTGAGCCGGGGCTGAGACCGTGACCGAGGTGCCACCTGCATGGGTGCCAGGTCCTCCGCCCATCCCCGGGGGCCCTGTTGCTAGTGGGGCAATGCCACCTACTCCTGGAGAGAGTAGGAGGGAGGAGGCACGATACCGACTCCCTTTCAAGATGGGGCCGGAGAGCTCTTTCCTCCGGAGCCCCGCACTAGCCGAGCATATAATGGATTTTTCGATTCTGACATGTGATCGGCAGGAGATGGCCGAGCTGCGGCTGGGCGACATCCTCGGTGCCATCTTCCCCCAGCTTTACTCGATAAGTGGCTTCATTTTTTTTGGGGGGCTGACCTTTTTCATGGTGCAGATCGGTGCTGAGGCCCTCTTCATCATGGGCTGCTGTTGAAACTGGGAGCGCATTGAACAGCAGCAGGCAGCCGAGATCGAGTCACCGAAGGCCGATCTGAAGGAGAAGGTCGGGGTGAACGGAGCGCTCGAGCAGAAGGTCAAGGACCTGGAGAAGCAGCTCGCCAACGCTGAGGGGCGAGCGAAGAAGCTCCTGGAATGTCTTGACCTGGAGCAGAGCCGCTCGAGGAAGAGCACTAACGAACTCTCCCTTGCTAAGAAGAAGCTGGGGTGGTACAGTGCTGAGGCAGATCGGCATAAGGAGATCACTCAGTCTGCCCAGGCCAAGCTGGCGGCTGGGAGGGAGTTGGCCACAGCTGAGCGAGCGGTAGAGGTGGCGGCCAAGTTGGCGGAGACTGCTAGAATGGAGGCCGCCGAGGCAAAGAAGGAGGTCATCAGGGCCAGGAAGGATGCTAAAGAGGCAGTCGCCAGGTTCAAGGCCTCGAAGGAGTTCGCCGCCGAGATTCACCAAATGGCGTCAGACTCCTTCTACAAAGGCTTCATGTTCCTGCACGGCCGAGTCGAGGCATTCGTTCCTGATGAGGGCCGTGATCACCTCAGGTATCCTTTGGCTTTGGACACGGAGCCCGACCAGGAGGTGGTCATTGAAGAACCTGTGGCCTCCGAGCCTTCGCCACCGGCCGAGGCTGAGACTAGGCCACCCGGGGCCGAAGCCGTTCAACTAGAGGTTCCTGGGAACGGGACCTCACAGCCTCAAGGTCCGGCCGGGAAGCCAGCCAGGGTGGAGTAGCTTCCTTTTCTTTTTGTTTTCTTTCTGTGCTTGGTTAGGGTCACCTGGCATGTCGAGGACCCAAAAAATGACATTTGTAATTGACTTTTGTTAATAACATGGAAGTTTTGTTGCTACCTATTCATTGCCTGATATTTTTCTCTTATTCTCTTTCTTTCCTTCCCCTCTCTCTCTTTCTTCTTCTTTTTCTTCTTTCTTCTTCTTTTTTTTTTTGAGATGAGTAGGGAGATCAGAGAGGGGGGTCTCAGGGCTTGAATGCCTTGGAGCTAGGCTCGAGGCCTTCTTGGCCGGAGAGCTGGGCCCTGGTCCAAGGGTTGCCTGAGAGCTGGGCTCAGGTCTTTGGTGCCTTGGAGCTAGGCTCGAGGCCTTCTTGGCCGGAGAGCTGGGCCCCGGTCCAAGGGTTGCTTGAGAGCTGGGCTCAAGATTTTGGTGCCTTGGAGCTAGGCTCAAGGCTTTTTCTTCCGGAGAGCTAGGCCCTGGGTCTTGGTCACCTAAGAGTTGGGCTCAGGTCTTGGCATCTTAGAGCTGGGCTCGAAGACGTTGATGATTGAGAGCGGCTTGGCTTGAAGATCCCTTTGTTGGAGAGTTGGGCCCCAGTCTTGGGCTGCCTAAGAGCTGGGCTCAGGCCTTGGCATCTCGGAGCTGGGCTCGAAGACGTTGATGATTGAGAGCAGCTTGGCTCAAAGGTCCCTTGGCCGGAGAGCTGGGCCCCGGTCTTGGGTTGCCTGAGAGCTGGGCTCAGGTCTTGGCATCTTGGAACTGAGCTCGAAGACGTTGATGATTGAGAGCGGCTTGGCTCGAAGATCCCTTGATCGGAGAGCTGGGCCCCGGTCTTGGATCACCTGAGAGCTGGGCTCAGTTCTTAGCGTCTCAGAGCTAGGCTCGAAGACGTTGATGATTGAGAGCAACTTGGCTCGAAGGTCCCTTGGCCGGAGAGTTGGGCCCCGGTCTTGGGTCACCTGAGAGTTAGGCTCAGGTCTTGGCATCTCGGAGCTGGGCTCGAAGGCGTTGATGATTGAGAGCGGCTTGGCTCGAAGGTCCCTTGGCCGGAGAGCTGGGCCCTGGTCTTGGGTTGCTTGAGAGCTGGGCTCAGGTCTTGGCATCTCGGAGCTGGGCTCGAAGACGTTGATGATTGAGTGGCTTGGCTCGAAGATCCCTTGCCCGGAGAGCTGGGCCCCGGTCTTAGGTCGCCTGAGAGCTGGGCTCAGGTCTTGGCATCTCGGAGCTGGGCTCGAAGATGTTGATGATTGAGAGTAGCTTGGCTCGAAGGTCCCTTGGCTGGAGAGCTGGGCCCCGGTCTTGGGTTGCCTGAGAGCTGGGCTCAGGTCTTGGCATCTCGGAGCTGGGTACGAAGATGTTGACGATTGAGAGTAGCTTGGCTCGAAGGTCCCTTGGCCGGAGAGACAGGCCCCGGTCTTAGGTCGCCTGAGAGCTGGGCTCAGGTCTTGGCATCTCGGAGCTGGGCTCGAAGACATTGATGATTGAGAGCAGCCTGGCTCGAAGGTCCCTTGGCCGGAGTGCTAGGCCCTGGTCTTGGGTTGCCTGAGAGCTGGGCTCAGGTCTTGGCGTCTCGGAGCTGGGCTCGAAGACGTTTTGGAGGTTCTCTTGCAAAGCAGATAGATACTCGCGCAAAGAAAAAACCATTATCATTATTATTAATGGAAAACCTTACATTATTGATAGTATCTTCGCAGATTGCAGGCATTCCATGTTCGAGAAAATCTGACGCCGTCGAGATCCTCGAGGTAATAGGCCCCTTGTGAGAGGGCCTCAGCCACCTTGTAAGGGCCTTCCCAGTTTGGTGAGAGCTTGCCGCACTCCCGGGGTTGAGATACTTCGATCCGGCGTAGTACCAAGTCTTCGGGTCTGAAGGCTTTTGACCTGACCTGGGCGTTGTAGTACCGGGCTACTCGTTGCCGATACACCGCCATTCGTAGCCGGGCTTTATCCATTATTTTCTCGAGGAGATCCAGGTTGAGCAGGAGATGTGCCGAGTTCCGTGCCTCATCATATTGCTGCACTCTTAGCGTGGGCACGCCGAGCTCGACCATGATGACTGCCTCGACGTCGAAAACAAGGTTGAACAGCATCTCGTTGGTCACCGTTCTGGGCATTGTGTGGTAGGCCCACAGAACGCTTGGAAGTTCTTCCGCACACCTGCCCTTGGCTTGGTCCAGCTGGTCCTGAGCCCTTGGACGATGGTCCGATTAGTCACCTCGGCTTCCCCGTTTGTTTGAGGGTGAGCCACCGAGGTGAAACGGTGTTGGATGCCGTGTTCAGCACAGAACCCTTCGAACTCCCGATTGTCGAACTGTCGCCTGTTGTTAGTGATGATACAACGGGGGAGTCTGAAATGGCAAATAACTGATTTCCAAAAGAATTGACGAACACTGGCTTCTGTAATCCAGGCCAGTGGCTCTGCTTCGACCCACTTGGTGAAGTAGTCGATTGCCACCAGTAGGAATCTTCACTGCCCTGATGTAGGAGGAAACGGTCCCAAGATGTCCATTCCCCACTGGGCAAAAGGCCAAGGCACTGTATGCTCACATGGCGCTGGCACTTGTCGCACCTTTTAACGAAGTCAGCGGCGTCCTCCCTCATGATCTCCCAAAAGTACCCCTGGTGGAGGGCTTTATAAGCCAGTGTTCTTCCTCCCACATGGTTCCCGCAGAGGCCTTCGTGTATCTCTTGGAGCACAAAGGTTGCCTCGGTGGGCCTGAGGCACTTCAAGAGCGGGTAGGAGTAGGATCAGAGGTAGAGCTGGCCCTCCATCAGAACGAACCGGGAGGCCTTCCTCTTGATGAGGGCTGCTTCTACGCGGTCCTCGGGTAGGGAGCCGTCGGTGATGTACCTGATATATTTGTCCATCCAGCTTGGCTCGGGGGTGACTTGATGCACCTCCTCTAAGCCTTCGTAGCTGGGACTTTCGAGGTATTCAATGTAGGCGCATCCCAGCGATGAGTCCGGTAGGATTGCGAGTCTAGACAGTGCATCCGCGCGTGCATTCTCCCCACGGGGGATGTGGAATATGCTAAAGTGTCGGATGCCTGTCGTGCTTGAGCGGACTTGCTCCAGGTACTTCATCATCTGGGTGTCCCTGACTTCATACTCTTCGGAGACCTATCCGGCAACCAGTTGGGAGTCGATAAAGACTTTCAAATTGTGCACACCCAGCTCGCGGGAGACTCTTAGACCCGCGAGGAGTGCCTCGTACTCCGTCTGGTTATTTGTCACGGTGAATTTGAAACGGAGGGCACACTCTATCACAACCCCATTGCTGTTGGTAAGGATGAGGCCTGCTCCGCTCCCGCCGGAATTGGATGCGCCATCCACGTGAAGGATCCAAGGCTCCTCTCCTGGTCCAGGCTCCATTATTGTCTGCTCTAGCTCCTCATTGAACTCGGTGCACTCGACTACGAAGTCAGCTAGGACTTGGGCCTTCTGTGAGGACCTCGGCCGGTACACTATGTCGAACTCGCTGAGCAGCAAGGACCACTTAGCCAATCTCCCGAAAGTCTCGGGGTGGCTAAGTATGATCCTCAATGGCTGGTCCGTCACGACCACTATTGGGTGTGCTTGGAAGTAGGGCCTGAGGCGCTTAGCAGACATTTGTAAAAATGAGTTTCTCGGAGCGAATATACCTGATCTCCGCATCGCGGAGGATTTTGCTGGTGTAGTATACCGGCTTTTGAGATTTGTCCTCGTCTGCGCAGACGAGAACCGAGCTGACGGCTCCTGGTGTAACCGCCAGATAGAGTAGGAGCTCCTCCCCTTCTTCTGGCCTGGAGAGCAACGGGGGAGAGGCGAGAAATTTCTTCAGCTCCTTGAAGGCTGTCCTGCACTCCTCCGTCCAGGTGAAGTTGTGCATCTTGCGCAGCGCTTTGAAGAATGGAAGGCAACGGTCGGCTGACCTCGAGATGAACCTGCTGAGGGCGGCAATATGCCCCGTTAGGCGCTGGACCTGCTTCTTGGAGACCGTGTGCTCCATGTCGATGATTGTCTGGACCTTCTCCGGGTTTGCTTCGATGCCTCTCTAGGTGACCATAAAGCCGAGAAACTTTCCTGCCACCACTCCGAAGGTGCACTTCGTTGGATTTAGCTTCATCTGATGCTGCCATAGGTTGTTGAAGGATTCGACGAGGTCAGCGATATGGCTCGAGCTCGACTTGCTCATGACGAGCATGTCGTCCACATACACTTGCATGTTCCGGCCAATTTGGTCCTTGAAGTTCTTATTGACCAGATGCTGGTATGTAGCTCCTGCATTCTTCAGATCGAAGGGCATCATCCTATAGCAATACATCCCCTGGTCGATGATGAAGGCGGTATGCTCCTCGTCTTTCGGGTGCATGCTGATCTAGTTGTATCCGGAGAATGCATCCATGAAGGAGAGCAACCTGTGGCCAGAGGTGGCGTCCATCAGCTGGTCAATCTTCGGTAGAGCGAATCTATCCTTCGGGCATGCTTTGTTAAGGTCGGTGTAGTCTACACAGATCCTCCACTTGCCATTGTTCTTCCTTACCATCACCACATTCGCTAGCCAGCTCGGGTACTCTCGAACGAAACCGGCAACTAGGAGTTTGTCAACTTCCTCCTTGATAGCTGCTTGTCTCTTCGGGGCGAAACTTCTCTTCTTCTACCGAACTGGCATGTGCTTTGGGTCAACACTTAGTTTGTGAATAATGATGTCAGGAGGAATACCTGGCATATCCATCGCTGTCCAGGCGAATACATCCGCACTTGCCCGCAATAACTCCAGTAGTTGAGCCCTCTCCTCCTCGGGCAGCTGGGCTCCAATCTGCACTGTCTTCGTGGGATCATCTCCGAGTGGATAAGAGAGTAGGTGCTCGTCCGGGCCTCCCCTGGGGTATTGGGCCCTTTGGTCGAGATCATATGCCTTGGGATTGTCCTCGGGGACCTTGGCCCTAGGGAGGGTTTGGAAGCAGTGTTGCACCGGCTGGGGTGCTCCCCTCATTTTCCTGACACTGTAGGGAGTGGAGAACTGTATAAGTAGCCTCTTGGTGGAGACAACAGCGTCGAGCAGATTGAGCCCGGGTCAGCCCAGGATCACGTTGTAGGCGGAAGGAAGCCTTACAACCGTGAAAGTCATCATAACAATGCTCTGCCGAGGTGGGTTTCTCGACGGTGACCGGGAGAGTAATCTTTCCCTCCACCCTCATAGAATCACCCGTGAAACCAACAAGGAGGTATGCACAGGTTTGAGTTGATCAGGAGAAAGGTTCATCTTGGAGAAGGCATCATAAAAAAGCATGTCTATGGAGCTTCCACTATCAATCATGATACATTTTACAGGATGCTTCACGATCATCATCTCGATGACCACGGCATCATTATTTATATTTTTCTCCATGTCTTCCCCTTTCCTTATAAAGGGGAGTACATTCTCGGAATCCCCTGCCCTCCGGGCCTTTTTAGGCGCGCACGCGGCTCCCCAAGAGATCATGCCCATCGGCCTCTTGGTAGGACGGTTGTCGATGGCTGGAGCTGGCGGGAGAGCGACGAGCGCCTGGGATTCCACCTAAGGTCTGCCCCCCATGAACCTTTTGAGGTAACCCCTCTTGACGAGTTCTTCGATTTTCCACTTGGGGTTATGGCATTCCTCGATGTCGTAGTCGTGGTCACAGTGAAAGCGACAGTACTTTGTTTTATCACGGTCGGTGGAGGACTTCATCGGAGGCAGGCGTCTCAAGTAGTCCTTGCCTTCGATCTCCATGATAATTTTTGTCCTCGGGGCGAGGAGAGGGGTGTAACTTTCCTCAGGAATGGGAGCTCCTTTCAATCTTGGCCCCCTCCGGGAGTTCGAAGCCTGGGGCACTGGCTTCCGGGCTCCCGGGCTCCCGGAGTCTCAGCGGGGGTCGGCTTCTTCAGTGGCTTCCCATTGAGCTCCCACCTCGTACAATCCGTCTCCTCGGCGCGGATGTACTTTTGGGCTCGGAGGAGAAGTTCGGAATAAGTCTTGGGGGGCTTCTTGTCCAGCGAGTAGGTCAGGCGGGAGGTCCTGAGCCCTCGTTTTAGTGCCAGCATGGCAACCGGCTCATCAAGGTTGAAAATCTCCAACGTGACAGCCTTAAAGAGGGCCAAATAGTCCCACAGCGGCTCGCGGTCCTGCAGCCGGATGGAGAAGAGGCTGTCTGCCTCCCGTGGCAACTTTCGATAGGTGTCGAAGTGGGCCACGAACTTCTGCCCTAGCTGGATGAAAGAATAGATGCTCTCCGGCTCCAGGCGGGTGAACCACACCCGGGCTGCCTTCCGGAGAGTAGCAGGGAAAGCGATGCAAAGGAGAGCGTCGGTGGCCCCCTGGACCCTCATGAGGGTCCGGTAGCTTTCCAGGTGGTCCAGGGGGTCGGTAGTCCCGTCGTAAGGATCCACCTACGGCATACGGAATCGACTCGGAATAGGCTCCCCTTGGATTTCTTAGGAGAAAGGAGGACGGGCGTCGTAGCCCGCTGGCTCGCTAGTTGAGCCTGGCAGGTTGGCGAATCGGTGGGATAACTCCGCTAACTTGCGGTCATGCTCCTCCAGGCGCTTCTCCACCGTGCGCCTGTTGGCTTCATCAGTGGATCCCTTTGTCGAAGGAGACGGAGAAGGTGACATGGGTGCATAGCACGCTTGACGGGGGGTCTTACTTTTCCTACCTCGGTGGGGCTTAGATACTGCCCGCCCGAGGTTTGGTGAGCGACTCTCCCTGTCGGCAGACCCGGCTCGTTGCCTTTTCGTCGGAGTTTGATGGCTACCCCGATTGTCGATGATGGCCCGCGGCTGCGAAGGCCTTCCTTGGAAGGAACGCAAGCTATCACAGGAGGCTGCAGCATGGGCCGCGGGAGTCCCTGGCTGCTGGTGGATAGCCAAGGACCGGTGCTGGTGCTGAAGCTGGCGCACTACTGTGACGAGAATCTGCATTTGCTGGGCGAGTGCGGCCAGCTGAGACTCCGCCGGAGGTGGTTGAACTGGAGTGGATGGCCCCGCCTCTGGGTTGTGTGGGTTCCCCCGGGAGGGGGAGTCCCCTGCATAGCTGGCAGAGGCCTCTCGCGCCCATGTCGTCACCATCTTTCCATGGAACTTGTTTGTAAAAAGGTGGAGGGCTTGAACTGGATCAAAGATTGTTCACAGTACCCCCCTACCTGGTGCGCCAATCTGTTGCCACCAAGATTGCCATGGCCCATAGCTGTTGTCGGTGCCGGAGTGCGCTCCCTTCGTCGCCTGGCCGTCCGGTGGTCCTGGACCTGCAAGATAGGGGTTAGAGACCCGGGCCGGGGATTCCGGCGGGGGCACTCCGATGGTCAAGTCAGTGACGATCCAGGGGAACAGATCCTTCTGGTCGAGCCCCTCTTGATGGACTCCATGCTAGGATAAGTGAATAATATGAGAGTGGGATGCAAGTGTATCATGAGAAGAACGGCCTGGTTAGAGGGATTCTCTGTGTAGCCTTTCTGCCCGCCCTTGCTTGGCTTTTCGTGTGGTGCTCTGCTCTTTGGTTGAGCTTGCACTCGTATTTTTTTTGGGGGTATTGTATGTTACCTCCTTTATCTTGCCTCCTTCGGGCTTTGTAATCTAGGTTACCGTTGGGCGCTCATTTTGGAATCTCCGCTGGGCTGTCAGGCGCGTGCGGCAGTGTCCCGAGGCGTCTTTCCGGATTCATGATAAGGGAAGCTGTCATGTGTTCTGACATTCCTTCTGGTTGCTTCATTCCGGGAAACCTGGCAGTACCTCGATTGGCGGGCTGCCGCCCCCGGGATTCGAATCTCCTGGTTGACTTCCTATTTCGGGTGGTTCAGGTGGTTGGTGAGGAGCGTGGCACCTCGATCAGTGGGCCTCTCCCCTTTCTGGTGTAACCAATGGTTGCAGGTGGTCGCTGCGGCCTGGTGGATGTCTTAGTGCAGTCTTCGGGCGGCTCGCCGGCGTCCTGGGATGGCGGTGCTGCCCCTTGGTTCGCCGGTGTTTACGCCTGAGCTGGGGGCTGAGCTGGGAAGGCTGGGCTCGACTCCGACCTAGGCATCCCGAGCTCGCGGGATCACCTTGGCGGAGGAGGGCAGAGTGCTGGCCCGGTCCAGAGGGCTCAGCCTCGAAGAGGCTCCACGTGGCAGAGGAGGGCTGAGCTCGACTCCGATCACGGGGCTCGATCTCCGAGGGTCTCGCTCTGGAGGGCAGAGAGCAGGCCGGTCCAGAGGGCTCGGCCTCGAAGAGGCTCCACGTGGCGGAGGAGGGATGGGCTCGACTCCGACCACGGGGCTCGATCTCCAAGGGTCTCGCTCTGGAGGGCAGAGTGCGGGCCCGGTCCAGAGGGCTCAGCCTCGGAGAGGCTCTACATGGCGGGGGAGGGCTGAGCTCGACTCCGACCACGGGGCTCGATCTCCGAGGGTCTCGCTCTGGAGGGCAGAGAGCGGGCCGGTCCAGAGGGCTCGGCCTCGAAGAGGCTCCACGTGGCGGAGGAGGGTTGAGCTCGACTCCGACCATGGAGCTCGATCTCCGAGGGTCTCGCTTTGGAGGACGCTGTTGGGCTCCGACCTAGGCATCCCGGGCTCGCAGGTCCGACCTGGTGGAGGACGGAGCTTGACTTCGACAGGCGGTCCCGTTGTCCTGGGGAGCTCAGCCCGGCGAAGGAGTCCAAGCTGGGAGATTGACGCGGCGGCTTTCTTTGACATGGCATCTGACAGCTACTCCACGTCAACGGTCTTGCCACATCACTTTACACTTGGATTTATCTTTATCTCAAACTTAAGTACATGCATTCGTACATTCATTCAGTAAATTAAGTCATGCACAATCTTACGGTATATTTTTCAAGACTTTCTATTCATGAAGATCATGTGCATTTTCTCAAAAGAATAGTTACAGATCGCCCTCTACTGGAATGTCTTCGGCTTGAGTAAGGTCGATCGGTTCAGTTGCTTTTTCAGTTGAAGCAGGCACTTCGGGAGGACCTTGTGATTCAGGCTCCTTTGATTCTTCGAGGGCAAACAGTTGGACCTCTGAAATATCCAGATTTGGGTAAAGGTTTTGCACCTCTTTCACCTCATCATTGAAGCCCGCTTTATAGTTATAAGTCCCTGCTTCAGTCATTTCATCTTCGAAAGTTGAAGACTTCTTATAATCTTCTATTGCCCTTCTCAATTGATCTTTTAAAGACCGAATCTCTTCAGCCGATGATTCGGGCTTTCCAATTACCTCCTCGGCCTTCTTGACAGCTTCTTCGGTCTTCAGATGAGCTTCCTTGTTTAAAGATTCAAGGGACCGAATCTTTTTCTTCTTCTTTCTGAGCTTCGCATCATGTTCGGAGTTCTTTGGTTGAACTCTTTTCACATCGGACTTTAGGCTCAGAATAAGAGCATCACTTTGCGCAAGCTTTTCCTCTATAGCCTGCCTTTATTCTTCGGCTATTGTCTTCTTAGACTTAACCGCCTTCACTCTATCTTTCATCCTCTTGTAGTTGTCCCTAAAATCAAAAATTCCTTCTTCCATGACAGTGATATCATGGATCAGCTGTATTGACAAACAAAGAGTTAGCAAAAACAGATCCACACTTTGAAAAGGCAAAAAATCCGATGCTTACCCTCAGCACGGATGAATATGCTGAGTCAGAGACATCCTCAATGCATCAAGGTTTAGTGTTATCCCAATCCTTGGGAAGAAGCGTGCACTTCATTAACTCCCAGGCCAGTTCAGGATTTTCCAAGCCCTGCCCCTCAGAAAAAATGATGAAGTCCACATTGCAACCTTCGTCCGGAGCGCTCCTCCTGGGGTCATCTTCGGAGCGATATTTTGCCTTTCCTTTCCCTTTCTTCTTCGGAGATACAAAGAGAGATTCCCTGTCAAAGGCCGAATCACGTTGGTTCGAGGGGGCATCAAACGGGGACTCCGAGGAGGGGACCCCCTCGGAGATGGACTTTTCAAAGGTTCTCTTGGTGGACTTGGTAGTGAAGTTGGAGGCACTTCATCTTCGTCCGATGCAGCCCTCATCGGAGGAGTGCCCGAAGCCTTTTCAGCTCTTGCTTTCTTTTGAACTTCGGACTCTGGTGGAACTGGTACTGCCCTCTTCCTTGAAGCCTGTCGAAGTTTCTCAAGCTTCGATCTCATTGATTCACCTGCAGTCAAAAGAAAGACAATTCAATCATTAAAAAATAATTAAAAAAAGGGAAAAATTCGAAGCCCGTTATCTCTATACCTAGTGTTGGGACTTCGCTGATATAGGCACGATGAAGGTTTTTTTCCTTCTGTAGTTCTTTGAACATGGAGATTTATGGCTATGATAAGGTTTCAAAGTCCTTTTGGTCGGCTTTCAGAACCCTTTTTCTAGCGTTTGCATCCAAACATGGAGTTTTCCATTCAACGTTAAACCCCCAGTTGGTGTTGTACACGAAGAAAAAATAGGGTTTCCACCCATGTATGGCACTAGGAGTCCCTTTTATCAGTCTTCGACCTGGCCAAGGATCGATGACCCACCATCCCTTACCATGGAAGTCTATTTTCAATACAAACAGGGAGGTAAATAGAGAAGTCTTCGGCTCTATATTTCTAAGTTTACAAAGGACTAGAAATCCACAAATATTTCTAAAACTGTTCGGAGTCAGCTGAACCGGAACTATCTGATAAAGGTTGAAAATTTTCGTAAAAAAAGGATGAAGCGGAAGCCGAAGACCAGCCTTAAGATGGTCTTCGTATATGGCGATTGATCTAACAGGAGGGTTATCTACCATTTCATCAGGTTTTGGAAGGATTGTTTTAAAGGTTCGCGGGATGTGAAAGCGATGCCAAAGACTTTCTAATTTAGCAAGTGATAATGAGCTGGCAACTGTATCGGGAGACCTCTCCGGACTCCTCTTCCTACCCGAACCTTTCCCCCTACTAGTTTCACTTCCTGGCAAATCCCTGCTGGTAGAAGGATTACTTACGGACTCTGACATTGCAAAGAAAGAAGAAAAAGAAAAAAAAAGACCTCTACCTCCAAAGAAAACGGAAATGGCTGGTTGAAGGATAACAGCGCAGAGCAAGAGAGGAGAAAGAGCGGAGGCGAAGAAATTGTTCTTAGGGAGTTCCTCCCCCTTTTATAGAGGCAAAGTGGTGGGATTTCACATCGAATCAGAGATCTCCTTGATCGTGCATCGTATCGGCAGCGCTGGTCGTGGGTACGATTCTCTAGGAGACGTCCATTAATAAGGCGGTGGTTGTAATACGCGTGAAAAGTCACGGATGGCCAAGATGAATTTTCAACAATGATCAAGCCACAGATTATCGCCAGGTGTCTTGCCTCGACCAAATAAAAGCCCTTTTAACAGAAATTCCTTAAAAAGATTTCCTAGATTTGCAACATCTTTTCAAAGCAGCAACGGGAAGATGACACGTGTCTTCGGCACGATCCCCACGTCACCAAGCAGTTATAGTAATAGACAGGTGTCAGAAATATGCCATTATTACTTGTCAGTCTTCGCTAAACGACAAATGCTAATACTCTCATTTTTTCGAAATAAAATTATTTCGAACTTGGAAGTAGGGGGCAGCTGTTATGATATTCCGGTTCAATTTTAAAATAATTACCGGTTCATTCTTCAAACCGTTTTCAATTGTTGGTTTATCAGTCAAATCAGTATACCGAAAGAAATATCTCCTTGATGAAAATTCTGATCCACAAAAAGGATACGTTGTATATCTTCGGCTTCGTATCTTCAACATGGTCCGAATACTAAGCCTATCAATCTTATACCTTCGGCTTTGTATCTTCAACATGGTCCGAAAACTAAGCCTATCAATCTTATACCTTCGGCTTCGTATCTTCAGCATGGTCCGAAGACTAAGCCCTTCAATATTATTCTTTCGGCTTCGTAATTTCAGCATGATCCGAAGAGTAAGCTTATCTTGTTCTCAGAATTACTGTAAGTATTATCTATTTCTCCTTGTTATTTTCAAAGAAACTTATCCGAAGTATATAATTAACATTCTCTCTAGAAACTACTAAAGAGAATGTTAAGTTCACTTCGGATTTTCTCTAAGAAGAAGGCATATTAAACATGTAAGTTTTTTCCGACCACGATTAGAGTTTATTCTGGTTGTTATAACTACCCACGTGGTCAATACTTTCATATTGAATAACTAATTCTCCGACCACCACTACTTACAGTTATGAGGAGGTTTCGTTAACCAACTCTAATAACCGTAAGTAGTTATACTTGTACCTATAAATACTGGTAAGATGGGACACTCGAGGTAAGCTTGGCTCTCCAGATTATTTGAATTCTTTCCTTTTCCTCTCTGTTTTCAAACTCTCCATTCTGCGGCCTGAGTTCTTGCTGACTTTGGCATCGGAGTGTCCCCACCGGAAGATTTCCGGTCAGGAAATATGTTTTGCAGGTTTCGGTTGACGATGATCCGGCGGACAAACTACTCCATTCAGTCGACGAGGATTCAACGTCAACACCTCTGAAGTTGGAAATCATGTGGATTTGAACAAACGTATCAAAAAGCACTGACCTTACCACTTGGACATGAAAATGATCCAGAAACAAGCACCTAATTAAGATTGAACATGATGGTTGAATCCGTTTGACGCACGCATACTGGTGCTCCCCATTTCATGGTGTTTTGTACGTCTCCATGAACAAGTTTGGCGGTCAGGCTCTAGGTACCAAAACTGCAGAGATTATCTTATCTTCCATTATGGTAGGTTAGAAGCATTTGAAGAAACTTCCCTTAAGATTGTGTTTGATGGATCGCCAGAAAATCCTAAATGATAATCTGAATTACTTGCAAGATAGATTATCATTGAATAAATACCAGTAATACTGATTACTGTATTTGATATACATAGATAATCTATCAGTAAGATTGATTATTATGTTTGGTATGATAAATAGATTACCAGTAATCTAAACTCAAATTTCTAAAATATCCTTAAATCAAATTTATTAAAAATATATTATAATATAATATAATAATGTAATATAATATTGCATTAATATAATATATTATTTGATATTTTGTAATGTAATATAGTATTATATTATTTGATATTTTATAATATAACTATTTATAAAATTATATAGTTAATAATGTATTATATAATATTATTATATATTATATTATATTAAATATATTATACTATATTTAATATAATATAATATATGTTATGTTATAAAATGTAATATATAATTTAAATTATATTATATTACACTCTACTATTATATAATATATATTTAAAAATATTCTATTTTCTAATATTACAAATAAAATAAAATATATTAACATAATTTAGAATAATATCATTATATATAATATAATATTGTATTACATTTTATTTTATATTTTATAATATAAAATATATTATATTAAATTATATTTAATATAATATGTTTTTACATTATATATTTGTATATAATATAAATATATTATTTTAAAATTAGTAACATAATATAATATTATTTTAAATTTAATAATATAATATATATAAATTTAATATATTACTTAGTATATTTGAAAGATTATATATAATTTTTTATATTTATTTAGTATAAAAAATATTTTTTTCAATTTTAATATAAAAATATTATATATTTAATATTTAATCATATAAAATATTTAAATATTATATTTTTATAAATAAAATATAAATTTAAGAAGAAATTCCAACCACCATACATAGATGAGCGAGAGAAGAAAATGTTTCGTTCTCATCGAAACGAAAGGAACGGAATAATTTTATAAAAATAAAAAATATCAAATTACCACATTTCCGATAATCTAGATAGACACCTCTTTCTAAAATATCTCTTTCTAAGATAATCTGGATTGCCAGATACAAAATAATCCAGATTACCACAAGAAAGGTAATCCAGATTACCACAACATAGATTATCGATTTAAAAAAATATCAAATAAAATTATCTGATAAATTTAATTTAAAATTATCTTATCGCCTATCAAACACAATCTAAGAATTAAAAAGAAGAGAAAAGAGTGGCGTGCAACCTAAGAATTAAAAAGAACGGAGGAAAGAGTGGCGTGCAGGAAAGTAGCATCATGCCGGCAATGATTCCACGTACCAAGAACGCGCCTCTTTTCGCATGGTAAAAGAAAGCGATCGAGAGACGATGCTGGTTGTCACGGCGCTATCCTAATTCCTGCTTCATGCCCGAAGCCGGAGTACAGGTCCAACAAAATCTAAACTTCATTGAAGCATCTAACAAAAGTTGCTGGTACATACATGATATGGAGTTCGCGTGGGAATAATCAACGAACTCTTAACTCTTAAGGCCCTGCATGGTATTCAAAAGCGCAACTTTAGGCAAGAGGACAGCCACAACATCAATACTCTGTTAAATTTTTAAGTTTCTCATGATTTGGATTGAAATATCACCTAACCTTACTCTCACCTTTGATCCAATCCAACAGATGTTGGAATTTTTATACTCACTTTGGATGACAGAAAAGTTAAATTCAGCAGTGAAATTGCTTGCTTGTTGTGATGGCAAAAGACTTAATGCAATTATGTGCAATAGTGCGCTGGCAACATTATGCAAATTTAATACAGCCTTCAAGTGAGGTTGTTGATCAACTCGGCGGCAGTAGCTACGGCACATGCTGTGATGGCATTGGCAATAACCTGGTCTCTACCATGACCGCTAGCAGCTGACATAAGTGCCCCGGTCATTGCACCGCCGAGCATTGCATTCTTCTGCAGCAGTGAAAACAAATTAATTTTCTTGGTATTAAAAACAAATTAATGACAAGGCAATGGTCTTTTGCTGTATCCGTCTGGCAATTCAACCTGCATGTCCCGCACTTCACCAAGTTACATGCCAACAATTTAATCACTAAGTTACATGCCATCCTATGACACAACTAAATGGAAAATTGAACTCATTGTGACTGGAACAAAGCAATCACCACAGCTAGAGGACTCATTACCTTGTCTTCCATGTTGCCATTTATGATAGCCACCATTGTTACTTTCACTAGATACATAAGTAAATGACAAAATCATATTCAGACAATTCGTTGTTATATACCACCGAAACATAAACTAGAGAATAAGCCCTATTTCTTGTAAGTTGTAACTGACTATAACATCTTTAACCAAGAATCCCGCTAAAAACTTTTTCTCACGCAAAAGCCAACTATTAGTATTGTTAGTTTAGCTTTTCTTGTACAAATAATGTAGAGCTCAGTCTTCCATCATTTTGGAGGAAAAAATTGTTCATTTACTCGAAAGAATTAATGCAATGTGTTGGATTTCTTGCTTATTCAATTTAACATTAATATCAAAAAATAGTCTTTGCACAGAATTTCTGAGCACACTATTTTATAAATTCTTCTGAATTATTCTTTCCCTAAATTCAGATCCTGTTCCGAGTCTTGGCCAAGTCAGATTTGCCCTATATACGAAAAGGTAACTTTAAGTTAACAATTAATTAGCAATATGACAATAGCAAATTGCAAATGAACTGGTCAGATAACAAGCCTATAGCATAAAAGCAAAAATCAAATTAAGTCAAGAACTGAAAAATCCTGTAAAACTTTTGATTAGTGGAAGAGATATCTTTATACCATAACGAACTGTTAAATTAGGTCATGAGAGAAAGCAGGGATAAGAGACTGGAAAACAACAGTTGAGCCATATGCCGCTTGACCAACAAGTGGGTTATATAATTATTAGCCAGGACAAAGCTTCTAATCATTCTCGAGCAAGTCAAAGATATAATTGAACAGTAAAACCAGAGTAAAATAATACACCAGAACAGGGAAAAGAAGAATTTACCCAGTCCCTAGTACCACGGATACTTTCCATTCCATACTCCATTCCAACATACACTCCAGCAGTAGTTCCTGTAAAAGCATAACACAAACAACAGTGAACAGTGAACATTGTTTCAGGTGTAAAACAATGAAGACAAAATGTTATAATGCTTCTCCAATTGCCAAACAATATGACATCAAAACCTACATCAAGCTTACCCCAATATGCACCTTCTCTGCACATCTTCCTTAGCTGCGGTCACAGAACAGCATCATTGTAAGAACATGCCATTTTTTATATACAAATTTCCTCTATGTTGTGAATTAAAATACAAATAATATAATTTAATTCCCTGGATGAATCCATAAGGATACTCCCAAAAAGCAGAATTTCCAAACAAAACTCTTAAATCTGAGAGTTACCATGTATTTAACAGAAATATCAGCAAACTTTTGCTGAGTTTAGCAATCGGATTAACTTGATCAAGTCAAGATGCAACAAACTCAACCAGTTGTGTTTTAAAATTCCTGATTTAGGAGTGTGTTCAAAGATGCAGAGGCTCATCTGAATTAGTACTGTATCAGTAGCAAAAATCCTGAGCATATGTAATTGATCACCAATCAACACTTTGTCATCCAGCTCTTAGTAAAGATAACACCAATTCAACATGTTTCGATGCTACACAAGACAATGAAGACAGGTAAAGCCAAATGCAAGTCCCCCACATGCAAAGTACATCATGACAATAAGAGTGGGTGCATTCAAAAAATAGAATAAAATAAAATAACAGTTGGTAATCATCTTTGTAGAACTCAGAGCCTCTCCCCAGTTGAGGTGACGAGAGAGGTGCCAACAGGTGGGCCAATGTCCCACTTGCAAGCTTAAAGTTGTTTTTCTAATCATCCTGGTAACTGCTATCCCTCTGGATGAAGTAATTATTCCATGGTTATCTTCTAAAATGTATATAAAGAAGAATTTAGTCATTTATCTCAAAGAAATCAGTGAATCAGAAGAAAAAAGCATATTACTCGGGCCATGACCTTCTATATAACATATGGTCTTCAAAACATAAGGCTAACATTACTTAATCCTCCATTCTGCCATCGTTTTAGCTAACTGAGGGCGGCTACACGAGGGGACAAACATGTTTTAAACAAACAAGGGTCAAGGGTTCTAACCGTACATATATTCATGAAGTATTGATTGGAAACATTGGTGGGCAATGGTCATGTCTTTTATCATAGAAATCTCAGCAGCCACATGCAAGTCATAGTCTGCATTACTTATTTGAGAGACAAGTCAATGCAGCAAATTCAAATTATGAGAAGAAACTGTCTTAGAAAGAAGAAGACATCAGATCTATCACTTGTTTTTCATTTGTGATTCCTATTTAGCAATATTTTGTGCTTTGATGCCATGCATTTACTAAGCTTAATTTAAGAGATTGAAGCAATAAATTGCACTCACATGCTATTTCTGGTTCACAACGCAATGCTTTTAAAATATTGACCATGTCTGGGTCATTAAAAAGCTATGTGATGCATAATCTAACAAGCAGGAAATACATTAAGGCTTTGAAATACTAAAGTTTGATGGAACCATATTAATTAAGAAAGCAAGGAACACTTACTGCATCATCAAGTGTCGCCTTTGAGAATTGTCCTACAAAAAATAATAATACAAGTTAAATTTTACACAAGTAAAAGAAAAAGTTGGGCTTAACTTGTGAAGATCAAATCTAAATGGACAGCTTCATTTTGAAGAGATCATATCTCATGGTCAACAACAAAGCATAACCTTAATCTCACTTAGAAGCAGCACGTAGACATGCTCAAACAAAAGGCACATAATACATAACAAGACAAAAAGAAATAGGACTTTGAGATTGATTAGTTGTCACAATGAATTCTAGAGATGCAAGGACAATATTAAATAAAAAAAGTCACTAAACAGACGAGGAAGGAATCAAGAGATGCAGAGGACATAAAGATGATAAAAAACAGCTGGGGAAGACATGACCAGCCCACAAGGCCATTTGTAACATTATAAAATCCTAGACCTTGTCCATGATTTGCATCTTCTAGCATTCTATTTTTGCATTCTCTCCAAACATCCAATCAAAAAGAGTCAGGAGGAAGCATTGAAAATTTCTATTATCAACATCATTCAAGCGAACAATTCAATGCAACAAGTTTCTCCTGCATTATATCTGTAACCAAAATGAAAGGTCAAGCATGGCATTACTTAGAACCGAACTCACCTCGTAATGGTTAAGACAAAGATGAGATTGTTTCAGTCTCTCTCACACGATAACAACAGATACATATAATGTCATTCCTTTCTTAATTAGATTGTCCCACCACAGAACCATCTCCAACATGGCCAGCCAAGCAAACATTCATGTCTTGAGTGGTGTTGTCATATACAAATCCTTTTCAGCTGGCACATGGCACTGATAGCCCCTCAAGCACCCATTTTGGAGTCATTTGCTCTACCTCAACAATCGAAATACAAATATTTGCAATCCTTGTCGGTGTCAACTGATCATATCACATATTTTGAATAGAATGAGCTAGCAGATAACTTGCCATTGGAATTAGGAAGTAATACCCCTACGAAGGCCTAATTTGAGGTAGGTCCAGCACTATGCACACCGATGCAATATCTGTCAATTGGAAGATAGCAACCAACCATCATGGAGACAGGCCATGTTGGCCATGATTATTAAAAGCACCATCTCTATTGACCAATTTGTACTGTGAACGAGTACACAAACGCACAAACTTATCAATGTTTTGCGCACATAATTAACCCACTTTTATATGAAAAAAATTCCTTAAGACATGCCAAGCACTACTAATTTTAAATTGGTCAACTCAGTTGATTGGAAAATTACCTACGGCACCTTTAAAAAACAAAGAAACTCTACATAACAGTTGTTTCAAGTGTCTTGGTTAGCGTTTTTCTGTCAAAATTTCAATGTTATACTTAAATTTTCCCCAAAAAGGACTTTAAGCTACTTGTTTTGGTATCATTCCCAATCTAATGCGACGCTTGGCAATAATTGCAACCGAATTATGGCGATTCCATGAGGAAAAGAAGACATCAGGCCAACTAACGATCCAGAAAAGAGAACGCCAGACATCAATCATAAACCAAGTGCGCGTAAAACGGAAAGGCGAAGGACCTTTCTTCAGGCAGTCATAGGTCTCCTGCACTGCTACCTTGGAAGCAGCAACCTGGGAAGAAGAAAAAACGATTCAATCATAAATCTGAAACACGAAAAAGGGTATGGAATGGGAGAGAGATAGAGAGAAGAAAAATTACAGCTCCGATCTTCAGGAATCCTTCGACGGTGCGTTTGAGGAAGGGATTACCCAAGGAGATGTCGAAGTGCATCCTGGGAAAGTAGAGGAATCCGTAGAAAACGCTCATCGGCATCACGCTCTCCTCTCTTCTGATAAGAGACCTCCAGCCACAAGACCAAACCCTAATTCGCCGTGACCCACCGATCGCCTTCTTCCTTCGGCAGCTACTTTGCGGGGGAATAGAGTAGAGAGAAAGGGATAGGAGAACATCCGCCAGCAAGGCCACCCCGATGTCCGCCCCGAAGGACTAGAAACCGCCTTGAGAAGGGGCTAACCGGCCCACCAAAGCGTGTTCTGGCATACATTCCCACTTCACCCCTCAACAGACCGATCATTTCCCGGAGTTGAACAACCTGGGGATGTGACTGGAAGGCATAAACTCATCCCGTACAAAAGATCCATCCCCAGGTCGAAAAGAAGAAAAGAAGTTGCTTCGTCGGTGCGTTGATCCGTGTTACGGAAACAAAGTAGCGGCCAAGAAAGCATAATGCTAGCATGCGAATCGTCTCACCGCCGCCGGACGTCCAACGGTCAAGCGGCTGCGAATCGTCTCCAAAATCCATTCAGAAGGACAAGAAACAAAGACTGGAAGCCTCCCACCGTTCCAAATTCTGAAACCTAGCAAGAGATGGATAAGAGCAGTCCTGAGAAACCAGTCAGCCAGTCAGCCATGACACATGACATACTCTTTTGTTACAATATATCGGGTCAGCTTCATATTTCCACTCCATTGCTGCGTCACTTTCCCCCTTAATTTGTCGTGAGTAAGACCCATATTGAACGCGAGAAATCTTCCATCAAACCGTCTAACACCGTTTAACCATGTTGGGAAGCTCAGCATGATGCTGCTGCATGCAAAAAAGCAAAACAAATCAGTCAGATTAGCAACCGCAAAGAATGAACACAAGAAGTGGCTAAAATGATCTTAGAAGTTGAGATAGAAAATCCTTGTCAACAAGAACAGAGGATTTGGTAAGATAATAATCCGAAAGTCAGCAAGAAATCCAATTTACCGATGCTTTCATGAGGAAAAAATATGGTACTGTAAAGCGAGTCAATTCATACCAAGTTGCACCGTGGAAGGTGCAAAATAAGCGAATATCATCTATATGCTTTGGAGGTCTCGGCAAAGCTAGGTAACTTCAAACATGCCAATTCACAATACAAAATGGTCAAGTATGACAGAAAAGAAAATTATACATGACCAGTGAAGTCTTTTTCTGATGGAATACATGACTGACTACTCAAAGTCATTCTCACAAAGATTGACGACTCTTACAATGTTCCACGATAAAATTTTTGTTAAAAAAGATCTCCAGCTGTCTCATATAATAGGTATCACAGCATGAGACCTGAAAGCGGTTGCGCCCAAAGAAACCTTAGAGGTAAAGGGAAAAAACTGAACAAAATTTCACGTTTCTTTTAGACATGGATCATGGGTCAAGTTCTCTTTCAAACTACAGCACCGAGAATTGCAGACGTGAGTCATGTTTCTTCCCACTTCCCCTCCCATGTGCAACCTTCAGCTGTCAAAGTTTTAGCATAGAAGTCTAGCTGGTATTGGTAACAGTCAGGCTTCAGAAATCTTATAAAATCCTGCTAAGAGACTTGATTAGCATCTTCAGATTCCGTCTTGTAGCTTCATCACCCGTGAAGCCTGAGATGTCAGAACTTATACTCTGCAAATTCATGGAGAAATTTAATATATAAATAAAAATCTTAATCTCAGAAGTAGGAAATAAGAGGACAAAGTTCCCACCTCAATATTTTTCAGTGTAAATTGAAGTGTGGAAATGTACTGCATGATAAGTTCAGCGTTCTCAGGAGTTAAAATGGCAGACTGCACCTTGCTGCAAGGCCATAGAAGTTAGTAGCTAGCAACATGTACAACCCACCATGTTTAATATCAAAGAGAAGGGAACCAGTTTATGTCACCCTACATGGCAATCGCAATAAGAGAGAATGAAGGGGTAGGATATAATCCAATGCTCTTCCTGTATCGTGCAGTTTTCTATCCAAATACAAGGGAAACTAGCACGATACAAATGGGAGGTCATTGGATTGGATCCGGTGCCCCATAATCTTCCATCTATCACCATATAGCGATGGCCAGATATGGTGATCCAAGATTTTTCCCAAAGGAAAGTTCCAGTGCTGCACATCAACACCTTTGGCAAATAAAAGTATTTATCTACTCATATTTGAATCTCCAATCCTTCATTTCCATCTACATTCATCTCTAATTTTGACAGAAAAAATAGGGGCAAAATATGCAGCATAATCCTTGACCTAAAAAAGTGGTATACTAAATATTAATCTTAAAAAGGATAAAGGGGAAAAAAACACATACATATTGAGAAGTCTAAGAGAAAAAGGAAACAGAAGGCATATTCGAGGGAAAAAAAGTCTAAGCATGAATTGAGCACTCAAAAAGAAAAGTTGGTGCACATGATTTATTACCATTCTAGCCTTCAAAGTAAAGCAATTGCATTTGAATTTTAACATGTATGGAATGTATGCATAATAAAAGTTGAGACCACCTAGGCACTTGGTGGGTTGTTATTCTACAACTGCTGCAAATTGAGCATTAAGATGATCTATTTTTAATGGAAAAACCCACAAGTTTGCATAATGCAAGAAAAAAAAAGCATCACAAAATTATATGACACCATCTTTTTAAAATTGCCTTTATAACCTGCATGGTGGGGATGGTAATTTTTACCGACCCGATGGATACCTGACCCAATCTTAATAGCATGGATAAAATCTGACCCATCTAATTATAAATAGATATGGATTATATAAAAAAAAAAAATCCGACTCGGGTTCAGGTTGAGTGCAGGTAGTGGTACACCCCGATCCAAATCCGACCCATTTATAAAAAAGTCGCGTTTATAAAATATTTAAATAAACTAGGTATGGGGCAGGCATACCCAATCCGACCCGTTTAGATAGTAGTACACCCCGACCCGACCCATTTAGGTTTTAAATAAACTGGATTTTATGAGACCGAGTATACCCGGCCCGATCTGATCCAAACATGGCTTTTTTTATATCCGACCCGATTTGACCCGAGATGGGTATGGAATGGATATGGAGCGAGAAATTTTTTGATGGGGAGGGTATGGATTTTGGGTGATCCAACCCAAACCCAACTTGTTGCCATCCCTACTGCATGGTTAGATATGTGATTTTTCATATGTTTATCATGAATTAGATTCCCGAGAGTGCAGACAATCCGTTTTGTTCAATATAACTGAATGCTGACCACCATTTTTCTCAAAAGGATCACTAGAAATTACAACATTTGTGTTTCTAGTACTAGAAATTACAACATTTGTGTTTCTAGTATAGAATAAAAAGACCAATCTTCAACCAGATTAGAGATAGGGAAGGTATATGTATACTAGGAAATCCTTCCAGACTTTCTTACTCAAAACATGCAAAATCTCCACAAGAGCTGAAATCTATGACATGGAAGGCATGATGAACTTCTGAAGAAATACCTGATCCAACAGATTATACAAAGACAATGCAAAATAACTTGCAAGACCTATTCTAAATGTAATGGCTTGGCTTTATCTTAAGCGTGATATATGTTAGTCAACCCTCCATGAATTGGTGCTCATTTCATGAGCCGCATTACTGGGCAAAAGAAGGGCCTACCCCTGAATCCTGAGAATTCATTTTGCAGTGGGAGAAAAAAACCCTACCCTGATGTTTTCGGGTTAAACAAATGCAACCAAGAAAGGAAACGTCCAAGATTTGGATTCCCCATAAGTTAGTAAGAGTCTAGACAAAAATAAAAACTAAAAAAAAAAAAAAGAAAAGGCAAGAGTTTCATCTTCCATTAAATTTGTGCAATAGTGAAGAACATTATATTACAAGGGGTATCTTACTTCTCTCTATTAGCATAAAATGGAGCCCTGCTTTCGCTAAGGCTTTGCTAGCATGATGCAACAAAAAGATGATTAAACTCATACCAACCACATCACTGGAGTTTTAAAATAGGTCAAAGAAAACTCCATTGAAGAATTTGTGCAATTACCTATCTAATTTCTGTTAGAATGCATGACCAACCAGATACTGAGAATATAAATGTATGGGCTGGATTAGCATAAGATGAATTAGATATAATTTAATGCATCAGATATTAATGTTTGAATCAAAATCCAAAAACAATCACTCATAGGCTCATAGCTGTATCTTTCAGTACACAAAGATTATATTAAAGAATTTACAGAGTCAAATAAGAGTTTTTCTTTGTTCCCAAGAGATTACCAAATGCTAGGCTGTTCCATAAGTCTCATTATGGTTTATGCAGCTAACTATAAGAAACTAGAGCACAGCAGGCCTTCAGTTACATGTAAATGTGGTCTCAGGCACAAAAAGAAGAAGGCGTGCAGTGACAAAGGTTCCCAGGAACTATTTGAGTAAGGACTTATCTTGTCAACCGTACTCAGATATCTATGAAGAGGATTTACTTGGACGGCTCTCAGGAGAGTTGATTAATGCCTTCTTTATGTACTATTTTGCAGAATCCAATGGACTCCAAGCAAGGTTTCTCACCAAAAAAAAAAAGGAAGAAGAAAACTCAAACCAACCAAAAGGTGCTCAGATTTGGGGCAGCATCAAGAGGAAGGTTCTATCAGAAGGCATGGCCAGTATAAAATGCAATCTTGAATAGCAGTACAGATTTTGAGTTGTTTGCTCCATCAATCTTATTATCTTTGAGACAACTGCATTAATCATAACCAAAAATAATGAATAAAATCTGTGCAATTAACCAACATTCAAGCGACAATAAATCTAAATCAACCTTAAGCTTGTCAGCACCAAACTTAAGTTAATTCCTGGAATCTGTAATTACTTGACTGAATTTATAAAGGATAGAAAAGCCTTGAAGGTTATTACTCGCCTAAAAAGGGTCATAAACAAGTTTATGCTTTGTTTAAATAATAAAAGGGAAAAAGTCCAATCTTGCCAAACCTCTTAAAGTTACCCAGAAAAAATCTAAGCATCTATATTTGTGCAACTTGATACAAATCCTATGACATCACTACTTAAACAACATATGAAAAATTCAAGTATCAATAAACTTGCATAAACATTGAATATAGTGAGTTGCTGATAAATAGCTGGCTTAGAAAGTCGAAGTTCAGTAATTATACCTCAAATCCTTAGTTACATCAGCCAGGCTTTTAATTAAACTCTCCACATCCTTCAGTAAAGCACCGTCATGAACCTCAGCAAGCAAAGGTTGTAAATTTTCAGACAGGGCTTCAATCTGCAACATCACTAAAGCAACAACCTATGCACGTAAGCATGCCTAGTTTTTTGAATTTGTAGCTACATCCTTCATGATTCCTCAGATACAGAAATAGAATTATAAAGTCGTGTTCAAGAGTAGCTGATGACAAAAATATAAAACACAGATGCATTAATATAATGAGATTATGCATAAAAATGCTCCTCCACTGTGAGTCTGCTTGTAAGGAAGCAAGAAAAGCTATGGCGGATTTTGCTATGGTAGTAGATGCGAGGATGTTCGCTAACTTCATGGAAATGTTTCAAATTTAAAGGTGTACTTTCAGGACCTAGTACAAATTTACGTGAAATTAGTGCCACTTGAATCTCAAACCTTCAACAAACTACAATATATAACCAATAGATTCTGAAAGTCAGGTAGAACCATGGAAAGATTCTTGCATGACCAACCAACTGAAATGGACTCAAAACTACATTTTCTGGCCATGAAGATGAGTCAGCAAGAATAATTTAACATACAGAAAATACAATATTGGTCCCAGACCAGGTATTAAGATTAGATCCTCAATAATATTATCTAAACTAATATGCTGGACAAGTGGGATTTTTTCTTGAAGGAAAAAAAACTTGAGTTTCAGTGTCCTCCACGTGCATAGAAAACAAACTGGAGGTCCTCCATGACCTACTCATCCACACACAAAATTGACTATTCATTTGGTCATGAGAATGATTAACTAAGACATATCATTTAAGTTATGAAGACTTGAACTTCAAAATCAATTGAATTAGTTAAGACCTTGGAGATTAAGGGAAAATGAAAGAAAAATTGACTGGAAAATCAGAGAAGTTGATGTTCCTTAGTCTGGCTCATATTTCTTAATTGCATGGGTATGAGAAGCATCTCTTAATCTAAACTGCAAGTTAGTCCTGAACGACATAGGTGATCCATCCTAGATGAATTTGGTGGAAGTCTAGGACCTTGCTCATGATTTAAAAACATGTCAAATCATGCTCAAAGGGTTTTTAAAAAAAATACTGAGTCATTAGATGATTTTGGAGTTGATTTTTGCTTTCACAAGAACCCACTAAGATCACAAAAGTATACGATCCTCCAAGCTTTACCATCCACAGCCATGTCAGTCCACATACACAATCCTGGAAGCTTTCTTAGCCTCCAAACTCCAGATATCTGTGTCAAGGGGGAGCAATGCTTGAAGGAATAGTAACTATTACTTTAGCTCTAGCCTTCTTATTTTTCTTCCTTTCCCAGAGAACAAGCCTACAGCGCCTCTTTTCTTGATTTTCTTCATGATTCCACAAGTTTTCTACACCCTTATTTCACCCCCATCTCATGCATGTGTAAGACTAGGGTTAGGTTTCGGTCGCCAGCCTTATCTTGGCTACCAACCCATAGTCCTAGTCCAAACCCTTAGTCATGTGATGTCATGTCCTACCAGCGCTGGGATCATGTCACACACACTGAGATAAAGCTATTCGCACAAAACCCTTTGCAAAATAATTGATTACTAAATATAATAATTTTGAAAAACTAAATAAATTATTTTCCAAAACCATAAATAAATGCTTGGGCCCCAAGATTCCAATGTCTGAACATGTTTCTATCTCAATGCAGACACAATGTCATATGATGGTTCCTTTGTTCAATAGCCACCTCAATCACATCAAAACCCAGTCAACTAGAATGCTCCCTATCAAGAATATGGTCCACGGTACGTTATCCAACACAAACTGGACCCCAAATTTATTGACCTCCGGAGTGCAGCATGGTGTCTTATCCTTCAGGTCAAGGAACTATTTGCAAATCAGGCACCTAGTTTGCACCTCAACCCTTGAGTGATTTTTGAGTTGGATTTCTTGTCTTGACCATGTAGTGACAGCATACTTGGGTATCGGTACAAAATTACTGCCTTGGTGGAGGAACTCCACAATGTCACCAAACAACTTGATAACCATATAGGTGCGATGCCCAACTTCAGCCATGGCTATGAACAATATTTCAAATGATTGAGAACATACAATCCGTCCCATGATAAACACTTCAACCACTTGGATAACTCCCTTGGAGCATCGTGAAATCTTATTCTAGCTCTAAGGCCAATGTGAGATGCATACCTAATAATGTTTAGTGATCATGCAAATGAACTATCTATTTCAACCAATGTTCAAAACTGCATGCACATGGGTTTTAGAGAATACCCTCTCTAACAAGTCCTTAGTTCAAGATGATGCAGTCGTCAGGAATGCACAATTCTTTTAATTTTTTATGATCAATACACCATCAGAGTTATTGCAGGATGGTCACTAAAAGAACTACCACATTGTTGACATTATATTGCATATGTGTTAGCAAGAATAGTCTCTAAGATATATTCCTCCAGATGCTTTTGCCAAAGTTCGATATGCAATGTATATTAATATTGGTTTGGTGGGGTGTGCGAAAACTGATCGACGACAACAGATTTTCCATTGTCAGAATATTCCTCCAGAAGCTCTTGTTATAGCTCAATATCCAGTGTATATTGATATTGGATTGTGGAGTGTGCGAAAACAGACAGATGACAACAGATTTTCCATTGTCAGAATGATTGAAGATGCAACAGACTATCCAATATTAGGTAAAATGGATAAAAAATACATATGTCCGCACCTTTGCAAGGAGGGGTTGTGCTTCTTCTACAACAGATGCAACCTTTTCAGCCAATCTGTAGCTTTTAGAAATGCCAATTTCTTCCATTTCTCGTCCAAGATGGGTAAATATTCCAACCAATTCATCCAAACTTACCCCCTGTTTTCCCCTTATCCTCTCTTTATCACAAACAATAAGACCCTCTTTGGCACATTCTGGATCAAGGGGACCTGCAGATGGTGTAGGAAGTGGCTCTCGTGGTGTAATATCAATTAAGGTCTCCATAAGAAGGCCAGATTGATTCACCTCAACCAAAGAATTTCGAGGTATAATAATCTTGTCATCCTCCACCTGCCAAACAAAAGGTTAAGGGACTAATTATAAGTAATTTCAAATTTTTGATCAATTATATAATGCAACAATTGCAAACACATAAAAATCTGATGTTATGTTATTGTAAATCTTGTACACAGGTGTTGAGCTCATAATCAAAATAAACAAATATGCAATTGCTTCAAAAACCCTTTTCCATACATTTCATTTATCATTTAAAACAAATGACAAGCTTTCAGAGTCTAAAGCTTTTCTATAAACAAATTGTGAATTTCACCGTAGAATCCAAGAAATATCAAACACTGCATTCAGAATTAATGCTATACAAAAGCTTTTAAATCTGAAGGAGCACCAATTGAATCATGACTTTAACTAATGTTACTTTGCAGTCATGGAGAATATCAAAAAAAAAAGACGAACTTTAAAAGACAAACAATTTTTTTATTCAGAAGATGGAGATCAAAACTTAAGAATCAGCTGACTTGATGCATGCAGTGTAACTGGATTTGTCAACCATTCCATTCTCTTCGATTATAAAAGAGTGGTCAGAAAAACAATAAAAAATTAAATAAACAGATAAACATGAGACATCAACACTTTTAAGGTTCACATTTTATCATTGGTTCCTATGCAGTGACAAGTTCTTGAAATGGCCAACTGTATTTGAATAATTTCCCATTATTTTCGTTGAAACATTCTGTCACCCATGACTCCTCATGCCTCTTTCCAAGGACCATTCTAGCCTGCTCTTTTATAGAAATAGAGCCCAGAAGCCAACAGTATTAAATACTTTTCTCAATCTAATGGCATTAAAAAAAAAAAATGCAAGTCTTATCAATTCATCATGGTTCAATTTTAAACACAAAGAAAAATTATTGGCAAAAACAATATCAGTGTTACAAAGAAATGATACATTTGTAAAAACCAAACATGATCTTGAAGATGATTAGCTAAGATAGATGAGAAATATACTATTGAATAAAAAATGAGTCGAATGATAGTAAATAATCCAGTTTATAAAGTACATTGAAGCCAAAAATAGGTGATCTGCAAGGCACTACAAGTCATGAATGAAAACAGATCCAAATACATCATGTAAATGGGAAGTTGATAGAGAAAAGCACACACACCTCGACAGTTGCTACTTTTCAAAGATGAATCAACTTGGACCACACTTCCGACAGTCACCCCTCGTATCCTGACTGGTGTTCCCACGCAAATTCCACAAGCTTGGGAGAATTCAAACAACGACTGGTATTTCCTGAACCGTGATCTCAAGTGGCACCCCCTCAACCACACAAGTGCAAGGGCAAGAAGAGCTGCCCCAGACACCATTAACAGCCCGACTCCACCATCCCAGATGCTACTTCGACCAAACCCGAAATCACTAAGTGGTTGCAAAGTTTGCTTCCAGATGGTCCCAGGAACTTCAAGTACAAGTGCCAACGGGTTCTTTCCCTTTCGAGAAGATGAGGGATTCTGACCCGCACTTGCAGAACTTGCCTTTACTTGACAAAGCTTCCTCTTTGAAGGTTTGGGGGGAAGACGGGGGATAAAATTCTGAAGATGATGAATAGGGGAAACCAAAGGGGAGGCAACCAAAGATTTACAAATGGAGGCCTGAATCCATGGACTGCCGACCATCTTTCCAGTACCGAATTTTTTTCTCTGGCAATCGGAAATAGATCGAATGATATTTCAGCAGTGGATTCAAATTAGTCCAAGGGAAAACACCAGAAAGCAGACATGTGATCGAGATTTAAATCAAGAGCGAATGGATCAGAGATAAGAAATTTGAGAAAAAGACCTAATTAGACCGAAAAACCATATGACTAAACCCTAAGAAGAACTACGACATCAAAGAAAACATGGCACGGCTAAGCTTGAAGAAGATGCGATGCAATATAAACCATACAGGCCTCGTAACATAGATGTGAGCACACAATGATAGTGAATAAATTTATTAAAACACCCGTAGAGATCGGAAAAGCTAGGAATTTAGACATCAATCATATAAAGAATTCTTCAAGAGTGAGAAAGAAATGGTGGGAACCCGGAGATGGGTTTTCTGATCTGAACTTCGATTGAAAAGAGAGTAGAGGCATGGAGAGAGCCAAAAAAAAAATTTAAAAAAAAAAGAGCTTTTTTTTTTTTTTTTGCTGCTCCTGCGCCTCTCCTTGGATCATTTCTTCTTCCGTCCGTGCAGTGACGGCGACGATGGCTCGCTGTCCTTCGGGAGGAGTGATGCTTTGAGCAACGAGCTCATGGGGTTATGTATTGTTTTCCCGTATAATCGGATCTTTGGTTAACTCGCCTAATTTATTATTATTATTATTATTGAAATGGTATATTCATGGTACAAAGGAGATGTATAATTTAAAAAACTAGTCAAAATAAGATTTCTAAATTATGCAGAGACAGTATGCAGTCTAACCAAAATATAAAATCTGAATGATGAGCAACAAAGGATGCCATCAAGTAAGCAGCTGAGTCGGCCTCCCTGTACACATGCCTAATAAATATAGAAGAGCAATCCTGCAGTAAAAGCCTGATGTCCCGGACAATGGGATGAGCTGCTGGATCAGAGAAAAAGTGTGAAATCCAAGATATGACCATAGTAGAGTTACCCTCAATGATCAATCGATCCAGGTGAAGAACCTGCCAGGCATACTTGATCCCAGCCCACACCGCGTATAACTCAGCTGCAGGAATCGAAGAAGGGAGATACCACCAGCAGCCAGGAATCCAAGACGGGAGTTCCGAACAACAAAGTCCGCTCCTTCCAACCTGCAACGAAGGCTCCCATCGAAACTAACCGTGACGAAAGATGGAGGAGGGGGTTCCCAGCTAATAAAAACCCTACGGGATGCTCTACGAGCGAAAGGGGAACTCCAGGTCTCCGAAGATCTCACTATCGATCTCCAGAACTCAACGGCAGCACTCCTGGCTCTCTCCACCACCATCCTAGGAGAGCTCCTCATGGATGCGAAGATACGCTCATTTCTGGATATCCATATGTGATAAGCCAGGTAAGCAATAAAGGAAGTATGAATGATAGAAGACCTGGTGAGGAGAGTATAAAAGGAGTCGAGAATGTGATCCGCTTGGAAAGATAGGTCAGAAAAGCTTGCCAATCTCCAAATCATGATCGCCCGACTGCACAGAAATATAGCATGCAACTGCGACTCTCCCGGAGTAAAACAAAAAGGGCAGTCAGAGATAATGTGAATCCCTCTAGATATCAAGAACTCGCGAGTAGGGAGTCTGCACCAAATGAGTTTCCAAATAAACAGAGAGACCTTTGGGTGGACTGGGAGAGTCCAGATCCAGTGGTAACTCCGAGACATATCGAGCTCCAAGGAGGGACGTCCAATTAGGTCCACGATCGGCGCACGGGAAGATGTGGTACGACGCCATACTCTGATGTCCGAGCACGGGTGGATAGGCAGGGCGATGGAAAGAACCCTAAATCCGAGAATATCCCCAAAAATAGATAGAACAGCGTCCCAATCCCAGGTGGCCTGACCAGGCAGTAGGAGCTGAGCAATAATAATAGTGGGAGGCGTAAGAACCGAAATGAAAGTGGGCCACTGAATCAAAGGAATGTCTGATATCCATGGATCATGCAGGACTCTGATCAATCGGCCATCCACAATCACCCAGGAAAGATGAGGGGTAATAAGCGGCGCCCTAGCAAGCATCTCACGCCAAATAACCGACGACCTCCTAGGAGGAGAAGGGAGGTCCCCGGGATCCATCGGGATATCTCCATATTTGGCCCTCATGAAAGAAGACCACATACTGTCCGGATATAAGAAAAACCTGGCAACATGTCTAGATAGCAAAGCCTCTCTCCTATCAATGAGCGAGGGGATACCCAAACCTCCACTCTGCGTCGGACGGCAGACAATCTCCTATCTCATCAGGTGAACCCTCCTACGAGCTGAAGAGGAATCCCATAGAAAAGAATGAATCACCTGCTCGATCTTGATAATAACACACTTGGGGAAAAAGACGTTAGAGAGCATATAAATAGGGAGAGAGGCAAGAACTGAACGAATAAGAATAAGCTTGCCCATTGCCGAAAGAGATCGAGCCTGCCAGCCAGCAATCCTCTCCATCACAGATGCCAGTTGTTGCCGATCTCGCCGCCGCGCCTATGGCTTCGGAGCCGCCGATCCGACTAGACCGTCTCGCCCCTGGGGTCTCCTGGCTCGATCGAACCTGCAAGGCAAGGTCAGAAACCCTGGCCGGGGATCCCGACGAGGGAGCTCCGACGGTCAAGTTAGTAGACGGCGAGAGGGAACAGAGTCTCTGAGACGGGCCCCCGAAGGAGTCCCAGACTTAGAGATCGTGCTAGCAAGAAAGGTCCCAGAAAGAATAGAAACCCGGTCGAGTCCCTTCACCGAGCTCACGCCAAAGGTCCCCTCTCGGGATCTTGGATCTTGCTCTTGGAACGGAGTCTCCAGCCTTTGTTTCTTGTTTACCTTGTCGTCTATTCTCTCCTTTCTTTTATCTCCTTCTGTTACCTTCTCGTTTTCCATCCCTAGGAGGCTCCTTTGTCGCTTTCACCTCCTCCCCTCCGTCTCTTTCCCTTTCCCCTTCTGGATCAAAGGGCCAGGTGGCTTTCCGGCCTTGCTGGCCGAGCCTAGCGAGGAAAGAGTAGCGCCGGTCAGACCGCCGACCAGACCTCGGGACGAGCGTGAGCGCTCTTCTTCCCAGGCACCGACGAAGGCCGTTATTGGGTCCTGTTTTGTCAGGACTTCGTTTCTCGACTGCGGGACCTGTCAGGCCGATGTAAGCGATGTTTCGCGTGTCGCCGCCGATCGAACGGGCGCTGTCTTCGGGATGCAGCGCGCACGGCTCGAGGGGCAACCTTGGAGCTCGTGCTCTTGCTCCTTGGAAACTTCTCCGCACAGGTTGGCCTACCTCGGCTGAGGTGGGACCGTCTCAGGGTGCCACCTGGCGAGAGAGCAGGGAGGCCGCCGGCTTCGGCCGAGGTGGACCCCTCCTGGGTGGACACCTGGCGGAGCGGCAGAGGGGCGCTGGGATTCGGCCGAGGTGGTCCCGTCTCCGGGCGACACCTGGCGAAGGAGCGAGGGGCCCGGCTCGACCTCGACCGAGGTGGGACCATCTTAGGGTGCCACCTGGCGAGGGAGCGGGAGGCCGCCGGCTTCAGCCGAGGTGGACCCCTCCTGGGTGGATACCTGGCGGAGCGGCAGAGGGGCGCTCGACTTCGGCCAAGGTGGTCCCGTCTCCGGGCGACACCGGGCGAAGGAGCGAGGGGCCCGGCTCGACCTCGGTCGAGGTGGGACCGTCGGAGGGTGCCACCTGGCGAGGGAGCGGGGAGGCCGCCGGCTTCGGCCGAGGTGGACCCCTCCTGGGTGGACACCTGGCGGAGCGGCAGAGGGATGCTCGACTTCAGCCGAGGTGGTCCCGTCTCCGAGCGACACCTGGCGAAGGAGCGAGGGGCCTGGCTCGACCTCAGCCGAGGTGGGACCGTCTCAGGGTGCCACCTGGCGAGGGAGCGGGGAGGCCGCCGGCTTCGACTGAGGTGGACCCCTCCTGGGTGGACACCCGGCGGAGCGGTAGAGGGGCGCTCTACTTCGGCCGAGGTGGTCCCGTCTCCGGGCGACACCTGGCGAAGGAGCGAGGGGCCTGGCTCGACCTCGGTCGAGGTGGGACCGTCGTAGGGTGCCACCTGGCGAGGGAGCGGGGAGGCCGCCGGCTTCGGCCGAGGTGGACCCCTCCTGGGTGGACACCTAGCGGAGCGGCAAAGGGGCGCTCAACTTCGGTCGAGGTGGTCCCGTCTCCGGGCGACACCTGGCGAAGGAGCGAGGGGCCCGGCTCGACCTCGGCCGAGGTGGGACCGTCGGAGGGTGCCACCTGGTGAGGGAGCGGGGAGGCCGCCGGCTTCGGCCGAGGTGGACCCCTCCTGGGTGGACACCTGGCGGAGCGGCAGAGGGGCGCTCGACTTTGGCCGAGGTGGTCCCGTCTCCGGGCGACTCCTGGCGAAGGAGCGAGGGGCCCGGCTCGACCTCGACCGAGGTGGGACCGTCTGAGGGTGCCACCTGGCGAGGGAGCGGGGAGGCTGCCGGCTTCGGCCGAGGTGGACCCCTCTTGGGTGGACACCTGGCGGAGCGGCAGGAAGGCCTGGACCGACCTCGACTTCGACCGAGGCGGAGTCACACCTGATTTTTCTGAAAAAACTCCCGTGGCTCGAATCACGCCCAGTGAAATCTGAGGCATGCCACGTCATCGTTACGGCCGTAACAGTTGCCCCCCATCCCCCCGTTCCGTTAAGGCGTCATGGAATGGGACGTGGGGATTTAATGCGGAGATGATGTGGGGAAGGCGAAGATCTCGCGCCATGATTGCCAAGATCCTCGTCGCCGTTTCTCGATGCGCCCAAAGCCCTATAAGGGGCTACCATGTGTCGTCTATTCGGCCGCAATTAATGCGTCGCTTCGAAACAGAGACTGTTTTCCTGCAACCGAAGCATCGATGTCGGGCGTGCATCCACGCGGCATCCATCCGATGGCCCGGAGTGGAATGATGGGTACGGCTGCTGTCGATTGAGTTTGAAAAGGAGAGGACTTTCTGGAACGAGGCCCTTTCCCTTGCTCCGTCAGCAGTTTGCAGCAGGATATCTCCCACTCCCCCGCGTTGCACAGTGCATTTCGGTGAGTGCTTCTGTTTTCTTCCTCGCTCCGTCCCTTTCCTCTAGCATCCTTTCTTCACCATCTTCTTTCCCATGGCGCGCCGCCGCCATGTTTCGTCTAACCCGGACGAGGCCGGTCCGTCCCGGTCGAGGACTCCATTGTCTTCCTCCTCGGAAGAGGAAGTGATCCCGGAGGAGACCCGTAGGCGACTCCAGCCTGGGGGCATCACCATAGGCATCCCTAGGGGTCTTAGGTCTCCCCCCGTAGTGTCTGCCCATCCTATCTCTTCTCTTCCTCCTCTGGCCCTTCCTTCTGTCGGTCCCTCCGGTCACGTTTCGACGATGACCGAAGGTGACCTTTCCTTGCTCTGGGAGGTCTATGGCATCCCGGGGTCAATCCATCTTTCTCTTCCGCGGCCTGGGGATCGCGTCACCTTGAGTGGCCCCGGCCGCATAGCTTTCTACGAGGACTTCCTCCTTGGGGGTCTTTGGTTTCCTCTGCACCCCTTCTTCCTTTCTTTCCTCAGCCATTTTCGTCTGGTCCCGGCCCAGTTGGCTCCCAATGCCATCCGGGTCATCTTCTCCTTCATCGTTTTCTGTCACTTCCACGAGTTTGTTGCCCATTTCTCCCTCTTCAGGGCTCTGTTCACCCTGAAGCGGTACTCCACTGATGATGGCTGGTGGTATATCTCGTCCCGGCCTAGGTGTCTCCGGTTCGACCTCCCTTCTTCCATCAAGGGTTGGAAGAATCGGTTTTTCTTTGCCTCGGGCGAGGACGTCGACTAGGCCTGGAGCGAACCGGATCGGTCTCCGAACCGAAACTCCCAGGTCGAACCGGCGGACCAGGAGGCTTACTCCCAGCTACTGAACGATGTGGTCCCCTCGCTCGATGTTCTGCTCTCGGAGCAGAACTTGTTCGAGGCGGGGATCAGTCCCATCCGGGAGCCGGGTGAGGCTCAGCTTTTCTCTTACTCCGCCTTTCCGCCCTTCTTCTGTTCTTCTTTTAACTGGGCTGACCGATTTTCTTTCTATTGCAGGCATGAAGTTTTCTCTGGAAAACCTTTTGGAGGGCGCGGCTCAGAGGGACGCCACCGAGGGAGACGAGCCTGCGGCGAAGAGGGCTCGCACCGAGGCGAGCCAGGAGGTCGTGTCGGTGCCCGCGCCTGATCCAGCAGTCGCAGCTCCCCTGCCCAGGCCGCCTCGGGCCCGGGCCACCGATGCTCCAGTCGTCCGCCCTGACGGGGCTGCCGAAGAAGGAGGCCCATCAACAGCGGTTCCCCTCCGGGCAGGCTCCATCATCACTGCAGCCCCGACGGTGCCGCCCGTGACTCCAGCTGCCCCACCGGTGGCAGTCCCACCCGGGGGTCGGTTGCCCCTGCCACCGATCTGACCGCTCCGCCGCTGGCAATCACCAACCGGTGCTCCGTGATCCGTGACCAGGGGCTCGCGGAGAAGGTGATGGAGTTCGCCTGCACCTCCCGGGACCGTCGATTTCGGGGCGACCGGGACTATGCCGATGCTCTGCTCGAGATCCTCCCGCAGCTCTTCACGGTAAGTCCGAGCTTGGATCCCTCTCCTTTTCGATTCCAATCAACTATTTACTAACCCACTCTCCTTTTTGTGCAGATCGGGACCGACGTGCTCCTGTTGAGGAACTTCCTCGCAGGGTACGCCAAGAAGGATGCCGAGGAGGAGAAGCTCGGCAAGCTCGCAACCGACGTGAAGGACCTCATGGAGAAGGGGGTCAAGCTGCGGGGAAGCAACCAGGCCCTTCAGTCGGACCTAGCACGCGCCGAGGGGCGCGTCAAGGACCTGGAGTCCTCTCCATCCGAGGAGAGGATCTCCAATCAGCGGCGCACGGAGGAGGACGTGGTGGAGAGGGCTTGCCTCCGAGCTCATTTCCAGACGCTGGAGTGCCAGTTGGAAGAGGCCCGGCGGGAGGCGAGCGCGGCCAAGGAACGGAGCGCCTACATCAACGGGCTCCTGGAGGCCTCGAAGCGGGAGGCGCAGGAGGCCGTCCTGAGATTCTGGGCCTCCGACGAGTACGTCTCAGAGGTCCGGGAAGCCGTCGTGGACTCCTTTCTGAAGGGGTTCCAGGTGTGCCGAAAAAAAGTGGGCTCCTTCTACCCCGGGCTCGATCTCAGTCGGGTGGTGCTTGGGGGTAGAAGGCAGGAGCCCACCAGCGAGGCCCCAGTTGTGGTGGGCGATGCGGCTGCAGCTCCAGAGTGGCCCTCCGAGCAACCAGTTGCCGACGGCGAGGAGGGAGAGCGCGCGCGCCAACCTGAAGATCCCGCCACCGTGCCGAACTAGGCCTTCAGTTGTATTCTCTTTTCCTTTTTTTTTTTCTAAGGATTCCCGGCTTGTCGGGACTCCTTTGTTGTAGAACCTTTTCGAAGCAATGAAAGCCTTTATTTTGCTAAGTCCCGACCTCGTCTTCCTTTTCTCTTTTTCCTTCTTCTTTTTTTTTCTGTGTCTTGTCGAGGTGTTGGTGTCGAGTGCCGAGATGAGGTCCTGCGGCTCGATCTGGGCTGAGTTCGCGGGTGGACTGGGTCCCATCCAGCGTTCAGATCAAAGTTCGGAGCTTCCGGATTGGGTGACAGCAAAGCAGGCCTTGTGCATGCCCTTCGGGCTTGCCGGGCCGTCCTTTGTGATCGTGCTGGCGAGCTGGGCTCTGCCACGCCTTCCAGACCGAAGTCAGGAACTTCCAGACTGAACCCCGGGGCCACAGGCTTTGTTCAAGCCTTGCACGGCTTGCTGAGCTGTTCTCCGTAATCGTGTGGGCGAGCTGGGCTCTGCCCCGCCTTCCAGACCGAAGTCCGAGACTTCCGGACTGAACCCCGGGGCCGCATGCTTTGTTCAAGCCTTGCGTGGCTTGCCGAGTTGTTCTCCGTGATCGCGTGGGCGAGCTGGGCTCTGCCCCACCTTCCAGACCGAAGTCCGGGAATTCCGGACTGAACCCCGGGGCCGCAGGCTTTGTTCAAGCCTTGCGCGGCTTGCCGAGCTATTCTCCGTGATCGCGTGAGCGAGCTGGGCTCTGCCCCGCCTTCCAGACCGAAGTCCAGGACTTCTCGCTTTCTCGGGTCTCCGGCCACAGCCGTGTTTGCCGAGCTCAAAGTCATGCGCCATTTTTCTACGAGATGAGAAAAAGCGTTTGAAGCAAAAGAATTTTATTGCAGGAGTTGGAGGAACCTTACACTATTGATAATACATCCTTAGGTTTGAGGTGTTCCACGTCCGAGGGAATCTGGATCCTCCCAATTCCTCCAGGTAATAGACCCCGTGAGGGAGGACATTCGCTATCCTGTATGGGCCTTCCCAGTTCGGGGATAGCTTCCCGCACTCTTGAGGCTGAGAAACTTCAGCGCGCCGGAGCACCAGATCTCCGGGGTGAAAGGACTTTGGCCGCACCCGGGAGTTGTAGTACCTGGCCATTTGCTGCCTGTACGCCGCCATTCAGAGTCGAGCCTTGTCCCTCGTCTCCTCAAGGAGGTCCAGGTTGAGCATCATCCTGGCGGGATTTTTCGCTTCGTCGTACTGCTCCACACGCAAGGTGGGTAGACTAAGCTCAATCGGGATAACTGTTTCGGCTCCGAAGATGAGATTGAATGGAGTCTCGTCGATGGCCATTCTCGGGGTGGTGTGGTACGCCCACAGGATGCTCGGGAGCTCTTCCACAGGACGCTCGGGAGCTCTTCTGCCCACCTGCCTTTAGCCTGATCCAGCCTCGTTCGGAGGCCTTGCAGAATGGTCCTGTTCGTGACCTCGGCTTTCCCATTCGTCTGTGGGTGAGCCACCGAGGTGAAGCGATGGTGGATGCCGAGGTCGCTGCAGAATTCTTCGAACTCCCGGCAGTCGAACTGATGCCCATTATCGGTGATCACGGTGTGGGGGAGGCCGAAACGGCAGATGATTGACTTCCAGAAGAACCTGACGACGTTTGCCTCGGTGATCCGCGCCAAGGGTTCGGCCTCAACCCACTTCGTGAAGTAGTCGATGGCCACGATCAGAAACTTTCGTTGTCCGGATGCCGGTGGAAATGGTCCTAGGAGGTCCATTCCCCATTAGGTGAACGGCCACGGAGCTGAGAGCTGGGAGATTGGAGTAGAGGGCTGCCGTTGCACCACGGCGTGCCATTGGCACTGATCACACATCTTCACAAAATTGGCGGCGTCCTCCTTCATCATCTCCCAGAAATAGCCTTGACGGAGAGCCTTGTATGCTAGCGTTCTGCCCCCCACGTGGTTCCCGCAGATGCCCTCATGAATCTCCTGGAGTACGAGTGCGGCCTCCGCAGGTCTCAGGCACTTGAGGAGGGGATAGGAGTAAGACCTCCGATACAGTTGCCCATCCATCAGGACGAACCATGCAGCCTTCTTTTTGATAAGGTGGGCCGCTCACGGTCCTCCGGCAAGGTACCGCCGGTTATGTACTCGGCGTACTTGTCCATCCAGCTAGGCTCACGGCTGACCTGTTGGACCTCCACCAGGATCTCGTAGCTCGGGGCCTTGAGGCGCTCTACATGAGCGCGACCCAGCTCGAGTCCGGTAAGGATGCCAGCCGGGAGAGAGTGTCCGCACGGGCATTTTCCTCGTGGGGGATATGGAAGATGCTGAAGCACCAGAATCTGGCCACGCTCGTTTTGACAAGCTCCAAATACTTCGCCATTTGAGGATCGTGCGCAGCATATTCTCCGGAGATCTGTCCGGCCACCAGCTGAGAGTCAGTGAAGGCTTTGAGGTTAGCTACGCCCAGCTCGCGGGAGACTCTCAGCCCGGCGAGGAGTGCCTCGTATTCTGCCTGGTTGTTGGTTGCGGCGGACTGGAAACGGAGTGCGCATTCGGTGACGACCCCACCACCGTTGGCGAGAATGAGTCCGACTCCGCTCCTGCCGGAGTTCAAGGCTCCATCTATATGAAGGATCCACGCGTCCTCTTCGGGCTCCTCGGGGCCCGGTTTCAACTGCTGGTGCGGGGAGTCCCCCTCTGGCTCCTTGCCTAGGCCCGCGCACTCGATCAAGAAGTCGGCCAGTACTTGCGCTTTCATGGCCGACCTCGGCCTGTAAGCGATATCGAATTCGCTGAGCTTGAGTGCCCACTTCGCCAATCGCCCCGATGTGTCGGGTCGGCTGAGTATCGCTTTCAGCGACTGATCCGTCAGGACGGCAATGGGATGCGCTTGGAAATAGGGCCTGAGACACTGAGCAGACACTATTAACGCAAAAACGAGCTTTTCGGGCCGGGAATACCTAAGCTCCGCATCGCGAAGAAGTTTGCTGGTGTAGTACACCGGTCGCTGGACTCCCTGGTTGTCGGTCCGAACTAGGACCGAGCTGACGGCCTCCGGGGTGACCGCCAAGTAGAGGATGAGTTCCTCTCCCTCTTCGGGCCTAGAAAGTAGTGGGGGCAATGCAAGCATCTTCTTCAACTCTTCAAAGGCCTCCTGGCACTCCTCAGTTCAGGCGAAGTCGTTCATCTTCCTCAGCACTTTGAAAAAGGGTCGGCAGTGGTCGACCGACCTGGAGATGAACCGGCTCAGGGTGGCTATCCGGCCGGTGAGTCGCTGCACTTGCTTCTTGGAGGCGGGTTGCTCCATGTCCAGGATGGCCTGGACCTTCTCCGGGTTGGCTTCAATCCCTCTCTAGGTTATCATGAACCCCAGGAACTTCTCGACGGAGATGCCGAAAGCGCACTTCACCGGGTTCAGCTTCATCTGATGAAGTCGGAGGTTGCCGAAGGTCTCCGCCAGGTCGGTAACATGATCCGAGAGGGGCTTGCTCATCACTAGCATGTCGTCCACGTACACCTGCATGTTGCGGCCGATCTGGTCCTTAAAGACTTTGTTGACCAGTCGCTGGTACGTGGCCCCGGCGTTCTTGAGGCCAAATGGCATCATCCTGTAACAGAAAGTTTCGCGGTCAGTGATGAAGGCGGTGTGCTCTTCATCCTCCGGGCTCATTCAGATCTGGTTGTACCCGGAGAAAGCATCCATGAAAGATAGGAGTCGATGCCCCGAGGTGGTGTCGACCAACTGGTCAATCTTCGGAAGAGGGAAGCTGTCCTTTGGGTAGGCTCGGTTGAGGTCGGTGTAGTCCACACAGATCCTCCACTTACCACTGCTCTTCTTCATCATGACCACATTTGCCAGCCAGCTGGGATACTGAACCTCCCACACGAAGCTGGCGGCGAGGAGTTTCTCCACCTCCTCATTGATGGCCCTCTGCCTCTCCGCGGCGAAGCCCCTCTTCTTCTGGCGGACCGGGCGGCACCTCGGGTCCACGTTCAGCCTGTGCATAATGATCTCGGGGGGAATGCCCGGCATGTCGGCCGCGGACCAGGCAAACACGTCCGCGTTCATGCGGAGGAATTCCAGCAGGCGGGTCCGTTCCTCCTCCGGGAGTTGGACCCCCACCTGTACCGTCTTCAGAGGGTCCGAACCGAGGGGATAAGTCAACAGCTGCTCTACAGGTCCTCCCCTGGGTTCCTTCTCCCTTAAGTCGAGGTCGTCGACGTCGGGGGCGAGCTCGGCGCCCCGGGCACCGGGGACCGTCTAAAGGCAGTGCAGGGCTGGCTGGGTCGTCCCCCTCATCACCCCAAGTCCGGAGGCTGTGGGGAATTGCACTAGTAACCGCTTCGTAGAAATCATGGCATCCAGTTGGTTGAGCCCCGGATGCCCGAGGATCGCGTTGTAAGGCGAAGGAAGCTTGACGACGGTGAACGTCAACATGACTGTGGTCTGCCGAGGTGGGGATCCAGTGGTGACCGGGAGAGTGATCTCCCCTTCGACCCCCATCGAGTCCCCGGTAAAGCCTACCAGGGGGTGTGCACCGGCCTTAGCTGATCATGGGACAGATTCATTCGGGAGAAAGCATCATAAAAAAGCACGTCAGCGAAGCTTCCACTATCTACCATAATTCGATGTACAGGATGCTTCGCGATGATTATCTCAACCACCACAGCATCGTTGTTTACATTTTTGTTTTCACTCCCCTTCTCTGAAGGGGGGACATCCTCTGGGTTCCCGACCTCCCGGGCTCTCTTTGCCGCCCCCCCGATCCCACATGAGATAATGCCCACTGACTTCTCCGTCGGACGGTTGTCGATCACGGGAACCGGGGGTAAGGCCGCGAGCGGCTGTCCCTCCATCGGGACCTCGTTCCTGATGAACTTCCCGAGGTAGCCTCTTTTGATCAGCTCCTCGATTTCCCACTTCAGGTTGCGACACTCCTCCGTGTCATGGCCATGCTCGCAGTGGAACTGGCAGTACTTCAACTTGTCTCGGGTGCCTCTTGGGTTCTGATGAGGAGGTCGACGGAGGTAGTGCTCGCCCTCAATTTCCATGAGGATCTTCGTTCTGGGAGCGAGGAGAGGGGTGAACCTTCACTCCGGGGTGGCCTCGCCCTTTAGCCTCGGATTCGGGTGAGGGTCGGCAGATGGCCCGGGCCTCCGGGCTCCTGGAATATCCCTCGGGGCCGGCTTCTTCAAAGTCTTCCCGTCTAGCTCTCGACGAGTGCGGTCGGCCTCCTCCGCTCGGATGTACTTGTGGGCACGGAGGAGGAGCTCGGAGTACGTCCTGGGGAGTTTTTTGTCCAGGGAATAGGTCAGGCGGGACGTCTTGAGCCCGCGCATCAAAGCCAGCATGGCAAGGGGCTCGTCCAGGCTATAGATCTCCAGGGCAGCGGTCTTGAACCGGGTGATGTAGTCCCGAAGCAGCTCCTGGTCCTGATGGCGGATAGAGAAGAGGCTGTCCACCTCTCTCGGCACCTTCCGACAAGCGTCGAAGTGCGCCACAAACTTTCCTTCCAACTGATGGAAAGAGCAAATAGATCCAGGCTCAAGGCAGGTAAACCAGACTCGAGCGGCCTTCCGGAGGGAAGCGGGAAAGGCAATGCACAAAAGAGCGTCTGTGGCCCCCTGGACCCTCATGAGAGCCTTGTAGCTCTCCAGATGGTCCAGAGGATCGGTGGTCCCGTCATAGGGGTCCACCTGCGGCATGCGGAACCGGCCCGGAATCGGCTCCGCCTGGATTTCTTCAGAAAAGGGGGGACGGGAGTCGTATCCCGTCGGGTCTACTAAGGAGTTATGCAGGTCGGCAAATCGACAGGCGAACTCCGCCAATTTGAACTCGTGCTCCTCCAGGCGCCTCTCGGCCTGGCGCCTGATGGCCTCGTCGGTGGAATCTTCCACCGAGGCCGCTGGTGAAGGGGGCGCCGATCGGTCTCGGTGCAGGGTCCTGCCTCGGTGTCGCTTGCTGCGACGCGCTGTCTCGACTTCATCGACCGGGGATCGACTCTCGTGATCCGCCGAACCGAAGTAGTTTCTTTTCGCGAGAGTTTGATGGCTCCCGCGGGGGTTGGAGGCTGCCCGTGGTTGGGATGGCCTACCTTGGATGGAGCGCAGGCTCCCGCGCGCGGCCCCACGGCCCGAGCTGTGGGGATCCCTGGCTGAGGCTGCATGGCCAGGGAGCGCTGCTGATGTTGTAGCTGCCGAACTGCCGTAGTCAAGATCTGCAGCTACTGGATGATGGCCGCGAGAGGTCCGTCCGCCGAGGTCGGCTGTGGTGGAAGAGGAGGGGGAGCAGGAAGCTCCCTCTCCGGGCTGGGGGGCCCCTGAGGGGAGGGGATCTCCCCTACTCGGCTGGTGGATGCTTCGCGTCCATGAGTGACCACCATGGTCGGAGCGCGCTTCGTTCACAGAAAGCTAGCTCCCACTGGGGGTGTTGTCCTGCCCCCCTACCTGGTGCGCCAATCTGTTGCCTATCTCGCCGCCACGCCTGTGGCTTCGGAGCCACCGATCCGACTAGACCATCTCGCCCCTGGGATCTCCTAGCTCGATCGAACCTGCAAGGCAAGGTCAGAAACCCTGGCCGGGGATCCCGGCGAGGGAGCTCCGACGGTAAAGTTAGTAGACGGGGAGAGGGAACAGAGTCTCTGAGACGGGCCCCCGAAGGAGTCCCAGACTTAGAGATCATGCTAGCAAGAAAGGTCCCAGTAAAAATAGAAACCCAGCCGGGTCCCTTCACCGAGCTCACGCCAAAGGTCCCCTCTTGGGATCTTGGATCTTGCTCTTGGAACAGAGTCTCCAGCCTTTGTTTCTTGCTTACCTTATCGTCTATTCTCTCCTTCCTTTTATCTCCTTCTGTTACCTTCTCGTTTTCCGCTCCTGGGAGGCTCCTTTGTCGCTTTCACATCCTCCCCCCGTCTCTTTCCCTTTCCCCTTCTGGATCAAAGGGCCAGGCGGCTTCCCAGCCTTGCTTGCCGAGCCTAGCGAGGAAAGAGTAGCGCCGGTCAGACCACCGACCAGACCTCGGGATGAGCGTGAGCGCTCTTCTTCCCAGGCGCCGACGAAGCCCGTTATTGGATCCTGTTTTGTCAGGACTTCGCCTCTCGACTGCGGGACTTGTCGGGCCGATGTAAGCGATGTTTTGCGTGTCACCGCCGACCGTACGGATGCTATCTTTGGGGTGCGGCGCGCACGGCTCGAGGGGCAACCTTGGAGCTCGTGCTCTTGCTCCTTGGAAGCTTCTCCACACAGGTTGGCCTGCCTCGGCCGAGGTGGGACCGTCCCAGGGTGCCACCTGGCGAGGGAGCAGGGAGGCCGTCGGCTTCGGTCGAGGTGGACCCCTCCTGGGTGGACACCTGGCGGAGCGGCAGAGGGGCATTGGGCTTCGGCCGAGGTGGTCCCATCTCCGGGCAACACCTGGCGAAGGAGCGAGGGGCCCGGCTCGACCTCGGCCTAGGTGCGACCGTCTCAGGGTGCCACCTGGCGAGGGAGCGGGGAGGCCGCCAGCTTCGGCCGAGGTGGACCCCTCCTGGGTGGACACCTGGTGAAGCGGCAGAGGGGCGCTCGACTTCTACCGAGGTTGTCCCGTCTCCAGGTGACACCTGGCGAAGGAGCGAGGGGCCCGGCTCGACCTCGGCCGAGGTGGGACCGTCGGAGGGTGCCACCTGGCGAGGGAGCGGGGAGGCCGCCGGCTTCGGCCGAGGTGGACCCCTCCTGGGTGGACACCTGGCGGAGCGGCAGAGGGATGCTCGACTTCGACCGAGGTGGTCCCGTCTCTGGGCGACACCTGGCGAAGGAGCGAGGGGCCCGGCTCGACCTCGGCCGAGGTGGGACCGTCTCAGGGTGCCACCTGGCGAGGGAGCGGGGAGGCCGTCGGCTTCGGCCGAGGTGGACCCCTCCTGGGTGGACACCTGGCGGAGCGGCAGAGGGGCGCTCGACTTCGGCCGAGGTGGTCCCGTCTCCGGGCGACACCTGGCGAAGGAGCGAGGGGCCCGGCTCGACCTCGACCGAGGTGGGACCGTCGGAGGGTGCCACCTGGCGAGGGAGCGGGGAGGCCACCGGCTTCGGCCGAGGTGGACCCCTCCTGGGTGGACACCTGGCGGAGCGGCAGAGGGGTGCTCGACTTCGACCGAGGTGGTCCCGTCTCCGGGCGACACCTGGCGAAGGAGCGAGGGGCCCGGCTCGACCTCGGCCGAGGTGGGACCGTCTCAGGGTGCCACCTGGCGAGGGAGCGAGGAGGCCGCCGGCTTCGGCCGAGGTGGACCCCTCCTAGGTGGACACCTGGCGGAGCGGCAGAGGGGCGCTCGACTTCGGCCGAGGTGGTCCCGTCTCCGGGCGACACCTAGCGAAGGAGCGAGGGGCCCGGCTCGACCTCGGCCGAGGTAGGACCGTCTGAGGGTGCCACCTGGCGGGGAGCGGGGAGGCCGCCGGCTTCGACCGAGGTGGACCCCTCCTGGGTGGACACCTGGCGGAGCGGCAGGAAGGCCTGGACCAACCTCAACTTCGGCCGAGGCGGAGTCACCTGTTTTTTCCGAAAAAACTCCACGTTGCTCGAATCACACCCAGCAAAATCTAAGGCATGCCACGTCATCATTACGGCCGTAACACCAGTAATTGAGCACAATCATTTCTAGAGGCCAGCAAGCTCTCTTTTTTCTGCCGAAATGATGACTAATATTGCTTCTATTCCCTTACCATTAGAGAATTGATCTGATGAGCTATGTTTGGAGTTTATGGGGCATCTTGTAATGTCACTTCATGATATGTATAGTCTGGTTATACCATAGAATTTGCCTTCTTCGCCCTGTCAATTTAATTCAATCCGGTAAGTTCATGTTCTAACTTCTAAGGAGGGTTTAATTTTTTCTGGTGGAGGTTATTGTAGGATCGCTTCTTGCCCTCTAAAGCTTTATTAGGTTAAAGAGGTTTGCTAGAGTGCTGCGAGTGGCGGTAGGAGTGTCTCGGTTTCCCCGCCGTCTTCTCCGAGTTCTTGCAAGAGGGTTTCGAGGGTTTTCTCTGGGTTAGGGTGGCTTGATGGTGGAGCTGGGAGGTGAAGGGAAGTCTTCTGGTTCTGATGGCAATGATGCTGTGGGCCGTTCGTGGGCGGAAGTGGTGCACGGACCACCGCGAGCTCAGGTGTGGACCTCGTATAAGTTATCGGAGAAAGAAATGGAGAGGCTACAGCAAAGCTTCTCCAAGGTACTTATTATGCCAGAATCTCTCATTGACGGAGCGAGGAAGAAGTGGGAGGACCTCGCAGTGACAGTTTGAAGCCTGGGTCACCGGGTTCAGGGACTTCGATTAGCCAAGGAGATCCGGTAGAGAATGCAGATGCTAGTGGATCCGGAGATCTTTTCGATTGGAGAGGACCACTTTGTCATCCGCTTGACATCTAGAGAGGACTGTAAGAGGGTTATAGGGGCGGGACCGTGGCATGTTGCTGGCCAGCTTATGGCGATGGCACCGTGGCAGCCAGACTTCTCACCGGAAAAGAGCCCTGTGTGTTGCACAGTGGTGTGGATGAGGTTGCTGAACTTGCCTCTCGAGTACTGGGATGCTTCTTCGATTATGGCTATTGCGGGAGAGGCAGGTAAGCCTCTATCTTTGGACACCTTCACGGACCACATTAGAAAGACCGGATTTGCCAGAGTCCGGATGGAGCTTAATGCTTCAAACCCTCTACTGCCTGGTGTCTGGATTCAAGGGAGAAATTCGGTCTTCTGGCAATAGTTGGTTTACGAGAGCATCCCAACTGTCTGCTTCGGTTGTGGGAGGATAGGCCATCTTCTGCAGGGTTGCCTGTTCAAAGAGGAACAAGGGTCTTTGGCAGCCTCTGAGCCGGTTCTAGGTCCAGGAAACTTTGTGGATGAACAGGGGGTTCAGACCCCTGGGGCCTTGGGTTCCTGTTCCATGCCGCAGGGAGAGGGCAATAACTTTGGTCCTTGTCTAACTACGTCGAGGGTGCGCCCAGCTCGCCCGATGCCGCCCTCAACTTTGCCTGCTGTGAAGCCTGATCGTGGTAAGGCTCCGGTTTCCTCTCCAGACCCCCCCTCCTCCTCCCCTTCTCGGTCTTCACCTGCTCATCATTCTTCCACTCCTACGTCGCCATTGGAGTCTGATGGATGGCAGAAGCCATCGAAAGTGGCGAGGAGGAAATCGCCGGTAGCCACCGAAGCTGAAGGTTCGGAGGGCGGTGACTCACTGACGGAGGCAGGAGCTAACTTCTTCCAAGTGTTGGCGAACTCCATGCAGATCCTTCCCCCGGAAGAAGTCACCCGGGATCAGGGGATGGATGATGTTGGTACCATCTCGCTCAAAAGGACCAGAAGCCGATCCAGATCATCATCACCAACCTCTGGGAAGCCCAGTTCGACACCCACGGGCCAGGTATGCCCCTCAACCTCTGTGTATGTTATTGAGGGAATTCTTCAGGGGGTTGGTAGTTCCACTGTTCCTCCACCGGTGATGGGGTGTGCTGATGTTAGGATGAGGGAGAGGAAGAGAGAATGGCGGAGGGTGGAAGCTAAGGCTGGGAGGGAATATGAAGGTAAGGCTGGGGAGAGTATGGAAGGTACTATGGGATCTAAATCGGTCGGTGGGGGTGCCCTCTCTAGTGTTAAGGTTAGGAGGGAGGGTGAAGGCAAGACTGGGGAGAGCTCTGTGAGTGAGTTAGATCCTGCAGAGGGGAGGGAAGGGTCCGGAGGTGGGAGTTCTGCTAGCGAGGGGGATAAGCTGCATGGTTCTCCTTCTGGAGGCCTGGGGGGTTTGGGGTCTGAAGGAGGAAGTCTGGTGCACTTTCAATCTCATGTAGCGCAGGTGATCGATGTTGCTGGGAAGCCACCTCGAATGAAGGACTTAGCGAGGAAGTCGGCAACCAAGATGCAGAGTTCATCAGGCGAGCCTTTTAACCTGAAGGATGAAATAAGGCTCTCTGTGATGGAAGGAAAGGACACCTAGGGGGATTCTTCGGCTGACTTAGGCCAGTGTCCTTTGTCTGGAACAAATGAAATGGCATCTTCGCATGGGGGACATCATAAAATCTGTGACAAGGTCAAATGTGATAAATCATGGATTTACACGATTATTTTAAGTATTTTAGTTAATTATTGGTGCTAACATTCTTTTAATAACCTAATTTCATAATTAATTTGGACTTTCTTGCAAAACTAATTATTTTAAAAATATCTTTGAAAAGTGTGAAATTAGAGTACGTTCATAAAAAAATATATTTCAAGTCAAAGCACCACACACCCATTTAAATGATTCAATAATTATAATTAATGATCATGGAATCGGTAAAATTAATAAGTTTGAAACTCGCCAATAGGTAGAGCTTGATTTATGGAATCCAACGACGCAAACGGTACTTAAATCAGGTTTGAAATGAATAAGTTATGAATTTTCTAATATTTTTGCACATATTTTGATGCTGCACACTTTTTGGAGCAGCCGGTCCACCATGGACCGGCTGCTGGGTTTACAAAATTTCATTTGGTTCACCGGCAGCCATGGCTGCCGGTCCACGGAATAGGCCGTGGACCACAGCCCTCCAGAAGCGCCGAAATTCACCGGGAAGCACGTCGGTGATGTCCCTGGCCGGAGGAGAAGCTCCGGCGATGGTTTGATGGGCGGTGGTGGCGGTTTTTGGTGGCAAACAAGAGGAGCAGTCCACATCTTCACGAGCTTCCTCCACGCACGTTGCCGGAGCGCAGTCCACGGGCAAGTCCATGGCCGGAGGAGGAGCTCCACGGTGGCGTTTCCAAGCGATCTCCACGGGCACGGACGAGGTGTCCACGGCCGGAGGAGGAGCTCCACGGTGACGTTGCCGAGCTTCTCCACGGTGGTGTTCACGAGCACTCCATGGGCAAGTCCACATTGCCAAGCCTCCACGGGCAAGTCCACGTTGCCGAGCCTCCACGGGCAAGTCCACGCTGCCGAGCTCCTCCACGCGCGTTGCCGAGCCTCCACGCGCGTTGGCGAGCAATCCACGGTCACGGCGTGATCCAGGCGAGCAGTCCACGGGAACGAGCGTTCTTCGCCATGGGCACGGGCTTTGCGGGCCTCACGCTGCAGTCTACGGGTGGTGAGCACGGCGGGTTCTACTCCGATGATGGTGGCTAACATCCAGCTCGTTCCACGGAGCAGCAACAGCGGTCACGGTACTCCTTTTGTCCCACATCGCTAGTGTGCAATGAGCTCCCCTCTCCGGTCAATTATAAAATGAACCCCATTGTGCAAGATAGAGGGATCCCGGAGAAAAGACAAGGTACAGGGTAAAGGACATTGCTTGGGTTACGGGTTGACTTTTGGGAGTGAGGTTTCTCAAAGGAGAGCGTGTCCCTACACCATCTTCCAGCCTTCTCTCTCTGAGATCAGGATCCGAAGAAGAAGACGCAGAGGAAGCCCAGTTCGCTCCACGGAGTACGAAGGAAGGAGCTATCTTCCCGACGAGGCTGCGCCGATCTGTTCTTATCTTTGTTACTTATTTTGTTAATTTAATTTTTTTTGCATTGTATCTAGACATTAAATTTCAATCAATGCAATATTTTTTTTTTTTTACTCCTGTCTTTCGTCTTGTCTGCACGTAGATGCTAGGATCTAAATAATAGATCCTAGTGCCAAGTTTACTTTTCCTAGAATTTTAATTTTTTTATACTTTTCGACTTCAAATTTTTTTTTTTTACAAGATCAAAAAGATTTCAAATCCTAAACACCACCTTCTCTGTGGATTCGACCCGACTCCTCTAGCTATGCATTTTTAAATATTTTAAGAAGTCGGATTTTAAACTGATAGCCACGGTGTTTTAACGACAACCCCGCGGATCTACCAAGTTTTTGGCACCGTTGCCAGGGAGGGCATTAAAATAATAGTTTTTGATCTTTTTGATTTTTTTTTATACCATGCTAACTTTTCTTTTTCTTGCAGATTAAAAAAAAAAGGGGGGGGAGAAAAGCAGAAGAGGAAGGAAGTCTCCCAATCAGTAAACTTTCTTTCCTCTTTTACATATTAATTATTTATCTTTTTAGTTTATTTTCTTATCTCCAAAAAAAAATTTCAAATTTCAAATTTTTTTTTAAATTTTTTTTTTTTTTGTTTTTCATTTTTAGATTCATTTAGGTAAATTTATCTTTTCTGCAAAATCCAAAAAAAAATCGCCCAGACATTTCATAATTTATTAGGATTAGAAACTTAATCACAAAATTAAAAAATATATATATAGCTTTAATTTAATTTTGTGTGTTTATAACTTTTATTTTGGACATCCTATTGCATTTCATAATCTCATAATCATCCTAAGGGCACTTATCCATAAACAAGATAAGGTGGGGAATTCAATACCCTTCCTTAGCCCACAAACCATCACCCCTCATGTTGCATACCTAAGCCTTCTAAATAAAATTAACTAGACGTCAGCCCTAAGGAACTCGAGCTCAATAGGACAGGGCACCCGGAAGAGTTGGACCGGGTCAAGATTAGTTGGTTGACTGGTATCTAGGAAAGGGGTTCAGGGATTACGTCCCGAAGGAAGGTGGTTGGATCCGCTTACCTGGCCAATTTTCAATTGGTGTCTAAGGCAAGCAAAGAGAGAAACTCCACCGACCTTACCCTTACCTGGCCAGTTAGCTAATTGGTCTTTGACTTGGAGGGCTCCAAGGCGATCTTGGAAGTTAGGAGCTGTCTAGAATTAGGGAGCCTAGGATAGAAATCTGTTTGATAAGTGTTTGAAAATAACAAAAAAATCATATATATATATATAAAAAAAAAATTGGGTTGCACTGTTTCATGCACGGTAGAAGATCTCTATTTCCAGACCTAATTGACTTCAACCCTGAAATTGAACGGCTGATCCATAGTACACCAAAAAATCAAATGGCTGGAAACCTAGAAGAACCACCTAGACAGATGAAGGAATACTTTATTCCTTCCACCTACAACCCATCGACTTGTATCCATTTACCTGAAATACCTGCTAGACAATATGAGATCAAGTCTGCCACAATCCAAATGCTCCCTTCCTTTTATGGGAATACCAACGAAGATCCTTATAAGCATCTAGATGAGTTTTTAGAAATCTGTTCTACGGTGAAGATCCAAGATTTCACTGATGATGCCCTTAGGCTAACCTTGTTCCCCTTCTCACTTAAGGATAAGGCCAAGTACTGGCTTGGCACAATAGGGAAACCAATTCGAACTTGGGCTGAAATGCAGCACGAGTTCCTTAAGAAATTCTATCCTATAGGTCGAACCAACACCATGAGGCGAGCCATCACTGGATTTGCTCAGCTTCCTGGTGAACAAATTCATGAATCATGGGAGAGACTTAAGGAACTCAGAAAATGCCCACATCATGGTCTGTCTAAGTGGCAAATTGTCCAAGCTTTTTATGAGGGATTAGGAGACCAGTATAGACAGATGGTGGATGCATCTTGTGGAGGTGCATTCATGAGTAGAAGTGAGGATGAGGCCTATACCTTGTTTGAAATCCTAAGTGAAAATTCGATCAACCATGCTTCTTTGACTTCATATGAAAGATCGATTCCTCACCAAAAATGGACAGGGATTTATGAAATTACACATTCAAATTCCAATGTCGACTTGAACCTAATATCCCAAAGATTAGATACAGTCGACCTCCTTTCTCAAAAGTTGGACCAAGTCCTAGCCCTCAGTCAACAATCTCAATCTCCTGCACAATACCCATCACACCCATCACAATACCCATCACCCTCTAATCATCAGGAGATTTGTTCTATCTGTGCTAGCCCAGCCCATCACATGAATGAATGTCCTACGGTTGCACAGTTACCACCTTTCATCCAAGAACAAGTCCAAGCTGCTCAAGGTTGCTCCAAGCCGGGTAATGACCCATTTTCAAATACTTATAACCCGGGTTGGAGAAACCATCCTAATTTTTCTTGGAAACCACAACAGACTCAGGTTCAGACCCAAACTCCTCCTGCACGGAACTTTCAAAATAGGCCCCCATACCAAAACTATGCCTATAATAGAGGTCAGCCTAGTCAGCCTGCTCAGCCACCATATCAGCCACCATATCATCATCAGTCATCATATCAACCTCCTCAACAGACCAATCTAGCCGACGACAGGTTTGATCAACTTCAACAATTAATCATGACCCAACAACAATCTATCGCCAGGTTAGAAGTTCAAATAGGACAGTTAGCTGAATCTACTATGAGGAGAGAACCAGGTCAACTACCGAGTCAACCAATACCGAATCCTAGAAATAACCCACTCATTCTTCAGCCTAATGTTCCACCTAAGAACCCTCAATTTGAGAATGCTAAAGCAATTTCTGAGCTTAGAAGTGGTAGGATTCTTAGGGACCCATATCAAAACCAGGAGAGAGAGGCTAGTACTGATGCTAGCAAGAATGAGAAGTTAGAAGATGAGACTAACCATGTAGAAGAGCCTGAGCCCGGGACTAGTACTAATACTGGTTCCGATTTAAATGAGAAAGGGAAGAAGAGAGCAGATGAATTACCTGAGACTTATAAACCTAGAGTCCCGTTCCCTTCAGCCCTAGAAGCTGGCTTTTCCCGTAAAAAGCAAGGAGCACGCAACGAGGAGCTAATGGAATTATTCAAGCAAGTTCATATTAATTTACCCCTCCTCGATGCAATTCAGCACGTTCCAGCTTACGCTAAATTTCTCAAAGAACTCTGCACCCAAAAGCGTGAGCCACGAACCATAAAGAGAATCATTTTGTCTGAGGATGTAAGTGCAGTTTTGTTGAATCAATTACCTCAGAAAATGAAAGACCCCGGTGCTCCTTTGATTTCTTGTGTTATAGGAGGCATTACCTTTGACCGAGCCCTGTTAGACCTAGGAGCTAGTGTGAACCTTCTTCCAACCTCGGTCTATGAAAAATTTGGGATAGGTGAACTAAAACCCACGTCAGTCATTCTTCAACTAGCCGATAGATCTGTCAAGACACCACGTGGTTTGATTGAGGATGTCTTAGTTAGAGTGAACCAATGTTATTTCCCAGTAGACTTCCTTATACTAGACATGGAACCATCCCAAGAGCTAAATCAGAATCCCATAATCTTAGGTCGTCCATTCCTAGCCACTGCCAATGCCAATATCAATTGTAAAACGGGAGCTATGGACATTTCTTTTGGGGATCAAAAGGTGAGAATCAATATTTTTAATGCCTCAAAGTTTGCTCGAGAGGAGGAAAATTGTTCTGTGATTAGTTTAGTAGATGAGATTGTTGAGTCTGAATTTTCCTCCAATTTGATGGAAGATGATGAGCCTATTGCTGAAACCCAAGTCCAAGAGGTAAATGCACTACCTGATTCACCTCAACCTACACCACCTTGGTCAATGCAAACTGAATCCTTACCTGACCTAGGAACTAAGCCTTTGCACCCTTCGATTCAGGCCCCACCACAACTTGAACTAAAAACTTTGCCTGAATCACTTAAGTATGTGTTTTTAGGACCTGACAAAACCCTGCCTGTGATCATTGCTTCTGACCTAACCATTGAGCAGGAAAACCAATTGATAGATGTTCTGAAAACACATAGGGAGGCCATAGGTTGGGCCATTGTTGATTTAAAAGGCATTAGTCCATCAATTTGTATGCACCATATCTATACTGAGGATAGTGCCAAGCCTACTAGAGAAATGCAAAGACGGCTCAACCCAAACATGCAAGAAGTGGTCAAGAAGGAAGTGATTAAATGGTTAGATGCTGGTATTATTTATCCTATTTCTGATAGCCATTGGGTGAGTCCTACTCAAGTCGTTCCAAAGAAATCTGGACTCACGGTTGTCCGTACTGACCATGGGGATTTAGTGCCAACACGACTTTCTACTGGGTGGCGTGTCTGTATAGATTATAGAAAACTTAATGCAGCTACCCGCAAAGACCACTTTCCCTTACCATTTATTGATTAGATCCTAGAAAGATTAGCTAGCCAGCAATACTTTTGCTTCTTAGATGGATACTCAGGATATAACCAGGTAGCTATCTATCCAGGAGACCAGGAAAAGACCACCTTCACATGTCCCTTTGGAACCTTTGCTTTCCGTAGAATGCCTTTCGGTTTGTGTAATGCACCTGCAACCTTTCAAAGGTGCATGATATCAATTTTCTCGGACATGGTAGGAGATTTCTTGGAAATTTTTATGGATGATTTTTCAGTCTTTGGAGAATCTTTTGAGAGTTGCCTCAATAATTTGAAGAAAATTTTAAAACGATGTATTGAGGCTAATTTAGTTCTGAGCTGGGAGAAGAGCCATTTCATGGTTCGAGAAGGGATTGTTTTAGGACATATTGTATCTAACAGAGGGATCGAGGTAGATAAAGCAAAGGTTGAATTGATCTCTAAACTTCCTCCACCCATCTCTATCAAACAAATTCGATCTTTTCTCGGCCATGTAGGATTCTATCGTCGCTTCATCAAAGACTTTTCCAAAATTTCCCGTCCTTTGTGTAATCTGCTCGCCAAGGACATTCCTTTCAATTTTGATGAAGATTGTCTTAAGGCTTTTGAGTTTCTAAAGGAAGCTATGACCCAAGCCCCAACCATCCAACCCCCAGATTGGTCACTACCTTTTGAAATCATGTGTGATGCTTCAGACTTTGCCATAGGAGCTGTCTTGGGCCAAAGGGTAAACAAATGTCCCATAGTGATTTATTATGCTAGTAGAACTTTGAATGATGCCCAAAAAAATTATACCACTACTGAAAAGGAGTTGCTAGCCATGGTGTTTGCCCTGGAAAAGTTTAGATCATATCTTTTAGGTTCCAAGATTGTGGTTTATTCGGATCACTCGGCTTTGAGATACCTGCTCTCAAAGAAAGATGCTAAACCACGATTGATTAGATGGATCTTACTGCTACAAGAGTTTGATATTGAAATTCGAGACAAGAAAGGATCCGAGAATGTTGTAGCAGACCATCTATCTAGGATTTTAGTTGAAGAGTGTGAACCTGCATCAATTGAAGAATCTTTTCCAGATGAACAACTCTTAGCAGTTTCACATGCAAAGGCCCCTTGGTTTGCAGATATTGTGAACTACTTAGTGGTTGGACAAATCCCTGATGGCTGGTCCAAGAATGAAAAGGATCGATTCTTTGCTCAAATTAAATACTACTTTTGGGAAGATCCTGAACTCTTTCGAATCTGTGCTGATCAAATCATCCGTAGGTGTGTTCCTGAATCTGAACATCTGAGTATTTTGAATTTTTGCCACACCCTTGCCTGCGGAGGACATTTTTCTGATCGAAATACTGCGGCTAAAGTTTTGCAAAGTGGATTTTACTGGCCGACTTTGTTTAAGGATGCCTATACTTTTGGCAAAGAATGTCTTAAATGTCAAGCCATAGGAAATATTTCAAGAAAAGACATGATGCCTTTAAATCCAATCTTGGTAGTTGAAATCTTTGACGTTTGGGGAATTGATTTTATGGGACCCTTTCCACCCTCTAATGGTTTTGAATATATTTTGGTGGCTGTCGATTATGTTTCTAAATGGATTGAGGCAATGGCTACACGAACCAATGATCATAAGGTAGTCATAAAGTTTGTTCAAAAGAATATCTTCTCTAGGTTCGGATTTCCTCGTGCCATCATTAGTGACGGAGGTGCCCATTTCACAAACTACCAATTTCGAATGCTTTTGCAAAAATATGGGGTCACACATAAAGTAGCTACACCTTATCAGCCGCAAACAAGTGGCCAAGTAGAAGTATCCAATAAGGAGATCAAGAACATTTTGCAAAAGACTATTAGGCCCGATCGTAGAAACTGGTCAGATCAATTAGATGATGCATTATGGGCCTATCGAACAGCTTACAAGAATTCCATTGGAATGTCTCCCTATAGGCTGATCTTTGGAAAAGCATGTCATCTTCCGGTAGAACTTGAACATAGAGCATATTGGGCGATTAAGCAATTAAATTTTGATTTAAAGCAAGCTGGTTCTAACCGGATGTTGCAACTGAGTGAACTAGATGAACTGAGGTGAGAGGCTTATGAAAACTCGCGTATTTATAAAGAGAAAATGAAAGCCTTTCATGATCAGTTTATTTCTAGGAAAATCTTTAAGCCAAATCAACAAGTCTGGTTATTTAATTCAAGGCTTCGATTATTTCCTGGAAAATTGAGATCTAGATGGGATGGACCTTACATTGTTAACCAAGTTTTCCCCCATGGTGCTGTCAAAATTTATGATCCTAGGTCAGGAAACTTCTTTAAGATAAATGGTCAACGTTTAAAACCTACATTGAAGGAATATCAACAAATCGAACCATTGACCAAGTAACATTAACTGACCCACACTAAACTGAGCTGCATTATGTCTGGTTGAAGACATTAAACTTAGCGCTCGTTGGGAGGCAACCCAATATGTACTCTTTATTAAAAAAAAAAAAAAAAAAAAAAAATTTGCAGCCTCTACATTGTTCACGAGCTCCTCTTCTCAGGTATCCGTTTACATTTTTAGTTCTTTTCATACCATTAGGGACAATGGTATTTAAGTTGGGGGGTCAGGACAAATATTTTTTTTAATTTTTTAATTTTAATAATAATAATAATAAATGATAAATAAAATAATAAATAAATAATAAATAAATAAATAAATAATAATAATAATAAATAAATAAATAAAAATAAAAATAATAAATAAATTTAAAAAAAAAGTTTTCAAGTGTCAAAAATAAATCTGGAGCACGATAGACTAGGAAAAGTAATAAGAGTTAGAGAGTGTTGCTAATGACTGTTAGCGAGTCAAGAAGTAGACTAGCGTGTCAGACTTTTAGGGCCTACTTATATCACCTAAAGGCTATTAGCACTTCCATTGCACATGCACGCTGACGAGACAAAGTAAGTATTAGTTGTAAGGACAATTGAGGACTTAATTATCACTGAAAACTGGTAATTGATATATATCCCAATTTAAATTTTTTTTGAATTGAGGAAAGAGCTACCTACCTGAAATAAAAGTGCAAAACATAGAGTATATGTGGATCGCCCTAAACTTAGTAACCGGGTCTCTGCACCTAATTCAAGTATGGAGGTTCGCGTCAAACGGTGAAGGGAAGGCCAGGATGCTCAGCACAAAAAAAAAAAAAAAAAAAAATTAGGTAGTGTGAAAGCTAACTCAGTTCATATGCTTAATTTAGGGATGTATAGAAAATTAACCAAAGTAAGTGTTAATCAAAGATACATTTGTTCTTGCAAACTAGTACCAAAATGTTAAGTTAGTCATCACAAACACAAGTGCTGTAGATCTTTAGATAAACTCTAAGAAAGTTTCTAATTATGCTGACTGCAAAGTTTATTTCTGAAACTCAATACTTAATTAGTGATACTTGCTAGATCTTTTTACTTTCAAACCTTGATCTATTTTTGCAAAGGATGATCTTTGTGTCACATAGTTATACTTTTTGCATTGCTAAGAGACTAGCAATATTTAAGTTGGGGGGTGTGATAAATCATGGATTTACACGATTATTTTAAGTATTTTAGTTAATTATTGGTGCTAACATTCTTTTAATAACCTAATTTCATAATTAATTTGGACTTTCTTGCAAAACTAATTATTTTAAAAATATCTTTGAAAAGTGTGAAATTAGAGTACGTTCATAAAAAAATATATTTCAAGTCAAAGCACCACACACCCATTTAAATGATTCAATAATTATAATTAATGATCATGGAATCGGTAAAATTAATAAGTTTGAAACCCGCCAATAGGTAGAGCTTGATTTATGGAATCCAACGACGCAAACGGTACTTAAATCAGGTTTGAAATGAATAAGTTATGAATTTTCTAATATTTTTGCACATATTTTGATGCTGCACACTTTTTGGAGCAGCCGGTCCACCATGGACCGGCTGCTGGGTTTACAAAATTTCATTTGGTTCACCGGCAGCCATGGCTGCCGGTCCACGGAATAGGCCGTGGACCACAGCCCTCCAGAAGCGCCGAAATTCGCCGAGAAGCACGCCGGTGATGTCCCTGGCCGGAGGAGAAGCTCCGGCGATGGTTTGATGGGCGGAGGTGGCAGTTTTTGGTGGCAAACAAGAGGAGCAGTCCACATCTTCACGAGCTTCCTCCATGCACGTTGCCGGAGCGCAGTCCACGGGCAAGTCCACGGCCGGAGGAGGAGCTCCACGGTGGCGTTTCCAAGCGATCTCCACGGGCACGGACGAGGTGTCCACGGCCGGAGGAGGAGCTCCACGGTGACGTTGCCGAGCTTCTCCACGGTGGTGTTCACGAGCACTCCATGGGCAAGTCCACGTTGCCGAGCCTCCACGGGCAAGTCCACGTTGCCGAGCCTCCACGGGCAAGTCCACGCTGCCGAGCTCCTCCACGCGCGTTGCCGAGCCTCCACGCGCGTTGGCGAGCAATCCACGGTCACGGCGTGATCCAGGCGAGCAGTCCACGGGAATGAGCGTTCTTCGCCATGGGCACGGGCTTTGCGGGCCTCACGCTGCAGTCTACGGGTGGTGAGCACGGCGGGTTCTACTCCGATGATGGTGGCTAACATCCAGCTCGTTCCACGGAGCAGCAACAGCGGTCACGGTACTCCTTTTGTCCCACATCGCTAGTGTGCAATGAGCTCCCCTCTCCGATCAATTATAAAATGAACCCCATTGTGCAAGATAGAGGGATCCCGGAGAAAAGACAAGGTACAGGGTAAAGGACATTGCTTGGGTTACGGGTTGACTTTTGGGAGTGAGGTTTCTCAAAGGAGAGCGTGTCCCTACACCATCTTCCAGCCTTCTCTCTCTGAGATCAGGATCCGAAGAAGAAGACGCAGAGGAAGCCCAGTTCGCTCCACGGAGTACGAAGGAAGGAGCTATCTTCCCGACGAGGCTGCGCCGATCTGTTCTTATCTTTGTTACTTATTTTGTTAATTTAATTTTTTTTGCATTGTATCTAGACATTAAATTTCAATCAATGCAATATTTTTTTTTTTTACTCCTGTCTTTCGTCTTGTCTGCACGTAGATGCTAGGATCTAAATAATAGATCCTAGTGCCAAGTTTACTTTTCCTAGAATTTTAATTTTTTTATACTTTTCGACTTCAAATATTTTTTTTTACAAGATCAAAAAGATTTCAAATCCTAAACACCGCCTTCTCTGTGGATTCGACCCGACTCCTCTTGCTACGCATTTTTAAATATTTTAAGAAGTCGGATTTTAAACTGATAGCCACGGTGTTTTAACGACAACCCCGCGGATCTACCAAGTTTTTGAAGCAACAGCGGTCACGGTACTCCTTTTGTCCCACATCGCTAGTGTGCAATGAGCTCCCCTCTCCGATCAATTATAAAATGAACCCCATTGTGCAAGATAGAGGGATCCCGGAGAAAAGACAAGGTACAGGGTAAAGGACATTGCTTGGGTTACGGGTTGACTTTTGGGAGTGAGGTTTCTCAAAGGAGAGCGTGTCCCTACACCATCTTCCAGCCTTCTCTCTCTGAGATCAGGATCCGAAGAAGAAGACGCAGAGGAAGCCCAGTTCGCTCCACGGAGTACGAAGGAAGGAGCTATCTTCCCGACGAGGCTGCGCCGATCTGTTCTTATCTTTGTTACTTATTTTGTTAATTTAATTTTTTTGCATTGTATCTAGACATTAAATTTCAATCAATGCAATATTTTTTTTTTTTTTACTCCTGTCTTTCGTCTTGTCTGCACGTAGATGCTAGGATCTAAATAATAGATCCTAGTGCCAAGTTTACTTTTCCTAGAATTTTAATTTTTTTATACTTTTTGACTTCAAATATTTTTTTTTTACAAGATCAAAAAGATTTCAAATCCTAAACACCGCCTTCTCTGTGGATTCGACCCGACTCCTCTTGCTACGCATTTTTAAATATTTTAAGAAGTCGGATTTTAAACTGATAGCCACGGTGTTTTAACGACAACCCCGCGGATCTACCAAGTTTTTGGCGCCGTTGCCAGGGACTGCTCGCCTGGATCACGCCGTGACCGTGGATAGCTCGCCAACGCGCGTGGAGGCTCGGCAACGCGCGTGGAGGAGCTCGGCAGCGTGGACTTGCCCGTGGAGGCTCGGCAACGTGGACTTGCCCGTGGAGGCTCGGCAACGTGGACTTGCCCGTGGAGGCTTGGCAACGTGGACTTGCCCATGGAGTGCTCGTGAACACCACCGTGGAGAAGCTCGACAACGTCACCGTGGAGCTCCTCCTCCGGCCGTGGACACCTCGTCCGTGCCCGTGGAGATCGCTTGGAAACGCCACCGTGGAGCTCCTCCTCCGGCCGTGGACTTGCCCGTGGACTGCACTCCGGCAACGTGCGTGGAGGAAGCTCGTGAAGATGTGGACTGCTCCTCTTGTTTGCCACCAAAAATCGCCACCACCGCCCATCAAACCATCGCCGGAGCTTCTCCTCCGGCCAGGGACATCACCGGCGTGCTTCCCGGCGAATTTCGGCGCTTCTGGAGGGCTGTGGTCCACGGCCTATTCCGTGGACCGGCAGCCATGGCTGCCGGTGAACCAAATGAAATTTTGTAAACCCAGCAGCCGGTCCATGATGGACCGGCTGCTCCAAAAAGTGTGCAGCATCAAAATATGTGCAAAAATATTAGAAAATTCATAACTTATTCATTTCAAACCTGATTTAAGTACCGTTTGCGTCGTTGGATTCCATAAATCAAGCTCTACCTATTGGCGGGTTTCAAACTTATTAATTTTACCGATTCCATGATCATTAATTATAATTATTGAATCATTTAAATGGGTGTGTGGTGCTTTGACTTGAAATATATATTTTTATGAACGTACTCTAATTTCACACTTTTCAAAGATATTTTTAAAATAATTAGTTTTGCAAGAAAGTCCAAATTAATTATGAAATTAGGTTATTAAAAGAATGTTAGCACCAATAATTAACTAAAATACTTAAAATAATCGTGTAAATCCATGATTTATCAAAATGTGCCCTGGGGATCTCTGCTGGAACTAGTCAAGGTGATCAATTGGTCAATGTACCAATTATGCAAGCTAATGTAATTAAGAAAATGGAGGTCGGGCAGAGATCCGAGCCTCGTAACTGATCCTGTACTTATGAAACTTTTTGTCTGGAATGTAAGGGGGGTGAACAAACCCTCTTTTCTTTCTACCTATCATAGATATCTTCAATTACATCATCCTCAGATATGTATTTTGCTTAAGACAAGGATCACGGGTCCGGCTCTGCAAAGATTTAGGCATCGTTTTCCCAAGGACTGGGGTTTCTATTCTATGCCTTCCCAAGGCCGGGCGGGAGGAATTATTGTCAGCTAGGACATTACGGTGGCCAGGATTGATATTTTCCATAGATCTTCTCAACTGGTGGCGATTGTTGTTACTGAACCGAATAGACCCTCTTGGCTCCTCTATGGAGTGTATGCAAGTACCTCCTACACTGAAAGGAGAGTGGTCTGGAAGGAAGCTTCTGCTTTAATCAACCAGGGTATCCCTACGGTTGTAGCAGGAGATTTTAATACCATTGAAAGGAAAGAGGATAAGAGGGGTGGAAGACCTTTCATCCAGGATGTCGGCAACAGGGAATTTTCCAATTTTATCCATGATTGTGGTTTGATTGATTTAGGCTTTCAAGGTCCCCATCACACCTGATGCAACAATAGGATGGATCTGGCTAGAGTGTGGGAGACTTGACAAATATATGGCGATGCCCTCCTGGCTCTCTCTCTTTCCGGATTACAATGTTCGCCATCTCAGCATAATTGCTTCGGATCATGCCCCCATCCTCCTCTCTATTACTATTCCTCCCCCTAGAGCCAGGCCCTTCAGATTTGAAAAGTTATGGCTGTCTTATCCTAAGGCCAAGGACATTGCCAGGGAAGTCTGGCGTATTCCGGTTCGGGGGGATGCGGCCTACAAGATTTCCAGGAGATTACTTCTGCTGAGGAGACGCCTTCTTTTGTGGAACAGGGTGGAGGTTGGCAATCTAATGTATCAGATTAAGTTGGTTGAAGCTTCTATCCAAAATATGCAAACCAAGGAGGATGTCCAAGGTAGTCTATCTGATGCTGATATCAATGCCCTCCGGTTATATCTTGCTCGCCACCACTCCCTTCTTCAGAACCAGGAAGTCCTCTAGAGGCAAAAATCTAGGTTTCGATGGTTAAAGGAAGGGGACAGGAACACTCGCTTCTTTCATCATGCTACTGTCATAAGGAGGCACACCAACACTATTAGAGCCATTTATTCAGACCATGATGGCTGGATTGAGGACGAGGTGGATATCAGGAGGCAGTTCCTCCACTACTTTGAAACTAAGTGGACTGTTCCTAATACTGTTTATCCTTTCATTTTTCCTAATCCCCCCTATACTTCTGTAACTGCTATCCAGAACTTTCAATTGTTGAAGCAGGTTACAGAGGATGAAGTCAAATCCACTTTGTGGTCACTCGCTGAGGACAAAGATCCTGGTCCTGATGAGTTTCCACAATTCTTCTTTTGATCTTTCTGGGATATTCTGAGGGTTGACTTGGTAGCTGCTATTCAACTCTTCTTCAATTCGGCCACCATGAATCCTGATTGGAAGCAGACTTATATCACTCTAATTCTGAAAAGAAGGAATCCATCCTTGCCTTCTCATTTTCAGCCTATCAGCCTATGCAATACTCTATATAAAGTTTGTACTAAACTATTGGCTAACAGGATGAGACTGATACTCCCGAATCTCATTAGTCATGAGCAAGCTGCTTTTATTGGAGGGCACAATATTTCTGATAATATTCTTATTACCCAAGAATTTATGATTGACCTGCATCGAGCATCGAAGCGGCACAACCTAATGGCTATCAAGCTCGATATGGAGAGGGCCTATGACTGTGTTGATTGGACCTATCTGTCTAAATCTCTGGAGTATTTTGGCTTTCATTCTGCTTGGATTTCCAAAATTATGGGCTGCATTAAGGCTCCGGCTTTCTCTATATTGATAAATGGCTCCCCCACGGAGCACTTCCAATCATCTCACGGCCTTCGACAAGGTTGTCCCCTGTCTCCTTATTTATTTATTATTTCGGTTGACTTTCTATCTAGATCCATGTCGGCAGCAGTTCGGGATTCGCGTATCCAGCCTTATATTGCTGCACCGGGGGCCAATCCAATCTCTCATCTCCTATTTGCAGATGATTGTCTTCTACTTGGCCGAGCTTCTCTATCTAATGTCAGGGGTCTCTGGGATGTAGTGGAGCATTATTGCCATATTTCTGGTCAGAGAGTTAATTTCAGCAAGTCTGGAACCTATTTCAGTCCAAAAATTGCTCCTACTCTTTGCGGGAGGATTATTGATATCTTGGATATTCGGGAGCGTCACAGACCTCTCCACTACCTAGGTATTCCTATTTCTGGTGCCAGACTAACCAACCGGGATTGCTCTCCTTTGCTTGCTTCTGTTGCCGATAGGATCTCAGGCTGGCAGGCCAGATCTCTCTCAGCGATGGGGAGGATTACTCTTATCCGCTCAGTCCTTGCTTCGCTACTTGTTTATATGCTTTCTAATTCCTTCATCCCGAAAGGAGTAATCATCAAGATGGAGCAGATGATTTGGTCTTTCCTCTGGGATTCCTCCTCTAATAGGCGGAGGATACATTTGATGAGATGGGACATTGTTTGCACTCCTACTCATTCGGGTGGATTGGGTATTCCCTCTCTCCTTCATAGGAGAGAGGCGCTCTTGACCAGACATGCTACCAGATTCTTTTTGAGTCCTGATACCTTATAGTCCTCCTTTATGAGGGCCAAATATGGAGATATCCCAATGGACCCGGGTGATTGTCATGCTCCTCCCAGGAGATCTTCGGTGCTCTGGCGGGACCTCTTAGCTAGGGCACCGACTGTTATCCCTCATATCTCTTGGATTGTGGGGGATGGCCGTTCCATCAGATTCATGCAGGATCCCTGGATTTTTGACATTCCTCTGATTCGGTGGCCCACTTTCATCTCGGTTCTCGTGCCCTTCTCCATAACCATTGCTGATCTTCGGCGACCGGGACTTGCAGATTGGGATACTGACGTGGTGCTCACCATGTTTGGTGCTATTCTTGGGGCCAGGGTTCTCTGTATCCCGTTTCTTATTCATACTGGTCCGGACATCAGAGTGTGGCGCCATATGACATCTTCCCGGGTTACTATTTCAGATATCATTCAGAGGACCCAGCCTGGTTAGCAGTATTCCAGGAGCTATCGCTGGATCTGGACTTTACCAGTCCACCCTAGGGTCTCTCTCTTCATTTGGAAGCTTGCTTGGCATCGGCTCCCCACCCGAGAGCTGCTCAGCTCTAGAGGTATTCAAATTCCTCCTGGGTGTCCCTTCTGCGACATGCAGTCTGAGTCTCAGACTCATGCTATCTTTCACTGCCCTCGAGAGACGAGGATTTGGACTTTGGTGGGCTTCCTTGATCCTATAGTGTTATCCGACACCATGCCTGATGTGTTTTTTGATATTCTTTGGACGCCGTCGATACTTCAGGTATCCTTTACTGCTTATCTGGCCTACTATATTTGGATGTCCAAAAATGAGAGGATCTTTCGACAGAACAGATCCTCTCCAACGATGATTGTTGAGAGAGCGAGGACGGCGGCTATGGAGTATTGTAGAGCTTATTTGTTGATGACGGAGACCTGGAGTTCCCTGTCTGCTCCTCGAGCGACCTGAAGGGTGTTTGTCTCCTGGGTACCCCCTCCTCCGTCTGTGGTCACGGTCAGCTTTGATGAGAGTCTTCAATGTAGGATGGGTGGTGCTGGTTTTGTTATTAGGGATTCCTGCTTGGGCTTCCTTGCTACCGGTGGCATGTCTTTTATGGACTTCTCTGTTCCGACTCTTGAGCTTTATGTTGCTTGGGCTGGTATTAGATATGCACGGCAGATTCTCCGTCGTGATCGCCTGGTTATCGAGGGTGACTCAGCGACCGTAGTTTCTTGGATCTCGCATCCCTCTTCTACAGCTACAGATCACCCTATGGTCCGGGATATCAGACTTATGCTGCAGGGTTGTAGCTTTATTTCCATTAGGCATATTTATAGGGAGGCTAATTCAGCTGCTGACTGGGTAGCCTTCTTTGTAGCTCAGCATTCGAGGTCAGTTTTGTGATCCGACTGGCGCTCCACCCCTGTACAGTTTAGGGATGTTTTACTTACAGACTTTTTAGGTTGTATTCATATTCGCTCAATGAAATGAATATACCGGTTTACAAAAAAAAAAAAAAGGTATGCTACGTGTTGATCTATGTTATTATGACTTATATGAATCTAATATTGAAGATGCTAGACATATTATTATTTCCTGTTTTTTCACCAAATGACCAAAAGCTACTAGGGTATGTTGCACAATGTATGCTAAGCATCCTCTAGGCCATGTTTAGTTGGGATCATGAAAGGAAGAATGGATGGGTTTAGAAAGATGGATGGTTCCTATCCATCATTTGATTCAGAATATGCTAAAGAGGATGGATGAAAAAAATAGATTATCCATCCATCCAAGCCCACAAATTAATAAATTTAAAACTTAATTAATTAATTAATTAGAGGATGAATGAGATTTGTGAGTAATAAATTTATTAATTTATTAATTTATGAGCTCATAACTTTTCATCTCTTCTCTAACTTTTATATAATTAATCATTAAATTAATTTATAATTAAAACTATATATTAAACTAAATTAAATATTTTTATTTTTATATAATTATATATTATATAGATTTTAAGCATATATATTATATTATTTTATTTAGTATAAATAAATATTATAAATAATAATAATAATAATAATTTTATTAAAAAATAATTTAGTAAAAATGTTATATAAATATCATCCATCCTCTCTCATATTCTTCTATACCAAATAGAGAAAGGAATCATTCTGATGCATCCTTCTATGTTTTACTAAATAGTCAGAAGGCAGGATGGCCCTTTCTACAATCCATCCTCCATAACCCTTCCCCCCAGCCATCGCCACCAAGTAGAGGCCTGATTTTGGGCACTTTTGGCCGGTATTATGTGGCAACTCTTGCTAGGTAGGAATCATAGGATATTTTAGCAAACTAAAATTTCACCTAGCTAGTTGATTCGACAATCCTTGGCTTATGTCTTACACCAAAACTCTATTAATATTTCACCTTCGTACGGGAGCTTGGGTGGTTCTTCTTTCACTCATGGCTTTTTTAATTTGGTTTCTTAGTTGCCCTTGCCTTTGGAGTTTTAAAAATTAATTTTGATGCTATAGTCAATAACATAATGGCTATTGCTGGAATTATTAGTCAGAATGATACAAGTAAATTAATTAAGGTAGCTGGCAAAATTACCCATCTTATCTTAGTGCCTCTTGCTGAATTAACAACTACATGACTTGCTTTCAAGATAGCTATCAATAATGTCAATTTAAACCAATTTTGGCTTTAAGGAGACACTCTTATAGTTGTGAATTGGTTAAACTCTGACTCTTCTTCTACATAGCCCGTCTCTTCTTTGTTGTCTAATATTAGAAACTGGCTGGCACATCGACCACTGGCTATGATCTCTCATGTATATCGTGAGGGTAACCAAGTGGCTGATTTTATGGCTCATTAAACTTTTAATAATGATTGTGTAAAAAATTTTCTAATTTTAGGCTAACATTAATTGTTATTTATTTTGGTTTATTAAAAATGGGTTAATTTTATAATCCATATTGATAGATATGTATATAGCCCAATAATATGTATGACTCTTGTGTTTGGGCTTGAAGCACCTTATGTTACTTGGTGTGGTTGAGGGGCACAGTATAGGCCTTAGCCCAACTTGACCCGTGTTGGAAGGACTTATTATGGGTTGCTTATAAATAGGCTATGTCCCCTCTCTACTCATAATATTTTTTTATCGTGAGATTTGTTTTCATAGCTTGTCCTTTCAAATAGCTGTCTATTGAGAGGATGCTTGAAAGAAAGACTTGTCTTTTTGGTATTCATATGAATATTCATGATTACAGGCTTGAAAATTAATGGCAAATACAGGTACATATTTCAAATCTTTAGATATTATTTGTTCTATGAGATTTACAGATCTATTATTTGCTCAAATTAATTCTTGAAAACAATATTATTTTTGATATTCTAAAAATCATACATAGAATTTTAGAATAATAAATTTTTTTTATAATTGGTATCAGAACGACTATGCATGATCTAGAATCTCTTTTATTTTTAATTTGTTTCATGGAAAAGGATCCTGCTTTCTTTCTGGATTTTGTTTTTAATTTATTTTTTCAATTTCCTTCTCCCATCTGCCCATCGTGCCTCTTTTCTCGACGATTCATGAAGGAATCAGTAGATCTTTTCATGTCTATGGCTTCATCATCTTCCAAATATGTTGTCGAAAGTTTTTGGTACTGCCATCAAGCTTTTAAGCCATGATGAATTAAGAGAGAAAACTGGGAGTCACGGCTCCTCTAGAGAGATTAAATAAAAAAAAATTGAAATGGCCATCACTATCCCTTTTCCTCCCTTCCACATCGACTCTATATGACGCACCATCTTGTGCACTCATATATGCTTCACAAGAAGATGGAGATATATCGGCCGCACAAGGCATATCCAATGGAGCTTGCACAATTCCATTCAACAGATTATGTAGAATTTTTACATCAGATTACTCCTAACATGCAACATTTATTTGCAAATGAATTACCTATATGTACGGTAAAAAAAAAGAAAATAGGTTTACCTTTATTTCTCTGAGCACTTCATTTCACGTTGCATAGTCATATGTCCATCTACAATTTTCCTACCATTGTGCACAATAAAGATGAAACATTGCATGGAGGAGTGCTTGGGTTTGCTCCTCCTTCGATCTTCTTAAACTGGCCATATTTTGGCTTGCCGGCAATCTTGAAATAGTCACTGGCGACCAAGGGATGACCACCAATGGCTCTCCATGGTAGAGATCCTAAGCTTCAAAACTCTATTAATGAAGTTTTTGGGAAGGATTGGGAGAAGAGAAAGGGAGGAAGAAGAAGATAATACTTAATAAATTAATGGATTTTGGATTTGGGTTTTAGCCCGTTAAGGCCCAGATCCAATTCATTAATAAATTTAATAAGTTGAGCCTAAATTGAAGAACTTGCTAAACCCAGTCACATTGGTTCAGTTTTAATTTTGGATTAAGAAAAAATTATAATTAAGTCCCTATAAAATTTTAAATTACATTTGGGTCCCAAAAAATTGTATATATTTTTCTAAAATTTTGAATATTATAAATCAATCCTCAAAATTTTACATCTAAGTTCCAATCATTTTCTAAAAATATATTTCACAAAAAAGTCCCTATATTTCTATAATTTACAATTTAGTCCTTTATTATGAATTTGTTTGATAAAATCATTGTAACTTGCTCGTTTTACATCCGATTTAAATAATTTTTGGACTGTTAGAGTTATAATTATTTAAAAAATATTTTAGTTGAGTTCTTCATATATAATAAAATATTTAAATAATTTATAAACTATTTATATATAATTCTACTTATTATTGTATAATTCAAGCATATTTTTCATGTAGTCCAAAAGGTTCGTAGCACTTTATGAGTTTTAAATAGCTGAGTTATTGAAAACTAATTATTTTATTTTTTATTATATTTTAGAATTACATATTGATGTATCTATTACAGTTGATCCAAAAATAATTGTAATTACTTATGATACTTATTATATGCTATAATTCTTGTTCAAAGGTATTTTATAGTTGTATAGCAAGTGTTATTAATAGAAGTGGCAGTTAGAATGTAATATTATATTATGATTTGATCAGTGAGATGTATGTTAAGTATTTCATTATGGACTATCTTTTATAATATATATATGGTTAAAGTATATTATTTTATATTTGTTTGGATATTTATTTTTTCTATATGAATAATTTTATGGGTTTGCATAAATATTTTATCATCAAAGTAGTTTATTTATGTTGTCCATGAGGTTTTTTCATTATGAGAAGGATATTTTCTAGTCATGACATACAACCGTCGATCCAAAGGGGGTTGTTATGTATTTTAACTATAAAAGGTTACATGGAGTATTGTATTGCAAGAGTGTTCTAGTTTTTATGGATCTGACTGTTCAAAAAGAATAGGTTCATGAACATTAGGATATTTTATTTGCTTGTAATGTCATATGAAGAGTACTATGTATATTGCATATTCTATCCAAAAGGAGAATATATGATATTATATTTAGATTCTTGTTTTATATGTCCATTAACTAATATTTTGCATTCATGTTATTTTTTGATTATACAATAATTTTTGGTGTTAACAATAATAATGTTGTTGTTGAGATCTTAACTCGATCAAATTATCAAAGGTGGAGGTATATTGGGCTTATAAAATTTATTTATCCAAAAGGGACAGATTTTTGAATCCTTTGTATCCTCATTATGTTAACCTTTATTTTCTTTAAAAAGAAATATATATTAGGCCTAAAAAGGTTTATCTCTTAAAGAGAATATATTTTTAAATGCCTTATATTCTTATTATATTGATCTCATAATTGGAGCTCAAAAGTATATCATATTCTCTGTTTAAAGAAAATTTTATGACAATGCATATGACGCTCTTGTTGAAAATGGCTTATTATATTCAAAGTCTTTATTTATTTATTTATTGTTTGTACCTCTAACATGTTGCATCCGTGCATGATTTTGATTGATCGTTTATGTATCTTATGCCACCTTAGAAGTGATGACTTCATGATCCATGATTGGAAGGTTTATGAAGTTTGATGGATGGTGACCACTAAAGTGGCCTGTTCACTGAGATTTACAAGATCCTTCTATAAGATATTTAGAAGAGATTGAATAGTATTATATATTAAAGAGAGATTCCTTATATGGGTCACTTTCTTTTTAAAAAAAGTTTTATAGCATGGACCAAGGGCTCTCATTAAAATAGTACTTACAAAATTTTTTTTGGCATATATATTATTTATGTTTTTCTATTGATTAAATGTATAAAGATTATTTAGTAGTCAGTATATTTGTATTCAATAGAGTTAATACTCCCATTATAATGACTTTGAACGAAATAATTTATAAAATATAAAAATTGAAATTATGTTAGTACTAAGTATGATGGATTATGGATATTGCCGCCAAGATCGCCGTGGCCCGTAGCTGCCGGCGCCGGAGTGCGCTCCCTTCGCTGGCTGATGGTCCTCTGGTCCTGGACTTGCAAAATAGGGGTTAGTGACCCAGGCCGGGGTTTCTGGCGGGGGCACTCCGACGGTCAAGTCAGTGACCCTTTTCTTCTTCTTTTTTGCTTTGTATTTTTGTTTCTGTGCTTGGTCTGGGTCACCCAGCATGTCGGGGGCCCACAAAATACTTGTAACCGGCACTTAGTCAATGAAATCTGAATTCCTTTACAACCTGTCTTTCGATCGACCCTTCCCTTCTTTTCCTCTTTCTTTCACTCCCCTTCTTCTTCTTCTTTTTTTCTCTCTCTCTTTTTTTTTTTTGGAGGCTTGGGGAGATCAAAGAAGGGGGCCTCACCTTGCCTGGGGTTGAGTTATTGAGCTTCAATGCCAGCAAGTCGGGTGCAAGGCTATGATATTCGATAGCTGCTGGGCCCAGTGGTGTTGTCGATTGAGAGCTGTGTGGCTCGAAGGTCCCTTGGCCAGAGATATGAGCTCTGGTCTTGAGCTGGCATCCTGGAGCTGGGCTTGGGGATGTTGATGATTGACAGCTGCGTGGCTCGAAGGTCCCTTGGCCAGAGATCTGAGCTCCAGTCTTGGGTTGGCATCCTGGAAATGGGCTCGGGGACGTTGATGACTGAGAGCTGTGTGGCTCGAAGGTCCCTTGGCCGAAGATCTGAGCTCCGATCTTGGACTGGCATCCTGGAGTTGGGCTCGAGGACGTTGATGACTGAGAGCTGCGTGGCTCGAAGGTCCCTTGGTCGGAGATATGAGCTCCGGTCTAGGGCTGGCATCCTGGAGCTGGGCTCGGGGACGTTGATGACTGAGAGCTGCGTGGCTCAAAGGTCTCTTGGCCAGAGATCTGAGCTCCGGTCTTGGGCTGGCATCCTGGAGCTGTGCTCGGGGACGTTGATGACTGAGAGCTGCGTGGCTCGAAGGTCCCTTGGCCGGAGATCTGAGCTCCGGTCTTGGGTTGAGAAATGATAGCTTTATTGTCGTGTTTCCCTCTCGTTCTCTTTCTTTCCTTCCCCTCTCTTCTTTTTTTTTTTTTTTGATGAGTGGGGAGATCAGTGAAGAGGGTCACAGGATTTAGTTGCCTTAGAGCTAGGCTCGAGGCCTTCCTGGCCGGAGGGCTAGGCTCCGGTCCAAGGGTTTCCTGAGGGCTTGGCTCAGGTCTTTGTCATCTTGGAGCTAGGCTCGAGGCGTTAATAGGAGCTGCTTGGCTCCATGATCCCTTGGCATCTCGGAGCTGGGCTCGGAGACGTTTAAAATTGAGAGCGACTTGGCTCGAAGATCCCTTGGCATCTCGGAGCTGGGCTCGGAGATGTTTGAGATTGAGAGCGGCTTGGCTTGAAAATCCCTTGACATCCTGGAGCTAGGCTCGGGGATGCTTGAGATTGAGAGCGGCATGGCTCGAAGATTCCTTGATGTCCTGGAGCTAGGCTCGGGGTCGCTTGAGATTGAGAGCGGCATGGCTCGAAGATTCCTTGATGTCCTGGAGCTAGGCTCGGGGTCGCTTGAGATTGAGAGCGGCATGGCTCGAAGATTCCTTGATATCTTGGAGCTAGGCTCGGGGATGCTTGAGATTGAGAGCGGCATGGCTCGAAGATTTCTTGACGTCCTGGAGCTAGGCTCGGGGATGCTTGAGATTGAGAGCGGCATGGCTCGAAGATTCCTTGACATCCTGGAGCTAGGCTCGGGGATGCTTGAGATTGAGAGCGGCATGGCTCGAAGATTCCTTGACGTCCTGGAGCTAGGCTCGGGGATGCTTGAGATTGAGAGCGGCATGGCTCGAAGATCCCTTGACGTCCTGGAGCTAGGCTCGGGGATGCTTGAGATTGAGAGCGGCATGGCTCGAAGATCCCTTGACGTCCTGGAGCTAGGCTCGGGGATGCTTGAGATTGAGAGCGGCAAGGCTCGAAGATTCCTTGACGTCCTGGAGCTAGCCTCGGGGATGCTTGAGATTGAGAGCGGCATGGCTCGAAGATCCCTTGACGTCCTGGAGCTAGGCTCGGGGATGCTATCGATTCTTTCCTGCAAGACATATAGATACTCGTGCAAGGAAAAAGTCGTTATCATTATTATTGATAAGAAATCTTACATCATCGGTGGCGTCTTCACAGACCGCAGGCATTCCATATTCGGGGGAGCCTGATGCCATCAAGATCTTCGAGATGATGGACCCCTTGTGATGGGGCTTCGGCCACCTTGTAGGGACCTTCCCAGTTTGGTGAGAGCTTGCCGTGTTCTCGGGACTGATGTGCCTCTGCCCGGCGCAGCACCGAGTTTCCGGGCCCAAAGGTTCTTGGCTAAACCCGGGAGTCGTAGAGCTGGACCGCTCATTGCCGGCGGGTATTGTTGAAGTTGGCGTCGAGCAGGTCGAGCCTGAATCTATCTCAAGACGATGTTGTGGGCTGTAGGAAACCCATCGACCGCAAAAGTCGTCATAGTGGTGCTCTTGGAGGGGGCGTCATAAGGATGCACGCCTGTGGAGTTTCCGTCATTGGCCATGATGCATTTTTTTTTTAGGGTGGTCCGCGATCGTAGGTCTCCTGCCCCCCCGGGTCCTTTTGGATGCGCGTGCAGCTCCCCAGGAGATCACGCCCACCGGCTTCTCGGTGGGATGGTTGTCAATGGTTAGAGCTGGTGGGGGAGCGACGAGCGCGCGGGGCTCCACTTGAGGTCTGCCCCCCGCAAACCTTTTAAGGCGGCTTCTCTTGATGAGTTTCTCAATTTCCCACTTGAGGTTGTGATATTCCTCGATGTCGTGGCCGTGATCGCGGTAAAAGTGACAGTACTTTGTCTTGTCACGGCCGGTGAAGGACTTCAATGGCAGCGGGCGCTATAGTCCGCTGGCTCACTAGTCGAGCCTTGCATACCGGCGAACCGGCGGGAGGACTCCGCTAGCTTGCACTCATGTTCCTCCAGGCGCCTTCCCGCTGCACGCCTGATGGCTTCGTCAGTGGACCCTTCCGCCGAAGGAGATGGAGAAGATAACGTGGGTGCCTGGCACCCATGTTGGGGGTCTCGCCCATTCTGCCCCGGCGGGGTTTGGGCACCACCCACCCGAGACTTGGTGAGTGGCTCTTCCTGTCGGCAGAGCCTGCTCATTGCCTTCTCAGCTGGAGGTGGTTGGACCGCCGGAACGGGTGGCCCCGCCTTGAGGTGACGTGGGCTTCCTTGGGAAGGGGAGTCCCTTGCACGGCTGGTGGAGGCCTCTCGTGCTTGTGTCGTCACCATCCTTCCATGGAGTGTCGATTTGTAGAGAGATAGAGGGCTTGATCCCGCCCCTACCTGGCGCGCCAATCTGTTGCCGCTAAGATTGCCATGGCCCGTAGCTGCTGGCACCGAAGTGCGCTCCCTTCGCTGGCTGACGGTCCTCTGGTTCTGGACCTGCAAAATAGGGGTTAGTGACCCGAGCCGGGGTTTCTGGCGGGGGCACTCCGACGATCAAGTCAGTGACGATCCAGGGGAACAGATCCTCCTGATTGAGCCCCTCTTGATGGACTCCACACGAGGAGGAGTGTGTGTTCTGTAAAAGTGAGTCACAAGTGTGTCGGGGGAAGTGCAGCCTGGTTAAAGGGAGTCTCTGTGTGGCCCTTCTTCCCGACCTTGCTCTGGAATGCTGATGGTGCCATGCCCCTCTTCCTGGCAGGGCTTGCACTCTTTTTTTTTCTCTCTCTCTTTGTTGTGATTTTTCATGTATGTTGGTATTGTTGTGTTACCTCCAAGTTTGTTGCAAACTAGGTTACCGTTGGGCATCCACCTCGGGATCTCCACCGGGCTGACAGGCGAGTGCAACGATGTCCCGAGGAGCCTTTTTCGATTCGTGACAAGGGGAGCTGTCATGCGCTCCGACACTCCTCTTGGTCACCTCATTCTGGGAAACCTGGTAGTATCTCGAACGATGGGCCACCGCCCCGGGATTCGAATCTCCCCATTAGCCTCCTCTCTTGGATGATCCAGGTAGTTGGTGGGGAGCGTGGCGTCTCGATCAGTGTGCTTCTTCCCTTTCTAGTATAACCGGCGGCTGCATGCGGTCAGTACGGTCTGGGAGACACTCCAGTGTAGTCCTCTGGCGGTTCGCCGGTGTTCTGGGCTGGCGGGATCCATGTCCGAGCCAGGGCTGAGCTGGAATGGCAGGGGTCACTCCGATCTAGACGCCCCGAGCTTGCGGGGTTATCTCGATGGAGGATAGAATGCGGGCCCGGTCCAGAGGGCTCGTGCTTTAAGAGGCTCCACGTGGCGAAGGAGTGCTGAGCTCGACTCCAACCACAAGGCTCAAACCTCCGAGGGTCTCGCTCTAGAGGGCGGAGTGCGGGCCCGATCCAGAGGGCTCGCACTCGGATAGGCTCCACATGGCGGAGGAGTGCTGAGCTCGACTCCGACCATAGGGCTCAAACCTCCAAGGGTCTCACTCTAGAGGGTGGAGTGCGGGCCCGATCCAGAGGGCTTGCACTTGGAGAGGCTCCACGTGGCGGAGAAGTGCTGAGCTCAACTCCGACCACAGGGCTCTAACCTCCGAGGGTCTCGCTATGGAGGGCGGAGTGCGGGCCCGATCCAAAGGGCTCGCGCTCGGAGAGGCTCCACGTGGCGGAGGAGTGCTGAGCTCGACTCCGTCCACAGGGCTCAAACCTCCGAGGGTCTCGCTCTGGAGGGCGAAATGCGGGCCTGGTCCAGAGGGCTCGCGCTCGGAGAAGCTCCGCGTGGCGGAGGAGTGCTGAGCTCGACTCCGACCACAGAGCTCAAACCTCCGAGGGTCTCGCTCTAGAGGGCGGAATGCGGCTCCGGCCTAGGCATCCCGAGCTCGCGGGCTCGACCTAGCGGAGGACGGAGCTTGGCTTGCTGTCTCAAGGGAGCTCAGCTCAGCTCGGTAGTGGAGTCCGAACTGGGGGATTGACGCGGCGTCCGACGCGGCGTCTCCTACTGACGTGGCGCCTGTCGATTCCCCCACATCAGCGGTCCTGCCACATCAATGGATATTACATTGTATAATGATCCTCCATCTGAATAATTTATAAGAGTACTCTAGAATAAAAGCTGCATATAAAAGTGATTAAGAATGAATTATTTTTCTTGTAATATATATAATTAATTTCATTCTCGATGTTGTATCTAAAAATGATGATCTAATATAATTTTTGACCTCATTTGTAAAAGGTATATAGAATCTGATAAAAGAAAATCTGGATAGCTGATAAATAGATAAATTAATATAAAATATGATTGCTTGATGGTATTATGACTTATATTATGAAACTAGAGAGTATTGTATCTAAATTAAGTATTTTGATATCCTTGTCTCTAATACGCTGGTTACTCTTCATTTTTTTTTTTTTTAGGTTTAATAAACTTAAAACCATATAAGTAAAATAATTAGTAATCTTATCCTATTTTGTTCAGAAATTTTGATACTTTTTTTAAAAAAATAAGAATATTGATATGGTATATTAGTCACATTCTAGGATTCCATACATAATAAACAATTAGTATCGTTAAATATTTGTATGAGTATATGAAAGTTGTTTAGTATACCATGCTTGAAACTCCTAATCAAAATGATATGATTGAGAAACAAAATTATACTCTGAAGGATATAGTTTGAAATATGATAAGTAGGTATATTTTTTTTATGATATCTCTAGTGTGAGACTGTAAGAACTACCATCTATATTTTGGATAAATTTTTTCTTAAAATGGTTATGTAAGATATTTTTTGAGTTAAAGGTTGATAGGAAGTCCAATATTATTCAATTTTGTATTCGAGGATGTCATACAATACTTAATCATTAATACTCTACTAGCGAATAAATTTTGGATTTGAAATAATATATTTTTTAAATAGTTATCTAGATAATTCTAAATAAATATAGATTCTACAATCCTAATAGGGGTATAAAAAATATTGAGTCAGATCATGCCATGTTTGTAGATTCTAATTTGCATGATGTTAGATACTCTTATGCTAGAAATATAATATTAAAGAAAAAATAAGTCATTGCTCTTAATTTTCTTTTATTTATAAAAATGTTATATTTTATTCTTGTTGGAGGATAGTAGAAGAGCAACATCATATATATGAATTAATTATAGTATCTCCATTACTAGATATAGCACTAGTAAAAAATCACATAATAAAAAATAGAAACATGTTATTTTTTATGATAATTTGGTTAATTAAGATGTAAATAGCTAGAGAGTTTGTTTCGTAGAAAGATATGAAAATAAAATCTCGCAGCATTATTTGGATATACAAGCAAAGTTTGTGGCATACTGTAAAGTCATAATTCATATTATTTTGATTATGAAATTTTGTCCTAGATTTTTATAATTATTGATTCTATTTTAAAAACTACATAAGATTTATTATAATAATAATGTAATTATATTCTTTAAAGGAATAATAAGAGTTTTTATTATCTCTATCTATATAAAGATAGAATATTTGATAGTCAAGGATTGTAGTTAAAAGGAAGATATTTTATAAAGATATTTGTATAGAGTCAATATTTATTGATCCCCCAATCAAATAAATAAGATCCATAGTTTTCATGAAACATGTTAAGAATATGAGTATTTTAAAATCTTTTGATTTTTTAGATTAGTGAGAGTTTGATGTATTTATACATTGATTTGATAGACAAATTTATTTATCATTGATTACTTTATTGATAGATTGTAATCCAAGGATACATAATTGTCGAGTGCATATATATAAAGTCTATGTTGGCTAATCCTCTGATCAAGGATTTGAGATCCGTATACTTTACAAAGCTTGTTGAAAATATGAACATATTGAATTCTTTTGATGTGCTTAGTTAGTAAAAGTGACTTTGTATTTTTATTTTATTTGATAGATCTTCTTTTCATTTAATATATCTATCATGAATATTTATATACATTATTAACATAATAGTTGATGGATTATATTTCTATATGGTTTATATATGTATGTGAAATAAAATATAATATAGTATTTCAAGAATATATCTTTGTCTTTAGAATGATAGTTATATGGATGTGTCTCATTTATATTTATAGATCTCGATATGTTTGCTTGAAGATATACGGGCTTCTTTTGAAGTCGTAGGATTTATCTAGCTTGTAATAAATCATATGATTAAAGAGAAATCATGACTGATGGTATATTTATATAATTTTATTTATTATGATATATCTTTTATTGATGTATCTATTATATAAAAACTGAGACTAGATATCGAATCTCATCAGATATATTGTTATTTAGTCATTGATACCATATTGAGTATGTAAGATATAATGTGTTGTTATTTTGAAGCCATTGAAGTTTCTTTTGCTTATTTTATTTTTAAACATGTTAAAGAGAAATGGATGAATTGATAATGAAAACAGCATATTTTTTTGGATCACTTTTGGATGCTATTTTCTTAGTACACTACCATACCAAGATCCATGTCGATAGTATTTATGATACTTGTAATCATGAATAGGTCTTGTGTCAAATAAAGGATGTAATAACTTTCATGATTCGGCATTATTGATACTGTTGGACCAAGTTATTTGTATATGCTGTCTATGGATCATATTTTTGTAATCACATACTGTGTTAAGCTTGAGAGTCGTTTTAAAAATAAAATATTTTTTTAATCATAATTAATATTGTCCAAGTGAAAGAGTGTAAGAGTTTTTCTAAATTTGGGTTAATAATAATTGTTATTTATTTTAGTTTATTAAAAACATGTTGATTTTATAATCCATGTTGATAGAAATATTGTGTGTGATCCTTGTGCTTGGGCTTGAAGTGCCTTATATTGCTTGGTGTGGTTGAGGCGGTATAATGTAGGCCTTAGCTTAACGTAACCCATGATGAAGGATTTGTTAGGGTTTGCTTATAAATAGGCTAGGTTCTCTCTCCATACCTCATAATATTTTTTTTATCATGAGATTTGTTTTCATGATTTATCCAATCAAATAGCCGCCTGTTAAAAGGATATTTGAGAAGGACTTGGCTTTTTGATATTCATATAGATATCCATGATTAAAAGTTTGAAAATTAGTGGCAAATACAGGTACATATTCCAAATCTTTAGATATTATTTGTTCTATAAAATTTACAGACCTATTATTTGCTCAAAACAATTCTTGGAAATAATATCATTTTTTATATTTTAAAAATTATACATAGAATTTTGAAATAATAAAAAGTTCTTACAGATTATACTTATTTTTTTAATAATATGTTACCCCCCATGTTATGTGCTCAGGCGGATTGTGCTCAATTGAAATTTCTTAGGAATGCTTGATGGAATGTTCTGTTAACATGTTTCGTTTTAGCCGCCTTCAATTAACTATTCTCTTTTCAATGGTACTGGTCTCCTGGGAAATTATGCTTTTACTTATGCATGTTTATTTACATCATCTTTCAGGCTTTCTTCAAAGGGGGTTCTCTATCTAATGCTGGATGTTCATGCTCTATTCTGCATTGCCTGTATTTTGTTTGGTGCCGCTTGCCTTCTCTGACAATTTATTTTCAGCAGATGGTTTTCCTTATTTACTTATATCCTCTGCCTTCTTTATTTCCATCTTCACTGCCTTTGGTTTGTTAAGCTCACAAAGAGCCTAGATGTTGCTATGTCTCTATGTTATGGTCTCTGTACAGCGGGAGATTTATTTTATCACTCAATTTGTCAGGTTCATGTAGGGATTTTCACTGTTTCATTATTTCTACTGGAATCAAGTTCATATCCATACAGATCGGCACTTTCAGTGGGTTACTTTTCATATGCTGTCATGTTTATGATTATCTATTATACTGCTTCATCAATTTCGGAGTCTCTGTTATCCTGTTCATGCAATGTTTGCTGTCAAGAATTTTGATCTTGCAGCATATATCAACAGTAGTGCTCAACCTTTATACCTCCTAGGTGACATTAGTTGGTGACCATCACAATACTTCACTTATGTTTATTCTACTTCTGTGATATTTTAGCTGGTGACTACCACATTTTTATTAACCCATACTCAGTGCCATGCCGGTTTTCTGCTGGCATCGCATCTCGTTCCATTAAAAACTAATAATAATAATTTCATATTACGGAATTTAAAATCTTGATGTCATCTATCAAATTATAAGCTCTTGTGTATTTCTTATATCTTTTGAAACGGAATTATTATTGTTGAACATCCTTTTCCGCCTAACAAAGTGCTGCAACTGTTCTGAGACTCATTAATTTAGCGGCGCCTTCGCTCGCCCGTTCCTTCTACAACGTATCCAAGCACCATTAGACCGATTTACACTTCTACTGCCGTTGGAGAGTATTATCCAACAACGATAAACCATGCAGTTTGACACTTCTACTGCCATATTTTATTATTAAAAAGAATGTCTGAAAAAAGATCACAACATTTGCAGCTTATACACGGTATCCTGTCATTAACATGAACTCTCAAGGAAAAAGAAAAATTACAGCCATTCACCTGCAGGATTTATGGATTTTAAAGTAGCAAATCAATGTTTAAAGGAACCAAAGAATAAACCAACTATTATCAAAGAACTAAATTTTGTTAGGAAAGGTTATTCACAGGTGATTACAGCCGCAGTGAGGCTTTAGATGGGGCATCAAAAGACAGTGGCACGACAATCATGCAGCAAGAAGATGTTACGTCCTGCAAGGGCCAGGAACCATTGGAAATCAACCAGCAGCAGCAAGTATCATTAACTTTAGAACAGTGATTTATGGGTACCATGCAAAGATGGTTTGCTTCCTGCCAATGTTGTCACCACAACATTGCTTATAGCATGCTTTATTGGACCCAAATAAAAGGCAACATGATTCAAAGCCAAGGCTGGCCAATCGCCAATGTTCAATCAAATAATAGAAACTTGACAAGTGAACTTTCAAACAGAAAATAAAAAGATAATGGGATCCCTTGGACTTATAAGTATGATAGACAGGATGACAGGCTTGAGAACCAGGAACAGACATTCTGACACCATCACAACTGCATCATGGTCGCATTGTGGCAAAGATTAATGTTCTTAAGCAGAAGATCAAGGCTCCAAAGTCGTAGCAGACGTGCCAGGACAGGCATCGAAACTTTGTTTTACACATTTTGACTTAATCATCACTAAGATGGCTGGCTCATATGACAAGGGACTTCAGGTAACGTACAACAAAATCATGGTTGCAATGTGTTCCCAGCAGCACCCACAAATATAACATTCGCATGGCTTGATATTGGTGAGGTGAGCTGGTCAAGACGAAGCTGCCAAGATGAATGCTGTACATGACATTCAGGGTAAGTTCGTTCAAACTTTAAGTGATGTAGGATATGGATGTACGTGACCACTAGATAAAAGATACAAAGCAATGGTACCTGTCATCTCTTGACCCATTGAAAGCTCTTTCTTGCTTTTGCCTTTCCAGGCTTTTTCCTTTCAACAACACGTGGATCCCTTGTCAAGTACCCAGCTGGATTGATGCACAGATGCCATGTCAGCAATCAGCAATTAATAGAAAAAGAAAAGTTCAGATTCAGAGTTAAATTAGAGTTCTAACTCTAGTATTAGCTAATCAAAATCAGTCTCAGGGACGGATGATCAATGTCAAAAAAAAAAAAAAAGGTTGTCTATGATATTTACCAAAGACAAATAGAAAGAGGGCAACAGAAAACCTTAAAATCTTAAAGAGTCAAAATGGAAAAGCTTGGTTATCTAAATAACAGATACAAGATATTATACATGAATGTTGCTTTTTCAAATTTCACCTGCTTTGAGGTATGGCCGAAGCCCTGGTTCCCAGTTTTGCAGGGCCCTGCTAATTCCCAAGCGGATAGCTCCCACCTGACCTGCTATATGAAGCTAAATCAAATGCATGCTCCAATAAGAGAGAGGACAATAGTTTCTTCTCCAGCCAAATTACAACAGCATGTGTTTCACATGATCTTGTTACTCCATACAAAGAGTTGTCTAATCATGAAGCAATGCATCTAATCATGTTATAATGATGCCTGACAAAATCAGCAACCGGAAGCAAAAGAATACCATATACACAAACAAGGCATGAAGTCTCATTAAGTTTAACCAAAGGTTCATGTCATCCAAGCAGGTACAGGAGTGATTACTAATTAAGGGCATGTGACAGCATTCGAAAATGTAAGACACGATGCTTACCTGAGACACCACCGCCTTTCACAGTGCACTTTACATCCCAAAGACCCAAAGTCTTTGTCACAGTAAATGGACGAAGAAGCTCAGCTCGATGGTCAAGAATTGGGAAGTATGCATCAAATTGCTTGTCATTGACGATAAACTTCCCATCGCCAGGTTGAATCCATACACGAGCTACACTGCATTTCCTTCTTCCAGTTCCATAAGCCCTTCCTTTTTCATCAACCTGTCTAACCCGTGCTTTTGCAATTTCCTCTTGCTTCTTTCGCTCGATTTCAGCTCTTGTAGATGTTGCATTCATTCTTGCGATAGCTTTGTCTTCTATTTCATGTAGAGGAGGCAATCCTTTGATACCTCTGACATCCTTTAGAAGAATCAAGCTATCAATCATATCTTCTGTAATTCCTGATGCTGCGATCAGATCCCCAAATGCCCGATTTGGACCTGCAATTATAATTATGGAATTTCAAGAAAGCATTAGTTTGGATCTCTGTGCAATCAAATCTGAAAGTGAATTATGAAGGATGCTTTAATCAAAATCTCTTTAAAAAAATAAATAGAAATTTCTAAACCATGTCTATGCTTTAAAAATTTTTGAAGTCCATGCCCCATTTCTGACTCAAAACAAAATTCAAATGTTTGGCTACAAAGTTCAGGAGACAGAAAGCAAAATTGAAATTGAATTGCACCATTGAAATCATAGATTGGGAAAGCAACAACAAATTATAGTTTGGACAATCAACAACTGGAGAATGGACTGAATGAGGCACAACGAACAATTTGAAAAAAAAAAGAGGAGAAAACTCAGTTCAGGAATAAATCATTTCAGAAACATGTTTGAACACAGCCTGCCCAAAAAATGGCTTCTAAAAAGAAATAATGAAGTTAAAGGAAGTTTCCAGCATGATAGTCAAAGAGTAAGGAAGAATTACGACTGCAGCAGTTGAAATTAAATGCAAGAAAAAAGTTTAATTCCTTTTCCAATGAGAAATGGAATGGTTCAGTTATAAAAGAAAAATACAGAATAAACAAAAGAAGAAAGATAGACAGAAAAGAAAACATGAATGGTCATTTAATTGTCATGTCATGGGCAAATAGGAATTCACATCCCAGTGTGATGGCCTCTCAGGTAAAAAAAATAAAATGCTTAGTTCTCCCTGGTATTGCTCAAAAACAAATAAGTGGTAAAACCACACAGTGAATCCCATCAGTTAAGCTGCAGAATGTCTGAGTGAAGCCTACATGGCTTCCATCTCAAGCCTCCTGTCCTCCCTCAAAGAATAGGGGAACCCTTAGGTTCTAGATAAACGCCAATGTGAGCTCCTAAATTTCCCAATGCCTTAAGCTACTCTTAAGGATGATCACAAAAGCATCTTGTCCCCTCCACCTCACCTTTTTAAATGATGATGTGTCATCTAGAAAGAAGCATCTGGGCAGCTTTGATTGAATCACTCCTTAGGGGCAATGCCATAGCATCTATAATTCCACTAGTTGGTCTTATCACTCTACTAGGCTATAAGATCTTCTGCAACTAACCAATCCAAGCACCCTTCTTCATTTGTCCACCCGGTCTAAGGAGCCAAGCTACACTAGAGAGCTAAACCCAATTAACTGCTCCTTTTCCACAAGTTTTCAATACAAACTACATATGGTGGTTGTGTGTGGGAGTAATACACTGTCATCTATTCCAAGACCTGGAATGGTACTCAATTTTAAGAAAACTGAGTATCAGGTCATGTGCTAATACATTTCAAGATTAAGATAAAAGGGTCTAGAGGAAGCCAACAAAGAAGCCCGAACATGATGATAGAACAAACAATGATGATGATGATGATGATGATGATGATGATGATAATGAGAATAGAAGCCAACAACAATCTGTACAACTTGTCTCATAATATTTCATAACTCTAACTCAAATCAAGCTCTTAATGTAAAGGCTCCATTGTGAAATGTACGGCCCTAAATAGCAAAAGCATATCCTCTCAATGAGACTGTTGTTTCAAATGTATCAATGATTTCCAAGCATCGATCAAATACAAAACTTACTTCGCATCCATCATAGTTATGTCCGGTACAAGACAACCTCAAGTGCCTTTGGAAGGCCATTTGACATAATCTGAGTCAGTATGAACCTGATATCACCCAATCCAAAACCACCATTTAAGGTTCCTAACCACACAAGTTCGATGTCATTCACCATGACCCCATTTCTTAGAGCATCAGGCACTATGTTTCCCTCCTATATTTCTAACCTTGACAGACCAATCATAATACAGTTAATGTCATGCAATTTCAACATAGAACGGTCACTAATGAATACCATAAGAATTCCTTTTAACAGCAAATTTCTAATCACACACAAACCAGAAAAACAATGATCCATAGCAGCCACGAACTTTCAGCATAGCACACGGTGGGGGGAAGTTTAGAATTCCCAACTTAATCCAAAAGTAGCAAAAAATTTATATCTTTGTTACCTTTCAGTGTAGCTAAGAGTTCTTGCTCTTTCTTCTCCAACTGCTTCTGCTCCTCAATGCGCTCCTTCTCCTCAATGCGCTCCTTCTCCAAATCCTCCATTCCGCCATCCCCGATCCCTTCCAACCCCAGCTCTTTTTCTCCTTCAAACAAATCCACCTTATCTTCCTCTGCCCCCAAAGTCCACGGCTTATACCCCTCAGCCGTCTCCCACTCATCCTCTCCAGCCCCTCCCAGCTCCTCCTTCGATGCAAACTCCCGATCGATGTCGTCAAATACACCCCCTTTCTTCTCCCAAGTGGAATCCTGGGACGACCAGGTATCGCCGCCCTTCAAGCCGGCTCCAACGGCCGCCTCCGATCCGGCGGCATCCTCGCCGCCTTCCGCAATCCCGGCGAGGCTACCTTCTTCGTCGCCGAATACGGAGTCCACCTCGTCCTTCTCCGTCGAGAACTTCCAGGTGCCGTCATCATCGCCGCCGCCGTCGTCACCGCGATTAGTCGAGAAGGCTCTCAGGGATTGGGGGAAGAAGCCCGGATTGGGTTCGCCGGGAGGGAGACGAGGAGGAGGCGGAGGGCGACAAGGGAGAGAAGAAGAGGAGGGAGGAAGGGGGTGGGAAGAAGAAGCTAGGGTTAGGGTTAGGAGGCGGAGGGGTCGAGAAATGAGGCGGGAGAGCATCTTGGGGGGACGGAGGCTTCACCCGTTAGGGCTTTTGGGGTTTTACGTTCTCCAGTTTCTTGGTTGCTAATGGGCCGGATGGAGGACTACCCGCTCGCTCTTTCCTTTATTTGGGGCTTAGACGGGGACATTAGCGACTCGACCCAATAACTACCAAGGTGTAGCTCGACCCCGATGATCTCAAATTCGAAGGAAACATGGGGGATAGAAAAGTTAGAAAGTAATGGCTGTTTTTTTAGTGTTAGGATTAGCAATGGAATTTGAACTAATATATCTAGCAAGCAAACTCCCAAAAAAAAAAAAAAAATCGAAGAATGTAAACTGGCACCTACTTGGCTTGATCATTTGGGAACAAAGATACATAGTTGTGACAATAATTAATGCAAAATTCATGTGGTAGTCGTAGTCCCAATGATAATTCGTGAATAGTTAGTAAAAGTCATGAGTTCCAAAAAGCATTTAAAGTTTTCATGAATAATTTGAAGAATCATTTAGCCTTTGGACATAATTAAAGAGAAATTTGCCACAATTTGAAGTATATTACCATCATGGTACATGGATAGTGTGGAGCATATGTATATGTATGCCTGTACTCGAGCACCTTAACGGTGCATGCTAACACCTTTAGGTACGTGAAGGCTACCTTTAGCAAAATAGTAATAAGTGAATTGCTTCTTCTTTTTTTTTTTTTTTTGGTGTGGGGAGAGCGGGGTTGAGAAAGCCTTTGCTTGATAACAAAAACATAATAATATGTAGTAATTGATACCCTGTTTAGTTTACGGAATGGGCTGGCTCTGGGCCCCGAGCATGCTCGAAAGAATGTGCCAACCAAGTGTGCTGCTTGGTGGGCCAAAAGCATTGACGAGAGATGCGAAAGTTGGATTCTCTTTACCTTTTCCTTTGCAAGTTGCCAGCTTCCTTTTTCTTAGCACGGTCATTATTGTATCTTCATCTCAAGGTTTAAGCACACACCCTCAGCTCCCCATTCGGAGCATCATTTCTGCCGGCTATTTACAGTATCCCCACGGCCATGGTCGAGATCAGGTATCCTGAAGTCATTCAGGAAATGGGAAGAACTAAGAATTTATAAAACAATAAAGATCAAAAGTATCAAACATTTCAAAAAATGGGAAAAACAGTTGATAAGACTGGATGACATATAAAAGAATATAAATAACTGAGAATGATTTGGTACAACTGCTTGCTGATGTAGCTGGTAAATATGAGGCATGCAGGTTGAGACAAGAAGCTTATGAACATCCGATGGGTACATCATATATAATTTTATGAATAATTTTACGGAATTCATAGTTTCATGTATAAATAAAAAATGGAATTATTTGATCATATTGAGTACAATTCGTAGAATGCCGAAGGAAATACGATGAAGAATCTAAAAACACTAGACTAATTTGGTGATTATGGTGATATTGCATCTAACAACACTGGAGCAACTCTCATAGATTTTAGTGGATATTTCTTCATCAAAAACCACAGAGCATTGCACCCTGTCTACATGGAATGCCTGTAAGCCCCAATCAGCCTTGGCCAACTTTGTTGCAGGTTCCGCTAGCTAGCTATATATTTCCTCTGGAGCATTCAGATTCTCTCATCACCCGGTATCTATATCTTCCGACTCTCGAGGCTCATACCTCATTAATTTGTCCTTCCAGGATTTCTTTAAGAGCCCAAAGAGCCCTCATCTGCGGAACTCGCCGCATGGTAATAATCTTTCCCATAAACCATCATCCATATGCTTCCATACAGAAACTCTCTGACACCATTCATCCTTGGATCTCGAGCATTTCTGCACTGCTAAGTTGACTGGCAAGTGGCAACAGATCCATCACTCCAGCTTTAGAACAGAGCTCATTATTTCCCCAAGTGGGTCTCTTTGGATAAGCAAGATGAACCAGAACACAGCTTTGGGGCTTAAACAGGAGATAACTCGAGACTTATATATATATATATATATAACAGATTTCGAAATTTTGTAATCAAGGAGATAAAGTTCTTCTCTAAGCATCATTCGACATAATACAACTCATTCTGTGATGAAGACATACCATCTCGCATGTAACTAGTGAGAAAAAGAACAAAGAAATGTAGAAGAAACAAGAAGAGAGTGGAGAGTATAACAATCTCGAAATTCTAGGATTCAAACAAAATGATGATGAAGATCTCAGTGCGCCATGGCGACGGGTGGCGAGAAAGAAATGCTCCTCTGGCTTGGCAATGCAAGCATAGCTGTGTGATCCAAGAAATCCTTGAGCTCCACCACAGACTCCAGAATGGTTCTTAGATCCTCAGCTCGAGGGAACCCAGCCATGCCCAGCCGGCGCACTGCGTAAAGATAGAAGGTGAGGCATCCTTTCCTGAACTTGAACCTCGCCATCTCGCACCCTGTGAGCCCCCGTATGAGCTTCCGGTTCACCTCCCCTAATGGAATCATCGGTGGCCAGAGACGGTCCATGGCCAACTTCATGTTCTCGGTCTCGAAGACGAAGAGCAGGACCTTGGACTTCTTGGTACCGAGTCCGAGGGTGAGGGTGTGCCACGCATGGTGTGCTAAGATGGTGAAGTTGGTAGGCAAGTAGGTGATGGTGGAAGGAAAAGGGAGGCCATGGCTCCGGCTGATCTGGTGGGAATAGGAAACGTCGAGGAGGCTTGGCAGCTCGAACGGGGCGGCGCGGCGGACGGTGAAGGATTTGACGATGAATTGACCACCGAAGCGGATGCCTTTCACGTCGGAGCTCGGTTTGAAGTGAGGGTCTGTGGTGGATTTGGATTTGGATTTGGATTTGTTCTTGGTCTGCTTCTGTTGCTTCTTCTTCTCCTTCTCCTCCATGGAGAACTTGGTCTTTACTCTTGGGTGGGTACAGCTGAAGGTTTTGTTGCACCTTGAGGGCCAGACCTATTAAATATTAACGAAGTGGCCACTTGGAAATACTAAACAGTAAAGACATTTGGAAAGGCCATCTTCCACTGCTGTAAACTATAAAATAATGATATTTTTTTCTTAATGTTTTCTTTTGGATGGGAGACGAGAGATTCGGTGTGGATGTTGGGATTCCGGAGAATTTTTCAATTTAATCACCGGAAAGCGTGTTTCTTGCCCTTTTTGGGATGTTGGTGTTTCAACGTAGCAATGATGGCATAGCTTCCGTTTACTATTTTTTCACGGCAGATGGGTATTCTATCGAACTTAGGCTGGCACCCTTCATCTGCGTGCGTGAATCCTATCCAAGTACATGTGGATGACCCCAAAATTCTCGCAATTAGAGCCCCATAATCATGGAAGCATGCCAATAACGGAGCAGAACCACCGATTCAGGTTCATCCCTTGAACTTATAGATTCTAAAACGACGATCGTGCAAACTCCTGATCTTTGATCTGATCACCATGATTTCAGGGCTGTGACAGATCTAAAGATGAACAAGCAATTAAACTGAATTCCTTGTAATGAAAGAAAAAGGTAGGGACATATTATTGCCTCCTTCCCACAGTGATTATTCAAGATTTATATCCATTAATTGTCACAACCCAGCTAACCTACTCGGCCGAGACAACTGGAGAAAGGTCTATGAGGGACTGATCAACCACCATCGTTTGCTAGTAAGTAGGTGTGACATAAAGTTATCTGCTCTTCATCAAAAGATAGTAGATGCTTCCATGACAAGATTAATGAAGCTCTAGTCTATCTAACAATGACCCAGCATCTGCTGACGCCACTGCGCTGGAGTGCAAGATGCACCCACCTTCCTCTCTCCTTTTTAGCCGACAATGGTAGATTTGGATCGACCGATCGAATTGTAGATTTCACCGTGGTGTTGGTACAAGATATGAGAGAGTGTTCTTGGATTCGTTCATAACAAGTGATGGTTGTTTCATAACAAACAGACAAGGTTTGTTTCCGACATCAGCAGATGTAAACATATCACGAGTTTGTTCTCGTACAAATTTAGCTAGCGAGAACAGCAGAAATCTCGTGCATGGCATCTTCCCATCGAATAAGGAAGGCTTTATTCAATTCTGCCGACAGATAATATGAAGAAGTGATGAATCCCCGATTCTCACCGATGCCAACCAATGTCTCACAACGTTACTTATAAATAAATGAATTTTGCTGTTTGGACACCGACTTATTCGATAAATGAAGGCACATTTGGTGAAAGGATCACTGTTCCATTCCTTTGGGTGCCGATCCATGGATACAAGATCAAGCTGTGGGGCAACCTCTCATTCTCACATCCAGATGTATAGCCGAATTCTGCTGTCCGAGCACCAAGAATCGGTCGACACTCCTTAGTCAACTTGGGAATAGAAGATAGAGACTTCCTTCCATCATTCATCGAAGCCTGATGATGATACTTGGGCATCAGCAAGGTCAGGGTGCTTCTGGATTATGACCTGACTGAACGATTGAATAGTAAGTATGAGAATGCAAAAAATTATCAAGCATGAATTACACACCAGTAGAAGATGGTCATGAACACTATGCGTGCTGACTGCTGATATGTCAACCAACAATCCATCTCGCCCCCGCACAAACCAACCAAAAAAAAAAAAAAGAGAAGAAGAAACCAACCAACCAGCAACAGTAGAAAAGGCATGTGCAAAGCTAACTAGTAACAGAAAGTTCATCGATGCTGAAAAATAATAAGACCGAAAACAATTAAGAGGATGTAACTATCAAATGTTATTACCCATGAATGACATCCGTACACAGATTAGGATCATGATGGCGGTGATTCAGCACCATCGTGCAGAGTGCAGCAGACAGCTGCTTTGTGGTGCCCTTGATAGACTCCAATGGCTTCCTTCCCTGGGGACATTGTCCACAGTCTTGCAGTTGTATCAGAAGAAGCTGCATATAGCCAAATTTGATTATGTAATGTTCACACAATCGGATTGCTCAATCAAAGATGCAAAAAAACAAGAACAGTTATATACAATGTATCTAGCACCTGTTATCAGATAAGCACCATCCACAGAGAACGCACAATCCTAGACCCGGTGCTGGTGTCCAGGGGTGTTCAGAATCCATGAGGGATATGTAGCAAACATAGGGATCTAGGCAAAATGTTGAGAGAGTTGAGAACAAGCTTGCTATCTGTTAGGTTTTCTTACCTGTTAAAGTTTGTCCCAATGTGAACCATCAACAGTCCATATTTTAACAGTATGATCCAAAGATGCAGTGGCAAGATACCTATAAATAGTTCCACTGAGAACCTGCAAGATCCTAGATACAAATACAGCATTCACAAGGATCTATGAGTTCTATGAATAAATTACTCTGTGGATAATTGTTTGAATGAAGTCTATGAAGAAAATGCAGCTATCTCGAGTACTTACAATGTCATGATGGAAGATTATACTCTGAAGGATCACAAAATTCTGGTGAAAGTAGGTATTTCAAGATGTAGCCATCATGTGCTTGTAGCTTATGCAGCAGTTCAAAGTATGTCATTGTCTGCAGTAGGTAAATGCCAGTTTGAGAATCAAAATGTTGAAGATAACTAATGCAATAAACTGGACACTGGAGCTGAGATAACTGTGTTCCTTCGAGCAAGCACCAGACACAGCAATGTTCCATGATTATTTGCAGCAGCAACCATGCTGCCATCCCTCATTACTGTTAGAGACCTCACAGCAGTATCAATCTCTGGTACCTGCAGTCAAGTGAATAATAGGTTCAACAGAAACCCTTTCAAGGGGAACTCTCTTTGAATAAGATCGGTCAATTCTCGGGAATACATAAAACAACACTTAAAAATTCACCATCTTACTATTTCATATATGTACTTACCAACTCACAGCTGCAAGAATTTGCAGTCAGATCGCACACCCGTACGTTTCCATTTATCACCAGATATTAATTCCCTCAGCCAAATGAAAAAGTGCACATTGAGGAATTTTTCAAGTTGACAAGGACAAATTTGGTTCGCTGCCTGGAATCACTATGACAGGTATAGAAACTGCAGCAGTTTCAGAAAGAAGGGGGGATTTGCTAGATCAAAGTATTAGGCCCAACTGAAAAAACATGTGCCTGTGCATGCACACAGAAAGAAAAATATTAGGTCCAAGTATGAGATACTGAATGATAATCAAAGATCTATCAATAGTTACAACATGCAATATGTTCTATAATGGATTGAAAGGGAGATTGTACCAGGAGGATATCAGAAGCAAAACAATTCAACTAGTCATTCATTTGTGAGCATAATTTCAGAATACTACACTAGTTTAATAATTAACATTCATTTCACTTTGACAGGATGATAAACAGAAATGGTCACAGTTAGCAACTTGTTTTCGCCAGGATCAAACACACTCATCTGCAAACTACTAAACCATCAACACCTTTTTCTATTAGGACTGCAATATTTAGTTCCCCAGTCCTCTTTCATTGGAGGACTAGGTGAAGGGTCACATAGCACTAGCAGTGCCCTCCTAATAATCATCAAATGCAAGTGATGTGCTCCTTTAAGCAGTTTAGAGCATCAGCATGAATGTCCTAAATCCCAAATCCAGTCAGTCAGAGATTGTTGGAGGATTTTACTATGCCCTCAATTACCTCATTCTCATTCATCATCTCCTACGATTCTCCTTGATTATTGTCTAATGCAAGTTATTTGCTTCAGATAAAAATCCTCAACAGTGTACTTCAGTATATACTTCTTTCAGGCCCCAGCATTACTCTATTACTTTCCTCTATTTCATCAACGCGCTTGCAGCTAAAATTTTTTCTCCCTTACATTGTCCAGTGACTTTTATTTTGCTGTTCTATGTATGCTTGAGACTTTACAATTCATTCAAAAGAAAAATTAAGCAATGCATTTGTTCAATTTCCAATCCATTCTAGAACAATGGAAACCGACATTTTAGAAATGCATCAGAAAGGGGGCAGTTTTGAGTTTAGTGGCATGGATTTGAGAGGACTGGTACACAGACTATGAACCAAGTGAATTGGAAAGAGCACTATGAGCAGCAACAAGTTCATGGTAGCACCTCTTATCATGCTGGGGGTGCAAAAAAGCACCCAGATTTTCTCCGTTTAGTTGTTGCTTACTGGAGGAAGCAAAATAGAGCTGGGGGATGCTTCAACAATTGGAAAAGAAAAAACAATTTACAATGTATATGGTATAGAAATTGGTAGAATTGGAAGTAAACTGTGGGCACCTTAGTGAAATGTTTGAAACATTGTCCAATAAAAATGATATCAAGAAGCTGATTTAGTAGCAGATTGCAGCCCGATCACATCATTAAAAGATCTGCAAGTAGCATCTAAAGTTGAACCTCATTTGGATGTAGAACCACTGTGTTAACAGTTGCTTGGCTTTCATATTCTCATTGACACGTTGCAGTCTTGAAACAGGGATGCAGTAAATAAAGAAGGAAGCAGAAGAGGAACAAAATAACTAACAAATTTACACATAAAATATAACCTGCATAGTATTAGTACACCAATGCCCAATACATGGTCATTTACAACTTTTGTTTTTCAATAATGTCCTTCAATTGTATATCCTTTAGTATTCTACATAATTCAGAAAGCTTCTATCAACAATGAAGTGATAGCACCAATAAGAAATGCCAAGTCAATTTGCTTTTGATAATCAACAAGTCGGGGACCAGTTCAGCATATATAACTTCTGCAGAAAACAAATGCTAACTGGCAATTGGATAATTGAAGAAGTTAACACATCCACAGCAAGATCCGATGAAAACAAGCTGTTTCATATACCTTAAATCCCATATTTTTACCGTGCCATCTTCAGAACCTGAATACATCCAATTCCCATCACATTGAAATCGCACATCCATCACATTATTAGTATGGGAATCGTGGCTTATAAGCTGGCACCTTACAATGCAAGCAAATTAGTAGAATATATAGAAATACCCATACCAAAGACGTACTGGCTAAGGGCTGTTGGAGTTAACATCAAAAAGGCAGATGTGAGGATTTCCAGCTGCAGCTAGGAATCACTGATCAGGAGTCATCTCCATCCTATCAACTTGCTGCAGACATCATATATGATAAATCAATTTATGGTTGTAAAAGGATTTAACTATTTAAAATAATTGAATATCCGATACATCTCATGGAATATGCTTGTTTGCAAAGCATGAGTTACATTAGAGCCCTGATAGTTTTAAAATATAAGAAATCAGTAGGATAGGCTAGGTGTCTATCATATATGAAGCTCAAACTCAAAGTCAAAAATAAGATGCAAGTTGCATAAAAAACAACTTCCGGCAGAATGACAGAGCCTACAGTTAAGCTTTATCTGTATATCACTAATTTAATGGAGCAACATATTGTCCAGTTGCAGAAAATAGTAGCTACATCTTCTCATCAAAATAGTAATCTCTTGTTACATTATCAGCAATAACATAAAAATCTATTGAAGATACTGAGTTCAGTGCAAAGAGAGGCATCAGGAATCCTAGATTGCACGAAGAATAGCAAACAAGCCATGTACCAGCGGGAAATGCGCATATGTTGCCCTTCAACACCAACACGAGCCGACAAAACTGTAAAGCTAGCATATTTATCTTCGCTAAAAATCTAATTTTAGAAGAAAATCGTTGTCTATTGTATGCGGTAACAAATAAAACAAAATTGAAGAAAGAAATAAGCAAGCCCATAAAAATTTGGTGGTGGGGGGGGGCGGGCGCGGGGGAACACTCACAGAATTCGGGTACGGCAGCACCGACCGCTTTTGGCATCCCAGAATCACCGGAGGTTGGCTCATCTTGAAGCCCTCAACCCTGCCCTATCCATCCAAGAAATCAGAAGCTAGAACAACGACTTCGGTAAAGAATTCTCGGGACAAATCAGGATATGCTGGGGATGATTTTTTTTTTCTTTTTTAATCCTCAGACGAGATTGGTAAGGAACTCGGCGTCAGCCACGAACTAAATTTTTAGTTGCCATGGACCGGATATTTTAGAAAAAATCAACATAATCTAAAAGTTAACTTGCGCTCAATAATTGGACCGCTGATAAAAATTTTCAAAAAAAAAAGAAAGGAAAGAGAGTATTGAAGAGTAGAATGGCGAAGTAAATCGAACGAGAAAAGGATTAATTAAAAGATTCTGTTTGGATGGTTGGATCCGCAATCTCATGACATCCTTAATCCAAACATCGCAAGCATTGGATGATAAATTAGACTTAAGCTATATTTATAACCATCTTGGACAATATTTTAAGTAAACCAGTTTTTGTTTACAACAATTCTATAATTCAGTATATTTATCAATTATACGGTCCAATCCATGAATTTCATGAGATTATAGATTCAACCATCCAAACAGGGTCCAAGTAGCATAAATCCTAAACTTGCTTCCTTGAATACAATACTAGTTTTTACTTTTTAGTCCGCAGTCTAGGTGATGCATTCATTGGACTAATGCAAATATTATAAGGTAGCCAACAACTTCAGAATACGTATTTGAAAAAATTGATGCAATAACTATTTGTGCATAAATTTGAAACAAATGATCCAGCTCAACTTTAAGACAGAATCATTTCGATAATTATAAATATGGTAAATAATTCATGTTACAAAGCTGAGCATGTATAAATCACCCAATGCAAACCGGAATTCACTATGAATATCAAGTTGGCTCATTATTTCTATAATAATAGCTTTACTTCATCACATCCTTTAGATTTAATTCTTAATTTTTATTTTTTATTTTGGTGGCATCAAAATACTAGTTTGTCAGCATATTTATCTTTCTCCAGATAAAGATATTATTTGTTATCTATAATATGTACTGCATCATCTCTAATAATAATCATCTACCATCCATATATGATCGTTGTAGCCAATGGTTAATGATGTGGCAGGATCGTCGACATGGAATCCATGTCAGACCTAGTCAGATGCCATATTGGGCGAAGCCGCCATGTCGGATTTCTCTCTCCAGACTCCTCTTCCTTGAGCCGGCTCCAACTCGGGCGAAGGGACTAACAGCCGAAGGATGCCGCCAAGCCATCCAAGGACCACGGAGAGGCGCCCGCCAGGCCGCAATAAGTGCCCCAGCTATCACTTACACCGAAAGGAAAAGAGTCCCTCAATCGAGGCGGTGCGCTCCTGACCAACCGTCTGTATTACCTGAAAGAGGAAGTCAACCCAGGAGATTCGAATCCGGGGGACGGCTGTCCCTCGATCGAAGCTCTGCCAGGTTTTCCAAAATGGAACGACCAGAAGGAGGGTCAAGGCGTACAGTGCTGTTCCTTATCACGAATGAGGAAAGGCACCTCATGCATGGCAAGAAACGCCATCACACGCGCCTGCAAATGAGGAGAGGATCCCAAGGTAGGCGGCTGGCGGCCATCTGGCTTAAAGGAGTTCTCCAAGATTCCAAAGGGAGATAAGTGACGAGGGGGAAGAAGGGACGACATACAGGAGAACATCCGGAAGACCAAGTGCTACCGGAGACCCATTGAAAAGGTCTCGATGGACACAGCCATTCAGTCCGAGCTCTCCTCCACTGCCACTTCCCTCGCTCTACTCTCAACCCGTTCATACTCTCCAGCTCCTAAGTTTCTCCTCCTAGCATGGAGTCCATCTACGGAGCTCGACCGGGAGGATCTGTTTTCCTAGATCGCCACTGACTTGAGCGTCGGAGTGCCCTCACCGAGATCACCGGCCCGGGTCTCCTCTATTTTGTAGGTCCAGGTGCGCAAGCAGCTTCCCAAGCAACAAGGGCGCGGTCTGAGGTTGACTCCAGCTATAGGCTACGGCGATTTTGGCGGCAACAGATTGGCGCGCCGGTAGGGGGCAGGATGCATCTTGATCCAAGTCAATCCCCTTGCAAGCAACCCCACCACGAGCATGGTGATGACCCGTAAAAGGGAGGTTTCCACTAGCCGTGCGGGGGATCCCCCTTCTCGTGGGGACCTGCACAGTCCAGACAGGGAGCTCCCCGCTCCACCGCAACCACCCCCGACGGACGCTCAGCTGGCTACATTCGCCCAGCAGATGCAGCTCTTGACTGCAGTGATGCACCAGTTGCAGCATCAGCACCGATCCCTAGCCACCCACCAACAGCCAGGGACTCCTGCGGCCCAAGCCACCACATCCCGCGACAGCATGCGTTCCTTCTAAGGAAGGCCTTCGCAGTCGCGGGCTACAACAGACCGCCGGGGAAGCCACAGGACCCCGACGAAGAGATAATGGTTCAGATCTGCCTACCAAGAAAGCTGCTCCCCGACCTTCGAGCAGGTTGCTGCCAAGCACTGCAGAGGTCACAGGGGCTAGGCCCCCCGTCGCGACCCCCCCAACTGGCACCTTCACCTCCTCCGTTGGCCTCAGCGAAGGGTTCAACTGACGAGGCCATCAGGCGCATAGCCGAAAGGCACCTGGAAGAACAGGAGTGCAAGCTAGCAGAGCTATCCCGCCAGTTTACGAATTTACAGGGCTCCTCCAGCGAGCCTGCGGGCTATAACGCATGTCTCCCTTTCTTCCAAGAGATCCAAGAGGAACCGATCCCAGGTCGGTTTCGCATGTCATAGGTAGATCCCTACGACAGAACCGCCGATCCCCTGGACCACCTTGAGAGCTACAAGGCCCTCATGAGGGTCCAAGGAGCAACAGACGTTCTCCTCTACGTCACTTTTCCAGCCACTCTCTAGAAGGTGGCTCGAGTCGGGTTCACCCATCTCGAGCCTGAAAATATCAGCTCTTTCGCTCAACTGGAGTGAAAGTTCGTGGCCCACTTTGACACCTATCAAAAAGTGCCACGGGAGGCGGACAACCTCTTCTCTATCAGGCATCAAGATCACGAGCTCCTACGGGACTACATGGCCTGTTTCAAGATTACCGCACTGGAGATCTATAACCTGGACGAGCCAGTTGCTATGTTGGCGCTGAAGAGAGGGTTCGGGACTTCTCGCCTGACCTACTCCCTGGACAAGAAGCCCCCAAAGATGTATTTTGAGCTCCTCCTCCGTGTTCACAAGTACATTCGCACCGAGGAGGCGGACCATACGAGGAGGGAGCTGGACGGGAAGCCGTTGAAGAAGCCATCTCCCGGGGAGACGTCTGGGGTGCGGAAGCCCAGACCAGACATACCAAACTTCCGCCAGGGGCCGAAGCCGAAGAGTGACCCCATTCCCGAAGAAAGATACACACCTTTTCTTGCCCCGAGGACGAAGATCTTCACGGAGATTGAGGACGAGCGCTACCTGCATCTCCCGCCCCCGCTGAGGCCGTCTAACGGTCGTGACAAAATGAAGTACTACCAATTCCACCACGACCATGGCCATGACACCGAGGAGTGCCGCCACCTCAAGAAAGAAATTGAAGACCTCATAAGGAGGGGCTCCTCGGAAGGTTCGTGGGGGGCAAGACCCCGGCAGAACCTCAGGTGCTCATTGCTCTCCCTCCAGTCCCTGCAGTCGACAACCGGCTCACCGAGAAGTCTGTGGGGATGATCTGTTGGGGAATCGAGCGCGCCCCCAAGAGGGCCTGGGGAGGAGAAAGTTTAGAAAATGTACTTCCCTTTATGAGGGAGAGGGAACCTGGGAATGAAAATGTAAATAATGATGCCATGGTCATCGAGATGACGATCGCCAAGCATGCTGTAAAACAGATTATGGTCGATAGTGGAAGTTCAACTGATTTCTTTTTTTATGATGCTTTCCGCAGGATGAATCTGTCCTCTACTTAACTTAGGCTTGTGAACACTCCCCTCGTTGGTTTTACATGGAACTTTGTAGGAGTCAAGGGGGAGATCACTCTCCCTGTTACTGCCGGGGTGCCACCTCGGTAGAGCACCATCATGATGACTTTCATGGTTGTTAGGCTTCCTTCGACCTATAACATGATTCTTGGCCACCCCAGGCTCAATCTTCTCGATGCGGTCATTTACACTAAACGGTTATTGGTGCAGTTTTCCACTTCCTATGGTGTTGGAGAAATGAGGGGGGCACCTCAGTCGATCCAACACTCTCTCCAAGCTGTTCCTGAGGCCAAAACCTCTGAGGAAGACCCAGTGCCGACGACCTCGACCAAAGGGTGCAGGATCCCAGAGGTGACCCAATCGAGCGCTTGCTGTCATATCCACTCGGAACCGACCCAACGAAGACGGTACAGATTGGGGCCCAGCTGCAGGAGGAGGAGCGGGCCCACCTGCTGGAGTTCCTTTGAGCGAACGTAGACGTATTCGCCTGGATAGTGGCCGATATGCCCGGGATTCCCCATGACATCATTACATATAAGTTGAGCATCGACCCGAAGTACCGTCCTGTTCGGTAGAAGAAGAGAAGCTTTGCCCCGGAGAGGCAACGGGCGTTCAATGAGGAGGTGGATAAGCTCCTCACAGCCGGCTTTGTCTGTGAGGTACAATATCTCAGCTGGCTGGCAAATGTCATCATGGTCAAGAAAAATATGGAAAGTGGAGGATCTGTATGGACTATACCGACTTCAATCGAGCCTGTCAAAGGATAGCTTCCCTCTGTCGAAGATTGACCAATTGGTGGATGCCACCTCGAGGCACCGCTTGCTCTCCTTTATGGATGCATTCTCCAGATATAATCAAATCCAGATGCATCCGAAGGACGAAGAACATACTGCCTTCATCACCGATCGAGGGATGTACTGCTACCAGATGATGTCCTTCGGCTTGAAGAACGCTGGTGACACATACCAGCGACTAGTCAATCAGGTCTTCAAGGACCAGATTGGATGAAACATGCAAGTATATATGGATGACATGCTTGTTATGAGCAAGCCGAAGTCAAACCACATCGTTGACCTGGCGAAGGCCTTCCATAACCTCCGAATGCACAAGATGAAGCTGAATCCGGTGAAGTGCGCCTTCGGCGTAGCAGCAAGGAAGTTTCTTAACTTCATGGTTATCCAAAGGAGAATCGAAGCAAACCCAGAGAAGATCCAGGCAATCGTCGACGTGGAGCACCCCACCTTAAAGAAGCAGGTCAAATGACTGACGGGCCGGATTGCGGCCTTGAGCCGGTCATCTCGAGGTCAGCTGATCGATGCTTATATTTCTTTAAGGCAATGCGCAAGGTTAACGACTTCGACTAGACCAAAAAATGCAAAGCAGCCTTTGAGGAGTTGAAGAATTTATTGGCGTCACTGCCCTTGCTCTCCAGACTGGAGGAAGGAGAGGAACTCCTGCTATACCTGGCGGTCATCTCGGAGGCCGTCAGCTCGGTCCTTGTCTGCACAAACAAGGATGGATCCCAAAAACTGGTGTACTATGCCAGCAAGATCCTCCGAGATGCGGAGATCATGTACACCCGCTCAGAAAAGTTAATTTTTGCTCTTATAATATCTACCCAGCACTCAGGCTATACTTCCAAGCACACCTGATCGTGGTCCTGACGGACCAACCACTAAGGGCCGTTCTTAGTCATCCCAACACATCCGGATGCTTGGCCAAGTGGGCATTGAAACTTAGTAAATTCGACATCACATATCGACCGAGGTCATCTCAGAAAGCCCAGGTGTTGGCTGACTTCCTGGTCGAGTGCGCAGGACTTGCCAAAGAGCCAGAGCATACCATCCCGGAGCATCAAGTGGAGCCCGAGGTCGAGGAGGAGTCTTTGGTTCCACCACGTGGACGGTGTGTCCAATGTGGGCGAGAGCGGAGCAGGCCTCATCCTCGCTAATAGTGACGGGATCATGATCGAGTGTTCACTCCGTTTCCGATTCGCGACGACCAACAACCAGGCGGAGTATAAGGCACTCCTCGCTGGGCTAAGAGTCTCCCGCGAGCTAGGTGTACCCAACCTGAAGGTCTTCATCGACTCCTAGCTGGTAGCTGGGCAGGTCTCAGGAGAGTATGAGGCCCGAGATCCCTAGATGATGAAGTACCTAGAGCGGGTCCGTTCGAACACGACAGGTTTTCAGGGCTTCAACATCTCCCACATCCCTCGTGGAGAGAATGCTCGCGTCGATGCCCTGTCAAGGCTAGCAACCTTGCCAAACTCATCACTGGGGCGCGCCTACATTGAGTACCTGAAAAGTCCAAGCTAGAAGCTCCAGGAGAAGTCCAGCAGGTCACCCCGAAGCCCAGCTGGATGGACCAATGCATCAGATACATCACCGACGGCACCCTACTAGAAGATCGCATGAAGGTCGGCCTCGTCAAGAAGAAGGCAGCACAATTCATCCTGATGGACGGGCAGCTCTACCACAGGTCCTACTTCTATCCGCTCATGAAGTAGATGAGACCCATAGAGATGGCCTTCGTGCTCCAAGAAATACACGAGGGCCTCTGCAGGAACCACGTCGGGGGGAGAATGCTAGCATACAAGGCCCTCCGTCAGGGGTACTACTGGAAAACTATGAGGGCGGACACAACCGACTTCATAAAGAAGTACGATCGCTGCCAACGCCACACCCACATATAGCATCAACCATCGGCATCGCTCTCCCAACTCTCCGCACCCTGGTCATTCGCCCGGTGGGAAATAGACATCTTTGGTCCTTTCCTTACTGCATCCACAATGCAAGTTCCTGATAGTGGCTATCGATTACTTCACCAAATAGGTGGAGGAAGAGCCAGTAGCATGAATTACCGAAGACAAGGTCCGCCAGTTCTTCTGAAAGTCTATCATCTACCGGTTCGGACTCCCCCACAACATCATCACAAATAATAGATGGCAGTTCGATAATCGAGAGTTCGAAGAGTTCTGCGCCGACCTCGGTATTCAACATTGCTTCACCTTGATGGCTCATCCCCAGACCAACGGAGAGGCCGAGATGACCAACCGAACAATCCTCCAGGGACTCCGAACTAGGCTAGACCAAGTCAAGGGTAGGTGGGCAGAAGAACTCCCTAGCATTCTTTAGGCCTACCACACAATACCCAGGATGGTCACAGATGAGACGCCTTTCAGTCTCGTCTTCAACACGGAGGCCACTGTCCATGTCGAACTCAGTGTGCCCACACTGCGGGTGAAACAATATGATAAAGCAAAAAATTTGGTCCGCCTTCTTCTCAACTTGGACCTCCTCGAGGAAACCAGAGACAAGGCTTGACTCCGGATGGTGGCCTACCGACAGTGCGTAGCTTGGTACTACAACGTGCATGTAAGGCCAAAAATCTTCCGCCCAGGTGACCTGGTGTTGCGTCGAGCTGAAGCCTCGCAATCCTGAGAGTGTGGCAAGTTTTCGCCGAACTGGGAGGGCCCCTACAAGGTGGTCGAGGCTCTTCCCCATGGAGCCTACTACTTAGTGGAGCTAGACAGTGCCAGATTCCTGCAGACTTGAAATGCCAACAATCTGAGAATGTATTATCAGTAATGTAAGGCCTTCCTCTATTAATGATAAAGATTCTTCTTGAACAAATCTCTTTTCCCTTGCAGGAATATTGCTGCCTGACCTAAGGTCTGGCAAGCCAAGCCTGGAAACTCCTGTAGCCCAGCACTCCAAGCCCGGAAACTCTTGAAGCCCGGCACTCCAAGCCTGGAAACTCCTGAAGCCCGGCCCTCTAAGCTCGGAGACTCCCGAAGCCCAGCACCTCACAGTCACCTGGCGGGCCCACCGAGCGCAGCACCCTGGCTCAGTCGCGCTGTGTGCGCTTGGAGAAGGTTCCATCCGAGGTCGAACAAACCTCTTCCAAGGAAGCATGTGAAGCCCTGTCACCACGATGCTCGTGAGGTGGGAACAACTCAGCAAGTCAAAAACTTACTTCCTAACCGCTCGTGTACCCAAGGCTCGGCAGGAAAAAGCCTAAGGACTCAAAGCCTTAAAGCGAGGTGCCTCAACAAAGACGTATACATGGGCAGTTAAGAAGAAAAAGAAGGAAAAGTGCTAGAGATTTGAAAATCCAGAAGGAAGAAAGAAAGCAAATGAAAGAAGAAAACTTCATTGATAATTCTTTAATTCCTTACACTTTCTCTGGGCCCTGACAGGCCAGGCAGCTCGAACATAAATAAAAAGGAAAAGAAGTACAGAGAAAGGAGGCTCCTAAGCTACATAGCCGGCTCCTTCCAGGGACGGCGCACGATCGGGACGTCGTCTTCTAGGACCTCCGGCGGTGGGCCCATGTCCAGGACCTCCGCTAGCGGGGCAATGTCAACGGCAGTTGCGGGCTCCTCCGATTCGATCAAGGCCAAGCTCGGGCTCTCGCATGGAGCAGCCGGGAAGGCGAGCCCATCCAGGTTCACGTCCGAGACAAGCTCCACCACCCCGGTCCGACAGAATATGAACCCTTTGCAAAAGGAGTCCATGGCCAGCTCATGGAACTCGGCGTCAAACTCCAGTGAGGCCTTATAATTGGCCACTGCCTCAGCGGCCTCCTTCCTCGAGGCCTCCACCGAGTCGCTTGCTGCCACAGCCTTCTCCTCGGTGGCTGCGACCTTCCTTTCAGCGGTAGCAGCCCGCCCCTTCACCACCTCCAGCTGAGCCCAGAGGGATCGAACATGCTTTCTCTCCCGGGCCACCTTGGCGCTGAGCTCTTCTATCTTGGCCTCCCTGGCCTTGAGCTCCTCGGCCTTGCTTCTGGCCTGGTTCCTCTCTTGATCCAGGGACTCCTCCAGGCCCTTGAGGTGCCTCTCGATGCTCGCCTCCTCGGTCCACAGCTCCCTGTTCTTCTTCTCGGCCTCCCGGGCCTCGTCTGTCTTCAACTTGACCTCGACTTTTAGCGAGTCAAGTTGCAACGCCTTCTGCTGGTCCCTTTTAGCCCAGCCTCATTAAGATTGGTCGAAGGGCGAAAGTTCCGACCCCAGCAAGACATCTCGAAGAAGAAGACAAGGGAGAAAGAGCAGAAGAGGAGGAAAAAAGGGATGGACGGAGCCCGGGAAGGTCCTGACCCTAGAGAAGAGCTCTACCCAATCGAAAAAAGGAGAAGGAGAATGAAAAGGACGAACCTGGCTAGCCTTGGAGGAAAGGGACGGTCGAGGGAAGAGAGGGGTCTCTGGTTCGCTGGCGGGCACGAAGAGTTTGAAAGAGGAAGTGTTTTCGTGAAACTGTCTTTTCTTTCGAAATCACCAACCGCAACAGTACCGTTCCAGAGCCACCACCGTCAGATCTGCGCCACATATCAATCAATCGGTGGAAGGCGACGCTTCAGTCCATCCACAACCGTTTCGAATTCTACGTCAGCAATAATACCTCCTCAGATGGGTCTACGTGTCATCACCGCATTGGCTCAGAGGTCCGCTCCGCGAGGCGCCGGCGATCATGGCAATAATGGCACCGATTTTGGTCTTTCCATGTTAGCACGTAATTACTCCCTTCGCCCCGAGTGCCATGCACCAATGGGACTTGGAAGTGAGGGGGCCAATGATGTGGCAGAATCGCTGACATGGAACCCATGTCAGACCCAATAAGATGCCATGTTGGGCGAAGCCGCCACGTCGGATTTCTCTCTCCAGACTTCTTTGCCAGGCGGCTCCCTCGAGGTCAAGACACCGTGGCTGAAGTCGAGCCCCGCCTCTCTCCAGACTCCTTCGCCAGGCGACTCCCTCGAGGTCAAGACATCATGGCCAAAGTCGAGCTCCGCCTCTCTTCGGACTCCTTCGCCATGCAACTCCCTCGAGATCGAGACGCCATGGTCGAAGTCGAGCTCCACCTCTCTCCGGACTCCTTCGTCAGGCGGCTCCCTCGAGGTTAAGACACCGTGGCCAAAGTCGAGCTCCGCCTCTCTCCAAACTCCTTCGCCAGGCGGCTCCCTCGAGGTCGAGACGCCGTTGAGCTCCGCCTCTTTTCGGACTTCTTTGCCAGGTGACTCCCTCGAGGTCGAGACGCCGTGGCCTAAGTCGAGCTCCTCTTTCCTGGGCCTGCCCCATCTCGGGCGAAGGGACCAACAGCCAAAGGATGCCGCCAAGCTATCCAAGAACCACGGAGAGGCGCCCGCCAAGCAACAATAAGTGCCCCAGCTACCACTTACACTGAAAGGAAAAGAGTCCCCCGATCGAGGCGCTGCGCTCCCGACCAACCGTCTGTGCTACCTGAAAGAAGAAGTCAATGCAGGAGATTCGAATCCAGGGGACGGCTACCTCCCGATCGAGGCTCTGCCAGGTTTTCCAAAATGGAGCGACTAGAAGGAAGATCAGGGCACATGGTACTGTTCCCTATCACGAATGAGGAAAGGCACCTCGCGCACGGCAAGGAACGTCACCGCACGCGCCTGCAAACGAGGGGAGGATCCCAAGAAAGGCGGCTGGCGGCCATCCTGGCTTAAAGGAGTTCTCTAAGATTCCAAGAGGAGGTAAGTGACGAGGGGGCGGAAGGGGTGGCATATAGGAGAACATCCAGAAGACCAAGTGCTACTGGAGACCCATTGGAAAGGTCTCGACGAATACAGCCATTCAGTCTGAGCTCTCCTCCACTGCCACTTCCCTCGCTCTACTCTCAACCCGTTTATACTCTCCAGCTCATAAGTTTCTCCTCCTAGTGTAGAATCCATCTACGGGGCTCGACCAAGAGGATCTGTTTTCCTGGATCGCCACTAACTTGAGCGTTGGAGTGCCCCCACCAGGATCATAGGTCCGGATCTCCTCTGTTTTGCAGGTCCGGGTGCGCAAGTAGCTTCTCGAGCGATGAGGGCACGATCCAAGATCGACCGCCATGACAGTCTTGGTGGCAACAGTTAACATTGTTGATGATGATAAGGAGCGGTGGATATCATTAATGGAGATTTAGTAACAATAATAGCTACTGATTAACGTTGGTAGTGGATGGTGGTTGAAATTGTCGTCCAAGATATGTAGAATTGAAGATTATCAACAATGATTTTAATAATAAAGATCAAAATACTATGATGCTTGTATATTTTTATTTATTTCTTCAAAATGATTGATATCTTCGTAACACACTTTTAGTTTAATGTGTGCATCAAGGGTTTACAGTAAGCATTACTTGTTTTTTAAATATATACACTTTCTACGATGATAAATATATACTGCCAATCTTCCATGATTGTGTGATGATGAAGATTGTCAGCCATGGTGATTAGTAGAGAATATCATCGATACACAATGGTGAACATAATTGGCAAAGATAGGTGATGATAAATATCATGGATGGTGGTTGGAGTGGTGGACAACGTCATTGGTTATGGATGATGGTTAAGATTATCGGTGGCAATAATAACGTTAAGTATTCAGTGACTCGATTCTGAACATTTTATATATATATTTTTTAATAAAATAGATTTTTTTAAAAAAATACTTTCAAGTCTATATCCGTAAATTATATGTATATCGATAAATTATAATATATCAGGGATGATAATTTTTATCGATCCAGTGGATACCCGACCTGAGCCGACCCATCTAATTTATAAATAAATATTGATTATATAAAAAAAATATGACTTCAATTTGGATTGGGTACGGATCATAGTATGTCCTGATCCAAATCCGGCCCGTTTATTAAAAAAATAATGTTTATAAAATATTTAAATAAACTGGATATGTAATGGATATACTCGATCCGATCCTTTTATGTAGTAGTACGTCCTGACCTGATCCATTTAGATTTTAAATAAACTGAGTTTTATAAAATCGTGTATAACCAACCTGACTTGATCCAAATATGATTTTTTTTATACCCGATCCGATCCAACCCGAGATGGATATGAGATACAAAATTTTTTGATAGGACATGTATGAATTTTGGATGACCCAATTCAAACATGATCCATTGCCATCCTTATTTTAATATATGCATCATGTGTTTAAAATGCGAACACCTTGTTCAACAATAGTTATCCGCAACCTATCAACATGGTTGTAGGTAGTGATAGGGATCACCCAAAGTAGCTGTGAATGATATTAGTGGTAGGTGTTAAGGAGTGTTGGCGACGATGGACACTGATGGTGATCATTGGTTAAAATTGGTGCTGGTAAAAATCAACGGTAGTGCACCACTGGTGCGTGGCGTAGCTGGTCGTAAGGCAGAGATTCGAGTCTCAATTAGATAATTTCCGACGAAAGTCCGGAGATAAAATATAAAAAAAAAATTAATAAAATAAAATTAAAAAAAAAGAAAAAATTAATAAAATAATTCTGGAATTCCTGTTGGTTGGTGATAGTGAAAAAGTTAGTGATATATATAATAAATCCTGTTTATCCGGCTGACACTAGTGATAGTCAAGTTGACGTACTCATCTTCGAATAGGAAACGACTGCGAAAAAATTAATATACACCGTGTATTGAATATTTACTAATTGAGATTAGGAGATCGTTTGGGAATGACCACATCCGGAATCTAACTCCTTCCCCTTTTTATTTCATCAAAAAAAAAAAAAAAAATCAACGGTAGTGACGTATGATCGTATACATTACCATCGATGATAGGTGATAGTGACAGAGTCCACAGTGGCGGGACCATATGAAAATTTATGGTAGAGACGATGCGGGGTGGTAGACGGCAAGATTGCAAGTAGCGGTGGAGACGAAAATCTTCGACCAAGCGATGGTGAGCGGTAGCGGTCAACCACGGTAGCGGACCCTGCGACAATGGGACGTTTTCCTTCCCCCGCGCTTTTTTCCTGTTAAAGCTATTAATTTTTCCCGTATTTAATATATAATATTAATATTAATATATTTATTTATTTATTTATTTATTTTTATAAAACAAAAAAATATGAAGAAATAATCCATCCTCCATCGGGTCTCCAATCTATTAAATCATTATTCGATACTGATTATTCACTACGGCATCACGTATATCCAAAAAAATTAAATTTTAATCAAGTGATCCAAAAATTAACCCCACTAAGCTCCTTTTTTTTTAAAAAAAAAAAAAAAAATTAATTTTAATACGCATCTTCGACGCACACTCCACCTCTTCCCGCATTGGACATGACGCCCGCGAAACTTTTGTCCCCCCCAAAAAAAAAAGCCTGCAAATAATCGAACGAGAATTTAAATATCAATACCAGCCATCCCTTTTTAAATTCTTATTTCATTATAGGACTGACAAAAAAAAAAAATCAGAATCTAATATTAATATATCTACTTTTATTTTATTATATTTAATAAATATAAATATAAATATAAATATTGATTGAATACAAAAATTCATATCTATAGATATAAATTATATGCCATAAATATAGATATAAATATAAATACAAATCAAATAATTAAATTTTATCAACATAAAATAAAAATATTATTAAATATTACTAAGTAAATAATAAATCAAATTAATAATATATTATTTTAAAAATTCATGTATAATATATAAAATAAAACAAAATTATAAATAAAATTAAATATTTAAATACAGATCTAATAATTATCTATCCATATTTATTTTTTTAATAAATATAAATATTAGTTAAATGTTTTAAGTTCTGTCAATATTCAAAAGTAAATTGAGATGGATATTACCCGATCCACGACCTCCATTTATTTTCAATTAAGTGATGGGCAACCTGTCAGATCCATTACATAAAGATATGGATACTTGGGAACTTAAAACATGAGAAGCCAGAAGATTGCCAGAAACTTTGGCTTTTATTAAATTTCATGGCATCCTCCACCATGTCGAGATTCCTTTGCTCGATTCACAAACGCCTTTCCAGTGAATTAATCCACGTCTGTACATGCTGAGATTCATATACTCGGTTCACGAATACCATTCCACCAATATACATTAGCATGTTGGTAATTTAATAGATATCATCGGGCTCCTTCCAACTAAATATATATTCAGCGAAAAAGGATACAATTGTAAACGAACAGTATTTCGAACATCCCATAAGCCATCACCTGTACAGCATGCACTACTGAGTAGAAAACCTGCACAATTTAAAGTCTCAACATAGCAGACCAAAAGGTAGGATAAAGCCATACAATTTCAGCAAGGCCAGAAATAGAAGGCCTAGTTGCTCTCTCTCAGCAAATGGATGCATCATGAACTGACAATGACAGAATCAAGCATGAAACCTGCTACTGAGTGCTCCACTCTCTACCAACAGTCAGCTCTCCAAAGCTGATTTCCGTGTACGATGGATAAGTGGAAGTACATCCGTCGAACCTGTTTCTGCATTTCAGTTTTCCATTTAATCCCATCAGAGGGAAATCGTCTTCTCATCCTTTTTATTTTTAAGCAGCAAAAAACAAAAAGTCCTGGACCAACTACCATTGAAGAAGAAAACAAGTTCAAAGGATGAAACATAACCAAATTTTAATTCTCACCTTTGCAGAGAATTCATTTGAATGTTCTAATAATCAGAACCCCAAAAACCTATGGTTGATTGCCGAAGCACTTCTGAAGTCCGAGCAAGACCATGAGATCCCACCTATGTCATGTTGGAACTGAATTAGATTTACAATAAGACTTGTGCAGCAGATGTACGAAAGAAAACAATAATCTGAATGTAGTCAGTCAGCCAACAAAAATATAGAATCAAGAATCTTTAATTAAAAGCTTAATAAAAACAATCAGCAATATCTAGTATCAGATCCTTCAACAAGATCAAAGTTTGCTCTCCACTTATGATAATCATCATCACCGTATACATCATGTGAAAACACAGAAGTAAACTTCGCTTACCAAAAATGTAAGAGCTGCATAGCGCTCCTCGCTCAAATACAAAGGTTTTCCTCTTCTTATGTCAAGATCCTGCACCCAGAGGGAGCGCGGTGCACAAAGAAGTCAGCAAACAGAGAAGGAATGCAATATCATGAGCAAATTCATCTTGAGCCTGATAGAACGCTTGAGATGCTAATTGTCTGTGCTTGTACTCATGCACGCACAAAACTATGCATCTGCAGTGTTGGATAATGCAGTGTATTGAACATCAATGTAGAAGCCATTCAGTCTTTAAATTAAGAACTGTTCATGTTGCATAGTAGCATCACTTTGGTGATTGCTTAACAATAAAAAACTATAATCTAACTATCTTTGAGGTTCATGTTTCATCCATTTACGATTATTAAATTTGAATGTTAAGCTGATTAAGTCAAGCTGTTAATTTGAAATGCAGATCAATGCCTGGAAGGGATTGAATCTTTGGCTTCAGAGACATGATACCACCCACTCATGTATCAAAGAGGAAAGGGAGCAGAGTGGTGAGGCATTGAAACTGTCAAGGCTATAAACTCCAGATTGAGTTTGGATTTTGAGAGGTGCTAGTCAAATATACAATGATACCACATATAGCATCGCTGAGACATGATTCTCTTATCATAGTTTTGGAACTGTAAAAAAAAATCTAAGTACCTCTTCACCAAAGGCATCTAGGTAGGGAGATGGCCAAAAGACTTGCCTTGCAAATCTCTGCAATAAGATTGTGGTTCTCTGTAACCAAAACAATCATCAGTAATAAAGCTAGGAAAATGTAATGACCTTATGAATTCAAGCATTGACTACATAGACTTACCCTGACCAACAGGAAAACACCTATGCCAGCACCACAGGCCATCGCATGATTTAGGCATTTACTCATCATCCTAAAGGAGTGAAATCAGCAATTTAGGTGGCACATTTATTAAGTTACAGAGATATAAGAGTACAATGAAAGATGAAAGGAAATAATGCTCAAAAATATATGTGCATGAGATTAAAGAGTATTATACTAACCGGCAGCATGGCTTCCAGTTCGGAGAACATAATTCACCACAAGCAAGCACAATGCAGGTTCCTCCGGGATATTCTTGCAATGAGAGCATGGTAACTTTACATACCTGCAGTACCAATTTTATTAATTTAACGACCATCAATGATGTTGAGTTGAAAAAATTAACAACATTCAATACCACATCTGCTTAAAATTATTTTTATCCTAACCTTTGCAAGAGATCCTGGTAAACCCGAGGCAATTGCATCAACTTAAAGGGAGCTGCTGGAGTGGAAAATAAGACACCTCTATTTTTACAAACTCTGAACTCCTTGAGGAAATGCTCACACCATCTTAAGGATAAAGCATGCACGACCTCGTCCTTCAAAACCAATTCCAATGACTGAATCTGAAACATATCCTCCAATTCCTTTATTCCACTAAGCTCTACTGTAAAGCAGTTGGCAGTATCTAATGCATCACTGCTTGTATATAGATTTGATCCTTCCCATATACAAAAACTACCATAGAGTGGGGCCAACCTCGAGGATTTTAGCAATTTCCAGAGTAATGCACATCTTCGTAGATAAGGAAATGTTAATTTGCGGATCATATCCTTCGGGTGACAAGAGGTATCAATATAATTTGAGACGAAATACTGTCTAACAAGTTCAGATTCCACCATAGTCTTGGAAACATCATCAAGAAGGCAGTCACCAAAGCCCGATATGTCAAAATCATGTTTGCCATAGCATGTAATCAATGCCTGCAAGGTATCATGTCCTTATGATTAGGTATACAAAGAAGGGAAATGAAAAGGTATTCAAAATAACTGTGCAGCCACAAATTTTTTTCAGAACAATACTCTAGATTATATACCTGAACAACACAAACCACATAGAAGAGATGCACAAGAGGGAAGATAAATTCACTTGATGACATAAATGGAAGCGGAAGGCAAAAAAGGATAGCCATTAATGAAGAAAAAGGATCCTGAGCAAGGATAGGATCAGCAGCTTGTTTCCAAAACTGAGTGTCAGGAAAGGCTTCTCCACCATCAGCACATTCCAGCACAGAAGAGAATGTACCTGCCAAAGACCAAATGAATTGGGGGTGTAAAATTTGCATTTGCTTCGGTGCATTTGATGATATTAATATATTAGTAAGCTTAACTTTCCCCTTTCTTTCTGTACTACCAAAACTTTTTCTTGGAACATATCAGAATACATACATAGGGATAGTAAATACATACATTTATATTTGTTATTTTACTTTAGCATTAAGTTGAAACTAAAGTGTTTTAAAACCAAATTAGTCAAGACCAATCCAAAGTACAGTACCTATCACTAAGGAAGGTAGACGTTTCAACAAGAGGTCCCACTAAGCTTCCTATTTCTAAAATCTTAAGGTCCACAAAAGAGTAAGGTAAGACTTTAAAGATGATGGCCAAATCTTCATAAGCCCATCCCTAAGGTGTGTCCTTGTGCTGAATCACTTTCTTCTTTTTCAACACAGTCCTTGACAAGGACCTCTACATTTTAAACAATCAAAACATGTTATGTATTCAACATTAAGTAGTGGTCATCCCATGGGTCTCTTCAATATCTTAGGGCCTATTTGGATAATCCCGTGCAATCCAACAGGATTCATAAGAGCACAGGCCAGGCTAGGCATATACATGGTATTCAAACAAATTTCTTCATAAGAGCACAGGCCAGGCTAGGCATATACATGGTATTCAAACAAATTTCTTCAGTGGGCCGGCCCAAATTCCATAGGTAGAAAAAAAATAACCTCACCAAGACTATTTTTTCCATCCAACAGGAATAGACTAGAAGAGGCCCAATCGACTTGGGTTGGGCCAAGCCTCATATTCTATAATGCTAGACAAAATCCGTGCATGTAGTTTAGAAGATATGTGCTAGACCAGCCAGGCCTGATTCCTACAGGATTCAGCCCAATCCTGCAGGAATATCCAAACATACCTTCAGGGTTTTCCCTTTCCCTGCTGATTTGAGCTCAATCCCAAGATTAAAAAGTCCATCCATCAGAATTCAGAAGGCCCCTATCCACATTTAAGACACTTTATTAGAACCACACAATGTTAAAAAACGATTCCCTCAAACCCATGGAACAACCAATTCTAGTGCAGCTACTCCACAAAGCTCTTCCTTAACCCTCTTAAAGTCCAATCTCAAGGGTGAAACTTGCACTCCACTTCAACTTGTGCTAGGACCAAATAACCTGCTTTTTTTCCTTAAACAAGAGAACATCTGTAATTAAATGGGGCCCTGATTTCACCTTCCATTATCTTTAAACAAACTTTCTGTGATCCTTCTTAAGTTGACAGTCTACCTTGTCATATGGTCCAAACTTCTGAGTAAAGAAAAGTAATTGATAGGCGCACAAAACACACTCTGACATTACATGCTTACTTTGGTTTTTATTCTAAAATATATTACTTGGATCCTCGTTTTGTGTTGCTGTGACTATGTCAAAGGAGAAATTGCCACCAAAGTCAGCAGAGGAGGCAAGTTTTTGATCTCCACTACAAATTTCCATAACATCTTCCCCTTGCCTACGATGTCCAGATATAACTTGTTTGCAATGTTTCATCCACCACTATGTATTTCTTCTTGCATCTAATCTGACAAGCTTCATCAAGAATCTGACACCATACAGGACCCTTTTCCTCAGCAAAACAGACAAATATAACCCCCTAATTTAAAAAAGATAGGCATTCCAATTATTTGTTATCTTAAAATCCACAAAGAAACAGCCATAGAAGTGAACATCACAAAATTCTCATATTAGATCAGCAACTGCCATCTATTACACAAATCCATGATATAGGGCATACAAAAATGTGTTTGAACGGACTCACAATCAGGCCTACATCACATAAATCTTCCTTCGTGACCATGCTCATCCAAACTATACCTACCATGGTGCCTATATGCTAGAATAGAACTTTCTTCAAAAAACCACAGGAAAGAAAAAAGATCATCATGACAATTTCTTTCATTTCCTAGTGCAACATGAGAACATCAAATAGACCATCATCAAAAGCAAAGTACTAAGTAGCAAACTTTGGATAGAATAAGCAAAGGAAGCATAACATGAACCACAAGGCAGTCGGATTTTCCTTTTAAATTAGATCACTATCCTGCATCATTACCATAACCAAAATTACTTTAAAAATAAAAGAAGAAAGACTTGTAATACGAATTTGGGTTCATTATCCATTCCTAATAAACATCAACAGGCAGAACACTGAATGTTTACCTTCCCCCACCTATTTTAACAAATTACAAATTCTAAACAGTTCTGAATACCATGTCATTCATAAGCAACATACAGCACAGTTGACATTCACAAGGACAGTATTAAGATCCAAAATAGGATAAATTCATACCTCTTGGCTTGTCAGCATTTGATAAATTGTTGTCCCCTGACACCCCAGAACAGATTGACTCTGATAGAAGTCGAATGCCTCTGAACCTCAGAAGCACTTCTAGAGGATTTAAACTGCGAGCAGATTGAGCAACATGAAGTAGCAATGATGATATGAATCCACTAGAAGAATGGAGTTCGCCATATAAAGATTCGAGGCAAGACTTTGAATCAGTGGAATACATGTTTAGCCTTCCACGAGCAGCAATTTCTGTAGACATGATAGAGTACTTAAGTGTGTCCCAGAGAATCAGGGAATGACTGAGCCGACCAGATGCTAACAAGCTACCATAACTGCGAGGATAATAGAGAGTAAACAATTTTTGAAGGGCAGGCTCGAGAGCTGGTTCTATTGTTTCCCTTGGCTTTCCAGAGTAGGCTTTGAGGAAACTGCTCTGTCCAACCATTTTCGATGTGCTTTGAAGAATGGATAATGCAAGGGGAAGGCGTAAAATGCCACCAACCAAATCTGACGAGATCAATGATGATATATTAGTCGGTGTTGCACTATTGATTGATGTCACCATCTTCCTACAGGCATTAGGGAATGCAGGAATGATAGAATTTGCAAATCTACGACATACTGGGCAAAGTAACTCTCCCTGGAAAAAAGCAAAAATATTAAGGAGAAGGTAAGAAAACAAGTCATGAAAAATAATTGCAACACTATCATAACAGAAATATATCTGACCAGATCTGGGTCCACAATGTGAACTCCCTCAAAACCAAGCCTCCTAATGTATCTGAAACATAGCAGGAAAACAGAAAGTATCAAGAATTTTCTTTTCAAGCAAAAGACAAGCAATGGTGAACCATCAATAAAAAAGTTTCCCTAACTCTATCAAATGAAATGAATTATATTATATAACTATGATAAGACTAATCTTAATTCAGTATTAATTGACCAACAAGAACTCAAACATGAGCTACATCATGTAAGTTTAAATCCAGCGCAGGCTAGACATAGCACTTGGATCCTTTCCACACTGCTATACTTCATCAGTATGGTCAACAACCAAAATGACATAAATCACTATGCTCATAGATCTAAAATCTGACATTCTTTCACAGACAGGTCCCAATATTTTAAATAAGATAATTGATTCCCTTATGACACTGGTATCCTGATCTCATTCACATTCATTTTGGATTCTCTCCTACACATACTGTTTTCATTCTCCAAAGACCTTTTTTTTAAAAAAAAATAAGTTGGAACAAAATATAGTACATAATATGCAGTTTCCATGTGTATTGACAGGTAAGTTTCAGGACACTTTTACGGCCTTCTTTCACAGACACAACTTTCCTCTAGTGTAAGATTCTGTCAATAAACTTACAGAACAACTTACAAACAGTTGGAAGACCCTAGCAATCTTGTATGGTTTGATATTGAGCAATATATGATTGACAATCCTGAGGTACAAATACTGCAAAACAGCTCGGTATTCACACCATTAGAAAGTAACGAGATACCAATTGGGATGGTACAGCTTTTGTAGATTGAAAATGGCAATTGCTTGGTTACTGGAAACATCCAAGAGCTGGACTTTTGCTTTCACTTAAGGAGAAGAAGTATGAAAATGGTGAGTAAAAAGCAAAGAAGTCTGAGAAAGGCGGTGTGAATAAGAATATTTCTCAAAATAGGTAGAAATAAGCATGATTAACACATAAAACTTTATTTGATGGAATTTAGATTGTTCTATTGCCACCTTCACGATGGTATCTTAATTATCAGCGACTTAGCAAACACGCGTACTTTCTTATCTGGCTGAATGGTCCTTTAAATTATTGTCATACAGTCATTATGCAAAATCTTCAATGGTCCTTGAATTTCAACAACTATTCGTAAGCATTCTTTTCCTCTGTTTACTTCGCTGTTCACTAACATATGGATATATCAACTGTTTTACACCTATTTTCTTATTTTTAATGTCTGTAATTTTGGAAAGCATATGGTAAATTGGCAGCGACACCATAGTGCTTGGGCAGATGCAAAGCCAGAATAAATTTAAAAAGTGTACTTAAATTAGCATAAATTGTCCATATTTTCATGATATATTTGGTTCCATAAATTGTTCTGAAGACCCTGGTTTTGAATCTTTTCCAACAAAAACCAACAGCTTCTGGCTTAGATTCAAATTTTTACCCAAACTTATAGCCATTTTTGAAATTTCTCTTTTCCACACCCCCCACCCCCCTCTACAAAAAAAAAAAAAGGAAGAACCATGCAACAAGAGAGAAGAAAAAAATAAAAAGAAATATGACCATTTTAAGCAGAAAATAATTTGCTAACTGCAAGAATATATCATTACCACCTACTAATATCATCTTGCTATTTCTCCTTAATGTAGATGAACATTAGAAGTTTGACCTCCCTGATGTATGAGAAAAATATGCATAACTAGGAATTCAGCACCATTTTGTCAATATCATGCCAAGTTCTTTTTCCTTTAAAGGGAAAGGAATGTCATACCTCACCTTGTGTCAACGGTATTACAAGTTGAAGGATGACCATAAGGCATTCAAATTTTGGTAGATCACCATAATTCCCTTAGATTGGAAGATTGGGGGGAGGGGAAGTGGTAATTAGAAGCACTGCAACTGAAGAAGTATTAATGTTCTTTTGGATGAAAGAGTGAAGGTTAGAACCATGGTTTGCTATACCACCACATATGGGACATACTATGCCATACCCACACACCATACTGCTCCATACCAACAATGCCATATTATGCCGTACAGCATATCAACACTGTAAATGGATGGTACCGATATGGGATCTAGTATCGAGACAATAAGCCTTGGTTAGAACCCCAAGAATAGTCACAAAATTTTATTGCAGAGATACCAGGAACCATCTATGGAAAAAGAAAGACTTGATGCCCAAAATCATGATTGTTCAATGATTTGTTGTGCTAGATGATAAACTTCAGAATACAAAACATGATGAGCATTGCCTTCTCATATGTTGAACACTTCCCATGACACAGACTAGGCAAATTTGTCTAATAAAGTATCACTCTCTCTCTCTCTCTAAGATTAGGATGAACTAACCCCTCTTTTCTACCCTATATATCCACTAAATCCCTTGAGGACTGACTCCAGCCAGAATCAAATTCCTGCTCCACAAGGGTTGATATCATCCGAGCAAGCACTAAGTGGTAACTTTATCTCACAAAGTCATTCTTCATTTTCTTCCAAAAGAAGGATGCAATCATCAGATAAAAGAAACTTCACAAGCAAATTCTAATTTTTAAAAACAATTTCAAAAGTTAAATGTCTCATTTGAAAAAAGAAAAGGCTGAAATGCCTATAACAGATGAATAAATTCTGGCAGTCTGCACAGCATACCGTTGTTTCAAGGACGACAGATATCGATCATGACACTCCTGATGCACAACATGACCACAAGAAGAAATATGAATCCCATCGCAATCGCTCGGACCAAATCTGTTGAATTTAGCAGTTGAAGTAGGCTTTGATGATACATTTGCAAGATCTTGCAGACCATAAATGGAAGATTGACGCTTTGAAGTCTCTCTTGACAAATATGCAGTGTACTCCCCAAGCACAGAAAACTCTATGTTTCTACTTTTCTTTGAACCTGCTGGAACACATAAAGTAGAACGTGTCTGTTCACCATCCAGTGACTCTGTATGGGATTCGATACTTTGTATGTCCCCTACAATAGACCGATAGAGTTCATCCTCCATCATCTCAAAAGACAATGTAGTGTCTGTGCCATTATCACATGATAGAGTAGGCAGCTGAATGTTTCTAATATCAGGAAGCTGTTCTTCAGAAAGGTCAAGAAATGCATTGCCTTCAGCAGGTTCTATATCAATGGAAAAATCAAGGACTGCATTATGAACCAACTGCGCTGGACTGCTTGAGTCAGTACTAGATGGATTAACAAGCCCTTCTTTTCCAACTGATTGTGTTTTCTTATCTGACTGGCCTCCATCATCCCACGATGGTGGACCCCTCTCAACAAAAGTTGTAAGCCGAGATTTCTAATTCCAATGAAGTTTAAAAAAATGAAAGTACAACCAATAGTAGAAAAAACGAAGAAAATCAGTAATTTATTTATGGCATACAAGCATATGCTGATAGTTAAAAAGTGAAAATTATGTGAAGGCCTGATAATCAGTATGTCTGAAGTAAATTATCAGAAACAAATTCTTACCTGGAGAAGAATCAGGAAGCATAACGGACTCTGTAAATCTGGATCATGACAAAGGGCACAAAGTGGCGCTGATTCCTCAGAGACATGGTCAACTTCTGGAATTGATATTTTTGGCTTGGACATTGCAACATCTGATTCATCACTAACCGTGGACTTGAGGCTGGCAATAAATCTTGATTGTTCAGCTCTCATTTTTGCCTACAATGTACCCCATGAGAAAGGAAGACAAGTACATAACACAAAATAAACAAAGTTATCCCGAAATAACAATTATTGGTAAGTATCAACACACTCAAATAGAATGAATTTCCTTGAAACAACAAGGAGCTGTTTACATACATGCATCACCCCATGAACATTATTTGCAATATTTTAAGAAGAGTTAAATGGCATGTATGGATCAAACAAATGCCAAGCCTGACTTTTCATATATTTGATATACATAATAGCTTCGCATCACCAATCAAATCAAACACCACATAAATCCTTCTAGATATATTGGTTTATTAAATATTACAGTGGTCATTTATATAGAATTCAAGGTTTGCCAAAGTGGTACCGGGATTTGCACCGGTCAGCAACTGGAAGCTATACACTACATTAAAGGGCAGTCCACCAGTTTCCCACAGCACCACATGCCCCTCTCCAGTGCATTCGCCATGTTTGCTCAGCAGTCCGTTGAGTGGGCCCAACTGTGCGGTGAGTGTGTGACGCGTGCCTGTGAGGTGCCTTCTACATCTTGGCCATGTGTCTTCTATCTGATGCAGGCGCTGCCATGTGTCCAGTACCCAATCACTATGTGTCGCGTGCCCCCCATGTGAAGAACTTGGGAAAAAAATGAAAAAAAAAAAAAAAAGGCAGAAATCTGATGGGAAGGGATGGGATTTACGATAGGTTAGAAGGTTATTAAAAGAAAGAACAATGTAGGTCGGCAAAGATGGTGACATGTCCATTTTCTGTTCCCCTCCTGTACCATACTAGCTAGGAAAAAAAATCATAATTGAGAAGGACTGTAGAGGCTGCGGAGAAGGTCAGTTGTGCATGGCAAGGGGGAAGGTGAGGTTAGACAAGACCAAACATGGTCTTTTTAGCTGCATTGGGGATGAGAGAGGGGATGGATGAGCTGCCTTCTTGAGAGGTCTATGTGCATCTCCTTTCTCTCCATTGCTCCTGTGCTCAGCTCCTGCAGTTCTCCTTTGTTGTCAAGAGTTTTTTCCCTTCTTTTTCTTTTTTACTATTTTTGGATGCTCATCAATGTTTAGCATTTACTGCTAGATAGACAACAATCTTGCTATTCCCGTGATGCATCACTTGAGAAAGACCGTGGACGGTCAGTTCGACATCAGGTGATAACCTTCTATTTCTCTTTTTTTTCATTGATTTTTAGAAATTTATTTCCATTGATATGGCAACCGTCCACATCCTATGTTGCATCACATGGAAGGAGCCGAAGAAAGGAACAGTTACAAACTTACAATTCAATGGAGAAAGGAGATGTTCAATAGAGGGAAAAAACGGTCAATAGAGATAAAGGTTTTTTTAAAAAAAAGACTCGAAGAGGTGTAGATGCCTGTGGAGAGAAAGAGAACAGAGGTGATCGACTTCATGTGGAAAGGAGGCTATCTGCTTTCCTTGCAGCCATTTGCATGGTGGAAGAAACCAAGTATGAGCCGGGTCTCGGCCCAAGCCTCGGCTCTGAGGTTAGGCCTTGATCAAAGACTGGGCCATAAGCTTGCACCTTGGCCCTAAGCTTTAATTTTTAAAATGGGCTTTGGGCTTAGCTGGTAGGCTGACCATGGAAAAGAGGTTGTGAAGGGTGTGGGATACAGGTTCAAGAAGATATAGATGGTGATCATCGGAGAAAAGATCCAGTGATGGTCCGATCGAGGAAGTACGGCAATGTATTGGTTAACATTGTTGGAGAGTTGGGATGCAAAAAAATAAAGAAGAAACTTACCTAGGAAACAATTGATAAATCCTAGAGGTGGTGATCCTACTTGGATAGAGTCACCAGCATCTAGAGACGATGCATTTCTGAGACCAAGGACATCCATGGAAGCTGCGAAACATGATATAGTGATGGCACCTTGAGAAATAGGGTTAGGGTTTTTTCTTTCTTTCTTTTTTTTTTTATGGAGACAGAGGAATGGTCTGAGGGAGAGATGGAGTAGACCTTGGTGAGGTTGAAGAAGAAGCTTAAAGAGAGAAAGGAGGCCAAGAAGAGGTAAAGATAGGGATGGAAAGATGGTAGGGTCATGAAGAAGAGCGAGAGCTTGGGGCTGATCTCCTCCATAGAGTGGGAGAGATTCATGGGAGGTTTCGTTGCCAGATCTTGGTTGAAGATGAAGGGAGATTGGAGTTCTTTAGGAGACAGAGGGGAAGAAGTAATTGAAGGAGGCAATGGATGTTGCCAAAGGAAGGAGATTAGATGAATGGAAAGGGTGGGTTCAGAAGAGGGATGCAACGGAGGAAGGAGGCATTGGGAACAAAGAGGGGTGGCGTTCGGAGGAGGAAGGCATGGAAATAAGGGAAGGTTTGTTTCCTTTTAGTGGAGAGGGAGCTGTATTAGAGTTTGGGGATGAGGGTTTTAGGAGGAATCTTAATTAGGGTTTGGAGGAAGATAATGGAAAGAATTGGAGCTCTCTGGAATGCTCCAGAGAAAGTGATTTATTGCGATGGGCAGGATTGTATGGGTATCTAGGATTTTATGCGATCTAAGTTTTTAAAGGATGGCCAAAAGAAATGCTATGTTGGGCCCATTCTATTTTACCCATTGGACTATTGAGTAATTCTTTGTGCACCGCGTGCGGTGCAACAAATCCAGCGTGGCCTCCACCGCACGCTTCTATTGGTCCAAAAATATTCACTGTAGCATGATGGGACAAAAGCTGAGATGACTAGCATTAATTGAAATTTTCGTCCAGACCAAAATACCCTTACGACATCCTAGTTCAAAAGCTACAACACCCCAGTTCAAAATCTATGACACCCTGGTTCAAAAATGACCTGAAACAGTATTATGGCACCCTAGTTCAAAACCTAGGGCATCCTAGTTCAAAAACTATGACACCCTGGTTCAAAAATGACCTGAAACAGTATTACGACATCCTACTTCAAAAACTTATGACACCCTGGTTCAAAATGACCAAAAACAGTATTACGACACCCTAGTTCAAAAGCTACGACATCCTAGTTCAAAACCTACAACACCCATACAGAAAAGGGACTGGAGGGAAGGGTATTTTGGTCTGAACAAAAATTTCAAATAAAAGCTGAATGATAATTAATGCTAGTCACGCTCAGCTCCCATCCCGTCATGCTACAGTGGATACATTTGGACCAATAAAAAAGAGCGGTGCGAGCCACGCTGGATTTTCTGCACCGCACGCAGTGCAGAAAGACTTTTCCTTGGACTATTATATGTCAGCAATTAGGCCATTATACATGAGCCAAAAAAAAGATTTAAGGATTTAAATTCAGGATTGCTAAACCGATATGGAACTCGTACAGGTTAATGATCAGTATAGTATGGTACTGTACCGTACCGGTAGTTCTCAGTCATAATAAAAACAAGCCTCCCCAACTTTGCTACATGGTCCGATTTGAACCGAACCCGAACAGGGCTAAAATGCCCGAACCAAATCCAAACCAGGTTGAAATGCACGGTTTTGGTTGAAATGCACGGTTCAGGACTAAACCATACCGTTTCCTTGTTCAAGGGAGTTTCGGACGGTCCGGGTTCCGGACTGATTTTCATGACTGAATTGTACCGATTCTTGACCGCTATGGTTCGGTACATCCCGAACCGAGCGATTCGGGACGGTTCGGGAAACCTTAATTTAAACAGGTACTTTTCTTTGTTAGATGGCACTAATTGATGCAAGTAATTGGATTACATGAATTTCAAGGTAATTCATATTTATATTTATTTGTGTTTAGGAAATAATGTACTATATTTTAACATAGATTTTTTTGAATTTCTTTCATGGAATTTTAACATTTTGTGTTCAAATGTATTTGAAGAAATATGGGGAAAATGGGATATTGTATTGTATAGATCTTTGAAAGAAAGAAACTAAAATTGAGGTAATATAACTTATTTAATAATTTACATATCATTCCGGCTATTTTTGTTTGTGTGCAATAATGGAATATTTTTAATTAAATTAGAAGTTAATATTTTTTTTTCTTTTTTGTTCAATTCAAGTGAACAACCTCTTGCTAATGAGAAGTGAAGATATACTTCAAAATTTTCTCATTTTGAGTCAAAACCCACCGAGTTACATGCTAGTGGTATAATACGGGTCCATATGATGTCATTTCAAAGCAAACCATAATTTTTTGAACTGAAGTCCACAAATAATTTGCTAACTTCACTATAGCAAGTCAGCAAACCATTTGCCAATCTTGGTTGAAAAATGGCAAAAAATTATATAGGATCCCCTCTTTCAGTTCATAACAGGGGAACCCTATTTTGAGACAAAACAGGAAGGATTTTCGAACCCTCCCTTCCTCTTTCCAAGCAGTGGGAGAGTCTCTCCCCCCCCCCCCCTCCCTCCCTCCCTCCCTCCCTCCCTCTCTTATCCTCTCTCTCTCTCTCTCCCCCCCCCCCCCAGGCGAAACCAAGAGGCCAAATGGTTCAAGGTGGGACAACGAATTCGACCATAGATTATATAGCCACGTAACATCATCACGCATCACATGAGAGACCATAACGTATTGCAATCATGCATAAAACAGCCAACACTCATTTCTTTATAACAGCATAGCAGCATAGAAATCCATTTCAAGAGTAATACAATGACCAAGAGAGTCGGTGCTTATTATGGCAATGATGTTTTGAAAAATGTATGATCCAATGATGCAACAACTTGAAAATCAAAAGACAAAGTCTACACAGCTCCTCTTGATTGATAACCTGATGAAGATTTACATATCTTTTCCTGGTTTAGAGCCACAAGGTCCGAGAATAGCAGGGTAGGACACAGATTTTATCAATTTACAAAATTGAGTATGGCGGGTGAAGTTTTTTAGTATCTTATGAAAGCTTCTTAGAGGGAATAAACATAGCTACCAGAAACTAGATGTGCAGGATAAGAACTCTAGATACATATAGCTCATGACAATTCTCTTTCTTAGGAAGTTAGTAAACAAAAAGTTAAAATTCCACAATTACCTAAATCATCTTCCCCATGTCTTTCATCTTCAGGGACACTACCTACAAATGACCCAAGAAAACAATCTTGCAACCGACACTCACAAAATCAAGATGCTGAATTCAACATAACAATTTTAATTTCCAACGAGCTCTTACAAAGCATAATTCATTTCCATCAAGTTGATAAGGTAACGACACATTTCTATGTAATTTTGTATAGTGATGGCACAAAATCCTTTCAAAGAGAAGGTGAAGGACTGGTCAAGCTTGGAGGGTTAAGAGAAATACATAAATTAAACTCTAAATTAGTTAATCAAAGAAAAAAGGGTTAATACCAGGGGTAAGGAAAAAGGCAACAATACATACCATTATAGCAGCTTGATGCTGTCGTGCTTTTGCCTTACGCTCCACAGAATCAGAAGCTGATGTCGAATTCTGCATGGTACTGTCAGGAAACTGCTGAAGCACTTGATAGACCATATCTGGTGCCAGTTGCTTCAGGGCACCCATGCAATCAGTACTCAGCTGAGCAAACTTCTTCAATAAATTCTCAATCAGAGAAGAAATATCACACTGCCTTGTCTCAGAAAAACTCTTATCACTTTCTTCCTTATGCTTCCTCATTAATGAAACTAGCAGTGACAGCAAGCTTTGATTCTTCCAGAAAAACAACTCATTAGAGGCACCCACATCAAATTCTTCACTAGCATATGTCAATATAGGAAAATTATCTTCTGCATGATGAGCACAACTCATACATGACTGATTATCACGACTCTGTGAATCACATATATCTAATGCTAAAGAGAGTAAGTGCAATGCTGTTATGAGAACACCATCAGGAGCATGAGATACTGACGACATCTCTGTGAAAACAGCATAAAACAGAACCGCACGAACAATTTCAAGAACTGATTTTGATGTAGCAATTCTAGAAATCGTAGTCAACGGTTCAAAGATAGCAGTCCATCGAGGAAGTTGAACATTAAGTGCAGAAACTTTGCAGAACCGGAAATATCTCTCCTCTGCGACTTGTAAATCCCTAGAATTCCACCGGGGATGATACAAATCCAATTCTTTCCATGATGCTCTACGAAGAGAATACTTACCCTGAAATGCAGGCAGATATCAGTTCAATCTTAATTGATTGGAGAACAAATTTTAGAAATGGCAAACATATACCACATGGACCACAACCTGCTTCAAGCCAGAGGGATTCGAATACACTGCAAGCATATCAACAACATGTTGAAGCTGATCGCTCTTTGAAAGATCATGAGGAAGAGCTTTTACCAGCTGGCTATGAGTAGCATCTCCAATAGCTAACTTATATACCAATTCTCTCTTCAAGTTTTCCACCAGAGAGAGTCCAGAAAAACGCCGTTCTTTGACTATTTGTATGATGAAAGTGAGCATTTCTTGTACCAGAACTGACTCATACCTGCAAACAATGTTTTCCATGAGGCACGTTACTGAAAGATCTGTTTAGAACCTAACGTACACACGTGCGTGCACACACACCGCTTTTTCTTCACACACTAGAGTAACTGATTCTTAAAAGCACCAAACAAAATACAGACATGAAGGTTCTGTACAAAAGATCAAAGTTTCAGTAAGTAATTATGGTTGTCCTAGGAAGTGCAATCTTCGTCCAAGAAGTTCTGCTGCTCTGTCAAAATGCCCACCATGCAACATGAACGCATAAAAATTCAAAACAGAAATAAATGGTAATTTGTTTCTTCAACGCATGCAGCAAAAAATTATTCTACATAATAAGGGACACCAATGCGCACGAAAACATAGTTCCTAAAACTATTCCCAATGATATACAACTCTTAGGCACTTAAAGCTATTGATATAAAAATATCTTCTAATTTTTTATCATCATGTCATCCACTCAACACTCAATTCTAAAATATTTTGACTCTAGTAAAGAATTTCTATGCCAAAAAAAAAGGTAAAAATCATAAACAAATTTCTGGCATGTAGACATACAGGGCACAATGATATTCAACAAAAATGGACCTGATTCATATAATGGAATTGCTACAAACATTTGTCATGATCTAATGAAAATTTACCATGACCTGAGAAGATTGCAAACTTCAATCCCCCAAAGATTCATGACAGCAAGTCAAAGGTAATTTCACTATATTTGAAATCAAATTAGACTATATAACACAGTGCTGTTCAAATAAGGTTGAAAGAAAGCTCCTTTGAAATTTAAGTTTTAACATGGAAGGCAGAAGGCTTCATTGAAAATTATAGCTGGGAGAAAATAATGAATTGCGGGGGGGGGGGGGGGGGGGGGGGGGGGCGCCGGGGGGGAAGGAGCTAGAGTGGGTGGGGAAGAAAGTTGTCTGTCACATGCCTGATCACTGCCGGATTAAAAAAAAGACCTTGAGAGGTCCTTTTGTTCCAATCCCACAAGACCCGGCCAGTATCTCTCCCTACTCCCACTCCTTCACTTTCTCAAACCCCTTCCCCAACTGCTCTTCCTCTCCACCTATACTGCTGCATCCGGCAACCCTTAAGAGGACTACAAATGAACCTAGTGGCTTGTTAGTTTTATAACTTGGGGCAAATGGCAAGTGTATGTTTAGCACAAGGACTTTTATATCACATCAAAAAGTAATTAATATTTTCAGTAAAAACAACCTTGAAACTTTCAAGATAAGTTACAAAGTTTGCAAGTTTAAGGTTACCAGCACAGAAAGAAAGGAGGGGTGTTGAGAGTTACTAGCACAATCCTAAAAAGATGGATTTTCACAATCCACAAACCTCCCTCCCTCCTGTACACACCAACAAATAAAACTGTAAACTACTACTAATAATTACAGAGTTGGGAAAGAAAAAGGAAAAAACAACTAGATAGGCCAATCAACATCTCTGACACCACCAGATCCCCTTATAAATCACCATCACAGAACCACAACTATTATTAATAATTACAAAGTATTGAGGAAATAAAAGAACAAAAATAATTTGATCAGCCTGAACCTATATGCATAGCCACCCTCCACTCCCCTAAAAAATAAAGAAATCCTATATTGCAGAACTACTACTAATAAAAATTGCAACAAACTTTTAAACGGTAAAAGAATCTTCAACAACCTCATGGCTACCTTAAAGCTTTTGCCACCCTTGTTGATGTTCAACAGATCCCATCACTAGCAAACAAATGATTCCATTCAAACTTTCTCTTCCTTTGTGTCAAGGAATCCAATGCCAACATTAATGGTCAAGAAGTACACGTACAATTATATCGGCCATGGCCACCCAACACATCAACCAACATATAGCGACAAATAATTCTTCAACATTCTCAAGCCACAGCCATGTTCAGTATATACAACATAAATTTACCTACCTTGGCTAGCAGAGCACATGACAGCAAATTTAACTATTTTGGTTTCTCTCTATTTTTCTGAATTGTTTAGTTTCATCTACTTTTAATTATTTTATTTGTGTAATTCGGCCTGAATTATCGAATCAAATGTACTATAGCATCCAACTGATATGTGGTACTATTTACTGACCACAATCATTCTGGTGCTTGATACCTCAATTCTAACTCTTGTTCTGACCACAAATCTAAAAATTTTTGGAAACATGAAATTGGCAGCAGCTGCTTCACTATTTGCTTCTCTCTTCACAAACAAAAATGTGCTACAGGGCATTATCACAAATTTGTGGTATGGATGCACGAAATAAACATGACTAACCTTACACTCAGGAAAAAGAAAGACAGTAAATGGCCAAATGCACATGTTGATATGCTGACATGCCTACATAGAGAGGCTAGATACTCACGCATTATGTTCTGCCAGGTTTGGAGATGTATAATTTGATAATCCAAATCTTTCTTGAATCCTCCTGACAAACAACTCTGGAGGAGCTAATGCAGCACAGCACTGTAACAAAAATAGATCAGACTCTAGCCCTTGTTCCAACCTAGAGAGTAAGAAAAAAATGAAAAAAAAAAAAATAAACTCAGATTAACTTAGTCAAGATCTCATTCTAATTGCAGATTCAATAAAATTCCTTATAAACTCACCATTGCACAGAACGATACAACTCAGAACTAAATATGGCAGCATCACCATTTTTACGCCACATGCCTGTACGCACTTGAGCACAAAATACTCTTAACCTTAGTGGATGCTCCATCACAAAGGCAGAAAATCCATAAGGCTGTAAACTACCAAAAACCTGACAAAAAAATTCATGGTGATATGCTGACGAAGGAAGTGAAGAAATCACAATCGCCTTCTCCAACTTTTCAGTTTCACCATAACGAGTTTTCATTGCTGTTCTCAATAGCAAGGAAAGTAAACGATGTAGAGGAATGTGAAAAGATATCTCCTGTGAACTGACATCATAAACTATATCAGGCCAGTTAGCCATATTCAAGATACCCAATGCTTGCAGTTCTGCGCCAAGGTCTATCTCCAGAAGACTATCATCAGACAATCCACTCGTAGAAGCATGATCAGAAGACATGTCAGTTGTGTCATCAACATCCATCAAATTACCGCCACTTGTACCATGAACAAGAGGATGGGTAGGCCTCCCATGATGCTCGCTAGGGGTAGGCACTCGGTCTGCATCCATATCCTCCCTAGACACACATATCCTGTAAACCTTACTACTGTTTGCACCCTCCTTTTTTCTAAAAAACTTCTTTCTCAAGGTGAAGAGATTATAACCAGTGCTGCTAATAGCATCAGGAGCAAAGAAATTGTTCCTTGGAGCAATTTCTGGTTCCAACCAACACTCCATAGACTTTAGGCACTCAAAAATCAACCATTTGGCAGAAGATGGAATAGATAGGCAATTCCGTATATCAAGTTTTGCATCATGATATTGCAATCCAGAATCCAATCTGCTGCTTAAACCACATGCAGAGCTTTCTTGAGAAAGTCTTCCCACTTTTGCATGGCGCACACTGTCACTGTCATTCAAATCCTGTACTTCCATAACATCCTTCATTTCTTTGGACTCAACAACAGAAAATGCTCCTTGCACCAAAAGAGTATGGACATTGCCAAGACAGTGTCCCAACACAAATGGTGCATCCAGATTTTCATTTTCTTCTTCTGTTTGAATACTTGTAGCTCTCTTCAGAACATCCATGCCCTGTACGAGGCTTAAAAGTTTGATCCACGTTCTATAAATATCAGGTCGCTCATGAGCAATATATTTGGGAACCTCTTCATGGCTCAAAACATACCGAATATCTTCGACCAGACGAATTGTGGTTTCAAACAGATTTGCCCATTTATTTGCCTGCAAAATGTTTACGATCAAATTTCACAATGACATTACATATCCAACAAATCATTCAAATGCATTATGATTCAAGAGAATGACAAGAATATCCCCAAGAACACAACAAATCGATGACCCGGTTGTCATGCATATTGGTAGAACCATAGAAGTACCACATCCTTGACTGATCTCACAAGTAAATTTCAACCCTTAACAAGTAGCAAACAAAACTTTCACAGGAAGGCTATTCAAATGACAATAAAGAATAAATTTGGGAGTGATGGTTTAACAACGGAGAAAAATGCATCATTATCTTACCTGTAAAATATTATCCTCTCCAACACAAGAAAGAAAAAGGTCTCTCAAGCATCCCAGAAGTACAGCCAACAGATTCACCTCCCGTACAAGCCGTGGTGTCAAAGTACGCACTGTGAATATTTGCACAGAGAAAGTCGATAATAGTGGATACTTTTCAAGCATTGCATCCCTACACTCTTTAATGATTTCATTTACCGTAATTGGATAGTATCTTGAAAAAGCTTTTGCAAACTCATACTTAAAAAGAGGTTCCCCAAGCAATTTTAGAAGCAACTCATGAAGCCTTTTCACAACATCCTTGTCCAAGAACCTCTCCGCCCTCGCAAGAACATCTAATAAACCATTACATTGAAACATTCTTCTTGAGATGAAATTAAGAAGGCTTTCAGAACATTTGCAAAAGTCAAGCAACATATCAACAACCGCAGAAGTTAACACATTTGCAAAATCGGAGCACACATCTTTGTGGTCACCTTCTCTGATGTACCTCGGATGCTCTGCTAATGAAACCTTGTCCTTCCAACACAGTAGAAGAGCATCCAGAACAGGTCCTACAGAATTTGCTAACTCCTCGGGGAGAGGTTGGAACTGTTCTGTTCCTCTATGCTTTGAACAGAATCCTTCACGTTCCCAGGCAGTAATATCTCCACAATCGCAGCATCCACCACCAGTGTACATAATCGAGTAGTCATGATCTTTGTGATTGCCATTCTCGAAGCATGGAACGCAAATTGCACAGGTTGGGTCATGCTCACATGTTCGGCAGCGGTAAGCCAAATCATTTCGTCCCCAAACAGCCCCACACACAGCACGTTGGCCAGCTGCTTTCTGAGCCAAATCCTGCAAAGTTGCCTGTGGTTCACCCTCAAACATAAGCCATTGTAACCACAACAAGCTCTCACCAAACTCTTCAACATTGATAATGCTGGAGCTTCCTCCAGACGCTGACTTGGATGATCTCTGAGGCTCTGATACATGAATATCGGTTGGTAAGATGGCTGACACAACCTCCCAGACAAAGGATTTGTTTTCCTTCACAAAATTCACGAGTCCCAGCTGAAACTGTTCGAGCAGCTCCAGAGGAACCCCTTGCTGAACAAGTCTCTGGAAATTTCAAAGATTAAAAATATTATTGCATTAAACAGAATCCATATATGAAGCTCAGAAAATGTGTGATAATGAACACACAATCCGAAATTCAAGAACACAGATTTTCTTTAAAAGTCAAAATAAACATTTAATGCATTGGTAGAATCAGCTAAAGCTGTTGAACTAGAAGATATTCATCCCAGAAACGTTATCGTCCAAGAGCTATTCATTTTCCTTTAGTCAATAATTAGTTAGCTGACGTCCTCGTGATCAAATTATCCTTTCCGGGGTGAAGACGAATAGGGCATTGCAGCAAATCTCCACATAACACAGCAATTTTTAGTGGGTTTCCCACGGAAGTCCGAAAAAAGGTACTTTCTTTAGACTTTGTTCCCCAAAAGATGAAAGGAATTTTTTTTTAAAAAAAAGAAAAAAAGACTGCACAGATCGTTATCTTAAAAGATTCTTCCCTTGCGCAGCAAGATTTGATGATAGAACTCACATCTTTCTCTGAAAATCGCCTCTCAAGATTGAAAACGCTATTCCGAGGCAACCCTTACTAATTAAGCGGAAAAATAGATAAAAATCAGGGAGAAAAAATACAGAAGTAAATGAAATTTGAAGCAGAAGAGAAAAGGAGGGATCCTGACGGCTAATAACCTCCCCTCAATCTCCCTTAAATTTAAAATATGTACATAGAGAGAGATAGAGATGATGGAGTGGTGCCTGGACGATGCGATCTCGGAAGGCCGGCAGGGGATTTCTCTCTGGTAGTGAATCGACCTCCATTCCGCCCATGAGCCGAAGCCAATTCGCGCAACTCCAGCAGATCGCTCTCGAGCTTCCTCGCCCCAGGGTTGCAGTCGCGGAATAGAGAGACGACAAGGAGAGAAAGAAAGGGGTGCTGGCTTCTCCCTATCTAACAAACCCTAGATTTCCCTTTTCTTTCTATGATTTCGGGAATCTGAGATCGTTCCTTCCCCTTTTCCTCGTCGGCGGTATTCGGCCGAGCTACGACTCGAGAAGGCGGTGTTATCTTGTGCTTTGGTGGCACACCGCCACCAGCGTCCTTCCCTTTCCGATATTTATCCGCCCCGAACCGACTTTCTGCTACAGTCGGCAGGATACAGGTCGTTCCGACGTCCGCAAATGTACAGAATTCCCTGCCTTGCTTCTGTTTTGTTTTTTTTTTCTCTCTATTATAATAACAACGTCAGAGGGATCCGGACGCGAGAAGATGAGTAAAAAAGTTTTTATATTTTTTTATTTGTTCATCTATTTATTTTTAGGAGGGGGCGGCGGGGGTAAGCACATTAAAATGATTTTAAGGGCACTAGAACATCTCACATATATTATTAATATTAATATTAATTTATATCATTATCTTCTCGGATGAAATTTTTTTAGAATATAAAATTAATATAGAAACACCAAATAATGCATTGTTTTCATTTGAACATGATAATAAATAATCAACTACAACTATTCAAATTGTTATACAATTACGTAAAACAAATGCGATAATCATGGGACTCGGTCCGTCCACGTGAATTATTTTCCTTCTATATGTTAAATTTGTATATTTTTTTATAAATTGATGAAGTAATATATATATATATATATAATCCAGATCAAAATTAGTAAGTTTGATGAGCTTTTTCATATGCAATTAACAAGATCGGGAATGATTTTCCTGATAATGTTTTTAATATAAATTAATAGTGTATGCATTGAAAATCATGATATTTTAAAATTTTTGTAATTACTAACTATGATTTTGTGATATGAAATGCTTGATTGTGATAAAATATAAAAATTAGGAAATCATAAATTAAATAATTTAACTTTGAGTTAAAATCCCCAAAATCGTGTTTCTTTGAACATTCTTAGTTTCAAATATCTCTATTCTTGAAATTTCTCTATCGAACAACAAATATTATCTAAAAATATTCCATCTTTTAATATTCAAACATTTCAAATAGTGGAAGGTTATTAAACTAAAGCTCTAACCAGCAGCACCTAATAGAATGGAACACAATTAACAATTTATTAGATGCAGGGACTTGTGCACGTGGAAATCACTTGAATGCACAATTTATTAGATGCAGGGACTTGTGCACGTGGAAATCACTTGAATGCATAGAAGAGCATCCCATCCCTCATCAAAATTAGTTATGCTTCTTGCATCGAAGAAGAATCCAAAGGTGGTCAAGCCGTGACGCATGTCTGACTCGGTTGTCTCCGGCTGCGATCGTAGAACTCCATGCTTCATCCATGCGTTAGACACCGTTCCCCTAGCAAAAAATTTAAAAAGGGCTAAGTTTGGCTCTCAAGTGGCATCCATGCAACTCTGATGAATTTCCTTATTTGCCATTTATTCACCACGCGAAAGACCTAGTCCAATTCCAGACAATTATAGTTTAAGTTGTTTGTCATGTTAAAAAACGTCAAGAACCTTTTGAAATGCAATCCACCATAATTTTCCATGCTGAAAGTTATAGACTATTGAATCCCTTTTATGTAGGAAAACACATTCCTTCCCCGTTAGAGGATGTTTAGAATCCCTGATTACTCAATTAAAACATTCCAAGGAGCAAGTTCTTCACCTACACATACATCTTGCAAACCTAATCTACACACACACAAAAAAAAAAAAAAAAAACATTTATACAATGACAAATTGCATAAGATAATACTTTTTTGGGGGTATATCATAAGATCATCCCAAAAAAAAACATTGATATAATGACAAATTGAATAAGATAATCTCTTTTTATGGGTATAAATAATCTTTTTTTTTGGGGGGGTACATCGTAAGATCATCGTCTTACCTGCTACGAAATATATGACTTTTGAATGGTCCAAAGTAAAAGAAATCTAAAGCATAAATTCAAAAAAAATGAAATTCTTTCAGAGATTATTGGACGGTGACACCAAAAAGGCTACAACTTCCATCTCCTAACCCAAAATAAAGCTACTACTATCACCTCCACGGCACCGCCTTTACATCATCCACACAAGATACCAGCTAACTCATTTCAACCAATAGCATTTTAACAAAAATCATTCAATTCCCGGTAGCATTTCTATCAAAGAAATGTGTATGCTTTATATTCCACATTTAGCATCGACGGTGATCAGTTTATTTCCACGTAATAGTCAGGGACTTAGACCCGCTTTTGCACTTCCCAAAAAGCTTGAGAGAATTTTGCTTTATGAATTGTTTACACTTGCATATCATTGTTGTTTCCAGAGGGTGGCTTTCAAGTTGGCACCGAAGCAGCATCAAGATGCAACGAGCAAGTAGACTTCAAGCATGGATTCGTAGGGTGGCCCTCTAATTCAACAAAAAGGGTTTGGAAGAAGAAAAGAGGCAGGCAAGTGGCTCGCATGTCCTGGGTACCTACTTTGATTTTCATGTATAGCTAGTGGGCCTTTCTATCAAACAAGTGTTGTACGGAAAAGTGGGGTTTGAGGATGGAGAAGCAGGAGGGGTCTGGTGCATGGTGGTGGCTGGGGGTCGTCAGAATCCAACGAGGGTGGTCGATCATGGACGAGGGTCATCCAAGGGCCATTGAAGTAGTTTTCATGGATGTTCCACAGGATTTTGGAGGAGATCAATGACTTATAGCGGTATTTTTCTAAAATATTGAAGCTTCCAGAAATATTTTTTCTGAATATTGAAGCTTTCAGAGATAATAATGGAGGATTCCCGATGGCGATGAAAGAAGGTAGCAATTTTTATTAGGAGCATAGGAAGGAAAGTCCCGGTGGACTGAATGGTGAAGGAGGTGAGAATGAAGTCCAAATTTGATTATGACCTAGCGGGATTTTCTCTTGCGATGGATCATCTTCTCCTCCAATTCCATTCAGAGGCTGACAGTGCTGTGATTCTCCAGGACAGTCCCTGGTTTATAACCAGGCAATTGCTAGCGATGGAGGCATAGGAGCCAAACTTTGTTCCGAGGAGGAAGGTGATCAGCAAAGCGATGGTGTGGCTAAGGCTTCCGGCCTTGTCCATGGTGTTTTGAATATCCTCTATCATTTTGGCTATCCGACAGAGGTCAATAAATCGCTGGCCATGAATGGCTTCACAGATCTACTACGAAAGATGGAGTATGTGAAGATCTGAGTGGAGTTGAACTTCAATAAACTGTTGAAACTTGGGATTTTGGTGAGGGGGAAGAAAGATAGGGCAGGTGGGCAGAATAACTTCCAAGCGTTCTATGGGCCTACCACACGACGCTTAGAACAGTGACCGATGAGATGCCCTTCAACCTTGTTTTCGATGCCGAGGCGGTCATCCCGGTCGAGCTCGGTGTGCCCACACTACGAGTGCAGCAGTATGACGAGGCGCGGAATTCGACGCACCTCCTGCTCAACTTGGATCTCCTCGAAGAAGCAAGGAATAAAGCCCGGCTACGAATTGTGGCATACCGGCAGTGAGTAGCCCGGTACTACAACGCCCGGGTCAGGCCAAAAGCTTTCAAACCCAGAGACTTGGTACTACGGCAGGCAGAGGCGTCTCAACTTAAGGAGTGCGGCAAGATCTCGTCGAACTGGGAAGGCCCCTACAGAGTGGCTGAAGCCCTCTCACAAGGGGCCTATTACCTCGAAGATCTCGGCGGCGTCAGGTTCCCTCAAACATGGAATGCCTGCAACTTACGGAAATACTATCAATGATGTAAGGTTTCCCAACAATAATGATGATAATGGCTTTCTCCTTGCATGAGTATCTATCTATCTTGCAGGAAAGCAATATCAACATCCCCGAGCCCAGCTCTAGGATGCCAACCCAAGACCAGAGCTCAGGTCTCTGGCCAAGGGATTTTCGAGCCACGCAGCTCGCAAGCATCAACGTCCCCGAGCCCAACTCCAGGATGCCAACTCGAGACCATAGCTCAGGTCTCCGGCCAAGGGATTTTCGAGCCACGCAGCTCGCAGGCATCAACGTCCTTGAGCCCAGCTCCAGGACGCCAACCTAAGACCGGAGCTCAGGTCTCCGGCCAAAGGATTTTTGAGCCACGCAACTCGCAAGCATCAACGTCCTCGAGCCCAACTCCAGGACGCCGACCCAAGATCGGAGCTCAGGTCTCCGGCCAAGGGATTTTCGAGCCACGCAGCTCTCAAGCCTCAACATCCCCGAGCCCAGCTCTAGGATGCCAACCCAAGACTGAAGCTCAGATCTCCAGCCAAGGGATCTTCGAGCCACGCAGCTCACGATCATCAATGTCCACGAGCCTATCTCCAGGACACCAACCCAAGATCGGAGTTCAGATCTCCATCCAAGGGATCTTCGAGCCACGCAGCTCGCGATCATCAACATCCTCGAGCCTAGCTCCAAGATGCCAACCCAAGACTGGAGCTCAGATCTCCGGCCAAGGGACCTTCGAGCCAAGCAGCTCCTATCAACGCCTCGAGCCTAGCTCCAAGGCGCCAAAGACCTGAGCACAACCGTCAGGCAATCCCTGGACCAGGGCCCAGCGCTCCGGCCAGGAAGGCCTCGAGCCTAGCTCCAAGGCATCCAAGACCTGAGACCGGTCCTCAGGCACCTTGGACTGGGGCCCAGCTCTCTGGCCAAGGAACCACCGAGCCTAGCTGCTCATAACTGCCAGAACCTTGCACCCGACTTGCCGACACCAAAGCCTGATAATCCTGCCCCAGGCGAGGTGAGATCCTCTTCTCTAATCTCCCCACTCAACAAGAAAAAAAAATAGAGAGAAGGAAGAGATAGAAAAAGATGAAGTCGCTCACCGTATAGAGCTAGGAAAAGATGCTATCAATCACATCTCCTAGCCATAGCCCGGCCATCTCCTGCCAGTCGCATGATTGGATAGAGAAATCCATCATGCACGTGGCCAAGGGACGGTGGTCAAGCAAGGAGCCTCCAGCCCCAGCTTGAACGGGAGACGATGCCTCGCCTCGTCCCTCCTGCTCTCTCGGGGAGCGGGTGCGCCCATCCCCCCAGCAGCAGGACCCCCAGGTACCGGTCGGGGATCTGACACCATCGCAGTTGAAGCCCCCGTTGCAGGAGGAGCTTCGGTACGAGCCCCTCCCCCCACGACCTCGATCATCGCCAGGCTCAGGGAGCAGGAGGATGCAGCAGCAGCAGCACCAAACCGGACGATCACCTCGGGCTCTGGAGCCGGGACCTCGGCCTGTGGCCTCGTCCACCCTTCGACTCCTCGAACCACCCGCTGACTTAGTCCTGGTGTCACGGATGGCGCAGGAGCCTCCTCAGCCTCCCTCCTCCTCGAGGTGACCGGCACGGCGGGGGTGGCCGTCGATACACCCTCGATCCAGGCCCGCCTTGGGGGAGGCTCATCGACATCCCGGTGGGCGGCCTCTTCTTGGTGATCGACAGTAGGTTGCTCTCCGAGAAGATCATCCCTGCACGCAGATCAACCACGGGTTAGAAGCCAAAAAAGTTAGCCCAAAATGGGGAGAAGAGAAAACATATATGGATGAAAGAAAGGCCTAGGCCGGACTCACCCGACCCCCTCGTCGGGTCAACCCTGGCGTCAAAGAGGTTCTGCTCCGACAGTTGAACCTCGAGGGAAGGGATCTGGACGGTGCGAAGCTGCTCATAGTTGTCCTGGTCAGCTGCATCAACCGTGAAGATTCGATTGGAGGACTGGTCTGGATCACTCCAAGCCCAGTCAACTCCCTCAACGACGGCGAAGAAGAATTTGCTCTTCCATCCCTTGATGGAAGAGGGGAGCTTGAATCTAATGCCCCTTGGGTGGGAAGACAAGGACCACCACCTGTCCTTAGTCGGGTGGCGTTTCAGGATAAAGAATGTCCTGAACAAAGAGAACCGGGCGACAAACCCATGAACATGGCAGAGGACAATGAAAGAAAAGATAGTCCTAATGGCGTTAGGGACTAGCTGAGCGGGGACCAGGTGGTAATTGCTCGGCATAGATATGAAGAAGGGGTGGAAAGGAAAATGAAGCCCTCTCAAGAAGGTCTCCTCATAAAAGGCAATCCGGCCCAGGCCACTCGAAGTGACCTTATCCCCGGGTCAAGGGACCAGAAGCCGGACAGAGTGTGGGATGTCATGGACATCCCGAATGGTCCCCAGCTCCACAGCAAAAATCATCGAGGCGATCCCACCAGGACCTGTTGACCGAACAGACTCGGAAACTGGTTCAGGTGGGGGAGGAGGGCGCCGACAATCATGACCATCATTGTGCCAAATCTCCGCCTTTCCATATCAGCATCACAATTACTCCCTTCAGCCGAGCGCCGTGCACTAACGAGCCTCGGGAGTGGGGGGCAAATGATGTGGCGATATCGCTGACGTGGGGGAGCTGACGGCACCACGTCAAAGGAGGCCGCCGCGTTGGACGCCAAGTCAATTCCCCATCTCGGACTGCTTCGCCAAGTTGAGCTCGTTCAGGACAATGAGCCGAGCTCTGTCCTCCGCCAGGTCGGACCCGCGAGCTCGGGATGCCTAGGCCGGGGCCGCACTCTGCCCTCCAGAGTGCATAAAATCATCCTATCAGAAATCAGATTTCATGAAATGGGTATAAGACAACATGAAAAGCCATAACACTATCCCCCGTGGCTTTGGGAAAGATTTGTTTCAGTCCGTGAATTTTTTTTTAATGCTCCACATCTTTTGACCGATTTTAATTTTTTATTAAAGTTTATATCTTGATTTTGAAAATGATTTACGTAGCTTATATGAACTGTGGCTATTTGTAGTTGTTCTTGCTGAAATTTGGTTGAACTTGGGTCGAACTTGTCTAATGTTTCATGTCTAATTTGGTTAAACTGTGGCTGTTTAAATCTTGATGTTTAATCTTATTTAGGCAGCTTGTATGAACCGTGGCTGTTTGTAGTTGTTCTAGCTGAAATTTGGTTGAACTTGTCTAATGTTTCATATCTAATTTGGTTTAACTTGTCTAATTTGGTTAAACTGTGGTTATTTAAATCTTGATGTTTAATTTTATGTAGGCAGCTTGTGTGAACTATGGGGGTTTGTAGTTGTTTCTTGTGGCCTCTATTTTATGATTCGCCGAGTTCTTGGGGGTTCCTTCGGTTTCTATATGCTGGTCCTAGGATTTTTCGGAGAATGATCCTCTTGTTCCAACATGATCCTCTTGGTTCTTTTTCGTTTGTAAATTATTTTTTATTTTTTTAATATCATATAGAAAGCTACATTGATATCTCATGGCTGCCTACCAAAAGGTCTTCCTCCCTTCCATGAAAATCTGAGACCATATTTACTAGAATGGTTGCCATATGTGTTTTAGCATGTTGCTTGTGGCCTCTATTCTGTGATTCGCCGAGTCCTTGGGGATTTCTTTTTTGTTTCTTGTGGCCTCTATCTGGCAATGCAAAAGATAGGCACGATGCTTTAGTGTCTATAATGTTGCTTATTTTGAGGCAAATATTTGTTTTTCAATTTATTAAACTACATATTTCTTTTATTGCAAGTACATGTCTTGGCATATTCATATTCTAGCGGATTTATTTCTTTGTTTAATAATAGGTCATTGTTATCATTTAATTTTGCATCATTAGGAAATAAATATTAACAATACATTTTGATTTTTTCTTACTTGTGTTACTTCAGGTGTACTGTTGAAAGTATGCCAAAATCCAAAAAATCCAATCAATCGGTAGATCCAAGGGAAGGATCATCTCGTAGTAGAGCACCTAACTGGATCGATGCTCTTGATATGATCATGCTTTCCTTAATGCGGCAAGAGAATGACGAAGGTTATTGTGTCAATGATACTTCACACAAGATACATGGAAGAAAATGACCACTTCGTTCAATGAAAGGATGAATAAATCATTCAGTTACAAGAACTTGAAGAATCGATTGAAGGTCTTTAAGAAGACCTTTAACCTGTACTATAACTTATCAATTCGATCAGGCTGGGGATGGGATCCAATACTTAAGGTTCTGACATATGGTGATGAGCAGATGTGGGAGGAGGTCATCTCGATGAGTTATTAGTCGATGCGAATATCAAACATAGCATTGTTTAGACTATACTATATTAATTAATTTTTATTAATTGTTGACAGGTTAACAAGGAGTATGCTCGCATAAAGGGTAAGCCCTTTCTGGCATACGATGACATAGACATCCTGTTTTCCAAAAATATGGTCACGGGTCGCCGTGGGGATACATCCGCTATTCCAGAGAGGGTATCCGACAATGATACCTCAGACGACGGAGTGGATACAATAAATTTAGAGGACTTCAATGTTGGACAACCATCACAGCAAAGTGGTAGAGTCTCCAACTCATCCTCGGCTCCCTTTGATATATTTGAAGATGTATCCCCCATCATCCAAACGACATGTGCATCGACCATGGTGATGGAATGTCCTCTAGATGCACGTCCTTCCTCTAGTGCTGGCAAGCGGAAAAGGTCAGCATCCCTCACTCCTATAGCAAGTTCGACTAGTCTCCCTACTGATGCAGTTGATGCCCTTCTACATTTGGTGGAACAAGGTAAAAAGAGATTGGAAATAGCTAATGAGATTCTAAGAAGGGATCAGGTTGCCCATCCTACGATGCATTCAATTGATGAGTGCATGCGAAAATTGGAGAGCCTTCCTGGGATAACTCCTTATTGTATTATTGCTGTAGGGGAGATTTTAAAAAATGAGATGAATAGATGGTTCTTTATGCATTATGAAGGGCCACTACTGCAGGCTTGGCTTAATAGACAAATATCTCTGACTTCTACCATGTACCACCTGCGATGGTAGTCCCTCGAGCAAGTTATGCTCATATGCCTAATGTTTTCATGCCTCCTGCAATGCATGATGTTTTCATGCCTCCTGCAATGCATGATGTTCATGAAGGTCGCCCCCATGTATTTGTGCCTTAACCTATATATGATGTTAATCCGGGTGGCACTATTCCATCAATGCATCCATCATTTAGGCCAAGCAGTGAAGATGTTTATTCCCAGGGTTGTACCCTTTCTTCTCGTGGAAGTCCCGAGGATGTCCTTCCTACCACAACTATGCCTTTACCGAGTAGAAGTGAATTTCCCGGTCCTTCGGGGCCGTAACTTACATTTGTCATGTTTGGGTTGATAGACGGTATATTTTGTTATATGATGTTCAATCCTGTAATATATGTTTATGTCACATGTGAACCTTTCTATGACAAATTTTGGTATAAATATGAATATATATGTTTCTTTGTCAAAATGTTATGTTAACGCAATTTATTATCTTGCATTATTAGCATCATTAACACAGTCATGAAAAAACTTGTATCATTAACTGGTCTCTATTTTTTTAATAGATGGATACGTTGCATCAGCTCATGACGTTTTTAATAAATGAGGACAACTTTTGGGATAATGTCATAACTGCACTGATAATTAGTGGCCTCATTAATGTGCAAGATTGTACCGTAATTTTGAAGATGCCATGTCGAACTCGTCCATTCTCGGGGCATCAACTCATAAAAGACATTTTGAGTAGATATCCTGATAGAGGTTATGATCACTTTAGGATGACAAACACAATGTTCTTTAAGCTTGAAGAGTTGCTTGTATCACGTGGCCTTTTAACAAGCACATGCAATGTTACGGTACAGGAGCAACTATCATATTTTCTTTATGGTATAGGCCATGGTATAATGAATAGAGTTTTGGCTGAAACCTTTCAGCATTCAGGGGAGACAATATCCGGACATTTTAATAATGTATTAAAAGCAGTTTGTATACTGAAGCAAGAATTTATAATTCAACCGGGTGTGGATGTTGGCGTGCACCCACGGATCCGTGAAAATAATCATTTTCATCCCTACTTCATGGTACGTAAGAACAAACTTAACATTGGTATTTAAATTCCAATTTTTTAAACATGTCTTTGATATAGTTGGCTGTATCACAGAATGCTATCGGAGCTATCGATGGTACACACATACTTGCATTAATCAAAAAAAGCAAACAACCCCGCTTTCATAATAGAAAATGAAATATTTCGCAGAATGTTATGGCTGCGGTTTCATTTGATCACTCTTTCCTTTTCATGTGTACTGGGTGGGAAGGATCTGCTGCCGATATGAGAGTTTTGCGTTGGTGTGTCGAGTTAGGAGGTTTTGCTGTACCTCCAGGTATTCATATGATCATATTTTTATTTGATTGTATATTATTAAGCGATGTTCGAGTTTATGATTTAGTTTTTGTATTGGTTGTATACATGGAAGTATTATTTTGTTGACTCAGGATATGCTAATACAAATAAGTTTCTTACCCCTTTTCAGGACAACAGGTACTACTTAAATATATTTAACAATCCTAGGGCTCGAAGATATAACAATTATTGAGATTTATGCAACCATCGACATGATCAACCGAGGAATTACGTAGAGAAGGCCTTTGGAATTCTTAAAAAACGATATAGGATTCTTAGAAGTACGATACCATACCCCTTCAAGGTCCAGAAACGTATTTTAATGGCTTGCTGCATTCTTCACAACTTTATACGACGCACTCAGGAAAACGACAAATACTTCAACATGTCAATTGAACCGTTGCCTGTTGATCACGATAAGGACGATGTGAACCCTCATTTGATTGTAGGTGATGATGAATCTCGAAGAGGTGAAGAAATACATAATTCTATAGCTAATAGGTTATGGATTTCTCGTAACGTGCGATGTAAGTATATCTTCCATTCTAATTTTATTTATAACTTTAATGAAGTTATAATTGTTTATGTTCTTCGATAACATCTGAGTATCATTTTATTTGTACAACAATGCAGGCAATCAAGCTGCATGCTCTTGAGTTTTTCGGATGTCAACTGATAGTTGTTATGTAGTATTCGAAGGGCGGCCCTTATTTTCTTCTTCCTTCTTATTTTCATGGCTTCATTTTTATGGTGTATCTGGGAATTGTTAAACTATGCATGATGCTGCCCATGATTTATGATATGAATGTATGTTTTGATTTATATTTTTAATTCAGCAGCCCATACTATATATTTGTAATAGTTACAAATTTTAATTTGACACTAACCATATATTGTGTGGTAATGATGATGGGCAACCAATTGATTGAGCATTGCTTGGAAGTAGGAGTGGAATTATACATTTGTAAATATTTATGTATTTATGCTAGTTGTTATGGCAGCCCCAGTGTATGCCATCCTTAACTTATTGGCAGCCCTTACAATTTTTGTGTGCCAAATTCAGATTATGCCATCTGTGCCATGTATGCTATCCGTGTCATCCGTGCCAACCATGGCATGTATGCATGTGAGGAAAGTATTGTTGGCAGCCATTTCTTTCTCAGGTTTTTTATTCTGAGCAGGTGCTTCTTTAACAGGAACTCAAGTGCTGGTTACAAATGAGTATAGCTACAAAAAAAGTATGTTATTGTAACATCAGGTATTTATATTTTGTACAAATCACTGTTGACAGTACTATGATTACATATCTTATTATATATCATAGGAAAAGCACAACTATATCATATTATGTGCCATTATATCACTCGTAGATGAGATCACCATGCTTCATGGTCCATCACATGGTTGCTTCTAGCAGTTATCAGGCTACATCATGCTATATGAAAGAAAGCATTCAGCTGTCTTATATAATGTTGTTGAAGCTCAGTTGCTCATTTAGTTATATTAAATTTAATGCTAACTGCAAGCTCCTGTAGATTTTAAGACAACCATGTTAATGCCTTTGCTCCCTTTGAAATTCCTACTGGATTGTTGATGTTAGACTTGGGAGTTGGATGAAATTGTGAATTTAACTGTATTGATAAATAATGTCTGTAAATGTTATTTCTTGTGATTATTATATGTGTTATTCATCTTGCTATAATGTTATGATGCAATTTGGTACAGATCATTGTGATATATTATATTATGTAAACATTAATATAATGTGAATGCCCAGGCTTGATAATTTTTTCAATATACTTATGGATCTTTTTATGATCTTCGTTACAGGTGAAACATTTATTTTTTTGATGCTAATCTAAGAAAAATATTTTAATTTTTTTATATGTTTATTATTACTCTTGTATATGACTAGAACGTAGTACGGCTGGCCCGATAGGCTTCAGGCCGGATCGAAGTCGGGCAGGATTTCGGACCAGGCCTAAATACATAGGGCTGGTCTTTAGGGTTCATACTAAATTAATTTATATAACTCAATTTAATTGCTTTGTTAAATATACCATAATATTAAATTATTTAGTATAACATATTTTTAATAGATCAAATTAATAAATTAATATGAATAAAAAATTATACTTATATAAATATATAATTAAAAAGAAATTTTATAATTCAATTTATCTTATTGTCAAATATATCATAATATTAAATTATTTAATATAACATATTTTTAATGGATCAAATTAATAATTTAATATGAATAAAAAATTATACTTATTTAAATATATAATTTAAAAGAAATTTTATAACTCAATTTATCTTATTTGTTAAATATACCATAATATTGAATTATTTAATATAACATATTTTTAATAGATCAAATTAATAATTTAATATGAATATAAAATTATACTTATTTAAATATATAATTAAAAAGGAATTTTATAACTCAGTTTATCTTATTTGTTAAATATACCATAATATTAAATTATTTAATATAACATATTTTTAATAGATCAAATTAATAATTTAATATGAATATAAAATTATACTTATTTAAATATATAATTAAAAATAAATTTTATAACTCAATTTATCTTATTTGTTAAATATACCATAATATTAAATTATTTAGTATAATATATTTTTAATAGATCAAATTAATAATTTAATATGAATAAAAAATTATACTTATTTAAATATATAATTAAAAAAAATTATAACTCAATTTATCTTATTTATTGATCAAGGATAGTATTGAGATTTCATAAAAAATCTTTCATATTCTTAATAAAATACAAGCTTATTTCATGCTTATTCTCATGTCATCCAAATACTATTTGGAATAATATCATATTAATTGTGCTGAAATAAGATGAAATACCAAATTTTGATCCAAACAGAAATTAAGAATAACGATAAAAACAGACTATTCTTAAAGAATACCTATTCATGAATTTCCTATTCAAGAATAACTTTTTGCCATCCAAACACTATCCGAAGGAATATATTCCTCGTCACCTAGCAAACCAATCATTACTATAGAATGTAATATTCAATCGCAAACTGCCAAATCCTTCCAACATACAGTAATAAGTGGCCCCTGCCAAATCCTTCCAACATACAGTAATCAGTGGCCACAGAAGCCAGCTTAGCATGCGAAGCCCATTCCCAACCCTACATCTGGATGTCTCTACCGGCACGAATCAACCTCTAGAAGTGTCCTGTCAACATGATCTAGGTTGCAGCATGAGAGCTCAGTGCAGAACTCTAGAAGCAACATGTAGCCCTAGAATCATTCAATGTGAACTAACCAATAAGCTGATCCACCTAAGCATCAACTACACGATAACGCAATAACTTAAGACCAACGAGGGAACACAGTTAATACAAAAAGTATATGATTACAAGCCATCAGCCAATAGCACTGAGGCATTGAATCACAACTTCTGGTTGCAGTCCCAACATGCAAAATTTATGCATTGCTTACATCTAGAATTTCTATTTGACCACATCATCCTCAACAATGTCTCCTTGTCAAAACCCTGCACTCACATCGTCCAAACAAGCAAAGCATGAAGCCATCGCATGCCATCGCTCTCCACATAACGAAACAACCGATTACACAATTTTAAAAAATAAAAAATAAAGGAAAAAAAAAAAACCCTTTGTCACGAGTTACAGATGCATGGAGAAAGTTTCACCAAACCTTCTGATAATGACACTGGATGCCATGCAGCATCCAGTAAATCCACGAGTGACAGATGATAGGGCAAAAATATATTGCAAGAAAAACCAGCATTCTGGAAAACATACCTGCAAAAATATATTACAAGCAAAACCAACATCGCAGAAAACATACCTTTTTTTTTTTTTTTTTTTTTTTTTGTAAAATAGAATTGCAAGCAGACCAGTTAATATTCAGTTGGAAACTGAACCTTCGCAAATTTTTTGACAAGCATGTGTTCGTAAGGGCAAAGAAGATTTTACCGCACTATACACAGAAGCCAAACAAGTCAAACATTTCAACCGTAAACTGATGATTTCCAAATCTTCTATGGCGCTCATGCATTGCCTGGCAAAGTACAAATCTCAAAAACCACCAACATATTGCTTTGTGTATCTTCCAGACACACCACTGCTTCCATATGCTGAGGCCGCAGTAGTCAGTCCTGGACAATCTCTAGCCCAGTGTCCCGGTTGCTGGCATTTAAAACATACATCAGAACCAATGCCACCATCCATTGCAGCATTCAAGGGCCTATTGTCAAAGCCACCCCCAACAGACTGGCTTTGCCTGCTTATGCCCCTTGGGCAGTCCTGAAAGTTGTGACCAGAAGAGCCACAATTATTGCAGAAAAGTTGTGTTTCCCTATTCCCAATGCTATGTTTCATGACACCTCCATATTCATTCACTGGCTGTCCAAATTGGTTCGTCTGTTCCATTCTATATCGATCTACACCACTACTATTACCAAAATTGTTGGTTCCAGAATACAGATTAGGCCTGTAACCCATGCTACCAAACCCGGTATTGGACATATCAGAACTGGAAGCCAAATTTCCATGCACACCTGAGACAACATTGCTCACCTCCACTGTTAGCTTCTCAATCAAGCCCAGAAGATACCTGCTCTCTGAAGACGGATTCACTTTTTCAGCTTTGATAACAGTTGATTTCACACGCTGTTCATCACTAAATGTCTCCTCCTTAACTTTCAACTTGAATAAATATTGATTTAAGAGGACTGTTCGTATGATTTCTGCAAATTTTACATCATCTTGCTCCTCATACTTCAACAAGTACAACTCCTTGGCAGATACGCCCATGACTTCTTCACCACACTCCTGGAATGCTGTAACCCATGTCATACCTGTATGATCCTGGATCTGAAACTGGAGTAGATATCTGTAATCACATTCAGGAAAACTCTGATCACACCGATCACAGCGCCATGTTCCATCACCATTATTGTTAACCTTCTTATTGCATTGTCTGTCCCCCACCATCAAGGGACAACCTGTGTAGCAGAAATTATCAACCTTTATAAATGTAACTGTTGCCTTAACAGTAATCCAGTCAGGTTTCTCAGCTCTTCCTAAGCCCTCATCCTTAATTTGTGAAACAGTCTTTCGAATGTCAGTCCTCCCCATAGCTGAAGTATCCCTAGATATTGAATGGGAAGCCACATTCTTTCCTTCACTGCTGTACCACTCTTTCAATCTGTGCGCCTCAGGAAAATCAGGGTTTATGAATAGCTGGCTACTGCTAATTGTTCCCACTGACTTGCCGCTAAAATCACTAACTCTACCAGCTTTAATGGCTAAGACAGGATATATACCGGAGTCACACATGCCTTGCAGCTGCTGCCCTTCTGTGCTGCAAAAGTTTCCCCACAGAGTTATTTCAACACTATGACCAGACATGTCCTTCAACTGAAGAGTTCTTTTTTGTGCCTCAGTACCATTTTTTCTCATTATTGTACCTGCAGGACTAATTGATGTCACAATACCGATTACATCCACCATGGAATTGTTTTCCATGCCCTCAATCTCCCTTATTGGTCGAAAATTAAATTGCTGCTTTGGGATGGAGTTGTCCTCCTTGAAGCAAGGCTGGACTGTTGACGTAGAGTCCAAAATAATTTCATAATCATTGTTGAGATGATTGAAACTCTTCTGTGCAGGCCTGAGGCTTCCTTTAGATATCAAGTACACTCTCCCAGCCTCAATCTGGTCATAGAACTGATCAGCCACCGAGTTAAAACAAGTCACCCGTATTTCCCCACCATCAGAATCAATAAGATCAAAAGAGAACACTTTTCCCTCCCCTCTGGGATTGTTGTAGCGTCTAAGCTCCCCTTTTGCAGTTACCCTAACCTTGATCGTCCACCTACCATGATAAGGATTCAAAGCAGCAATTGGAATTATTCGAGCAGGAGCTTCATTTTTAGCAATGGGCCCTCTATTTGTGAACAATGGAGGGGGTTGTTGATGCATAGGCTGAATTGGTGGTCTCCCATAAGTACTATGAGGAGGACAATATCCTGCAGTCATCCCTGGATTTGATAACCTTTGGTTTGGATTACCACTTTCTGGATATGAATTGGCATAGCTCCCAGAACCCTGTTCAGCTTTTGGTTGTAGGGAATTCAAGTTACTCATGTTCCTGCCTGAAATCAAACCAGCATTATATGAGCTGCCATAAGATGATGTAATTGCAACAGGATCCGGTTTGGGACTTATAGAAGCTCCCCCCAATATATTTTGTCCAGCAGCAAGACCACCAGCACATGAACCGCCACAAGGTTGAGGATTTCCAGCAGCCATACCTGGTTGATTCATGCTACTTGACTGAGCAGGCATTGGAGCTCGGTTCTGTGAAGCAGGAGCACCACTATCAAAGGGTGTCGGCACCCCAATAATATCACTCTTGGGGACTAGTACTTCCAAGTTGATGACAATAATTATCCTAGTTTCAAAAGACGACAAAGATTAAAGCCATGAACACATACTCCACGCTTCCATATTATTAAGCAAAACTTAAAAGATTATCTTTTTCAGTCAACACAAGTATCAGCAAGCAAAATTCTAACATAGGAGGAGAATTTTGTTTTCCATACCGACAGCAAGAACAAACGCAAATGTTGGTGCCAATAAAATAATAAATCAGATGCCCATTGATTGAAACATAACTGCCAAAACAGTAGAATGAACAAAAATTGACTGTGATGAAAAATAGATAGCAAAACTCTAGTACTTTCAGCTAATAATGATGGTAAATGTTATATTTGTGAACCATCCAAAGATTTCCACCCTTTTTAGGAACGCAGCACCGTCATCGAGATAAGTACTGAGAATCAACTACTTTTAAAACCGAAGAGAAAAGGGAAAAAATCATTAACGATTCTATTTCGGGATTTTACAGTTTCTAATCTCATCAGCAGTAAACACAGGCCAGCAGGGTTTTACGATGCCGATCTAGTTTCCTACCTTTAAATCACTCTCTCTCTCTCATAACGTATATCAATCTTTGCAGCATTTATAAATCGAATATTCGAGAAATCAGACTAAACCAACCAAGCACCACGGAGAAAGAGAAATGACCTGCGTCCCTGGATGGTGTTACAGATGAACTCGTTCAACTGGACGACGGACCCCTTCTGCAAGGTGCCGTCCTTGACGATGGAATTCATCTGGGTGGCCAGCATCGCCTGTTGCGTGTGGACCCCATCCGACAGCATCATCCGGTACCTCTCCGTCGTACTCTGGGTCGTGTTCACCAGCCTCACGTCCGATACCTGGAGCACCGGCTTCATGCCCTCCGCCCCGCCTTCCGAGATCATGGCTATCGCTCCCCTCGTCAGATCCACCGAAGCCATCTGCTTTCCTCCCCGCCGTCGTCTTCTTCTCACCACAAGTACCAGCCAGCAGCTATAAGAACGAGCCAAAACCCTAGAAACAAAGAAAGCGAACAAGAGATCAAGATCGAGATCGAGGAACGACGGATCGCTCGAAAAGGAAGCTGGAAATATTTCCGAGAAAGCATCACAAATCGCGGAATCAAGCAAGGAATAAGGGAAAATGTTCTGATTTCAGGTGAGACCTCGATCTTCTGCCTCCTCGGATTTCACTTCGTCCAGTCGAGGGCCCGAGAGGAGACGGAAAGAGTATTTATTTTAAAACCCTAGGAGGAGGGAAGGAAAAGCAACCGCCATTACGCTCTTGAAAGGAAAAACGGATTCAGAATTTGAGATCGAGCTTTAGAAATTTTGGGTTCCGCCACGGAATTTTAAGGTGGGAAGTGGGCAGCGGGAAAGTCGAAATGACCCCCGTCCAGCTGGACTGCCAGCTGGGGGATACCCCTTTTAGTGGGCCGAACCGGATTTGAATTTAGAGAGCCCGTTTCGGGTCGGTATGTACATTATTATGATAATTTAATTTAATATAAAATAAAAATTAATTTATTGGTCTAATTATTTTTATTTGAATTTATCAATCAAGTCAGTATATTTAAAGATAATATTTTTAAAGTCTAACAAGGACTACAATCTATCTCTTTAAAGCAATATTCTAACTCTACTTTTCTGACAATTACATTTCATAAATCAGTCTTCAGTTTGATTCGAAGAAAATACTTTTGAAGCATAAAGTTTGTCCACTTCGATTTCATGATAAACGGTTCTTTATTTCCTGGTCCATTCAAAGGAAATAATTATGAAGCATATAAGCTAACGCTTCTTCGGCCTACTCTAAGGAGGATAGTCCGAAGATAATAGTTAAATTCATTCTGGAATTTCTCCAAGGAGAATGTGTCCTGTTGCCGCCAAGATCGCCATGGCCCGTAGCTGTTGCCGGTGCCGGAGTGGGCTCTCTCTGCCGCCTGGTGGTCCTCTGCTCTTGGACCTGTGAAATAGGGGTTAGTGACCCGGGCTGAGGTTTCCGGCGGGGGCACTCCGATGGTCAAGTCAGTGACGATCCAGGAGAACAGATCCTCCTGGTCGGGCCCTTCTTGATGGACTCCGTACTAGGAGGAGTAAAGGATGTGAGTGAAGGCGAAAACGTAACATGGGGAGAATAATAGCGGGGACAAAGGGATTCCCTGTTCCTCCGCCTCTCCTTGTTTTCCTCGTTTTTCTCCTGTTGTGGTGGTGGTGGTGGTGCTTCACTCTCTTGATTGAGCTTAAACTTGTGTTGGTAGTAGGTTTTCTGTTGTTACCTCCCCCTTTCGAGGGTGCCGATCGTTCTTTATAGTTGAAAGATGGCCGTTAGACGCTTGCCTCGGGATCTGAGTCGGGCTAGCAGGCACGTGCGGCAGGATTCCGTGCCGTGGATGAGACGTCTTTCCTGACATGTGGTAGGGAAAGCTTCCATTCGTTCTAACATCCTCTCTGATCGTCCCATTCCAGGAAGCTTGGTAGTGCCTCGATCCGGGGGCTGTCGCTCTAGGGGTCCGTGCTTTCTGGTTGGCCCATCCCCTTGGAAGTAAGGGCGAACAAGTAGTTATGGAGATATGGGGGGTGTTGTTCCGTAGTCCTCGGGCGGCTCGTCGGCATCCCGGGATGGCAGGGCTTGCTCCGGCCTGGAGGCTCCAAGCTCGCGCGGTCACCTTGATGGAGGAGGGAAGAGTGCGGGCCCGATCTAGAGGGCCCGCACTCGGAGAGGCTCCACGTTGGCGGGCGAGCGCTGAGCTCGACTTCGACCACAGGGCTCTAACCTCCGAGGGTCTCGCTCTGGAGGGCAGCATGCGGGCCCGGTCCAGAGGGCGCGCGCTCGGAGAGGCTCCACATTAGCGGGTGAGCGCTGAGCTCGACTCCGACCACAGGGCTCTAACCTCCGAGGGTCTCGCTCTGGAGGGCAGAGGGCGGACCCGGTCCAGAGGGCGTGTGCTCGGAGAGGCTCCACATTGGCGGGTGAGCGCTAAGCTTGACTCCGATCACAGGGCTCTAACCTCTAAGGGTATCACTCTGGAGGGCAGAGGGCAGACCCGGTCCAGAGGGCGTGCACTCGAAGAGGCTCCACATTGGCGGGTGAACGCTGAGCTCGACTCTGGCCACAGGGCTCTAACCTCCGAGGGTCTCACTCTGGAGGGCAGAGGGCGGACCCGGTCCAGAGGGCGCACGCTCGGAGAGGATCCACATTGGCGGGTGAGCGCTGAGCTCGACTTCGACCACAGGGCTCTAACCTCCGAGGGTCTCGCTCTGGAGGGCGGAGGGCGGACCCAATCCAGAGGGCGCACGCTCGGAGAGGCTCCACATTGGCGGGTGAGCGCTGAGCTCGACTCTGACCACAGGGCTCTAACCTTCGAGGGTCTCACTCTAGAGGGCAGAGGGCGGACCCGGTCCAGAGGGTGCGTGCTCGAAGAGGCTTCACATTGACGGGTGAGCGCTGAGCTCGACTCTGACCACAGGGCTCTAACCTCCGAGGGTCTCGCTCTGGAGGGCAGAGGGCGGACCCGGTCCAGAGGGTGCGCTCGGAGAGGCTCCACATTGGTGGGTGAGCGCTGAGCTCGACTCCGACCACAGGGCTCTAACCTCCGAGGGTCTCGCTCTAGAGGGCGGCTTCGGCCTAGGCGTCCCGAGCTCGCGGGCCTAACCTGTTGGAGGATGGAGCTCGGCTCATTATCTTGAGGGAGCTCAACTCAGCTCGGCAGAGGTCCGGGCTGGGGCGTTGCCTTGGCGTCCGACGTAGCGATTTCTTTTGACATGGCCCCCGTCAGACCTCCACATCAGCGGTCTCGCCACATCATTTGCCCCCCACTCCCAAGGCTCGTTAGTGCGCGACGCTCGGGCCGAAGGGAGTAATCATGGTGCTGACATGGAATGGTGGGAATCAGGCGCGACGATGGCCATGATTGCCGGCGCTTCGAAAGATGGCCCTGCGGGCCAGTACAGGGTGCGACGCTCCGGCCGAAGGGAGTAATCGTGGTGCTAACATGGAAAGGTGGGAATCAGGCACGACGATGGCCATGATTGACGGTGCTTCGAGAGATGGCCCTGCGGGCCAGTACAGGGGTGCCACGTGGCCACGTCCGAGGGGTAGTTAATGTTGGTGCAGAATTCAGAGCGGTCGAAACGTCCTTTTTACCAATGGGCAGCACAAGGCACAAATCCGTTGGCGAGGGGGTCATAACAGCACAGATTTGATGGATCCTTTCGAAGTGAAAAGAAAATTTTTACTTAAAATTCCCATTCTTTCAAATCCTTCATGCTTGTTGCAGTACCCGGACCCTTCCTTCTCCATGATCCGCTTTCGCTCTTCTCTTCTATAGGGAACCAATTTTGCCATGTTCTTCTTCCTCCTTTCCCTTTGGGGTAGGCTTCTTCTTCTTAGGTCTAGTCTTCCTTCTTCTTAGGTCATCTTTGCAGGATGTCTCGTCCCGATCCTTCCGTCCAAGGGGTAGTGCTTTCCTCCTCCAACGAGGAGTCGGAGGGGGCACAGTTCAGGATTAGCAGGAGATTGGCCCTTCCCGCCCCCCCCCCCCCCGAGTCCATTAGGGAGCCGGGGGCTGTTTCTTCTCGTCCTACCTGTCTTCCTCTTCTACTCAAACCAGCTTTTGAGTCTGTCCGGTCAACAGGTCCGGGCGGGGTCACCTCGATGATTTCCGTCGCGGAGCTGGGGGCCATCCGGGATGCCTATGGCATCCCTCCTTCTGTTCGGCTCATGATCTCCCGTCCGGGGGAACGGGTCACCTCCAGTGGCCCGGGCCGTCTCGTCTTTTATGAGGAGACCTTCTCTGGGGGTCTCCGGTTCCCTTTTCATCCATTTTTCTTATCTGTCTTGGACAACTATCGCTTAGTCCCTGCACAGTTGGTGCCAAACGCCAACAGAGTCATCTTCTCCTTCATTGTGCTTTGCCACGTCCACGGGTTCGTCGCCCGGTTCTCCTTGTTCAGGGCATTTTTTATCCTAAAATGCCACCCGACCGAGGATGGGTGGTGGTCCTTATCCTCTTACCTAAAGGGCATCAAATTCGAGCTCCCCTCTTCCATCAAAGGATGGAAGAGCAAATTTTTCTTCGCAGCCGTCGAGGGGGTCGACTGGGCCTGGAGAGAGCCAGATCAGTCCCCCAATCAGATCTCTACGGTTGACGCAGCTGATCAGGACGATTATGAGCAGCTTCACACCGCCCAGATCCCCTCTTTGGAGGTCCCGCTATCAGAGCAGAACCTCTCTGACACTAGGGTCGACCCATCGACGGGACCGGGTGAGTCCAGTTCTTTCCTCCATATGTGTTTTTCCTTTTCTTCACTTTAGGCTAACCTACTTGGTTCTTGTGTGCAGGGATGATCTTCTCGGAGGGCGACCCGTTGCCAATCTCCAGGAAGAGGTTGCCCACCGGGATGGTCGTTGAGCCTCCTCCGAGGCAGGCCCGGATTGAGGGAGTATCGACGTCTACCCCCGCCGCGCCGGTCGTCCCGAAGGGGAAGAAGGCTGAGGGAGCTCCCGTGCCATCCGCAATGCCAAGGCCAAGCCAGCGGGTGGTTCGAGGAGCCGAAGGATGGGTGAGGCTACAGGCCGAAGTCCTTGTTCTAGAGCCCGAGGCGACCGTCCGGGCTGATGCTGCCGTCGCTGCCGCATCGTCCCACTCTCCGGGTCCAAGGATGATTGAGGCCGAGGAGGGAGAGGCCCATACCGGAGCTCCTCCTGCGATGGGGGCCCCGACAGCGACGGCACCGGGTCCCCGACCAGTTCTTGGAGTTCCCACCACCGGGGGGATGGGCGCACCTGCTCCCCGAGAGAGCAGGAGGGACGAGGTGAGGTGCCGTCTCCCATTCAAGCTGGGGCCGGAGAGCTCCTTGGCTGACAACCGCGCCCTAGCCGCTCGCACGATGGATTTCTCCATCCAGCCATGCGATCGGGAGGAGATGGCTGGGCTGCGAATGGGAGATGTGATTGACAGCATCTTCCCCCAGCTCTACAAGATAAGCAACTTCATTCATTCCTTCCTCCCTCCCTTCTTTCTTTCTTTTCCTTCTTTTTTTTTTTAACTTTTCATGTGGTACAGATCGGCGTCGAGGCCCTTTTTGTCAGGAGCAGCTGCCAGAACTGGGAGCGAACTGAGCAGCAGCATGCGACCGAGATCGCGTCGCTGAAGGTCGACCTGAAGGGGAGGGCCGACTCCGAAGGGGTGCTTGACCGAAGGGTCAAGGACCTCGAAAGGCAGCTCGCCAATTCTGAGGGGCGAGCAAAAGAGCTCCAAGAGAGCCTCGACCGTGAGCAGGGGCAGTCGAGGAAGAAGGCCGAGGAGCTTGCCGACACCAAGTGGTGGCTGGATGTGTTTAACGCTGAGGCGGCCTGGCAGAAGGGGACTGCTTAGTCCCTCCAAGCCTGGCTGGCGACAGAGAAGGAGAAATCGATCGCGGCTCAGAAGGCGGCTGAGGTGGCGGCCAGGTCAGCTGGGGATGCCAAGCGTGAGGCGGCCGCGGCGAAGAAGGAAGCCGGGGAGGCAGTTGCGAGGTACAAGGCCTTGGAGGAGTTCCTCGCCGAGATCCAACAAACGGCGTCGGACTCCTTCTTTAAGGGCTTCATGTACCTGCACCGCCTGGTTGAGGAATTCATCTTGGCCAAGGGCCATAGCAGCCTCGGTTATCCCGGCACTTCGAACCAGGAGGCGGGTGCTGAGGAGGCCGTCGCTCCCGAGACTTCTATGCCAGCCGAGGTCGGGGCCGTGCCACTTGAGACTGGAGCCGCACAACCGGAGGTCCCTGCTGACGGAACTTCCTAGCTCGGCGGTCCAACTAGAGAGTAGTCTTTTTGTTTTTTTTTTGTACTTGGCCGGGCCACCCAGCATGTCGGGGGCCCGTAAAACACTTGTAACTGGTAATTAATCAATAAAGCATAAACTTTCTTGCAACCAGTTTCTTTGTCTAGATCTTCCTTTCTTTCTCTCTTTCTTTCACTCCCCTTCTTCTTTTTGATGAGTGGGGAGATCAGAGAGGAGGGCCTCACCTTGCATGGGGTTGAGTTATTAGACTTCAACGTCGGCAAGTTAAGTACAAGTTGATGACACTTGAGGGCTGCTGGGCTCGAGAGTGCTATTGATTGAGAGCTATGTGGCTTGAAGGTCCCTTGACCGGAGATCTGAGCTCCAGTCTTGGGCTGGCATCTTGGAGCTGGGCTCGAGGATGTTGATGACTGAGAGCTGCGTGGCCCGAAGATCCCTTGGCCGGAGATCTGAGCTCTGGTCTTGGGCTGGCATCCTGGAGCTGGGCTCGAGGATGTTGATGACTGAGAGCTGCATGGCTCGAAGGTCCCTTGGCTAGAGATCTGAGCTCCGGTCTTGGGCTGGCGTCCTGGAGCTGGGCTCGAGGATGTTGATGACTGAGAGCTGCGTGGCTCGAAGGTCCCTTGGTCGGAGATCTGAGCTCCGGTCTTGGGCTGGCATCCTGGAGCTGGGCTCAAGGATGTTGATGATTAAGAGCTGCGTGGCTCGAAGGTCCCTTGGCCGGAGATCTGAACTCCGGTCTTGGGCTGGTGTCCTGGAGCTGGGCTCGAGGATGTTGATGACTGAGAGCTGCGTGGCTCGAAGGTCCCTTGGCCGGAGATCTGAGCTCTGGTCTTAGGCTGGCGTCCTGGAGCTGGGCTCGAGGATGTTGATGACTGAGAGCTGCATGGCTCGAAGATCCCTTAACCAGAGATCTGAGCTCTGGTCTTGGGTAGGCGTCCTGGAGCTGGGCTCGGAGATGTTGTTGATTGAGAGCTGCATTGCTCGAATATCCTTTGACCTCCTGGAGCTAGGCTCAGGGACGTTGATGAAATTCTCCTGCAAGACAGATAAACACTTGTGCAAGGAAAAGACCATTGTTATTATTATTGCTGGGAAACCTTACATTATTAATAGTATTTCCTCAAGTTGCAGGCATTCCACGTTTGAGGGAACCTGACGCCGCTAATATCTTCAAGGCAATAGGGCCCTTGTGAGAGGGCTTCAGCTATTTTATAGGGGCCTTCCCAGTTCGGTGAAAGCTTACCGCACTCTCTGGGCTGAGACGCCTCTGCTCGCCGTAGCACCAAGTCTCCGAGCTTGAAAGCTTTCGGCCTGATGCGGGCATTGTAATACCAGGCTACTCGTTGCTGGTAGGCTGCCATTTGTAGCCGGGCTTTGTCCCTTGCTTCTTCAAGAAGGTCCATATCAAGAAGGAGGTGTGCCGAGTTCCGTGCTTCATCATACTGGTGCACCCGCAACGTGGGCATGCTGAGCTTGATCGGGATGACCGCTTCGGCACTAAAGACAAGGCTGAAGGGTGTCTCGTTGGTTGCCATCCTGGGCGTTGTATGGTAGGCCCATAGGATGCTTTGGAGTTCTTCCGCCCACCTGCCTTTAGCTTGGTCTAGCCTGGTCCTGAGTCCTTGGAGGATGGTCCGGTTGGTCACCTCGACTTCTCCATTTGTTTGAGGATGAGCCACCAAGGTAAATCGGTGCTGGATGCCATGCTCGGTGCAGAATCTTTCGAACTCACGATTGTCGAACTATCGCCCGTTGTCAGTGATGACACGGCGGGGGAGTCCGAAGCGGCAAATGATTGACTTCCAGAAGAACTGGTGGACATTGGCTTCCGCGATCCGAGCTAGCGGCTCTGCTTCGACCCACTTAGTCAAGTAGTCGATCACCACCAGCAGGAACTTTCGCTACCCTGGTGTTGGGGGAAACGATCCCAAGATATCCATTCCCCACTAGGCAAAGGGCCAAGGGGCTGAGTGATGCAGAACAAAGAACAAAGAAGCGTATGCGGAAGTAAAATTAAGATTAATTCTTTTTTTTATATATATTTCAGAAATTGGCTTTGACTCAAAGTAAAGTTAAACTAAGTTGATGGAAACTAGGTAAGGATTGAAAGCACAATTTAGAAGAAGCTAAGTTATCAGAGTAGTTCAGAAGTAACGGATCGCTGGGGGTTGAGAAACTCCCAGACCTAGGGTTTCGCTGTGAACTTTCAACAGGACAGAAATAAAGAGAAGAGAGGGTTTACCAACCAGACAGTGATCTTCACAGAATTTGGATGGAAGAACTCTCTCGAGCAGATTGTTGGATCCTCGGATTCGGCTATCTTCGCAATGGATCCTCCGATACTGGTCTCGTGGCTGGGTCGGCTTCTCCTGAACTCAAGATCTGGGAAGAAGAAAAACAAGTGATGGATTCAGAGACTCAGGGAAGGATTTACCAGTTCGAAGAACTTGAAGGCTGATGTCGCTGAGATCCGGATTCTCTTGAAGGTTGATTCGACTCCCTCTGAAAAGAGTTATGGATCTGAAGTATCCGGACTGGAGCTGGATGCTGGTGGTCGGCCTGGACTTGGAGAGAGAGGCCGTGGGAGGTGGGATAGGCTAGGGTTTGGTGGATTGAAGTGGATGATGGGCGGCTAGGGTTTTGGAGTAGAAGTGGCTAACCTAGGGTTTGGGGTTTGGAGATCTCGCACCTCCTCAAGGTTCCTGGGGAACCCGGATTTACTCCCTCACGGAGCTCAACACCTGGATGCAAGTGCGGAAGAGAGAAAACACAGAGTTTGCTCATAAAAAAAAGTTGGTTTCATTCATCAGATTGATTAAAATTTACAAGAGGGGTTTAATTTATAGGACTTTACAAGAGAGTAGGGTTTTACATCTTCCCATGTGAGACTAAAGGAGGGGATCTACAAATTAGGATAATCCATACACATATGGCCGGCCAAGGTTCCAAAAAAATTGATTTGGGTTTTAAAATGAAGGTAGATGGCGCCTCCATGCTTTGTTCTTCAAGAGAGGATTTCTTTCCTTCCATGGCTCAACTCTTTTGGACTCCTCCTTTTCTTTCTCCCTAAGTCAAGGTCCTTCCCATCTTTGTTTTGAGTATTTTTGGTAGGGAATAGGCGCCTCCTTGAAGTTCTCTCCAAGAAAATTTCTTCCCTTTCATAGTTTGGCTCTTTTGGAATGTCTTGGGCCGCCCCCTTGATTTGTGGACCCTTGGTTGATTTTTCCTCAATTGGCGCATGAGAGAGGGGAGCTGCTATCTGTGGTGTGGGGACCAGAGTATACTGGATGGATATGTGGCGCCCCCTGGACTCAGGCGTGTGGCTGGGAGTGTGGCTGGGAGTGTGGCGCCCACTTGCTTGGCCTTGGAAGAAAATGTAACATCCCAGGTTGAAGTCCTAGACCACTACTGAGTCAACATGACTCAACAAAATAAAAATACAGGTAATACAGACTCAAGCTAAAATTGAGTTGATCAAGTCAACCCTTATTACAAGCCAAAAAATCCTAATTCCTCGGGCAAGGTTAATCAGAGATCCAGATGGAGCTCTGAAGTCTTCTTCTGAGTCTGGTGCCCGCACCACTGAGAGTTGGGAGATCGGTGCCGCTGGCTGATGCTGTATATTTGTGTAGTGCTGGCACTTGTTGTACCTTTTAACGAAGTTGACGGCGTCTTCCCTCATGATCTTCCAGAAGTACCCCTGGTGGAGAGCTTTGTAGGCCAGTGTTCTCCCTCCCACATGGTTCCCGCAAAGGCCTTCATGTACCTATTGGAGCACAAAGGTTGCCTCGGCGAGCCTGAGGCATCTCAGGAGTGGATAGGAGTAAGATCGGCGGTAGAGCTGGCCCTCCATCAGAATAAATCGGGAGGCTTTCTTCTTGACGAGGGCAGCTTCTACGTGGTCTTCGGGCAAGGTGCCGTCAGTGATGTACCGGATGTATTTGTCCATCCAGCTCGGCTTGGGGATGACTTGATGCACCTCTACCGAGCTCTCGTAGCTGGGACTTTCGAGGTACTCGATATAGGCGCGTCCCAGTGATGAGTCCGGCAAGGTCGCGAGCCTGGACAGTGCATCCGCGCGCGCATTCTCCCATCAAGGGATGTGGAAGATGCTGAAGCGTCGGAGGCCTTCCGTGCTTGCACAGACCTGCTCCAGGTACTTCATCATCTGGGTGTCCCTCGCTTCATATTCTCCGGAAACTTGTCCGGCGACCAGTTGGGAGTCGGTGAAGACTTTCAAGTCCCGTACACTCAGCTCGCGGGAGACTCTCAGGCCCATGAAAAGTGCCTCGTACTTCGCCTGGTTATTGGTCACGGCGAACTTGAAGCGGAGGGCGCATTCCGCCACAACCCCATCGCTGTTAGTTAGGATGAGGCCTGCTCCGCTCCCGCCGAAATTGGATGCTCCATCCACGTGGAGGATCCAAGGCTCTTCTCTTGGCCCAGGCTCCATTGCTGTCTGCTTTAGCTCCTCGACGAACCCGGTGCACTCAACCACAAAGTTGATCAAGACTTGGGCCTTCCGTGAGGACCTCGATCGGTACACTATGTCGAATTCGCTGAGCAGCAGGGACCATTTAGCCAGCCTCCCAGATGTCTCGGGTCAGGTGAGGATGGTCCTCAGCGGCTGGTCCGTCACGATCACTATTGGGTGTGCTTGGAAATAGGGTCTGAGGTGCTTAGCAGACATTATTATTGCAAAAATAAGTTTCTCGGAGCGAATATACCTGGTATATGCGGACGAGAACCGAGCTGACAGCTCCCGGTGTAACTGCCAAGTACAGTAAAAGTTCCTCTCCCTCCTCCGGCCTGGAGAGTAATGGGGGGAGGCGAGGAAGTTTTTCAGCTCCTCGAAGGCTATCCTGCACTCCTCGGTCCAGGTAAAGTCGTGCATCTTGCACAGTGCCTTGAAAAATGGCAGGCAACGATCGGCCGACCTCGAGATGAATCTACTGAGGGCAGCAATACGTCCTGTCAGGCGCTGGACCTGCTTCTTGGAGGTCGGGTGTTCCATGTCGATGATGGCTTGAACATTTTTCAGGTTCGCTTCGATGCCCCTCTGGGTGACCATGAAGTCGAGAAATTTTTCTGCCGCCACCCCAAAGGCGCACTTCGCCGAGTTCAACTTCATCTGATGTTGCCACAGGTTATGGAAGGATTCGGCGAGGTCAGCGACATGGCTCGAGCTCGGCCTGCTCATGACGAGCATGTCATCCACGTACACTTGCATGTTGCGGCCGATTTGGTCCTTGAAGACTTTATTGACCAGGCATTGATAGGTGGCTTCTGCGTTCTTTAGACCAAAAGGCATCATCCTGTAGCAGTATGTCCCTTGGTCAGTGATGAAAGCGATGTGTTCCTCGTCTTCTGGATGCATGCGGATTTGATTATACCTGGAGAATGCATCCATAAAGGAGAGCAGCCGGTGGCCAGAGGTGGCGTCCACCAGCTGGTCGATCTTCGGAAGAGGGAAGCTGTCATTTGGGCAAGCTTTATTGAGGTCGGTGTAGTCTACACAGATCCTCCATTTGCCATTATTCTTCCTTACCATCACTACATTCGTCAGCCAGCTCGGGTACTGGACCTCTTGAACGAAACCGGTAGCCAGGAGTTTATCAACTTCCTCCTTGATAGCTGCCTGTCTCTACGAGGCGAAACTCCTTTTCTTCTATCGAACTGGTTTGTGCTTTGGGTCAACACTCAATTTATGAGTAATGATGTCAGGGGGGATGCCCGGCATGTCCACCGCCATCCAGGCGAACATATCTGTGTTCGCCCGTAGAAATCCCAGCAGTTGGGCCCTCTCCTCCTCGGGCAGCTGGGCTCCGATCTGCACCATCTTCGTGGGGTCGTCTCCGAGTGGGTAAGAGAGTAGGCACTCGACCGGGCCTCCCCTGGAGTCTTGGGCCCTTTGGCCGAGGTCATCCATACTTGGGCCGTCCTATGGGACCTTGGCCCCAGGAAGGGTTTGGAAGCAATACTGCACCAGCTGGGATGCTCCCCTCATCTCCCCGACACCGTAGGGAGTTAGGATTTGTACAAGTAACCTTTTGGTGGAGACAACGGTGTCGAGCAAGTTGAGCCCGGGCCGACCCAATATCACGTTGTAGGCGGAAGGGAGTCTTACAACCGTGAAAGTCATCATGAGGTGCTCTGCCGATGCGGGGTTCCGGCAGTGACCGGGAGAGTGATTTCTCCTTCTACCCTTACGGAATCGCCCGTGAAACCAATAAGGGGTGTGTGCACGGGCCTAAGCTGATCGGGGGAGAGATTCATCCTGAAGAAGGTATCATAAAAAAGCATATCTATGGAGCTTCCACTATCAACCATGATGCGCTTTATAGGGTGCTTCGCGATCGTCATCTCGACGACCACGGCATCATTATTTACATTTTTCTCCCCGTCTTTCCTTTCCCTCATAAAGGGGAGTACATTCTCAGAGTCCCCTACCTCCCGAGTCCTCTTGGATGCGCGTGCAGCCTCCCAAGAGATCATGCCCACCGGCCTCTCGGTGGGACGATTGTCAATGGTTGGAGCTAACGGGAGAGCAACGAGCGCCTGGGACTCCACTTAAGGTTTGCCCCCCATGATCCTTTTGAGGTGGCCTCTCTTGATGAGTTCCTCAATCTCCCACTTCAGGTTGTGGCATTCCTCAGTGTCGTGGCCGTGGTCGCGATGAAAGCGGCAGTACTTTATTTTGTCACGGCCGGTGGAGGGCTTCAACGGAGGCGGGCGTCTCTGGTAGTCCTCGCCTTCGATCTCCATGAGGATTTTTGTCCTCGGGGCGAGGAGAGGGGTGTAACCCTCCACGGGAACGGGAGTCCCTCTTAGTTTTGGTCGGTCCCTCCGGGAGCTCGGAGCTTGGGGTGCTGGCTTCCGGGTCTCGGACGCTTCGGCGGGGGCCGACTTCTTCAGGGGTTCTCCGTCGAGCTCCCGTCTCGTACGATCCGCCTCCTCGGTGCGGATGTACTTTTGGATCTGGAGAAGGAGCTCGGAGTAGGTCTTGGAGGGCTTCTTATCCAGCGAGTAGGTCAGGCGGGAGGTCCTGAGTCCTCACTTCAGTGCCAGCATGGCGACTGGCTCATCAAGATTGTAGATCTCCAACACAGCGACCTTGAAGCGGGCCACGTAGTCCCGCAGGGGCTCGCGGTCCTGCTGCCAGATGGAGAAGAGGCTGTCCGCCTCCTGTGGCAACTTCCTGCAAGCATCGAAGTGAGCCACGAATTTCTGCCCTAGCTGGGCGAAGGAGTTGATGCTCTCCGACTCCAAACGGGTGAACCACACCCGGGCTGCTTTCCGGAGAGTAGCAGGAAAAGCGATGCAGAGAAGGGTGTTGGTAGCCTCCTGGACCCTCATGAGGGTCCGGTAGCTTTTCAGATGGTCCAGAGGGTCGGTGGTCCCGTCGTAAGGATCCACATGCGGCATCCAGAACCGGTGCGGAATCGGCTCCGCTTGGATTTCTTGGAAGAATTGGGGTCGAGCATCGTAGCCCGCTAGCTCACTAGCGGAGCCCTGCATGCTGGCAAACCGGCGGGCAAACTCCGCCAGCTTGCACTCATGTTCCTCCAGGCGCCTTTCCGCTATGCACCTGACGGCTTCATCAGTGGACCCTTCCGTCAAAGGAGACAGAGAAGGTGACATGGGTGCATGTTACCCGTGGCGGGGGGTCTTGCTTTTTCTGTCTCGATGGGGTCTGAGCACCTCCCGCCCGAGGTTTGGTGAGCGGCTCTCTCTATCGGCAGAGCCGGCTCATTATTTTTTCGCCGGAGCTTGATGGCTGCCCCATGATGCAGAACAAAGAACAAGAAGCGTATGCGAAAGTAAAATTAAGATTAATTCTTTTTTTTTCTTTTTTTTTTTATATATTTCAGAAATTGGCTTTGACTCAAAGTAAAGTTAAACTAAGTTGAAGGAAACTAGGTAAGGATTGAAAGCACAATTTAGAAAAACTAGGTTATCAGAGTAGTTCAGAAGTAACGGATCACTGGGGGTTGAGAAACTCCCAGACCTAGGGTTTCACTCTGAACTTTCAACAGGACAGAAATAGAGAGGAGAGATGGGTTACCAACCAGACAGTGATCTTCACAGAATTTGGGTGGAAGAACTCTCTCGGGCAGATTGTTGGATCCTCGGATTCGGCTATCTTCGCAATGGATCCTCCAATACTGGTCTCGTGGCTGGGTCGTCTTCTCCTGGACTCAAGATCTGGGAAGAAGAAAAACAAGTGATGGATTCAGAGACTCGGAAAAGGATTTACCAGTTCGAAGAACTTGAAGGCTGATGTCGCTGAGATCCGGATTCTCTTGAAGGCTGATTCGACTCCCTCTGGAAAGAGCTTTGGATCTGAAGTATCCGGACTGTAGCTGGATGCTGGTGGTCGGCCTGGACTTGGAGAAAGAGGCCGTGGGAGGTGGAATAGGCTAGGGTTTGGGGGATTGAAGTGGATGGTGGACGGCTAGGGTTTTGGAGTAGAAGTGGCTAACCTAGGGTTTGGATTTTGGAGATCTCACACCTTCTCAAGGTTCATGGGGAACCCGGATTTACTCCCTCACGGAGCTCAACACCTGGATGCAAGTGCGGAAGAGAGAAAACACAAAGTTTGCTCACAAAAAAAATTGGTTTCATTCATCTCATTTTTTTCAAACTTACATGGGGGTTTAATTTATAGGCCATTACAAGAGAGTAGGGTTTTACATCTTTCCATGTGGGACTAAAGGAGGGGATCTTCAAATTAGGATATCAATCCCTACTCATATGGCCGGCCAATTAATTCCAAAGTTGATTGAAGCTTCAAAAAGGAAAGTGGGTGGCGCCTCCTTGTCTTGACCTCCAAGAAAATATTTTTTTCCTTCTATGCTTGGCCTTATCTGGAAGTGTTTGGGCGCCTCTTAACCTTGCCCTCTAAGAGAAAATTTGTTGCCTTTTATATCTGGCTTTAGTTGGAATGATTAGGGCACCTCCTAACCTTGCTTTTCAAGAGAAATCTCCTTCCTTCCATGGCTCAACCCTTTTTGGATACCTCCTTTTCTTTCTCCCCAAGTTATGGCTCTTTCTAACTTTGTTTTGAGTATTTCTGGCAGGTAATGGGCGCCTCCTTGAATTTCTCTCCAAGAGAATTTCTTCCCTTTCATAGTTTGGTTCTTTTGGGAAGTCTTGGGCCGCCCCCTTGATTTTGTGGACCCCTGGTGGATTTCTCCTCAATTGGCGCATGAAAGAGGGGAGCTGCTATCTGTAGTATGGGGACCAAAGCCTGCTGGATGGAGATGTGGCACCCCCTGGACTCAGGCGTATGGCTGGGAGTGTGGCTCCCACTTGCTTGACCTTGGGAGAAAATGTAACACCCCAGGTTGAAGCCCCAGTCCACTACTGAGTCAACATGACTCAACAAAATAAAAATTGCAGGTAATACATACTCAAACTAAAATTGAGTTGATCAAGTCAACCCTTATTACAAGCCAAAAACCCTAATTCTTCGGGCAAGGTTAATCAGAGATCCAGATGGAGCTCTGAAGTCTTCTTCTCAGTCTGGTGCCCGCACCACCCCAGTTGCCGGTGGTGGCCCGTAGCTGCAACGGCCTTCCTTGGAAGGAGCGCAGGCTGTCGCGGGGAGCTGCAGCATGAGCGGCCGGAGTCCCTGGCTGCTGGTTGGTAGCTACGGACTGGTGCTGGTGTTGAAGCTGGCGCACCGCCATGGCAAGGACTTGCATTTGCTGGGCGAGTGCAGCCAGCTGGGCTTTCAGTGGAGGTGGCTGAACCAGAATGGGTGGCTCCGCTTCTTGGCAGTGCGGGTTCCCCCGGGAGGGGGAGTCCCCCGCACGACTGGTGGAAGCCTCCATTTTCCTTGTTGTCACCATCCTCCCGCCTGGCTTGCCTGTGAAGAGATGGAGGATTCGACTTGGATCAAAGATCGTTCACAATATCGCTGCCCTCCCTACCTGGCGCACCAATCTATCGTAGCCAAGATCATCATGGCCCGTAGCTACTGCCGGTGCCGGAGTACGCTCTCTCTGTCACCTGGCGGTCCTCTGCTCCTGGACCTGCGAAACAGAGGTTAGTGACCCGGGCCAGGATTTTCGATGGGGGCACTCCGACGGTCAAGTCAGTGACGATCCAGGAGAATAGATCCTCCTGGTCGGGCCCCTCTTGATGGACTCCGCACTAGGAGGAGTAAAGGATGTGAGTGAAGGTGAAAACGTAACAGGGAGAGAATAATAGCGGGGACAGAGGGATTCCCTGTTCCTCCGCCTCTCCTTGTTTCCCTCGTTTTTCTCCTTTTATGGTGATGGTGGTGGTGCTTTGCCCTCTTAATCGAGCTTGCACTTGTATTGGTAGTATATTTTCTGTTATTACCTCCCCCTTTCGGGGGTGCTGATCATTCTTTGAAGTTGAAAGATGGCCGTTAGATGCTTGCCTCGGGATCTGAGTCGAGCTAGCAGGCGCGTGCGGCAGGATTCCATGCCGTGGACGAGATGTCTTTCCTGACATGTGGTAGGGGAAGCTTCCATTCATTCTGACATCCTCTCCGGTCGCCCCATTTCGGAAAGCTTGGCAGTGCCTCGATCCGGGGGCCGCCATCCTAGGGGTCCGTGCTTTCTGGTTGGCCCATCCCCCTGGAAGTACGGGCATCTCGGGATGGCAGGGCTTACTCTGGCCTGGAGGCTCCGAGCTCGCGCGATCACCTTGATGGAGGAGGGAAGAGTGCGGGCCCTGTCCAGAGGGCCCGCGCTCGAAGAGGCTCCATGTTGCCGGGCGAGCGCTGAGCTCGACTCCGATCACAGGGCTCTAACCTCCGAGGGTCTCACACTGGAGGGCAGCAGGCGGGCCCAGTCCAGAGGGCGCGCGCTCGGAAAGGCTCCATATTGGTGGGTGAGCGCTGAGCTCGACTCTGACCATAAGGCTCTAACCTTCAAGGGTCTCGCTCTGGAGGGCAGAGGGCGGACCCGATCCAGAGGGCGCGCGCTCAGAGAGGCTCCACATTGGCGGGTGAGCACTAAGCTCGACTCCGACCACAGGGCTCTAACCTCTGAGTGTCTCACTCTGGAGGGCAGAGGGTGGATCCGGTCCAGAGGGCACGCGCTCGGAGAGGCTCCACATTGGCGGGTGAGCGCTAAGCTTGACTCCGACCACAAGGCTCTAACCTCCGAGGGTCTCGTTCTGGAGGGTAGAGGGCGGACCTGGTCCAGAGGGCGCGCACTCGGAGAGGCTCCACATTGGCGGGTGAGCGCTGAGCTCGACTTCGACTACAGGTCTCTAACCTCCGAGGGTCTCGCTCTGGAGGGCAGAGCGCAGACCCGGTCCAGAGGGCGCACGCTCGGAGAGGCTCCACATTGGCGAGTGAGTGCTAAGCTCGACTCCGACCACAGGGCTCTAACCTTCGAGGGTCTCGCTCTGGAGGGCAGAGGGCGGACCGGTCCAGAGGGCGCGCGCTCGGAGAGGCTCCACATTGGCGGGTGAGCGCTGAGCTCGACTCCGACCACAGGGCTCTAACCTTCGAGGGTCTCGCTCTGGAGGGCAGCTCCGGCCTAGGCGTCCCGAGCTCGCGGGCCCGACCTGGCGGAGGATGGAGCTCGGCTCATTATCTTGAGGGAGCTCAGCTCAGCTCGACAGAGCGGTCCGGGCTAGGGCATTGCCTTGGCGTCCGATGCGGCGGTTTCTTTTGACATGGCCCTCGTCAGACCTCCACGTCAGCGGTCTCGCCACATCATGTCCGAAGCATGTAAATGGTCCCTCGATCAGAAACAGTTAAAAGTCATTCTGATCGTTATAACCACCCACATGGTTGATAGCCTCGTCTTCGATAACAAAATTTCCGACAGCCGCTACTTATGATTATGAGGAGGTTATGCTAACTAACTTCCGTAACCGTAATCAATTATACTCACGCCTATAAATACTGATAAGAGAGGACACCCAAGGAAGACTTTTTCCGGCAAGTTAGAGCCAGTCCACAACTAGCCTCTCAGTGCCATCTAAACTTACTCCTTTATTTCCTATCCCTGTCCATTCTATTTTTAAAGTTCTCCATTCTGTGGCCTACACCATTACTGACTTTGGCATCGGAGTGTCCCCCACCAAAGAAACTCCGGTCAGGAGATTTGTTTTGCAAAATTTCATCAAGGTTTCATCAAAGGTGAACCCGTGAGCTGATCACTTCAACTAGTCCGTGAGGACTTAGCGTCAACAGATTGGCGTGCCAGGAAGGGGATAGAATTTCCTCTATTGAGGAAAACCTTGAAAAACAAGAATGGTTAAAGAAAAAGACCAGGATGCTTCTGCAAGTAAGGAACACCTTACTCCTCAGATGAATAATCCTCCGATGGAAAATGATATGCCGCCCCCTATGTTAGCTATAGCGCAACAACAATTTGAGACTCTCCTAAATCGAGTTGATGCCTTGACAACCTTAGTCCAAACCTTTCAAGAAACTGCTGTTCAAAAATAATGCCCGTCGGCCACTTTTCAACACAGCCATCGAACTAGAGGAAGGGCAGACCGATGCCGAGAACCTACCCTATGTTCTTCATGAACTTGGTTTTCTCACGAGCATTACAATTCTTTGCCTAGTGGGCCAATGAAGGGTTATTTTGACAAGAAAAAAATCTGGTGCTCTCTCTCTGTTTCTTCTGGAAGTTCTACATTTAGGGGAGTCAGGCGAAAAGAAATGAACTTCAATTATGAGGAGAAGTTCAAGTTGTTAGAGTCATAAATAGCCAGGCTCACTGATCAGAGAAGAGGTGACGAAATTGTGACTTTTAATTCACGACCTCCTTTCTCTGATCGAATTATGGAAGAAGTCATTTCTCGGCACTTCAGGATTCCTCAATTGTAGGCTTATGATAGAACTACCAATCCTCTTGATCACTTAGGAAGTTTCAAAGCTCATATGATGATACAAGGGATATCCGATGCATTGCATTGCCTTGCTTTCCCTGCTACCTTAAGAAAAGCTGCTCGAATATGGTATTCGAGCATACAGTCATGCACCATTCATTCTTTCGTTGAATTAGAGCAGTTGTTTATTTCACATTTCCGAACATATCGAAAGATGCCATGGAATACAGACAATTTGTTCCTTCTTCAATAAAACGAAGGAAAAAGCCTTAAAGAGTTTGTCATTCGATTCAATTTGGTCACTCTTGAGATCCCTGATCTCAATAAGCACGTGGCCATGTCGGCCCTGAAGAAAGGTCTCAAATCGTCCAGGTTCACTTTTTCTCTAAATAAAAGATTCTCTATGAATTATGCCGAATTACTGGCAAGGGCTCAGAAGTATACTGCTGTTGAGGAGCAGGCGGCGAGTTGGCAACTCATCGAGGGGAGATCCTCTTCCAAGAAAAAAATTGGTAGAGGATCAAATGTGCCCCATCTTCCAATGATGCGTTGGTTCCGCGCCGCAATCCTAAACCTAAGCTATTGGGCACGCGATTCGACTCCTACACTTTCCTCAACCTCCCAAGAGAAAATATTTTACTGAAAATAGAGAAGAAAAACTACTTGCAAAGGCCACGTCCCATGAAGACCTTCGCTAATGTGAGGAACAAGAATAAATATTACTAATTCCACCGGGACCATGGCCATAATATTGAGGAGTGCTTGCAGCTCCGAGATACTATAGAAGACCTAATCAAAAGAGGGTATCTGGAAAAATATGTTAGTCATCCAAAACCTCAAGTCGAAGCAACCGCTCCTCAAAGAACTATCGATGAAGCCGAACTGCCTCACCAAAGGCCAAGCGATGGGAGGGTAGGCATGCTCCATCGGTCAATTGGTTGAAGAATTGAAGCTGAAGAGGATAATCCTAAGAGACTTAAAGGCAATAATTCCATTTATTTTTCGGATGAAGATCTCCAAGGAGTTCAACTCCCACATGATGACCCTATTGTGGTTTCTACTATAATAGCAAGATATGATAGATAATGGAAGTTATGCCGAAGTTTTATTATATGACGCATTTCTTAGAATGGGTTTATCTAAAAATAAGCTGCAGAGGTCTCTTATTCCTCTGACCGGGTTCGAAGAAAATCAAGATGGAGTTGAAGGGAAAATAGTTTTACCCGTGACTTTTGGCACTGAGCCATGTCAAAAGACGTTCCCTATTAACTTCATAGTAGTACAAACACACTCAGCTTATAATGCAATTGATAATGACAAAATTATACATTGTATTTCTTCTTATATTTAGTTTATTTGATATATTTATTTTCTCATGATGATGATTAATGCATAATTTATGTTTGAGGATTAATTTTCAGAATTATTTAATTTCGATCTTTGGCTCCTCACAGATTTTTTAAAAATCATAGATTCAGAATTGGAAGAAATGATATCCACTGAAATTGTAGAGCACGATTTTTGGGATCCAACGACATGAACGATGTATAATTTGGACTTCAATTGAGCCAGAAAATTATTTTTGAAGGAATTAATCCATGGACCACTGGCCTTCTCAAGCCATAAACTCGCCGGAATCATTGTTCATGGCCGGAAAATCCAAGTCACTGCTGCTCCTCCCCGTTTCAGCCATGCCTCCACACCAATTCAACGTCACAGGAGACATCTATGAACCATGTGATGAGCTCTGCCCTGGCTAGTGATGGGTTTGGTGCAACGCATGAGATGAACCTAAGGAAACTCATATGGGTTGCCACTCGTATAAACATCCAAGTTGACAAGTACAGCCGCTGGGGAGATGTGGATGTGGCTGAGATTGACACTTGGGTTGCTGCATCTGGGAAAAATGGGATGCATAGAGACTGGATCATCCGGGATTACAACGCCGAAAAGATAATAGCGAGAGCTTCGGGATAAGCTTGCAGTGGTAGCGTTGGTTACTGAAGGTTGATAGAGTACCGAGAAGTTGTTACGAGAGCCCGGGTGATTTCTCACGGGTTCCGACTCCTTTATAAATTAATACCCATAGTCGGGAGGGGGGTGGAGAATAGAACAGAAAAATATTTATTTTATTGTTGCAGAGTTCGGTGTAGAAAATTTTACTGCAGCATGTAAAGGAAAGAAAATCAAATTAATTTTATATTATTTTTTTTCATGACTGCGTAATTATTTGTTTCGATTCAAGAAACAGCTAGTTATGTTAGCATGATTATGAGATTATAATATTAATTTAATATTATTTTTTTGCTGGATATCTGTATTTTCTAATTTTTATTGTTGATTTATTATGTAGTTTAATTAATTAAGAGGCCTATTAATTGATTATCTATATGATTGATTGCTAAACTAAGTTCTTAATCCGTAATTGTTATGCAATTTGATTAAAGTAGTACTTAGACAAAATGATTATGATCCCAATTTTCATTTCTGTCTAAAAAGGAAACATAGAATGAATTAAACAATTTATGCTTATCTAATTGTTCTCCATCCTTAGCTTCATCTATCAATGAATATATAAGAATTGCTTAATATCAATTGGTTCATTGGTAAGAATTTAATTTAGGTGCTTGACTTGAATTAATAAATGTAGGGATAATTAGATTTATCTAGCTCCTAGGTAAGTCATTGGCTAAGTATTCAGAGAGAGAATAATATATTTTTATACCAATGATCAATCTGCTAACTAGCGCAAAACCTCTTGAATCGAACTCAAATTAAATCTGAAATAAATCTAAGTTTAATTAATGTTTTTCTTTATTTGCATAATTAGTTAGTTGATTTTATAATTATTCAAAATCTCCGTTTAGTTACATAATTTGATTATCACATTCAGTCTCTAGAGTTCGACATTGACTCACTAATACTATAAGAAATTAGTGAAACAGTAATTAATTTTGGTGAATTCGACAAGCATCAAAATTTTGGCACCGTTGCCGGGGACTGAATTTTTTTAATCAAATTATTTGTGATTTGCAGGTCTTGAGTAAACACTTTGTTGGTAATTCCTGATGGTTTATGATTTATGACTCGAACCTCTCATTCGGGTGAATTAAAATTTGATCCATGAATTGAAAGAACCTTGTATAGATTAAGGAGAGAAGCTAGACAAACCTCGACAGAGCGAACTTCAACATCTAGGAGAGCACTTATGTCTACATCGAGCATCAACATAGCTCTTGAATTAGATTCTGACAGTGGTTCAGAAATAGAGGAAGTAATGGGTGCAAATAACAGAACTCTAAAGGAGTTGGCTGCCCCTGATTTAAATCAACAACCTTTGTGTATTTAGTACCCTATTTTAGATGTTGCATTTGAATTGAAATCGGGACTAATACATTTATTACCTATTTTTCGTGGTCTTGGAGAAGAGGATCCACACAAGCACTTGAAGGAGTTCCATGTGGTGTGTTCAAGCATGAAATTGCAAGGAATTTCGGAAGAATAAATCAAACTGAGAGCTTTTCCATTTTCTTTAGCAGACTTGGCTAAAGATTGGTTGTACTACCTTCCATCTGGTTCTATCGATTCGTGGAATGAAATGAAGCAATTATTTTTGGAGAAATATTTTCCTGCATCCAGAGCTGCCAACATAAGGAAAGATATATGTGGTATACAGCAGAATAGTGGAGAAACGTTGTATGAATAGTGGGAGCGATTTAAGAGATTATGTGCTAGCTGCCCTCATCATCAGATTGGTGATTAGCTCTTAATTCAATATTTTTATGAAGGTTTAATACCAATGGACAGGAGTATGATTGATGCTGCTAGTGGAGGTGCCTTGGTAAATCTAACGCCGGAGGCTGCAAAGAATTTGATTTCCAACATGGCAGCGAATTCTCAATTATTTGGCATAAGAACAGATCATATACTTAAGAGAGCGAATGAGGTAAGTACATCTTCCCTTAAACAAAGAGTAAAAGAACTAACTTCTCTTATGCATCAATTTGTTGTAGGAAATAAGCAGCAAGTCCAGGTATGTGGTATTTGCTCGGTCACAGGTCATGCTACGGATATGTGTCCAACTTTGCAAGAGGGAGAACCAGTTTAGCAAGCAAATGTCATAGGTAGCTTTCCAGGGCAACCTCAGCGTAGATATGATCCATATTCTAACTCAAACAACCCTGGATGGAGAGATCACCCTAATTTGAGCTATGGAAATCAAGCTACTCATAATCGATACTGATGTGGCCAGAACGCTTACGTGGCACGAGACAGCTGACGTGGAGTCCCCATCAGACGCCACGACAAGCTTTCAACATGAGCGCCTTTGCCGAGCTGAGCTTTCCTGAAGCAACACCTCTACCCGCCGAAGGCAAGCTCCATCCTCCGCCAGGTCCGTTCCCGCAAGCCCAGAATGCCTAGGACAGAGCCAAGTCCGAGTTCCCACCTAAGGTGGACCCCTCGAAATCGGGTCCTGTGGTCAGGAGTCGAGCTCAGCCTCCTCCGCCACGAGGCGCCCCTCCGAGCTCAGGTCCCCTGGACTGGGCAACACCCCGGCACCGAGCTCGTCTGAGGTCGGGCCCCTTGGTCAGGAGTCGAGCTCAGCCTCCTCCACCACGAGGCACCCCTCTGCGACCGAGCTCGATCCACCTCCGTCCTGCCGAGCAGCACCAAGGCGAGTCTACTGAAGATGGGCCCTGCCTTTCTAGCTCGGCCCTCTGTTCAAACCAACGCGCCGGCTGCCAAGGGAGCCATACCTCTCCTCCGAGGACAGTGATGATGCTCCCGAGGGCCGTACGACACCAACCATGCCGCAATTAATGCCCTCGGCCGTCACTCACTCTAGAAAGAAAGGAAAGCTCACATCAAGGCGCCATACCCTCCATTGATCTGCCGTACAACCGGAGAAAAGATCCTACAAGAGAGCGCGGGTCCCAAGATCGGTGGCCCGCTGATCGAGGCCCTGTCATGTTCCCAGGGGAGGGATAGGCAAAAGGAATGTCAGAAATCTACGGAGGCTTCCCCGACTGTCAAAACAGGAGAGACGTCCCATCCACGTCACGGTACCTCGCCGTATATGACAGCAGGGGGAGATCCCAAAGCAAACCAAGGTAGAGAACCCCGCCAAGGTAAGCAAAAGAGGTATCGGCATCTAACTCGAGGGAATGACACCCATAGCATACTTTTCAATTCAAGAGAGGAATCAGAGCGACACAAGAGAAGAAGGCCAGAGAGGAGGGCAAAACCACCTCGGCCAACACCATTCCCAGCTCGTCCTCATCTTTCACTCACACTATATTCACTCCTCCTAGCATGGAGCTCATCCAGAGGGGCTCGACCATGTAGATCTATTTCCCTGGATCATCACTGACTTGACCGTCGGAGTGCCCCCGCTGGAATCCCCGGCCTGGATCACTGACATTGCTTCCTTGCAAGTCCCGAGGCACCGGAGGCGTTCCCAGGCGGGCGGACGGGCGACGCCCAATCACGCAAAGAGCTATAGGCCACGGCGATCCGGGCAGCAACAGATTGGCACGCCATGAAAGGGGGTAGAATGACACTCGATTCAGTTCAAGCCCCGCTTAGCCGGACCACCGGGGGGATGATGACCACCCGGGCCAGGGGAGCTTCTTCCAGCCGTGCGGAGGCATCTCCTTCTCATGAGAACCTGCACGGACCGGAGACAGAAGTGGAGCCACCCACTCCAGTCCAACCACCTCCACCAGAAGCCCAGCTAGCCACATTTGCCCAGCAGATGCAAGTTCTTGCCACGGTAGTGCGCCAGCTTCAGCATCAGCACCGGTCCGTAGCTACCCACCAGCAGCCAGGGACCCCGGCGGCCCATGCCGCAGCTCCCCACGATAGCCTGCGCTCCTTCCAAGGAAGGTCGTCGCTGCCGCGGGCCACCACTAACAACCGGGGCAGCCATCAAGCTCCGGCGAAAAGACAACGAACCGGCTCTGCTGACAGAGTGAGCCGCTCACCAAACCTCGGGCGGGAGGCGCCCAGACCCCACCGAGGCAAGAAAAGCAAGACTCTCCACTATGGGTGCAATGCATCCATGTCACCTTCTCCGTCTACTTCAGCGGAGGGGTCTACAAACGAAGCCATCAGGCGAATGGCAGAGAAGCGCCTGGAGGAGCATGACCGCAAGTTGGAGGAGTTTGCCCGCCGGTTCGCCAACTTGCCAGGCTCCACTAGTGAGCCAGCGGGCTATGACGTCCGCTTTCCTTTCTCCCAGGAGATCCAAACGGAGCCAATTCCCCGCCGGTTCCGCATGCCGCAGGTGGATCCCTATGATGGGACCACCGACCCCCTGGACCACCTGGAAAGTTACCGGGCTCTCATGAGGGTCCAGGGGGCCATTGATGCCCTTCTGTGCGTCGCCTTCCCTGCTACCCTTCGGAAGGCCGCTCGAGTATGGTTCACTCGCCTCGAGCAAAAAAGCATCAGCTCTTTTGTCCAGCTGGGACAGAAGTTCGTGGCCCATTTCGACGCCTGTCGGAAGATGCCACGCGAGACGGACAGCCTCTTCTCCATCAGGCAATAGGATCATGAGCTGCTGCAGGATTATGTGGCTCGTTTCAAGGCTGCCGCCCTGGAGATTTACTATTTGGAGGAGCCGGTCGCCATACTAGCCCTGAAGCGAGGGCTTAAGACATCCCGCTTGACGTACTCGCTCGATAAAAAGCCTCCAAAGTCTTAATCCGAGCTCCTGATTCGTGCCCAGAAGTACATCCACGCCGAGGAGGCGGATCGCACCCAACGAGAGCTCGACTGGAGGCCACTGAAGAGGCCCGCACCCGTCGAGGCACCTAGGGCACAGAAGCCGGGGCCATCAGCTCGGAGCTTCCACCCCAGACCGGGGCCAAGGAACACTCTTATCCCTGAAAGGAATCTCACTCCCCTTCTCGCCCCGAGGACGAAGATCCTCATGGAGATCGAGGGTGAGACCTACCTGAGACGCCCACCGCTGTTGAAGCCGTCTGCCATCCATGACAAGTCAAAGTACTATTGCTTTTATCGCGACCATGGTCACGATACCGAGGAATGTCGTGACCTCAAGTGGGAGATTGAGGAGCTCATCAAGAGAGGCTACCTCGGAAGGTATGTGGGGGACAGATCTCAGTTGGAATCCCAGGCACTCGTCGCCCTTCCACCAGTCCCAGCAGTCGACAATCGCCCCACTGAGAAGCCGGTGGGGATGATACACTAGGGGACTGGGTGTGCCCCTAAGAAGGCCCGGGGGGGGCAAGGGGTGGAAAATCTTCCATGCATCCTGTAAGCTTACCACACAACGCCCAGAACGGCAACAGGCAAAGCGCCATTCAACCTCGTCTTCAGCACAGAGATGGTGATTCCAGTTAAGCTCGACGCACCCCCTCCTCAACCTGGACCCCCTTAAAGAAACGATGGTCAGAGCCTGACTTTGGATGGCAGCATACCGGTAACGGGTTGCCTGACATCATAACGCTCGGGTGAAGTTGAAGACCTTCCGACCTGGCGACCTGGCATTATGCTGAGCTGAGGCGTCTCAACCCAGAGAGCGCGGTAAACTCCTGTCAAATTGGGAAGACCCCTATAAAGTGGTCGAGGCCCTCCTACAGGGGGCCTACTATCTCGAGGACCTGGGTGGAACCAGATTCCCCCCGGACATGGAATGCTTGTAATCTGAGGAGTTACTGCCAATAGTGTAAGTTCTCCCTCCTTTTTAAATAAAGGTCCTTTTCCCGTGCAATAGTTTATTTACCTTGCAGGAACACCGAAGACCTGGGAAGCCCCCAGGCACCGGTGAGCCTAGCTCCCCAACATCAAAGACCGGACAACCCTCCGGCACCGAAGACCTGGGAAGCCCCCAGGCACCGGCAAGCCCAGCTTCCCGACGAAGGACCTGGGAAGCCCCCAGGCACTCAACGCCTTCGAGCCCGGCTCTGAGGCGCCTTCTCAAATTATCAACGTCCCCGAGCCCAGCTCCAGGATGTCTGCCCAAGACCGAAGCTCAGATCTCTGGCCAAGGGAATTCTTTCAACCAACGCGTCCTCGAGCCCAGCTCCAAGGCGCCTTCTCAAGTCACCAACGTCTCCAAGCCCAACTCCAGGATGCCCGTCGAAGCCCGGAGAAAAGTCCTCCAACACGAAGACCTGAGAAGCCCCCAGGCACCGACGAGCCCAGCTCTCCAACATCATCGTCCCCGAGCCCAGCTCCAGGACGCCCATCGAAGCCCAGAGAAGAGTCCTCTGGCACAAAGACCTGGGAAGCCCCCAGACACTCAAACCGCGAGCCTAGCTCCTCGGCACTAAAGCTCAGAGAAGAGTCCTCTGGCACAAAGACCTGGGAAGCCCCCAGGCACTCCAGCCGCGAGCCTAGCTCCCCAGCATCAAAGACCGGATGACCCTCCGGCACCAAAGACCGGACGACCCTCCGGCACCGGCGAGCCCAGCTCCCCGGCATCAAAGATCGGATGACCCTCCGGCACCAAAGACCGGACGACCCTCTAGCACCGACGAGCCCAGCTCCAAGACAACATCTCTTGAGGCACGACCTCAGGCAATCAAGTCCCGAAGAGTAGTTCTCTGGCCAGCACGTCTTCGAGCCCAGCTCCAAGATGACATCTCCTGAGGCATGACCTCAGGCAATCAAGTCCTGGAGACCAGTTCTCCGGCTAGCACGTCTCCGAGCCCAGCTCCAAGACGACATCTCCTGAGGCACGACCTCAGGAAATCAAGTCCCGGAGACCAGTTCTCTGGCCAGCACGTCTCCGAGCCCAGCTCCAAGATGACATCTCCTGAGGCACGACCTCAGGCAATCAAGTCCCGGAGACCAGTTCTCCAGCCAGCACGTCTCCGAGCCCAGCTCCAAGACGACATCTCCTGACGACATCTCCTGAGGCACGACCTCAGGCAATCAAGTCCCGGAGACCAGTTCTCCAATCAAGTCCCGGAGACCAGTTCTCCGGCCAGCACGTCTCCGAGCCCAGCTCCAAGATGACATCTCCTAAGGCACGATCTCAGGCAATCAAGTCCTGGAGACCAGCTCTCCGGCCAGCACGTCTCCGAGCCCAGCTCCAAGACGACATCTCCTGAGGCACGACCTCAGGCAATCAAGTCTCAGAGACCAGTTCTCCGGCTAGCACATCCCCGAGCCCAGCTCCAAGATGACATCTCTTGAGGCACGACCTCAGGCAATCAAGTCCCGGAGACCAGTTCTCCAGCCAGCGCATCTCTGAGCCCAGCTCCAAGACGACAAATTATGGAGGCACGACCCTAGATCATCAACGTCCCCGAGCCCAGCTCTAGATCGCCTACTCAAGACCGGAGCTCAGACCTCCGGCTAAGGGCACCTTCGAGCCATGCAGCTCGCCATCATCAACGTCCCCGAGCCCAGCTCCAGGATGCCTGCTCAAGACCGGAGCTCAGACCTTTAGCCAAGGGCACCTCCGAGCCATGCAGCTCTCCAACATCAACGTCCCCGAGCCCAGCTCTAGGACGCCCCTCAAAGATTGGATGACCCTCCGACACCAAAGACCGGATGACCCTCCAGCACCAAAGATCGGATGACCCTCCGGCACTGGCGAGCCCAGCTCCCCGGCATCAAAGACCGGATGACCCTCCGGCACCAAAGACTGGACGACCCTCCAGCACCGATGAGCCCAGCTCCCCGGTATCAAAGACCGGATGACCCTCTGATACCAAAGACCGGACGACCCTCCGGCACCGACGAGCCCAGCTCCCCGGCATCAAAGACCGGATGACCCTCCGGCATCGGCGAGCCCAGCTCCCCGGTATCAAAGACCGGATGACCCTCCGGCACCAAAGACCGGACGACCCTCCGGCACCGGCGAGCCCAGCTCCCCGGCATCAAAGACCTGATGACCCTTTGGCACCAAAGACCGGATGACCCTCCGGCACCGGCGAGCCCAGCTCCCCGGCATCAAAGACCGGATGACCCTCCAGCACCAAAGACCGGATGACCCTCCAGCACCAAAGACCGGATGACCCTCTGGCACCGACGAGCCCAGCTCCCCGCTAAAGGACCCGGGAAGCCCCCAGGCACTCAACGTCTCTGAGCCTAGCTCCAAGGCGACATCTCCTGAGCCCTGACTTCAGGCCGTCAAGTCATCACGTCCCCAAGCCCCGCTCCAGGACACCAGCTCAAGCCCCGGAGCTCAGACCTCCGGTGGCACGTCTCTAAGCCCAGCTCCAAGACGACAATTCCTGAAGCACGACCTCAGAACATCAAGTCCCGGAGACCAGCTCTCCGGCCACCACGTCCCCGAGCCCGGCTCCAGGATGCCAGCCCAAGATCGAAGCTCAGATCTCTGGCCAGTGCTAATAAATTATAAAATATACTATATTATGTTATGTTATGTTACATTACATTATATTATACTATATTATATATAATAAATAGATTCTTATCGATAAGAATTTTTTTCTTACCAATAATATAATCATTTAAATATATTAAATAGTATATTACATTTATATATTATATTATAAAATTTATTATAATATAAGATATTTATGTCATATATAAATATATAATATAAATGTATATTATATTATATATATTTATATGATTTGTAAATATATATAAATATAATTAAAATAAATATATATGATATTATATTAAATTTATCATTATATATTATATTATATTATAAAAAATAAAAAAATGTAATATAATATATTATAATAAATTATAAAATAAAATAAAATATATTATATTATATCATATTATAATTCTTATTCGAAATGGTTTTCCCATTTTGGCACTTTAAGATTTGGACCAACGCTCTGATGTCCAAACTTGAGTAATACTTTTGAAGGTTTTTGCATAACTCGGGTACTAGAGGCCACGAGTTATATCTTCTTGCTTGTAATGTGGTCTGCTAGCCTCTTGGAGAAAGAGACCTTGATATTCAGTCCCTTGCCACCAGGAGGGAGGCTTTGATTGCTAGATATATGGGTGGATTAGTGTTGGGTGTGAATAGTATACGGAGTTTGATGATGAAGGCTGTTGCCGCCAAGACCATCGTGGCCTGTAGTTGTAGTCGACATCGAACCGCGTCCTCGATGCTCGGGTAGCTGCACGCATTCCCGGACCTGCAAAATAGAGGAGACCTGGGCCGATGATCCCGGCGGGGGCACTCCGATGCTCAAGTCAGTGACTATCCAGGGAAATAGATCCTCCTGGTCGAGCCCCGTGGATAGACTCCATGCTAGGAGGAGAAAAATAAATATGTACTTGGAGAGTATGAACTGGTTTAGAGTAGAGTGGGGGAGTGGCAGCGGAGGAGAGTTCGAACTGTTGGCTGTGTCCATCGAGACCTTTCCGATCGGTCTCTGATAGCCTAGAGCACTGGGTCTCCTAGATGCTTTCCTATATGCCGCCCTTCCTTCCATTCGTGACTTACCTCCTTCTTGGAATCTTGGAAAGCCCCCTTCAACCAGGATGGTCGTTAGCCGGTTGTCTCGGTATTCCCCCCTTGCTGGTGATGCGATGTTCCTCATCGTGCGGGAGGCGCCTTTCCTCATTCATGATAGGAAACATCATCATACTCTCTAACCTTCTTTCTGGTCGCTCTATTTTGGAAAACCTAGCAGAGCCTCGATCGGGGGGCAACCGCCTCCTGGATTTGAATCTTCTGAGTTGACTTTCTCTTTTAGGTGGTGTAGATGGTTGATCGGGAATGTAGCATCTCGATTAGGGGATCCTTTTCCTTTCGGTGTGAGTGGTAGCTGGGGGCAATTATTGCGACCTAGCGGGCACTCCTCTATGAGCCTTGGGTGGCTCACCGCCATTCGAGGAAGGCGGCGATGTCCTTCATGATGCAGAACAAAGAACAAAGAAGCGTATGCGGAAGTAAATTTAAGATTAATTCTTTTTTTTTTTTTTTTTTTTGCTCATAAAAAAATTTGGTTTCATTCATCTTTTTTTTTTCAAACTTACATGGGGGTTTAATTTATAGGCCATTATAAGAGAGTAGGGTTTTACATCTTCCCATGTGGGACTAAAGGAGGGGATCTTCAAATTAGGATATCAATCCCTACTCATATGGCCGGCCAATTAATTCCAAAGTTGATTGAAGCTTCAAAAAGGAAAGTGGGTGGCGCCTCCTTGTCTTGACCTCCAAGAAAATATTTTTTTTCCTTCTATGCTTGGCCTTATCTGGAAGTGTTTGGGCGCCTCTTAACCTTGCCCTCCAAGAGAAAATTTGTTGCCTTTTATATCTGGCTTTAGTTGGAATGATTAGGGCGCCTCCTAACCTTGCTTTTCAAGAGAAATCCCCTTCCTTCCATGGCTCAACCCTTTTTGGATACCTCCTTTTCTTTCTCCCCAAGTTATGGCTCCTTCTAACTTTGTTTGAGTATTTCTGGCAGGTAATGGGCGCCTCCTTGAATTCCTCTCCAAGAGAATTTCTTCCCTTTTATAGTTTGGTTCTTTTGGGAAGTCTTGGGCCGCCCCCTTGATTTGTGGACTCCTGGTGGATTTCTCCTCAACTGGCGCATGAGAGAAGGAAGCTGCTATCTATGGTGTGGGGACCAAAGGCTGCTGGATGTAGATATGGCGCCCCCTGGACTCAGGCGTATGGCTGGGAGTGTGGCTGGGAGTGTGGTGCCCACTTGCTTGGCCTTGGGAGAAAATGTAACACCCCAGGTTGAAGCCCTAGTCCACTACTGAGTCAACATGACTCAACAAAATAAAAATGCAGGTAATACAGACTCAAGCTAAAATTGAGTTGATCAAGTCAACCCTTATTACAAGTCAAAAACCCTAATTCTTCGGGCAAGGTTAATCAGAGATCCAGATGAAGCTCTGAAGTCTTCTTCTGAGTCTGGTGCCCGCACCAATTCTCCTGGGGTGGGAGGAACTCGACCTTGTCGAGTAAGGCTCAAGTTGGCTCTGGTATCTCTCCAAGAGGTCTGGATCCAAATCTTGTAGTTCTTCTCGGGAGATCCAAGAGTCATCAGAGTCTGGCCTTCCTTGCCAGCAGACCAGGTATCTTTGGTATCCTCGATTACGAGTAGAGATTACCTGATCATCCAGGATCTTTTCAATCTACTCTTTCCTCACAGGCTAGTTTGTTGGTGGACACACAGGGTCGGGATCACTCTCAATAATAGGATTAGGTTTCAAAGGCTTAATAGGAATCACAGCTGGCTCCCTATACTCTACTAAGTCTGTAATGTTGACAGTAGAGCTATTGCCTAGTTTTGGAGGCAACTCGAGCACATAGGCATTGGATCATACTCTCTTCACTACTCTAAATGGTCCAGCTCCTCTAGCATGTAACTTTCTAACGGTTCCAAGAAGAAACCGTTCAGGCCTTAACCTAATCATTACATAGTCTCCCTCAACAAAAGTTTTGACTCGTCTTTGAGAATCAGCCAACTTCTTATAAGTTTCATTACTTAAAGTTATTTTGGTATGAATTTCTTTATGCAAGTCCTTTACATGCTATGCAAGTGCATCAAGAGACTTGTGTGTGTGGGCTAATAGTGAAATCAGATCAAGTGGTGTGAGAGGCTTGTATCCATGAACAATTTCAAAGGGACTCTAGCCTATAGACCTATTGATCGAAACATTGAATGCAATTTCAGCCCTGGACAAAATACAAATCCCAATTCCTGGTGCTCTCAATCCAACCAAAATCCGAGCCAAAGCCTAGTAAAGGGTCAAGAAAACTAAACTAGACTGACGATGCATTCCTAAAGAATGGACTTTATTCCAAAGGAACCCTAGGTCTAAACCTAACAAACTACGGCTCTCTAGGTTTGACCTTGGGTCGGAGGATGGCATGCAGAGCATGAAAACTTATCATGGGTGCCTAGTAGGTGCCATAAGGTCTTCCAGAAGTAGGTGGCAAACCTAATAGGTTCTGACACATGGTTCACTCTAAAGACTTCGATAAAGTATACTTAGATGGTGTAAGAAGCATTGGAAGTCCTAGAGAAAGGGAGGAAATATGAGATGGAGTCTCGAATTATCTGTTGACTAAAGGTGGTGACCTGAAGGTTTGAATGGTGATCTATGAGTGTCAACTGGTCATCCTTACGAAAGGAAAAGTTTGCTACTCCCAGAAATGGATCTAGAGATGGTTCGGGAAGTAGCCTAGGACATGTGATTGCAACAATTAAGGTTTGTTCTCTAAGCAAATAATGATCCATTTTCTCAAGAACTGGATTAAAGAATGATTCATGGAAGGGCCTATGGATGATGACCTCAAGACTTGAAATTTGACATATGGGTGCGGAAAGGTATACTCTATAGAAGGGTAGGTCAGTCATGTGAAGGAAGGCGTCTGGGGTCATAAGGAGGACTTCTACAGGACTGGGTGAATCAATCCGCTCAAGACAAAGATGTTCAACTGAGATTACGGGAGAGACCTTAGTGGCTAGGCATGGGACAAGGTCCAATTGTAAGAGGCTTGATTCAGTCATCCTAAGGAGAGGATCTACCATAGGGTGGGCAAACTTAAACAGTTCAGTGCAAAGATCTTCAATTGATACTTGGGGAATGACTATCATTAAAGGGTACGAACTGATATCTCGGGCTAACACTATGAGTTCTTCCTGGGGGTATTTGACTAAAGGAACCTGGTTCTCACAAATCTCTTGAATTTCTGAGCTAGGTCCTACCACTTGGTTGCTCTCCAAGGTCTCCTCAGGTAAGGAACCAATAGTACCGATGTCACATTCTTCAAGTTCTTCCCCCTCATATTCATCAACTAGACTCAAGCCAGCATCATATACTTCCTCGATGCCATCTTCAATGGGTTTCGAGTCAGTGATAATCGGGTCAACTGATTCTAGGCTTGTCATACCTAACATTTCTTCCTCATTGGTAGGCTTGGGTTCTCCCTCATTAATGTCATCCTTAGGATTCTTACCACTTAGCTGTGCACAAGCCAGTCCTATGCATGGGCACTGACTAGATTTATGGCCTCTTTCTCTACAAAACAAACATTCTTGAGATATAGGAACCTGGGTCACACTGGGTTTCAAGCTAGTAGAGACCTTACTTGGGCATGGGTGTGGATCTAAATGGTTTGATCTAGAAGACTGGGGTTGTTGAGTGACTGGTCTAGAATATTGTAAGGACCTCTCATAGACACGATCCACACTATAGATATCATGGTTAGGCTTCCTAAGGTTATGCTCGAGATCATGGTATAAGGTCCTCCTAGGCTCCTGGCATGGGTGAGGTTGGGGCCTATTAAATTTTGGATCAGGGATCCAATTTTGATGTCTACGTTTCTCAAGTACTTGGACTCGATCCCTAAATTGGGAAAAACCCTCATTCATGTCCTGACTCAATTTGGCCATACTTTCGGTAAGATTTATAACCATGGCCTCTAAATCTGGTTGGGTTTGACTAGGTTGGTAGGGTACTCCATTCCGGGTATACATGATGATGCAAGCAAGCACACAGAATGTGACTAGACTAAAGCGACTACTGGCTAACTAGACCTAGAGCCCAAACTAGATGCCCAATCAGAGTGGCAAGCTAGCCTGTAGTAACTCGGGACTCAACCAAGCAGGTGTAAGGGGAGTGTTAGGTCCCTAGATGCCAATCCTAGATACCAATCAGTGATTGGCCAGGTAGGCGGACCAGCACACAAGCCCTTCGGGATAGAATCCCTGAACCACCGTTCTAGACACTGAGTACAAAGCACACACAGAGTAACCAGACAAACTGACTCAACACTAGCCTTGACCCGACTTGTTGATGTCCCTAGCCCACTAGGGCAAATTAGGTCTAATGAATTTTAAGATTAAAGGCTTAGGTTCGAATGAGTGGGTGGTGGTTTTGGGCTAAGGAGAGGTTATCAACTCCTTCTCTTATCTTAGATGCTCAAATGCCCTTAAGATGAATTAAGAGATGATCACTCAAAAATAATTGAATTGCAGAAACACAAAAACAGAGTTACAGTAATTTAATCCTCAGAAATCCCACGGAAACCAATAAATTACAAAAAAATTATGCAAAATAGTTTCAATTATACTGGTTTCAGCAAAACAAAAATCACTGAATTTGGAGTTACCTTCAGTGAGAAATAATTCCTGTAACAGGGAAATTACGGGCTGAAAATGGAGTACTTCCCCGTTTACAATTCCTGCTACGAAGTTGTAACCCAATGGATCCCCTACACGCCCTAGGAACACCCCGTGGAATGGGAAGAGGAGGTTTGCACCTCGCTTCATTCCTAGGACCGGACGTCCTGGGGAGTCTACTTCGAGCAGACAAAGTAAAAGAGAGAGACTCAAACAAGCAATCAAACAGAAACCCTAGACAGGGCTCTGATACAAAAAATGATGCAGAACAAAGAACAAAGAAGCGTATGCGGAAGTAAATTTAAGATTAATTCTTTTTTTTTTTTTTTGCTCACAAAAAAATTTGGTTTCATTCATCTTTTTTTTTTCAAACTTACATGGGGGTTTAATTTATAGGCCATTACAAGAGAGTAGGGTTTTACATCTTCCCATGTGGGACTAAAGGAGGGGATCTTCAAATTAGGATATCAATCCCTACTCATATGGCCGGCCAATTAATTCCAAAGTTGATTGAAGCTTCAAAAAGGAAAGTGGGTGGCGCCTCCTTGTCTTGACCTCCAAGAAAATATTTTTTTTCCTTCTATGCTTGGCCTTATCTGGAAGTGTTTGGGCGCCTCTTAACCTTGCCCTCCAAGAGAAAATTTGTTGCCTTTTATATCTGGCTTTAGTTGGAATGATTAGGGCGCCTCCTAACCTTGCTTTTCAAGAGAAATCTCCTTCCTTCCATGGCTCAACCCTTTTTGGATACCTCCTTTTCTTTCTCCCCAAGTTATGGCTCCTTCTAACTTTGTTTGAGTATTTCTGGCAGGTAATGGGCGCCTCCTTGAATTCCTCTCCAAGAGAATTTCTTCCCTTTTATAGTTTGGTTCTTTTGGGAAGTCTTGGGCCGCCCCCTTGATTTGTGGACTCCTGGTGGATTTCTCCTCAACTGGCGCATGAGAGAAGGAAGCTGCTATCTATGGTGTGGGGACCAAAGGCTGCTAGATGTAGATATGGCACCCCCTGGACTCAGGCGTATGGCTGGGTGTGTGGCTGGGAGTGTGGTGCCCACTTGCTTGGCCTTGAGAGAAAATGTAACACCCCAGGTTGAAGCCCTAGTCCACTACTGAGTCAACATGACTCAACAAAATAAAAATACAGGTAATACAGACTCAAGCTAAAATTGAGTTGATCAAGTCAACCCTTATTACAAGCCAAAAACCCTAATTCTTCGGGCAAGGTTAATCAGAGATCCAGATGGAGCTCTGAAGTCTTCTTCTGAGTCTGGTGCCTGCACCACTTCAGCTGCCAATTCCTTCATCCGAGGTGGGGCGAGCTCGAGGAGGCGGAGCTCGACTTCGGCCATGGCATCTCGACCTCGAGGGAGCCGCCTGGCGAAGGAGTCCGAGAAGAGCGGGAGCTTGACTTCGGCTAAGGTGTCTTGACCTCGAGGGAGCCGCTTGGCGAAGGAGCTCGACTTCGGCCAAGGCATCTCAACCTCAAGGAAGCCACTTGGCGAAGGAGCTCGAGGAGAGCAGGAGATCGGCTTCGACCAAGGCATCTCGACCTTGAGGGAGCCGCTTGGCGAAGGAGCTCGAGGAGAGCAGGAGCTCGACTTCGGCCAAGGCGTCTCGACCTTGAGCGAGCCGCCTAGCGAAAGAGCTCGAGAAGAGCAGGAGCTTGACTTCGGCCAAGGCATCTCGACCTCTAGGGAGCCGCCTGGCGAAGGAGCCCGAGAAGAAAAATCTGACATGGCAGCTTCTTCGATGTGGCATCTAACTGAGTCTGACATAGGTTCCATGTCAGCGATCCCGCCTCATCAAAGGCCATATATGATTTCGGGTCTACAGGAGTGGAAATTTAGGCTAGGCAAAGTAGCTCAGCTCTTTAGCGAGAGATGGTTGCTAGAGCTCCTGAGGTGATATCTCGGACGAGATGGATTGTAGATGATGGCCGGTCGATAAACTTCATGCTTGACCCATGGATTGCGGACCTTCCACTTAACCAATAGCCAACCTTTATTAGCACTGAGATTTCAGACTTTATGACAATTTCTAATATATTACTCCTGGACAGTGGAGGGTGGAACTTTGTGGTGATGACTAGTGATGTGGCGGGATCGCTGACATGGGGGAGTCGACAGGCGCCACGTCAATGGAAGCCGCCGCGTCGGACGCTATGTCAATTCTCCTGCTCGGACTCCTCTACCGAGCCAAGTTGAGCTCCCTTAAGACAACGAGTCGAGCTCCGTCCTCTGCCCGGTCGGTCCCGCGAGCTCGGGACACCTAAGCCGGAGCTGCACTCTGCCCTCCAGAGCGAGAACCTCGGAGATCGAGCCCTGTGGTCGGAGTCGAGCTCAGCCCTCCTCCGCCATGTGGATTCTCTCCGAGCGCGAGCCCTCTAGACCAGGCCTGCACTCTGCCCTCCAGAGCGAGACCCTCGGAGATCAAGCCCTGTTGTCAGAGTCGAGCTCAGCCCTCCTCCGTCACGTGGAGCCTCTCCGAGCGTGAGCCCTTTGGACCGGGCCCGCACTCTGCCCTCCAGAGCGAGACCCTCGGAGATCAAGCCCTGTGGTCGGAGTCAAGCTCAGCCCTTCTTCGCCATGTGGAGCCTCTCCGAGTACGATCCCTCTAGACTGGGCCCGCACTCTGCCCACCTCCACCGAGACGACCCCGCAAGCTCGAGGCGTCTAGGTCGGAGTGAGCCCTGCCATTCCAGCTCAGCCCCAGCTCGGACGTGGGCACCGCCATCCCAGGACATCGGTGAGCCGCCCGAGGACTATATTGGAGCACCTGTTAGACCGTACTGACCCCTGCAGCCGTCGGTTACTCTAGAAAGGGGAAAAATGCACTGATCGAGGTGCCATGCTCCTCACCAACCACCTGGACCACCCGAGAGAGGAAGCCAACAAGGAGATTCGAATCCCAGGGGCGGTGGCCCACTGATCGAGGTACTGCCAGGTTTTCCAGAATAAGGCGACCAAGGAGAATGTCAGAGCACATGACAGTTTTTCTTATCACGAATCAGGAAAGGCTCCTCGAGACACCACCGCACGTGCCTGACAGCCCGGTGGAGATCCTAAGACGGATGCCCAATGATAACCTAGTTCACAAAAACTTGGAGGTAACAACCACAACACAGGCAAGGCACAAGCCACTACACAAAAAAAACACGAGTGCAAGCTCCACCAAGAAAAGGAGCACGGCACCACCAGCATCCCCAAGCAAGGTCGGGCGGAAGGGCCACACAGAGACTCCCTCTAACCAGGCCACACTTTCCCTGACACACTTGCATCCCACTCTTATACAACACACTCCTCCTCGTGTAGAGTCCATCAAGAGGGGCTCGACCAGGAGGATCTGTTCTCCTGGATCGTCACTGACTTGACCATCGGAGTGCCCCCATCGGAAATCCCGGCCCGGGTCACTAACCCCTGTTTTGCAGGTCCAGGACCAGAGGACCGCCAGGCAGCGAAGGGACCGCACTCCGGTGCCGGCAGTAGCTACGGGTCACGGTGATCTTGGCGGCAACAGATTGGCATGCCAGGTAGGGGGCGACCAAGCCCTCCATCTCTTTGCAGATTGATACTCCACGGAAGGATGGTGATGACACGAGCACGAGAGGCCTCCACCAGCCATGCAGGGGACTCCCCTTCCTGAGGGAACCCACACAATCTCGAGGCGGGGCCATGCGCTCCAGCAGTTCAACCACCTCTGGTGGAGTCTCAGCTAGCTGCACTCACCTAGCAAATATAGATCCTCGCTACAACAGTGCACCAACTTCAGTATCAGCACCGGTCCTTGGCTACCCACTAGCAGCCAGGGACTCCGGCGGCCCATGTCGCGGCTCCCCGCAACAGCCTGCGTTCCTTCCAGGGAGGGCCTTCGCAGCTGCGGGCCGTCGCCGACAATCGGGGTAGTCATTAGACTCTGGCGAAAAGGCAACGAGCCGGGTTTCCTGACAGGGAGAGTCGCTCACCAAATCTCGGACGGGTGGTATCAAGGCCCCACCGGGATACGAAAAGTAAGGCCCCACGCCACGGGTGCCAGGCACCCATGTTACCTTCTCCGTCTCCTTCGGCAGAGGGGTTTACTGACGAAGCCATCAGGCGCACGACGGAGAAGCGCTTGGAGGAACACGAGCGCAAGCTGGCGGAGTTCTCCCGTTGGTTTGTCGACATGCAGGGCTCCGCTAGTGAGCCAGCGGGCTACGATGCCCGTCCCCCATTCTTCTAAGAAATCCAAGCGGAGCCGATCCCACATTGGTTCCGGATGCCATAGGTGGATCCTTACGATGGGACCACCGACCCCCTATACCACCTGGAAAGCTACCGGATCCTCATGAGGGTCCAGGGGACCACCGATGCTCTTCTCTGTGTCGCCTTTCCTGCCACTCTCCGGAAAGCAGCCCGGGTGTGGTTCACCCATTTGGAGCCGGAGAGCATCAACTCTTTTGCCCAGTTAGGGCAAAAGTTCGTGGCCCACTTCAACGCCTGCAGGAAGTTGCCACGAGAGGCAGATAGCCTCTTCTCCATCCGGCAGCAGGACCGCGAGTCCCTGCGAGACTACGTGGCCCCGTTTCAAGGCCGTCTCATTGAAAATTTACAACCTCGATGAGCCAATTGTCATGCTGGCGCTGAAGCGAGGGCTCAGGACCTCCCGCCTGACCTACTCGCTCGACAAGAAGCCCCCCAAGACTTATTTTGAGCTCTTTCTTCGAGCCCAAAAGTATATTCGCGCCGAGGAGGCAGACCGTACGAGACAGAAGCTCGACGAGAAGTCACTGAAGAGGCCAACCCCCACCGAGATGCCCGGGACCCGGAAGCCAGAACCTCAAGTCCCGAACTCCTGGAGGGACTGCCCGAGACCGAGAGGGGCTCCCATTCTTGAGGAGAGTTACACCCCTCTCCTCGCCCCGAGGACAAAAATCCTTATGGAGATCGAAGGCGAGGGCTACCTGAGGTGCCCGCTTCTGATGAAGTCCTTCACTGGCCGCGATAAATAGAAGTACTGTTGCTTCCACCACGACCACGGCCACGACACCGAGGAATACCGCAACCTCAAGTGGAAAATTGAAGAACTCATCAAGAAAGGCTACCTCAAAAGGTTTGTGGAGGGTAGACCTCTGGTGGGAGCCCGGGCGCTCGTCACTCTCCCGCCTGCTCCAGTCATCGATAACCGTCCCACCAGGAGGCCGGTGGGCATGATCTCTTGGGGAGCTGCGCGCATGCCCAAAAGCCCAGGGGGCAGTGGATTCTGAGAATGTACTCCCCTTTATGAGGGAGGGGGGACAAAAAAAAATGTGTGTGTAAATAATAATGCCGTGGTCGTCGAGAAGACGATCGCGAAGCATCCTGTAAAACACATCATGGTTGATAGTGGAAGCTCCGCAGACGTGCTTTCTTATGATGCCTTCTCCAAGATGAGCCTTTCTCCCGATCAACTCAAACCTGTGCATACCTCCCTTGTTGGTTTCATAGATAATTCTGTAAGGGTGGAGGGAGAGATCGCTCAAGATCACCTTTGGCAGAGTACCGTTATGATGACTTTCATGGTCGACAAGCTCCTTTCCGCCTACAACGTGATCTTGGGTTGGCTCGGGCTCAACTTGCTCGACGCCATTGTCTCCACTAAGAGACAACGAGGATCTGTGTGGACTACACCGACCTCAACAAAGCCCACCGATAGCGAGCAGCCCGGTACTGCAACACCGGGTCAGGCCAGAAGCCTTCGAACCCAGAGACTTGGTGCCATGCCGGGCAAAGGCATCTCAACCCCGGAAGTGCAGCAAGCCCTCACCCAAACTGGGAAGGCCCCCATAAGGCAGTCGAAGCCCCCTCATAAGGGGCCTATTACCTCGAAGATCTCGACGGCATCAGGCTCCCTCGAACATGGAATGCCTGCAATCTGCGAAGATACCATCAATAATGTAAGGTTTCCCATCAATAATAATGATAATGACTTTTTCTTTGCACGAGTATCTATCTGTCTTGCAGGAAAGCATCATCAACGTCTCCGAGCCCAGCTCCGAGACACCAACCCAAGACTGGAGTTTAGATCTCCGGCCAAGGGATCTTCGAGCCAAGCTGCTCTCAATCATCAACGTCTCCGAGCCCAGCTCCGAGACATCAAGGGATCATCGAGCCACGCCGCTCTCAATCTCAAACGTCTTCGAGCCCAGCTCCGAGACGTCAAGGGATCATCGAGCCATGCCGCTCTCAATCTTAAACATCTTCGAGCCCAGCTCCGAGATGTCAAGGGATCTTTGAGCCACACCGCTCTCAACCATCAATGTCTCTGAGCCCAGTTCCGAGACGCCAACCCAAGACCGGAGCTCAGACCTCTGGCCAAGGGATCTTTGAGCCAAGCTACTCTCAATCATCAATATTTTCGAGCCCAGCTCCAAGACGCCAACCCAAGACCGTAGCTCAGACCTCCGGCCAAGGGATCTTCGAGCCAAGCTGCTCTCAATCTCAAACATCTTTGAGCCCAGCTCCGAGATGTCAAGGGATCTTCGAGCCACGTCGCTCTCAACCATCAACATCTCCGAGCCCAACTCCGAGATGCCAACCCAAGACCGGAGCTCAGACCTTCGACTAAGAGATCTTCGAGCCAAGCTGCTCTCAATCATCAACATCGTCGAGCCCAGCTCCAAGATGCCAACCCAAGACTGGAGCTCAGATCTCCGGCCAAGGGATCTTCAAGCCAAGCTGCTCTCAATCATCAACGTCTCCAAGCCCAGCTCCGAGACGTCAAGGGATCATCGAGCCACGCCACTCTCAATCTCAAACATCTTCGAGCCCAGCTCCGAGACATCAAGGGATCATCGAGCCACGCCACTCTCAATCTCAAACATCTTTGAGCCCAGCTCCAAGACGTCAAGGGATCATCGAGCCACGCCGCTCTCAATCTTAAATGTCTTCGAGCCTAGCTCCGAGATGTCAAGGGATCTTCGAGCCACGCCGCTCTCAACCATCAACGTCTCCAAGCCCAGCTCCGAGATGCCAACCCAAGACCGGAGCTCAGACCTCTGGACAAGGGATCTTCAAGCCAAGCTGCTCTCAATCATCAACATCTCCGAGCCCAGCTCCGAGACGCCGACCCAAGACCGGAGCTCAGACCTCCGGCCAAGGGATCTTCGAGCCAAGCTACTCTTAATCTCAAACATCTTCGAAACCTGCTCTGAGATGCCAAGGGATCTTCAAGCCAAGCTGCTCTCAATCTCAAACATCTTCGAGCCCAGCTCCGAGATGCCAACCCAAGACCGGAGCTTAGACCTCCGGCCAAGGGATCTTTAAGCCAAGCTGCTCTCAATCTCAAACGTCTTCGAGCCCAGCTCCGAGATGCCAAGGGTTCTTGGAGCCAAGTAGCTCCTATCAATGCCTCGAGCCTAGCTCCAAGGCATCAAAGACCTGAGCCAAGCTCTCAGGCAACCCTTGGACCGGGGCCCAGCTCTCCGACCAAGAAGGCCTCGAGCCTAGCTCCAAGGCAATCATATCCTGTGACCCTCTTCTCTGATCTCCCCACTCATCAAAAAAAGAGAGAGAGAGAGGGGAAGGAAAGAAAGAGAATAAGAGGGAAATACAGCGACAAAACCTTTATTTCATAACCCAAGACCGGAGCTCAGATATCCGGCCAAGGGACCTTCGAGCCGCGCTGCTCTCAATCATCAACTGTCTTCGAGCCCAGCTCCGAGACGCCGACCCAAGATCGGAGCTCAGATCTCCGGCCAAGGGACCTTCGAGCCACGCTGCTCTCAATCATCAACCATCTTCGAGCCCAGCTCTGAGACGCCGACCCAAGATCGGAGCTCAGATCTCTGGCCAAGGAACCTTCGAGCTATGCTGCTCTCAATCATCAACCGTTTTCGAGCCCAGCTCCGAGATGCCGACCCAAGACCGGAGCTCTGATCTCCGGCCAAGGAACCTTCGAGCCACTCTGCTCTCAATCATCAACCGTCTTCGAGCCCAGCTCCGAGACACCAATCCAAGACCTAAGACCAGTCCTCATGTACCTTGGACCAGGGCCCAGCTCTTCGACTAAGGAATTACCGAGCCCAGCTGCTCACAACTGCCAAAACTTTGCACCCGACTTGCCGACACCAAAGCCTGGTAATTCAGCCCCAGGCAAGGTGAGGCCCCCCTTCTCTAATCTCCCCACTCATCAAAAAAAAAAAAAGAAAGAAAGAGAGGAGGGAGTGAAAGAAAAAAAAAGAGAGGGAAGAATCAAGCAAAAGTCGGGTTGTAAGGAAGTTCAAATTTTATTAACAAAGGACCAGTTACAAGTGCTCTACGGGCCCCCGACATGCCGGGTGGCCCCGACTAAGCACAGAAAGAAATAAAATACAAAAGAAAAAAAAAAGACTACTCTACACCGGCCGACCCCCCTGTTGAGCCTTGAAGCTGAGAGGTCTCGCCTCCAGGAACCTCCGGCTGGACAGCTCTGCACCGGCCGACCTCGGATGGCTCGGAAACCACAGCTTCCTGCACCAGCTAGACTACTCTGCACCAGCCGACCTCAGATGGCTCATCCCTGGCTGGCGTCGGAGGCTCGGAAGTCGCAGCTTCCTCGATGACAACCTCCTCATTAGGTTCTGCATCCGAGGTACCTAAGAAGGCCGCGGTCCTTATCGGGAGCAGACGCCTCGATCCGACCGTGCAAGAACATGAAGCCTTTGTAAAAGAAGTCCGACGCCGTTTGGTGGATTTCGGCGACGAACTCCTCCGAGGCCTTGAACTTGGCAACGGCCTCCTCAGCATCTTTCCTGGCCTCGGCGGCCCCCTTCCTTGCCTCGGCGGCCTCCAACCTGGCAGCCTCCGCCGACTTGCCTGCCAGCTCTGCCGCCTTCTCAGCCATAGCCAGCCTCATTTTCCCTGTCGCCAGCTCCGCCTGGGCAGTTCGGGAGGCCTCCTTGTGCCGATCAGTCTCAGCACTGTACCAGTTTAGCTTCTTCTCGATGGCGGAGGGATCATCGATAGCCTTTTTAGAGCGACTCCGCTCTAGATCACGGGCCTCCAGGAGTTTCTTCGCTCGTCCCTCAGCGTCGACGAGCTGCTTCTCCAGGTCTCTGACCTTCTGCTCGAGCGCCCCGTTCGCCCCGGCCTTCTGCTTCATATCGACCTTCAAAGACTCGATCTCGGTCACTTGTTGCCGCTCGATGCGCTCCCAGTTCTGATAGCAGCCCTTAATGAAGAGGGCCTCGGCACCGATCTGCACCATGAAAAGAGGTCTGCTAAAAAAAAAAGAGAAGAAAAAAGAGAGAAGAAGAGATAACTCACCGAGTAAAGCTGGGAAAAGATGGCACTGAGGACGTCGTTCAGCCACAGTCTAGCCATCTCCTGCCGATCACATGTCTGGATTGAGAAATCCATCATACGCTCGGCTAGTGCGGGGTTTCGGAGGAATGAGCTCTCTGGCCCCATCTTAAAAGGGAGTCGATGTCGCGCCTCCTCCTTCCTGCTCTCTCCCGCAGTAGGTGGCCTTGCCCCACTAACCGCAGGACCCCCGGGGGTAGGCTAAGAAGCTGGTGCCCATGCAGGCGGTGCCTCGGTCGCAGCCTCGATCCCGGCTCGAACCTCCTCATCACCAATCTCGATCATAGGTGGACTTGGAGGACTGGGAGACGCAACGGCAGTAGTTGCGGCCCTTGCCCGGGCTACTACCTCAGGCTCCATGGTGGAGGCCGCCCCCTGACGACTGTGCCGCTTTGGGACCTCTTAGGCCTCTTGCTGAACCGGCCCCGGCGTTGCAGACACCGTCCTCTCCATCGATGCAGGGGCAGCTTAGGACACCCCTGAACTCTGATCGATCGAAGTGGCAGGGCTCGGACCGGCCACCATGGAAGGAGCAATCGCAGGTGTGCTCTTATCTCGGACCCACCTCGTCGGAGGCTCCTCGACCAGTCCGGTCGGTGGCCTCTTCCGGGTGATCACCAGCAGGTCACTCTCTGTAAAAATCATCTCTGCATGCAAGTCACACAACGGTCAGAGCCCATAAGAAGCAATGCAAGAAATGCAAGGAAGAAAAAGAAAAGTTCGGGTCGAACTCACCCAACCCATTTGTTGGGTCGACCCTAGCATCAAAAAGGTTCTGCTCTGATAACAGGACCTCGAGGAAAGGAATCTGGGTGATGCGGAGCTGCTCGTAATCATCCTGGTCAGCCGCATCGACCACAGGATTTCGATTGGGGGACTGGTCCAGATCGCTCCAGACCCAGTCAACCCCCTCAACCATGGCAAAGAAGAATTTACTCTTTAATCCCTTGATGAAAGAGGAGAGCTCGAATTTAATGCCCTTCGGGCGAGAAGACAAAGACCACCACCCGTCCTCAGTCGGGTGGCACTTCAGGGCAAAGAAAGCCATGAACAAAGAGAACCGGGCAACAAACCCGTGGAGGTGGCAGAGCACGATGAAGGAGAAGATGACCCTAATGGCGTTTGGCACTAGTTGGGCAGGGACCAAACGATAGTTGTCCAAGACAGACAGGAAGAAGGGATGGAAAGGAAAGCGGAGACCCCCGGAGAAGGTCTCCTCGTAAAAAGCAAGGCGGCCCGGGCCACTGGAAGTGACCCGTTCCCTCGGATGAGAGATCATAAGCCAAACAGAACGTGGGATGCCATATACATCCCGAACGGTCCCCAGTTCCTCGATGGTGATCGTCGAGATGACCCCGCCAGGACCTGTGGATCGGGCATACTCAAAAATAGGTACAGAAGAAGGAGGAGGGAGAGAAGGACCGAACCCTGGTTCCCTGATAAGCAACAGACCGGGAGAACACCTCCTACTGAACTCGAAGCGAGTCGCATCCTCCTCCCCACCAGAGGAAGAAGAAGACGTCGGCCTTCGCTCGGAGGGACCGGTCTCGCCCTGATCAGTGGAGGGGCAGAAGCCTGGGCCAAAACGGGACACCCTCAAGAATGAGAGAAGTGAATGACTCGAGATGGAGAATGGAAGAGAGGACTCGACTCGAAGGAGACCCTAAACCCGGAGGAAGGACCCTACTCTGGAGAAGGGGGAAGAAAGAGGAGACTGACCTGGTTCCTTAGAAGATTTGAGGCAACTGAGAGGAAGAAGAAAGCTCGAACACAGCAGCAAGCACGGAGAATTCAAAAGAATGGATGTTTCGGGTAAGGCCCTCTTTTTATTTCGAAATGACCCGATGGATCCATACCGATCCGACCCCTCCACCAACGGATCCACATCACGTGCTGCCCATCGACGAAAATGGCATCCCGACTGCTTTGAATTCTGTATCAACATTAACTACTCCTCGGATGTGGCCACGTGGCACCCCCGCGTTGGTCCACAGGACTGTCTCACAAGCGCTAGCAATCATGGCCATCATTGTGCCAGATCTTCGCCTTTTCACGTCAGCACCACAATTACTCCCATCGGCCCGAGCACCGCGCACTATCGAACCTCGAGAATGGGGAGCAAATGATGTGGCAGGATCGCTGACATGGGGGAGCCGACAGGTGCCACGTCAATGAAAGCCGCCGTGTTGGACGCCACGTCAATTCTCCTACTCGGACTCCTCTGCCGAGCCGAGCTGAGCTCCCTCGAGACAACGAGTCGAGCTCCGTCCTCTGTCAGGTCGATCCCGCAAGCTCGGGATGCCTAGGCCGGAGCCGCACTCTGCCCTCCAGAGCGAGACCCTCGGAGATCGAGCCCTGTGGTTGGAGTTGAGCTCAGCCCTCCTCTGCCACGTGGAGCCTCTCTCAGCACGAGCCCTCTGGACCGGGCCCGCACTCTGCCCTCCAGAGCGAGACCCTCGGAGATTGAGCCCTGTGGTCAGAGTCGAGCTCAGCCCTCCTCCGCCACGTGGAGCATCTTCGAGTGCGAGCCCTCTGGACCGGGCCCGTACTCTGCCCTCCAGAGTGAGACCCTCGAAGATCGAGCCCTATGGTCGGAGTCGAGCTCAGCCCTCCTCCACCACATGGAGCCTCTCCGAGCGCGAGCCCTCTAGACCGGGCCCGCACTCTGCCCTCCAAAGCGAGACCCTCGGAGATCGAGCCCTATGGTCGAGCTTAGCCCTTCTCTACCACGTGGAGCCTCTCCAAGCGCGAGCCCTCTGGACTGGGCCCGCACTCTGCCCTCCTCCACCGAGATGACCCCGCAAGCTCGGGGCGTCTAGGTCGGAGCGAGCCCTGCCATTCTAGCTCAGCCCCAACTCGGACATGGGCACTACCATCCCAGGACACCGGCGAGCCGCCCGAGGACTATACTGGAGCACCTGCAAGACCGTACTAACCGCCTACAGCTGTCGGTTATACTAGAAAGGGGAGAAACACACTGATCGAGGCGCCACGCTCCTCACCAACCACCTGGGCCACCCGAGAGAGGAAGCCAACCAGGAGATTCGAATCCCGAGGACGGCGGCCCACCGATCGAGGTACTGCCAGGTTTTCTGGAATAAGGCGACCAAGGAGAATGTCAGAGCACATGACAGCTTCCCTTATCACAAATCAGGAAAGGCTCATCGGGACACCGCCGCACGCGCCTGACAGCCCGATGGAGATCCCAAGACGGACGCCCAACAGTAACATAGTTCACAAAAACTTGGAGGTAACAACCACAACACAGGCAAGACACAAGCCACTACACAAAAAAAATACGAGTGCAAGCTCCACCAAGAAGAGGAGCATGACACCACCAGCATCCCCAAGCAAGGTCGGGCGAAAGGGCCACACAGAGACTCCCTCTAACCATGCCACACTTTTCCTGACATACTTGCATCCCACTCTTACACAACACACTCCTCGTGTGGAGTCCATCAAGAGGAGCTCGACCAGGAGGATTATTCCCCTGGATTGTCACTGACTTGACCGTCGGAGTGCCCCCGCCGGAAACCCCGGCCCAGGTCACTAACCCTTATTTTGTAGGTCCAGGACCAGAGGACCGCCAGGTAGTGAAGGGATCGCACTCCGGCACCGGCAGCAGCTACGGGCCACGATGATCTTGGCGGCAACAACTAGTCTTTGAGGATATATTGGGTATGCATGTCTTATATATTGCTCTTCTTATTCATACCAGTCAGGATGTCAAGGTTTGGAGATCTATTGTATTCCGAGAGCTGTTATGTCATATCTTTATCATTTTTATCCGAAGGAGCCACTTAGAAGCCTTGATGTTGACTATATTTGGAGAATGGGTGTCCACCCGAGGGTGAGTCTGTTTTTATGAAAGGTTGCTTGGAGACAATTTCTAATAAGATCTTTCCTTATTGCCAAAGGGGTGCATCTTCTGTTGATATGTCATGGTTGTGTGGCATTTTGCTAGGCTGGATGAGCCAATCTTTTAGCCAAAGGATATGCTGTCCAACTTTTTGGAGTTGTTAAGACTAAGTACCAGAAATCAGGGAGCCATGGCTATTGGGATTTGAGTTGCCTATATTGCTTATCATATTTAGTTGATTATGAATGCTATGGCTTTTGATTCTGTGAGGTATCCCGGGATTATTCTCGAGAGAGCCTATACTCATGCCTAGGAGATTTTGATCATGACCTCGACAATCGTGGAGATCTGGGCCCCCATCATGTTTGTGGAGGATCTAATGAGTTTTCATTACTTGGAAACCCTCACCACTAAGATATGTCAAAGTCAATTTTGATAGGAGTGTCAGAAACAGGCATGGTGATCCCAGTTTTATCACCCAAGGCCTTGAGCTTAGATTGGTGGCTGTGGGGGGGGGGAGTTACCTCTTTAAGCCGACGGTTCCTACGATGGAGCTTTGTGGTATATGGACTGGGATTATTTATGCTCGAAGGATTTCATGTGTTGATCATCATATTATTAAGGAAGACTCTGCTATAGTTGTAACTTAGATCCAGGATTCTATGTGGAGAAAATTGGTGCTTTCCTTTTTTTCATGATATTACAGCTGTTTTGTTGGATGTACAATTATCTTGTTGGGTCGCTTTTTATATCCCGAAGTATTTCAAAAAAAATTATAGATTAATTTGGAGGAAGGCTCTGTTCAACTTCATGATATTATATTTTATAATTTTTAAAATTTATTCATATTAAATTTTTATAATATGAATATTTTATATAAAAAAATAAATAAATAAAAAGAAGAAGAAAAGAAAGATGGACTTAAAGAATGCCATCACGTTACTTGGTTTAATGATCTCGCAGTTAGGGGAGCGACGGATGGTGTTATCGTAATTTTATCCTTAGAGGAGGGCCTTTTGTTGGAATCCACAGCGCAAGGCGCTCCGCCTAGATCCCAGCACAGCACAACGCCCTCCGTTCCTCCGTGTGCAGCTCGGCACTTGACACGCGGAAAGTTGAAGTGCTCAACCACGTGGGCCCATCACAATGTCTACGTGTTCATAAATGATAAGAAAAAAACCCTGTGCGCTAGGTGGAGAGTAACAGTAGATCTGATCACCCAGCGTAACGCCCTCCAGCTAAGACTGCTGCTTCTTGGACCGGATCACCCCCACTTCTCTTCTATTATTTCTAAAATCGGGGATCATTGGTAACCGCACGGCCGATGAATTCTCTATTGAATTTCCTTTCGGGGCCCCAAATCGATCAGCCGCCGTCCAATCATAGCCCACCCAAAGGGCAACAATGTATCCCAGGAGCATATCGGTAATTTGATCCACTGGGAGGCATTCTTTCCAATATCCCCTCATGTTCTCCCGCATAAAAACGCCTCGTCCATCCCTTCCGTTTCCTCGTCCAGCTAACGAGTCGTAGATAGAACATCGTCTTCCATCCTCGCGGTCGCTGAAATGGGCAGAAAGTTCTTCGTCGGCGGCAACTGGAAATGCGTAATTTTTCAATCCTTTTAACTCTCTTATTTTTCGATCAAAATCGATGACCTGCCACGCTTCATTTGTAGATCAAAATCGAAGTACATAGATTATTATTTTCTGGTTTGATTCACTCGAATTCTTTCTAGATTCCATCGCAGATAATCACCTCTTTGTTTCCTCTCCTCCAAACACGATTGTATTTTTCTATTTGTAACCGATAACATCATTAGATCTGCAGTAGATCTTAATAATGCATTGTTCTTTTACTGGAGCTTTAAGCTTAGGGACAGAACGATGATAGAATTTGAATATCGGGAAGCATCTTCTGCACGATTACTCGTTTTACATACGTATACTGTTTTACGCGTTTCTAACTGTCATCGTTCAATTATTTTTCCTATTGGATTTGCACGTAGAAGTTGTTGTTTAACTGCGACGCTGATTGGATGTTTGTGCAGAATGGGACAAGCGAGGAGGTTAAGAAGATCGTCAGCACCTTGAATGATGGCCAAGTCCCCTCATCAGATGTTGTGGGTATGGACTTGTAGCTTATGATCTCTATCCATTGCCTGCTATTTTGTTGCCTGCTATTTTGTTTTAGTTTATTTCTGATTGCTGCGTTTCTGGCATCCTTGTTGAAATCTGCTATGTAAGATCAGATCACTTTGGATGCTGATATTGTGGTTGTGTCCTGTTGTGAAATATTTTGGATCTCTAAATGTTTATGGTGGATTAGTGATATTCCTTTGATGGACGTTCAAATTTATCCCGGAATCCTTTGTTCCCAAGAATTTTTGAACTATCGCTGCTACTCCATGAGATGAGCTATGCTGATCGTTGGACAATGTAGAATTTTATTTTATTTTATTTTATTTGTTCCAGTCTACGATATCAATAATTCCCAGGAAACTAATGGGTTTCCTAAATGCAATTGATTTCTGTGAATCTATGAAGCAATCAATCCCTTCCAAAATTATAGTTATCATACGTAATGGTAGATTTCCTAGATTAATTTTAATATGGCAAGCTCTTAATGTAGAGTGTGATCTTTTTGACCGGCATGGTAGATTTCCTAGATTAATTTTAATATGGCAAGCTCTTAATGTAGAGTGTGATCTTTTTGACCGGCATGCAATCACTAATTATATCAAACTTAGCTCATCATGTTTTTGTAGGATTTCTGGAGTGCATAGACACATATTGGCATAACATCTTGAAAACATTATCACCACATCTATATTGCCAAGGCCTTTTGACTCTATTTGCTTTTTTGTTGTTTAATTTCCAACCACATTTCCTCCAAAGAGCCATTATGCTCATTTTAATATCTTGTTATGCTCTTCATCTTTTCTTGTTTGCAGATAGTGATAATGTTGATGAAGTGGGATATGCAGTTTTATCTAGGAACTTTTTTTTTTTTAAGATCATAAATACGTATTATATTTTCATATTTGATCAATAATGTAGTTATCAAATGCAGAATTACTTTATCACTAATACTTTGCAAATGCTTCATCTTGTAGAGGTTGTGATAAGCCCTCCATTTGTGTTTCTTCCTCTGGTTAAAAGTTCATTGTGTTCTGATTTTCATGTCGCTGCACAGAATTGCTGGGTAAAGAAAGGAGGCGCATTCACTGGGGAGGTTAGGTAAGATCTGAGAACCCTAAATCATCTGTTTCCTTGTCATCCATTTTTTATCTTGATTTTTCATAACAATGATGAATGTTGCTGCATGTTGTTTTGTGCTTCATCTTGGACAGCTGTGATATGTGGATGCTGGTTGTGACCATTGTTCTGATCACATTGTGATCATTTGAGACTTTGTGGTGTGGAAATTGTTTTTTCCCTAATGCTGCTTGTATTCATGCTTTTGATCAGCTGAGAAAGACTGATAACGCATTTGAAAAAGGTGATGTATGTATTGTTCTTAGTATATGGAAGAGAGGGGACTATTATGATCATCTGAAAGGGTGATACAATATTTGAAGAGAGCATATATCTTGTGGCTTGAAACATTATATGTTAGGCTATCACCAACAAATGAGAATGCTGGACGTTGCAATCATATAAGGAAGAGCATTTGTTGCCATCAAGAGAATTGTTTGTGTCGTAAAATTGTAGAAGACTATTGATAATGGATGTAATCTTTACATGAGCAGGTGCTATGTAATAGAGTGGTTTATTTGAGGGTTTATGATTCAATAGGTGATTGAAGAAACATGTTTATGGCATTTACTAAAAATACCTTCAAATGGTAGTATCTGTTTACAGAACAAAAATAATTAAAATCCAATTGTATTTGAAAAAAAAGATCAGCTTGTCTATATATAATGATTTGGAAGATTTAAAATGGAGTTTTATAGTGTAAAAACTTCATCTTGACCCTTGATTTAATGAGCCGCACCTGATTCTTATCCTTCCAAGGCTTAGATTTTGAATGCATGTTGTCAGTCTGACCTGTACAGAGAATTTTCAGGAGGGTGCATATGGGAACTTTTGCTATCAGTGATCGATTGCAAGCTGAATCTTCATTACCATGAATATCAAGAATATTCCGCTAGACAAAATGTAAATTTATTATAATGTAATGTGTCTATTTCTTGTTTCTGTCAAAAAAAATGCCTATTTCCTTATAATTTGTTCAACCAACAATAAGACAAGAAAAAAAGTGCCTGCCTTCATTTGTTTAGTATCGAAGTCCCAGGTCTGCTATTATTCCTGCATTTCTATTAGTATTTTTATCTTGACTTCCTGTGAAAGGTCAAATTAGCAAAATAATGCCTATTCCAATTTAAACATTCAAGCACTTCGTGTGATACTATGTGTACTTGTGATGATTAATTGATTAAACTTGTTATTTATGCAGTGCAGAAATGCTTTAAAATATTGACATCCATTGGGTCATTCTTGGACACTCAGAACGAAGACTCTGTCATGGCCCGAATCCAGATCAAGGATCGGCTACGTGACCGGCTGCACAATCCTAGGTATCTCCTAGAGATCATGCCAGGCCTAACTTTCAATTCAACATCCAAACAATGATACGGAACAACTTTCCATAAAGATTAACAGAAAATAAAATACAAATAAAATATAAACTCAGGGATTAACACCTAAATCCTAGCTCCTTACTGACTGGTTCCAAAAGCCCAAATGATCTTCGATATCTGAAACAAAAATATAAGAAAACATGGGTGAGCTACACAGGCTCAGTAAGTTATCAACATCTCCAATATATATACACCAATATGCCACTAATAACAACAAACATGACACTTCATACAACAAAATGTCCAGCAATATAATAATATAACCCACGACCTGATGCAAATATGTACACTTAATGCGACCAACATAGATACGACACGACTATGGATGGCCAACCATTTACTTAACTCTCCTAGTCCCTCAGACTATGGCCACGATCGGCCCATGGCTCGCCCCGAAAGAGACTAGATCCTGTGTCACATGCCGCTCAACAATCATGTGCCAGCAATAGCCCTGCTGGAGGCCCAAAAGGAAAACTAGCTCTGAGTATCATACGAGAAACATGCATCCTCTGCATGTGCCCGCCACGCATGGCTAAAATAAGACATCTAGCTCCTGTGTCACATACCGTTCAACGGTCATGTACCAGCAATAGCCCTGCTGGAGGCCCAAAAGGAGACTAGGTTCTCGTATGATCATAGTCAGACTAGAGAGCACTCACACCGTCTCAATGCACTCACACCAACACAATGCATCCACATCAACACCATGCACGCAATCCAAAGCAATCCCACAATGTACCCACACCAACACAATGTACTCACGCCAACACAACATCCATACCAACATGATGCACGCAATCCAATGCAATCAAATGCAGATATATTACATATATCTATTAAGTTATAAATATACATATATTGGCATACATATCAGAGGTCAAGATAACTTATCCAAGAGCATCCACCAACAACGTGCAGTTCAATTCCCTAGATCCGATCTTCCAGAGACAACGACGATCCTGAATCATAAATTAAAAAGAAATTATATATAAACTAAATTTCCTGGGACATCCTCTACAAACAGTTATTTTCCTCCCTTCCCCACCTTCCTTTTATTTATTAATTATTATTATTATTACATATATTATTATTTCCCAAACGGTACCTTTACGGGATCGGTCCATCCCAGAAACAGGCCCAGCCCAACAGGGCATGGCTCAACCGAATCCGGCCCAGCAAGGCCTGGCCCAGCCAAGCCCGATTAAATCGAGCCCAGGCCACACTCTCCCAGCCACTGCATCGTCCCGGCTTCATGGAAAAACCAGGGAGGATCGACGGCGATCCTCCCGTCCGACCAACATGGAGTACTCGCCGGAGGAAGAAGAGGGTCCGGCGACCCCTACGGCGGCCGTTCGACCGTCAGCCGGTGAGCACCGAGTTGAAGACTGCCCCTCGCAACAGTGACCTCCCTCTGCTACCCGGTCGATCAAAAATCCCTCTCTCCCCCCCCCCCCAAGCAAGCGGAGGAACGGCGGCGATCCCTGTGATCGGTCGCCCAGAGCGTTTGCCGGAGAGGAGGAATCCGGCGGTGACCTTTACCACAACACACGGCTTCAACGGAGAGGAAGAATCAATCGGATTCTTCCTTCCTCCCAGCCAAACAACCTTACACTACCCTTTCCTGAGGAAGAAAGACTTACCGGCGAGACTGGCTCCGACCGCAGCGACCATTGGTGGAGAGCGCTCCGGCGAGGGCAGGGACACACGAAGAAGCCGTCGGCGTTCCACTCACAGAGAGGTATTCCCGGATCAACAGAGGCACCCGATGCCCCTAAAAACCCGAGGAAAACCCTTATCCCCCCCACTTCCGGCGGCGTCGACGAGCTTCTCCGGATTTCCCGCCGGGAAATCCAAACTCCCGAACCAGATTAAATTTGAACTGAAGTCGGCGGCCCTTGCCGACTTCAGTCCAAATTCAGCCCAATAAGAACTGGGCCTTACATTCTCCCTTCCTAACAAAAATTTCGTCCTCGAAATTTAAAAAAAAATCTAAGTATTCCAAAACTCAAAGATGCGCAATCCAAAATTTGTATGGTTCAATACTCACAGGTACCATTCAATCCAAATTCAATAATTTCAATAAGAGCATCTCTTCTTCCATCATATTCACTTTAGATTAATTCTAGTGTCCTTAGTCTACCACACTTCCGCTGTGCACTCTAATATAAATTTTTAAATCATCAAATATCTTTCAATACCTTAATTCTACCCCACTCTCACTAACTATGACATCTTAATCTTTAACCTTTGCTCTGATACCACTCTGTCACGGCCCGAATCCAGATCAAGGATCGGCTACGTGACCGGCCGCACAATCCTAGGTATCCCCTAGAGATCATGCCAGTCCTAACTTTCAATTCAACATCCAAACAATGATAGGGAACAACTTTCCATAAAGATTAACAGAAAATAAAATACAAATAAAATATAAACTCAGGGATTAAGACCTAAATCCTAGCTCCTCACTGACTGGTTCCAAAGCCCAAATGATCTTCGATATCTGAAACAAAAATATAAGAAAACATGGGTGAGCTACACAGGCTCAGTAAGTTATCAACATCTCCAATATACATACACCAATATGCCACTAATAACAACAAACATGACACTTCATACAACAAGATGTCCAGCAATATAATAATATAACCCACGACCTGATGCAAATATGTACACTTAATGCGATCGACACAGACACGACACGACTATGGATGGCCAACCATTTACTTAACTCTCCTAGTCCCTCAGACTATGGCCACGATCGGCCCATGGCTCGTCCCGAAAGAGACTAGATCCTGTGTCACATACCGCTCAACAGTCATGTGCCAGCAATAGCCCTGCTGGAGGCCCAAAAGGAAAACTAGCTCTAAGTATCATACGAGAAACATGCATCCTCTGCATGTGCCCGCCACGCATGGCTAAAATAAGACATCTAGCTCCTGTGTCACATACCGCTCAACGGTCATGTGCCAGCAATAGCCCTGCTGGAGGCCCAAAAGGATACTAGGTTCTCGTATGATCATAGTCAGACTAGAGAGCACTCACACCGTTTCAATGCACTCACACCAACACAATGCATCCACATCAACACCATGCACGCAATCCAAAGCAATCCCACAATGTACCCACACCAACACAATGTACTCACGCCAACACAGCACCCACACCAACATGATGCACGCAATCCAATGCAATCAAATGCAGATATATTATATATATCTATTAAGTTATAAATATACATATATTGGCATACATATCAGAGGTCAAGATAACTTACCCAAGAGCATCCACCAACAACGTGCAGTTCAATTCCCTAGATCCGATCTTCCAGAGACAACGACGATCCTGAATCACAAATTAAAAAGAAATTATATATAAACTAAATTTCCTGGACATCCTCTACTAACAGTTATTTTCCTCCCTTCCCCACCTTTCTTTTATTTATTAATTATTATTATTATTACATATATTATTATTTCCCAAACGGTACCTTTACGGGATCGGTCCATCCCAGAAACAGGCCCAGCCCAACAGGGCATGGCTCAACCGAATCCGGCCCAGCAAGGCCTGGCCCAGCCAAGCCCGATTAAATCGAGCCCAGGCCACACTCTCCTAGCCACTGCATCGTCCCGTCTTTATGGAAAAACCAGGGAGGATCGACGGCGATCCTCCCGTCCGACCAACATGGAGTACTCGCCGGAGGAAGAAGAGGGTTCGGCGACCCCTACGGCGGCAGTCCGACCGTCAGCCGGTGAGCACCGAGCCGAAGACTGCCCCTCGCAACAGTGACCTCCCTCTGCTACCCGGTCGATCAAAAATCCCTCTCTCCCCCCCCCCCCTCCAAGCAAGCGGAGGAACGGCGGCGATCCCTGTGATCGGCCGCCCAGAGCGTTTGCCGGAGAGGAGGAATCCAGCGGTGACCTTTCGTCGCCGGCCACAACACACGGCTTCAACGGAGAGGAAGAATCAACCGGATTCTTCCTTCCTCCTAGCCAAACAACCTTACACTACCCTTTCCCGAGGAAGAAAGACTTACCGGCGAGACTGGCTCCGACCGCAGCGACCACCGGTGGAGAGCGCTCCGGCGAGGACAGGGACACACGAAGAAGCCGTCGGCGTTCCACTCACAGGGAGGTATTCCCGGATCAACAGAGGCACCCGATGCCCCTAAAACCTCGAGGAAAACCCTTATCCCCCCCACTTCCGACGGCGTCGACGAGCTTCTCCGGATTTCCCGCCGGGAAATCCAAACTCCCGAACTAGATTAAATTTGAACTGAAGTCGGCGGCCCTTGCCCACTTCAGTCCAAATTCAGCCCAATAAGAACTGGGCCTTACATTCTCCCTTCCTAACAAAAATTTCGTCCTCGAAATTTAAAAAAAAATCTAAGTATTCCAAAACTCAAAGATGCGCAATCCAAAATTTGTATGGTTCAATACTCACAAGTACCATTCAATCCAAATTCAATAATTTCAATAAGAGCATCTCTTCTTCCATCATATTCACTTTAGATTAATTCTAGTGTCCTTAGTCTACCACACTTCCGCTGTGCACTCTGATATAAATTTTTAAATCATCAAATATCTTTCAATACCCTAATTCTACCATACTCTCACTAACTATGACATCTTAATTTTTAACCTTTGCTCTGATACCACTCTGTCACGGCCCGAATCCAGATCAAGGATCGGCTACGTGACCGGCCGCACAATCCTAGGTATCCCTTATAGATCGTGCTAGGCCTAACTTTCAATTCAACATCCAAACAATGATAGGGAACAACTTTCCATAAAGATTAACAGAAAATAAAATACAAATAAAATATAAACTCAGGGATTAACACCTAAATCCTAGCTCCTCACTGACTGGTTCCAAAGCCCAAATGATCTTTGATATCTGAAACAAAAATATAAGAAAACAGGGGTGAGCTACACAGGCTCAGTAAGTTATCAACATCTCCAATATACATACACCAATATGCCACTAATAACAACAAACATGACACTTCATACAACAAGATGTCCAGCAATATAATAATATAACCCACGACCTGATGCAAATATGTACACTTAATGCGACCAACACAGACACGACACGACTATGGATGGTCAACAATTTACTTAACTCTCCTAGTCCCTCAGACTATGGCCACGATCAGCCCATGGCTCGCCCCGAAAGAGACTAGATCCTGTGTCACATACCGCTCAACAGTCATGTGCCAGCAATAGCCCTGCTGGAGGCCCAAAAAGAAAACTAGCTCTAAGTATCATACGAGAAACATGCATCCTCTGCATGTGCCCGCCACGCATGGCTAAAATAAGACATCTAGCTCCTGTGTCACATACCGCTCAACGGTCATGTGCTAGCAATAGCCCTGCTGGAGGCTCAAAAGGAGACTAGGTTCTCGTATGATCATAGTCAGACTAGAGAGCACTCGCACCGTCTCAATGCACTCACACCAACACAATGCATCCACGTCAACACCATGCACGCAATCCAAAGCAATCCCACAATGTACCCACACCAACACAATGTACTCACGCCAATACAGCACCCGCACCAACATGATGCATGCAATCCAATGCAATCAAATGCAGATATATTACATATATCTATTAAGTTATAAATATACATATATTGGCATACATATCAGAGGTCAAGATAACTTACCCAAGAGCATCCACCAACAACGTGCAGTTCAATTCCCTGGATCCGATCTTCCAGAGACAACGACGATCCTGAAGCACAAATTAAAAAGAAATTATATATAAACTAAATTTCCTGGGACATCCTCTACTAACAGTTATTTTCCTCCCTTCCCCACCTTTCTTTTATTTATTAATTATTATTATTATTATTACATATATTATTATTTCCCAAACGGTACCTTTACGGGATCGGTCCATCCCAGAAACAGGCCCAGCCCAACAGGGCATGGCTCAGCCGAATCCGGCCCAGCAAGGCCTGGCCCAGCCAAGCCCGATTAAATCGAGCCCAGGCCACACTCTCCCAGCCACTGCATCGTCCCGGCTTCATGGAAAAACCAGGGAGGATCGATGGCGATCCTCCCGTCCGACCAACATGGAGTACTCGTCGGAGGAAGAAGAGGGTCCGACGACCCCTATGACGGCCGTCCGACCGTCAGTCGGTGAGCACCGAGCCGAAGACTGCCCCTCGCAACAGTGACCTCCCTCTGCTACCCGGTCGATCAAAAATCCCTCTCCCCCCCCCCCAAGCAAGCGGAGGAACGGTGGCGATCCCTGTGATCGGCCGCCCAGAGAGTTTGCCGGAGAGGAGGAATCCGGCGGTGACCTTTCGTCGCTGGCCACAACACACGGCTTCAACGGAGAGGAAGAATCAACCGGATTCTTCCTTCCTCCCAGCCAAACAACCTTACACTACCCTTTCCCGAGGAAGAAAGACTTACCGACGAGACTGGCTCCGACCGCAGCGACCATCGGTGAAGAGCGCTCCGGCGAGGGCAGGGACACACGAAGAAGCTGTCGGCGTTCCACTCACAGGGAGGTATTCCCGGATCAACAGAGGCACCCGATGCCCCTAAAAACCCGAGGAAAACCCTTATCCCCCCCACTTCCGGCGGCGTCGACGAGCTTCTCCGGATTTCCCGCCGGGAAATCCAAACTCCCGAACTAGATTAAATTTGAACTGAAGTTGGCGGCCCTTGCCGACTTCAGTCCAAATTCAGCCCAATAAGAACTGGGCCTCACACTCTTGTTGGGTGAATCAAATGAAGTAAGATCCCTGAGAGACATACTATAGAGAAATCAATTATCTCGTGTTTATGGTACTTGCATGTGGATTAACTAGTATTGTTGGTGGTTCTATGCCAATTTATCTTCAGCAGCTATGGTGACTAGGACTTGTTTTAGTGAATGTGTGCCATCTTTGACCTTAAGCCAAAAGTATATCTTTTTTGAGTTCATAATAGAAGTTATGTTCACATAATGAATAAATGTTGTGTTTTAGGTGAAACTAAAAAAACCTATGATGGTTTAGCAAGGATGCTAAGTAGCAAAGCATTTACAGATTTATATAAATAATTTTTGAATTATTGTATTGCATTTTGTTGATGCAAGGTGTACTAGAAAAGATTTAATTTTGATCCACTGAAAAGTTGATGCATGAGGTTTGATGAAAGTGAAACATTGTCGATGTTGTAGTTTTCATTTACTGGTGTATCCATCTTTTAATACTGTTTCATCATTTTACATAAAAAATAATGCGCTAACAGAAATTTCATCAATTTTTTAGATATTCAAAAAATTATTATTTAACATGTGCTCCACATTTTTCTAATGGCAGTTTGTTGGAGATAAAGTTGCATATGCACTCTCTCAAGGGCTAAGGGTGATTGCTTGTGTTGGTGAGACCCTTGAACAGCGGGAATCAGTAGCCACCATGGATGTAGTTGCTGCACAAACAAAGGCAATTGCAGGTACTGGGAATGTCCTTGAAAAATTTTACTCTCCCTTTTTTCTTGATGTTTTTATTTCAAAATGCAGTAACTTGACTTATCTAGAATGTGCATTGCAGCTGTTTTTCTTGTATTATTTCACATCTTTTTCTTTTGGAGTTCAAATGTAAGTTTATATTTGTCTAGGGGCTATTGGTGAAAAAAAAGTAATTAACAGATCTATGCTAGGGAAATTTGTTTCTGGCTTGAAGGATGCATGGTGTTAATATACTTTGAGAAGAATTATCCGACCATGTGTTTTGAATATGGTTTGATCATATTGGAAAGGCATGCGGAAAAGTTTCTTGTACAAAGAACATTACATTGGAGAGATTGGAACCTTGTAAAATATGCTAAAAGGCAACTGGGTTTAGATGTATTTTATTGACATAAATGGGTTTCATTTTTAATTGAATGGTATCTTTATTCAAATAATTATAGCTCTTCTCAAATAATGGCATCCAGTTTTATAGCATGTAGTGAATGTGTCACCATTTCTTTATGTTTGATGCTAGATTGATTTGTTTTGTAGAGCGTATATCAGATTGGACAAATGTGGTTGTTGCCTATGAGCCAGTTTGGGCTATTGGAACGGGCAAGGTTGCAACTCCAGCTCAGGCTCAGGAAGTAAGTGTGATAGATGTTACTGTTATGTTACTTGCATCATCCTCTAGTAGGCTACTTTAACAAGAATGGTCCTACTAATTTGCAAGATATTCGTTCTTTGTCCTAGGAACTCATGGCCTCATGTATAGGCAAGCTTTCCTCGTGCCTGTGAAATATTTTTTGCTAGCTTGCTTGTTCTCCAAAGTTACCAAAGCTGGTGTAGGCATTGTTGATAGGTTCATGTCCGGTCCTAAATGTTCTAATTATCTGCTTCATTTTAATTGAACCAAATAATGTTGCTAATGTTTTTTTCAGGTTCAGGGGGCTTTAGTATTTAAGTTTTATTAGGTTTAAATGCCCTGGTGGTTTCAATTAGGTTTGTTGCTTGGTGGTTGATGATTCTATGTCAAATTAAATGTCATTCAATTGAATCTCTGTTAATGCTTTCAGCACAACCTTGTAATAAATCAAACATTCCACTGACCTTCAATATGCAAACCTGGCTTGTTCAGTTAAAATTTGCTGGCTTGATCCGTTCTTATGGATTAATTGAAAATCAACCTTGCTGAACAATGTTCTGGGAAGTGCTGAGTGAAGCCCTAGAGACCTGGTGGTTCCAGTTGGACCTGATTTAACCAGTTAGTCCGCCAGCTTGTAAACTAGCGATGCTTAGTGATTGAAGTTCCACATTCAGTAAATGCAAATAATTTGTGTTATGTTGGATGGTGCTGTGTTTAGATGAGAATATTACCAGGTTTGCTCCTAATGCATGTACCAATCTGCTGATTGGTTATCGCCACACCAAATATTAATTATCGAAAGAGTTGGCCTGTCCATCACTTTGAAGGTCAAGTCCTCCAATTTTTCATCAGACTTCCATTAAATCAACTCTTATTTGTGGTGCAGGACTTCTACGTACCATTCTGGTTGCTAACATATGCTGAAATCAGAATTCTACCATTCTGTTATAAAATACTGTTTATTTGATTCAATTTTTTCCCACTTAAAGGACATGTTTACCTAAAGACTCGTTCTCAAGCACCCAAGCATCGTGTGGCTTGGGTTTCGTGCAACTTGGTTTTGCTTTGTGCTTGGTTTTTGTCCTGCATCAATTCTCGTGCAACTGAGTGGCTTTAGGGCGAACGGTTGCTGGGCAGAATTGCGGGGAGAGAGGTGACCATCGTGGAAGGGTAACAATGTCTAAGGAGGGGGAAAAATCTAGTGTCAGCAGTCCACGGTCATCGGAGAGGATGGACCAAGGCCGAGCCGAATTTGGGCGAGGGTTGTCCAAGGCACTCTGCGCGGGCCATCCTGGACATCTCATCAGATAATGGAGGGAGAAATCGACGAGCTTCAGAGTTATTGTTCCAAGGTCCTTGAGCTACCGGAGGAGATGGAGTCATGGAGGAATTGGGAGAAGGTAGCAGTCTTCATTCGGAGTTTGGGACAGAGGGTGCCGGCGGATTGGGTAGCAAAGGAGGTCCAGCAGTGGCTGAAGCTGGAGGTTGAGCCGGAGGTCTTCTCCATTGCCGATGAGCACCTCATCCTTCGATTTAAAATGGAGGCGAATTGTGGGGTGGCACTCCAAGGTGGGTCATGGTTCATGGCAGGCCAATTACTTGCGATGCAAGCTTGGGAACCGAACTCTTACCCTGCCGATGGTCGATCCAGCGGATTGTGATATGGGTGTGTCTCCCAGGCCTTCCCATGGAGTTCTGGTTGCCAAAGGCCATAATGGCCATTACGGCGAAGGCAGGGAGGTCGATGGCTGTCGACAACTTCACTGAGTTGCTCTGGAAATCAGGGTATCCTAGGATCCGTGTAAAGATTGATGCAGGGGTGCTGTTGAAGCCCGTGTGGTGATTAGGGGGGAAAGGGAAGCATTCTGGCAACAATTCATCTACGAGAATCTCCTCCTAGTCTGTTACAGATGTGGAAGGCTTGGCCATGTTGATGATAGTTGCCGGTTTTCTGAAGGAGAGCTTTCGTCTGACAACAGCGGTTGCCCATTACATCCAAAGAATGTTGTCATGGTGGAGGGCGAGAGGGGTTTGGAGCCTGTTTCTCCTCTGATGGTGGAGGGGAAGGCATTGGTGGTGGTGGCCGACCGCGACTTGGCCCATGGTTGGTTACTTCATGCATCCGACAACCATGGTCGCCTAGATCTATGGCAAAAGGAAGGAAGGAGTTGGAGGAGGAGGTAGGCCCTAACTCCCCTATTCTCAACTCCTCTTCTCCCGTTTCGGGATCGCCGACGCAATAGCCGACTTCACCGGATTCCCCGCCTGACTCGGAAAGGTGGCAGAATCCTTCCAAAGTTGCTCGTCGGAAGTCGCCTGGAGACCAATCAGGAGAAGCCGGGGAGGAAGCTTCTGTACAAGGGGGAAACTCGGCATTCAGTGCCCTCGGACCGTTGGGTGATGCTATGGAGCTGGACCGGCCTGATGAGCCTAGCCCACGGGATGCTGTAATGTCTGATCCGGGAACCATTTCGCTGAAGAGAACCAAAAGCCCACCGAAGCTTCCTTTTCAACTCTCTGACCAACAGTTCGGGAAGGTAGTACCTCCCTTAGCAGAGTTGTCGCCCACAACCCAGGTTAGTAATTCTTCACCTTGTATGGTTGGAAAGAGGGTTGATGACTTTCCAAAATTTATCGTGGGGTCTTCTCCGAGCCGGAAACTTGAAGTACACCGGACAATGGGTATGAGGAGGGCTGCTCAAGCTATGATGACATCTAAACAGGGGAGCTTTGTGGGTGCCAAGGTGGAAGGTGTGACTATGCTCAATGAGGAGGGAGTGTGTGGAGGGAATGGCTTGGATTCTGGCTCTCCTGATATAACCCCACAACCTGATCCATCTTCTTTCTCCCAGGCTGCAAGAGACTAGCTGCAGGGGGATCATGGACGTTCCATTTCTTTACTAAAGAAAGGGGAGGAGGTGCTGGAGGCAAAAGAACCTGCATAGCTCCATAAGGAGGTGTCTGCCAAACTAAATAATGCTTTGTTTAAGGTGGGGGAATAGGGGATGAAGGACAGTAGGTATGGAGGAAGTGGTGTGTTTGGAGAGTCATCAGGCGCTCACCAAACTGATGATTTGATCTAATGCAGGTTCTGGTGTGGAATGTTTGGGGGGCGAGGAAACATTCCTTCCAATCAACATCTCAAAGATTAGGGCAATCGTATCATCCTGATCTGTGTCCTTTTAGAGACAAGAGTTAGTTGGTTCAAGCTTAAACCGAGTTCATTGTCATTTTTCTATGAGTTGGGGTTTTTATGCTGTTGAAGCCCAGGGCTTGTCGGGGGGCATTATTGTTACCTGGGATCATGGGGTAACTAAAGTGGATGTTTTTCACTGTAGTGCCCAGCATGTACCTATTGTTATTACTGAATCTAATGGTCTTACTTGGTTGCTTTATGATATTTATGCTAGCACAAATTATAGGGAATGGAGGGTCTTGTGGTATGAGGTTACCTCTCTACTTGATCAAGGTATTCCTTCTATGGTGGCAAGTGACTTTAGTTGTATTCTTCGGTTTGAGGACAAGAGAGGAGGGCGACCTTTTGTGGAAGACATTGCTTCAACAGAATTTGGCCATTTCCTCCATGACAACGGCCTTCTTGATCTTGGCTTCGTGGGACCTTCGTTCACTTGGTGCAACAACCGGGCCGGGAGTGCTAGAGTCTAGGAAAGAATTGATAGAGTTTATGCATCTCCTAGTTGGATATAGTGGCATCCGAACTTCTCTTTGCGACACTTATCGAGGATTGTCTCGGATCACTGTCTGCTTCTTTTATTCACTGATGCTGCAACTCCCTATCATGCTTCCTTTAGATTTGAGAAATTCTGGTTAGCTTACCCCTGCTCCTGGAAGATAATAAGGGAGGTGTGGAGGATGCTTGTCAGAGGGGATGCTAGATATTGGATCTCGCATAGGCTGGATCTGGGCAGGAGGCGATTGTTGTCGTGGAATAGAGTGGAGGTTGGCAATATTTTTCGCAATCTGGAGATGGTGGAGAGATCCATCATGGAGGTCCAGGAGCATGAGCAGAGGGATGGGGATTTGTATGAGACAGATCTGGGTTATCTTCGGGGTTAGCTCACCATCCATCACTCTCTACTTTGCCAGTAGGAGGCTTTATTGAGGCAGAAGTCCAGAGTGCAGTGGCATAGGGAGGGAGACATGAACACCAAGTTCTTCCACCAAGCTACAATTATCAGGAGACAGAGGAACCAGATTCGGACGATACGGAGCTCGGGTGGGAGGTGGTTGGAAGACGATGATGAGATTAGGGAGGAGATCACTCAGTTTTTCAGGCAGAGGTGGACTGTGCCAGTGGGGGTCGCTGACTCTTTTATGATTCCACCGTCTTCGACATAGTCTCTGAGCAGCAAAATCTGCAACTTATCAAGCCAGTGTCTAAGGTTGAATTTCGGAGAGCTCTATGGTCCTTGGTCGAGGACAAGGCTCCAGGTCCTGATGGTTTCTCTCCTATGTTTTTCAGACATTATTGGTCCATCATCCATGGGGATCTGGTGGCAGCTGCGCAGGACTTCTTTATTCATAGATACATGCTGGACTTATGGAAGAGGACTTTTTTTATCTTAATTCCTAAGCTTCATGATGCGGGGTCGCTTCAGATTAATCAGCCTATGTAATACATTATATAAAATTTGTGCTAAGCTTCTGGTTAATAGAATGAAGCTTATCCTCCCGCGTCTCATCAATCCGGAATAGGGTGCTTTTGTCAGTGGTCGTTCCATCACTGACAATATATTGATTGCTCAGGAGTTGATGCATGACCTTAACCGTGCTCCTATCCGTCGCAGTCTTATGGCTATTAAGCTAGACATGGAGTGGGCATATGATCGCATGCACTGGAGGTTCCTGGAGAGGGCTATGCTAGAGTTTGTATTTCATCCTTGCTAGATTTTGTGGGTTCTGGCCTGTGTCGAGAGACCTTCATTTGCCATCCTTATTAATGAAACTACAGATTTCTTTACCTCCACTGTCGATCTTTGGCAAGGTTGCCCTCATCCTCGTACCTGTTTATTATTTGTGCTGATGCTTTGTCCCGAGCTCTACGGGCTGCTGCGAGGGGGAGCGAGATTGATCCTTACATCCCTACTCCCGGAGCCCTGTCGATCTTGCATCTTCTTTTTGCAGATGACTGCTTGCTACTGGATAGAGCGACATCATCTTCTGCTCTGGGACTTCGAACGATTGTGGAGGACTACTGCTTCTCCTTTGGGCAGAGTATCAATCTTCAAAAATCTGTAGTTTACTTCAGTCCAAAGTCACCCACCCAGCTCAGGCGCCAGATACGACACATTTTGGGGATTGTTGAGAGCAAAGGAACGTTGCACTATTTGGGTGTTCCTATTACCGGGGATAGATCGAAGAGGGCTGATTGTACTCACCTTATGAGGGCTATTGAGGAGCGAGCGGATGGTTGGTAGGGAAGAGCGTTTTCTCTCATGGGCAGGATCACATTGATTAGGTCTATTTTGAGCTCCCTTCCTGTTTATATGCTTTCTAATGCCATTATACCTAAAACTGTCATAGCAAGATTGGAGTAGCATATCGGAACTTTCCTTTGGAATGCTGGACCTATTGGGCATCGTATTCATCTCCTTGGTTGGAGGGAGGTCTGTTAGCTTGTTGTGGAGGGGGGCCTTGGTATCCAGTCCCTCATCACTAGGAGGGAGGCTTTCTTAGTGACACATATTACCAGATTTTTATTGTGCCCGGATAGTATGTGGACTGTGATGATGATAGCTAGATATGGCTTGCTGCCCTCGGGGGCGGAGTCTTGTCCTGGTTGGACTACCTTCATTATGTGGAGGGAGATGGTTGCCAGGGCTCCTCATGTGCTTCCTCGGATGACTTGGATTTTGGGTGATGGTCATTTTGTTAGATTTATGTTTGATCCATGGATTGCTGATCTTTTGCTGTTCAGATGGCCTACCTTTGTCAGTGTGGATATCCCAGACACCATTTTCATATCTGACCTGTTCCTTCTTGCTACTAATCAGTGGGACCTGTTGTTGGTGACCAACACATTCGATGATATTTTTGGCATTCGGGTACTCTTTATTGCTTTATCCCTTCACCCAACCTTTGATGTTAGGATTTGGAGGTCTTCCTACTTCCTGAGGCCGGTGTTGTCGGATCTTCACCGACTGTATCGCGAGAAGGCTCATACGATTCTAGATACTGCCTGGTTCTGGAGGTTGGGTGTTTACCCGAGGATTAGGCTATTTCTATGGAAGGTGGCTTGAAGGCGCCTACCTACTATATTTCTTCTTATCTCTAGAGGGATGCACCTTCCATCTACCTGTCCGGGATGTGGCCACGACGAGGAGACATTGGACCATGTTTTCTTTCTTTGCCCACGATCTTCTCAGGTGTGGCGTTTAGCGGAGTTTGATAGCCTTTTTATGCAGTCTGCTGTCTCTATTCAGACCTTCTTGGATCTTTTGCGGCATTCTGCTACAAATCGGATGACCATGGCTTCTGGGATTCTTATGGTTTATATTGCTTATCATATTTGACTTTCTAGGAATGTCGTGTTTGACTCTACGAGACGTCCGCCTAGAGTTGTGTTTGAGGTTGCCCGTGCTGAAGCTCAGGAGATGATGACAGCCACGTTCATGACCACGAAGATCTGGGGTTCCTGCATTGCTCCTGGAGCGTCTCGTCAGGCTTTCATATCTTGGGAGCCCCCCTCCACAGGTTTTAAAGGTTAATTTTGATGGGAGCGTTAGGGGCAGACGGGGTGGTGCTAGCTTTGCCATCCGTGATCATATGTCACATCTTGTGGCCACGGGGGGAGGTATCTCCACAACCCGACCATCCCTGTTGCTGAGTTGAGTGGCGTGTGGGCTGTGATTGTCTGTGTCACTAGAGAGTTACATGTGGATTTTTGATCCTTGAGGGTGACTCGGCCACGGTGGTCTCGTGGATCCGGGATGCTGTCAGGTCTGACGTCAGGCACCCTTTGCTTTGAGATATCGCCGTGCTGTTGCAGGCTTGTACGAGCTTTCTGATCTGTCGTGTGTATCGTGAAGCGAACTCAGCAGCTGACTGTGTTGCTTCGTTTGTGGCTGATCATTCTGTTCATGTTTTGTGGACAGACCCGAGGGATTTCCCTTCGCCGTTCCGGGATGTTCTTTTTTTTGATCTTTTTGGATGTATTCAAACTAGACTGTTATAGTATAGATCGTCCGGCTTATCCAAAAAAAAGAAAAAAGAAAAAAAAAGGCATGTTTAATGCTATTTGCAAAAGAATAACTTCAGTAGAGCTTCATCCTTGGTCATGCATCCCATGAACATATATTTCTTCTTGTTGATTAATTCTAAACTACAGCTGAAGCACATAGCATATATGTATAGCAATTTTTTATATGATGATTTCCTGCAATAAAAGTCTTACATTTTGATGCAACTAAAACTTGAGGGGCATTTTTCAATTTGTAATACAACGTTAGACTCCAATTTTTTGGAGGATTATTGTTCTTTCTAAATTCTTTCCCCACATGACAAGGCATTTTTGCTGAACTTCAGCATTTAATTGTTCAATTTCTACTCATCTCAGCCTTCATAATTTTGATGTTAGGTGCATTTTGCCTTGAGGAAGTGGCTGGAAACTAATGTGAGTGCACAAGTTGCAGAATCAACCAGAATCATATATGGAGGTAAATGTTCCAGCCAGGTTCACTTTTTAAAGGAATTTCTGAAATATACTGGTATATATAATTCCTCTCTTCATTTTATTTAACACTATGGGTTAGAAATAACTAATTGCATGTTTAATCTTTGAATTTGTGAATTCACTGCCGGCATGGAATGTTAAATTTTTTTGTCTACATTTCCATCTAAATGGAATATTGGATCACTGATTGCTGATAATTACTGCCGGTTCTGTAAATGGAGCGAACTGTAAAGAGCTGGCTGCACAGCCTGATGTTGATGGTTTTCTTGTTGGCGGGGCTTCTTTAAAGGTTTTTATCCTTTATTTGCTTTGTTTTTCAATGCATATTGAGGTTTACATATGAAGCGCCAACATTTGTGAAGAGTAGACTACTCCTGATGGTTGCTCAATATGCGTATCATACTTTGCATTATCTGTTATCTGTAAGGTTTTTAAAATCTCGATATATTTTATTGGGCATCTTGGTGGGTGGCTGAGAGCTAGATGAATCAAGATGTCGGTTTATCTTGGCTGACATGGTAAATGAGAAAATTCAAAATTTGGAAGGAACCGGGACATTGGCTAATATTTTTGGTCTGAGATATACTGGCTGATATGGTAGATCTGGATTAAGAATTATATTTAAGTGTTGATTTTGATATTTATTGTTAAAAAGTCCTGATTAAAGAAGCAAGAAATGATTAAAATATTGGCTGATATGAGATATTGTATTGGATGATATCTCGGATTTGTTGGTTTATATTGACTCAATGCTGATACAAACTGAGATCTCTGCCAGCCAAGATGAAAATCTTGGTTTATCTGGTCCTCCTTATGTGGGCTTGCCCCTGCCACCATTTAGTGCAGGTGCAAGAGTTTCTTGTTTTTGGCTTGAATAGCAAGGATGCTGTCGAAGACCGTATCTATCATTCCACCAATTAGTGACGTTTGATATGACGTAAACCAAATACCTACCTGGAGTTGGTGTGCCTAGCTAGGTTGATTGACAGCTATAGATATGCTGTACAGCATTGCTGATATTTAGAACATGGTAACAAGAATCCCACCTAATTTGCAGTGTGTACTCTTACTGCTGGTAAATCCATTGCATATTTTGTCACCCTCCAAACATGTCGCAGGCATCACGTAATACACAGACCAGTGAAGATTTTCAAGTATTTTGTTAATTATTCTTGTCTTCTAAGTTAGCATGACCTTTGGACGTGTTGGTCATCCTTGTGTTCTCATTTTTGTCTGCTTCCTTTCTTTCAGGCTGAATTTGTGGACATCATCAAGTCTGCTACGGTGAAGTCTTCTGCCTAAGGAGTTCGATCATGCTAACAAAATCTGTCTGCAAGATCTAAGAACACTATTCTATGTTTAACTCCACGAATTTTGTCTGAAATCCTTTTGTTGTATTTGCCTGGTACCAGAACTAGGTTACAAAATGCTAATAAAACTTGAGAATGTTTGTGAACCATGGATGCATCAACTGATCAGTTATTCAAAACTATCAAATGGACTTTTCCATATTAAAATTTCTTGGTTGCATCTCTTTGCTTTAGACTCTTCATTCAGGTTGCTCGTATGGCAGCATGGTGTAGGTTAGCGTTTGAACCTGCTGCATGCATCAAAATGCTAGTATTTTTCATTACAAGGTCAAAATAATTAGTAAACCTGGACATTAATTTGTTAAATGGAACTGCATGATACAAAGAACTGTGTTGAGACTTGTAAGGTATCTATTGGTTAAAGTTTTGTGGATTTATTTTTCCTGTTAAATCATGGTTAAGCTATATCCTGGGTAATTTTCTGTTTTTGGTTCTGAGAAGTGCTAATTTAAAGGAGAAAATCAGCCATGTTCCATGATCCCCGGTGCCAATTTTATGGTTGATTCGGATTCTGGGCACGAGCACAATGCTAGATAATGTAAATTTTCCTATGGAGCACCAGCAGGAGCTAAATGAATGGGGCATACAAATTAATAATCCACATATTGATAACAATGTGTAATGTCTTATAATATCCAGGGAATATTAAGTAGCTAACAATGCCTCGTTTTCTAATACAGCGGTGCTGGATTATTAGTTCCTATGGCGTTGGATTTGGCATCAAGAAATAAATTAAATGTTCCTCATGAACCGACCGCTCCCTTTTAACTGTTCACAAACCTGCTACTCAGAGTTGGAACACCATTCCAAGTCCTGTATTTAAATTTCATTTTGTTCCGACGGCGCTTGATTTTTAAATAGAATAATTCTAAGAGAATAAGTCCATACGACATCGATCTGACTTTAAGCAAGCTTTCACATTTGCGTTGTAGCTGAGGGGATTTAACTGGTCCTGGTGTGCAATCCGAGCATGAGGTGCGCGTGGATGGTTCGCTTCAGGCGCAAAGAACGTCGGATTCCTCTGAGCCAGTCCTACACCACCAAGCACAACTTAGAATACACCTTATATACACTGTAACCAAGCCATTAATTAACTCAGGAGCACGATATAGCAATAAGCTGCATGATACCGTCAACATGGGAAATCTTGTCTGAGAATGAGATGGTTGTCGGTGCAAATGACCGGGCATCTAGTTACGAAGCTGATGATCTTGCAATCTTTCTTACAGCAGAAATTTTTTGTTATGTTTCTCTTCTCTCTTTAAATATGTGCACTTCTGATCCATAATATTTTACTACTACTTTATTGAGATACCTCTGGTCTTCCATTCTCCTATCTCCCTCTTTATGATTCTGTTTCATATGCCACGGTACCGGGACCTCCTCCCTAGCCTCCATGAACTCCCTGGCGAGCTATGCTGAATCCCCAGGTTCTATTTTATCCACCAGATCAAGAAAGTTGTGCGAGTCTCCTTAGCAATCAACTTTTGATTGATGAACCCGCCGTTGTGTTTTTCTGTTCTAGATTTTGGCAGATAAGACTCGATTATAAATGAGCGAGAATGGACAAGAACCATGCATGATGGATGCTGTGACAGGAAACTCGAGAAGGCCTGCTGCCGATTTCTTTTTTCTAATAGAAATTTTACCCATAGGCCATAGCAGGGTCCATGACGTGGATTACTTAGCTGTTAATGAAGTTCTACGATAGGGATTCACTAAATTAAGGATGCTTGTTTCTATCGACAAAATTAAGAATGCTTGTATCACTATTGTTTCAAAAAATAGACCAACCATTTAATATTGAATAACTGACATGCTCCATCCACATCGCCATGTGGTTGGGTTCATAAAACCATTTCATATTCACATTTTAGATTGAGAGCCAGAACATTATATCTCAGTTACTCGGATAAATTTTATAAAGGTAATGAACAGTAGTATGATCAACATCTGACATCATAAAATGTCAAAATTTTAGTGCCTGATGACATCGTGATTACATCATTATGACTGAAATGGCGAACGATTGATTAATTTTTGGTGCTTTGTTTTATGATCTCCATCAATTTCTGGTACTTCTGTTAGATGCTTCTTTTCAGTAGATGTAGCATAAATTATGGGAAAGACTTATTTTTATGTTTCTTAGCACATGCAACAACCTATAAATCATGTAGCAGGCCAATGTACTAGAATGCATTTCCGCATGGTCAATGAGAGTTTGACATATGCCTTGCTCCATGCATCACCACTTGATACTGTAACCAGTTGATGAGCATGTATCACTCAATATTTTAGAAGGAAAAGGTCAGTGTTTAATGGAATAAAAGTACCATAGATGAGCGTTCCTTGCATCAAACACTTCGACCTTCCCCTCTGACCCAAGCCCATCTAGATCCCTTCTCTGTTCTCCAACCTAACCTCCCCATTAAAATAATCCAATAGAAGGAAGGAGGCAAGTAAGAAGAGAGAGACATGATGATAAGGATAGCAGAGTCAAAGGGGGGCTGCCTGCCCCTGCCTAACTGCAAAGAGGACGCAGGAAAAAGGCCGTCTCCCATGGAAAAATAAAGCCGAGCCCACTACAGAAGTCCAACCTTGTAATTAAGGTGCACGCCAACACCAACATATTATTATACTCCCTTTCCGATTGGACCGCTTCGCCCACCCAATCTTCGATGGAGGAATAAATAAATGATGAGCGGAGGGGGAAAAGGATAAAAAAAAAAAAAAGAGAAAAAGACGGCATTGGTATTCGACAAACACGCTGATCCCCATAGATTAAAAGATGTCTTTGAGGTAGAAAAGCCCACATGGTGGTCTCTTTCGATGTGCCCTAACTAAATCCAGGATCTCTTGTAAATTAAGCCATTCGATCCACTTGCACAAGCATATAGTTCGTGTTCATACTGACCAATAAGGTGAACTGGCATATGTTTGTGATATATTTCTATCTAATGAAATAAACGAGAACTATTATGTAAAGATGCTTATACTTATTACCCAAAAAAAAAAAAAAAAAAAAAAAAAAAAAAAGAAAGAAAGAAAGATGGTTGTACTTAGAATCAACCATGTAATAATTTGATTATAGTCTCGTAGTGCTATCCCTTCTCATTCCTTTATTTTTATGATTCTAATTTAAGGATTACGCCCATTCATCTAGTTGAAGCAACGATCTTAGCTTCAATTAATATTTATAGTGAATATCGGTATGCGCATTCTATCTTTATAATTTATTTTTGTCTATTGTAACCACTAGAAAATGATCGTTCATAAAAAATCATACGTGTCATATTAAATTTTTAGCTAATTTGAATTGTTTAAGTGTGTTGGCATCGAATCCCCTTTGACTGGGCGGAGCCGTTGGATCGCAGGTTCACTCCTCTGGTTCACCTGCAAAATAGGTCCCTGGCCGGATGTTCTCCGGCGGAGGATACTCCGATGCCTAAGTCAGAAATGGATTCCAGCAACAGAATGGGGAGTGTTTCGGAAAGGAAGGAGATGGCGAGGAAAGGAACTCTTATTTTTCCTGGGTTTTGCTGTGCTTCCCTGGAGTGTCCCCTCTTACCAGTATTTATAATGGCTGGTCCAGCACGCGGTTTTGTCTCCCATCCTATGGTTAAGATGGAGGCCAATCGACTCCCCTCTGTCTGTAATCGTGGACGGTTGTCGAGCGGTACCGATCAGACTGGAGGTGTTACGGTTGTTGTTAATGGCTATGTGGCCACTTCGATGTAGTTATGCTTCGAAGGTATGGCCAGGCAATTGATCATAACCGTCGCACCCACATTCGCGTGAGTTTGAGATTGGTCGGAGATCTGCCTTCGGGCCTCTTCTTCAGGAGGGGCCGCCGTTGGACTAGAGAGGTGTCTTCATCCTGTTTTTCCTGGGATAGTCCAAAGACACCTCTGTTGTTCGTGGCGGACCTGTTTTTTCAGGATGAATCGTAGGGTGGAGCTTGGCGTCGTCTTCGGGCCATCTTCCTTCGGGCCGGCATCTTCAATTAAGGCCGAAGACCGTGCCTTCGGCTAAGGTCGAAGATCACATCGTTACTCTGCCCTCCTACTTCGGCTTCCTCTGGGCGCTCCGGTTCGAAGTGTCTAGTTTGGAAGGGAGTATGTGAGCGGTCGAACCGGCGGTTGATTCATTCTTGAACCGACATATCCTAACAGTACTTCAAAAGTCGCCCTCCTTTTTCTTAGTACACTGCAGAAATGAAATTTAGCATGGCAGAACTTCGAGAGATGGCCTAGAAGAAGGTCGCCGACTCCAAAGCAGAAGGTGAGCCTAGTAAGAAGGCTCGTTGGGGCGACGACGACCTCCAGCCCGGGGACGCGACCTGCTTGGAGAGGAGGGTACGAGTGCTGGAGGCCCAGTTGGAGGAGACCGTTGCGGAGGCGGAGGAGGCCAAGAAGGAGGCGTCGGAGGCCATTACCAAATTCTTGGCATCGTCGACCTTCAAAGAGGAGGTCACTGAGGCGGCCCTGGACTCCTACCACAGGGGTTTCCGAGAATATAGGGATAAGGCCTTCCGCTTCTACAACTTGAAGGGCTTGGAAAACATCAAGCCTTCTATCCCTTTTACGGGCACGAGGATGATTCTGACTTCAAAGAGGAGTCAGAGTCTGAAGCGGAGGGGAAGTCTGGAGCCTCTCCGAGCACCCCTCAGGGGCCTGACACCACTCGCCGGCATGGAAAGGGGTCGGCGGCTGGTCCTTAAATCAGCCTTTCTATTATCTGTTCCTTTTTTTTTTGTAAAGTTCTTTTTGTTGAATGAAAATATCCCTCATTTTTTCTTTATAAGAGATATACTCTGGAATGTCGCAAAGTGTGGATTCTTCAGCGTGATGGCTGATTGAAGGGCTTGTAGGGTCATCTAAGATCTACCGTTGGGACAGGCTTGATTAAGCCATCCCGTGGGGTGTCTGTCGTTGATAGGGTGAGCAAATTGGACTCACTTCGGCACATCTTCGGATCTTCCATAGGATGGGGTGTCTGGACCATCCCTGTGCCTTCTTTTGAGGTTAAGGTAGGCTAATTAGGCTCGCCTTGGCGCGTCTTCAGATTTACCGTAGGGTAGGTTATGTGAACCATCACTACGCCTTCTTTTGGAGTTAAGGTAGGCTGATTAGACCCACCCCGGCGTGTCTTCGGATTCACCGTAGGGTAGGTTATGTGAACAATCCCTGCACCTTCTTTTGGAGTTAAGATAAGCTGATTAGGTCTGTCTCGGTGCATCTTTGGGTTTACCGCAGGATAGATTATATGAATCATCCCCGTGCCTTCTTTTGGAGTTAAGGTAGGCTGATTAGCTTTCAAAAAGGGAGAAGATGTGTCCTATTTAACGGGACTTCATGCCCATAATTGCCCACGGAGGACGTGCCCCATGCCTTTCCCCAACTTAACCGGAGAGCGCCACGTGTCGAAATGACGCATCGAAACCCGAGCGATCATTCTGGGGATAATACGGTCGCTAATAATTACTCTCGAAGATGGAAGCCGGTGGCGCTTCGAATCTGCAGCACCCACTCTTGGGTGGTTACAATATTAATGGGCATTTTCGGGAAAAGAAAGTTTCATAGCATCCGAAACACACGGGAGCACGGCCGCACCAATACCAGTGCAGTTGGTACTAGCAACGGAGAATGTACTCAATGATCCCCAACCAACCGCCAATAACGGGAGGACATCTGTCCCCCACACGGCCACTAATCCGGAGGAAGTAATTACAACAAATGGTTGACCCCGGTCCAATTGGGACTAATCTCGGCCTGAAAGGCCGCTCAAGTCCCTTTCGAACCGATCGACTACACCAGAAGAATCGAAAATGATTCAACGATGCTATGACCTTGCTTTGGAGTTTGCCTTCGGCCAAGGCCGAAAACACGAATTCCGAACCCCTCACCTTAGTTGCCCACTATCGAGCATCGAATCAGTCTTCTATGCACCGATCGAAAAGCAATCAACTCAAAAGGGACTAATTCAAAGAGAGTTAGATATTCATTTCAAAGAAGAAAAACCTTCATTTTAGAAAGAGGTATTACAACTGGCCAAGAAAGGAGGAAAGATGATAATTTCTATCCTTAGTCAACCTCTTCAGCAACAGGAGCATGGATCAAGGCTTCGCCAGTGGCCATCCTACTGTCTTCAGTAGGGCGCGCCGATGTCTCTTCGGCTGGAAGCCTGGAACCTTTATCTCCTTGGCTCCATCTCCTGGAATAGCGGCCAAAGAAAAGTCCAAGCTGGGGTAAAGCTTCTTGACTTTGTCCAGACAGTCGGCATGACCAAGGAGATAACTTTCGACTGCAGCCTCACTTCGTTTTTGAAGGCCTGGGAGCCCTTGTAAGCCTCGACAGCCTCGGAAGATCTCTCCTCGACTCGCGCCGCCCTTTGGTTAACCATTGAGAGATCCGCCTCCATCTCGTTAATCCTCCTTTCCAGTTCGACCTTTCAGGTCTTCAGTCCCTCGGCGTCCCGAAGACATTCACTCAACATAACTCTAGAGAGACCACCTTCCTTCTCTTCTTCTTCAAATCGGCCACCACGTCGGTAGCCTGCGCCTCAAGCGTTCTCAGTTATCTTCTCAGGACGTCGTTGGAGGTGACAGCCTTATGCAACTCCTCTTCTACAGTAATCCAGAGTCTTTAGGCAATATCTTTCTCAACTACAGCTTAAGCCACCCGACTTCGGAGATCTTTGTCAAAGCCGATAGACTCTCGAACACTTTTCTCCAGTAAGGAAAGGCCATGAGAAACCTGTCAAAGGGGAGCACATACGCGGTCAGTCTGTCTGGAACACTCAGACATACAACACACATGTCGAAATCTACCTATTGTATTCCAAAAAGGATGGCAGAGAAAGGGTCCCCAGACCCCCGCCTCTCAGTTGCGGCAGCGGATGCATCGCATCCCACGGGACTCCCCTCCTCCATAACCGGAGCTGTGGGTTTAATGTCTTCGGTGCACGGGGAAATCCTGCCAGCTCTTGGCGGGCTTGACCTCCCAGATGGCCGAGCCAATATGGTTGTCCCTAGAAGAGCCTCCTCCTCCCCTGAGGAAGAACCTATTTCGACTGGGATGTTGTTCCCGGCAGGAGCATGCGGTAACGCCAAAACATAGCTCCGCCATTGGTCCGATCTTCTCACCGGAGGGCCCTTCACTGGCCTCCTCCTCACCACCTGCCTAAGCTGTGCTACGTCTGGCCTTATGCCACAATAAGCTTCCGGATAGCACTGGGAAAAGGAGACGAAAACGACGCTGAGAGCAACTTTGCAAGCAGATAAAACTCAATCCATGAGAACCCCTTTCTCTTATACCAAGATTATTGAAGGCTCAAGTCAAACATTCCCATTTGCAATAAGCCTCTAATTACGCCGCGCACAGTTATCCTAATCGATGGAGGCCTCGATCCGCGTGCTGGAAGGGACCACCAGAGAGGACCATTGCATACTGGAGGGGACCACTGGAAGGCTGCAACCATGATGGTCCTTTGCGGACGCGACCCTTATGATTCCGGTCACCGATCTCTCCCTCCAGTGACAACATGATGGCTGCCAAACCGACAGCGGACCAAAAGTTCCCCTTAAATGTAGAATTTCCTAACTATGAATTCTAAAGTCTAAGAAATGGACCCATGTCCAGAAAGAGTCGACTTAGTAAAGAACCATATGGTTCAACTCGTCAACGGCCTTGCCTAAGCCAAATCCGAAGACTCGACACAAAGGAAATTCTTCATACATTCCAATTCAGACATTATCATTTATTAGGAGAAAGGGGAGACATTCATTAATCTAAGAGAAACTGTCAACTACATGCTATTCCTCTTCATAAAAAGGAAAAACGAAGAAATACAATGCTCGAAGCTTATCGGACCCTTATGGACTGGTCGGAGAAGCCCCCGGGTCAGCAGAACGGAGAATCTCCTTGATTTGAGCAGGAAGAATCTCCTCAATCTGGACCAAGATCGAAGCCTCTTCGGCCTGAACCTCTTCTTCAGCCTGGGCCGAGATTACCAGATCAGCCACGACCAACTCTTCGACTATGACCGGGACTTCTTCATTTTGGCCCGGCACCTCTTCAGTCTCAGCAGGGATCGCGATCTCTTCCTCCTCCTCAATCTCATATGCTGGGATACCGGAAAGGTCGAGATCGGGAAAGGCCTCGCCAACCCTAGCGAGACCGTTATTGAAGCTATACTGATAACTGAACAGGCTTGCTTCAGTTACTTCCTTCTTGAACTGCGAAGATTTTTTAAAGTCTTCGACTGCTTTAGCTGCCTGCTCTTTCAAGGCTTCAGACTCCCTCACAGCCGCTTCGACCTTCAGAGTCGCTTCTTCGGCCTTCGAAGTCGCCTCTTCGGCCCTCCTGATCACCTCCTCGGTCGTCTTGACCAGGTCTTCGGCCTTCTTCTGGTTTTCTCTAGCAGAATGCTTCAAGGAATGAACCTGTTTCTTCCTCTTCCTTAGCTTCATCTCCTGCTCAGAGATCTTCAGCTGAGCCTTCTTCAGCTCACCCTTCAGGCCCTAAACTTCGATATTTCTACAGGTGAGCTACTCCTTCATAGACAGCTTCAGGTCCTCGGCCATCTCCCTTTCGACTTTGGCCACCTAAAGCTCCTCTTTCAAGTCGTGAAGGATGCTGTCGACGCTCCCCAGACTCTCCTCCAGGAAGGTGATGTCGTAGAGCAGCTGCACCAACAAAACGAAACGTAAGATCAATCATGACCTAAGTGGCCTGTTGGATACAAGAGAAATAATGACCGCCTTACCTGTAGCAAAGAGAAAAAGGCAAAATCGGACACCTTAGCAAGGCACCCACCCTGGATGACCGCCAGATCATGGGGCAGCAGAACATCCTTCAGCACCCGCCTAGCCACGGCAGGAACTGCGAGACCCCCTGTGATGGAAAACTCTGAGGAGTCTGCGAAGCGACCCCTACCTAGAGAAGCCCTCCCCACAGACTCTTCCTCAACTTGTGGCGCCTTGCCCCTGTCCGTTGTAGGGGGCAAGGCAATGGTATGTCAACCACTGGAGACAGGCTCCCTCTGATTTGAATTGGAGAGTCGACCCTTGGCAAAAAGTCAGCCGGCGGATGCCCTTCCGAAGCCTCCGCCATCGGCACCCCATCCCCTTTAGACATTCATCTGGAAGATGAAGCACTTCTACTAGGATCATCCCCCGGACCTTCTTTCGGACCTTTGACCCTGAGGGAGAAGCCTGAGCTGTCTTCCTCTTGGCAGATTAACGAAGCCAGCCCAAATCAGGCCTCATCCTGCCACCTGCAAACTAAAAACACATTTCAAGATTAGCTGGACAACAGAACTACCGAAAGAAAAAGGCCAAAGACCTCTACCGCTTGTACCTAACACAGGAAATTCGCTGATCCTTGCAAGGTGAAGATTCCTTTCCTCTAACAGCTCTCGGATGAAAACAGCCTCCGAACCAGACAATAAAGCATAGTCGGGTTGGTCGGCCGCCAAAACCTTCTTCCCAGCATTGGCTTCCAAACGAGGCTCCCTCCACTCACTATTGAAACCCCATGGTTGAGTGGAGGATACAAGGACAAAATTGGGTTTCCATCCATGGATGGCACTAGGCATGTCCTTCATTATTTTACGGCCAAGATGAGGACCAATAACCTACCATCCATGACCGTGAAAATCCCTCTTCAAAATAAAGAGAGAAGTAAATAAATTGATCCCGAGCCTCATATTAGCCACGTGACATTGGACCAAGAACCCACAGATATTTCGAATACTATTCGGGATCAATTGTGCGGGCATGATCTGAAACATGTGAAAGACCTTGACAAAGAAAGGGTGCATCGGAAAGCGAAGATCGGCCTTTAAATAATCTTCATACACCGCGACACGCCCGGCGGGGGGCCTATTTACCCGCTCTTCGGGCTGCGGGAGTATCAGAAGGAACCCTTCGGGAACATGGTAATGCTCCCGAAGGTGGGCTATCTTTCCGAACGAAACGAAACTAGGAACTAGTTCTGGTCTTACTGCATCACCAACACCGGAAGGCCCAGCCTCCCCCCCACTGGCAACCCGAGCTCTTACGGACTTAGACATGGCAGGAAAAAGAAACAAGAAAGGAACAGAAGAATCCTACCTGCGGAAGAGACTGAGAGCTGGAAGTGAGAAAAGCTGGGCAAAAGGTAAAAGTAAGCAAAGGTAGAGAAGCTTCCTCAACTAGTCCTCCCTTTCCGCTCATAAAGGAACAAGAAGTCTCCAAGACGCCTCCTCGAAGGGAGAGACCGTCCCCCTCTCTGAGTCCACCACGTACATGGACACCAGAGACGGATACAAGACTCCAAACGGGCCCAAGCTGATTTGACGCGGAAAGGATCGAAGGTCATTATCCGTGTGACACCAATCGACGGCAGAGATAAAGCCCACATCTTTTCCAAGGGACAGGAAGATGCCACGTCCTCCACCCATATCCCAGCGAAAAGATCGGCTAAACCACTACAATGGAGAAAAAGGAAAGCGACCTCTCGATTGACCCTTTCCTTTTTCATGCTCCAATTAGGGAACGACAGCTGTCCATAACTTGATCTTCGAATCGACCGGCAGTTATGGCAAGCAACCAAACCAGAAATTTTATAATCATTGGCTTCACCTCCCAGAAGAAGATGACAATCCGGCAATACTCTCACTCTTTGAGGCAAATCATCGCTTCGAAAATTGAGAGTGGGGGGCAACTGTTAGGATATGTCGGTTCAAGCATGAATCAACCGCCGGTTCGACCGCTCACATACTCCCTTCTGAACTAGACACTTTGAACTGGAGTGCCCAGAGAAAGCCGAAGTGGGAGGGCGGAGCAACGATGTGATCTTCGACCAATCGAAAACACGATCTTCAGCCTTAACCGAAGATGCCAGCCTGAAGGAAGACGGCCCGAAGATGGTGCCAAGCTCCACCCTACGATTCACCCTGAAAAGAACAGCCCCGCCACGAACAGCAGAGGTGTCTTCGGACTATCCTAGGAAAAACAGGACGAAGACACCTCTCCAGTCCAACGGCGACCCCTCCTGAAGAAGAGGCCGGAAGGCAGATCTCTGACCAACCTCAAACTCATGCGAACGTGGGTGCGACGGTTACGATCAACTGCCTGGCCATCACCTCCGAAGCATAACTACATCGAAGTGGTCACATGGCCATTAACTTCAACCGTAACGCCTTCAGTCTGACCGGTACCGCTCAGCAACCGTCTACGGTTATAGACAGAGTGGAGTTGATTGGCCCCCATCTTAACCATAGGATGGGAGACAAAACCGCTTGCTGGACCAGCCATTATAAATACTGGTAAGAGGGGACACTCCAGGGAAGCATAGCGAAATCCATGAAAGATAAGAGTTCCTTTCCTCGCAATCTCCTTCCTTTCCGGAATACTTCTCATTCTGGAATCCACCTCCGACTCAGGTATCGAAGTGTCCTCCGCCGGAGAACATCCATCCAAGGACCTGTTTTGCAGGTGAACAAGGAGAGCGAACCTGCGATCCAGCCGCTCCGTCCGGTCGAAAAGGATTCGATGCCAACAAAATATAAATCAGCAACCGTTCAACCTTAATTATAAATAGTTCATTCTCTTGACTAATTGGTACAATTGGCCAATTTTCCAGCATTGCATGTCTCACCGTTAGGCAGTGATCTACTTCGAAACCAAATTGTTCCTCCGTATTTATTGCAATTAACAGTACTTTGTTAGCTATTAACAATCATCTACTCATTAAAAAAAAAAAAACAAGTAACTTAAAAATTTCCAAAATTTATTTATTATGCGACACAAACATACGTGCGCCACATGGTTGTGGGTGGCGATGTGCTGAGCATGTCATGCACTTCAATGGGTCTTTGGTACGATCGAGGCAGCATCGATGTACATACGTGCGCCACATGGTTGTGGGTGGCGATGTGCTGAGCATGTCATGCACTTCAATGGGTCTTTGGTACGATCGAGGCAGCATCGATGTACATACGTGCGCCACATGGTTGTGGGTGGCGATGTGCCGAGCATGTCATGCACTTCAATGGGTCTTTGGTACGATCGAGGCAGCATCAATGTACATGGCTATCTTGCATTAGCGGCTTGGGTCATCATCTCTTGTGGGTTTTCTTCCCATATCAGGCCAAACTTTATACTTCATCGATCTTCTCCTACTGGGCGTAAAAATAACTCTCGGATCGGGCATTTCCCGTGAGTGCACCTAACTTAAAACTATTAGTCGCACCAGAAGGTCGACAAAGTGGGTGCAGTCGCGCCGAATCCCGTGCTTCTCCTCCCGAGTAGCAGCCCTCTTTTGACCCTTTTGCTCTTGGTTACGTGAACCGGCAAGAATCCACGCCGTAGTCCCCAAATTTTAGCTTTCCCGTTCCGACAGGGATTACGCCAATGTGGGTATATATTGCGAACCCTTGTCTCCTAGCAGACGGCAGTAGCGTGAAGAAGCCAGAGCGTAAACCACCGCTCCCTCCCGATCGCTACATTCCAAGCTTCCACCAATTACCATCCGACGCCCTCCTCGCGGCTCCGATGATAAGATGATCACCGACCACCCCTTGTTCTCGCTAGAGACTAGCCAAATAGGGCCAATTGCGTCAGCAATGCATGAATTTGAGCTCAAGTATTTAGCACGATCGTTGACGTTCACGCGGACGGTTAGAGAATCTATCGTGACCTGGAATATATTTACCTATTATACATATCTAAATCGGTACTATCTGAATTTAATGATTATTAAGTATCAAAATTCCATAATTCTTTTTTCATTCAAAATTAAATTTTTTTTATATAATAATAAAATATAATATGTAAAAGTTAATTAACGTATATTTTGTATTGAAAATATGGTTAATCAAAGCAATCAGGTCAGATTTTATCTTTTAAATTTTTAAATAAAAAATAAATTTTTTTTAAAATTTAAAATTTAAAATAAAAAAATTATTTCGTGTCATCAAAATCTGTCCGTCCGTTTTTTTATATTCTTTTATTTTTTTTCTTGCTTTTTTCTTTTTTTCTATATATTAACCGAACAAAATAGTAATAAAATAAAAAATTATCGATGATTGTATTCGTTTGACCCATGCTATCCCATAAATATCAGTTTTTCGATGCTCATCGAATGGCTATCATGACCCATTAGGTACAAATCATTGATCCTATAGGTATAAATAATGTCATATAATCCGTGCATCGTATGGATATAAATCTAGTATATATATATACATACCTATTAGAGAAAGAAAAGAAAGGAAACTGAATCTCTCTCTAAAATTTAGAATTCTTTTAAAAATAATTTTTAAAAAATTATTTCAAATATATATATAATATAAAATTTATTTGCATATATTAAAATTATCTAAACACACACATATATACTAAAATTATCTGAATATAATAGAAAGATGCTTAAAAATATTTAAAATTATTTTAAAAAACACAAGAATAGAAATGTACCTATTTATTGTGTCATCATTTTAGGAAATGCAAAAATAATTTTAGGAACATAGAAATTTTTAAAAATATTTGAAGCTAAACGTTCGGAGTTTTCATATATGGGATGTTATTATAAATATCACCAAGTGCAAGACTTTTCTTATTTTTTTAGAAAAATCCTATAAGGTAAAAATCATTAGAGACCATTCATGTAAAAATTTCTTAGGAAAAATAATTATTCCATAAAATTTGCTTCTTAATTATTCGGGGAATAATTTTTTCGATGTAAAAATTTTCTAATTATTTTAAAAAATAGAAAAAAATATATTAATTATTTAAGAAAATGTAGAGAATCTTATTAATTATTTTTTTTTTTGCTTAGCTTTATTTAAATTTGAAATGCAAAAAGTTCTGAAAATTTTACATTCTACCGGATATCGTTAAATGTTAGAAAAAATGTTAAGAGATATTTAAAATTATTTAAAAATATAATATTAGAATGATGTCCATTTAACCTTCATGTAGAAATTAATCGAGGAAATGCACAAATTATTTTAGAAATATAGAAATTTTAGGAAATGCATGAATCATTTTAAGTATGTTAAACATATTTATATATGTCCAAATTATCTAAATATATTAAAAACATATTTAGATATATTTAAAATTATTTTAGAAATATATAATAATTTTAAAAAATCCCTTTATAATCTCTTTAAATAAAATATTTTAAAAAACATATAAATTATTTTGAAACATAAAAGATTTAAAAAATATTTAAAGCCATCCATTCAGGGTCTTCACATATCATGGGGCATTAGAAATATCACCGACCACAATAGAATCTTCTCAATTTTTTTTTAAAAAATATGAGAAAGAATTATTTGAAAACGTTGGTATAGGAATTTTTTTTAATTATCTTACAAAATGGAAAGCCTTCTTAATTATTTTTTTGGTTGAGTTCAACTTAAATTCAATATGCATAAAAAACTTAAAATCTAATTCTAGTCGGTGTCGTTGCGATCAAAATAATTGGAAAGATTAAAATGCCAGCTGGTGTTATAGAACGGTCATTAATTATTAAATATATTTTATTTATTATTTAATTTTATTTTTAAAATTATTTATTCATTTTTTGTTACATATATAGTTTTATATTTTTATTTTCATTATCCCCCCCCGTGCATCGCGCGCACGGATATCGTTCTCGTACGAATAAAGGCAAGAGGCGGCACGGAAACCCGGTCCAGCGGAGACCATGGGGCCTCCAGTGCGCCGCCCTCCATGGTGTGTCTGTCCATCCGATGTCCATCCGACGGCGTGGGCTTCACCGACCCACTTCCCGGAAACCCAGTTACGAAGAGACAACGCCCTATATACGCTACTAATAATCAAAGACAGAAATTTTTGAGAAAATTGAAAATCCGAAGAAACGGAACAATCTCGTGAACCTCTCCCCCACTCTCATCTCCGCACGATCAAAAGCCGGTTCGATGTCTCAGGTTAAACTGGAAATTTCGGTCAGAAACATTTACCCATGCCATCGAACCGGATATTCGGATCTCATCTCCTGGTTTGCGGCAACTTGGGGATGTATCTGGGGAGTGTATTCGGGTATCATAAAGAGAGGGGATAAGCTCAGTCCCACGCTAGGGACCACCAGCCATGAATGCTCCCCATCCTCCAACTCCGCTCACCTTCTCCCCTCTCTCTCCCTCTCTCTCCCCCCATTCTCTCTCTCTTTTCTAGTTGGCGAGAGAGAGAAGGCGAGCCAGGTCAACCTTCGGGAAGGTCTAAAAGGAGAGCTCCAGAGTGAAAAAGAATCGAGAGAAAGGGAAAAGGAGCCACCTTTGGGCTTCTCTCTCTCCTCCTCTCATCTCTATCCTTCTCTCTATTCGATCATTTCGTGCCTCGGATCTTTTTCTCGTGTTGAGTCCGAGCGGCGGGTTTCACGTGGTGGTCGGCTCGCTTTCTCGCACGCTCGAGGGGTTGCTTTGGTGGATTCATTGGCCTCACTTTCTGTAGAAAAGAACGTCTTTTGGTTCGATTCGCTGTTTTCCCTCACGAATCCGGCCGCGGGTTTTTCTCGTCCTCTTGGTGGGGGCGAGGCTTATTAGGGGCATCCAAGGAGGGATCGAGTCTCGACAGTTGTTCCTGATGGGGAATTGCTGGGGAGCTCAGGTCAAGGCGGAGAGCCCTTCAGGTACCACTAAAGTCGATTGCTTCACCAATTCTCTAATACTAAAGACGATTCATTTACCAGTTGTTTTCTAGTTTAATTGGAGGTCGGAGATCAGGTAAAAGGATGGTTGTTATTGATTGAAGTTTGGGGTTCTTTAGGGTTCTATGGAGTATTCATTTAGATTTTTTTTTTGGATGATGCTGAATTTTAAGTGGGCTAAGTTGAAATTATGGTTTTATGGTCACCACAGACTCGTTTGGTTAATGCTAAAAAAAATTCCTTTTTTTTTTAATGTTTTTAAAAGGACCATACAGTTGATTCGTTTCTGCGTCGTGAATTGATATTAGAAGCTTCGGGCTTGGGTTGTGATTACATCTGTCTGTTAGTTACTGTGGAATCTGCCAGCCATAACTTTGCCTCCTATCTCGAGCAGTAGATGGAATTTCTATATGTGGAAATTTGTGGTGTTGCCCATAGGTTATGAGTGATTCAGTGACATCTTTATTTCTGTCTTAGCATCCATACCAATATTGTTAGCTTCTTTTTGAAATATAACTGCTAATACTGTCATATTTTTTGGAATTTATTGAGGCTATTTTAACGTGAGGAAAGTGAATTTCTTTACCTTTTTCTAAGGATTGTGGATTTCATTTGCTGAAAGTTTTTTTGTGATCAGAGTTGTGCCAGTCGAAATGCATTTGGAGAGATCAATTTTATTTACCAGAAGTTTGTCGTGGTTGGAGTTGTGATTGAGTCAGTCTAATTACATTCGGAAACATGGGCTTTATTTGCTAGAAGTCTGTCGTGGTTGGAGTCATGTTATTCTAAATACATTTGGAAAGATGGATATGATTTACTAAAGTTTGTCATTGTTAGAATCGTGTCATTATAAATACATTTGGAAAGATGGAAATGTTTTAACTGAAATTTTGCTGAAATTGCTTTAGACTTGAATTTGTTGATCCAGCTAGTAGTATTCTGAAATTTTAGCTGTCATTCAAGACTTCGTCTGGACTAGTGGAATTTGTTCATCAATCAGTTTGCTAGTATGATACATTTCTAAAATATACTTTTGCCTGGAATCTGAATTACCAGTGGGTATCATGTTTGGATGCATAGGCGTGAACTCTAAATGCATTAGTACAGATGGAAAGGGTAGTGGTTCTAGCAGCCGGGTTTCTGCGGCATCTGTTCCTCCAACCCCTCGGAGTGAGGGTGAGATCTTGCAGTCATCAAATGTGAAGAGCTTTACATTCAACGATCTGAGAAATGCCACGAGGAATTTCCGACCGGACAGTGTTTTGGGAGAGGGAGGATTTGGTTCAGTCTTTAAGGGATGGATTGATGAGCACACTTTTGCAGCCACCAAGCCTGGGACTGGAATTGTTATTGCCGTGAAGAAGCTTAACCAGGAAGGTTTTCAGGGTCACAGAGAATGGTTGGTGAGTATCCTCTTCTTGATAAATTAATCTTTTTCAGAACTACTCTTTAAAAGACATTTGCTTAACTTTGCAGAATTGCTTTATTTATTTTCATGCATGTCTGCTGAAATGTGGTATACTTGCTCTCAGGGATTGAAAAGTATATTTTATGGCAAATTAGTTTCCCCCTTCCAGTTCCTGTGAACTCTGACGCACTATTCTTTTTGGAATATTGCAGGCAGAAGTTAACTACCTGGGCCAATTGTCTCATCCTAATCTTGTAAAGCTTATCGGGTACTGCTTAGAGGATGAGCAACGACTTCTTGTCTATGAGTTTATGCCTCGGGGGAGCTTGGAAAATCATCTCTTCAGGAGTAAGTTCTTTCTGGACTACGTGCTTGCCTTTTGATATGCTCTGATAGCGGATGTATGAAGCTTCATGTTTTACTAGATGCTACGTCATTCTCTTTGAGGAATGGTATGGTTTGCCAATATTTCCTTAATGTGATTTATAAATACTAATTATTTTATTTTGTGGGGATGCAGGGGGTTCACACTTTCAACCTCTCTCTTGGAACCTCCGGATGAGGCTTGCCCTTGGAGCTGCTAAAGGGCTTGCTTTTCTCCACAGTGATAAAGCAAAAGTTATTTATCGTGATTTTAAAACATCTAATGTCCTTCTTGATTCAGTATGTCATGATCCGGCATTTTATTTTCTTTCAAATTTAGCATTATATTCACACTCAAAATTAATCCTTTTGGTGTATGTACAGAAGTACAATGCAAAGCTTTCTGATTTTGGATTGGCAAAAGATGGTCCAACTGGTGATAAAAGTCATGTTTCTACCAGGGTCATGGGAACATATGGATATGCTGCTCCTGAATATCTTGCAACAGGTATATTTCTTGTACATGGTTATTTAAGTGCCCTGAAGCTGTTTCTATCTGATTCTCCGGGGAACTTGCTCTTGTAGTTTTGACTTATATACACATCTGCGTTCTTGCGATTTTCTTGTGGAAATTTCCGGTCCGGTTCTCTAGATTATTTAAATCCGGTTCTCTAGATTATTTAAATCGATCAATTATTTGGCAGCATTTCATCGACCAAATGACTTGGCAATCTCGTAGTAATGAATTATTCAGATCATGCATTTATAAATTTTGTGGCAGCTAATTTACAAAAATATTGCCAAGTTATCGAGGACTTTATTTGTTGCTGCTGCTGTTTCTTGTGTCAGTTCCCTTTGCACCTCGACCAACTCTCTTCTTAATACATGCACTTGTATATGGATTCACCTACAGTATTGTGTTTTAATTTAATTTAATTAATTTAATTGATTTATAAGTGTGTTCAAATGAAAGGGAGGCGAAGATAGCCACCTGGCTTTTATTGAAGATTCGCTTATGGTATTGCATTTAAATTTTTCTGGAATTTTATGTATACCAAAATTATGCCAAACTTTTGTTGCAGATTTTCATATGTTTTCCCTTCACTCGAATATTTCCCCTCACTGAAGTATTTCTGAAAGCCAATCTTGTGACTTTCTGCTTCTATAGATGCGGATGCTCAGGGCCCTCTGCTTTCTAGTTGTTAAGTTTCTTTGTCAGCCAAACAATGTGAAAGAGTCATATAGATTTGGGCTACCTTTTGTAAGAAAAATATATGAGCTGTTAGGTTGATTCAGCTCAATTTAGTTAGTGCATGGTCCTGATGAGAAGATACCATCGTGCAAGCTGTAACTAGCATGATTTAAGCAAGCTATAGGTGAAAACTTCTTTGTGTATGTAAACCAGCAAATCGGGATGTGGGTAATGTTTTTAGGGTACTAAAATGCAAGGCACCAGTCTGTTGGACAGCTACATCATTCAGCTTATGTAACAGTGTAATGTAGGTTGCACATCTTCAATAATGTCAGATATTGGCAATTGCTCATTGATGGAGAATATTAAATAATTAAGAATCAGCAACGGGGGTTTTTTTTTTTTTATTTAAAATTATCCGGTAGTGAAGTTCTGTAGTTTATTATATGGTAATGATATCGGTGACTCCATCTCCATGTGCACAGCCTGGGTTGATGCAGATATCCATTTCTAACTCGTATGCTTTGTGGTGCCTTCTAAATATACAAGTTGCTAATTATATTAGATAAGTGTGAATGCATTTTGTACGGCATTGAAGCATGAGGGTGTTATATATTTTTAACACACTTGCATTTTTTAAAGGTCACTTGACTGCGAAGAGCGATGTGTATAGCTTTGGGGTCGTCCTTCTAGAACTGTTATCTGGACGGAGGGCTGTGGACAAGAACCGCCCTCCCGGGGAGCACAATCTGGTGGAGTGGGCAAGGCCTTATCTCGCAAACAAGAGAAAGATCTTCCGCATCCTGGACACCCGACTGGGAGGGCAGTACTCACTGGGAGGAGCCCAGAAGGCTGCTGCTATTGCAGTTCAGTGCTTATCCGCAGAAGCTAAGTACAGGCCAAACATGGATGAAGTGGTATCAGCATTAGAACAGCTCCAGGATGCCAAAGACACCCGGAGAAATCCTCAGACTGAATGGAAAGTGACCGGCCAAATTGTTGGCAGCAATGGGCAGAGGCACCACCGAAGAAGCTCGGAAGAAGCTGGTAATGGAAAGCGTGCTTATCCCAGGCCCTCAGCTTCCCCTCTCTATGCTTAGTGGCCCAAGACGAGGGAAACTGCAACTTATTTTTCAGAGAAGGGTCAGGGGAGGAGGGGAGTAGAGGGGCTCGATCTTGTACCTGACATGCTGTCTGTATCACCTTCTGTTGCTGTATAGCTTTGTTTTTGCCCTTTTTTTTTTTTTTTTTTTTTTTTGGGGACTGTATGGATTATGGCCTTTCCAAAAGTCATGGATGAGTGCTTTTTAAATCAGAATTCAAGGATTCATGGTTGGTTTGTTGTAGCTTCCTTTTAACTGGAATTTGGAAGAGGCGATGGTGTGAGTCCAGTGTTGGCTTTTTGCTCGATTCCATGGCTACGGGTTTATCTTCCTTCTTTTTTTTTTTAGATACAAGCTGCTGAAACCCTTATCTGGGCACGACTATGCAACCAAACAAATTGCCGGACCGTGGTATAAATCGCCAACCGACTCTTGACACCTGGCTTACCATGTCGGGCCCGGAAGCATTTTGCTCGGTGTCTGGTGGAGGTTTTACTCTCCAACTTGTTTTTGACGTACGTATACGTCTCTGTGTTTGGTCTGAACCAACCAATTTAGCGGCCTAATAATAAAGGTGAAACGGTGAGGAGAATCACTAAGATTAGCCCGAAGAATATTTATTGTGAATTGGCATCAGTTTTATTACAAGCAATCAGAAGCTTCGAGGCCGGCCATGCGGATAGTCTAGTACATCGACTTCTTAACATTTCAACTACTGATCGTAAATTCATAATTTATTGCGATCATTATCTTGATAAAATAAATGTTACTTTTATATCAAAGCGTGCCATCAATTGGCTTACCATTCTTTGGATATGTGTTTTTGAATGTGATAACAAAACGCCATAAATTTCTGTTCTGCTTCTGTCATGGTAAATAAGTACCGATTCCTCCAACAAGTTTAAAGTGGGATTCACGATTACCAGTATGCATAAAGCCTGTGCTCTTGCTGCCATTATGCATCTCGATTCTATGCTGACAAAAGCCAATTGCTTTGACGAGGCTTGTCATGGTGAAAGCCATTGCTTTAATAAGGCTCGGTCATGGTGAGTCATGGAAGCGATCCATGCATGCATGATGCATCCGTGGTACTATTTCGGCCCCTCCTTCCATGGGCTGAGTCTATTTAAAATCGTAAGACCGGGCCCATTGGGAGCTGTAAGATTTTATACATCATTCTCATCACGTCTTGGCGGAGCTCCGCAACTCAAAGGTAAACACTATTTTCTTGATTACCATTAGCAACGAGCCTTTTAGGAATGACCATTAAATGTTTAGCACATACCGTATGGATAGAAATCGGTCCTGTGATTAGAATCCACGAATCATATAATTGAGCTTCCCACCGGGGAAGGTGATAGAATGAATAATGCTGCACCTACTAACAAGGACTCTCTAGAAAAGAAAAAAAGGATTCGGAAAACCTATATGACTTTATAGCAAGGTCTCCTATTTTAAGGAATCGATGAAAGATTTTGAGATGAAGAAGAAGACCTTGTACAGCACTATTGCAGAACCCAAGCAACGAAATCCACAGGTAAAAGGGATACATTTAGTTGGTTGTGTTAATTTACATTAGCGAAACCGTTTTGAGGATGCTTATGGTATCCGCTGTTTTGGACTCTCAAAAGAAATCGATAGCGAAGTAATTAAAATTGCATGAAGCTGCTGCAAAAATGACAAGATTAGCTTGTACGTTTCTCAAGGCAAACCTCCTTGCACAACTCACTGGTTATAAGTGCGTGGCGCTCGCTTCTGGGTAATTGGTTGTATAAGGTTTCGAACGTGGAGAGAATGTGTGTGGAATTCTTGTTTCCTACATTATGATGTCGGAAATAATTGATACCGATTGACAACCTAAATCAAAGGTTCTCTACCTGCTGTTTTCCTTTTCTTTTTTCTCCCCCTTTTTCGATAAGAAACATAGCTTTGCTGTTTGTAATTTTTCATGTTTCATATACTGCTTTTAAGTATCATCGCCTCACCCTGACATCATAGGAGTTCTAAATTTGTTGCATGTTGTATCATGCATTCTGGTCAGCGACATCATCGAATCCAATCTTCCAGAAACTTATAAAGTTCGACCATAACAGATTAATCGAAGCTGTGGGGATACCCGTTGAAGATGATAAATGTTCATTTAGGCCCCCTGAACTGCTATTGCTTTCTGACGATTGCTAGATTGACAAGGCTGCATGGATGATAACCCATCTGAATGGTGACCCGAGCAACTCTTAGTTGTCACATTTAGGCCACTATCAAATGCAAACAGATAACTCTGTCCTGATCTAATGTGACCTCAGTCTAGCATAGCATTTCTGTTGCACCGTGAGCTTTATCTGGACTGAAGCTCTCTACCTGTACTGATTTAATTTGTCTTGTTTCTGCTGCTAATCTGTCGTTCTTTGCTTTTATGGGGCTTAGGCTTACATGATCCAAACCAGGAACTTAGACAAACGATTGTTCCCAGTGCCAAGTCTTTCCCCTTGGATGCATTGATGGATGACTGCAAGGACTATTTCATCCAAACCGGATTCAGTGTATCCTTTCGAGTATACAGTTTTAGGTAGCTGACAAGAATTGAGCTTTTACCTTATCGGTTGTTTTGTCTTACAAGATTTGAATTTTGACTGCGCTAAACTTTTCTTAATCAAATCATTGATATGTGCGACTGGTGTCGATGATCGAACAAAGCATGCTGTAGTACTTCAAGAACTGCTTCATGGGTGCAATCGTGGTTATCATGTGAACCCGATAAGAAATGCCATATAAGGAAGCGGTATCATCTTGACAGATTACAAATAAAATGATGTTTTTCTTGGTTCCTCATGATTGATTTTTAATTAGTATCATTGGCAATATTGTTGGGGTGACAGCAGGCATATTCTGTACCAGGTAACAAGAATTCTGTGCAATCCACATTTAACATATTGGAAAATGGTGATAACCAGAGCATGAGAATGGCTTCTTCAGTTTGTATTGCAAAATTGGCAGGTTTTAGCTTCTGCCACAACCCAGGAATCTCGAAAGATAACTGTTGGTGTTACACACAGGTGGGTTTGATGCTAGGGCAGGCTGTGGGCAGCTCGGGAACAACTTCCAGAGAAGTCCATTGCAGCTAAACCCCAACCCTTGCCCATCTAATCATGTCAATGAATGAATACTGGTTTGTCTAATGAGAGGATGTCATTCAACCTGGCGGACATGGTGAAGAAAAGATTAAGGAGGTTCTTCAAATTCTTGATGCACATTGGTTTGTAAATATTGTAGTCTTCTCACTCTCATGTTGTTATTTCGTTAACGTTCTTGTGTGACTTGAGCAATATAAATCCAAAAGACTCCAAATTTTCAGAAATGTAGTCTTACATTTTTGTTTCCCAAAACTATCATCTTGGTTTCTTCATATCATAAGCTTTTGTTAAATTTAGTGCACTTTTCTGTGGCGACGTATTGTACACAAGAGCTAGATTATCAAGACTGAATTAGAGTACACAGTGTTTTATAACGTGCCAATGAATTTCATTTATTACTGTTAAGGCTTGAGCCCCTTGACCTTGCAGTGCTGATTTCTTTATAATGAGCCCCTTCCTTCATTTGAACAAATAATACTCAAAACACGAGGAAGTTTCAGCACAACTGCCATGTTTTATAAAGGAAGCAAGCCATGTAACTCCAAGGAATTTAGGATGCTGAAAGAAGCCTCGTCAAAACAAGGTCGATAGCATTCTGCATCCAACACCAGGATGGAACATGGTATGCAGTTATAAGGTGCATGATTTCATCAAAAAAGGTATAAGTTGCATGAGCAGCACCTGGAAGCATAGCTCAGATCACTTAAATGTGATGATGGAACCAGCATTTTCTCTCTAACTTCATTATCTGCCATTACAGGAATCAAGTCATTAGATCTCAAACTTGATGTGGAAAGAGAACCTCGGATTTCAAGCTTGATTGTGTTCCCTCTACTCGATTCCAAGTGAAACTGCAAATACTGCCCAACTGCATTATAGATTACATGCATTTATCAATAAATTTTAATGATTCACATATGGTAACTAAAATATATTCTATTATGCTACTAGATTAATGGAACACAACTCTATACCTTCAGATCTGGAACTAGAGATCTGCATCAAAATGATCAAATGATAAGCAAAACCAGAAGATTAGAGATTTTAAATAAATTAGAAAGTCTTTGTATTCCTAGTCTTGGTTCAAACCTCTAGACTTATTAGTGAAACAAGCAAAGGCTAAGGAGAGTAGAGGTTTCCAATTAGATATATTTTAATCTAGATCTCCTTACATTTACCAGATCTAATTACAAAGAAATTGAAATAAATTTTATCTATTTACTAGATCTAATTACATTTAATTTCACTAGGGTAAGAAGTCAACATCAAGATAGCCAGGAAATAATACAGTAAGTATCCATGGCACTGTTTAAACTAATTCTACTGCTTCCATTATATGCCAAATTGTTACCCTTACAATATACACTTGATTTTTTTGACATTATCCACGTAACAGAAATCTGACAAAGATAGGCTTAATTGACTTTGGAAGTTGAAAAACATAGAAGGAACCTTAAAGGCATTTTCAAATGTTAAAAGCACCTAAATGTTTAGGAGCCACTCGAATGTGGAGGTTGTAGAATACAAAAAACTGAATTTACCTGTCATAATCGACATATTGATTATCATTAACACCAACTTGGTTAAGGAGGTCTTCATGATGTCTCTGTGGATAAACCTTTAAAGATCTCGTATGTCCACCCCATCCCAGAGTCTTTGCATTGCGGAACATGATCTGAAAATAACTAAAGAGTCTCATATGCAGTCTTCCATTGTCAATAAAAAGAATTGCATAATTTTTGAATTGTTAGATTGTTCCCCACTAAGCATTTAGGTTCAAATTTTGACACCAATATCAGCATAGTGTTCCCAACTAACCTTGATTGTTTGTGAGTTCAGTCAGTAGATGGGTAATGATGGGAGTGTGAATGAGATGTCATAGGCAGCTCCTTTTGTCCTAACACATCCATCATGCATTTTCAATAATTTTAAGCATGAAAACAGCTGCTGAATTTCCCCCTATCAAGAAAGAATTGCCAAATCTAACATCATATATTAACAAAAACAAAAGCAAAGCAAAAAAATATGCAATATCGTATCAATTGATGTGCAATCAACCTTATAAATCAGGCAAGATTAATAAAGGGTAGATGTGAGAAGTGAGGTGTCCTGAACTCTCAATCAAGAAAGACACAAGGTGTCAGCTTTCTTTTCATTGCTCTTGCTGATAAGAAATACTTCATATAAAATGTCACGAAAAAAGGTAGTGGCAGAGGAATATGAGCTTATTATGTACACTTGGATGATGTACTGTAGTGGGAATCGACATTTTGTACTCAAAAGAAAAGCAAATATTGATGCAGATATATTTCAAGAGGCTTGCCTTGATTCAGTATCCCTGCTTTGTACTATCCTCATAAAGCCTTAAATGTCCAATATAAAAGTTCAGCATATCAGTTAAAACACGACAACATGAAAAAACAAATATGATTTCCATTCCCTTTCACTCATTGGATTTGAATGGAAGTGTAGAATTTATGCTCTTCATAGATGAAATAGAATACAATAAGGTGCACAACTCATATGAGTATCTCTACTCAGCATCGAAATGATTCACTCCATACTACTCACAGATGATAATCAATGCTAATTTTTGAGTACCTTAACCCAAGCCTGGAATATGGTATGTGTTATTCACATTTTATTATCTAATAACCTGAAGCAACAATGCATCAAACAAACTGTCTTTCCAATTCTAAAGCACATGTCATTTATCAAGAATTACTACAAGGTTGTACTATAAGGCGAAAAGAAAAGACCATGCACACACAGTCAGGTGACAAGATCAAATGCAAAGAAACAGAAAACAAACATCTAAACATTATCAAGAAGAATGGATGAAGCCAGAACTGCTCACCCACAGCAGAGATTTCTTGGCAAAGAGACACTGTACTTTCCCAGAAGTTTCAAATGGAACTTTAAGCTATTTAGGCCGGCATGGGAAGGGAGAAAAAAAAAAGAATTGGGAATTTGGGATGCTATCAAACTGCCTTCATAACTATTAATAACAGTATAAGAGCAGATTCCCTTAAATTTAACTGACAACCACAGTAACCATCAAAACAAAGCAGAAAGGAAAATTGTTTTACACCATCAAAACAAAGCAGAAAGGGAACTTTTTTGTTACCTTAAACAATGGTGAAAGTTTTGTGCCAAAAGAGTCCGATTTATTTTTCTCTGTTTGGAGCTTGTCTTGTCTCCTCCTAGTTGGACTTCTTACTCCATCAACACCTTGGTGGACTACAGAAGGTGATCTGTACCTCCTCATTGTGCTAATATGAAGCGTAAATTAACTCTAGTAGTCCAACTTAAATGGCCACTTAATTTAGGTTCAAAGATAGAAATCAGAATCAACATCAACCTTTTAGGACTTTGCTTGACAGGATCAATGGCAGGATTAAAATAACTATCCAAAGCAATGGCCTTTGGTTTCGCTTGAAGTTTTCACCAATAGGTCCAGAAAAGAAGAGATTTTTCCCTATAATCATTCTTAGCATCCCTTCTTATCTTGGAGAGGTTGAACTTACCAAGATAATTCACATTTGAATTTAGCTAGAGCCACCCCACTGAAGATGGTGATAGAATAAGCTTAGGTTTATAAGTCCAAGCAAGAAAGCTGACTAAGTCTCATATCATGCATCCAATCCAAATATAGCATTTCGAATTTACTAAAGGTTTGTATCATGCATCCGAACCAAATATAGCAACTAGAATTTACTAAAAAGAACTGGAGGAGTCAAGAAATTATATTATGAATATCACTATTGTTCTTTCATTTATGCAGTTATATATTAAAAATAATTTCCAAATTATGTAGCATCCAATAATCACCGAGCTGATTATGAGATCCTAGCCTGTATGGTTCCTTACTTGTTCAAATAGGGAGGTTTCACGTAATAATAAATAAGTAACCGATAATAAATATCTCAGGAATCATAGAATGGGAAATGAATCTGCAAACCCTACACGGATGGCAAGAACAGATCAAAAGACGTAGCAATTATGGTTCTCACAAATTTGTCACAAATATAACACCAGAGGGAGAGGATAAAGATCACAATCCTGAAAAACTATATCGCTGCTTATTGCCTAATCCCATTTTTTCTCTATCCCATCAAGAAAGTGGATTAATTTTACTTCTTTAAAGTAGTAAACATGAATGCCCCCATTTCACAACTAGATAAGATTCAGTTCCACAAACGGAGAAAAAAAAGAAACAGAAGAAAGAATCAGCATTCCAAGAAAAAAGAACTAATGATCAAGATTCCCAAGATTATGGATCAAGAAACAATGGATGAAGATTGGTAGAAAACCACCAGTAGGGATTTTGGAAATCAGATAGAGCAAACCGTAAATAATTACAATGACTTGTTTACAGAGCGCAGATAGCAAGGACAGATCAAATATAGACTCAGGTCAGCAGCCATCAGGGCCCGTCGGAGTCGGACAAAAGCAAACTAAAGCAGCACGAATCAAACGAATAGGTAACATTTAGGAATACAGGAATGATCAAGATTGTCACAAAAATAGAGCAAGAAACGGTATCTCAAGATTAACGAACCCTATTGAGCGCCGAACCCCTTTACTAGTGTCTCAAGGCTTTTCCTACTCGAGAAAAAGGAACCGAAGATTAGCCTCGAGGTTGAGGGTGCTTGGGCCGGAACCGTACCTGGGCACCTCAAGATTCGCACGAGCTTCACTGACGGTTTAAGAGGACAGGCGTCTTTACAACGGCTCAAGACCGTTATAAGAATTCCGTAAGACCTCATGTAACGGGTTAGAGTTGTATCTTTGGCCCGAAAAAAAAAGATCGATCTTCTTTCACCACGTCCAAGTTGGATCACGCACCGCACAACTCTTAAAGCATTTTTTTTTTGTTTTTTTATTTTATTTTATTTTATTTTTTTGTGAGGGGGGGGGTTGGGGGTGGGTCGGGTTGGTTGTGTAAAACCGTGGAAGCAGAAGCTTTATTAAGCTTGCCGGGTACAGCTAAAAAAAAAAAAAACGAAGGATAATATATGCAGGCCTTTCCAGCACACTTAATTACAACAAAAATGATAGCTATCCCTGTAAGGCAAAATACGATACCTGTAGACCAGAAAGCTAAACCAGAATACAAATAGAAGGCCACAGCTACAGAGTACAGAATGTGACAAACATCCGTAAAAGCTGGTGTGATTTAAAGCAGATCCGAAACACAATCCTGAAAGCAACAAGAAGAAGAAATTATAGGATAAGTAAATGCCTGGACACTCGTAAAAAAAATAAAATAAAATAAGAAAGAAAGAAGAGAGAGTAAATGCCTGGACTTGAACAAAATCGACTGGCATCCGACTCTAGAATTGTAACTCCCGCTGCAAGTTATGTTGTAACTCCTCCATTTGTTCCGACTGCACAGATCTCAAAGCAACCGATCTAATGGTGGATTCTTGCTGACGATGGTGAAACTTTCTTTCATGCCAAAGATACCGAGAACATGGAAAAGATGAACAATCTGTTTTCACAATCACCCAAAAAATTTTCACCATCTCACCATTGCAAGAACTCTATATTTTTTTTGATCGAGATAAAATCCATCCCATAGGATCAACCATTTGCAGTACATGTGCAGAAAATTACCTTCATGTCAAAACCCCGCATTAATTCATCTACTTCGGCAAACTTATTCCACTTCTAAATGCAGCCAAAAAAAAGGGTTACTTTTAGAAGCGCAACCCATTATCACACCATCAAGCTTCCTCTCGTGATAATTACGGATGCCCTCCTTGGCATCATACTTAATTATGGTTCTTGGATGCCTCGATTCTGCTTCACGTGAACCAACAAATCCATCGAGACTTCCCGTGACGAGGGACATATATAAAGGTTTACCATACTATCATGATGGGTAATGGAGATTTTGGACCATGCAATTGTTCATAGCCTTTTTCTGGTTACAATGGTAACACAGCAATTTATCAAAGAATTCGTATCCTTCACTTATGGTCTGCTGGCCATTGCCTCTTTTTTCATACTATGCGCCACCCTGGACAGTGGGCTCTTAATAATATTGTTACAGCACCACTTCTACGGCGCCCACCCCGCCACCCCACAAAAACAAAATAAAATGAAATAAAATAATAATAAAATAAAATAAAGAAATTAAAAAAAAAAAAAAAAAAAAAAAAAAAAAAAAAAAAAAGAGAAAAGAAAGAGAGAGGAAAGGCAACAAAAGAAAAGAATTCGTAACCTTGGACAAAACCATAAAGAGAATTTTTTTTTTTTTTTTTCAAAAGAACTATTCTATTTAAATAGAAAAAATCTAAGACTACAGATTAACTATTTTATCACCTTTTTGGGTAAAAAAAATCTTGATTGTACACCCATTTTGAATTGGTTATATCAATACGATACACTTGGAACATGAAGTGGAGCCTGGAAAAAGGGAGACTTTTAATGCGCTATCGCCTTGATGATGCCAAACCGCAACCGCTTTAGATTTAAATCCGGTCATGCATTCCATGTTAGAAGCTCTACCTGCAAAGATGTTGCATGGGAAGAACATGGAGCAGGCAACTCCCCATGGCAACCTTCCTCCACCGTCCGTTCCGAGTCTCCGACACCATCCAACTCCAAAGCATTAATATCAGCACCGAAGACCTTGAATGAACTCGGTCCTGGCTCTTGCCGGGCCCTATTCCGATTAGAACGCCTGGGCATCGGTTTTGAGCTCTACGTTCCACAGCAATATTGTAATGAAATTTGAAGACTTCTTGATGGAGAAACGCAGCAAGCATCAGAAGAGACTTGACCTTGAGAAAGAGGTAGGAGTAGATGGCCCATAATGCTATCTTCTTGGGTTTCCTAATTTCTGAGATTGCGCAAACAAACAAGCTATTCAACGAGTAGTTGTGTCAGAATCAAAGTGCATGGCTTCCTTACAAGGTATTTCGGCTTGTTAACCGTAGGTGGCCGAGTTACAAACGGTACTTGAGCAGGAACAGAGACTGAATCAGATTTTGAGATGTGCATTGCAGTGGCCACCTGTTTGTGGTTCATGTCTTTCTTCGCAGCTTCCTTTTCAGGTACTTGTTCAACATCTCTGAACATGAACCAAGATAAAGAACCTTTTTTTTTTTTTTTTTTTTTTTTTTGAGCCAAAACAATTCAGGAACAATTGATTTCAATTATTGTGACACCTTCTCATTGACCGAACAACCTATTACATTAGCTTACAGGCAACAATAAATCAGTTTCTATGTTAGCCTTTTGGAATCAATTCCTGTGTTTTTTTCAGCACTGGGTTTTCACCATTTCCATGAAACATAGATGGATAGTCAGAATTAAAACCTCTGGTCAAGTACTTTATTTTCTTTTTCATGAAATCATACATGCAGCAAAAATTTTTCCCATAACAATTATTCCAAAATGATCACCCATTTGGTCACGATTTTTTTGTCATGATAAATCTTTACAGCATAACTATGGCAGGAAAACTGTAATATTTGTAACACCATTTTGACATGGCGACATCTGCAACAGCTCAGGCACAGTTTCTGCTAGATAATGCAATCCAAATAGTCAAGAATAAAAAGATACTGATCCGTTATATAGGACAAAAACCTGTACTGTTAGAATATGCTTGAATTGGTGCTGGTGCAGGTACTTCTTGCAGAATTAGCAACGATAGAAGAGGAGATAATCTACTTAGAAAGAAAAGTGGAAGACCTGAAATTGTGTCTACATCAAGAGCGCAAACAAAAGAAAGAATGGAACTTTCAGCAACAGCAGCAGCAGCAGTGGCAAAGACAACAGAGGCACTTTCTATGCGGGTTAGGCAGCCAGAAAGAAATCCAAGAGGTCGAACAGTTAATACGTTTGCCAGATATGGAAAGAAGTCAAAGTCCTGCAGAATTAGTCTTGGACATTAAAAGCACGTCTTGCACAAAGACAAATAGTAAGATAGCAACTTAACTACTCAAGGAACTTCAATAAATTTGCTCCACAACCTAGTTAACCTGATCATGCAATGAATTTTTATTTGGATTACAGAATGAGCTAACAGGATCCCACACTATACATGGGGTTTGGAAAGTTGTGCTCTTTCCTCCTGAACACAAAAGTCTTATGTTTGCATTTGAATTTGAACAGATGAGGAAGCTCAGAGACTAAGAAGATGCAAAGGACCAAACTGCAACTTGAGCTTTCTCAATGCAGAAACTAGTAATGAATCACCAAACAAACTCTCAGAAGAACTGATCAAAATTTTGATCAGCATATTCCATAAACTGAACCAGACATCAACTCAGCTCAATTGGGAATTGACTGCTGTTCCAAAGCTTAACATCTCTTGCATGAGCTCAAGAAGCTTTGTTTCCAGATCTCCATCTAACTGTAAGACACCTATGCACTCTTTAAAGAACACAGCAAATATGTTAGATCCTTATGGTGCATTGCCAGATGTTGATGGAACAGTGCGGGACATCGGATTGTGCAAGAAATTTACACACTTCACACAAAATTCGTTTGATATGAGCCGTATCAGCTTGTGCCTCTCAGACATTGGAAGACTGAGGTAAGTCTCAAACGCTGAGGTAAGTTTCATACAATATATACATATTTCATCAAGGACTGACACCAAATAACCTAAAAGATGCCCTGTAAATAGAATATAGTTGAGTGACCAATCCCATTACAGCTTGAAGAAGGTACCAAAATCAAAAAATTTCTCATGCACACCTTCCTGTGACAGTGCTAACTAATGCATGTGTAATTGGTGCACCATTTAAATGCATAAATTCTTTTATTTTAGACACTTAAGTTTTAATAGGCACTGTCTAGGGAATCAACAATGTCTATAGAAAGCAAATGTACATGCACCATGTCTGAAGATATTTTGAAGCAACTGTACCACTTAGAAGATTTCTTCTGATTAGATATAGAATAAAAAAAGGCAACGTTCAAGATGGCCAACCTTGTACCCTGATGGATGCATCAATATCTTTGCAGTTACTTTCCAAAAAATCTAGAGCATTAGATGAAACATATTGTCCATTAAACATCCTGATCAACTCTTTCTCACAATAAGAATTAGTTCCCTACATAGCCTTATGGACCCTGACAACATCTGATTTGTTTCAGGGTCCTGATGCATAAGCTTTGCGATGTGAAACTAATTTCTCTGACCTACAAGCAGAAGCTAGCTTTCTGGATCAACATCTACAATGCCTGCATAATGCATGTATGTAAGCAGCCTCTCAATGCCACACATAAAAAATAAGTACAGAAAATTCACTTGAAAAAAATTTCTCGATGATTTCAGGCATTTCTACAGCATGGTCTGCCACCCTCTCCAGATAAACTGCTTGCACTACTGAACAAGGTAAATTTATTTTTTGGCACTGTGTTTAAACTAAATTGATCAACGTATTTTTGTGATCCTAGGGACTTGATTTGAAACATGTAGGAAAATTCACATGGATATTTGCAAAGCATGCTCACAAACGAAAAAATAGATCTAGACATGAAAATGTTAATGCATATGTATCTCCAGCATGCCAGAAGTATCTTTGACTGTTTGTTCTAACATAAGGTCACTCCAAGGCAAAAGATTATTCTTTAAATTGCTCTATGTTGTGAACAAGTTAATTATCTCTAGCTGTATTATTCTGGAGGCATTATTTTATTAAAACTGGGACATCCAGTTCACAATTTGCAATTACCTTGGAACTGCAATGAACCACATAAATACAGTTACCCATATATTTCACCTTGGCCTTTTCCAATCAAGGTCTCAGGGCATATCTCCTCTCATTCTAGTTGCCCCATCTAAATTGATAAAACCAAATCTCCAAGGAATTTTGCTAATAGGAATGAGCCTACTTGTTCCTTGGCCAAATAGATGCATCAAGGAAGAGCAGAAATGGGGAAGAAAATAAGAGAATTATTGCAAGAAACAAAGAGTGGAATCCACAGCTACAGTGGTAAACTTTAATATAAGTTCATTCGTAACTCATAGAACTGCATGACAGATGCAAAACAGAGGTATATTAACAAGCAAAGAATAAAGCTTCTTAGTCCTAACAAGATTTCCATATCAATAAGAAGGCCTTTGGACTTCTAAACAAAAAACTGATTCATCAAATTTTACCAAATAAAGGGGTAGATGCTGCATATGACTTGCATGGCCCCACTAGATGCATTTAATATTGCGTAGGGATTTGAGTTTTGATCAAAACTTAGTCAAAACTAGGATATGTTCAGACTAAGGCATCTCTAGTATCTTTCTTTGTATTTGGAAGATTTTGATCGCAATTTTAAGTCAAACGGTTGTCTCTATTTTGTTCAATAAGTGATCCAATTACCACTGGCTTGTCTTGATTTTTCTGCTTTCTAAAGAAACAAGCACACCTTGAAGTTTGTCACTGGAATTCAAGTTTAACTGCAGTTTACATGAAGAAAGGTTGTGACAAGCTGATATTTGAAGCATCTCGTAATTGTTTCAGCCATTCTCTAGAATCCTAATTTGAACAGAAATAGTATTAAGATGCATTTGTGCAATTATTGCTTGGACTAAGAGGTCCTAGATTTTTTTGTTTTCATTACCTTTAACAGTGGTTTAGAAGTCTTCATATATAATGGACTCCATGGGAACTGAATCTTGTAATCAGAACAATTGTTGTTCTCCAAACATTCCAGCGAAGCTCTCTTCTTCCTTATCCCTTCTGCGTCAACTCTATTTCTGCCAACCTACATCAATATTTTGTGAATATAGGAGATCTGAATAAGATTTTACATTCCCAGCCATCCTGAAGGCTAATTCCTCATAATCTTACACCTATTCCTAATCTAAAAGCTCAAATTCTGCATCATTCTTCTCAAATTTTTAGAACTTTCACATTCATCTCGATTTTCATATCTCAGTTCTCAACAACAGGCCTTAAAAAATATCCCACAGATTACAATTAACCCTAGATTATTATATATTATTTGTTTGCGAAAAAATCATCTATGCATGGTATTTGCTACTTCGCATAGGCATGGGCAAAGATCAAACAATCCTTTGCTTCAATAGCAACTCTTCTATGAGAGTTTATCAAAAGGTCACAAGCATGATTTTCGGAACCGAATCAAACTGGGTGGTTTGCGGTGTTCTAAACTACACCGGCTGCAAAATGGTCTGGTTTAGCCTTCCGATTTAAAATACTGGATAAGGGAGAGGGAAAGAGAGAGAGAGAGAGAGAGAGAGAGAGAGAGAGAGAGAGAGAGAGAGAGAGAGAGAGAGAGAGAGAGAGAGAGAGAAGAGGGGAGGGAAGGAGGTGGAGGTAGTGGAGATGTGGGCAATGGCCACTTGAGGGTCATAGGGAATCTTAGAGGGCTGCCGAGGTCTCAGGCCTCTGTTTCGTCTATGAAGGACCGGCTAGGAGAGAGGGAGGGGGGGAAGGGAAAAAAAAAGAGGGAGGTGAAGGCAACTAAGAGGCCCCTAGCTAGATGTCATGGTCGCTGGATGGCATAAATTCCACAAAATCCTTATTTTATGAGATTTCTTTAAAAAAAAATCCCGAGCATAATGAAACTAGCAATGGGTTTGCAGGTTTCATCTCCCTCCTTTTCTCTCTCCCTCCCCTCTCTTGACTAGTCCTTCATAGACAAAATGGAAGCTCGAGGCCTTGGCAGCCCTTTGAAGACCCCCGCGACCGTCCGGTAGCCACCATCGGCATCTCCACCACCTCCACCTCCTTCCCTCCCCTCCTCTTTCTCTCTCTTCCTCTCTTTCCCTCTCTTTCTCTTTTCCTGTTTCATGGTTTGCCCCTTCATTCTTGTGTTGGTTAGCACCAACCCGATCCGACATGGGCCATACCAACTCGTACTGCCAGCCAGCCAGCCATAACAGTACCCATTTCCAGTTCCAAAAATCTTGGTCACAAGCAAGGTTTGCACTTTTGTATCGAGCACCAAATCACTACCAGACTGGTATGGTATGGTGCCAGACCATACCATCTTGCAAATGCTTACCAATTTGGCACCAAAATAGCATTTTATAGCTTTTTCCTTTTTTCTAAATTTTTTAGGATTATTTTAAAGATTTATGGATGTTTAAAAAACTACAGTCTATTTTAAGAGTAACCAATTAAGCTTCATTTACTACCAGAACCAAGGTTTGTTGTACCAATCAAAATGTATCATATCACTAACAAACTAGTATGCAATCTCGTACCATACCGACACTCAATATGCTTTACTATCTCGTATCGTACCGCATATAGATATTGTAATAAGATTGTACCAATACGGGGTCCCATATTGAGATGGTGAGTCTTGGCTCAAACTATATCTAAGTACGGTTTATGGATGTTAAAAGTTACATGATAACACTATTTGTTTGGTCTTTGTTTTGACCCATGATATGTAAATATTTTTCTAGTCAAGAAAATTTGTTTATGGGTATTTTCCTAGAAACATATCAAGTGGTTCAAAATATATTATTTGTTATTTGAGAAATTATTTCACTGATAGTTGCAAAATTTAATAAGTTGAAGTATTAAGCAAAGTTTGCATGACAAAGATATGCGGTTTTGTTTTATTATTAAGATTTCAATTTCTATGGACTCAACAGCATATAATAGCAAAGTCTATAGTTGCTCATTGTTTTTAAAAAACAAATGATCAATTTGAAGTAAATCCTTCCACAGGGTTTCATTTCTTTATGAGGCTGAACTAAATTGCCATCTTAGATCAATCATCAACCTATTTAAATAACTCTCTCTCTTTCACACACACTCTCTCTCTCTGATTTTGTTCATGCTCTCTTTTTTGCATGAAGCAATTTGATCTAGGTCTATGCGTGTGGGAGGAGTATTTCTTCTAGGATTTGATGTTTTTGCATGACATTTTTCTTTATTGAACCAAAATTTAATATCCTGGTTTATGACATAAGTTACATGAATTTATTACTAAGAGTTGTTTTTTTGGTCTATTCTCTCCCAAGGTTGTTCACTGATGGACTCCTCTATTGACAGTGAAGTGGTGCATAATCAATAACATGCTTTCTCCATCTAAGAAAATAACTTACATTTATTCATCCATGTCTAAATATTATTAAAACCTTATAAATGTTGATGGAGGGGGGAGTAGGGACAGATACTATTGGCTATAATAGAGCAAGTGGAAGATAGTGAATTGATAATTTGGAATAGAGAGTTAGATGAAGATGTCATACTGGAAGCTGCTTTTGCTATTGCAAAAAAATTCTCTTATGTCCGTTAGTGCCTGTTCCTAATAGCCCCTCTGTCAACACCTATAACGTCTTGATAACATTAAGACACAAATGAATATATATAAATTTGGAATTAAGAGTAGATGAATATGTCATGCTAGAACTTGTTTCTGCTACTACAAATATTATCGAAAGAGTATAACATGTACTGATTCCATGTATAATTAATGTTCGACAATGCAGCCTTTTTGAATAATGTTGTGGCATTTTATTTTGTGTATAAAGTATCCATCCTCATAGAGAAAGAAGAAGAAAAGGAGAGTAAGAAATGAAAGAAAGAACAAAATGAAGAAAGAAAGGAAGTGAGAAGAAAAATGAAGAAAGGATGGAAGAAAGGAAAGTGATGCGGGACGGGAAGAGATCATGCATTCATGATGGATAGAGATTCAAGCAAGATGATTAATAAGCTAAAGTGAGCAATAAATCCACACACAAACAACAAGCTAAATTAATCCAAGAAAAGAATTGTCATGAAAGAGACTGGTTGATCTAAGTTACAACACCCGCAATGTAGATCTAGTTCAAACCAAGAATAGGATCTTCATGGCAAGGAAACCATCATTACTAGGGCAAGTTAACATTCAAATGGTCAGATCAAAGAGCTTAGGAATGGTTCTCCTACCAACAATGATGGCTAAAGTTATTTGGTGGAAGGGTTCACTCAACACTCTCAGAAAGAGGCTTGGATCATAAGATCTACACTCCCTAATCTTGTGGACTCACATTGTAGATGGTTCATGGCTTAGAAACCTTCATCTTCAACTCGAGATCCCTGAAAGAACCTACAAAAAACCCATCATGAGACGTGAAAATGAAGAAGGGAAAGAAAGAAAGAGAAGAAGAAAGCTTGGCATGGAACTTAATGGACTTGAGCTTGGAACCGGATCAAGGGCATCCCATCCTCTTCAAAACGAAATCAAGGGCATCCCACCCTCTTCTCACACAAGGGCATCCCACCCTTCTCAAAATGAGGCTTCACACCTCAAGCAAAAGAAGGCATATCACCATCTCCACACAAGAGAACTTTTAGCAAGAAGAAAATCCTTTCATTACTCAACATAAGATGCTTTACAAGAGGGGCTTGGAGCCCTATTTATAGGCCAAGCAAACCATAATTTCGGCCAAACTAATTCCAACTAATTTCTTGATTAGTTATACTAATTGATAGATTAGGTAGATCCAACTAAAAGTGGTTCCAACAACATTTTCTTCTAGAATTTGTTACAACTAATCCCATATGACGCCTAAGTGTCATCCATGTGGCTTTCTTGCTGATGTAGTGGTCTTGATGGCTGATGAAGTGGATCAAGTGGCATCTCACATATCAAGTTAGTTGGAGATCTGTTGGAAGAAAGTTGTAGGTAGTTTATTCCTTCCATGTGACCCCCAAAATAGTCTTGATGAAGTGGCCTCCATGTGGCACCCAAGGATTATGCTGGCTTCATGAAGGCTTTCAAATGGCCTTCAAAGAGTGCTTCCAAGTGGCTTCAGAGGAGGGCTTTCAAGTGGCAGAAGAAAAGATTTTGCTTGACCAATGGGTCGGCTCAAGAACAGGTTAAGCTGACTCAAAGAGCTCGAGTCGACTCATGAGGTTGATGCCTTTTCTACTTGAGTCGGCTTATGAAAAAATAGGCTTCCTTCATTGACACATTGGGCTTAATCCCTTTAGATGTCCTCCTTGATTAATCCTTCTGGGCTTCAATGTTGAGTCAACTCCCATCCAAATGGCCCTTGTCCTCTTGGCTTATTTCATAAGGAACTTGGTTGAAGCTTGAATTCTCTTTCCAATGCTGATGTCCCCATCAGAAAGAGAAGGAGAAAAAGGAAAGAAAGGAAGAGAAAAGGAAAGGAAGGGAGGAAGGAAGGAAAACAGAAAAAGGAAAAAAAAAGAAGGAAAATGGGGGAAAAGGGTAAGGGGCCCAAGCTGCCCCAAATCAGTTTGAGTTGGTTCGACAAATCTTGGTCACAAAAGCTTAGCTAGCTTTTCAAGAAAATTACAAGGCAAAACATACAAAAAAGAAAGGATGGTAAAGTAGAACAAAAAAATAAATTAGGAGTTCACTGAAAAAGTCATTATCATCATATAGGTGTCATTTTTAAGAACATCATAACAACAGTCAACAATTTAAACTGACAAGGATCCCATATAGGTCAACTTGTTAAAAGCCTAATATTTCCTAAACATAACTTGAACCATGAAGTACTAATCAAGCAAAAAATACATCAATGTTCTACATTTAGACATCAAAATTGCATCACATGCATGCATGCACAAGCAAGCATGCATACCGATGCATATCCACGTATATAATTATGCATGAAAGAAGGCAATTTGCCAATCAATTATATCATGTTAACTCATTATGTGGAATTAAGTCTGCAAACTTACTTTCCTGATATGATATTACTTTCTATATGCAATCTTGTGTATCATATTATAATTATGCAATACCTACCTTAGCCCCGATTTGCTCAAGCAGAACCATGCCATGTTGTTCATAGCTATGCATATTTGTCATGAATTGATCCACCATAACTACATTTCATGTGAGACTTTGTAATCAACTCAGAAGCAACCTATTTCCTGAACAGTTTTTGGATGTTTGATATTTGGTCAGCCATCAAGGGCTTTTAGTGAAAATTTATGATAAGTGGCATGATTCAATATCTATCTGATCCAGCAAGATGCTTAAGATCCAATCTAAGATTTGGTTTGGCAATTGACTTACATCAATCAAAAAGTCCATATCCTTCTTTTATTTCCAAAATTAGGATGTCTAATAGTACACTAAGGAAATAAATTGTGATTTAGGCCGCAGTGAATGTTGGTGGTATCGTACTGAATGCACTAGCTATTGAACATTTCATTATCCGGCACACTTCAGACACCAAAAATGTAAGTGAATCATTCAGAGGCCAATGTGTTATTTTTTTATATTTATCATGTGCTAATCCTCCACTTTCAATAACACTTCCTTATACATAAATTGCTTTGCCAAACTATAAGGGAGTCATGGACGACAAAGAAGCACTTCTGCGACATGCTTACGGACTTGGGTACCCAGAACCAAATGTCACATTTGCACTATGCAGAGGCACCATGTCTTCACCAGCAGTAAGTAGATCTCTCATCTGCTATCCAGATCCATCTCAAATTATTGTCTACATATTTATTTAATTGGCTTTTCTCAAATGTACTAAACTGCCAGCACATATAACACCTTTATGTGGAAATTAAAATATTTTGATTGATACTCAGAATTTTAAATTACAGGATTTCTGGCTTATTTTGAAAGTCAAAGTGTAGTTTAGCACTTCTGTTAGATCTTGCAGTCCATTCAAGTGGGATTTTATTGTTCATCATGTTCTGATTGTTTGCACAGCAAAATGCTCTCTCTAAGAGCCTGAGAATTCACCACAGATTTAACTATGTTTTATTACGCATAAGAAAGGGTTTCTCACTTCCAATCGAATGAAAAATGTGGAAAAAAAAGGAAAAAACAATGCCACAGAAGTCTCAATCACTTCCTCCTCGAGGCAGTCGGGCTCCAAATTTTCTTAATTAGTTAAGTTCTACAGGTGTCGTACATACTAAATTTCTATCCAATTACATCTCAAATGCTTGCAGTTGAGAGTCTACACTGCAGAGAATGTGGTGAATGAACTGGAAAGAGCAAAAGTAGAGTACCTGGAAGCATCAGTGAGTATTACCAGCAAGAAGAAAATCACCTTGCCCAGACTTCTGCTCTGGCACAAGCGAGATTTTGCAGATGATGTTGAATCTCTCATAGAGTGGATCTACAGCCAACTGCCAAGGTCCAGACCACTAAAGAGAATGATAAAGGAATGCTTGAATGGAGACACCAAGATACCCTTAATAAAAATGGTGGAAATCAAGCCTTATGAAGCAGAATTCCATTATTTGCTGCCTTTTTAAGAATGTTTTTGTTATAATTTCATGTCATTGTTTAGTTTTTGATGTGCAATTTCATATCATTGTGTCAAAAGCCAGAATGTGGAACTTGAATTTGACACAATTCAGACATTCATCCTAAACAAAATAGCAGTGTACAAGAAACCCTTTTCATTCAAAAGTTGACAGATGCTGTACAAAGGGAGAGCAGCACTTGAAAATACCCATAATAATATGAGGAATAATAATTTTTCTAGTAACTTTTGGAGAACATACATGATTTTAAAGTAACAGTCACACTATTAATCTTTAGAAAATTGACTGCATGGAGGGTGTATGATTGCAAATCAGAAAACTAGCCTAACAAAATCTGGTTGTTGGTACTGCAAGAATTGGCTCCTTTATCTGAGTAAAGCAGTATCCTATGGGCAATACATAGTTGAATCATGAAATGACAAACGATCTGAATTCAGCAAGATTCCAACTATAAGACTTGATCAAAATGCCCTCAAAGTTAAAAGGTAATTCTTTAAGGCCAACCAAATTATTAGTAATCCTTCAACATTTACAAGCCAAGGTTAATTATCCTCTCATAAAATAAAATGTTTTCATCACCACAGTAGCTAAATACAGCACTCTACACCTTTTAACACAGAACTAGTTGGAACCTTGAATCAGAAAGGGAAAAAGATAGGAACACTCAGAGTAGAAATGCCGCTTCTCTATTTAACAAATCGAGGCCAAATACAGTATCTTTACAACTGACTTTCATAGTGAAGTTTAATGGTTCAGAAAGTTTACCTTCAGAAGTAAATAGAAATCAGACATGGGTTTATTGCTGTTTAGTTGCTGAGCACTTATGATGCTAGACTCCGTGAGACAAAAAGAATTTTATCAGTGTGCATCGCTTTGATGTGGTCCTTGAAGATACATCTGTTGCAAATGATTTCAGTGGTTTGTTACATGTAAGTTTATACCTATATCTTCATTATTTATCTGTTAAAATTTCAGAAATACTTAGTAATGCAAATGAATGCTCGGATCATACTCATGAAAATTCTCTCATCAGCTGCTCCCATGTAACAATAACCATTTTGGAATACCAAAGAAGATTAATCATGACAACACCATCATATTACAAGATGCCAAACCATCACTAAGCTAGGAATTCAGAGATTGAGGAGGGCCAAATATTAGTCTGGAATTTGATCAAGTGATAAGCTATGACCATGATATGAAGTAAAAGACAGGTTAAACATTACATTATAATGGCTAAGGAGCAATTCAAGAGGAAGCATTAGGAACCAAAAATACCTGGACACAGCAAATTTAAGAAATTCTGCAGTGTCACCCCTCGACTGGACACATCATTACATGTAGGTCTTACATATCCTTCTCATTAGACATGCTGCAGCTCCCATCACATGTCCCGCTCCCGCAGAACCAGAACCAAACAATCAGATCGGACAATTCAAGAAGAAGCCCTGCCTCATTCTCTTTCCATCGCCTTGCACTCTCTTTGTTACTACCAAATAAAGGAACCATGCCCAATGCGCGTGGGGCTGGGGGCAGTTTTTGAAGGGGGGTTTTGCAATAAAACCGGTCTACTGATTGAACAGGCCAAAAGCAAATCTAACTATGGGAATGAGGGAAGAAATATCACTGAAATATCAAGATTCATAGACTTACAATAGCTAAGGAGAAAAACCCACCATCTACCATATCCAATATCTAAGAATATCAAGACAGACCAGCTATAGATTGAACAGGCCAAAAACAAATCTAACTATGGGAACGAGGGAAGAAATATCACTGAAATATCAAGATTCATAGTCTTACGTTAGCTAAGGAGAAAAACCCACCATCTACCATATCCAATATCTAAGAATATCAAGACAGACCAGCCAACAAAGTTTTGCTCCCCCGATCATCCAAGTATTGTAGTTACCAAGTTATATGAGGCTCCATCTCAATCCTTAATAGATCACCTATCCCCTTTTTTTTTTGACTCTTGAATTGCATTTTGTGGTTTTTTGATGCACTGCCAACCATGACCGGGCAAAGTGCAAGAAGAAACACACCGCAAATAAGAACGGTGGACTTTTTTTACCACCGACCTAACAAGCCAGTTCCACACATAATCCTGTCTATGCTTGTTTACACAGAAAATTAAAAATCATACACAAATCAAAACACGAGAAAACAAAACAAGTGTTGGTAAAAATCAGCTATAACAGATACGGGTAAATTCGTATCATGTGTCCAAGGTTCAAACTAGGAGCAAGATATGAAGATCATAATCTTTAACATGATAAATCCTGTCTATGCTTATTTACACAGAAAATTAAAAACCATACACAAACCAAAACACGAGAAAACAAAACAAGCATTGGTAAAAATCAGCTAAAACAGATACGGGTAAATTCGTATCATGTGTCCAAGGTTCAAACTTGGAGCAAGATATGAAGATCATAGTCTTTGGCATGATGAAGTAGATAGAGGATTATAAAAATCATACTTTTCAGCACAATGAAGCAAGTCGAGGAATACTAGTTTCTTGACTTCCAGCGACTGCGACGCTACATTCTTCACGACCTGAAGGCGCATAAGAAAAGAAAGAGAGAAACGAGATCAGATAGCTGTGGGTATGCGAATCAATCAAAAAGGGAAAGAGATCCAATACCGCTCCAAGAAAAGCTCAAATCTTGGGGCAGATGAGCGGAAACCTTGGGGAACAAGTGGGAGACGTCGGCGCCCTAGGCGATGAGGGCCTCAGACTTCTAGGAGTCGAACCGGTTACCGAGGAAGAGGGCAATGCTAATGTCGCCGGGATCATCGTAGAGGTGGGCGTTGGTGCCGATCCAGAGTACCAGCGACGACGCCTTGCTGTGGCTCTCCGCCGTCGGCCCAATTTGGGGAACATCGCCACTCTAGGGTTAGGACTTCACTGCGTCCAACCGTCCTCTCGGTCTCCGGCGAGGTAGGGGAAGATAGAGATCGTGTTCTTGGATATCGTCGCCAGGCCACGGTTCCTGTATCCTCGCCGGCCGGTTGACAGGGTTGTTTACTTTGCTGCATAGCATTCTACGAATTAAGACAGCATTCCCTTAAAATTTCTTTCACTTGATCTTTTGGATCGTTCCAGCACCAAAATAATATATCCGTCCATCCATATCAAAAAAATATTTTATATTTTAAAAAAATTAAATTAATATATAATTAATTTATCAGAAAATTAAAAAATATTTGATATTGTTTAAAATTTAAATACTTGTCGATATTCTGTCACATCTTTTTGGTTTCATCAAAAAACGGGCAGCACGCAGCAATAATAATTTTTTTATTAATCTTTAAAATTTAAATGCTTGTCGATATTCTGTCACATCTTTTTGGTCTCATCAAAGAACGCGCAGCACGCAGCAATAATATTTTTTTTTATTAATCTCGTTCTAATTTTCTTTTTTTTTTAATGAACGGAAGTACCTGCCGGTTGCCCTCATGCTCGTCCTTCCTCCCAGCCAAGCCCTCCCTGGTGCACCGCCGAAGCCCTCCCTCTTCTTTCTTGCACATCTCGTAGAAGTGCTGCATCAATATGAGATTTTTTTTTTTGTTTTTTAACATCTTAATGATAATGAAAGTCATCTCCATCACTCTAAGATTCTACAAATTCTATTCTATTTGAATTATTAAAGGTATCTCAACTTCTTTTCTGCCTTGCTGCATCTGAAGATCATATAATTATTTCTTCGGCTCCATCTCAATCATAATCCATTGCACCTCTACGCTAGTATACTAAATACTTCTCATCCAAGAAACAACTCCTTGCTGCCTATCTTCCATAGAGACCTCCGTTGCCTATTGTCATACAACCCAGCCTTTTCTCCAAATCCAGATCTAACCTAAGTTGGATCAAAAAATCTATCACCAAAACCTTCCATCTCGGGAAGCTTCTTTTTTCGTCAAACTTCTCAAAATCCACCTTCATCCCACTACTCATGGTAAGATAAAAAATCAGCAATAAACAAACTACAAGGAAAATTAAGAAGAGACTGTAGACATGGTGTATAGAATTTCTGTATAATAGTCTTCACTTTCTATGTATCTCTTGACTTTGATACTAATTGTTAGGACCATCAACTTTTACGTGGATATTCAAAACTCAACAATGGATACCTCCATCAAGTTTCATGTCGATCAGAATTTATTTGGATAGCCAAATACCAAACCTTAACAGCTCTTCATGTCTTCCCTGGGTTCAGAAATTTTCTGCAACCTAATACTTCGTGCATTGATATTCAAATCGGTCTCCACTTGATCCCCTGGCTTCCTAGGATGAGTCTTCATAAGTTTTAGATATGAAACTCTTCTTTATATGTCCTAAAGGTAGCCCATATCAAGTTAAGATAGCAGTAAAGAGGAATCCTGGTTGGACTAGGATTCATTGGCTTTATCCAACTCCACATGTATGCTATTTTTGCACCCTAACAAATCCATTTCTCCAAGTCCGCTTTGGACCTAGAATCCTTCTCAAAGAAAGCTCTTTTGATGGTCTCTAATTACTGGAAATATGAGCATGAAATAGATTTGGGGCGAACACCAATCTGATGTACAAAATAGCCTAGAGCTAATTCCCTATAACTCCCTCTTTGTGCGTAAAAAAGTCCTTTACTTGATACGCATCCTATATGGAGTCTTGGGATGTAAGCAAAACTTTAGATGCGCACAAAAAGACCTAACTTGACATAAAGAATCTTGGAAAGAGAATCTCTGGAGAGTAGGACTTCTAGGCACTACATTAGCACTAGACTCCTTCTAGCATTACTTTTCCTTGGCATGATTTCTTTTGGTGTGGAGCCCCTTTGAGTGTGAGGAGAGAGGGAGAGAGAGGGGAGAGAGAAATTTAGGGAGAATATAGAATTTACATTGATTCAACTGCAAAATATTAGGTTACACGATATGCCTTTTATAAACCAAAAGGCCCTTCTAATCCAATTAGGAAAAGAATGCATAAATCTAACTAAACTCTAATTCTCTCAAGACTAATCCAATTAGGAGAGCACTTATTCAAGCCCATGTATACCCATGAGTTGACCCACTTCATACCCACTTAGATCCAAACATGATTTAACATTGAACTAGCTAGCCCCTTCAAGATCCAAAACCTTAGATATCGAGCCTGTGGAGGGTTGAACCTTTATCCTATGACTAAACTAGTCTTAGTCCTATGACCTAAACCAATCTTAGGCTCCGGGAGCCATTGCCATAGCTCTTCTCCTGGCCTTCCAAGGCTTGGAAACACCATACTTACACCAATAGTCATCAACGTGGACCTCCATGTTTCAACTGATTTGATCCTTAAAGACTTTATTAACTAGCTACTGATAGGTAGCTTCTATATTTTTTAAACTAAAATGTATTACTTTATAGCAATAAATACCTTCGTTGGTTATGAAGGTAGTGTTCTCCTCATCCTCAGAAGCCATCATGATCTAGTTGTAATCCGGAAAGGCTTCCATGAAGCTAAGCATCTTGTATCCGGACATTGCATCAACTAATTGATCAATCTTCAATAGCGAAAAGCTATCCTTTGGACATATCTTGTTGAGGTCGGTATAGTTGATGCATTGAGGAGTTTGTCAATTTTTTCATCGATGATCTTTTATCTTTCTAGGGCAAAACTCTTCTTTTGCCAGACCAGTTAATACTTAGGATCAACATTCAGTTTGTGGATGATTAGCTTTAAAAGGATCCCTACCATGTCTAACATCGATCAAGCAAATGTATCAGAATTGATCCGCAAGAAGTCTAGTGGTCGATTTTTTTTCTTCTCTAACAAGAGAGCTCCGACTTGAACTGATTTTGTTGGATCATCTCTTAGTAGGAAAGAAAGTAATTGTTCGGCCAATTCACCCCTCTTCTCTAGTTCCCTTTGGTCCAACTGCTTGGTATTCAGTACCTCGCTAGCTCTTTGCATCTTGGGTGCTATCAAAAAGCACTGTCAGGCTAACTGCTGGTTTTCGCATATCTCACTGACTCCATTTCTTATTAGGAAATAGATAAGAAGGTATTTAGTTAAGATGACAGCATCTAACTGGTTCAACCCTGGTTGCCCAAGGATGACATTGTAAGTTGAGGATACATGCATCACTGTGAACATTATAAAGATAGTACTCTATCAAGATGAAGTTTCTATTGTAACCAAAAGGGTGATTTCTCCCTCGATCTGGATTGAGTCCCTTGTAAAATCGACTAGAGAAAAAAAAAGGCTTCAAGCAATCCAGAGATAAGTTCATCCAAATAAAAGCATCATAAAAAAATATCAATTGAACTTTCACTATCAACCAATTTCTTTTTACATCATGTTTTACTATCATCATAGTAGGAGGGGCAGAGTCTTTTCTTCAAGGCCAGCATGGTCATGGACTCTTCCAAGTTGTAGATTTCTAACATGGCCATTTTAAATTAGGCCACATAATTCGTTAGGGATTCTCCATCTTGCTGGTGGAGGACAAAGAAGAGACTCAGTTTCACATGGCATCTTCTGATAAGCATTGAAGTGAGCCATGAATTGCCTCTCTAGCTGACTAAAGGAGTTGATGTTCGTCGACTCAAGTTGGGAGTACCATACTCAGACCGTCTTGCGAATAGTGGCTAGGAAGGTGATGCAAAGTAATAGTCAGTAGCATTCTGAATTTGCATGAGACCCTTGTAGCTCTCCGAGTGGTCTAGTAGATCGGTAGTACCATCATATGGATCCAACTGGGGCATCTTGAACCTACTAGGAGGGGTGTTGTAACTCATCGGCTCCTGACTTTTGCCTTAAAGATTAACAAGTTGGTGATTGAGGTCACTTAACTTGTGGTCGTACTTATTGAGGCATTATTCAATTGCTGAATGGCCTCATTAATAAATCCCTCTTCAGATGACTCGGGGATCGACACAGATGAGGATCGGGGATGCTTTTGCTTAGGCTCTTTCCCTCGTCATTGCTTTTTATGTGAGGGACTGGCTTGGGTGGTATAGAGGACCGCGATTGGTAGTGATGGGAAGACCACCCCTGGAGAGTTTGATGACTTGCTTAGTGAGGTGAAGGAGATTGCGGCCAGTGAGGAGGCTGTTGGTGAAATGATCTTCCCCATGAAGATCGATGGCTGGGATGAGCAGTAGTAGTGGGAATGGCTAGAGTTTTCATCTACTACTGCAAGGCCATGGATCATTATTGTTGTTGTATCTCTCGGAGCACCATGACCAACGTTTAGACCTGTTGCATGAGGGTAGCAAGCAATTCCTGCTAGGTCACCGGTAGCAAAGGTGGTGGAATCAGGGGCTTCACCTCTTGGCTGCATCATTCGTCACAACGTGAAGGTTTTCCAACATGGCTAGTGAAAGCATGTTATGCATGTGTGACCACCATGGCTCCAAACTCCAAGGTTTGAGACTTGCTTTTTGATACCCTACATGGCACACCAATTTGTTGCAGACAAATTACCCTTCAGTGGTTGCGACAGTGCCTGAGAGCCTCCGGATCTTTTTCGGTGAACATAGAAAGCTGCTCCTGGTTGATCTGTTGTAAGGACCTGCAAGAAGTCCCTAGGTCAGGATTTTCGACAAGAAACCCTCCAAGATTGGCAGTATGGAAAAAATAGCTCGCCTAGAGTCCTCTCTTATCTATTTAAGGAGTCGCACGGAATGACTAGATGTTGTAAGGGAGGTGGCATTCTTTGATAGGTGCAATAGATTCTGATAGGTTGTTCGGATTTTGTTTCATGAAATCCTTTTCGTTGGCATTTTTTTTATTGTGATAATTTATTCTATTGGGATTTCACTTCCTAGGAACATTGTCCACCACAATCCCACTTGCCACGATCGCTACTGAGACAACTGGGATAGTTGGGGTCATTGGGATAGCTAGCATAGTTGTTGCCATTCACTCAGACATTATTGGCTCCGAGTGTTGGGGTACTCTATTTGTTGCCAAGAAAGGTAGGACCTTACTGAGAGAAAAGGAACCTTAGTATTGCACTTCGGGGTGCTTGACTAAGCCTAGACTTAGTTGGATTCAAGTAAATACTCGTAGGAGTGACCAACTAAGTTCAGAGTTAGTCGAGCCCGAGAAAATATCCGAGGATGTGATTGACTAAGCTTAGAAATTAGTCAGGTCCGAGTAGATACTCAGTGAATGCTTATGGGGGATGTTAGCTAGGTTTGCCTATGTATAATTTCTCGATCCAAGGTATTAGAGATAGTCAGCGTAATAATTGACTCGATCACCCTATACTTAGTTAGTTGTTGTCGAGTAAATAGTTGGTAGTTAACTCTTTGCCGACTGATGCTCTGATTGTCGTCTCCTTACCAGTTGGTGATGCCATTGCTCCCTAGTTATCCGACAAGTGGCTCAGCCTTAGTCAATGATCTGGTAGCTATCTCGAGATAAGTAAATACTCACCATAACATATATTAATAAAAAAATAATGTTCACAATAAATAAGAGTGCAATACAGTTATTTTATTTGGTGCCTTCATAACTATAGTTTTATGAATATTAATTTTTGTTTAAATGCCTATAACCATTAACTATATCATGTGAGCATGGTGTTTTTCTTTGATTGATAAATTATTGGAGAATGTGGTTATGCTACAACTAATTTAATTAGGGATGACAATTTTTACCGACTTGGTAGATACTCGACCATACCTGACCCTAATAAGATGGGTAAAACCCGACCCATTTAATTTAGAGATGGGTATGAATTTTGTATGAAAAACCCAACTCAAGTTTGGATTGGGTATAGATATCAATATGTCTTGTCTTGAATTTGATCCGATTATATAAAAGGCAAGTTCTCTCAATCTCCGACCTCTTTACTGCCCGATTTTAATTCAACACTTCGACTCATTTCTTCTCCTACTTGATGCGGGATGAAGCTTTGATACCAAATATGATGCGGGACTACTATGCTAAGATGGATGAGATGCATGCAAGTGATTTTTCTTTCTGTTGTTTTAAGTTTTTAATAGGTTTACTGATTCCCGAAAATTAAGTGGAGAATAGAACTAGTGATTTTGTAAGAACAAGAAATTTCTAGCATGCAAATATATCCTCTAAATAAAGATAAAGAGAGGACCCCAGGATTGAGAAATCCCGATATGACTTAGCTCTAGATCAATACCTACTTAGGAGACTAGGGAGTGCAAACCATTAAGACTCTGATGCACCCAATGCTGAGTTCGCTCTTCTCGTGGATGCAGCCTAAAAGATCAAGCCTTCGACCTTGCGGATTCGTCAGCTTTTCGTCTGATGGTCCCGAGGGCAAGGAAAACCGACTCCTCTGTCCGTGTCACCTGGAGGACCTGCGAGCAACCAAGTGAAGGGGTTAGAAAACAGCAAGAAGAGGGTATAAGAAAGTAAAAAGTGATGGAAAAAAAGAGTTGAGGATGGAGGTCGAGAAGGGCTCTTCTCGTTGGGCATCTAGGTGGATCTTCCAAGGGGTATCCAAGCTTGAAGATGGATTGGTGGCTTGCGAAGGAAGAAGGTAACTTAGGGCCTTTCACCCCTCGATGTCCCGAAGGACAAAGGCACTCTCTCACAGAGTTCCTAATCTAAGAAGACAAGGACTAAAGGAAGAAGAACTTCTCAAAAATTTTCATTTATCAAAATTATTTTTACAAGAGGAGTAGGGCCCTTTATATAAGCTCCTAAGTCCCATTCAAAATTCAAATGAAAAATGAGGTTACACATTTTCATCAAGGGGCGCCTAAAATCTAATTTTTGAGCTCTTGAAATCCTCCTTTGGTCGGCCTTGATTTGGTGGAAAGCTTGATTTCGGGGAGGGAAGAGAGGAGGTTGTCCCTATTCGAATTTTGAACTCCTTTCATGAGCCTTTGGCCGACCATGAGCTTGATCTTGGTAGCTTGATTTGGGGAGTGTTGTGTGGACTTGTCTTCAAGAATCAAAGGATGCTCTTTTGACCTTTCTTGGCCACCCATGGTTCTTTAGAAAAAGGCTTGATAGGGGGAGTGGGATGGGGATGTTGTCTTCAAGAATCAAGGGATGTTTCTTTGACCTTCCTTGGTCGCCCATGCTTCTTTGGAAAAGGGCTTGATGTGGGGAGTGGGGTGGGGATGTTGTTGGCTTGGATCAAGGAGAGGCTTGATGGGGCGTCCACATAGCATTGACTTTGAATTTTCCATCTTCTCTAGGCTGCCCAAGTGGCTTGGTGATGTGGCGCTTCATCATGCCAAGTGGTACTGATGAGGTGGCGCTCCATGAGCTGAAGTGGTGCTCTTACTTGGCATGGAAAGAGAGCTTGACCTGTCCACAATTGGGCTTGAATTAAATGCCTACTTGTGGACCTAACTTCAAACAAGCTTGAGCCCAACTTCAGGTTGACTTGAGCTTGTGAACCAGTTCAGTTGATTACAGGATCCATTGACCAAATTGGCCAAGATGCATGACTAAAACAAAAATTGAAACCAAGTACATGACTCAAAAATAAATTGCTCAGGCTTGAAGCCTTATTACAGGACCCAACAGATTAAAATCCTAATCAGAGATCCACAGAGGGTTGAGGAGCCTCTGTCTAATCCTGATGCTCACATCACTACCCATCCTATGTCTGTTTTCTTCTTCTCTATTTGCTGTTCATATATTTTCTTCTTCTTTTGATTAAGTTCTTTATATTGTATAAATTATCTCTATATCTAGGTACCAGTGACATCGTTTAATACTGAAGGTAGACTTGTTTTTTTATCATTATTTAATTGTTAGACAAATAAGGTTCCATAATTTCTAACTTACATCATATTCTATTTTGTTTACAATTTTTTTCTATGATAGACTGAATTCAAGCTTGTATAATTATGCATGGGTCTCGATTCGATCCGACCCGACTCAATCCAACTGGGTATAGTCGACCTGATCTGATCTAAACATATTTTTTTTTAACATGACCTGACTCGACTTAATATGGATATGGAATGGATATGGGGCAGGAAAATTTTTTGATGGGACATGTATGAATTTTGGATGACTTGATCCAAACTTGATCTACCTTCAACTTTAAATTTAATAAGATTACTGACTTTAGAAATGATAACGTATTTATTCGTACTATTATATTAGGCAAACTTGCTTATTAAATCATTACCTTAATACAATTATTATTATTCCATCAAAATAAAAAACTCAATTATTGTTCTAATTAAAATATATTATATTATAAATGGTAATAATTTTTAATATTTTATTATGTGCTGTATATATTAAAATAATTATATTTTATATGGTATGAAATTATATGACAGGGGTAGTGACGTCAATTTTGAAACAGTATGCGGGGTCAACGTCGTGGATTGCTTTGATTGCACTGCTTCGGGTATCTCTCAGCGTAGCCTAGATGAGCTGGCAACTTGTAAAATACGGTGCGGGGTTTCCGCTTTCCTTTCCGGGGCCCACATAGTTTGCAGATGCTAAATTCCAGGGGCAGTCTACTTATTAGTTGGCCACGGTTCAATGAACCACGTCAAATCCCACGGTGAATATGTTCCTTGTATTTCACCAATTTGCGATGGCGCATTGTCCACCGCGCACATGCTCCGATATTTACCCCGATCCATTTGGACCTGGCGCACGCCATAATTTTTCCCAGCGGCACCGTTAATGGAATTTTTTTTAAAATAATAGTTTTTAAATAAAAAATTATTAAAATAGATATTTGAGGATATATTTATTGAAATATATAATTCTGGCTGATGTAACGGTGATGGGCGTTCCAGTTCATTTTTTTAAAAGATAAATCCAAATTTTAGAAAAGGCGAAATCCTTATAAAACGATTTTTTTTTAATTTAATTTTAAAATTTGAGGTAACACAAATTAAATTGATGTGATATTGTATTCATCCCAATAAATTCAGTTTTGTATTCCTATAATTCAAAACCAATTTTTTTTATAATTTTATAAATATTATTATTATTTTTAAATAAAATTAATAAATTTTAATTTTAAATAAATAAATAAAAAATAAAAAATAGTATTAATTAAATTTTATATATTATTTTTTTGATAATATTAATTATTATATTATTTTAAGATAATATTAATTAAAAATAATATTAATTAACTATATAAAAACAATATTAATTTAAAATTAATAATAATTTAACTAAAAAATAATATTAAATGAAAATAATATTAATTAAAATATATTATAATAATATATTATATTGTAATTATTATTTTATATTCTAAAATATAATAAATATATTATAATTTATTATATTATATATTATAATTTTTATAATATAGTATAAAAAAATTTTAAAAAATAAAAAAATAATCATCATGTCGATACTCTTCGGTCGCTAGCCTGGTACCAATTCGGTCGACAGTCCGGTGTCGGTCCGATCCCTTGCTCAGGAGTGGTGGCAGGACCCCGACGACCGGACCAGTGATCGGGTATGTGGCATGACCGGGGCTAGACCGGTGACAGGATCTTGGCAGTCGGACAAGTAGTCGGACTTGGATGGCCGGACCGACACCGGACTAGGGGTCGGACCAGCTGCAGGACCGGCTGCCGCACTGGGGACCCCAGTTCGGTCGCCGTTGCGACCCCCGGTCTGGCCGCCGGTCCGGCCCTAGGTGCGGCTCCCGGTCCGGTAGCCGGTGCGGCCCCCGATTCGGCAGCCGGTTCGGCCACCCGGGTCCGACTACGTATCCGACCGCCAATATCCCGTCACCGGTCTAGCCCCAGTCATACCACAGACCCGATCGCCGGTCCAGTTGTCGGGGTCCTGCCATCGCTCATGAGCAAGGAATCGGACTGACACCGGGCTATCGATCGAACTGGTACCGAGTTAGCGACCGAATAGTATCGACATAATGATTATTTTTATTATTTTTATTATTTAAAATTTTTTTATACTATATTATAAAAATTATAATATATAATATAATAAATTATAATATATTTATTATATTTTAGAATATAAAATAATTATTACAATATAATATATATTATAATATATTATCATAATATATTTTAATTAATATTATTTTTTACTTAAATTATTATTAATTTTAAATTAATATTATTTTTATATAGTTAATTAATATTATTTTTAATTAATATTATCTTAAAATAATATAATAATTAATATTATCAAAAAATTAATATATAAAATTTTAATTAATACTAATTTTTTTATTATTTATTTATTTATTTAAAATTAAAATTTATTAATTTTATTTAAAATTAATAATAATATTTATAAAATTATTAAAAAAAATTTGGTTTTGAATTCTACGGTTGGAAAGGCGAATTCAAAACTGAATTTATTTTTCCGTAAAACTAATTCAATATCATATCAATCTAATTCATGTCATATCAAATTTTAAAATTAAATTAAAAAAAATAATAAAATTTTTTTAAAAGATGAGGTTAGATTTAAAGCTGGATCCATCTTTTGAAAATCAGATTTCCATCGTCCTCGTGCGTGTCGATCAAAATAATTTATTTCGGTAAATATACCTGATGCATCTATTTTAAAAAATTTTTATTTAAAAAATATTATTTAAAAAAAATTCCCGTTAATAAGAGCTTGCCGTACACTGCCTTCCCGGTCCCATGTTAATTCGGCAACAAAAGGCAAGAGCTAACCGTCGATACATTCACCGCTCTCCACTCTCGGGCGCCCATATCTGAATGCGAAAAATTTGCTTTTGAACGGGTGACTTGTCATCCAGCAACACCATCGGTGACCATAGCCAAACGTCCTTTTTTTTTTTTAATTATTATTATTAATTTTTTCCCGTTCACCACTTCCAAAACCCCCCGGGGCCTGATCCTACTCCGACTTCGGCTTCCGTGATCCGGCATCGCCTCCAACCCTCCTCTCCTCTTCTTTCATGTTTCTTGCTTTCTCCCGAGAAATCCGAAGAATCCCACTCCAAATCAATCTGGAAGGTTAGGTAGCCATTTCTCTCCTACCATCTCTGTCGTGGTCTTTCTATTCTGCTTCTCGTCTTCTTGGGTTCAAATCGATCTCCGTTTCCTTTTTTTTTATGGTAGGTTTCGTGGATACTTTTGATATATGGATGCATCGTCGGAGGAAGCCTCGGAGATCAGTGACTCCGAGCTCGATGAGTACGAGGAGGATTATTACAGAGTATTGAAGACCGGCAACCACAGGGTAAGAAACCCGGATGGCACCTTTCGGTGCCCCTTCTGTGCCGGGAAGAAGAAGCAGGAGTACCTCTACAAGGACCTCCTCCAGCACGCCACCGGAGTTGGCGCCTCTAACAGCCGGCGAGCGAAGGAGAAGGCCGCCCACCGGGCCTTCGCTAGATACCTCAAGACTGACCTCGCCGACGCCGCGGGGTCCTCCCAGCCGGCGCCTGTCGAACAGGAACAGCACGCTCCCAAGCCGAGCGATGATGAATTGTTCGTCTGGCCTTGGATGGGGGTTCTCATCAATGTCCCCGCGGAAGAAGGTGGGTTTAAGCTCGGAGAAAAGATCTCAGACTTTAATCCCGTTGATGTCATTCCTTTAGGGCAGGGGATCTGTCAGAGTGAGAGAGGGGCTGCGGTTGTGAGGTTTAACAAGGATTGGAGTGGCTTCAAGGATGCCATGGCTTTCGAGAACCATTTTAAAGCAAGTCATCGTGGAAAGAAGGATTGGAATGAGAGTGTCGGAGATGGCTCTGGGATGTTTTATGGGTGGATTGCCCGGGATGATGACTATAACTCCAAGGACATTGTCGGGCATCATCTTCAGAGGCATGGGGAACTGAGGACAATTTCAGATGTTACCAAGGAGGAATCCAGGGAGACCGGCAAGATTGTGGCGATTCTTGCCAATCAAATTGAGGTCAAGAACAAATACTTGCAGGACTTGGAGTTTAGGTACAATGTGACTGCTCTGTCACTGAATCGGATAATGGAGGAGAAAGATAAGCTTCACCAGGCCTACAATGAAGGTATATCTGCCAAGCTCCATAATCTATTCTTTATTTCGCAACAAGGATAACAAAGGTAATTTATACTTTGTCAGTATCTTGTTAGATGTTTTAAAAATATCTCACGGTGTACGGTGCTTTAATTTGCTTGTTATTGCCCTCAAGCTCCTGCGAACTTAAGCATCGGAGTGTCCCCCGTCGAAACACCACCGGTCCTTGGGGATTTTGTGCAGGTCGACCGGGAGAAGAGCGCTCCAGCATTACTGCCTGAGCCTGGTTCAGGAGAAGAGTGTCCTTAGCTCAAAACGAGATCCTCCAATTCTCTTATATAGGAACGGAACATTCCAAAATTCGTTACGGAAGAGGCCGAGAAATACTGATCTGCTCCTAGGAAAACCTGAAGAGTGGCAACGTGGCACTCGGATAAGGCAACCTTGTGGAAAAAGTAGAGCAGTAGCGTTGACGTGGCTGGATTCTGTTATAACAGAAAGTAGCTTCTGGAGTTCTATGGGCTTCTAAAATGAGAAGGTTGGATGTCGGCCGGGAGGGCCAGTCGGTCATCCCAAGGAGAGCCATGGCTGGATCCAACGGAAGTGGGTCACTCGGATCCCAGCATCAGTGGATCGGACTTCTGAAGGAGAGCGACCGTCGGACCTCTGAAGGGGAGCAGCCGTCAGACCTCTGAAGGAGAGCAGCTGTCAGACCTCTGAAGGAGAGCAGCTGTCGGACTTTACGGGGCCTCAGCGGGAAAGGTCCGGCCGGTCTCCCGAGGTCGACCACCCGACGGACTTCGGAAGGAGGGTCTGGTCGGATCTTTGCAAGAATGACGGCCCGGTTCGATGGCAAGCCGGTCAGGTATAACAGTCGCCCCCTTGCTCTTGGCCTTCGAGTAGTCTTATAGCTTCGATGGGCGAGAGCATTACTTTGCATTTAATGCGCCAGTTCTTTGAGATGATTGCGAACCTGATCTGGTGCGCTGCGACCGGCCGTCTTCTACTTCGAATATCCATCCCTGGATTGGTGTCAGCAGCGCATTGGCGGTGGTAGCGCATTGGCGGTGGCAGCACATTGGCGGTGGCAGGGGAGGCAATTAATGTCGGTACGGTGCATTGATGGCCTGCCGGCCTGAAATGCATGCCCGTGGAGCTCCTGGCGCGACGTGGCAAGATCCGAGTGGTTGGCGCGATGTCCGGAGTGGTCCACCCGCCATTGATTGGACGGTCACGCGGATCATGATTAGACATGATCTGATGCGTCCCCTCGGCCCTCATGTCGAATCGAAGAGTCGCGTCGGTAGCCGCTGGATCGCAGCGCTCGAGGGGTGCTGGGAAATGGCCTCTCAGCGCCTATAAAAGGAGAATGGGAAGACAACGAGGGAATTTTCTGCTGCCTTCGTGCTCGAGAAGAAAGGATTTCCTTTCCCTCGCTGCTCCCAGTCCATTAGGAAACTAGTCACCAGGTTAGTCCTGCAACCATCTTCTTCCTCTTCTTCCTCCTCCTTAGCCTCTACTGCAATGGCGTTTGCTAGTAGGAGCTCTGCCCGCTATAATAGGGAACTAGGTCCCTATGACATCCCCACGACCATGACCCGAGATAGGGTAGAGAGCCTTAGGGCCATCTACGGCATACCCATTTTGCACATGACCATCCCTAGTAAGGAAGGAAGAATAAATGGCCCGTTGAGTTTAGGGGCCCTTCCCTTGTACGAAGACCACTTGAAAGCTGGCCTTCGCTTCCCGCTTCACAATTTTTTTGTCCAAGCTTTACCCATTACAGGATCACCCCTTCATAGCTGACCCCGAATAGTATTCGGGTCATCTGTGGCTTCCTGGTCCACTATCGGGAAGTCGAAATCGAGCCCAGGCTGAACTTGTTTTCCAATTTTTTTCTTTTAAAGCAAGACTTTCGAAGCCAGGAATGGTGGATGTTTAGTCCTCGTCCTGGTCGGAAGATATTAGGGTGACTTCTGTCGGCTATCCACGAATGGAAGTCCCGATTCTTCTTCGTAGATAGTTTAGAGCCCTGGGGTTCGAGCCGGCGTGGAGGGAACCGAGGCCGAAGGCCGTCGATGGGAGGAAGATACTGAGGGCCGACGAGGCCGACTTCCATAAGCTAGATGGTGAAGACCCGGCTTTCGTACCCTTCCTGCTCCGAGAGGACAGCCTCCACAGGGCGGGGATCAGCGAGCACCGATAGCTGGGTAGGATAGATAACCATATTGAAGACCTACTCTCCTTTTGTCGGCTTTGTTTTTGTTAACCTTTCCTTTACTTGCTGGCAGGCGGCAAGATGAAGCCGGATTGGTCGGTCGTCTCAGCATTGGTGGCTTAGAGGAGGACCGTCCGGACCACGGAGCCAGCGGCCCGGAAACCCAAGGGAAGCGTGCGGAGGAGCCGACATCGGGGAGGTCATCGAAGAAGCAAACAGAAGAGTCGGCCGCCACCATGGTCTCTGTTGAGTTCGGAGACGACGAGGTGCCGCTCTTGGAGAGGTTAGCGGCAAAGATGGCGGAGCGCTCGTCCTCAATCGGGTAGTCGGCTGCCCGGGTAGAAGAAGAGCAGCCGCAACCGTCCTTTGAGGGAACAGCTCCGATCTCTCCGTCCATCGAGCTGACAGAGAGCTCCCTCGATGGGCGAAGGGGAGGCCGTAGTCGAAGAGAAGACGACCGACCAGATGAAAGCCGTCGATGTCGGCGACAAGGCGCGCCGGATGGAGCTTGCCATTAATGATGCTGAGCATGTCAGGTGTCAGCTCATAAGGGCCGTCGAGGGCATCGACTGGACTAGGTCCAGTCAGCGATCGGTGAACGAGGCAGCGAGGAGCTCGTTTCACCATATGCTGGGGGTAAGTTGTCCGCATCCGACCTCTTACCTTTTGGTTTACAAAACTAACTTTATGTTACTAGCAGCTTTTTCAGGATATCTTGCTGATGGACGACGGCCTGGGTGCATTGCTGGACCTGAAGGACCACTTAGCCAAGAAAATCGAGACAGTCGAAGCGGCAAGAGAAGCTGCAGAGGTTGCACTAACGGTCGCCAGGGCGGAATTGTCAATCCTACGTGCGGTCGAAGAGGAGCGCTCTGCCCTGCGGGCCGAGGCAGAAGCTCAAAAGAATCAACTGACAGAGTTGCCCGTTCAGCGGGACGACCTGGCTGCCATGCTGAATAGTAAGAGGCGGAGGGTAAAGTCCCCGGCTCGCCGGGTGGCCGAAGGGACTGCACAGCTGCGTGAGTCCGAGAGGCGCTCTAGGGGCCACCAAGCCGAGGCCGAGAGATACAAGGGTCTGCTGAGGAAGACCCAGGAGGTCATGAAGACGGCGGCCGAAGCAGCCGTTAAAGAATACAAGAAATCCGAAGACTTCAAGGATGAGATGAACGAGGCCGGTTCATACAGCTTTGACTTCGGATACGAGGATTGCCTGGAGAAGGTCGGTGCTGCCTTCTCGGGGCTCGATCTCTCCTCCCTACGGCTGCTAGAGAGGCCGAAGGGGAAGGGTTCGAAGAAGAGGCGGTCCCATTCGATGGAGGTGCCGAGCCTCATGCCGAAGCCGAGACGGAGGAGCTTGGATTGGATGTCCAAGCCGAAGCCGAAGCGGATGCGGCGAATGCCCCAGCGAGTACTCCGGCCGAACTAAGGCGGACCGAAGTAGAAGCTGAAGCAATAGTAATAGAAGCTGAAGCAATAGTAATAGTAATCGATGTAACTTCGGCAGGTCAGACCTAGATCAGTTGTAAAGGTCCGACCTCCTCTCTGTAATGATCCTTACATATAATAGAATCCTTTTGTCACCTCTTCACTATATGTATTTGAATGTGCATGTGGTTGGTCGGATTGACCGTAGCTTTTTTCTTTTCTGCTAAAAATATTTCTAAGTATCACGAGTCGGCTTGGTAGGACCGTAAGGAGTAGTCACCGAACAGTAGCCTGGTGTTAGACTAATAGCTTAGAAATCCTTCCAAGTGTGGATCCTTCGGCTTATCTGATGGCACAGTCGGACCTTCTGAGGTAGGATGTTGGACAACAGCCCAATCCGTCGGCTTGCTTGGAGTCGAAGGTAGCTTTTGGACAGTAGCTCGATCCGAACCAAGACACTTGAGGGATCTTTTTCCCAGTGCCGGCTCGTCCGGACTGAAGGATTGCTAAGGTAGCTACCGGACGGTAACTCGGACCAAACCAAGACACTTTGGAGGTTTTTCCCAAGTGTTAGTTCGTCGGCTCGTCCGGCTCAGAAGATGTCGCCGATCGAAGTCGGACTTTCGGGAGTGGGCTGCCCTAGAGCCTCTGCCGACCGGAGTCGGACTTGCGGAAGTGGGCTGCCCTAGAGCCTTTGCCGACCGGAGTCGAACTTTCGGAAGTGGGCTGCCCTAGAGCCTCTGCCGACCGGTGTCGGACTTTCGGAAGTGGGTTGCCTTGGAGTCTCTGCCGACCGGAGTCGGACTTTCGAAAGTGGGCTGTCCTAGAGCCTCTGCCGACCGGAGTCGGACTTTCGGAAGTGGGACCTTTAGAAGTGGTTCATAGAAGAATTTGTAGACTTCATTGAAAATATTTGCGGAGGTTGTCTACATTTCACGGACGAGCCACTTGCCGTCCGTCCAAGTGTTCGAGTCGGTAGGTTCCGGCTCGAATTACCTCAACGACTCGATAAGGGCCCTCACAATTTGGGAAGAGTTTCTCTTGCTTGGTCGGTCTTGAGATCTCTGCCCTCCGCAAGACCAGATCTCCGACTTGAAATATTTGTGCCTTGACCTGTGAGTTGTAATACCTTGCCATCTTCTGACGGTAGGTTGCCATTTTTAAGCTCGTTCGGAGCTTTGATTCTTCAAGTAAATCTAGGTCAGCCCTTCGTTATTCTGAGTTGTTAGGCTCGGCGAAGTGATCAATTCTTTAGGATTGCAAAGAGACTTCCACGGGGATGACCGCTTCACTTCTATAGGTCAGGTTGAATGGAATCTCCCCAGTCGCTGTTCTGGCAGTTGTCTGATAAGCCCAGAGCATTGAATGGAGTTCCTCTGCCCAAAGTCCTCTGGCTTCATTCAGTCGAGTCTTCAATCTATGCAGGATCGTCCGATTAGTAACTTCGGCCTCTCCGTTGGACCGGGGATGACCGACCGAAGTAAGCCGATGAGAGATGTGATATTGCTCGCAGAAGTCTCGGAATTTGGGATTGTCGAACTGTCTTCCGTTGTCGATGATGATTGTCCGTGGGATGCCAAATCGGAAGATGATGTAGTTCTGGACAAAATTCTTCTCCTTGGCCTCTGTTATTTGTGCCAGTGGTTCAGCCTTCACCCATTTGGTGAAGTAATCAATGGCCACAATAAGGAATTTGCGCTGGCCGGATGCCGGAGGGAAGGATCCTAGGATGTCCATTTCCTACTATGCGAACAGCCAAGGCGCAGTGAGCGGAGACAGTTGGTTGGCTGGTCTTAAATATTGGAGTACCTTTGATACGCGTCGCATCTTCGAACGAAGTCCGACTCGTCCTTCTGGATTGTAGGCCAATAGTATCCTTGTCGGATTATCTTGTAGGCTGGGGACATTCCTCCCGGGTGGTCGTTGCATATGCCTTCATGAACCTCTCTGAGTGCATAGTCCGCATTAGTCGGCCCCAAGTATTTCAGCAGTGGTTGCGAGAATGATCGCTTGTAGAGGACGCCTTCAAGGACGATGTACTTTGAAGCCGTCCAGCTCATCTGCTTGGCTTCAGCCGGGTCTTCCGGCAGTGTCTCCTTGACAAGGAAGGCAAGGATTGAGTCCATCCAATAAGCTTCTTGTTCGACTTGGTGGACCTCAGTCGGCTCTTTATCAATACTTGGACATTGCAGGTGCTCCACGAATGTTCGGTTGGAGGTGTTGATGATGGCAGTAGTCAATCGCGATAAAGCATCCGCCCGGGAGTTCTGCAGTCGAGGTATATGAAGAATTTCAAAGAATTTAAGCCAAGAGACGAGGCTTTGTACCTTGTTTAAGTACTTGGCCAGGGTCGGGTCCCTTGCTTCGAATTCGCTTCACCTGATTGACCACCAGTTGGGAGTCGGAGAAGGCCCTGATTCGACTGATGCCCAGTTTGTTGGCGATTCGCAATCCCGCGAGAAGGGCTTCGTACTCTGCTTGATTATTTGACACATGAAATGAAAAGTGGAGAGCATACTCTATGCTTTCTCCGTCGGGGTCGACTAGGATTAGGCCAGCCCCACAGCCAGCGAGGTTGGATGCTCCGTCCACATAAAGCATCCAAGCAGGCTCAGCTTCGTAGATGGCGTCGGCTTCAGGTACCTCGGTCGCCTGAGGATGATCCCCGGCTCCAGGTGCACTCGGCAATGAAATCAACGATTACCTAAGCCTTCAAAGCCGACCGGGGTTGGAAGGAGACGTCGACTCGCCAAGTTTGATAGCCCACTTGGCGAGCCGACCGAAAGTGTCCGGACTCCGAAGGATCGTCTTGAGGGGCTGATCAGTCAGCACAACGATTGGATGTGCCTGAAAGTAGGGTCGGAGCCTTTTGGCCGCCATGACCAAAGAATAGACCAACTTTTGCATTTTAGGATACCTTGTCTCGGCATTGTGGAGAACTTTGTTAATGTAGTAGACAGGCTTCTACTGACCATCTTCTCCCACCTGAACGAGAACAGAGCTGGCTGCTTCGTTGGATGCCGACACGTAGAGATATAAAGGTTTCCCCTCCGTTGGCTTGGCTAGCAACGGAGGATTCTTCAAATAATCTTTCAAGGCTTCGAAAGTCGACTTACACTCATCGGTCCAATCGAAACGATCCGACCGACGCAATGTCTTGAAAAATGGTAATGACTTCTCTGCCGATCGGGAGATGAAACGGCTAAGAGAAGCTATCAGACCTGTTAGCTCTTATACTTGTTTCTTGTTGGTCAGATGTCCCATCTCAATAATAGCTCTGATCTTGTCGGGGTTGACTTCAATCCCTCTCTGCGTGACTAAGAAGCCGAGGAACTTACCAGAAATCACTCCGAAGGTGCACTTGGCAGGATTCAGTTTCATCCGATGGCGTCTCAATGCGTCAAAGGATTCCTGCAAGTTTTTAATGTGGTCGGCTCTGTGGAGGCTTTTTACTATCATATCATCCACATACGCCTCCATGTTTCTTCCGAACTGCCTCTCGAAGACCTGGTTGATCAATCTTTGAAAAGTGGCGCCGGCATTCTTCAAGCCGAAGGGCATCATCCTGTAACAGTATAGGCCCTTGTCGGTGACAAAGGCGGTCTTTTCCTCATCCTCCGGGTGCATCCTGATTTGGTTGTAGCCGGAGAAGGCATCCATGAAATTCAAGCTGATGGTCGGCCGTGGCATCCACCAGTTGATCAATCTTAGATAAAGGAAAACTGTCCTTCGGACAGGTCTTGTTGAGGTCGGTGTAGTCCACACAGATCCTCCACCTCCCGTTTGCCTTCTTCACCATCACATTTGCTAGCCATTCAAGGTAATGGGCTTCCCTGATGAAGCCGGCATCAGAGAGCTTGTTTACTTCTTCATCAATAGCCCTTTGCCTTTCGGCAGCGAAGCTTCTTTTTTTCTGCCGGACAGATTTGTAGGTCGGATCTACCTTGAGCTGGTGAGTAATGACTTCTGACGGGATACTCGGCATGTCCGAAGCCGACTAAGCAAAAATGTCGGCGTTACTCAGGAAGTCAATCAGCTCCAACTTAACGTTCTCGCTGAGGGTGCTTCCAATTTGAAGGACTTTGGTAGGGTCGTCTTCTCGAAGGGGAACAAATATGATTCTTTTGTCTAGCTGACCATGGCTGTTGGCTTCGATCCTCGGATCATGCTGCTCCAAAGTAGGATGGCCATGCGACTGTCGGTACAGAATAGTTAGGCACTGTCTGGCCATCCTACGATCCCCCCTCACAACTTCGACCCCGCTCCTGGTCGGAAACTTCGCCAACAGATGGTAAGTAGACACAATGGTCCAAAACTTGTTAAGGGCCGGTCGGCCGAGAATGGCATTGTAAGCGAAGGTCGTATGCACGACCACGAAGTTAATGGAGAGAGTCTTCTGAAATGGCTCCGTCCTAATCGTCACATGTAGGGTTATCCCCCCCTCCACTCCGACGGAGTTTCTCCCGAAGCCCGTTAGCGGTATAGGGGATTCCCGCAGCATTGACCTAGACAGGCTCATTCTCACAAAAGCATCATACAACAATACCTCCGTGGAGCTTCCATTATCTATAAGAATCCTTTTTACATCGTAGTTGGCAATCACTGCCGACACGACTACAGGATCATTTTCAAAAACATGGAATTCTAGGAGGTCTTCGTCAGAGAAGGTGATTGCGTTGGAACCCCTTGACCTCTTGACAATGTCAGGGTCGTCTTCATATCTCCAGTCGGATCGCCGATGCAGCATGCCCACATCCTCACTGGTCGGACGCTGGTTGGGAAGCTCCGCCTCCTCCGGAGGGTTTCTGACAGTTGAGGCTTCGGCCCAATCTCAGTGGGGTCGGACGTATTTGTGTAGGTACCCCCTCTGGATGAGGTCTTTAATGGCGTCCTTCAGCTGCAGGCACTCTTCGGTGTTGTGCCCATGGTCCCTATGGAACCGGCGGTATGTCTTTGTTTTTGGAAGCAGAGGGGCCCCTCATTGGATGAGGCTTTTGCAGGAAGGTCTCGTTCTCAATCTTCAGGAGGATCTTCTCCCTCGGAAGGGAAAGGGGCGCGTAACTCTCGAACCTCATGGGAAAGTCCTTTGGCTTTGGACTTCGGCGTTGGGCCGTCCGGTTGTTGTTGTGGGGTCGGACTTCGGGAGCCTTGTCGCTCCGCTTCTTGGGAGCCGACCTTTCTTCGGCTTGGCGTCGGCTCGCCGCTTGTTCTTCTGTCAGGATGTATTTCTGCGCCCTGGCCAGCAGCTCGATGTAGCTCGTCGGGAACTTCTTGTCCAGGGAGAAAGTGAGCCTGGACGAGCGGAGCCCTCTCTTGAAGGCCAACATAGCTACGTCTTCGTTCAGATCCGGGATCTCCATGGCCGCTGTGTTGAAACGGGCCATGTACTCCCGGAGAGTCTTTCCCTCCTTCTGCTGTATGAGGAAGAGGCAGTCGGTGTTCTTCGGAGTCCGACTGCAGGTCCTGAAATGGGAGAGAAAATGGTTTTCAAGTTGAGAGAAAGAGTGGATCGTACCTGGCCGGATTGCGGAAAACCACATCCGAGCAGCCTTCCTGAGGGTGGTAGGGAAGGCAATGCAGTGAAGGGCGTCGGAGGTGCCTTGTACCATCATGTGGGCTTTGTAGGTACCTAGATGGTCCAGCGGGTTGGTGGTGCTGTCGTAGGGGTCCACCTGGGGGATTTTGCAGTGACGGGGGATCGTCTCCCCCAAGATCTCGTCGGAAAAAGGCGGGCGGGAATCATATACCTGCCCCCCTTTAGCTTTCTGCCGATCAACTATCTCGGCGATGCACTTCTACATGCGCAAAATCTTGCTGGTATAATCTCTCGGGAGTTCAGCAGGGTGCCGAGCACCAGCAGGAACAGATTCGGCGAAGGAGGGTGAGGCGGATCTCGCCCTCTTGCCATCAGCACGAGCTCCGAAGGACCTTCGGGGCTCCGGAGCAACTTGAGAGGAGAGCCGATGGACTTCTTGTCATCGATTTCCCTCGGCAGCACATTGGTGGTGGGTGGAAGATATGGCAGGAGGCTGCTGCCTGTTTTCAGCTGCCTCCTAGTGGTGTTGAACCGCAGTAGTAAGTGTTTCGATGCGGTTTAAAAGCGTCTGAAACTGTTCCAGTCCCAGAGTGACGGTGGGTTCGGTTACAGTGGCGGCGGCGTTCTCCTTGGGAGGTCCCTCGAACCTAAACAGGGAGTAACCTCCTCTAGCAGATGTGCTCTGAGCTCTTTCCTTAGCCATTGCATGACTAAGTGGGCGGATTCCTCCTTTGAGAGTAAGAGAGCAGAGCGGTGAGCCCTTCCTCTAGCGCCAATCTGTTGTCGCAACTTCTCCTGGGCCGGGCTCGGGTGACAATGCTGGAGCGCTCTTCTCCCGGTCGACCTGCACAAAGTCCCTAAGGACCGGTGGTGTTCTGGCGGGGGACACTCCGATGCTTAAGTTAGCAGGAGCTTGAGGGCAACAGAATGGAGGAATCAGAGAGGCAGCGTATGGAAAGGGAAGAGTGTCCTTAGCTCAAAACGAGGTCCCCCAATTTCTTTATATAAGCACGGAACAGTCCAAAATTCGTTAGGGGAGAGGTCGAGAAAGATCGATCTGCCCCTAGGAGAATCTGAAGAGTGGCCACGTGGCACCTGGATAGGGCAACCTCGTGGGAAAAGTGGAGCAATGGTGTTGACGTGGCTGGATTATGTTATAACAGAAAGTAGCTTCTGGAGTTCCCTGGGCTTCTGAAATGAGAAGGTTAGATGTTGGCTGGGAGGGCCTCTCGGTCACCCCAAGGAGAGCCATGGCCGGCCCCAATGGAAGTGGGTCACTCGGATCCCAGCATCAGTGGATTGGACTTCTGAAGGAGAGCGGCTGTCGGATCTCTGAAGGGGAGCGGCTGTCAGACCTCTGAAGGAGAGCGGCCGTCAGACTTTACGGGGCCTCAGCGGGAAAGGTCTGGCCGGTCTCCCGAGGGAGACCACCTGACGGACTTCGGAAGGAGGGTATGGTCGGATCTTTGCAAGAATGACGGTCCGGTTCGATGGCAAGCCGGTCGGGTATAACACTTGCATTTGAAGCTTCTACTAGTTTAAGAATTTGATAGAATTAACGATGTAATCAGGACCACTGTTAGATTGTTGGTAGCTGTGTTTTTGACCAGTACTCATATGAATCTGCTACTTGAAGATTTGAACTGGTTTCTGCTTGAGAAGTTGTCATTCCATCTTCCCCTGGGCCCTGTCATTCTTCACATGACAGAATAGATAGTTTGGTTACATAAATTTTCTTTCCAAGATGTATATTTACTATAGAAAGCCTAAACTTGTAGATCTTAGTGACGTGCAAGTGTCAATGCCTATTTCCTCCCTTATAACTATCTACAAAGCGCAACTGTGGCGGGGATATCTTACATATGTATAAGAGCATAGGGAAACGACATATGTATAAGAGCATAGGGAAAATACTTAGGCAGAGAAACATTAAGTCTTGGCCCCTATATGATGGCAGTAAGGGGAATGCTAGTCATTTTGAACAGTTCTTTTCCCCCCTTCAAAACATTGATTAAACAATGACAGGATTCTAGCTTCAAGAAGGTGCTAGCATTCTGGTATCATGTGTATCTAAGCAGCCTTTGTTTGCTAAGTGCCATAACGAGCATGGGGTGATAAAAGTTATGCTTAATTAATGGTACATGGAGGATATCTTAGTATTCTTATAAGTAATTAACTGTCAGTCATTTGTGAGCTCATGGTTCGAGATATGTGCAAGTTCAGCGATGACAACTATTGTGAAACAAACTAATACTGTTTGTGATTTTCTGCCTTCATTCATAGACAACCATTCCATCCTGTTGCTTGAGGCCTACTTTCAGGTTCTCACCATTGTTCTCCTTTTGTTCCTGAATTTCAGCTCAAAGCAAATGCATAGAAAGACCTGATGTGGATCGTTCCACTGGTTTTTTGTTGTTAAACTGGTGTTAAGTTTATTTTCCGGGGTATCATCTTCAGTTAATGGCCTCTGCTGGAAAGACATCTCTGGTCAGCTTATGCAGCCAAATCTTTCCAGTTCTCTTTCTAGCTCAGGCATGACATAAATACCTAGCCTGTGTGTTTCTTCCTTGTTTTGGTTTTGATGAAAAAGCTGATCCTGTACTATTTTTCCCTCTCTAGAAGTAAAGCTTTTAGACTGACTCCATTGCAGTAACATTTGGTACCATCCATGAACTTTAAAACACATAATTTATGCATATCTTTGTAGTTCTCTGTATTAATTGACAGCTGGTGTGGATTTCCTTTGCTAGTTCATGAACTTAGCTTATTATGATATACATAAAGTGCTTGTATAATTTTTTTTGTGGATGGGTGGCTCTATGATGGCAGAAGCTGACTTGTTTGTAAGAACACCTAATGCATGCGGCCAACCTAACTTAAGAGGGCATTTGTAATTGCAAGGTTGTTGTCATGTGTATAGAACTTCTGTCCTATGTTCGGGTAACATCCACATATGCAATGCTAAACAGCATCTTTTGGTTGCTAATGACTTTTTAATTAGCTTCTCCAAGCACCAAACGTTTTAACCCCCCCCCCCCCCCCCCCCCCAAAAAAAAAACCTTCTCTCTCTCTCTCTCTCTCTCTCTTGAATTTTTGTGTAGATTCCTGTGTATTGAAAGCCTAGCTGTGATCAACCTAAAGTGCAATTATATGATTGCCTTTTTCTTTTCTATGTATCAATGTTCTGAGGATGCAACTTTCCCTCATGATACTTCTTGTCAGAAATGAGGAATATGCAGCGTATGGCACGTGAAAATGCTCACAGGATTTTTGAGGAGAATCAAAAATTGAGGTCAGAATTGGACATGAAGAGGAAAGAACTTGATTTGCGATGCAAAGAACTTGATAAGTTGGAGGTCCAGAATGACAGTGAAAAAAAGAAACTTGATAACGAGAAGCAAAAGGTATTTTATTCTGCTACATCTATTCTGTACTCAATGTAAATCGTGTGAGATAGTGTCTCTCTTTTAAAGAATGAAATATAAATTGCTTTATCAAGTGATTTGCTTACTATACCCAATTCTTTGTTTTATTAAAAAAAACCATCATGTTATTCTATGATTGCTCTTTTTTAAAAACAATCAGCTCCATCTTTTCATGGGTACTGAAGCGTTGAATAAAGAATTTCTGTTTTGCAAGATTTTCACATGGTTAAGGTATAAATATTGCTTGGTCTTCTACTCTTTTGCAATCTATGTCATAAAGTTATCCTCCATGAGTTGTCAAGCATGTTAGTGAGGCATGTTGATGATAAATTATCAAATAATTTTTGGATTGAAGGGCATGGAGTGCCATTGGCAGAAGATTGCTAGACATAAATAAGTAAATAACTTGTTTTTATAGTTAACAATTAGCAAACTAACCACTTGTATGATGACATCATCGTGCTTACCACAGCTTTTTAAGTTGCATGTAAAATTTGCCCGTAGGATGCTTTACACTTTATTGATGCTATTGCAATTTGCTCAGACTGCACTGGAAAATAGTTCACTGGAATTGGCGTCTATTGAGCAAAAGAAAGCTGATGAGGATGTTTTGAGACTGGTCGAAGATCAGAAGGTTATTAACAGTATTTACTTGTAGTGTTTGTCATTAATTATGTTGCCAGACCTGCTAACATCTGTCTATTGGTTGCACATGCTTATATTTTGATGGGTATGGATATTTGTTCAGAGGGAAAAGGAGGCCGCTCTTGCTAAAATACTTCAGTTAGAGAAGCAACTTGACCAAAAGCAAAAACTGCAGCTGGAAATAGAGCAGCTCAAAGGCACCTTACGTGTGATGGAACATTTGAAAGGAGAGGATGATACAGATATGGAGAAGAAGATGGAAGAGTTGACAGAAAAATTGGAAGAAGAAAAGAATATTCTAGAATCCTTAAATGCAACTCTTATAAGCAAGGAGCGCAAGAGCAATGATGAGTTGCAACAAGCACGTAAAGAGTTGATTATGGTGAGGATCTTTATCCTATTATAGTAAGGCAAAACAAATTTTTTTCCATAGAGGATGGGCCTTGGCACAACAGTAAAGTTGCTCAATTGTGACCTAGGTGTCACAGATTTGAAACATAAAAACAGCCTCTCCACACATGAGTGCAAGTCTGTTGCTTACAGTTGAACACTTCAAACCCCCGCCCAAAAAAAAAAAAAAAACCAGCTACCCTGCGGTGGAGGAAGCCTTGTGCATCGGGGCAACCCCTTTTTTTTAGATAGTTTCACTAACTACATTCCTTTTAAAGCACATAAAACACTTATTTTAAGAAATTGTTTATGTGATATAGGGTTTGGATGATTTATTGAACGGCCGTACACTGATTGGAATCAAAAGAATGGGCGAACTCGATGAAAAGCCTTTCCACAATGCTTGCAGGAAAAGATATAAGGCTGAAGATGCCGATACCAAAGCTGCAGAATTGTGCACTAGCTGGCAAGAGGAGCTAAAGAAACCATCATGGCATCCTTATAAGATTGTTAATGTTGATGAAGGGCCTCAGGTATTAAATTTGAATTCAAATATTGCTCATATTCAGATGAATTGCTTTACATGATAAAGCATTTGTTATGTATATGTGAAATGTTTGCGGGCAAGGGGAGGTTTTAAATGCTATGCAGTATGTATTGTGTGTGTTGGCATGTTATGAGAATTGTTTGCAGTCAAGGGGAGGTTTTAAATGTTTGGTGGGTTGGGGGGGAGTTCTACTTAAGCATGCTCTCAAGATAGGTGCTTATAAATATTGATGTTTCTCAGTAAATGCTTGTGAATGTTGATTTTTCATGTCTCGGTCAAATCAATGCTGTGTGTGCACACACACACACACACAAACGTCCTTCGTGATTCAACCTTAATTTCTTTGCAATTATGTATGCTGATTTACATTTTATATCAACTTGAACTTCTGATTGTACAGGAAATTATAGATGAGGATGATGAGAAGTTGAAAAATCTATGGATTGAGCTTGGGGATGATGTGTGCAATGCCGTGAAAACAGCTTTGATCGAGATAAATGATTACAATCCCAGTGGAAGGTATGCAATACCAGAGCTTTGGAATTTTAAGGAAGGGCGCAAGGCTACAATGAAGGAGGTCATCCAATACATATTTAAGCAGTGGAAGAATAATAAGCGCAAAAAATGAGATATAAAAGGTTGGCTCCTACTTGGTTTGATTCCATTTTAGAGAACAGTGTCTATGATTGCAAATATCTTGCTAAAGTTGTAGCAGGAATGAAAGATACTTGTTGCTTAGGTTTCACCAGCAAGCCATTGTTACATTTGATGTGAATATTGCACTAGGCTTTTTTGCTTAAACGAATTGTACTAAAAACTATTGGCAAGGTTGTGGTTCCCATGACTCTGAAGGTAAAAGTATCTGTAAACACTGGAGCTTTTATGATTGCCTGTCAATTTTGTTCGCCTAGTCTATTTCTATAATATGAACATTTCTGCAAGGATTCTACCTTAAATTGATACCATATCAGTAATGAAGCTCTGGTTGGTGCAGGAGACCATCGAGGATGTGGGGAAAAGTTTTTGTTTATCAACTGAACCAGGTAATTGCTGCAGTTCCAGAGACACAACAAGGGTGGGGTTTTGGAAGCTGTTCCAACTTCCTAGATAGAGCATGATATCTGGGCAAGTTAATCAGGTGGACCTTTTTTGTCCGATGGTGTTGTAATGCTAAGCTAGAGAAACATAAAGACATCAGTTTGGCTGATGCTATTAGATGTACCTGGAGTATTGCTAATAGTTTTATATACATTATAAATATTATATATTCTCTCTATGATTAATTTCGCCATGCCTCCATATGATAGTAATCGTGATTTCGTTGGACTTAAATTTGTTACGGGGATCAAATTTTGCAGCATCCCAGGTTTTACTCGTGTTCCAATGTGTCATTACCCAATTTTCATGTACAAGACTCACTTGTCCTGTTATTTGGCTCTGTGATAAGTGCGGGGCTTGGTAATCCTCTTTAGGTCCACCTGGTTTCTGAGTTGCAGCTTCCATTTGTCTGTCATGTGGTTTAATTACGGTTTTGAGACTCGATAACTAGGGTTTTGAAAGGAGAATGCTTTTTCTTGCACTGAGGATTGTGTGTTTTATGCACAACAGGATTCAAGGGTATGACGTGTTCCAAATGGTTGGTAAGATGTAGAACAATTGAACGGAGTCTTTGAATTCAGGTGCCAGGTGCTAGAGAAGCACCGGTAGGCATGCTATTTTATAAAAAGGAGCGTGACAACGCTGCTCATCATCTTGTAAGGGCAGTTGTGCAGGATCTTGTTTTCTGATGCTAGAAATTCTAGCAAGGTTTTAATAATTCTATTGCATTATCCACCAAATATATATATATATATATATTTTATAGCATTGTTCTAAGATTGTGTTTGATATTAGATAATTTATTCAACTTGTTGGTAATTTAATAGGGTTTCACCGTATACGTATTACTATATTTCGTACATTTTTTTTGGATGGTAATATATTCTATATAGTAATTAGCATTGTTTTTTAAAAGATGATCTGGATTATCTCTGGAAGGGATGATAATCCAGATTACCATCTCTTATATTATCTTTCAGACAATATTATCCTCATCTTTTACCTTCCTCTTCTAATATAATATAATATATAATATAATATAATATAACATTATAATAATATAATATATATTACAAGTTACATAATATTATAAATATAATAATATATAATATATAATATAATATAACTATTTTTATTGATATATTATAGTATATTATATTATAAAATGTATTATATTATATTTAATATAATATAGTATATTTATATTAAATATATTTAAATATAATATAATATAATATATTAGCTTGAATAATATAATATATAAATATAATATATTATTTAATATATTTAAATAATATTTTAAATATATTACCTATTTAATATATATTTTTATATTTAATTTAGTTAGTATAAAAAAAATTATTTTAATATAAAAAATATTTATATTTAATATATTTTGTAATATGAAATATTTAAAAATCATATTTTTAATACATATATAAAATATATATTTAATTTAAAAATATTTTAAAATTTTAATTTTAAATTATATAATATTATCTGTATCAAATATAATAATTTATATTATTTATAATCCATATTGTTAGCATTCTATTATTTTGGGATTGTAAAGTAACGGTGTCAAATACAATCTAAGTTCCCTCTGTCCGAAAGCTTGTGCAACGATACATTTTCTGCTTTTCCGGGGTTATATAGTAGTAACGGTAAGACCAGGATTTTCAATTACCGGTTTCAGAGTCCAGACACCGCCTTCCAGTCTTGTTCATATACAGGTATTGTGATGGCCAAATAATAGAAGAACCATTTTATGTATTATTGTAACGGCCACCATATATATATATATATATTACGATACCACTGAGCCGCCCTTAAACATGCTATTATAGGATGTCTTTTCTATATGAGGTGACAAGTTTGCGGAGGATTCGCTGCCACGAATGCAGCGAAGCATCTGGACTATTACCTTGAAGGTTGAGATTTGAGAAGGCTGCCACCACCAGGACCCAATTTTATGGATTAATTGACATTCTGCTCTATTTTAATTATAAAATATTTTATTATTTTTATTATATTTATTTTTGTTTTTAAATAAATACATTATTTTATAAAAAAAAAAAAAACTGCTACCAGCTTTTCACGGGTAGAGCATGCGTCCGCTAACCATAAGTTTGCTTCATGCGGCTATCATTTATATAGGGAGCCGAGCCCAGTATTTCCCGGCGGGACGGGGACATGCAAGGTAGCTATATGGATTTATCTTCCATCTAGATTTTTTTTTTTAAAAAAAATTAAATTTAAATTATTTTTTTTAAAAAAATAGGGAGCACACTGTTATTGTCGAAATTTTTTATCCATCGCTTTTTGTAAAAAAATTATTATAGAATCATATTAGGTTATATCATCGCCGAGAATTATATATAGAGGTGTCAAAATGGACCGGTCCGGCCCTAACCCATATGGGCTAACATTATATGGCCCAGACCGGGTTAGGCCCACTTGCAAAAATGGGCCAAGAAATCCTAGCTTGGCCCAGCCCTATATGGACTGTGGGCTAGGGCCGGGCCAGCCCACTGCGAAAGAAGAACGGGCCCCCCACCAGGTGTGCATCGCCGCCTGCGTCTCTTGCTGTCTTCAATCGAGTCCTTTAGCGAGAGCTCTGCATCTCCCGCGCCCCATGCATGGTCTCCGCCCTCACCGGCGATGGAGGAGGCGACGCCGCCAACCGGATTGGAGGGGGGTAGTAGGCCCTCGTGAAGCTCCTCTTCTTTTGCTGCAACTGCGCCGCCCCCACCTTGGAGCGCCGCCCCCCGATCTTCGATCACTTCACCCCGTCTCTCGCTTCTCCAAGACCTCCGGCCATTCCTTCCTCCCACACCATTGCCGGGGTGACCTCCTCTACGTCTCTGACCCCTGCGAGCACACCCCCACCTTTTCGTTTGACGAGGTCGACTTAGGACCCTGGCCTGTCTCATCGGCCGGTAGGTGGAGCTGGAGTCCCTTGTGCGCTGCGGTGATGCCCTTACTGCGGTGCCTGGGTTTGGAGCATGACGGGGACGACCACCGGGCTCGTCCCTTGCAGCGCCTCCCGCCGTCTCGGCTCCCACGAGGGCAACCTCGAGTACTTTGTCTGTGTCAATGGCCACCTCCACGGTCTCTGCTCACTCGCCCATTTATCCTCCATCGAAGATGAGCTGGCGCTGGTGTTCCGGTCGCTGAGCTGGACCCCCACCAGGTGTGCATCACCCTTTTCCTTCTTTTTTTTAACTATGGCCCACGGGCTAACCCGGCCCTAGCCTACTTCAGCCCATGGGCTACAAGGGCCGGGCCAAAAAGCCCGATTACATTAATGGGCCACTTTTTTCTAGTCCGGCCTGATCTATTTATAAGGTTAAATGGACTGGCCCATGGACCCTGACCCATTTTGACAGGTATATATATATAAAATTGAGAACTAGTTGAAGTTATAACAACCAAATATGTTCTTATTGCCTCGCATAGTATTTAACTCAGAACGCTCATCTTGCTGTCAAATCTTCCGAACCGAATTCTTTCGGCTTGGCTGGAGAGTTCCTCTCATGGTTCCTGCAAAAAAGTCCTAGGACCGATGGTATTCCGGCAGGGGACACTCCGATGGCTAAGTTAGCGGGGGCCTTAGAGAAACAGAATGGATGAATCAAAAAGGAGATAGCTCGTGGAGAATGAAAAGTGCCCTTACTGTTCGGAATCCCCCATTTACCTTATATAGATGCGGAACACTACCAGATCCTGTTAGGGACTAGGCTGGAAATATCCGAACTGTCCCTAGGAGAATCAGGATGGTGGCCAGATGGCACCAGGACGTGGCCACGTCGTGGGATCTGTTGTAACAGAATTTTGGTACAGCTGGAAGGGGCTTCTGGAGCCTTTTAATTAGTATAGGTCTGGCTGAAGTAGGTCAATTGGATCTCAAGTGAGTCGATCGGACCACTGATGAAGTGGGTCGTTCGGATCACTGATGAAGTGGGTCGTTCGGACCACTGATGAAGTGGGTCGTTCGGACCCTCGGTGGAGTGGGTCGTTAGGACCTCTAGCGAAGTGGGTCCGTCAAACCTCTGCTGGAGTGGGTCATTCGGAGCCCTGGTGGAGTGGGTCATTCGGACCTCTGGTGAAGTGGGTCGGTCAGACCTCTACTGGAGTGGATCAGTCGGACCATTGGTGGAGTGGGTCGGTCGGACCTCTGCTGAAGTGGGTCAGTCGGACCTCTATTGGAGTGGGTCGGTTGACCCTTAAGCCGGTCGGTCGGATCTTTGGTCCGATTTAGAGAAAGGCTGATTGGGTATTGATGTGGTGGAACGCTGACGTATAGTCCCTGTCAGGTGCCATGTCAGAGAAAGCTGCCACCACGGACACTCCTCCTCGGACTCCTTGGCCGAGATGGGCTCCTTTAGAATATCAGGGTGACCCATCGAAGCCAATTTCCATCCTCCGCCAGGTCGGTTCTCGCAAGACCGGGATGCCTAGGCCGGAGTCGAGTGATCTCCTTTGCCAGATCGAGCCCCCTGGGTCAGAGTCGAGCCCAGCCTTCCTCTGCCAGGTCAAAACCCTCCGAGGCCGAGCCCTCCTGGCTAGAGTCGCACACTGACCTCCTCCGCCAGATTGAGCCCCTCCGAGGCCGAGCCCCTTGGACTGGAGTCGAGCTCAGCCCTCCTCCACCAGGTCGAGCCCCTCAGAGGTCGAGCCATCTGTACAGGAGTCGAGCCTTGCCCTCCTCCGCCAGATTGAGCCCCTCCGAGGTCGAGCCCCCTGGGCCGGAGTCGAGCCCAGCCCTCCTCCGCCAGGTTGAGCCCCTTCGAGATCGAGCCCTTTGTGCATGAGTCGAGCCTTGCCCCCTCGAAGTCGGGCCCCCTAGGCCAGAATCGAGTCCTGCATCTTCGGTTCGACCTCCACCTCGAACAAAGGTGCTGGCCACTGAGAGAGCGATGCCTCCCTCCTTAGGCACCGGTGAGTCGCCCAAGAACTGCAAGGAAGCGCTCTCCAGGCTGTAATAACTGCCCGTAGCTACCACTTGCACCAGAAGAGGAAGAAGCTCCCTGATCGAGGTGCCACACTCTCCACCAACCGCCTATACCACCCGAAAGAGGAAGTCAACCAGGAGATTCGGATCCCGTGGGCGGCGGCCCCCCGATCGAGGCCCTGTCAAGTTTTCCGGAATGGAGCGACTGGAAGGAATGTCCGAGTGCATAGCAGGTTTTTCTATAATGAACCGGGAAAGACATCCTGTCTACAGCATTGAACACCGCCGCGCGTGCCTGCTGACACAGGGGAGATCCCGAGGTAGGCATTTTGCAGCCACCTGAACTTAAAAGAGCCAGCAACATCCCCAACAGGGAGGTAACGGACATACTCCAACACATTCAAGCAAGTGAGGGAGTGAGGCCACACATGAGAACTACCACCGGTTCACCTCAGCCCCCACTTTTTCCAGCACATCTGCACCCCACTCACACATTATTCACTCCTCGTAGCATGGAGTCCACCTTAGGGACTCGATCAGGAGGATTTGTTCTCCTGGATCGTCACTAACTTGAGCATTGGAGTGCCCCAACCGGAATCCCCGGCCCGGGTCTCTAACCCTATTTTGCAGGTCCTGAAGAGCAGGCCGGTCCCGAAGAGATGAGGAACGATCCGACGCCGGCAGCAGCTACGGGCCACGACGATCTTGGCGGTTATAGATTGGCGTGCCAGGAAGGGGGGCCGGCAGGATGCATTTTGATCTAGCCCAGTCCCCTTCCTTGTAAGCAGTCCACCGAGGGGATGGTGACGGCATGAGCGAGAAAAGTCTCCACCAGCCATGCGGGAGATCCCCCTTCCCGTGGGGACCCACACAGCCCAGAAAGGGAGCTCCTCACTGCAGCTCAACCGACTCCGGCGGAAACCCAGCTGGCTGCACTCACCCAGCAGATGCAGATCCTTACTATAGTAGTGCACCAGCTCCAGCACCAGCACCGGTCCTTGGCTATCCACAAGCAGTCAGGGACTCCCACGGTCCTTGCCGCAGCACCCCGCGATAGCCTGCGTTCCTTCCATGGAAGGCCTTCACAACTGCGGGCCACTACCAACTGTCGGGGAAGCCACTAGACTCCGGCGAAGAGGCAACGGGCCAGATCTACCGATCGGGAGAGCCGGTCCTCGATGCTCGAGCGGGTAATAGCCAAACCCCGTCGAGGTCGAAAAGGTAAGACCCCCTGTCATGGACACCGCCTCATGTCACCTTCTCCGTCTGCTTCGGCCTCAGCGAAGGGTTCAACCGATAAGGCCATCAGGCGCACAGCCGAGAAGCGCCTGGAGGAGCACGAGTACAAGCTGGCGGAGCTATCCTGCTGGTTTGCAAATATGCAGGGCTCCACTGACGAGCCAGCGGGCTACGATGCCCGTCCTCCCTTCTCCCGAGAAATCCAATAGGAACCGATTCCCAGTCGGTTCCGTGTGCCACAGGTGGATCCCTACGATGGGACCACCGACCCCTTGGACCACCAAGAAAGCTATAAAGCCCTCATGAGGGTCCACGGGGCCACCGACACCCTTTTTTGCATCGCCTTTCCATCAACCCTCCGGAAGGCGGCTCGGGTTTGGTTCACTCACCTCGAGCCCGAAAGCATAGGCTCTTTCGCTCAGCTGGAGTGAAAGTTCGTGGCCCACTTCGACGCCTGTCGGAAGGTGCCACGAGAAGCAAACAACCTCTTTTCCATCCGGCAACAGGACCGCAAGCCTCCACGGGACTACGTTGCCTGTTTCAAGGTCGCCGCGTTGGTGATCTACAATCTTGATGAGCTAGTTGCGATGCAGGCATTGAGGCGAGGGCTCAGGACCTTCCGCTTGACCTACTCGCTCGACAAAAAACCTCCAAGACCTACTCCGAGCTCCTCCTCCAAGCTCAAAAGTACATCCACGCCGAGAAGATGGATCATACAAGAAGGGAGCTAGACAGGAAGCCGCTGAAGAAGCCAACTCCTGTCGAGGCATCCGGGATGCGGAAGCTAGGACCCCCAGCTCCGAACTTTTGCTAGGGGCCGAGACTGAGGAGTGCCCCCATTCCGAAGGAGAGGTTTACCCCTCTCCTCGCCCCGAGGATGAAGATCCTCATGGAGATCGAAGGCGAGCCCTACTTGAAGCGCCCACGTCTGATGAAGTCGTCCACTGGCCGTGACAAGATGAAGTACTGTTGTTACCATCACGACTACGGCCACGATACCAAGGAATGCTGCAACCTCAAGAAGGAGATCGAAGAACTCATAAAAAGGGGCTACATCGGAGGTTCATGGGGGGCAGACCTCCAGCGGAACCTCAGGCGCTCGCCACTCTCCTGCCAGTCCCTGCAGTCGACAATCGCCTTACCGAGAAGTCGGTGGGGATGATATGCTGGGAAGCCGAGCGCACTTCCAAGAAGGCTTGGGGGGTAGAGTGTCCTGACAATGTACTCCACTTTATAAGGGAAGGGGAAAATGGGGGGATAATGTAAATAACGATGCCGTGGTCATTGAGATGACGATCACGAAGTATCTTGTAAAACAGATTATGGTCGATAGTGCAACCTCGATTGATATCCTTTTTTATAATGCCTTCTTTAGAATGAACTTGTCCTCCACTCAGCTCAGACCTGTGCATACACCCCTTGTCGATTTCACGGGGGACTTTGTAAGGATTGAGGGAGAAATCACTCTCCTAGTCACTGCCGGGACCCCACCTTGGCAGAGCACTGTTATGATGACCTATACTGTTGTCAGGCTTCCTTCAACCTACAACATGATCCTCGGCCGACCCGGGCTCAATTTGCTCAACGCCGTCATTTCTACAAAACGGTTATTGGTGCAATTCCCCACCCCCTACGGCGTCGAGGAGATGAGGGGGGCACCTCAACCAATATAGCATTATCTCTAGACTGTCCCTGGGGCTAAGACCCCCGAGGACAATCTCAGCACGGATGACCTCGACCAAAGGGTGCAGGACCCCAGGGGTGGCTTGATCGAGTGCCTACTATCTTATCCGCTCGGGATCGACCCTGCGAAGACGATGCAGGTTAGGGCACAGCTGCAAGACGAAGAAAGAGCCCGCCTGCTGGAGTTCCTACGGGCGAATGCAGATGTGTTCACTTGAATGGCGGTAGACATGCCAGGTATTCCCCCTGACATCATCACCCACAAGCTAAGTATTGACCCAAAGCACCGGCTAGTTCGGTAGAAGAAGAGAAGCTTTGCCTCGGAGAGGCAGGTGGCGATCAATGAGGAAGTGGACAAACTCTTTGCTGTCGGCTTCGTTCGGGAGGTGTAGTACCCAAGCTAGCTGGCGAATGTAGTGATGGTGAAAAAGAGTAATGGCAAATGGAGGATCTGTGTAGACTACACCGACCTCAACAAGGCATATCCAAAGGATAGCTTCCCTCTACCAAAGATCGACCAGTTGGTGGATGCCACCTCGGGGCACCGACTACTTTCCTACATGGATGCATTATCCGGATACAACCATATCCGGATGCACCCAGAAGACGAGGAGCACACCGCCTTCATCATCGACCAAGGGATGTAGTGCTATAGGATGATGCCCTTCGGTCTGAAGAATGCTGGGGCCATGTACCAGCGTCTAGTTAATAGGGTCTTCAAAGACCAAATTGGCTGGAATATGCAGGTGTACGTGGATGGCATGCTCGTCATGAGCAAGCCGAGATCATACCATATTGCTGACTTCGCCAAAGCCTTTCAAAATCTCCGGAAACACCAGATGAAGCTGAACTCGGCAAAGTGCACTTTCGGAGTAGCAAAAGGAAAATTTCTTGGCTTCATGGTCACCCAAAAGGACATTGAAACGAACCCAGAGAAGGTCCAAGCGATCGTCGACATGGAGCACCCGACATCCAAGAAGCAGGTCCATCACCTGACGGGCCGGATTGTAGCTCTGAGCCGGTTCATCTCGAGATCGGCTGATCGTTGCCTTCTATTTTTTAAGGCCCTATGCAAGATGCACGACTTCACCTGGATAGAAAAGTGCAGGACGGCCTTTGAAGAGTTGAAGAAGTTCTTGGCATCTCCTCCACTGCTCTCCAGACTGGAGGAGGGAGAGGAACTCCTACTCTACCTAGCGGTCACACCTGGAGCCGTCAGCTCGGTCCTCATCCATGCACGCGAGGATGAATTTCAGAAGCCGGTGTACTACACCAGCAAAATCCTCCGCGACATGGATATCAGGTATACTTGTTCCGAAAAACTTATTTTTGCTCTAATAATGTCTGTTAAGCACCTCAGGCCATACTTCCAGGCACATCCCATTATGGTCATGACGGATCAGCCACTGAGGGCCATACTTAGCCATCTCGAGATCTCCGGGAGGTTGGCTAAGTGGTCCCTGATGTTGAGCTAGTTCAACATCGCATATCGACCGAGGTCGTCATAGAAGGCCCAAGTCTTTGCCGACTTCCTGGCCGAGTGCACGGGACTCACCGAGGAACCAGAGCAGACAACCCCGGAGCATCAAGTTGAGCCCGGAGCAAAGGAGGAGCCCTGGATCCTCCATGTGGACAGTGCATCCAACTCCGACGGGAGCGAAGCAGGCCTCATTCTCGCCAACAGTGACGGGGTCGTGGCAGAGTGTGCTCTCCACTTCAAGTTCACTGCGATAAACAACCAGGCAGAGTACGAGGTGTTTCTTACAGGCCTAAGGGTCTCCCGTGAGCTGGGCGTGCAAAGCTTGAAAGTCTTTACCGCTCCCAACTAGTAGCCAGACAAGTCTCCGGAGAATATGAAGCCAGAGACCCCTAGATGAAAGTACCTGGAGCGAGTCCGCTCAAACACGACAAGCTTCTGACATTTCAGCATCTTTCATATCCCGCGCGGAGAGAATGCCCGCGTGGATACATTGTCGAGACTCGCGACCTTATCAGACTCATCACTGGGGCATGCCCATATCGAGTACCTCGAGAATCCAAGCTACGAAGCCCCAGTGGAGGTGCAGCAGGTCACCCCAGAGCCGAGCTGGATGGACAGGTATGTCAAATACCTCACTGATGGCACCTTACCAGAGGACTGCACGGAAGCTGGCCTCATCAAGAAGAAAGCCTCTCGGTTTGTCCTGATGGAAGGGCAGCTCTATCGTCGATCCTACTCCTACCCACTTCTGGAATGCCTGAGACCTGCAGAGGCAGCCTTCGTACTCCAAGAGATACATGAAGGCCTTTGCGGGAACCATGTGGGAGGAAGAATGCTGGCGTACAAAGCTCTCCGCCAGAGGTACTTTTGTGAGACTATGAGGGAGGACGCTGCCAACTTCGTGAAGAAGTGCGACGTATGTCAACGCCATGCTCACATACAACGTCAACCGGCAGCGCCACTCTCCCAGCTCTCCGCCCCTTGGCCTTTTGCCCAGTGGGGAATGGACATTTTAGTGACATTTCCCCCCGTACCGGGGCAGCGGAGATTTCTGTTAGTAGCTATCGACTACTTCACCAAGTGGGTGGAAGCAGAGCCACTAGCACGGATTACAGAAGCCAAGGTCCGCCAGTTCATCTGGAAATCTATCATCTATCGCTTCGGACTCCCCCACTGCATCATCACCGACAATGGACGATAGTTCTACAACCGAGAGTTCGAAGGGTTCTGTGCTGAGCATGGCATCCAACACCGTTTCACCTCAGTAGCTCACCCCTAAACAAACGAGGAAGTCAAGGTGACCAATTGGACAATCCTTCAAGGACTCAGGACCATGCTAGACCAGGCCAAGGTAGGTGGGCAGAAGAACTTCCAAGCATCTTATGGGCCTACCACACAACGCCCAGAACGACGATGGACGAAATGCCTTTCAACCTCGCCTTCGGCGCTGAGTCAATCTTCCCAATTGAGTTCGGCGTGCCCATATTACGGGTACAGTAGTATGACAAAGCAAAGAATCTAGTATGCCTTCTACTCAACTTGGACCTCATTGAAGAAACTAGGGACAAAGCTCAGCTTCGGATGGCAGCTTACCGACAACGAGTGACCCGGTACTACAACGCGCGGGTAAGGCCAAAGGTCTTTCGACCTGGTGCTGCGCCGAATCGAAGCGTCTCAACCCCGGGAGTGCGGAAAGCTCTCGCCGAACTGGGAGAGCTCCTACAAGGTGGCCGAAGCTCTTCCACATGGAGCCTACTATCTCGAGGATCTGGACGGTACCAGATTTCCACGAACATGGAATGCCTGCAACCTGAGAATATACTATCAGTAGTTTAAGGCTTTCTCTTAATAATAATAAATATTTTCTTTTGTACAAATTGCTATCTGCCTTGAAGGGATATCGCTGCCTGGCCCAAGGTCTGGCATGCTCACGCCCAAAGCCCAGCTCTCCAACACCCAAGCTCGGAGCCCGACTCTCCGGCATCCAAGCACGGAGCCCGGCTCTTCGGCACCCAAGCACGGAGCCCAGCTCTTCGGCACGATCAAGCCCATAGCCCAGCTCTCCGGCATCCAAGCACAGAGCCCAACTCTCCGGCATCCAAGCACGGTGCCCAACTCTCCGGCATCCAAGCACGGAGCCCAGTTCTCTGCTATCAATAGTGTAAGATCCTTCTTCACTAATGATAAAGGTTCTCCTTGTGCAAATCCTTTTTGCCTTATAGGGAATCATCGCCCGACCCCAGGTTCGGTATGCAAAAGCTCGGATCCCATGACTCTCCTGCACCAGGAGCCTAGCTTCCTGGCATTCTAAGCCCGGATCCCACGACTCTCCGGCACCAAAGATCAGACCCTGCTCTGGCACCAGGAGCCTAGCTTCCTGACATTCTAAGCCCAGATCCCACGACTCTCCGGTACCAAAGACCGGATCCTGCTCCGGCACAAGGAGCCTAGCTTCCTAGAATTCTAAGCCCATATCCCACGACTCTCCGGCACCAAAGACCGGACCCTGCTCCTGCACCAAGAGCCTAGCTTCCTGGCATTCTAAGCCTAGATTCCATGACTCTCCAGTACCCAAGACCGGATCCTGCTTCGGCATCAGGAGCCTAGCTTCCTAGCATTCAAAGCCTGGATCCCATGACTCTCCGGCACCAAAGACCGGACCTTGCTCCGGCACCAGGAGCTTAGTTTCCTGGCATTCAAAGTCTGGATCTTACGCCCCTTCGACGCCAGGATCCAAGCTTCCTGACGTTGAGCAGAGCAGAGAAATCTTCATAGCCACTTCGCCCCCAAGATGGGCATGATCAAGCAAGTCAACTTCTCTTTCACCTCGTCACTTATCCGAGGATCTGTGGAAATGGCCTCCCGTGCATTTGGTACTTCAGGGCCATGTGCCCGCATAGGAACATGCATCCAGATGACCAAGAAGTGGAGAGGAGAAATTTGCAATATACAAGTACAAGCAAAGAGAAGAAGAAATGAGTCAAGATGGGTAAAAAGCACTTTCATTACTATTTGGCAAAAATGATACATTATCCCTGGGCCATGACATGCCGGGCAGCCCAGGTTAAAAACAAAAAAGAAAAGGGGCTTATAGCAGCCATGGACCCCTGCTCTACTCTGCTAGTCCCTTCCCTGGACGGTGCCTAGCAGGGGTCTCACCCTCTCCGTCCTTTGGGACTGGGCCCCCTTCTTCAGCCACCACCACCCGCAGGGTTGGTTCAGTCACTACTGCACGCTCCTCTGCTGCCGTCGGTGAGAGAGTCGAAGGTGTTCTTCCTACAGAGCCCGGAAGGTGGAGGCCGGCCATCGGCTTGTCCGAGAAAATGCCGTGGAGCAAGGACCGGTAGTATGTGAACCCCTTGAAGAATGAGTCCATCGCCGCCTCCTTGAAGTCGATCTTGAACTTTGGAGAAGCCTTGTACTTGGCCACCGCCTCGGCGACCTCCTTCCTGGCAGCTTCTGCCGAGTGAATCACCTCGGTCGCCTCCTTTCCGGCAGCCTTAACCCGGTGAACTACCTCGACCGCCTCCCTTTTCGCAGCCTCTGCTAAGCTGACTGCGGCAGAGACCTTCCCCTCTGCCTCGGCAGCTACGACCCTCTTCTCGGCAGAGGCAGCTTGCCCCTTCACCGCCTCCGACTCGGCTCTGAGCTCTTTCAACCAGGACCTTTTGGCCCTGAGCTCCTCCTCGAGCTCCTTCGAAAGCTGCTCAGCGCTCGCGATTTCGCCCCGGAGCCCTTTGATCTTCATGTTGGCCTCCCAGGCCTCATCGTTTACCCATCTCAGGTCGACCTTCAGAGATTCGAGATCCGCCTCTCGCTCCCTATCCCTCCTGGCCCAAGTGCGGTAGCAGTCCCTGATAAGCAAAAGCTCCGCGCCTTGCTACATTGAAGAGGATGTCAGTCGTAAAGACAAAAAATAAAGGAGGAAGCGGGGCAAGGTAAAGAAGTACTTACGGTGAAGAGGTGGGAGAAGGTGGCGCTGATAGCGTCGCCTAGAAGTTTCCCTGCCCTCTCTCGCCGGTCGCACGACTAGATGGCGAAATCCATCATTCGCTCGGTGAGGGCCGGGTCCTTGACCATGGAAATGTTGGGTCCCAGCCTGAAAGGCACCTGATCATAGTCCTTGTCCTTCTTGCTCGCTGCCGGTGTGGGTTCACCTACCCCCTCTGCAAGAGAAGCTTCTGGTGCAGGCAGAGGGCTCGCCACTGCTTTGAACAACACCGCCGGCATTGGCCTCGCACCCTGGCTCTTCGCCCTCCTCGACCTCGATGATCTCTGGAGGGGGAGACACCACCGCAGCGATAGCAGATCTGGCCCGTGCGACCACTTCGGATTTCGGTGCCGGGATCGGATCACGCTGCCTCAGAGGCTCGGGGTCGGCAACCCTCTTGCTCAGCTCGAGGGCAAGCTCGGCTGGCATGATAGGTATGGCCCTCGTGCCTTCATCCGTTCAAGCCTGCTTTGAAGCAGGCTCGCCAACCCCCTCCGCTTAGCCCCTCTCCTCGAAGAATGAGAGAAGCTCTTCCATAGAGAATTTCATGCCTGCACCAAGAAAGAGGACATCCACTCTGTAAAAAAAAAAAGGAAAGGGAGAGAAAAAGAAAAAGCAGAAGGAAATAAGGTTCAAGCCGAACTCACCCAATGCTTGTATTGGCTGACCCCGGCCTTGAAGAGATTCTGCTCGGATAGCAGAACCTCAAGTGAAGGGATTTGAGCGGAGCGGAGCTGATCATGTACATCTCAGTCGGCCTCCTCGACCATATAGTTTCAGTTGGGGGTCCGATAAGGGTCACTCCAATCCCAGTCAACCCCCTCAACTGATGCAAAAAGATATCTACTCTTCCACCCTTTGATGGAAGAGGGGAGTTTGAACCTAATGACCCTTGGGTGGGAAGAAAGAGACCACCACTCCTCCTCGGTGGGGTGGCATTTCAGGATAAAAAAGATCCTAAACAGGAAAAAACGGGCAACTATCCCGTGAAAGTGACACAAAACAATGAAGCAAAAAATTGTCCTAATGGCGTTTGGGACAAGTTGGGCAGGAACAAGGCGGTAGTTTTCTAAGACGGAAAGAAAAAATGGATGGAATGGAAATCAGAGGCCCCTCGCAAGAGCTTCTTCGTAAAGGGCTATCCGGCGCGGGCCACTGGAAGTAACCTGCTCCCCAGGTCGAGGGACCAAGAGTCGGACGGAGTCCAGGATGCCATAGGTCTCCTGGATGGTCGCCAGCTCCGCGGCAGTGATCACCGAAGCAATCCCACCGGGACCTGTCGACCGAGGAGGATCAGGGACAGGCTCAGGTGGAGGAAGAAGACGAGGCGAAGAAGATGCAGGTTCCCTAATTACTATCCCTCTAGGTGCAGGTCTTCTACTGAGCTCGAAGCGTGCCACATCCTCTTCCTCATCGGAAGAAGAAGAAGGCGGCCTCGGCCTAGAAGGCTCGGCCTCAACCTGGTTGGTAGTGGGACAGAAGTTTGGGCCGAAGCGGGACATGGAGAAGAAGATGAAGGCAAAGAACATAAAGGAGGAAGAAGACAGGAGAAGACGGACAAGAGTCCGGGAAGAAACTGGCCCTAGAAGGGAGCCTTTACTCGACCAGGACAGGGAGGAAGGAAACTAACCTGCTAAACTTGGAAAGATAAAGATAGCTGGGAGAGCGAAGGAAGAACTTCAGTACGGTGGCAGGCATGTAGGATTTGAAAAAAGATATGTTTTGGGAAATGTTGCATTCCCTTTTGAAGTGACCGGCACCCAACCATATCGTTACAGCTCCCCCACTGATGGATCCGCGCCACGTGTCATCAATCGATAAGGCTGGCGTTTGGTTTCGACTACGGTCGCTCTGAATTCTATGTCCGTAATAACTACTCCTCGAATGTGTCCACATGGCTCCCCCAGATAGGCTGGAGAAACTACTTCACGAAGCACCGGCGATCGTGGCCATCATTACACCATATTCTAGCCTTTCTATGTCAGCATCGCATTTACTCCCTTCGCCCCGAGCGCCCCGCACCAACAGGACTCGAGAGTGGGGGGCAAATGATGTGGCGGAATGCTGACATGTAGTCCCTGTCAGGTGCCATGTCAGAGAAAGCTGCCATGATGGACACTCCTCCTCGGACTCCTTGGCCGAGTCGGGCTCCCTTAGAATATCAGGGTGGCCCGTCGAAGCCGAGTTCCATCCTCCGCCAGGTCGGTTCTCGCAAGACCGGGAGCCTAGGCCGGAGCCGAGCGATCTCCTTCGCCAGATCGAGCCCCTCCGAGGTCAAGCCCCCTAGGCCGGAGTCGAGCCCAGCCCTCCTCCGCCAGGTCAAGCCCCTCCGAGGCCAAGCCCTTTGGGCTGGAGTCGTGCACTGGCCTCCTTCGGTAGATTGAGCCCCTCCGAGGTCGAGCCCCTTGGACTGGAGTCGAGCCTTACCCTCCTCCGCCAGATTGAGCCCCTCCGAGGCCAAGCCCCCTGGGCTGGAGTCGAGCCCAGCCCTCCTCTGCCAGGTCGAGCCCTCTGTGCAGGAGTCAAGCCTTGCCCCCCTCGAAGTCGGGCCCCCTAGGCCGAAATCGAGTCCTGCCTCTCCAGTTCGGCCTCCACCTCGGACAAAGGTGCTGGCCACAGAGAGAGCGATGCCGCCCTCCTTGGGCACTGGCGAGCCGCCCAAGAACTGCAAGGAAGCGCTCTCCAGGCTGTAATAACTGCCCGCAGCTACCACTTGCACCAGAAGAGGAAGAAGCTCCCTGACCGAGGCGCCACGCTCTCCACCAACCGCTTGCACCACCCGAAAGAGGAAGTCAACCAAGAGATTTGGATCTCGGGGGCGGCGGCCCCTCGATCGAGGCCCTGCCAAGTTTCCCGGAATGGAGCAACATAAAGGAATGTCATAGCGCATAGCAGGTTTCCCTATCATGAACCGGGAAAAACATCCCATCTATGGCACGAAACACTGCTGCACATGCCTGCTGATACAGGGGAGATCCCGAGGTAGGCGTTTAGCAGCCACCTGGACTTAAAAGAGCCAGCAACACCCCCAACAGGGAGGTAACGGACATACTCCAACACATTTAAGCAAGTGAGGGAGTGACGCCACACAGGGGAACTACCATCGGTGCACCTCGGCCCCCACTTTTCCTAGCACATCCGCACCCCACTCACACATTATTCACTCCTAGCATGGAGTTCACCTCAGGGGCTCGACCAGGAGGATCTGTTCCCCTGGATTGTCACTGACTTGAGCGTCGGAGTGCCCCTGTCGGAATCCCTGGCCCTGGTCTCTAATCCTGTTTTGCAGGTCCTGAAGAGCAGGCCAGCCCCAAAGAGATGAGGGACGATCCGATGTTGATAGCAGCTACGGGCCACGACGATCTTGGCAGTAATAGGTATAATAGTTGCCCTCCTTGCTCTTGGCCTTCGAAGGGACCTGCAGTCTCGAAGGATGAGAGCACCATTTCTTACTTAATGCATCTATCCTTGGGATAATCGTGGATCTGATCAGGCATGCCGTGTCTGGTCGCATCCCATTCCACAATCCTGCACTTGGGACAGGTGTCAGCCCCACATTGGAGACGGGGGGTCAGTTAATGCGGGCAGGGTGCAATGATGAGCGGCCAGCCTGACTCGCTAGGCTGTCGGACTTCGGATGTGACTAGTGCGACGTGGCGGCATTCAGGCGATTAGTGCCACGTCTGGGATGAGCTCTTTGCCACTAATCTAGCGACCACGCGGATTGCGGCTTGGGTGTGTTTCTCTGCATCGCATCGGCTTCTGTTGACAGTAGGTAGATGATTGGTTTGGGACATCGCAAGGGGTTGTTTCCTGTTGTTGGCTGCATCTTGGAGGTCCTGAACCGTGGTAGCAAGGGTGTCGATGCGGTTCAGAAGGGTTTGGAGCTGATGTTGTCCTAGGGTAATGGTAGGTTGGGCGGCGTCGTTCTCCCTGGAAGAATCTTCCGATCTTGACGGCAAGTGGCCTCTCCTGATGGAGGTATTCTGGGCTCTTCTTTTCACCATTGCTTGACTTAGCTATGGATTCCTCCTTTTAGAGAAGGGAAACAAGAATGAAGGTTCAGGCCCTCCTTCTAGCGCCAATCTATTGCTGTCAAATCTCCCGGACCGGGTTCTTTGGGCTTGGCTGGAGCGCTCCTCTCCCGGTTCCTGCAAAGAAGTCCCATGGACTGGTAGTATTCTGGTGGGGAACACTCCAATGGTTAAGTTAGCGGGGGCCTTAGAGCAACAGAATGGAGGAATCAAAAAGGAGATAGCTCATGGAGAAGGAAAAGTGCCATTACCGTTCGGAGTCCCCCATTTACCTTATATAGGCGCGGAACACTATCAAATTCTGTTAGGGGCTAGGTTAAAAATATCCGATCTGCCTCTAGAAGAATCAAGATGGTGGCCAGGTGGCACCAGGATGTGGCCACGTCGTGGGATCTGTTGTAACAGAATTCTGGTACCAGCTGGAAGGGACTTTTGGAGCCTTCTAATTAGTATGGGTCTGTCTGAAGTAGGTTAGTTGGACCTCAAGTGGGTCGGTCGGACTACTGATGAAGTGGGTTGTTCGGACCCCTGGTGGAGTGGGTCGTTCGGATCTCTAGCGAAGTAGGTCGGTCGGATCTCTGCTGGAGTGTGTCATTTGGATCCCTGGTAGAGTGGGTCGTTCGGACCTCTGGCGAAGTGGGTCGGTCGAACCTTTATTAGAGTGGGTCAGTCGGACCCCTGGTGGAGTGGATTGTTTGGATCTGTGATGAAGTGGGTCGGTCGGACTTCTGCTAGAGTGGGTCAGTCATACCTTTACTGGAATGGATCGGTTGATCCTTAAGCCGGTCGATCGGATCTTTGATCTGGTACAGAGAAAGATTGATCGAGGTATAACAGCTCACATCATTCATCATACAGAATGTGAACTTGGTGGAAGCTGGAAACAATTTATGGTTTTAGTGTCCAACCAAAGCCCGTGCAAAATCTTAAGCATCTGGCTAGTCCATATCCCTATTCCTTCCGGTGAAAAATCAATTTAACAAATAATTTATTATCTCTGGTGGAGCACAAACAATGCACCATTTATCTGCTTTCCATTAAATTTTCTATGTTCGTATCCTTATTGTTTTTCTTTTTGAAAAATAAATGAACTGTTTATATTTGACAACTTACGCTTTGGGAGTCTTATCTAATCAAACCATGGTTTTTGATAGTATTACAGGATAGATAACTTATTATAAATAATTCTTGGTATATGAAATTTTTTTTGACTAAGATAGAGAGCTGACCTAATAAGCTATTATATAAGGATCAGGTACCAATTCGATCTCTTGTTTATAAGGTATAGAATGCTAATTTAATTTTTTGAAACAGGTACAAAATTTCATGATCTCATTTATCATAAAAATATATTTTAAAAATTATTAGTAAAATAATTATCAAGAAGTGTAACCAACCATTTAATAAACCAACTTCTTAAATTATTTTTTAATGATATAATCATCTTACAAATGATTATAACTGTCTAACAAACTCGGTTCTATATTTTTATAAATAAGAGATGGAAAGAATTTTCTATAGATAACTTTTATAAGCACTCTCTATCAATTTTTTTTTTTATTGTTCTCATTTTTTGAACTAACTTGAGTATCGGTGCGAGAATCCTATCAAATTTGTATTAGAGTGCGAGAATCCCATCAAGTTTCATCAATACCGTGGATCTTTTGTAAATTACAAAAAAAAAAAACCAACTAGTACTATTTATTGGATAAAGATCTTCATGTCTCCAATAAAAAAATTAGTATTACTCGAAGATCTCAACATCTTTGATAATAGACAAGCATTATTCGAAGACCTCTATATTTTTGCAAGGAGTTAGTACACTACTTGAGCACTCTACGTCTTCCTAAGAAATTAGCCAACTACTTGGAGGTCTTTAAGAATTCAAACCCGAGCAATATTTGCTTGTTAGCTCGTTCGAAGAGATACAGTAATAAATTGGTACTAAAAACAAAAAAAATTCTATATCAAAAATATTAAAAAAATGATAAAAAACTTTATTTAATTAATTTATTTTTTAATATATATTTTTGTTTTTTTAAAAAGGAGTCTGACCCATCACTTTATAGTTGGGGAAAAATTTTACAGGACCCGATTGGTCGTCGATGGCTTATCGGACTGTCCAAGGCCCGGGTCATTATTGATATAAAGTAATAGCGTCCACTCTCGGGTGAACCACACCCCTTTTTCTTTTTTTTCTTTTTTTTTCCGTACAAAGAAGTTCCCGCCGCCATTTGCGGTGGAAAGCATCCGCGCCCAGAAATTCTTGAGGGAGGTAAAGGTCTCTCATTCTTGGCTCGTACATTCCACCGTCGTCTAGAATCTTCTTCGCCTGGGTGAGAGAGAAGCGGGAGAGGAGAAGGCGATAAAGAAAGGTCGAAGAAGAGATGGACTTCCTTTTGGGTTCCATCGACGCGAGAGATCGATCTCATCTCCACCCGGGACCTCGACGAGCCTACCCCTCTCTCCGCCTCCTCATTGACTACCCCAAGATACGATCGCTCCACATCAAGTCCAGAACTATGTCCTTGCCAACCGCCAAAGGCTTCGTCGACATCTTCTCCCGTTGCTCCCAAGCAGATACCGGCACTGATGCCCTCCGGATCCTCTCCCATCGCCCCCTCAACCTCAAGATCGCATTCAGCGTTGACAGCCGCCTCGTCCAGGTGCATCGCTGCATCTCGGGGAGCATTTCATCCCTCAGCTTGCAGAGCTAAGTTACGAAGGTAACAAAAGAATCGGGAGCCGGTCATGATGGTGGGAACAAGCCGGTTGAGCCACCACCGTCAGCGACGCCCCTCTCATCTTCAATAAAGGAGGAGACGCCTGCTAAGCCGCGTTCGCTGCCGACCGCTCCTCGCCGGAGAGGAAGCTAATCGCCGGTGGGCTGTGTGAGGAAGCTAATCGCCGGAGAGGAAGCTAATCGACTGTCCGCTCAAGGCTCTCGAGAAGCCCGTCTCCGAACTCCCAAAGGACGCCGCCCGCGTCCCTTGGGTCGAGCCCCCTTTTAGAGGGCTAGCTCCTCCGAGCAGTCATTGATACCAGCCCCCAGGGTCGGCAAGATCGGTGCAACGATGTCTAGGTTGGCTGAACTCCTCTTCTACCCAAGTTCTTCTTGCTAACAGAGCTCCTCCAACGACCGATCTCTTCTTGATGGCCCCTTTGTACTTCCTTTAGTGGAATATCTTGTTATTAGAACATTTAGCCATGCTTCTGCCCCTCCCCTGCGCCGCGCCCCCCCCCCCCCCCCCGCCCCCCCCCACCCGACACACACAAAAAAAAAAAATTTAGCCATACAATCTTCCAATTTATACAAGAAGTTAATTGTTGTTTTTGAACTTTAGTTTGAAATGCACCATGCCCCCAATTGGTTCTGACATTGCCTAAAATTCTTTTCTTACCTTTTATGTAAGACATTGGCTAAGCATGGTTGTGAATGTATTAGATTCAATTCTGAATTTTAAGCCTGGAATGGGTCTCTTGCTCTTCAAATTTTGATGCTTTGTTTGGAGCGGCACTTTTAAAAGCAATGATGCTTGTGATCTTGATGAAATTTTTATTCGGGATTATCCTTTTATTATTTCCTAACATCCACTAATGAGGAGCTCTCACAGGTTTTGTAATTCATGCATGACTCATTAGCTGATGGAGTCATCGAAGACCATGATGCCATCTTGCTTTTTAGTATGCAATACCATAATGTCATGGAGTGACAGTTTAAACTTTATGTTTGGTAATATGCAAGCAGACAAGTCTTAGGCTCTTCCTTAAGCATGGGGACATGGATGGTTGCAAAAAGAGAATGCAATAGACTTTTAAAGCTCATCAGAGGATTGCAAATTGTTTCAAAGTATGCTAGGAAGCTTTTTGACTTAGAAAATCCCACAGCTTATATAAACTAGTATAGGCTGTCTAGTTTATTATTGATCTTCAGTTTTGCTGCTTGGTTTCCTTTTTAGGCACTTGGTGCAGGGTTCTATTTAACCAAGCTTGTTTGATGTAAATAAGTGAAAATTTCTCAAAAGATGTTGTTATTCTCATTCATCACTTATTTAGACTTGCATGTAACTGTGAGACTACAGTTTTACAGCTTCAACTTATATAAACAACTCTTGACTGTCTAGTAAGAAGCCATTAGGTTTTGCTGCTCTGTTTCCTTGTTAGGAACTTAGTGCAAGGTAGTTCTATATAACCAGCTTGTTTGATGTAAATTAGTGGAATTCCTAAAAGTAGTTGTCATTCTCATTTGTCACTTATAGAATTGCATATAGCTGTTCTTGCTAGAGCCTTCAGGGGTGAATGTTGGTTTACCTACCTAAAAATAGATAAAGGGTACAGCAACATTTAGCAACACCGGTTTAACTTGTTAGTTGTTGACAACTCATAAGAAGCTGAACATGCCCCAAAGCCTTATTCTTGAATCTGCACCCTTCTCCTAATTGTTCCTGTCCATTCCATTGTTAAATTGCCAATATTTTTGATCATGACTAACCTTGGTTCAAATGATGTTTTCTGAGAGATGTATTCAAAAGGCCCTACACCATATTTAATCAATTCATCAGTTGTTTGGGAGGATGATGATGATGATGTTTTCTAAGGGATGTATTCAGATGGTGTCATACCATATTTAATCAATTTATCAGTTGTTTGGGAAACATAATAATAAATAAAACAAAACTGGTTTATAGAAAGGACAACATCAAATACCGTATTTTATTTTGATGATGATGATGATTTATAAAAAAGGCAACATCAATTATTTGATTTGGATGACTTTATGCTGTATTTTTTTCCATATGATAAGTTTACTAGGTGCTCATGTTCCATCAGTTTTGCAAGAGCGTCTTCCTTTCTTTCACATCTGCTCCTGGTTTTGGCTATTAGCTTGTGGACAAGGGAGTGTCACCTGAGCCACATGAGCCCAGACCTAAGAACATGTTCAACATTCTGCAGCAAGAGTGTTTTCCTTTCTTTCACATCTGGTTTCAGCTATTAGCTTGTGGACAAGGGCACCTGAGCCACATGAGCCCAAACCTAGGAACATGCTCAACATTCGGGAGGAAGTTCTATACTTCCTATTTGATGACTTGCATATATACATACATGTTTTTGAATTTGGCAATTGGCAAAAAAATCCCATTGTTCCTTTATGATATGACATGTCAGATCTGATTTGTAAATCAATGTTTTGGTGCAGGAAGTGTTGAACGAGGTTGATGAGAAACTGCTGGCCTTGAAGGAGCAGCTCGGAAATGAAGCTTACAAGGCTGTTACAACCGCCTTGTTTGAAATAAATGAGTACAATCCTAGTGGTAGATATGTCATTCCCGAGCTCTGGAATTATAAGGAGGGATGAAAAGCAACTCTGAAAGAGGTTGTACAATATGTATTGGATGAATGGAAGGCTCAAAGGCTTAAGCGGTGAAAGCCCAAGGAAGAGGTACATGTTCACCTTTCATGTTTGGACTCTCCATGTGTTAAACTTGCATGGACTTGTATCATTTAGTTGACAACTGATTTGATTTCATAATTATATTTCTACAGAAGCTAGTGCTTTATTTATCCTGTTTATGACACCAGTTCAGGCAAAAGCCATCTGCAATAAGTCCCTTAAACTTTCATTGTCAACATAAGAAGAGACAAAAGAAGTCTAAAGCAAATGCCTTCAAACTACCAAAGTTCTAATGCTTAGAGAAGTATTTCCACATATCATGAATGCCTTGTACATAATATGTAGATATTCCAACAAGCCATATCCAATTAGCTGAGATGGCCTTAAGAATTGCTTTTTGTCGTCCATTTCTATAAAGAGCTACAAACCAAAACATTTGCTAAGTTGTCTTCATTTTAGCATCTCATGAGTCTGCCGAACCATGTTTACAAATATAAGATATAAAGATACTATTTCTTTATGCCTTTTCAGTTTATTCTTTATAAAAACAAAACTTTATGGAATACCTACTAGAATTTTAGTAACAGTAGGCTGATTTTATTATAGTTGTATTATTTATAGTGAGGAGCATATTTATTACACAACATTAAAATTGTTGGTCAGTATTTCTCAAGTTTTTTTTTTTTTTTTTAAAAATTTTGTTATTTATTTATTTTTGTGTGTGTGTGTGTTGGGGGGGGGGGACTAATGCATTACTCCCCGCACCCATTCTTGTTATGCATATGGGCATGAGGTTGGAAGCAAGTCCACTGCTGGGATGGGCTTACCTGCCTGACCCATGTTGTGTTGGGTACAGGATGACAAAACATGCTTCTGTACTTCAAACCTGGGAATGAATAGGGGAAAAAAGAATGCTAAAGAGAATGTTTCTCCATGCGATAATGCATATGAATGTTTTAATCTCCTCTCTTTTTTTTGATAATTTACATGGTAGAGTGGTTTCATATGGATTTTGATTGCTTGATGTTCCCACGAGAAATGGATGATAGGATGATTAATTTGCAAGAATAATAAAATGCTTTTGGCTGTATGTTAAATTCTTGAACTGAAGAATTGTCCAGCATGGTGGAACCATCTTCCTTCAAATAGTTCATTTGGTGTTATTTGAATACAGAATGGACAATTTATTGAAGTCGATAAGTTGTTAACCCTTGTTTTCTTTTCTTTGTAGTTGTTGTGGTGCGAGGTGGCTATCAGCATTAGCATTAAGGATAGAAAATTGCTATCATTTCCCATGAGACGTTCGTTAGTTCTTCTTCCGTATCCAGTTTAATGATTCATCGTATCTTGAAAGAGGTAACTAGGTGGCTAACCATGTAGTCACAAATGATGTTGGAAAACCCTGTTCAGGCTTCTGAAACTTTTCTTTTCCCTCGTCTTATTGGTAGGAACTAATCTTCATATCATCTCAAATGCTTAACAAACGCTCCTTAATCCCTAAAAGCACACTTGCAGATTTCATAAAAACTTACAGGAGATAGTTTGTGTCAAACAATTTGAGACCGGCTAATCTTTTTTGTCACATTATGACTAGCCATGTGGCTGTATTATAACCGATCCGTGCTTTCCCCCCTTCTACTGACATATGGTTTCTTGCCAGATTTATGATATTGATTGTTAATGTATTGGAACTGGATTTTATAGGTGTTCTTGGCTATGTTGCAATGTACGCTGCTATTTTATTTTTTACCTTTACATGTCGCACAGGATCGAAGGCCAAAGGTGTTTTGGTCCTTTTACTGGTATGATATTATGACTGATATAGGATGCGAATTGGGGCTAGGTTGGCGGAGAGAGATGAAACAGAAGGCCTAGGATGTGTTTGGCCTTTTCTCCTTCTATGCATGCAATATGGGGCTGTGATTAGAAAGAGAGAGGGCTCGAGTGGGGGGTTCCGGAAACCATTAGGCTTCCATCTGCTGCGGTAGAGGTAGGGCTGGAAATGGGCCAGCCCAAAAGTCCATTGTTTAGAACTGGGCTGAGCCAGTTCAATAAACTTTGGACCGACCTGAAGTTGATTCAGGCTGCAGACGAAATTTTAAACATATTCGACTAGTCTTAGAATTGTAAAATAGAGTCCATTTAATTTTTGGACCCTGGATTCGGTTAAAATTTTTTTAAAATATAATATTTGGGCTGGTCCAATGGGTTTTGGGCCTGCCCATTTTCAGCCCTAGGTAGAGAACAGGAGGGAGGGAACGTGCCGCTCTTTTGGCTCTCCCCACAAAATTTGTCTCCGCTAATAGATGGATTGGGTTTCTTCCACGATGACGGGTTTCTCCTTTGGATGAACTTGATATTTGCCCTCTCAATTCCTGTTTCATGCTGTATTTTCATTCTCTTCAAGGAATTTATACATCACGATCTCCATCCTTTTGCAGGTTTAGTGTTTTTTTCGAAATTATATAGAGATTGTTGTATGCATCCGCTGTCCTAGTTTTTTTTTATAAAAAAAAAGAGAGAAGCATAAGTTGTCAGAGTTGAGAAATGAAGATTCTCTCTCAATCTCTTCCATTTTATTTTGATCCATGGAACACGAATGGATGTTTAGTGCAGGGAGCATTGGAAAGCACGAGGATGTTGAGTTTGGAAGGGATTTCCTCTAATTCCGGTTGTCGCTTGTAGCTTTTTTTTTTTTTTTTTTTTTTTTTTGGGGGGGGGGGGGTGGGGTGTTGACTAAACAGTTGTAGTTCATGTTATTCGTACAAATCATATGGGGGCGGGCATCATAAAATATTATATAGAATAGGTTTTATTATTTGCTATATTTTATTTTTTTTATTAATTTTAGTAAATATAAAAATTAAATATTTTTTTTATTGATGGAGTTATAGTTTAATAATTGTAATATTTTTTTTCTCGTTTTTAGTTAATATTTTTTATTGATTTATCGGTAAGCCATCTAGTATGTATTAGTTAATTATTTATTATATATTAATGAGTATTATGTTTTATAAATTTTATATCAATTTATCCAAAGATATGTATTGGGATGCCAAATTAATATTTTGTTAGTGTATCAACTAGCTATATGCAGTATGTATCGATAAGCTTTCAATTATCTATTAATTGCCATATATTATATATTGATGAATATTATATGTAAAAAATTACATATTAATTTATATATATATTGAATCACTACTAGATATATATCAAAGTTTGGTATATCACTAGTAATGTGATCATTGGGTGATGTAATCATTGGAATGATGGTGATTATTATGTTTGGCATATCATTAGAATATTATTAGGCATAAAACTTTATTGTATTTGGTATATCATCAAGGAATGGTAGTGATAATGTATAAAATATTATATATAATAATATATATTGATATATAGTAATTACTTTATAAATTGATTAAACATTATTCATTCATAACTTCTTATAAAAACATATAATAATAATAATAATAATAATAATAATAATAATAATAATAATAATAGTAATAATAATAATGATAGTAATAGTAATAGTAATTGTTGTCGCAAAGATCGTCGTGGCTCGTAGCTGCTATCGACGTCGGATCGTCCTTCGTTCTCTCAGGATCGACCTGTATTTCAGGTTTGCAAAACAAGGGTTAGTGACCCGGGCCAGGGATTCCGGTAGAGGCACTCTGACGGTCAAGTCAGTGACGATCTAGGGAAACAGATTCTCCTGGTCGAGCCCCTCTTGATCGATTCCATGCTAGGAGGAGTGAGTAGTGTAAGAATGGGGGTGTGAGTGTGCTGGGAGAGATGTTAGCCGAGGTGGGTTGGCCCTCCCGTGAGGCTTCTTCTCCTTCACTCGCTTGGATGGTGTTTTTCAGTTGAGCTAGCACTTGCGTACGTACCTCCCTTCTGGGGGTGTCGAATGTTCTTTTAAGTCCAGGTGACCGTTAAGCACCTACCTTGGAATCTTTCCCATGCTGTCAGGCGCGTGCGGCGGTATTCCGTGCCATGGATAAGATGTCTTTCCCGATTCGTGATAAGGGAGACTGTCATGTGCTTTGACATTTCTTCTGGTCATCCCATTCCGGGAAGCCTGGCAGTGTCTCGATCGGGGGGCCGCCGCTCCCGGGATTCGAATCTCCTGGTTGACTTCCTCTTTCGGATGGTGCAGGTGATTGGTGAAGAGTGGGGCACCTTGGTCAGGGAGCTTCTTGCTTTCTTGGTATAAGCAGTGGCCGCAGATAGTTATCATGACTTGACGGGTGCTTCCTTGCGATCTTCGGGTTGCTCGCCGGTGTCTCGGGGAGGTGGCTCCGACCTTGATGACCAGCGGTGCTGTTCGAGTTGGTCATCGAACTGGAGAGCTGGGACTCGGCTACGACCCAAGGGGCTCGACCTCCGAAGGGCTCGGCCTGGCGGAGGAGGGCTGAGCTCGACTCTAGCTCAGGGGGCTCGATTTTGGAAGGGCTTGACCAGGCGAAGGGCTCGACTCTTGCCCGGAGGTCTCGGCCTCGAAGGGGCTCGACTTGGCGGAAGAGGGCTGAGCTCGACTCTGGTCCAGGGGTCTCAACCTCGGAGGGGCTCAACTTGGCAGAAGAGGGCTGAGCTCGACTCCGGTCCAGGGGTCTCAGCCTCGGAGGGGCTTTATCCGGTGGAGGAGGTCGACACGCGACTCCAGCCCAGAGGGCTCAGCCTCGGAGGGGCTCGACCTGGCGGAAGAGGGCTGAGCTTGACTCCAACTCAGGGGGCTCAGCCTCGGAGGGGCTCGATCTGGCGAAGGAGGTCGCTCGGCTTTGGTCTAGGCATCCCGAGCTTGCGAGTGCCGACCTGGCGGAGGACGGAGCTCGGCTTTGACGGGCCGCCTCGCTGATCCGGGAAAGCTCGGCCCTGTCAAAGGAGTCCGAGATGGGGTGTCCACCATGGCAGATTTTTTGACATGGCCTCTGACAGAGATTACACATCAGCACGTCAGCTTCCTGCCACATCAGTAATAATTATTTATTATTATTATTATTATTACTATTATTATGATCATCATCATTATTATAGGTATTTATTATAATTAAGCTATTAAAATAATGATGAGAATTTCTTTTCTTTTTAATTATTAAAGATAAATTTATTTAAATTTTTATTGACTAGGACTATTTTTATCTTGGAATAACTTTAGCACATCGTCAATATTTAGTAATGTGTTATCACCTGGGATATACAAGATGATAGCATCATTGTATAATATAGTGATGCTATCGTCGAATTTATCACCGGATCTCTTATTACTTGATGGATTTTGGTAATACCAAATAAGGTAATCACATCACCTAATTCACATCATCCTAGTAATGTGAAATATCATCCCCTATTAAACTGTATCTTATAGTATATATTAGCAAGTCATCAAATATATATTAATCGATCGTATATTATATATTGATGAACATTATATTTGAAAAATATATATTAATTTATCTGTAGGTATATTTTGAATCATCACTTACTACAAACTTTTTTGATCGATACCTAGTAGTGATCTAATACATGCCAAAAGATAAATTAATGTATAGTTTTTTACTTATATATAGTACATGGTCAATTGATATATACTTAATAACTTATCGATATATATTATAAATTTTTTTGATGCATATTTAGTAGTAATCCAATATATACATATAGATAAATTAATATATAGCTTTTCAAATATCATGTTCACTAATACATAGTATATGGTCAATTGATATATATTTAATGGCTTACCGATATATATTGTAAGTTTTTTTTATACATATCTAGATCAAATACATATTCATAAATAAATTAATGCATAATTTTTTAAATATAGTATTTATTAATACATAGTATATGATCAATTGATATATACTTGATGGCTTATCGATTCATAATTATAAATTTTCTTGATATATACTTAGTAGCGATCTAATACATATCTACAGATAAATTAATGCATAGTTTTCTGAATATAGTGTGGACCAATGCATAGTATATGTAATATATGGGCTTGGGTTGAATCGGCAGGCCCAGTCGACTTCAACCCAAACCGGCGAAAAAAAAAAAATTGGCATCGGAATAGGGGAGGTTTTTGTTCCCCTTATATAGCTGGAGAGATTGTTGGAGGAGTCGGGAAGAGTCGTGAGGGGAGAGGGAGGTGGTCGGCGATGAGTCCATGAGGGATTAGAACTCCAATCGACGCGGTTTCCCTTCCCTAAATGACTAGGAGATCGTTGGTAGATTCCTTTAAATTTTTCGCGCCGCCGCCAAATCAGTCCCTATCGAGCCTTCTTCCCCGCATCCCCTTCCTCTCCGACGAGCATCCGGCAGTCCACCGAGGCCCAGTGAGTATTTTTTTTCAGTTTTTTGGATTATTTTAATTGGTTTTTGGTTGGTTTCGGTTTGGGCTTGGGGCCTTGAACTACTAGTGGCTATGCTGGTGGTGGCTGTGCTGCCGTCCGTCTTTGTCCGTCGAGCTTCCCTTCTTGGAGACCACTTTTCTTGGTTGCCGGCAGTCGGGGGAAGGCTAGTTTGGTCGGGCCGAGAGAGAAGTAGGGTGGGTTCGGGGAGAAGAGAAAAGAAGAGAAGAAAGAGAGGAAGAAAAAAAAGAAGAAAAAAAAAAGGAAAAGGGGAGGTTCCGTTCAATTCAAAAAAAATGAGAGAGAAGAAGAGAAAGGGAGGGAATAAAATTTAAAATAATAATAATAATATATTATTATAAGAGATGGAATCGGGAGGAGAACTGTCTTTTTCGAAATTCGTGAAGCTAGGATTTTGAATTAAATAAAAATTATTTATTATTATAAGGAATCAGCCTTCTGAGCAGGAAAGTGTTGAGCAAGCCTCGGATATGGATTAATATCAGTTATACTAGGAATAGTTTTTGAAGTTAAGGATCTCTGGATCTATTCACCAGTTATATATGTGTGTTTATTATAACATGGTTTGATTTGTATGCATATGTATTGGTATGCATGATTTGTTTTTGCATGGAATAGTTTGATTTTTATGTTGGACAGTATGATTGTTATTGTTATTAGTCATATTTCTGAATATCATGTTTTATCAAATAAAATTATATTTGTATGGTTTGGACTGTGATGCCGGTCATTAAAAGATTTGAGATTTTATTGGTTTGACATCGTGATATGATTTGACATGATTATGTGAAAGGATAAAATATTAATTAAGAGAATGATATAATTGACTAGCCATGCCACGGGATCGTGGTTACCGAGATTGCCGGTCACAGGTAAAATCATAATAAATATTGCCTATCGCAGGCATGGATTTGCCCATCACAGGCTGAAGTGTGATACTAAGATTGCCAGTCATGGACTGAAGCATGACTGTGGTTAGTCCAGAATCCTAAAGATAATTAATAGAAACTCTAAAGAAAAACTTAACATGATCAAAGTTTTGTCATACATGATATTTGGGTTGTATGACTGCATGATATGATATATTAGTATATTTTTATTTATCCAGAAAATTATATTATTACTGGTGATCATATGGAAACCTTACTAGGTTGTAAAGCTCACTTCCTACTTCTTGTTTGTTCCAGAGATTCAAGATGCATAGCAAGAATTGGGCTGGGCGTGAGACGGAATATCGATATTTAGCTTTGTTTAGTTAGTTATTTCGGTTGCTGATTCTTAGTATGGATCAGTGGACCATTTAGTAGCTTTGATTTGGAATTGAAGAATTATTTAGTTTTATTATTTGTTTAAATAATATTAGTTTATTTGAAGTGAATTTTTGAATGGAATGAAAATTGTGTACCTAGGCCTGGCACGATTTCTAGGACAAATCTAGGATTATGTGGCCGGTCACGTAGTCGATTCCGGTACTGGATTCGGAATGTAACCGTATATGGTTAGTTGATACATTTTTAATAAAATATTTATTTAATATTCCAATACACATTTTTTTAATAAAGCGATATATAGTTTGTAGGATACGGTGCTCATTAATATACAATATATAATTAAATGATATACACTAAAGGGTTTACTAATATATATTATATATCGATAAAAAGTATATGTTGAAAAACAGTAAGAAAGAGAATGTCTTAATTCTATAATTATAACTTTGTTAATGAAAAAGTTATTTGAGTTTGATATTTATTGTTGCTGCCAAATCATCTTTACTTGTAGCTTCGACAAGGTTAGAGATCTTGCCGTCCTTCTGGTGGAAATGAACTTTTCTTCTTGTTCCTCTCGGATGATGAGACTTGCAAAAAAAATCCTGGCCAGGGATACTTGTGGAGACATTCTGACGTTCAAGTTAGTATGGTATCTGGACAATAGTCAAAGCTGCGGTGGATGATTACAAAAGGATTGAAAAACCAATATGAGAGTATGTAGTAACTTGCATAACTTAGTCATAGATCTTTTTTACCTATATAGGAGATAAACACCATGGAGCAAAGTCTGTGAAATGGTAGAGTGCACCTTAAATGGGATGTTCATTTTTGACAGGCATGATAGATTCAGTTGAGGTGGTGATATCCTGCACCCCAGAATTTCTGTTGTCAGGATTTTCTCGTTTTGGTATTGGGATCTAGTTGGCCATACCTTTTTGGTTGAGGATAGCAGTTTTTATCGAGTCATTATCTACCATGATTCGTTGGGAGGGCTCAGCAGGTTGAGCTCTATTTGGCATGGAAACTCTACTCGGTCCAAGGATCTAATCGATTCGGAGCTCTACTTGGTATGGGAGCTTCACTTATCCTGAGACTCTACTCGATTCGAAGCTCTATTTAGTCTAAAAATTCTGCTTGATTCGGAGCTCTACTCAACCTGGATAAAATATGTCTTAAGAATCTCGATTGCCAGGACTGGCGGTGCCTTGCTAGTATCATATGGACATATCACCTATCACTTACTATTTAAAATTAGTTTAAAAAAAATGTGACAAATAATAAAGCTCATCTTATATGATGTTCTTTAATGCCTGTTCCGTATGATTTTTGTTCGTACCCGGTTCTTCTGACTTCGGAGGATACCTTTTAATCCTGCCTGGACTGGACGATGGGGCTGAGAACGTACCACATATGCAGGGAGTTTAGAGATTTGGGCCAGATCAACCCTTTGACGGGGTGATCTATGGGCCGAGTCCATAGGTAGCGTACTAGCTTAACCAAGGTCTGTGGGCCTTCATCCGGAGAGGAGCCTAATTTTAGTTACCAATTTACATTGGTTATCGGGTCTCGTTAAAACGTGTTCGGCCGTTTCAGAAGTAAAAAATTAGAAAAAAAAAAAAAAAAAAAAAAAAAAAACTGGGCTCGGCCTAAATTCCATTTGCATCATACTTTGATTCATCAATGTAAGTTGGCTTATCAATGTGATTGTCTACTTCGGGGTTTTTTCATCTGCAATTTTACCGCTTCGTTCAGAATTAGCTGTAAACAACTAAACATCCAGTCGAAGGAATTTATTATTAATTTTTTTTTTTTTTAAAAAAAAAAACATAGAAAAGGAAGTGGGCGAGGTGGGTATGGATGCCATCTCACATTTTGATGATATGAAACTTATTCATTTCTTACACTGCATATAGCTTAGCATGACTCCAGCTATGTTACAGTTGTACCCTGGTCCGTTCTGCTACCATATGGTGTGGACCCTGTGGTGGCTATTTTTTATTTGTCTTGGTGGAGTGCAGCATGTCGTGGAGTCGTGGCAGGTATTATTTTTGCTTTAGTGTTCAACTTCGACTCTAAGCACCACTGGCCCTACGTGATTTTAAATATACAAAATAGTAGGGTAAGAAAAGGGAGAATGACGGGGATGCGCACCATCTCTCAAACCTAAGCCCGCACACACGCAAAATAAAAATATGTGCACCAAAAGAAAACCGTGAAGGACAAATGGGCGTCCGTTTACTTTTCTATTGGGCGCCAGATCAGCAGTTGCCGTTCTTTCCGTTTGGAGCTTCATCGACTGCAAATAAAAGATGCATCGAGAAGGAGCTTTAAGAACTGTTGGGGCGCTGGAAGATGAGATAACGAGAACCTTAAGGTTGGAAGGAATTGGGGAACAAAGGTTGCGGCTTAATTGCTCGAGGATTTTGATGGCGTGCACTGCCAGATCTCATCCCATGTGCTCTCTCTCTCTCTCTCTCTCTCTCTTTTTCTCTTTTTGTGTTGGGAACCACATGGATCGTTCCTGTTGCTGGTGATTTCTGCAAATGCAGGTGGGGGCATGAAGGGACGTCAACAGAAATCCTCTCATCAGAGCCACTTCAAGATTCCTCTCTGTTCAAGGGACCATTTATATTGGTGGAGCTCTCTCTCTCTCTCTCTCTCTCTCTCTCTCTCTCTCTCTCTCTCCCTCCACTCGAGTCCAGTACTCGAGCCTGTATCTCGGTACTGTTAGCTAGCCTGCTGAAAGAAAGAAGTGGATACACTCAATCGATGTAGCCCGTTCCCCGGCTGATCAATTTTTGTTCAGCCCAAAAGCTAGGCTGCAAAGGCTTACTAGGTATTGAATGCCCCTGGTCGCTTGCCACAAGAGACGGCTGTTCCTTTGAGCTTAGCAACGGTTGTTGAAGCACACAGAGACGCCCGTTCAAAGAGCCGTTACATAACTGGAGTTTGAAATGCCAGCATGTGTACTTTAACACAGACCTGTGCTGTTAAACATGGATCTGTCCGTTGGATACACTAATTGAAGGAGGAGACAATAACCAGGGTACATAGAGATAGCATGCCATAGTTTTCTCATATACGAAGATCCTCTCTTTTCTCCTCTCTTAGAACCGGTTCCGATCTGGTTCTTGGTGACATGCTTGCATGAAAAGGCTTCATGGTGCCTCCCAAGAACTATTTTTTTGGAGGTGACATGGATCCGGTACAAGTAGGCCCTGAGGACCGGTACAAAGCAGAATTATTATGAGTCGAGCGGTATACTTTCTGTAGTTATTATAAATTTTTTTTTTTGATATGAACTAATGATATTTTTTTTATTAAAATTTAAATTGATTTTATGATCAATGCCGATAAATATAAATTAAGTTCATTATTATGTAATCATGATTGGATTAGAAATATCTCCTGTAATTTGATATGATTGAGATGACATGGTATAAACCTTAATCCAACTTGATTTGTGATGGAAGGTTCAATTAGGATACACCTTTCGAAGAAAAATCAGAAAGAAGGATTTTGCTTACGATGTTTGTGTAAGCATCAAAATCAAGGATCAAGATTAGAATTATGATGAATACAGATAAATATTTATTTTTCAGATCTAATATATGATTCTATATTTTAATTGATCCTAAAAATTTATTTATTTATTTATTTTTCTACGGTTACAAATCTTGCATCGTCAAACACAATGGACGTTTCTTGGGAAGCCTTTTTCTTTTAGATGAAGAACGGGTGGAAACGCAGTCGGATATCAGAGTGACGATATGCAAGAGGCTTAACATTCCTTCGGTGCTGGAAGTCATCTAGATTTCAAGTTCTATGGTTTGGTAACACAAATTGATCTCCCCTTGATGCAAATTAAACCAATCGGCCGCCTAAACGTCTCCAGACCTCCCGGAATATGAATGCTTCGACGATAATAAGCTGCTTCGCATTTTGCAGTTAAAATGCCTCGAAAATCACATTAATTCTAATAAAAACTGAAAACACCTGAACGAAGCAAATCTAGCTCCTGCCCTAAGACATATATTGCTTAACTCTTTGTATATCAAAAAACTACATCTCAATCGACATAGATAATTACCATCATGCTATAATCAGATGTTACATATAAGCGGCTGCGGGCTACCCGGTACTCATGCTTTTGGCCTGCAGCCACTTCAGCCGCTGCTACGCCCTACACTCGCTCTAATCCCACCGCCTCCAATAACATCACGAGCTAACGGTCAACCAAAATATAAAAGTCCAACCCTCTCCTTTCTTCACAACTACCATCCAAAAATCCTCGCCTATATCCCCCATATCCCTATAGCCCCACAAACAGAGCCTAAAAATTGGCGCCTAGAAAAAGAAGGGCACCACAACATGGCACGGCCGGAAATTTTGAAATCCCAGTGCCACCACCATGTCTGCGATTGCCTATAAATTCAATTAAAGGTAAATTAGACCCGGAAATTTTTGCCGGCGAAGGTCTGGCCGAACTGCCAGTTGGCGGGGACGATGTTCCAGGAGGTGGAGGTGCGGCGGTCGCTGGCGGTGACGCGGAAGGAGAGGGATTGGCCCACCAGCACGGCGTTAGACTGCCAGTTCTGGCCCCAGTTACGGGACATGGACATCCACCCCGTCCGCGAACCCTTCACGCTCACCCGGACGATGTCGCCCGCGCCGGCCACGTTCGTGATCAGCACCAGGTTGAAGTACTGGAACCCGTTGATGGTGAACCGGATACCTCCCGACTTCCGGCAAGGCACCCTGTCAAAATATATATATTTTCGGAACGGTAATCAATCAAGGTAATTAAACTAAATTTATTTAATACAAAAGGTCGGTGAGGGGTGGGCCCCTGCAGGCGCGTTGGGACATGTGCCTCGGCTTCCCTCGCCCATAAATTCACGCGGTCTTCTTTATTTGAGACGTGTGATGAGACATTAAAATGAGCATTCTACCCTCCTAAGATGGGACGCTAAAGAGATGAAATGGGGGCCACTGGTTGGTGGCGCGGTTGATAACTCACAAGCGGGAGGACGGGATTTGAATCCGTCTAAATATATTTCGATAAAAGAATAATCCGAAAATAAAAAAGGCAAAGAAAAAAATTAATAAGCCTGGATCCCTCCCAATCTTTTCCGTTTTATCAAAAAAAAAAAAAAAAATGAAACGGCTTCTTTTTTTTTTTTTGACATTTAGCTCGAAAGAAAAGAGAAAGGAACAGCCAGAAACGCGGGGTGAGTACCGCGCATGCGGAGGGATCACGGGTGCCTCGAGATTTGAAGAGATCATGGAAATGCCGTTTGACATCAGGTCAAACATATTTGATGACCACTAACGGTCCTTCCCTTCTTCGTATGAATTTAGTACTCTATATTTTTCTGAATAAATAATATTTTATTTTTTTCGTTTTGGTAATGTGTACTCTATCTCATAATTAATTTATATTATTCCAAAATATAATTTAAGTTCATTCCGGTCAAAATAAATGAATACGAGTTACATAAATAAATAAATAAATAAATGGCCAAGCCAATACCGCAACGAAACGGATGGCGGTCGTTCAAGCGGGGCAGTTAATGATTTCAATAATTACATCAGAATAATTACGGTCCGCGACGACAAACGACCGACGCGATCAAAGGCGGTGACGGACGCTCGGTTAAAAAAAAATAAAAAAGAAAGAAAAAGAAAAAACGGCGACCCTGGGAGAGAGGTTGCAGTAATGTGTGAGACCATCACGGTTCGGTGGGACTCGTCGAGGACGGAGATTTAGATCTACGGTGGAGTGGTGAGAAAAAAAATAAAATAAAAAAAATAATAGGGTAGGTAGTAATATATGTACGAAATTACCAATATACCTGCGGTAAGAGACGGGGACGATGCCGGCGCGGTACTGGGCGATCACGAGGAACATGGGCATGGCGAGGTCGAAGTGGGGCCGGGGAGGGTTGCACCAGCCGCCATCGTCGGAGGGGAGGGCGTAGTTGGGCGGGCAGAAGTTGGTGGCGGTGATTAAGATGGAGGGGCTCCCCGGGTGGCACCAACCGGGGTCGTCCGCGCACTTGATCTCGAAGCACGCCCCGCAGCTCATCCCGTCGTTGAACAGCGCCGTGCTCAGGGCCGCCGTCTCCACCCCGTACCCCTGGCTGTACAGATTCCCATACCCGCACGCCCCTCCTAAAATATAATATTTTACACCAAACAAAGAAAACGAATCAGACGATGCCAAATTAATCTAGGTCAAACGAGCTAGGCGTAAAAGGGAAATGTGGGTCGTACCCATGGTGCCGGAGGCGTCGCTGCCGCCGTAGAAGGTGGCGTGGGCCTTCTGCCAGGGTCCGCCGGAGTAGACGCCGGGGATCCGGGCGTCGGCGAGCGTCAAGAATGCGAGCAGAGATACGGCGATGGTTGCGGCGCCGTGGAAGAAGGCCATTTTTAGAATCCTTGAAGAGAGAATACGATGAGAGGGAACGGTGTCAATGGGGGTGGGGGGCCGGAGAGATTGGGGGTTGAAAGCGGGGGGGGGGGAGGGTGTGGGCTACTTATGGAGTGAGTTGGGGGATATTTTTTTCTTAAATATTAGAAAGAAAAACAAAGGGCCGCAATAGGGTTTGGCTCTTTAATAAGCCTTGTCGTGCTAATAACTAACCGATTCCTAAGCAGCGGCTAGGATGGGAGTGATAAAGTATATAGATGGATGCAATGTAGTACCGTCCATGGACCGGCAATTTTATTCTTTCATGCTTTGAGAGCTGTGCGTGATATGATCCAACGGTTGATATCGAGAAAAAAAAAAAAAAATTATTCCAACTCGAAACCGCCGTGATGGCCGGGCAGGAGGAGAGGGAACCATGTATGGTGGTGGTCTACTCCTTTAGCGTCTTCAACTTTGATTGATGATCCGCTTGCAACATACAGCAGGCTTTAAAATTAATCCGCCTGCACTACAACTGGATGGAAATCTTGAGACCATGATTGATGCACACAAGTCTCAAAATCCATCATAAATTGCTTAAGAATATGACAAGCCTTGAATGTCTACCAAACAGGTGATTTGCGTCAGTATAAACTCATTTTTCTCATCCATCAGAGTAAAGGAAACCTTATAAAGTTCTCTCATCCTTTTGTTTGATTATGTCACTAAAAAAAAAAAAAAAAGGACAAAAGTCTATTGCACGGTGTAAGCAATAGTCCGTAGAGAGTTTGATCACCACCAAGGTCATACACTTAGATGTGTGATGAAAATTAAAGACTATCATTTCCATAGACTAGTCAAATAAGTACAGAATAAATGTTTTCCTCATGAATCTAGAAAGTGCTGTAGGAAATCAGCGTGCGAAGAAGCGATGTAAAGGATAGCCTTGCATCGTAGAAAAAAATCAATGAAATAATATTAGTTGTGGTCCATGTTCTCCATTTATTGCAATCTGAAAATTTGTGGTCCTATCGAAAAACACCATGTTTGTGCGGTCTTGTATATATATATATTTTTTGAGAACAAGTTTATGTGGTTGGTGAGTCACTTGCCCCACCTTCAGTGTATTATATTATACGTGATAAAAGGATACGGTTATCATAGCAAAGGGCTGACGACAGTAAATATGAACTAAACTGAGGAGGAGATGCGAAGAGTTGCTTGGAAGGGTTGGGGGACGAACCCGATAACAGAAGTAAACGAGTTTTAAAACTTACAAACCAGGTAGTGTTATCGAAATAGACGAAAGAGATGAGGGAGCGGTCTGACAGGAATATTAAAATCTCAGAGATCATGAGATACGTCTGCCGAACCTGCTGTTGCTTGTACCATTAGCTCCCTTACCATGGTTATCCGATTCTTATAGTCCACAGCTTAGATACACCCATCGTTGGTAAATTGTTTTTGCATGAGTTGCATAAATGGCGGGGGGCGCTTTTTTTTTAATATCTTTTACGTCTCTTCCGAGATAATTTAGAATTATTAGAAAGATTTTTATGTCTATGAATATGTCTTTCCTCTAAGCCTTCTAACCCATCTAAAATTTTCTCGTATACATTCCTTTTCTCTCTCTAACCTCTCAAACACTCTCTTTCTCTCTCATTAAATTTTTAAAATATCTTTTTTAGAATCAAAAATATATTTCATAGACATCCAATCAAGATCTTATCATCGGCGGACCTTGAGAATGTGCAATCCAAATTTTTATACGAGAAGGGACCAAACTTTTTTTTTTAAAATATTAATTTTACCGCCTTCCAAATCAGATTTTGTTTTGATTTTATAGGCCGTTCATTACAAAATTTTTTATTTTATACATTTCAAAAAATATTTTAATATATATATTATATAATATAATTAACAAGTAATACCAGAGGTCTGGACCTGCATATGCTTTTGTCGATCGTGTCTCGGTTATGCCTGGAAAAATAGTTTTCTTTCGTGCATTCCTCGTACTTTTACGGTATTTTTTAAAGTATCGAAAAAATTTTTAGCGATGCTTTAAAATATCAAAAAATTATGTATTCAAGCATCAAAAATAATCATAATTTTTATAATGTCCAGTCTCACAGATAAAAATTTATTTTTCATGCGATTTTGCTTGACATACGAAAATCCTGTTGTAGACACTATCAGGTAAGAGGTTGTTTGGCAATAATGCTTTCCAGATCGATGTACCGAGAGGAGTAAGATGGCACCAGGTGGCCGTCTGAAGTTTCAATATGAGTACCACGGAGGGGGCATCTGCTTGGTCCTCGTATTCCCTTCTTCGCCATGACCTCCCAAGTTAGGATCCTATTATCGTAACTGAGCCAATTGAACGATTTACATTTCTCATAAAATGGGAAGATGCTAGATAATGCGGCCAAAATGACAAGCAACTCTCCCGTGAGACAGAAAGAAATAGTGTTTGGATACTGAGAACCCTCGATCCAGTGTAAGTACGTGTACATTTCCTTGAGTCTTCACCTTAGCCAAGCTGGATGGAATTTAGAATTTGTTGGAGAAAAAACAACTCGTACGTAATTAAAGAGCCATATTGAGGCAATGTTACATTGAAATTTTCTAGTCGTGGTAAGGAGGTTTGGCCTCTCGTACAAGAGTCATGGGAGATTCACGGTAGAGAGGTCAAGATCTGTGGATGTCAAAACTCGTGCGAAGTATTGCTTGGAAAAGACTTCCACTGATGAGCAGACACTAATCATGACACTTTGCAAGATATGAGCTTCAGCCTACAGTTTGGGCAAGAACCTATCGTAATGCTATATAACATACATCAGCCTATAGAGTGATTTTGAAGAATTTAATATATACATAATGCAATCTTTGTTGCATCTCTTCTGGGACATACAAGGAAGCTTATAAAGTATAGCTAGATAATATTCTACATAATTATTTTAAAAGCTGCAAATAGGTCAGGTTGGTCCTTGATCCAACTCAACCCGACTTGCTTAGATTTGATTCAATCCATTTTTAAAGATATATGAATATGGATTGGATCCTAAAATTAGATCTGTTTTATATTCTAGATCGGGTTGGATTTATTAAATTCGGATTCGATCCGATCCAAATCTATTAACGAAGCAAGGATCCAAGTCTATTAACGAAGCAAGGATCCAAGTCTATTTGAACATCTAAATTATAATTAAAAATATGTATAAAATTTATTTTTGATATAAAAATATATTTACAATTATTTTTATATCTTAATTTATTTTAAAAATAATATTATTTATTATATATTTTATGATTATTAATTGACTTGATCAGCGAATGGAGTTGGATCGAGATCGTTGATAACCAGGTCGGATCCGATTTATTTTTATCTCTAGTTATTTTAGGGTATCTTTTCATCTGCAAGAAGTTATGAAATCACCATGGTAACATTTCAGATATAACACTAAACTGTTTGTGCAAAATGTAAATCATCGTTGCTATATAAAATAAGACATTATATTTACAAATTAATCAAACTCCTATCGATGCTCGGCGGTAACCGATGGTAGTTTCCAAACAGACTTGGTTATACTGCTCACGGAGGGAGGGTTGAGGCTATGTATCCTGAGTTTTGCTACCGATGCAGCTGTTGGGTGGCGATCGGAGGTGGATACCTGCGAGTCCTGACGACTAGGTTCATCCCTGGGTGCAAGGGCGAGGGTACTCTACTCCCTTTAGGCCGGTGGCGGTGGCCAAAGCGAACTTTCTCGGCAAACCGCCGCCCACGGCACCCAGACTGCACCGTTATCCTGGCCGCACAGTCCCCACTCCTCGAGGGCTCCACATGTCTGTATTTTATTTTATTTTTATTATTATTTTTAAGGCTCGAATTGGCTGCAAGAGGTTGTGGTTCTGGGTGCGTCGAACCAAACTTACGCTGATATTCTGAAAAGATCGGCGCGATTCCCGTCTGGGGACTCCCGAATCAACACGTGGCACCTTCTCGAAGTAAGCGAGAGGTGGGTTGAGGCCTGGACTCCTAACCACCACCACCCAGCCATGCGAGGAGAATTATTGGTCGGATCAGGCTGCCTCCGCGTCCAAACCAAACCCCATGTGACTACGCGTGCTAGCTAGCGATTACCCACTCCCTTTCCCCATCTCCTCTCTTGTTTCGCCCCAATCGTTGTTCCTAAGTTTAAAGTTACCTGCTTCTCAATATTCTTTCCCTTGGACCATGCAACGAATTGTATCATTTTGGTTCCTTGATCTATCTCTTGTCGGTTGAACTTTAGCTTCCGTATTATCGAGAATCGAGTCATTTTCCCCAATCTGGCATGTTAGGGCGGTATATCGTGCGTTGATCCACCTTTGCATGGGAAAATTCTTCTCTCTCTAGTTTACTATTTTGCCTGGTCTAGTTATAATTTAGCTTAAATCGCGCTACCAACAAACTTATTTACAACAAACTGATGAAGAACATATGATAATTGGTTTGGACATGCAAATCTGATGCATGCTAAGCATTTGTTTACTTGCAAATTCAAAATACGGTGGTTCTAATTTTGTGATTTTAAAAACATTGAAAAATGCCTTTTAATCAATTTCGAGTTTTTCTAGATGCAAACTAGCAAAATTGGTAAAATAATTAAGGCTGTAATATGCCATTACTTAGGTTTGAATCCATGTATTTGGGTCCGCGATTATCCTCTTGCTTCTCTCTCTCTCTCTCTCTCTTTCATGTATGTCAACCATCTCACAATCAAGGTGGACTTAATCAAGTTATTAAACCCCGAATCACAATTTTTGTGCATTGCTTTTGGCGTTACGTAAAGTTCATGAATGATAGATTTTGGTAAAATCATGAATGATGGTTAACGATATGTCCCGTTCGTAATGTTTGGGCTGGAAGATTCCTTTCCATCTTTATAGACGACGTGCATATATATGTCTTCTTTCCAACTGATGATGACCCCGAACATGGCCTGTTTTGTCACGTCTAGTTGTTTCATCCCTTGATATTCTATCGTACTCTCCTTTATCTAAACATAAGATAGGAAAAATCTTCTCCATGTAGCCTTCAACATTTCACACTAACGCCCCCTCATGATCCCCTCCAGTCCACGTTTAGTCTAGCCTTCTCTACCCCTTTTCCATTTCTAGCATCATTCCCTTGGCCGATTAAACTGATACCACCGCGTAATCCCAAGTTTCGGAAGACACCGATGTCAACTTCGCCGGTCGCGAATGCTATATATCCGGCCAACTAGCAAGAAGTGCGGTGCAAAATTGTGATGGAAGACAACCCATGGACGTGGTTTTGAGCGCTAGCCTATTGGCGTCCCCTGGACCCCAAGACAAGGAAACGTGCAACCCACGGAGAGCTTTAGGGGCTTCGACCATCATGGGTACGAGAACGCGCATGTTTCATGGTCCCCTGTTCCTGGCTTTTTCTCTAATACGCACGTCGATTGCTCTACCAAGATATCGGAACAAATTATTCGACTTAATCGTAACGTTGTCACCCTTTCAGCGTCAATGGTACCATTTCTCCCGCTATGTTGTACCCCAATCCATCCTTCCAACATATTTTATTTTATTCTTTTCATGTCCGATGTCTTTGCTTTATCTTTATCTGGTAGAGTGGTATACTGTCTTCTTTTTTTTTAGCTTACGCGTCTTGACCATCAATTCTTGGTTTTCTTTATGTTAATTTAGTAGGTCATTATGCTAAAGATTGATGGGAAGCGAGGTTGGGTCTGACACCCATCGGACCCCTGGATCCATGTCAAGATGTGTGTTTTACACACATCATATATACGCGACGCACATGATAAAGACATCAGAAACTGTGTTCAGTAGATTGCATGATACGGATCCAAGGTCCGCTGCTGTGTCGGATCATTGAAGGACCTGATGAGCACTAGACCAAACCTCCTTGTAGGGTGATGCCATGCTCATCCAGACATGTCATTTTACTTGCTGATGTGGCAGGACATTATGACTGGTCGCATACGAGATCAGCATGCGCCGTCCATAGTGCATGCGGCCAATCACGTTCTAGCTCCTTCGCGCGTAGCCAGGAAACACATGGATATATATCATCTATTATACATACAAACATTCCAGCTGGGAAGGTTTCACGGCCATGATGGCCTGAGAGGAAGCAAAATGATGACACGAATGCTGAATATGAGATACACCATCGTCGTCATGGTCATCATCACTTCTAGCTGATATATGTCTCATTCAGCGAATGCATGCCACCGACTTTTTAAGGGTCTAAGCGATGTTGTCGTCCAAGCTAGACTCGTCAACCATCAGCACGCGCAATGGTATGAAAAAGCCCGGATGACAGGCATAGAGAGAAGGGAATGGCCCAGGATTTCAAGAAATCGAGATGTCACACCAAGAAGCTACATATCTCGCTGTGCAAGATCTCATATAATTGTCAGTCATTCTGTTATAAGAAAATATACAGCCATTTGCACGGCAAGAAGACCAGATATTAGCTGATATTATAATCTGTCGGGTTGATTTGATCGAATGGCACTCTATTTCACCTACAGAGCTTTATTAGAAGCGGTTGTATTTCAAAAATTTTCTTTCTTTCCGATACTCTTTTTTGCATTCATTTCTTTCTTCATGAAATAGTATTATTAAATGCTTGATTAGGGCCCTACTTTACGGGGCCCAAGCTGCCGACCTCGATACCCTTGCCAAGTTTTACAGAGACATGGTCGAGATAGGGGAAGCAAAGTCTTGCATAAAAGTAAATTTGGCAGGACCGATGGCAGTGGTGCGGTTTCGGGTTATAAGATTTTCTTGCAACCGCAGGCACCGGGAAGGATGAAGCAGACGGCCCCAGCAAAAATCCACGATTACCGTCAAAAACAGAGCATGTCTCCAGATTATTTTCCACCAGTCTCCGGCAACCGATGCTTTGTAGGTCACCGCCAAGCCGACAAAAGCTCAGACCGAGTCCCAATAAGTTCCACTAGGAGTTCAGGGAACGTTTAGAGATGGTACATTGATATTCTTTTTAACAAACTAGCTGGATGACCTCAGTTGGGCTGCATACAAAGTACCGGCTTTCTTGAAATGGTCGACGGTTTGACCATGATATAAGCAATCACTAGTATAGAATGTTAGCGCTCGTATACTTACTCCCCTTGATAACAACACGAATGTTAGAATAGCTTGAATGGAAAAGGGCTAGCACACTGCATTGTTTCAGGTTTTAGGATGCATGTATAAATGGAGATGAAGATTTCAGCTTAAATATGTTACTTAATGCCTTCTCACAACAACTTACCGTGTATGAAATTAATTGTACAAACGCAAATTTAGGTGCCCATCCTGGCCGAACGACAATTATATTGTTGTCAAGGTGGTTTGATCAAGTGTACACGTACTGACTTCTAAAGAAATTCTTATAACTCAGGTTCCGTGATTTCAGCATGCTCTGAGTACAAGCTTCCGACCCTTCTCATCAATCCGTAGCAAGATTAGATTGAAACAATTATCAGAGACTATATCTAAGATAAAAAAAAACTGAAGGGAAATTTCTTTTATACTGTAAGAACATACAAGCAATATATTTTTTTGACTGTGATACGTTTTTGATCGTGATATTTCCCTACAGGCCTACAATCAAATGATATTACAGAATATAAAAATTGCATGACAGATCATTTCACTCTTACAAGCTACGTAAGGTTCGATGCATCCTTTTCCTGCAGATATTATAAACCAGGAAAGTCACAACACTGAAATATCCCTCTCTTGTCAACTGCAAAGCTCGACACAAAGCTCAGAAATCCTGGATGCAGCATCACTCATGCTAGATAAATCATATACTTTGGTTTTCCCACTTCCTTGGCATGTCAAATTCAGCTGATGCTCGTTTTGGGAGGTCTGCGTCAAGAAGATAACAGTGTTAGAGAGAGCTGCAGAGCATGTTTGAATATTATTTATCCATTTATCCTCCTTGACTTTTGAGCTGTATAAGTGGCTGGAGGTTACCCCCTAGGCCAATAAGCTAGCTAGAGATGGTTAGCTTCAAATGTGACATAGCAGAGGCATTTGGAATTGGTAGAGAGACATAGGTGGTGTTTTGTCTCAAGTCTCTAACATGGAAAAGGTCTAGTGAAAGAGTTGGAGATGGTCTCTTTTGAAAATACTGACCATATTTTCGGGAGAAAAACTCCGGACAGGTACCCAAGATTCCTCCAAAACAAATAGCATCATTTTTTTGGAGCAAAGAAACAGAAAAACCTTTTTATCAAAAGACAACTTGATACAGATTCAAGAGAAAAGACCAAGCAGCTTACCAAGCAGAACTTAGATTGTCCATCACAGCTCCATCTTGAAGTGGGGACACAGCTCAGATAATGGCACCATGAGCAATGGTCATTTGCATCGAGCCCTCTGAACAGCAAAACTAGGCCAACAGTGAACCTGCAGGATTTTGAAATTCTATTAGGATTTTTATCATGTGAATGAGTGCCTCCGCCCACCACCAAGGCAAAATACAAAAGGGGGATGTGCAAATGACATCTGCACTTCAATCCTCTCCCTTCACCGTTTTCTAACCATCTAAAATAGTGTTCTAGAGCAATTGTTTATCTCCCGAGCACCCATGCATGACAGCCTCCCATTCACTTGACACGCAAGAGAAAGCAAATAGAGACAATTTAGTTTGCTGCTATGATATTTCCTTTACCTCTCTTTGAGTATGATGTATCCCCATCATCATGGATCTACATCTAGCAAGCATGATCATGACCACACAAGAGGGGGCCATGTGCAGGCATATAATAGGAATAAGAAAACCTTTTGTTGACAGGCCTTATGGAGTGCTGCCAAGTTTTGTTAATCGTTACTACATTAATAGGAACCAAAAATGCTAAATAAGCGATCATGCACTGTGCTCTTACCTTCTTAGAAGTATCTTATCAGGATAATGGCACCACAAAATTTGTGATACAGAAAAATAATAAATGCTGGAATACTGTACAAGTTATCAAGCACTAGAAGATGGACTGGTCAGGCCATAAAATAGTGAAATTCCCAAGTTAGGGTGTAATGCAAGGTAGAGCAAAAATATTGCAAGGCACATATTAAAGAAAAGAAAACATGTATTTAAAGATAGAAAAAATATTTGTTAACTTACCCTACTATTAGTGCAATAGATGCAATGATCCATAATACATACTGGTATGTCTTGTGCTTGCGTTTAATCGAGCCACTATGATATCCAAGAGGAGCATTCTTTTGGCTGATATACCCAAACTGAGGGCGAATTAGAATCACGAAACCAAGAAAAAACCCTGTAAGAAATCCTCCAATATGAGCAAAGTTGTCAACATGTGGAAGGATTCCAACAGCCAGGTTAATTGCAATGATGACAACAAGGGTCAATAATGCTGCAAACTGGCATCGAAAAGAAGTATTAGACAAACGGACATATAGGCAAGGAACTGATATCCAATCAATCATACTGACTCCAAAAAGGTTATTGGCATTCTCAGCAAACCTTATTTGCATAAATCGTCCAGTTTGTTATAAGTTCCGAAAGCATTGCTCCTAGTAATCCAAACAGAGCACCAGAAGCTCCAACAGAGATACTTGTTTGGATAAAAAGAGCAGACAGCAAGCTCCCACCGAAGCCAGAGATGACATATAATGGGCCAATTCTCACTGCAAAAGAAAAAAGAAGGCTTAGGTCTTCAGAAGATGTATCTTCACTCACTTCAAGCCACAGCAAAAGGCCAATACAGAGGCAAGAAAAGGCAGAAAGATTCAACAGATATACAATTATGTATACTCAAAAGGGCAAAGGAACACTGTTTAGGTTAATCATACATTATACAAAAATATTTTGATATTCTGTGAACAAAACTAGAATCATATACATTCTGAATTTAATTCCACTTTCACAGTCTAGTGACTGGCAAAGGGTAAGCTCTGCCAAATTTCATGCAGTACTGATGCAAACTATTGAAAAAAGAGGAAAAAAAGGAGACCTGTGATTCAAATGTTGACTGCTGTTAATCAAGACATATCACAGAAAGGAAGTCAGAAAAGCCTTTTTGAGGAGGCATCGAACCATATAACTCTGCACTTCTTACCTCATCGATGTACTAAACAAAATATCTCAGCTGTTAGGAGATGCGTGTAATCATTACTTGGAACTATTTCATTAAAATAACCTTATAAACAATGCCATTCCTGACATTGCAATAATAAAACTTTAAATCTTCAATTTAACCTGCAATCGATATCCTAAAGCTGATCCTAGATAAGATAGGAAAAGGCTTGATGTTTATGGCTAGGCATTACTGACTGTGAATTAGAGGTCCAGAAGACTGAAAAAGAAATGGAAATAAGCATGCGTAATTCAATCCAAATGTAGTCAGGTTAGAAAACACTGCCCATGTCTTTCAAAATTTCAAACAAGAAAGGTAACAGGCATATTTCAGGTCGACGACTGCTTGAAGGAAAGGGCCGAACTGTGATGACCATAACAAACTTATCCTATCTGTAAGGGATCGAATCTCTGCATTCTTCTTTGCTACTTGCCCCTACAAAAGGGGGATCATGTATTATCTGACTCCAAGCCTAAAAAGCTGAGAAAGATATTGTCAGTGCCAAACTGATGCAAACTTGATAAGCTTAACTTACAAAGGTGTTCAGATTAGGGGAATCATAAAAGCTTAGTTGTCCAGCATGGAACCAGACCAAAATGTGAAAGCTAAGCTTGCTTGCTCCAGGTTTGACAAATGCAGCTTTGTGCCAAAATCAAAGATAAAGAGTATTTAAGACTTGCAAATATCATATGTCAAACATTTTAGAATGTCACTTCTAGCTAACATTATTTGCTTCACACCCTGCAAATCTAAATGGACATGAAAGAGGACGGATATAGAAGTGTCCTTGGATTAATATTTATGTAGGCATTCGCAACATATATACATTACTGGATACATAGCTATCTATAAGTTTGGTTTTTGAGTGGTGTAGGTGGCGATCTTAATAAATGTTGTCAAACTATTGTCAATTTGCTGCATACCAAATCCAAATTCTCGCTCGAGTCGAATGCCAATAAATAGGAGACTCAACATATTGGCAAGTATATGGATGACTCCAGCATGTAGCCACATGCATGTGACGAGGCGCCATCCTTGGTTCCCGTGAACCACTCTGTTCACGTCTAGAGCCCCCATCTTCAGTAACCTGATAGATTAAAGAAATAAATGTCACTCAAATCCTCTATCATCCGTGAATATTGGTTTGCTAACCAGTACCCTAATGGTTAAGAAACATTTAATGTCAACAGAACCCACATTTAAGAAATTAGGAATAAGGCCTAGACTCACTTGATGTTAAATATTATTGTTATTAAATTTTAAATACAAATATACCCTTTAATAGAGACAATTAATATATTATATTAGTATAATAATATTAGCATAATTATATCCTAAATCCTTTTATATTAGTATAATAATATATTATACATTAATGTATTAGATTATATAACATATAATATAATATATAATAATATATAATATAGTATATACTAATTATTATAATAAACTAGTTATTATACTAGTATTATATACTATATTATATTAATATATTCATTAATAGTCTCTATAAAAGGATATATTTGTCTTTAAAATTTAAGAAGAATAATATTTAATATCACATGAATCTAGGTCGTATATCTGATGTCTTAAATATGGATTATGCTGATTTTCAAGGATATTAAATATTTCTTAACCAGTGCAGCAAAACCCTTCCAGAAAATACTTAGAAACTGTTCACTTGGTTAAATGTAGAAGAATCAACACCAGGGACAACTATTATTCAAGAAGGAAACTGTGCAAACTTATATAAAGAGAGTAATAAAGCAGCATCAGAGCTCGGATTGTAAGGTACAAAGTAAAATGGTCTTCCGAGTAACTCTTTGAACTTTGACTTGGCCAACACTTGCTATATCAACATAATAAAATATCTCTGCTAGCTAAAACATCCAATAACAAGAACTTGGCACCCACTACGCAATCCAAATAGAAAAGTACAAACAACAAAGTGCCAAGCATCCATAAATCCTCACGCAAACATTAGTTATTTAGATTATTAACACAAAAAAAACCACACATTTGATACTTATTTTTTTTCAAAACGAAGCATTTTTCAGATTACTTTTTTTCTTTAAAAGAAAAAAAGACTTTATGATACATTTTTCAGATTGGAACAACAAAAAACTTTCTTCCCCAAGATAATGCACAAAAACCAACTATCAGAATCCAAGATTATCATCTACCTACCAGCAGATCATAAATTTCTTATAAAAATTCGTTCTTTTTTCAAATAGATAAAATAAGACCACTCACGTGATGGACGAGGGACCAAAGAGGGGATTCTCTTTGAGGGGCTGGAACGAGAACCTCCCGAGGAAGTCGAGGACGCAGTTGATGGATTCCTTCGGGCAGTCGTTTATGTACATGGTGACCACGAAGACGACAACGTTCGCCACGATGAACAGCGTCACCAGCCACGGGAACCATCTCCGAAACGGCCGGAAATCCTCGCCGCCGCGCTGCGGTGGTGGCGGTGCCGTGGTGTTTATCTCGAGTGGATAGATGGTGTTGTCCCCTCGCCTCCCGTTACTCCTCATATCGCCCTCCGACCAGGTCTCCGTTCCCATCCCCGGAATTTTTTTTTTTTAAAAAAAAAGCCCGCGGAATCAAAATTTCAGTCCCCAAGAAAAGGAAAATTTTTGAGCTCTTCCGAAAGGACGGGAAGGGTAGGAACTGAAACGATAGAAGGATAAAAATGGGGAATAGAGAAGGATTAGAAATACATAAAGAATTAGAAATAAAAAAAAAAACCAGGGATTGGCGAGGCGGGAGGGAAGGGAGAATGGAGTAGGTTGAAACGTGAAGGGGAGGGATAACTGAAAATAGTAAGCAAGGAGTTGGTAAAGGAGGGAAATATGAGGTTTTATCTATCACGCTTTGTTTAGAGGTGGGCCTGCGGGTGCTGAGACGGTGAGGGGGCTTGGTAGCATTTCAAGGGTGGTTGTGCCTCCCACAGCAGAAGTCATCGTTGCGGAAAGTAAATTCAACTATAAATTAGTGATGCAGTTGATTGTGCGACTTTCTCGTAATCAAATAATAAGATTTAAATTTTGATATTAAAAAAATTAAAAATATGTATAATAAATTTTGTTTATTTGATGGTACTGAAAAAATTAGAGATATATATAATAAATTTTTGTTGATTCGGCTGCAAAAAAATTAATATGAACCGTGTTCGAATATTCTCTGGCTAGGATTGGAGGACCGTCTCGAAATCTAACTTCTTTTTTTTTTTTTTTATCAAAAAAAAAATAAATAAATTCCAAGTAACTCATCATCAATCTTATTGGAGAGTCGACGTTGCCCAATAGTGACCAGGCCTGGCCCGCATCACCTATCCTCCTATGTGTTCCATCGAACCTTACCCAACGCATGGATCCAACCATGGGAGGACTTGTGAAATAAATATGAGGATGCCCTCATGTTAGCGTAAGAAAAAACGTGAGGATGAGATTGCCGTGGAATTTTTATATCAATTTTGATTTGATGCTCAAATTTCCACCTTCTTAAATTGAGATTTGATTGAATGATGCTGGAATAGTTATATGCAAAAATGCTGTACTTTTGTGTCCGAGATTTGTTGTTTGATAGTTAAAAGCTCATACATGACCGGGATAACTACTTGCTTCTTTTCATCTCTAAATAAAAATTGATTATAATATAATATAATATAAATTTTAAAATTTTTTTTGAGTAAGATAAAATTATTTATCTCAGATTACATATTTGTCGTTCACAAATGCTTAAATTTATGCTCGCTTAGACTAAGATTTGATTGCACGAGCTTTCTTATATTAGTTGAATGATGCAGAGCAAATCTACCGTATAACTTCCATCTTATCTCGGTTCTTTGTTTTGGTTTTTTTTGTTTTTGATTGGATAACCTATCTTCATTCTTTGTTATTTACCTCTCCTAATCCCAAAAACATAAAAATCAAGGCTGATTGTTTCCCCACTGTTGCAAGCATTTTTTATCTATTTTTTTAAACTCATAATCAATAGGAAACCAAAATTATTCCCTTTCTTGTACCGCAATAGATTTTATAAAATTTCAAAACACATGCTTTGAACAGTGCTAACATAAAGATAGCTACATGGTTCTTTGATTGCACCTTTTCTTTTTTTGATAAAGTGGAGTATTCAATACACAGTTCGAGTATGAATACAATCCAGGAAATCAAAAGGGATAATGTTACTGAGCTGAACATGGGCATCCCTCCTGTTAGATCACAAAATCGAACTAGAATGATTAGCGACATAGGAGGCCACCCAATCCGCTGCAAAATTGGCCTTTCTATAAATATGCCGCATAATAATCAAAGCACACACTTACAAAAGAAGACCGATATCCCGAGTGATAGGGTGTGCCGACGGAGATCTCAACGCCTGACAAATCCAAGAAACCACCGTCGTTGAATCTTCCTTAATAATCAGCCGATCTAGATGAAAGATCCTCTGGACATACCGAATACCCACCCAGGCTGCATACAGCTCCGCCCCAGGGACCGTGGGGTCATGAAGATGGTATCTCCCAGCAACAAGAAAATTGAGCTTATAATCACGGATGATAAAGGCGGCACCCCCTGTCTATCCCTGACACTCCCATCAAAATTAACTGTGAAGAATAGTGGAGGAGGGGGTTTCCAAGATATAAAAATCCACCGGGATGCTCGAGGAACGGTAGAAGAACCCCAGATCTTCAAAGACATCATAGTCAACCTCCGATACTCCAGAGCATGAGTCATAGCTCTTTCAACAATAATTCTGGTAGAGCATCTGACAGAGCTAAAGACTAAAGCATTCTAGGTAAGCCAGGTATGGTAAGCAATAGAAGCTAGAAAAGTAGCAGAAGGAAAAATAGTACCAGGACTGAGCAGGTATAAGAATTTATCCTCTCGGTCCTTTGCATGAATGAAAAGCTCATCGAATCCAGCCATCTGCCACACCTGCCAAGCTCTTGGACAAAGAAACAGAGCATGCAATTGAGTCTCGCAATCCGCCCCACAGGCTGTGCAGATGGGAGGTAAGTGGAGGCCTCTCGCAACAAGGAATGATCTGGTAGGGAGGCGACACCAAGCAAGTTTCCACAAAAAGAGAGAAACTATGGGATGGATCAGAAGTGACCAAATCCAACTAATATGGAGAGTCACAAGAGGCTCCGGACCAAAAATAGTCATCAAGTTGGACATTTGGGCTTTAGGAATGGTAGAGTGCCTCCAAATCCTGGCATCCAAGCATGAATGGACAAGCAGAATAATAGATAAAACCCTTTGGCCTAGGATCTCCGCAAAAATCCTAGTAACTGTAGAACGATTCCATTGAGAATAACCTTGAACGAAAAAATCCGACATGGATATCATGTCCAGAGTATCCATAGAGATAAAGGTGGGCCACCTAACTAAAGAAACATCCAAAATCCAAGGATCCATCATAAACCTAATGTATCTGCCATCCCCTACCACCCAAGTAAAGTATGAAGAATATTTGATGCCCTAGCAGTTATCTCCCTCCAAATGGCAGAGCAATGCCTAACAGCTCTCTGACCCCTCTCAAGAAGAGCAGAAGGCTGATCATATCTGGCCCTCATCATAGATGACCACATACTATCAGCGCACAGTAAAAATTTGGCTACATGTCTCTCTAGCAAGACCTCCCTCTTGAGAACAAGAAAGTGAATACCAAGTCGATCAATTTGAGTCGGCTGACAAACAATTTGCCACCTCATAAGATGGATCCTCCATTGAGTAAAAGCAGAATCCCATAGGAATGCACGAATCATCTGCTCAAGCTTGAGAATGACAGTCTTGGGGATGACAGCATTAGATAGTAAATAAACAGGAAGAGAAGTGAGGACCTACCGAATGAGGGTGATCCTGCCCATAGTGAAGAGGGATCTACCCTACCAGCCCTTAACCCTCTCTTGAACAGCTTGAACCATCAGAACACAATCCACCCTGTTGAGTCTAGTGCCCGAGATGGGCACTCCCAGATACCGAAGAGGTCCATGACGCTCAGCAATCACTAGGATATCATGAATCCTACGACGAAGGTGAGGAGATGTCTTCGGACTAAAGTAATCCTAGATTTCTGCAGGTCAACCCTTTGTCCTGATGCCAAACAATAATCCTCCATAACCCTTCGTCAACCCTGTGCACAGATAACTGAAGCCCGGCCAAGAAGCAAACAATCATCTGCAAATAAAAGATGTGAGATAGGAAGAGCACATGGAGCAGGAATATAAGGCTGGATAGCCGAATCCCATACCGCTACTCGCAATGCTTGTGATAAGGAGTCGGCATAAATAATGAAAAGATACAGAGAAAGAGGATAACCTTGGCGAAGGCCGACATTGGAATGGAAAAACTTCATGGGAGAGCCGTTTATAAGGAGAGCAAAAGAAGGTCTGATAGTACAAGCCAATATCCTGGAGATCCATACTTGATGAAAGCTAAAATCCTCCAAAGCTTGCTTAAGAAAGCCCTAGTCCATACAGTCATACGCCATCTCCATCTCAAGCTTGATGGCTATCAGACTGTGATGAAGTGGACTTTTTTGGAGATCAAACATAAATTCTGAGTAATAAGAACATTGTCAAAGATACACCAACCACAAACAAAAGCACCATACTCTGGACTGATCAACTACGGGAGAATCAACTTCATCCTGTTGGCCATCAATTTAGCACACAACTTGTAAAGAGTGTTACATAAATTGATCAGCTTGAAGTGACTGGGCTCAGATGCATCAAAGCGCTTTGGGATGAGAGCCATAAGAGTCTGCTTCCAATAATTAGGCATCCTTCCAGAGACAAAATAATTGCACTGCAGCAACAACATTATAATGGAGAATATCCTAGTATCTCCGAAAAAAAAGGAAGAAAGCCATCAAGTCTAGGAGCTTTGTCCCCCCTAGCAACCAGAGGGCGAACCAAACCTCCTCCTCGAAAATAGGAATAAGAAGTGCAAAATTATGGTATGAAGAGACCCCAAACACTAAAGGAGGAAAGCAGGCTGAATGAGAGCCTCCGCTCGATACAATCCACATAGATATGAAGAACAACAAAATCTCCCTCCTTATGGCATCCTCATCCTCAAGCCACTGACCATCAACAGAACGTAAAGCTATGATCATGTTTCTATGTCTACGGATTATTGTAGCTTAGTGAAAGAAGCGGGTGTTCCTATTCCCCTCCTTCAATCACAGGACTCTAGATTTTTGCCTCCTGATAACCTCCTGATGGTTAAGAAGAGCATGATGTATAGATAGGTAACTCCGAAGCGCCAACATATCCTCCTTCGATATCCTCCTATCTTATCCTCCTTGTCTTATAGAGCATTAATTGAACTCTCTACAACTTCAATTTGGAGAACACATTGCCCACCTCAACTCTATTTCATCAAAGTAAATGCCTTCTAACAAGCTCCAACCTCCAGGAAATGCAGTAAGAGGCATCACCTCGAATAGGAATTCTCCACACCTCCCTGATAATGTCCTTAGATTTTGGATAGGAGAGCCAAAATTTTTTAAATCTGAAAAGAGTGCACCCCTGAGTTGAAACATCAGTAGATAGGAGGAGCGGAAACTGATCAGAGGCAATTCTGTTAAGGTGCCTTACCTTGTGATCAAGGTACAAACTGAGCCAAGAAGGAGTAGCAAAGAACTTGTCAAGTCTCTCCCACACTCTGGCAGCTCCAGAATGATTATTGCACTAGATGTAGCGAGGCCCAACAAAACCCATATCCACCAAGCCATTGCTTTGTATAAAATTAACAAATTCTCTAAAGACAGTATCCTCTACAAAGAGTCTTCCACCTCTCTTATCCTTGACCTGATTAATATAGTTAAAGTCTCCTGCAACCACTGTCGAAAAACCTTGATCAATCAAAACCACCAACTAAGATGAACGATGAAACACATTCACTCTGGTAGCCCCTTAATCCCAAATAACTATGATGCCGCCTGATAGACCCTGAGAGTCAACCGAATAAAAATCCCAATCACGGGGAAAACGACAACAGATACGCTCCAAACTAGACCCAGAGAGCCTAGTCTCAAGGAGAACACAAAGTTGAGGATGGTGCAACTGAACAAACCTACAATAAGAAGAAAAGGAGGGTTTCCTCGCCTCCAACGCATTCCACACAAAAGTCCTCATTACAGCCACTTAACATGTTTTGAGTATGCCAAACCCCTGTCCAGCATCTACCCCAGATCCATCACTCTTGTTCTCCCTATCTTCTTGTTCCCTAGCTACCAACAAAGCAAACTTCAGCTTGCCAGCAATAACATCATGTCCTAGATTCACCCCATTAGGACCAGGCCATTTTAGCATAGTATCAGGGTTCCCCTTCAAAGATGATGAGCCCGGCTCCCTGGACAGAACTCCCTGAGAAGGCAGTAAGGAGTCCCCTACACCCCCTCCATCCTTATTCCCCACAGGTGCCAAACCTACTGCAATGGCCCTCACTGATGGTCGGCCCACCCCTATAGATAGAGAACAGAGAGCATCACCCCCTCAACCTCCCTCCCCTCCTCTCCCCTGTGTCCCCTTTCTGCACCCCAACCATCTTTGACTCCCTCCTTTTCTCCTCGCTTTCCTCTTAACTCCAACAGGAATAGTGGAAGAAGTCACATTGGTGTCCAAAGCTAGAGCACCCTCAGTGATCCCCTTACCACTCCTCTCCTCCATCATACAAGGAACAGAGGGACTCACCTGATCAGCTGAAGCAGAGCCGAACTTCAGAGATGATGGCCCTTGGAAGCTTGAAGTGGATGACTTTGGAGGGCTTCGGCCTCGCTTCAACGATATTGTCCGGTATTCCAGCATCTGATGATCCCGTAGGCCGGCATCTTCAGGCAAGGCCAACTCCATGCAATCCCTTAAGGAACCAAAAGTCCCACCAACCACCAGCGGAGCACCTCCATTGTCTGACGGGTCAATGATATTGGCATTCGGTGATCGCCGTCTTGCCACCTTTGATGGATTGTACCATCCATCAGAATTGGGCGGTGAATTGGGGGGATAAGGAGAATGGCATCAATGAGGATCAACGTGGTGAGGAGGAGGGGGGATCAAAGGAGGACACTGGCGCCTTACCCTTATCCACCTCCTGCCTTGCCTTCGCCGAAATCTCGGTCGGCCATGGCTGTCTGATATGCGAAGTGACAAGCCATGGCCTAAGCCGCGGTCGCCCTCCACTAGCAGCAGTCTTCCCCTCCAACCCCTCAAGAATCGGCATTTCCCCACCATCTTCCACAACCTTCGAAACAAAGTTCTCCAGGCGAAGAGGGTGGCTACCAGAGTTGTCCAACCAAACCCTCTTCTAGAACTGGCATCCATCATCTGCATGCCCCATCCTCCTACGCTGGAAGCAGATCGTAGGAAGGTTTTCATAAATGAACTGTTGCCAGAAGACCTTCTTCTTCCCCTTAATCAAGATGTCGGGTTTGAGTGGCTTGGACGCATCAATCTCTACTCTCACCTGCACATATCCCGTCTTCTGCAACTAGTCCGTGAAATTATCGATAGATAAAGGGTTACCTGCTTCCACGGCCATCGCCATGATTGTCGATGAAACCCAGTACTCCATGGAAAGCTCTGGAAGATGCAGTAAGACAACAGTCTTCTGGATCGGCTTGCGGCCATGGATGAAGTCGGGCTCCCAAGTGTCCATCACCATCAACTGACCACCAAAACAAACCATGGCCCTCCCCTCTTCACCTTGGCACAGTCCCCCTCCAACCTTAGTCTCAGAACGAGGTGGTTGTCCGCAATCAAAAAAACCTTCGGGTCGTGCTCCAACTTCATCCGCACTCTGACTTCTTTGGAAATCCACACAGCAGGAATCCTTCGCCCCAAGCTTCGAAAGACAACGGCCAAACCCTCTCACTATCGCCGGGAGTCGTCGAGCAAAAACTCGGATAGTTCAAAAACTTTGGAGAAGAATGATTGAAGCTGATCGATCTCTTCCTTCATGACCTCACGAGAGGTCAAGTAGGAGCTCGAGAAGGGCCATGTACAACCCACGCCCATGTGTCCGATCTCCTCCTCCCATCCCGTCCGTGTCCGTACTAGCATTTCATCGATGATTTTTTTCTTTTACCAAGCGAGCACCAGAAGCTTAAAGAAAAACTAGTGAGAACGACGAGCTCACACAATTTCCAAGTCACAGCCTTTGACGACAGCACTTAGCGCCTGATCGCACCTTTGCCCTATCTTAGCGAGCCCTAACTGCAAATTATCTAGATTTTGTAGAATATATTGGATAACAATGCATCCCCAGTTCTTTTTTATTTTGTATTACCAAAATAAACTTTTTTTTTAACGATAAACAATGTATTAATAAGAACCCAGCCAAGCAATTTTGGAAAGTCAAAGAGAGCAGCTGTTCAAGTCGTGAGGGGCAATTATGGTCAACATTTTTGCAGATGCTAATCCTAATTTTCCGAGGATCGTTGTTGGGACGAGGAGAGCTCTTTTCCCACAGACAAGCAATGATTGAAGTATTTTAGGTCCCACGCAAAAAATAAGAGTTTTTGAAAAACATTATTTTTAAAATTTTATTTCTCATGTTACGGCCTGTTTCCAACTTATTTCCGAAACTACCATTCTCGTGCTAATAGGATGCCAAGCCATAAAAGTAAGGTCATCCAATTTTTTTTTTTTTTTTAAAGATAGGTAATTACCAAAATGTCCAACAGCGATGGAATGGTTGAGCACAAAGATGAAAAAATTAAACCAACAAACATCAGTTTATGAATATAAAATGATATATATAAACAAGAAAAAGAAGTGGTTAGCTATCAGGTCTGATGACTTGCTCAACTAATTAAGCGATGTTCCAATATAAGCAGAATTTTTATTAATAATAGGAGCATGGTAAACTTTATGATAAAGACCAGTATTAGATTCTTTCAGCCACAAGAATGCTGCTTCATGAAACAGCTTCCTAGCATAACTTCTTTTTTTTTTTTTTTTTTTCAATTAGCGCTGCCTACCACTTATGTCTTGTTTGCATCAACACCGCTATATGCAGAGTATTTCCTTGCAAGATCAATCTTGTAACCTTTCTTATTTATCTTCTCCTTAACCTCTTTTAGCTGACCAAATTATTTCTCAAGATCCTAAAAAGTTTGCTCAACTTTAGAATCCTCACTTTTTTTAGGCTCATCTTTTCCAGAAACCTGGTTCTTTAAATGATGCAGCCCAACATGCTCCAAGCTTCCATCTAATCGGCTCCCTATTTTGTTTCCTGTTCTTGCAACTTCATCAGACCAACTACTAGTAATTTTTTGTACCAAGGATCCAGTAGATTGTAAATATTCAAGTTCTCGACATCGCAAGCATTATGTTGGCCACATGATTGGGTAGATGACTTGTTCAATAACATTCTCAAGCTGAAAGGTAGACAGGGAATATCTTATTATCATGTTGCCAATCAGTGATTGATAAGTTGATCATCAATTAAACCAACCCAAAGTTAAAAACTTACGTTTGCAACCGAAAAAGAAAAAGAAAAAGTAAAAGGAGAAGAGGAAAAAAAAAAAAAAAAATCCAGTTACAATTTCAAGTGAACACTTGAATTTTGATCAGACCATGAACTTGTGGGTTCATTACTCGAATTTCAACCCATAATTTCTTGGCGTGCCATCCGTCTCTCAACAAAAGCACTGTACTTTTTAAAATAAGTTGTAAACAACCCCGATCTAAAATGTAATTTTTTTTAAAATAATATTTTAAAAAATTTAAGAAATAAAATATTTTTATCCTCATTTCCCAAGGGCAAAAAGAAATCCAAGTACCTACCTGGTCGATGCTCTGGCGTTACAGGTCACGACCTTTATTTGATGCAACTGAGACAACCATTGGATCTTTCCGGTGGTGAGGATCGCGGCTATAAAACGATTTTTTTTTAATACTAAAAAAAAAAAATACAAAATTAGGTATCAGGGTCAATATTTATGGATATAGATATTTTTGACTGACGTAGATAAGGACAGCCAAAAACATCTGCCACGTATAGGCGGGGTGATTACCTCATCCTGAAATCATCTTTTGGAAAGACGATTTCAGGCCATGTGCCTTGCTCACCCAGATGACCAAGCTGCGACACATGGTGGCGGTCCAGAAAAATTGGCTTTGCCAAAGACGATTTCTTACTGAGAAATCGTCTTTGAGTAAGAAATCGTCTTTGGCAAAGACGATTTTTCCCTTTGCCCCGGCGCGACGTGGCGGCATGGCAAACTCGTTTTGGCCGGCCGGATTCTCACTGAGAGAAATCATCTTTGCCAAAGACGATTTCAAAATAGCCTGAAATCGTCTTTACCAAAGACGATTTTAAAGTAGCCTGAAATCGTCTTTACCAAAGACGATTTTAAAGTAGCCTGAAATCGTCTTTGGCAAAGACGAATTCAGAAGGGTTATTTTTATTTTTTTTTTGAGTTTTTTGTTGAATAATTTTGTATAATTGTACTTGTATCCATCCAGCTCACCACTGAATCGCGCCGGTTTCTTTTGGCAGTCCGACGGGACCGGCCCCTCTGAGAATGCCGACGGACGTGCAAAGCTGACCCACTAGGGTAGAGGTCCGACAGCCACTCCTAGGGTCCAGCTCATCCATCTCCTTCAGCAGCTGATCCACTAGGGCAGAGGTACGACGGCCACTCCTTCTAGGGTCCAGCTCATCAATCTCCTTCGGCAGCCGACCCACGGGGGCAGAGGTCCGACTACCACTCATGCCGAGTTCCGACTAGTTCGCTTTGAGACCCTAGAGTGATATAGAAAGCTCTTTTGCTACAACAGAATTCTGTCATCGCTGCAGTGCCGCTCCACTACTCCCACGACTATGCCCCCTCAAGGTGCCACGTAGCCACTCTCCAAATCCTCGTAAGGGCATATCGGTCATTTTTGACCTCCCTCCTAACAACTTTTGGACTGTTCCGCGCCTATATAAGGTAACCGGGGGATCCTGCACGAAAGTAAGTTCACTCTTCCCTCTCCAAACGCTGCCCATTTATGATTCCTCAATTTTATTGCTCCCACTCTTGAGCTGACTTAAGCATCGGAGTGTCCCCCGTCGGAACACTACCGGCACTTAGGGGACTTTGTTGTAGGTGGACCGGAAGAAGAGGCTCTCTCCAGCAACACCGACCGACTCGGCCTAGGAGAAGATACAACAACAGATTGGCGCTAGAGGAAGGGCTGTATCCCCTCTCACTAAAAGGAGGAACCTGTTTATCTGCGGCGCGATGGCTAAGGGAAGAGCGTAGAACCCCTCAGCTAGGTCCGAAGAACCCCCGAGGGAAAGCACCACCGCCGCTGCCCCTGTTGCTGCCGCAGCTGCGGAGCCCACAATCACTCTAGGACTGCAGCAGTTTCAGATGTTGGTAAGCCAAATCGAAATGCTCACGGCAGCGGTCCAGCATTTTCAGGAGACGACCGCAAACAAGCAACAACCACCTGCCGTATCCTGCACCGATCATCAACCAGCTGCCGGCGGGAGCCGGCAACCAGAAGTCCATTATTCTCACCCTGTCCGGAGCCCCGGAGGTCCCAGGGCGTGCGAGCCAAAAGCAAGAGGGCGAGATCGGCCTCGCCATCCTACGCCGAATCCGTCCCAGCCGGTGGTCGGCCTCCAGTCGAACCTTCGAGAGGCTACGTCGATAAGATTCTGCGTATTGAGGAGCGCATAGACGAAATTGCCCTTTGGCAGAAAGCCGAAGGGGGGCAGGTGTACGACTCCCGTCCTCCATTTTCCAGTGAGATTCTGGTGGAGACAATTCCTTGCCACTTCAAAGTTCCTCAGGTGGAGCTCTACGACGGCACCACCGACCCGCTGGACCATCTGGGCACCTACAAGGTCCACATGATGGTACAAGGCGCCTCCGATGCCCTTCACTGCATTGCCTTCCTGGCGACCCTAAAAAAAGCCGCCCGGATGTGGTTCACTGCCCTCCGGCCAGGTACGATCCACTCCTTCCCCCAACTAGAAAATCTTTTTCTTTCCCATTTCAGGACCTGCAGCCGGACTCCAAGAAATACCGATTGCCTCTTCCTTGTGTCGCAAAGAGAGGGAGAGATGCTTCGGGACTACATGGCCTGTTTCAACTCAACGGCCATGGAAGTCCCGGACTTGAATGAGGCCGTGGCTATGTCGGCCTTCAAAAGGGAGCTCCGATCGTCCAGGCTAACTTTCTCCCTGAACAAGCGGTTTCCGACGAGCTACCCTGAGCTGCTGACCCGGACACAGAAGTACGCCGTCGCTGAGGAGCATGCAGCAAGCCGACGACAGGTGGAGGGGAGGCCGAACCCCAAGAAGCGGGTGACAAAGCTCATGACGTCTGAACTCCCAGCAACAGCAGGTCTGCACGGCGTTAGAGTCCGAAGCCGAAGGACTACTCCAGGAGGTTTGAAAGCTACGCGCCCCTCTCCCTTCCGAGGGAGAAGATCCTCTTGGAGATCGAAAATGATGCCTTCCTGCAAAGGCCTCACCCGATGAGGGTCCCACCTGCTGCCCAGGATAAGAACAGATACTGCAAGTTCCACCGGGACCATGGGTACAATACTGAGGAGTGCCTACAACTAAAGGACGCCATTGAAGATCTCATCCGAAGGGGGTACTTGTGAAAGTACGTCCGACCCCGTCGAGATCGGGCTGAGGCCTCCGTCGCCAGAGACCCTCCAGAGGAGGCGGAGCTTCCCCACCAGAGGCCGACTGATGGGGGCATCAACATGTTGCATCGAAGGACCGAGTGGGGCTATGAGGATAGTCCGGATACCGTCAAGAGATCAAGGGGTTCCAATGCCATCACCTTCTCCGACGAGGACCTTCAGGAGTCCCATGTGTTTGAAAACGAACCTGTAGTCGTTTCAGCGGTTATCGCCAACTATGATGTAAAGAGAATACTTATAGATAATAGAAGCTCCATGGAGGTGTTATTGTATGATGCTTTCCTGAGAATGAACTTAACCCGGCGATGCTGTACAAATCCCCCATACCGCTGACAGGCTTCGGAGGAAACTCGGTCGGAGTTGAAGGAGAAATCACCTTATCCATAATGATCGGGACGGAGCCTTTCCAAAAAACTCTCCCCATCAACTTCGAGGTTGTCCGGACGGCCTTGGCGTACAACGCCATTCTAGGTCGACCGGTCCTCAACAAGTTTCGAGCCATCGTGTCTACTTATCATATGGTGGCCAAGTTTCCAACCAGGAATGGGGTCGGAGTGAGAAGGGGAGACTGACGGATGGCCAGACAATGTTTAACCATCCTTAACTAGCAGTCGGAAGGCCGTCCTACACTGGAGCAGCTTGATCCAAGGGCTGAGGCCGATGGACATGACCGGTCGGACGAGAAAATCCTGTTTGTTCCTCTTTGTGAGGATGACCCCAACAAATTCCTCCAAATGGGAAGCTCTCTCGGCGAAGACACCTAGTCAGAGCTAATCGGCTTTCTTAGGAACAACGTCGACGTCTTTGCCTGGTCGGCATCAGACATGCCAGGAATCCTGTCAGACGTCATCACCCACCAGTTGAGGGTGGATCCGAGTTACAGGCCCGTCCGGCAGAAAAAGAGAAGCTTCGCTACCGAAAGGCAGAAGGTTATTGATGAAGAAGTGAGAAAGCTTTTGGACGCCAGTTTTATCAGAGAGGTTCACTACCCTGAGTGGCTAGCGAATGTCATTATGGTGAAAAAGGCCAACGGGAAGTGAAGGATCTGTGTAGACTACACCGACCTCAACAAGGCTTGTTCGAAGGACAGCTTCCTTGTGCCGAAGATTGATCAGCTGGTGGATGCCACGGCTGGCCATTAGCTTCTGAGTTTCATGGATGCCTTCTCTGGGTATAACCAGGTCAGGATGCACCCGGAGGACGAGGAGAAGACTGCCTTCGTCACAGACAAAGGTCTTTACTGTTACAGGATGATGCCCTTCGGCTTGAAAAATGCCGGTGCCACCTTTCAAAGATTGATCAACCATATCTTCGAAGGGCAGTTAGGCAGAAATATGGAGGCCTATGTGGATGATATGATAGTGAAGAGCCTCCAAAGGGCCGACCACATCAAAGACTTGCAGGAGACCTTTGACACCTTGAGACACCATCGAATGAAGCTCAATCCTGTGAAGTGTGTGTTTGGCGTAACTTCAGGCAAGTTCCTTGGCTTCCTAATCACTCAAAGGGGGATTGAAGTTAATCCCGACAAGATCAGAGCCGTCCTCGATATGGGACATCCGACCAATAAGAAGCAGGTGCAAGAGCTTACTGGCCGAATCACTTCACTTAGCCGCTTCATATCCTGTTCGGCTGAGAAGTCTCTCCCTTTCTTCAAGACCCTGCGCCAGTCGGATCATTTCACCTGGACCGAAGAAAGTCGTTCGGCCTTTGAAGCCTTAAAAGAATATCTAAGGAAACCTCTGTTGCTTGCTAAACCGAAGGAGGGGGAGACATTGTATATATACCTTTCGGTGTCGGACGAGACGGTCAGCTCCGTGCTCATCCGAGTGGGGGAAGATGGCCACCAGAAACCAGTTTACTACATCAGCAAAGTCCTCCATGATGCCCAAACAAGGTATCCGAAGTTGCAGAAGCTGGTCTACTTTTTGGTCGTAGCGGCCAAAAGGCTTCGACCCTACTTCCGAGCTCATCCGGTTGTAGTGCTCACCGACCAACCGCTCAAAGCAATCCTACAAAGCCCGGATACCTTCGGTCGGCTCGCTAAATGGGCCGTCAAACTTGGCGAGTTCGATGTCTCCTTCCAGTCCCGGTCGGCTTTCAAGGCTTAGGTAATATCTGATTTCATCACCGAGTGTACTTGGAAACAGTGTTCATCTTCTGTAACAGCTGAGGTACCCGAGGCTGAAGCCGTCATCGGGGCCGAGCCCGCTTGGACGTTACATGTGGACGGAGCATCCAACCTTACAGGTTGCGGGGCCGGCCTGATCTTAGCCGACCCCGACGAAGAAAGCTTGGAGTATGCTCTCCACTTTTCCTTTCAGGTATTGAACAGTTAGGCGGAGTACGAACCCCTGCTCGCGGGACTGTGAATCGCCAATGAATTAGGCATCAACCGGATAAGAGTCTTCTCCGACTCCCAGTTGGTGGTCAACCAGGTGAAGGCTGAGTTTGAGACCAGGGACTCGACCCTAGCCAGGTACTTGAATAAGGTACATAACCTCATCTCTCGGCTCAAGTTCTTCGAAATCCTTCACATACCTCGTCTGCAGAATTCCCGAGCGGATGCTCTGTCACGATTGGCCATGGCAGGAACCAATACCTCCGACCGGACCTTCGTGGAGCACTTGCAGCGCCCAATCATTCACGAAGAGCCGAATGAGGTCTAGCAGGTTGATCAGGAGACTTCTTGGAGCTGGGCTCGAAGACGTATTGGTTGAGAATTCCCTTGGTCGGAGATCTGAGCTCCGGTCTTGGGTTAGCATCCTGGAGCTGGGCTCGGGGACATTGATAATTTGAGGAGGCATCCTGGAGCTGGGTTCAAAGACGTATTGGTTGCCTGGGGGCTTCCCATGTCCTTCGCCGGGGAGTTGGGCTCGCCGGTGCCGTAGGGTCGTTCGATCTTTGATGCCGGGGAGCTAGGCTCGCCGGTGCCTGAGGGCTTCCCAGGTCTTTATGCCTGAGGACTCTTCTCTGGGCTTTGTTGCCGGGGAGCTGGGTCGCCGATGCCGGAGGGTCATCCGATCTTTGATGCGGGGAGCCATCCGGTCTTCGATGCCGGAGAGCTGGGCTCGCCGGTGCCTGGGGGCTTCCCAGGTCTTTGGTATTCCTGCAAGGCAAATAAACCATCGCACAGGAAGAGGACCTTTATTTCAAAAGGGGGGAGAACTTGCACTATTAGCAGTAACTCCTCATATTACAAGCATTCCATGTCCGAGGAAAATCTGGTTTATCCCAGGTCCTTGAGATAGTAGGCCCCCTTTAGGAGAGCCTCGGCCACATCGTAGGGGCTTTCCCAATTCGGCGGGAATTTACCGTGCTCTCTGGGTTGAGACGCCTCAGCTCAGCACAACGCTAGGTCGCCAGGTCGGAAGATCTTCGACGTCACCCGGGCGTCATGATGTCGGGCGACTCGTTATCGGTATGCTGCCACCCAAAGCAAGGCTCTGACCCTCGTTTCTTCGAGGGGGTCCAGGTTGAGGAGGGGGTGCGCTGAGCTTAACTGGAACCACTATCTCCGCGCCGAAGATAAGGTCGAATGGCGCTTTGCCCGTCGCCGTTCTGGGCATTGTGTGGTAGGCTCATAGGATGCTCGGGGGCTTTTCTACCCCTTGCCCCCCAGGCCTTCTCAGGGGAGCACCCAGTCCCGCAGTGTATCGTCCCCACCGGCTTCTTAGTGGGGTGATTGTCGACCGTTGGGACTGGTGGAAGGGTGACGAGTGCCTGGGATTCCAACTGAGATCTGCCCCCTACGTACCTTTCAAGGTAGCCTCTCCTGGTGAGCTCCTCAATCTCCGACTTGAGGTCACGACATTCCTCGGTGCCGTGACCATGGTCGCGATGAAAGCGACAGTACTTTGACTTGTCACGGGTGGCGGACGACTTCAGTGGCGGTGGGCGTCTCAAGTAGTCCTCGCCCTCGATCTCCATAAGAATTTTTGTCCTCGGGGCGAGGAGAGGGGTGTAGGCCTCCCCCGGAACGAGAGTCCTCCTCAGTCTTGGCCGGTCCCTTCGGGAGCTTTGAGCTTAGGGTGCTAGCTTCCGGGTCCCGGACACTTCAGCAGGAGCTGTCTTCTTCAGGAATCCTCCATCGAGCTCCTGCCTCGTACGGTCTGCCTCCTCGGCGCAGACGTACTTTTGGGCTCGGAGAAGGAGCTCAGCGTAGGCCTTGTGGGGCTTCTTATCCAACGAGTAGGTCAGGTAGGAGGTTCTAAGCCCTCGCTTCAGCGCCAACATGGCCACTGGCTCTTCAAGATTATAGATCTCCAACGCAGCGGTCTTGAAGCGGGCCACGTTGTCTCGCAAGGGCTCGCGGTCCTGCTGCCGGATGGAGAAGAGGCTGTCTGCCTCCCATGGCAACTTCTTGCAAGCATCGAAGTGAGCCACGAACTTCTGCCCTAGCTGGGCGAAGGAGCTGATGCTTTCCAGCTCGAGACGAGTGAACCATACTCGAGCGGCCTTCTGAAAGGTAGCAGGGAAGGCGATGCACAGAAGGGCATCAATGGCCCCCTGAACCCTCATGAGAGTCCGGTAGCTTTCCAGGTGGTCCAGAGGGTCGGTGGTACCCTCGTAAGGATCCACCTGCGGCATCCGGAACCGGTGCGGGATCGGCTCCATTTGGATTTCTTGGGAGAATGAGGGACGGGCGTTGTAGCCCACTGGCTCACTAGCAGAGCCCAGTATGCTGGCGAACCGGCGATCAAACTCTGCCAGCTTGCGTTCATGCTCCTCAAGGCACCTACCCGTCGCGCGCCTGGCGGCTTCATCAAGGAACCCCTCCGTCGAAGGAGACGGAGAAGGTGACATGGATGCGCGACACTCGTGACGCGGGGTCTTACTTTTCTTGCCTCGGCGGGGTCTGGGCACCTCCGACCTGAGGTTTAGTGAGCGGCACTCTCCATCAGCAGAGCCAGCTCGTTGTCTTTTTCGTCGGAGCTTGATGGCTACCTCGGTTGTCAATGGTGGCCCACGGCTATGACAGCCTTCCTTGGAAGAAGTGCAGGCCATCGTGGAGAGCTGCGGCATGGGCTGCCGGGGTCCCTGGCTGTTGGTGGGTAGCCATGGACCGGTGCTGATGCTGAAGCTGGTGTACTGCCATGGCAAGAACTTGTATTTACTGGGCAAGTACAGCCAGCTGGGCTTCTGATGGAGGTGGCTGGACTGAAGTAGGTGGCTCCACTTCTGTCTCCGGTCCGTGCGGGTTCCCGTGAGAAGGGGATGCCTCCGCACGACTGGAAGAAGCTCCCCCGGCCCAATGGTTCGACTGAGCAGGGCTTGAAATGGATCAAATGTCATTCTGCGCCCCTTCCTGGCATGCCAATCTGTTACCGCCCGGATCGTCGTGGCCCGTAGCTGCTGGTGGTGCCGGGTGTTCCGCGTTCGCTCGCGGGAGATGCCTCCGGTGCCTCGGGACCTGCAAGAAAGCCAACGTCAGTGACCCGGGCCAGGGATTCCGATGGTGGCACTCCAACGATCAAGTCAGTGACGATCTAGAGAAACAGATCCTCCTGGTCGTGCCCCTATGGATGAGCTCCACGCTAGGAGGAGTGAATATAGTGTGAGTGAAAGATGAGGATGAGCTAGGAGTGGTGTTGGCCGAGGTGGTCTTGCCCTCCTCTCTAGCCCTCCTCCCTTGTGTCGCTCTGGTTCCTCTCTTGGCTTGAAAAGTATGCTATGGGTGTTGTTCTTTGAGGTTAGATGCCAATACCTCTTTTGCTTATTTTTTGGCGGGAGTTTCTACCTTGGTTTGCTTCGGGATCTCCCCCTGCTGTCATGTACTTCGAGGTACCGTGACGTGGGCGGGACGTCTCTCTTGTTTTGACAATCGGGGAAGCCTCCATAAATTTCTGACATTCCTTCTGCTTATCCCTCTCCTGGGAGTCTGACAGGGACTCGACCAACGGGCCACCAGTCTTGGGATCCGTGCTCTCCGGTAAGGTCTTTTCTCCGGTCGTACGGCAGATCGGTGGAGGGTATGGCACCTTGATTGCGGCATGGTTGGTGTCGTATGGCCCTCGGGAGCATCGCCACTGTCCTTGGATGAGAGGTATGGCTCCCTTGGCGGCCAGTGCATTGGCTTAAACAGAGGGCCGAGCTGGAGAGGCAGGGCCCATCTTCGGTAGACTCACCTTGGTGCTGCTCGATAGGATGGAGGTCGATCGAGCTCAGTCGCGGAGGGGCGCCTCGTGGCGGAGGAGGCTGAGCTCGACTCCTGACGACGGGGCCCGACCTCAGACGAGCTCGGTGCCGGGGTGCCGCCCAGCCTAGAGGACCTGAGCTCGGAGGGGCGCCTCGTGGCGGAGGAGGTTGAGCTCAACTCCTGACCACGGGGCCCGATCTCGAGGGATCCACCTCAGGTGGGAACTCGGACTCGGCTCCGGCCTAGGCGTTCCAGGCTTGCGGGAACGGGCCTGGCGAAGGACGGAGCTTGCCTTCGACGAGCAGAGGTGTCACTTCAGGGAAGCTCAGCTCGGCAAAGGCGCTCATGTTGAAAGCTTGCTGTGGCGTCTGATGGGGACTCCACGTCAGCTGCCTTGTGCCACGTTAGCATTCTGGCCACATCATATAATATCCTTTATATTTTTTAATTTCAGAGAGATCATCTATACGAATAAATTTGGAGGCACTATCACTAGAAAAAATCTTTTCGATCTATTAAACAATGACATGATAGTCGATCATATAAGTAATGGAGTATTACATCATTTTATTCTTATTTGTTATGTATGTTATGATATATTTTTTAATAATTATTATGTTGATTTTCAAAATTTTATGAAATCATATTATTTATAATTAATCAGTTTATATTGCATTGCCAGATAATTGATGCCGGGGAGGAGTTCATTACAAATAACTAGATAGAGAGTCTGGAAAGATATCATAAGTATATAATTACACCTGTAATGACCTCCGGCATGTGCCTAACATCAGTATCATCGTATCAAGAACTTGCTGGAATAGCCGGAAATATAATTTTTGATGGAGTCAGTGATGAAGATAAGAATGAATTTCGGTTTTTATTCATCATCATCAACTCAGATAATTTCCACTAGCACCTGGTTGCGGTTGACATGCAAAAAAAGATTTTAATACATCTGAATTCAACAAAACATAATTTCAAGTACAAAGCGAATGCAAGAAAGTGGCACAAGATACTTGAACCAATATTTCATATATTCTATAATAATGCTTAGGTGAAGAATTGGTCCATGCAAGAGATTACTGAATGCCCTTCCCAACCTGCAGGATCACTAGATTGCGGATTGTATTGCTTAAAATACATAAAATTCCTTACTCACAGGGATAAGTCCGATACTTGAAATTTCATAGAAAAAGATATAAGTGTGTATCGCCGCTAGTTAGCAGCAAGAATATTGAGAAAAAGCCTGAATTAAAAGATTGATAGTGCTATTGAAAATTAGCATGTAAAAGTAGTTTTTTTTAATGTACTTTTTCTTTTCGATTCATGCATTTCTGTAATATATTACAAAAATTTGTAACACAATTAATATTTATATTTTAAGCATCATTTCCAAAGAAAAAAATCTATAATTCATTTAAACAGTAATATTTTAAATATCATTTTCTCATTACATGTAGTTTTTGTATTTTTGATATTATGTTTACTTTCAGAATGTCAAATTTCTTCATGGATGTAATGGTATAAAGGAATTTTATGTTTCTTAACAGGATGTCATAGTTTTTGAACTTGGATATCGTAGTTTTTAAACTTGGATGACATAATATTATTTCAGGATATTTGATTGATCTTATAGCACCCATGACAATTTTTGCTATTTTGGAAGTCATAAACCAAGCCACTGTGACATGTATTACAGGTAGAAGGGGTTAGAAATTATTATTTTATATTTTCTGGATGGATGTCATAGTTTTTGAACTATGATATCGTAGATTTTGAACTAAGATATCGTAGCTTCTGAACTTGGATGTCATGATACTATTTCAGGATATTTGATTGATCTTATAGCATCTGTGATAATTTTCGACACTCTGGAAATCATAAACCAAGCTAGTGATAACACGTATTACATGTAGAAGGGGTTAGAAACTATTATTTTATATTTTCTGGATGGGTGTCATAGTTTTTGAACTAGGATGTCGTAGATTTTGAACTAGAGTATCGTAGCTTCTGAACTTAGGTATCGTAATACTATTTCAAAATATTTGATTAATCTTTAACACCTGTGGCAATTTTTGATACTCTAAAAATCATAAATCAAGCCATTGATGGCACGTATTATAGGTAGAAGATATTAAAAACTGTTATTTTACATTTTTTGCATGGGTGACATAGTATTTTAACTAGGATATCATAACTTTTTAACTAGGGTATCGTAGCTTTTGAACTTGGATATCGTAATATTGTTTCAGGATATTTAATTGATCTTATAGCACCTGTGATAATTTTTGATACTCTGGGAGTCATAAACCAAGCCACTGATGACACGTATTACAGGTAGAAGGGGTTAAAAACTATTATTTTACATTTTTTGCTTGAGTGTCATAGTTTTTTAACTAGGATATCGTAGGTTTTCAACTAGGGTGTCATAGCTTTTGAACTTGGGTGTCACAATACGTAGATTCATCATAATTCTATTATCTCTATTTTAGTCCTTGATCACTTAAAGTAGTACTAAAATTCATATTTGAAAATAAATAGATTTAATAACATGTCCGATACATCCTGTTTTAAATTTCTCCGGATAATCTAAATATACATAGGACTGTACGACATTTCAGCATTTTATATCCTTTCCTATGTTAGTGGACTGCATACATAAGCATCAAATTCATCTAAAAAAGGATCGGAATATAGTACAGTGGGTTCAATTACTTGTTCCAGTACTTTCACTATAATATGGGAAGTCTGTCTCTTGCTAGTAGTACCTCTTCTTTCATTTTGCATAAGAGTATCAACGGAAGCCTTATCCATGATTTTTCTTGATCTCTTTGACTTCTCTGTACTCCACTCTTAATTCTATTCTCTCTTGAATGACCTTTAATAGTAAGTTGGTCAGGATCTTGGATTAGAAGTTCTGTGCTTTGCTTAGCTGCATAGTTAGCATCTACAGCTCTTCTGAATAATGGTGTAAGATCTTCTATCACTAAATTGAATGCATCTTCAGACATGTAGGCTATCTTTTCAAGCTTCATCATCTAATGATTCATCAAAACATATCTAGGATCAATAAAATATAATATTTATATTAGGATTTCATTACATATGATAAGTTTATGTAAATATAAAATAAGATATCTGAATTTAAATAATTTCTTGAGTGCGTACCATGATTTTCGCATGCTTTTATCAAAAAATTGAGTGTTGCATTCGATGTCGTTGAATTGGTATTTCATGTCCTTGCACTATCTATTCAAGAAGTACTTATCTGAGATATGAAATACGTTGCTCTAATGAAGAACTAATAAGGCATGCTTGCACAGGTAACCCTTGTACTGAAACGATTCACACTGGCATTGAACATCCTCCAAAGTTTTGTCATATGAAATATTGTAATTTTTTATAATCTTTTTCTTGATTCTATCAACTTCAATTTTTTCAAGTGATTTAATAGAATATATATTATGATTGTACTTCTTTAACTAATTTAGCATTTCATGTAGCCATTTCAAATGATTTAATAGAATATATATCATGCCTTGTATATTTTCTTTCTGCGTGCCTCTCAAAAGGAGAGGATGTCTTTATAAAATTATTTGTTTGCAATGTTTTATTGTCTTCCTCATTTTCTGCTTCATATCTTTTCTCCAAGGCATCTTCGTACTTTTCGATGAATTTCTTGAGCATAGTATTAGAGTTTATAAACCCATCAAAGAAGTGATTGATGCTCTCGCTTCTTTATGAAGTTGACATTCCTATTCATAAATATTCAAAAAATAGAAGTATTAAAGATAAAAAGTTTGTTGGAAATTTAAAAAAAATGAATATTAATCAATCATAATATTTAACAAACCTGCGAAGAATATATCTTTAAGATAAACTGGAATCCATTTATCCCAACATTTATATATATCATTTAATCAATATACAGCCTTGCATTCTACATATTTCTTCATTAAATGTGCCCATTTTTTCTCGAAAAAAACTATGGTAACTGAATCATATATCACCTCTTCAAACTCTGTCATAAATTTAGAATTTGAAGTACAAATATGGCCAATCTTTTTAGAATTCTTCTTCAATATATATCAAAAATAAAATCTATGTCGTGCATTAGAAAAAACATCCCTAACAGCAACCTCGATTGCCTTATTTTGATCAGTTATGATGGCATTAGATGGTTGACCACCATTTGCATATAGCCATGATTGGAATACCATTTAAATGTCTCACTCGTCTTATCTGATAACAATGCACAACCAAGCAATGTGGACTATTCATGATGGTTGAGTCTGATAAATGGATAAAAAGATATTTGATATGTATTTATCAAATAGGTTGGGTCAAAGGTCAGTACATCACTAAAGTGAGTACTTGCCAATCTTGACCTAGGATGAATTCAGAAGACAGTCCTGAGCTGTTCATTATCATTCAGGTCCAAAGTATAAAAAAAATTAAATTTTTTACTTGTATTTGTGTGAAATGGATTACCATTGACTGTGCATTTTCTTCTTGCAACTGACTTTGACGTTCTCGATAGATGAAATTATAAACATCCTTCTTTGTGAAATCTAATTATCTTCTATCTCTTTTTTTCTAGCCATGGCAGAGTATATTTGAGTTGTGAAAATATTCACGACATGTAAATTATTGATCTCTGCCTTTTCTGGTGTGCTGATCCTCCTGTGGGACCGTAGATAACTAGTTGATTATATGGACAACTCATGGTTATATTTTAGAAAAATATCAACTAATATTCACTTACCATTTTTAGAATTTAGTCTTGCTTTTATCGAAGCCTTACAATCAATTTTGTCAGTATCTCTATGATTCATAGAGTCATCGATTTTTCTAAATTTTCCTTGCCTCCAACATGCCAGGTACTTGAAGCATATTTCTTTGTTGTTATTAGACCTACTATACACTGTTGTGATTCCAAAACCTACTCTCCTTGCATATCCGTTGTAAAAATTATATACATCATTTGTAGAATTGAATTCCATTCCAATTTTAGAATCAACAGACTCGTTCTCTATAATCGAGGTGATAGAAAAAGGTACATTCTTCTGAACAACATCAGCAATCTCATCCAAATGATCATCTTGGATGTTTTCCAGATTTCTAATTTCAATGTCATATATAAAAATATCTACATAAAAAATTATAAACATTGATATACATAGTTTTAGATGACAATTTATCTACAGCATAATAAATAATGAGTCATGCATTTGATAGAATATGGCACGATAGTGTGATAATATGGGCATGGAACCAAATATTTCTAAAAATAGATATTTAAGCTTATGACACTTTAGTTAAAAGATTACGACACCCGATCATAAAATATGAAACTAAATATACTAACCCCTACTATCTGGAGAACCTATTACTTGTGAACTGAGTTATGACTCCTAGGATATCATAACATGCTATGGATGCAAAAGAATCACAAATATATACTGAAACAGTGTTACGATATCCCTATTCAAATACTACAATACTCTAGTTGTAAATCTATGATATCCATGCACAAAAACTTAAACCATATGTTTTGATCCTCCGTAACAGAAGTGTTTCAATATGCATTATGATATATGACACCCACAATATAACAAAATGCTTATGAGAAAATTTCAGTATCAAAAACTTCGAAACATGAACAACTCGGTACAAAACAAAAAATGAAAGTTTTTATCCTTCATCATAGGACATTTCAATCGTGCATTGGCTTGAATAAGATATTAGATTATGATAAAAAGACCGGGAAGAAAAAAATTTAAAAAATAAAGAAGTTTTCATTGAACGACATCCTAGTTCAGAAATTACAACATCCTAGTTAAAAGATTACAACACCCGATCATAAAACATGAAACTAAATATACTAGCCCCTACTACCTAGAGAACCTATCACTCTTGGACTTAGTTATGATACTTAGAATGTCATAACATGCTACGGATGCAAAAGGATCATAAATATATGCTGAAACAGTATTACGATATCCCAGTTCAAATACTACGACATCCTAATTACAAACCTACGACATCCCTGCACAAAAACTTAAAATGAATGTTTTGATCCTCCGTAATAGAAGTGTTTCAGTATGTATTACTGATATATGATTTCCACAATATAATAAAATACTTCTGAGAAAATTTCAGTATCAAAAACTTTGAAACATGAATAACTCGGTACAAAATAGAAAATCAAAGCTTTTATCCTTCGTCATAAGACATTTCAACCATGCATTGGCTTGAATAAGATTGTTAGATTATGATAAAAAGACCAGAAAAAAAAGATTTCAAAAAAAAGAGTTTTCATTGAACGACATCCTTGTTAAAATATTACGATATCCAATAATAAATCATGAAACTAAAAATAGAAACCACTACTATTTGGAGAACCTATCTCTTATACACTGAGATATGACTCCTAGGATGTCAAAATATGTTACGGATGCTAAAGGATGTCAATAATATGCTAAAACAGTATTACGACATCCCGGTTCAAAAATTACGATATTCTAGTTATAAACCTACGACATTCCTATACAAAAACTTAAATTATATTTATTATCCCCTCATACCAGGAATACCTATAACCTATGGACTGAGCTATGACTCTCGGAGTGTCATCAACTTTCTCTAACTTCCAAAACAGTTGGTGTAATAAAGGAACTATAAAAAAAAAACAAACAAGATTCTATGAAGGCCTGGTTTACTTCCTGTTGGAGATGACATTTTGTCTTGAACTTATAGAAGAATTCTTCGGTAGCTTATTCTAACATTGGACCAAAATAAAGGAAGTCTTCGGTGGCTTATTCCAATATCGAACCAAAATAAATCACTTTTTCAGAGAGAAGAAGAAACTTATATTAATATTCGAAAGTTGATTCCTGCGACAGGATTCTTAGAGCACATTTCAGAGCGAGGGAGATTCTTTTTTCAACCTTTACTAATTTTTTGGACAAAAACCAGAGGATGTTTCAGACTGAAATATTTACCAAAATCTAGGTAAGATGGTGGGAAAAAAAAGTAGGCTGAAGGGAACGGATATTTTGGTTTGCACAAAAATCTTAAATAAAAAATGAACGGTAATTAATACTAGCCATGCTCAACTTGTAACTTGTTACATATCCTGTCCCGTCAAACTATTTCGGATATAGATAGATCAATAAAAAAAATAGCACGGATCACATTGGATTTGCTACACCACATGCAGTGTACAAAGACCTATCCTTTAATTGCAAACGTCACCCATCCAAGACACTCCATCTCCCATTCTTTCTCTTTGACCTGTAAATGTTTCACTTTAGGATCCACACAACATCAAATAGGATGTACATAGGATGAAAGGACAGAGTACACCCAGATGGCAAAAGGTGGCTATAACTTCCAATAAACAAATCTAAAAAATGCATGTAATTATCAAATTATTGCTAAAAAAATAAAAGGTCATATTAATCTCATTTTCTAGAACCATATTTCAAAGTTCAAAGTTTAAAGAGATGGTGACATTATTTGCCAACTGCTTATGCCTTCCTGATGTATCTCTAAGAACTACCCTTTGCCATGTTTAATAAATCATTTAATGCTCCCAATTTATCAACATTTGATTTGATTAGAGTCGGCCAATGATTAATAAAGGGCCTAAAAATGGTGAAAATCATAAGAGAAGGTCGGGCCAGATATTTGTGGCCTGCATCTGTGGGTCCACCAAACCAGTCGACTACCCATCTACCACTTTGTGACTTGTGATATAATCTTTTTTTATTTTAAAAAACTCACGATCCTTCGTGCTAGCCATCCGATTATTGCCACGTACAATCCACGACAATCTCGCTTGGATTACAACCACCTCTTCCAAACCTTATCTATGGATGACGCAATTTTTTTATAAAAAATAAGATAAAAGAATAAAAACATTCGGTTTCATGAATAATGAAAGTATTAAAAAAAATTTATTACAGTTACGTGGTATTAAATTTAAATTTATTATACTTTCTTCAAAATAAATTAACCAGTCCATGCACAATCATCAATACCATGCTTAAATATTTTATACTCATCAAAATTAACCCATTAAGTCAATATCCAGGTTTGTTTATTAGAAATTAGTTGTTGGGTACGTATTCTCTCTCTTAAATATATGCAAAGTATAATAAGACAACATGTACATGCATCTTTGTTAAATGCCCAAAAACATAGTATTCAATCACATGCAGAAGAGTCATGCTCACAAATCTTTTTTTAAAAAAATTGAAATTATGTGATTTGCAGTTAAAATAAAATAAATTTCATGAATTTATCATAGATTATTTATAGGTAGTGTGAAGGCCAAGAAGGCTTACCCTTCCATTAATTTTCACTTATTATTATTGTTCACATAATGTTCATGGTTATACCATTATCTATGAGTATATGTCAGGCATGTTTTTTTTTTTTGGGTATACTTATATCAATATACAATAATTTAAAATACTTGTTTAATTCCTTTGTCGTCTTTGGAATAGAATTACTGTTGAACTCATGTTTGATGCCGAATTCTACGAACCTAATTTGTAGTTAAAGTAAAACAAATCCCCTGTAATTATTATAAATCTTTCGAATTCTACGAACCTAATTTATAGTTAAAGTAAAATAAATCCCCCGAAATTATTATAAATCTTTTTTTGAGGTCAGCCCCTGACCTCTCACTCACGTCAACTATCAAGGATCCCAGAAAAATCCTGGATTTAATCGAGTTATCCGTAGGATCATGCCTCGAACCGCTGATCTCACTCTAATCGAGTCACCGTGAGATTATGCCTCGAACTGCCGACTTATTGGTAGTGAGGCAAGATCTCTACTAACCGAACTATTCTTGAACCGTCGATCTATTGATAGTGAGGCAAGATCTTTATTAACCGGGCTACCACCTTAGCAGTTATTATAAATTTTTTATGGATAGAGTAAAGGCCAATGACGTCTACCCTTCTATTAATTTTTTCTATATTTAAAGGTTTGAAACTATGTGATTCGTAGCAATAAACAATTAAAATCCGACAGAACGTGGATTTCGAGAAGGCCTTTCCTTTTATTAATTCTCTCTATATTTAAGTGGATTTCGATAAAGACCTTTCCTTCTATTAATTTTCTCTATATTTAAGTTTTAAAATTATGGGATTTAAAGTGGATTCTAGATGAGTCCCGGGAGCATGGATACCAAAGAGGCTTATTCTTCTATTAATTCTCTCTACGAGGAATCCTAACGGGCATGAATCCTCTATTTTTTCAAATTTATGTTGAAATCAACCTATCTTTTAATTATTAAAAAAATATTTTCATAATGTAATGAGACAAATGCTATCAATAAAGGGAGTGAGTAAATCACATAAATATATTAAAAGTGGAGTCCCTGTTTGACTTAATCACTTAATTGCATGCGAATAAACTTTTAACCGTATGCGAAAGAACTTACGCTCACGAGTCCCGTTGTATTATTTTCATAATACAATGGTACAAATGCCATCGATAGAGAGAGTGAGTAAACCGTGTGGTCATATTAAAAGTGGAGTTCCTGTTTAACTTAATCGCACGCGAAAGAACTTAAACTCATGAATCTTTGTTTAATTTGAAATTATTTTAAAACTATAAAATAAATATCCTAGGCATTGCGGGTAATATGCTAGTTAGAGGAATTGAAAATAAAATCAAAAGATGCACAAAGCTCTTGAACAAGTTTGAAACATTGCTTTAGAGGCATTTATATTGCAGCCAATCCCTGTCATTGGATTAATTTGGTGGTTGTCTTTTTTGTGGTTAAGAGTTTGTTGGTTGCCTTAAACATCCGCATAATTTCAGTAGTGGGTCGTTCAGGTTTGTCTACTTTGACCATTCAAACACGTTTCTCACGTTTGGAGTTCAATGAGTACCATAGAATCCAAGAGATTATTGGCTGTGGGATTTGATGGTCTAGTTGGAGCTGGTCCAAGTGATAATGACCTATAGGACCCCCCAAGAGATTGGTTGCATATTAGGGCCGTTTGGTTTGGTCGAGAATAATGCGGCATAGGGAACTAAATTCTGACAACATTATATGTGATATAAAAAAATAAAATATAAAAAATTTTATGCTTATTTTTAAAAAAATAAAATAAATATCATGATAGATTAATACACTATAGTGAACAGGACTTTTAACAACGCTTAAATTGATCTTTATCGATGTTTTAAAGCGTCGGTAAAAATATCTTCGATGCTTGCAAAAGCATTGCAAAGCGAAGAGAGGAGATGATTTTTTCCGACGCTTTGCGAAAGCATTGTAACATCGTCGGGCATTTTTTCGATGCTTTAAAGCATCGGTAATTACAGTTATTGCCGACGCTTTAAAGCGTCGGATATAATATTATTGTCGATGCTTTTAAAAAGCATCGGAAATATATTATTTCCGACGTTTTAAAGCGTCGTTAAAAATGTAATTACCGACGCTTTAAAACATCGATGATAACGATAATTATCGACGCTTTTTGAAAGCATCGGGAATAACTTATTCTCGACGCTTTAAAGCATCGGTAATTATCGACGGAATAAAGATATTCCCGACGCTTTAAAGCATCGGGAATTTCATTTTTCGAAAAAAAAAATAAATAATTATTTTAAAATTTGAAATCTATACAATTTTTTTTAACCTGTACATAAATAAGATATATTTCAATTTCATTCCAGGCATTCATTATATATCCAAACATAAATCAATATATAAATTCGAAAATATAATACATTACAATTTAATATTAATTTATTACACATGTCTTTTTAATAAAATTAAAAAATATATGAAAATACATAGAGTGAAATAATAAAAAAGTCGAAGTCAATGATCTGCAGGAGGTAGATCGTCATCCGGTCCATGTAGATCTAATGCTCCAGAAGCCTATAAAAAAATATTTAAAATATTTAACTTATGAAACTATTAATGACACGGGAATTATATAAATTATTGATTTAACATAAAAATATATATTTAAAATCATATATATATATATATATATGTACATGATGTGGAACAAACATCTGTATGACAGATGTAAGCCGCTCAATGTGCAGTCTCATGCTATCCATCGCTGCTCTATCGGCATCAGCTCTCTGTCGTATCTCCTCTACCTCGGCATGGCTCTGTCGAATCTTCTCAGCACGGCTTCATCGCATATCCTCTATCTCCTCCTTGAGTCTGCGAACTCGTGCATCCTGAGCACTATCTATAGCCTGACGTGTATGTGTACTGACCGCAGATAACTGAGTGGGAGTGACTCCAACTCCATATCCCCTCACTCGACCGTAGCGCTCCGGGCCCATCAACTCTGTAAATACCTCGACCTCGACGCGACTACTCTGCGTAGATGCTGTAGAATCATCAACACGCTCAGCAATAAGAGTTGTAGCTCTTTCCTGTATAAATTTAGACAAATTAGTAGGGTTTTAAAGATTAACAAATTACAAATTAAATCGTTAGATGAATTAAATGTTAATAACTTACATATATATCCCTCGACTCATATCTGAAAAAAGTGCCATCACGATGAGTATGAGTCATCCGATAAAACTCTACCTGACCGGGTTCCCTCCCATGCTCATCGGCCTACATGAAATATTATAATTTTAAGCAAATAACTCAAATTATTTTAAAAATTATTTAAGTATCAAGATATATATGTATCGCGATACATCGTCCGCGATACATATATGTATCGCGATACATCGTCCGCGATACATATATGTATCGCGATACATCGTCCGCGATACATATATGTATCGCGATACATCGTCCGCGATACATATATGTATCGCGATACATCGTCCGCGATACATATATGTATCGCGATACATCGTCCGCGATACATATATGTATTCCGATACATCGTCCACGATACATCGTCCACGATACATATATGTATCGCGATAAATCGTCCGCGATACATTGTCCGCGACACATATATGTATCGCAATACATCATCCGCGATACATATATATATCCCGTGATACATATACATGTACCGCGATACATATATATGTCCCGCGACACATATACATGTACCGCGATACATATATATGTCCCGTGACACATATACATGTACCGCGATACATATACATGTACCGCGATACATAAATATACCGTTATAAGAAATAACTTATCCTAGCACCTCAAAATCCTAGTATTTAGGTACCTTGATGTTGTCATCAAGTGATCTGTTGCAAGACTAGGACACAATTTTGAAATATCCTGTAAGGACTTAACAAGAACTACTTAATCTATATCACAAAAAATTAAGGGAATAGTTTAAGAAACTTACGAACTCCTGCCTGACTCGCGCGTAACTCTTCGATCTTGATGTGTGGGGAACAGACTGAGATGCTCGGGCAGCTCTACCAATATCAGAATATGTCTGCAAAATCAAAAAGAGAACTCATATCAATAAAGTAATGTATATATATATAATATACCATATTCTTTAATAAACTTGCTTCAAATAAATTAGAAGATACCTGTCCCCTGTCAGAAAACCAGTAGTGAACCAACTCCACCCACTGATGTGGGGGTACATCAGGAGGACAGGTACCAACTACCTGCTCCTCTGTCATACCCGGCAACTTGTACTTCGTGTTCAATTGGGCTTTATATTCTTTCCATTTTTGGTTGAGAGATTTCAGTACAAAGTCATGGGAGGATGGAGGAAGTACAAACTTACCCTACAAAACAAAATAATTAATAATAATATAAAACATAGTAATATTTGAACTATACAAGATAACAAATAATTTAATATAAATGTTTTACCTGTATAACTTGAAGAATCTCTACTTTATACATCGAAAATATATCATTCCACTTAGCATAGCTAAGTGGACAAAGCTGATGCCTCCGTGCAACCATCCCCAGAAAAGAGCTCAATAAGCTGGCGGCTTTCTTAATTGGTTGTCCCAGCTCATTGCACTCAACCAATATTCTCACACCCTCGGGCATCTGCCAAACATTACGTACTAATGTAGGCCCGCGCCTACGTCTGACACTCTCCGATCCATTTGCACAGAAATAGATAAAAGTAAGCTATAATAAAAAGTGTAATTAAATTTAAAGTTACCAAGGATATTGGAATAAATTATCCTGAATATATCCCCCATCATCTGCTGGATCGACGCGAGGGTCATGATGCCCCGATGATGATGGAGTTGCAGTAGTATGCTGTGTGGAAGGAGAGGAAGGACCGGCATGAACATCCTCCGAAGTACTAGCCTCAGCATGCTGTCCAGAAGAACTGCCGGTCTCTGTCCGGGAATGCTGGAACTGCACCCCAAGAAAGCGTCGCCCGCGAGGCATCGTATGACCTATCATTTACATCAGAGATAGAATTAGTGAAGATAAATAGTAATTTAACATAATAATTACTACAAATTATAAATATTATAAAATTTAATACCAATAAGAATCAATCATTAATGTTTTCTTCAACTTCTGTCCTAACCAAGGGTATTGTAGCATGTACGTTATCAACTGGTACAAAATTGAATGGCATGGAATGCATATAAGTTACATCATCTTCATCATTTTCCAGTTGTCTTCCCATATCATATAAGTTCCGAGGTTTTGTCTTAATAACAATAGCTCAATCTTTGTCCTTTACTTCTTGTACGAAAAATACTTCACGAGCTTGAGAAGAAAAGATAAATGGATCATCCTTCAATAAGACACCAGTATGTATCAACCTTGTAAAGTTTACAAGTGTAAATCCATTAGCATCTTTTTTCAAACCCCTTGATGAATTTATATCTACCCAATTATATCTAAATAATATGACTTTAAAAATTTCATAGTAATCTAACTCGTATATATCTTTAAGTGCACCATAATAAGTCTTTCCATCAGCTTCTACCATAACATCGCTATTCTGTGTTTTTCTAAATTTCTCACGATCTTTAGTGTGAAATTTAAATCCATTGATTATGAAACCATTATATCTGATGACAATTTTATTCGATCCTTGAGCCAGGGCTATTAATTTATTTGAACAATTCTTCTCTATCATTGTTGATACCTAAAAAATCATAAAAATTGTTAACATGTTATTCGATATGAAATCTATACATATATTCTTTAAATATATGTCAAACCTGTTTTGAAAGCCATGTAGGAAATAACTCGACTAACCATCGTTGCTCAATCCTTGGATTAGGTCGAGTGCTATGACTAGCTTGTCGCTGAGACATTAAAAATTCGCTGCATAAAAAATATAATTATTAAAATAGTTTCAAAAATAATATATGATATTTAAAACCATTGAAATATATTAAATATGCTAACCTTCGATAGTTAAATATTATTTCACTATGAAGTAACACATAACGGTGTGCTTGTGCAATTGATTTATGGTCCAATACAATACTTTCACCTTTTCCAATTAATCTTCATGCAGTTAAGAACTTATACAACTCTGCATTGGCTACGAAATCACTATGCCGTTGAGGTCTGTTAAACACAGTATCTACACCTTGAAGATATCTTGAACAAAATGTCAGACACTCTTCAGCAGTATATCCTTCCGCAATAGAGCCCTCTGGATAGGCTCTGTTTCGTACATAATCTTTCAATCGTCCAAGATACCTACAATATTTAAAAATTTATTTATACATCATCATGACGCTACTTTTATTAAAAATTATCTAAATATTAAACATTAACATTAATACCTTTCAATAGGATACATCCATCGGTAGTGTACCAGTCCACCAAGCTTGACTTCCGAAGCTAAATGAATGAGTAGATGTATCATAGTAGTAAAAAACCCAGGTGGAAAGATCTTCTCCATCTGACAAAGTGTAACCGCAATTTTCGACTCCAACCGATCAAGCTCTCCAGGATCAATAATCTTTGAACATAATGACTTAAAGAATGATGATAACCTGATTATAACTGTAAGAACTGGTTTAGACATCGATGATCTTGAAGCTATTGGAAAGATATCTTGCATCAATATGTGACCATCATGACTTTTCAGATTGCAAATTTTTTGGTCTTTAAGATGCACGCACCTTGAAATGTTAGATGCATATCCATCATGTACTTTAATATTTTTCAATACTATCAAAAAATTATCTTTTTTTTGAACAGACATGGTATAAGATGCAGGAGGCAAATAAATTCTATCATTAGCAAGCATTTTGGGATGAAGATCATGTCGGATACTCAATTCTTGTAAATCCATTCGGGCCTTCATGTTATCTTTGCTCTTTTCATCAAGATTCAACAATGTTCCAAGTAGATTATCACATACATTCTTCTCTATGTGCATGACATCAAGATTATGCCGAATCAGATTATGTTTCCAATAAGGTAAGTCAAAAAAGATATTTCTTTTCTTCCATAAATGTTTATGGGGCTGAGTTGTAGATGATATCTGTACATCTTCCTCATTTTCATTTTCAAAAAAATTATCAGGATCTTCAAATACATGTGCATCCATCATAGCAGTAGTCATTTCTTCTGGCAAACCTTCTTGATCATCCCTTCCTCTTTTTTTATTAGACTTTGAAGATTTACCACATGTGTAACTGATAGAATCCATTTATTTAAGAATATTAGTTCCAGAAGGTGGAATAGGTGCACATCCTATTTCTATGGTACCATCAAATAAATCTTGCTGAAAATGAAATGGATGATTTAGTTCTAACCATCGACGATGAGCCATATAACAGAATTTTTCTCCATGTTTTAACCAAATCGAATGTGTCGAATCTGCACAACAAAGACATGCAACCCGACCTTTTGTACTCCAGCCAGATAAATTGGCATATGCTGGAAATCATTAATAGTCCATAACAAAGCAGCCCGTAGTTTGAATGTTTCACCATTAGTAGCATCAACTACATCGACACCTTCCCACAACTATTTCAATTCCTCTATTAAAGGTTGTAGAAAAATATCAATATCATTTCCAGAACCCTTATTATCCGGAATAACCATTGATAAGATAAGTGAAGATTGTTTCATGCACAACCATGGTGGTAAATTGTATGGTATCAGAACAACTGGCCAAGTACTGTATGTAGAATTTAGAGTACGGAAAAGATTGAAGCCATCTGAATCTAAACCCAACCGAACATTACGAATATCAGAGGCAAAATCATAATGCCTATCATTAAAATCCTTCAATGCTAAACTATCATCTGGATGTCTCAACATCACATCCTTCGTACGCCCTTCATGATGCCATCTCATCAATGAAGCTATTTTTTATGATGAATATAGCCTTCTCAACCGAGGAATTAGTGGAAAGTAACGCAATACCTTCGCCGGTTTCTTTGTACGCTGCATTGTATCTGTTGCATTCACTACATCATCCTCATCTTCTTCATGACTTGTCCATCATGAAGATCCATATATATTGCATGACTCTCGATCATCATTTTCACCATGATATAATATGCAGTCTTTCGGACAACTATGAATCTTTTGATATCCAAGATCCAGATCGTTGACAACTTTCTTTGCTTCATAATAAGAGGATGGTAAACCATTACCTTATGGAAATGCATCCTTTAATAATCTCAGAAGCATAGTAAAACTCTTACCCGACCATCCATTCATTATTTTATATGGAATAAATGTATAAGAAAAGAGATCTTAGAAAATTTCAAACAGCCCGGATATAATTGTTCATCTGCTTCTTTCATTAAATTATGATACCGAGCTGACTCAGAAGTTGATGGTTGCTGAGCTCCCGTTGTTTCATGTGTACCACTTGAACCTACAAAGTTTTGAACACCATGTCGAAATGCATCTGTGATCAAACCCAATATATCATCATCTCCTACTAGATTCTCTTGCATATTACTGAATCCAGGATCAGACGATGGTTGATTACTTGATTCTGGCAACATAAGTTCTCCATGAAAAATCCACTGAGTATAACCTCTTGCAAAACCATTCCATATCAAATGTTCTTCTACTATTTGTGATCTAGAAAGTGACTGTTAACACATCGTCGGCATGGACAATAAATCTTTCCATTCAAACTACTTTTCTCCATACCGAATTTAATGAAAACAAGAACTCCATTTAAATATTCATTGGTATTTCTTTGTTTATTTATCCAGCTTTTATCCATTTTAGGATAAAATGATCCAACTTTTAAGTTATCTAAATACCAAAAAAAGTTTTAGTTAATAACAATGCACTAAGTAATTTTTAGTTTAAAATATATAAAAAATAACATAGATTAACTAATAAATGTACCCTATCATCAACTAATAGGTAAAGAGGTCCTATCCCATTCAAGAATTGCATTAATTATATAGGTTATTTACAGTAACCAAACGATATACAATAGAAGCTCTAGAAAAATTTCGGCAGCATTTTCCTTTAGTTCTCCCCATACAACGAAAAATGTATGAGGAGAACTAAAAGAAAATGCTGTCCAAAATATATCTGGAACTCTATCCATACCGCTTGATTACTGTAAGCACCTATAAAATTATTTGCAATTCTCAAACTGTCCAAACTGGACAATTAATTGACCACTGTACATATTTCTCCCATCCGTACAAAAATAAAATAAATGTACGGATATTGTAGAATATGTACTTTAATCAATTGACGGGTCTATATTTCTATGCAATGCAAGTTTTGTAAAAAATACTTTAAAAATCATTATTGATCATAACAAAGCTATTGATGGTTTTAAAATGAAAGCTATGCAATACTAAACAAATCTTAAAGCATAACATATTCAGTAAAATACATGTATATACCAAGAAATTTATAAAGAAACATAAATATTTTACTAAGAAAAATAAAAATAAATAAAGAAAAATAACTAGGAGGCTCAAATCTACTATTTAATCCGCAACTAAATCAAAACGACTACAATCGGTTGCCTACAAAAGAAGGCCATCCAAGATGATAAGTATTAGAAATTGTTGAATCAGCAAAATATACCTCAATCAATTAAATCAAAACGACGACAATCGGTTGCCTACAAAAGAAGGCCATCCAAGATTGCAGCCATTAGAAATTGTTGAATTAGGAAAATATACATCCGAAATCATCATAGCCTCCATATACAAACCTTAAACCAATTTCAAAATAGGATAGAAACCCTCTTTACCTTCGAAGCAATCAAGCACCTGATAACAAAAAGATAACAAAACTTGTAAAGCATATTTGGGTTATGGATGGGGATAAACCTTACATATTGTCTGACAAACTGATATGTCTTTCAATTAAAAGAAGTGATTCTCAATGATAGTTAGGCTGGGATTTTGCTAGTTCTTTGAATTATACCATTGAGTTGAAAGCCTGAAAGTTCTAATCTCACTTTGTCTGATTCTCCTTTGTCCTTCAATCATATCTAGTAACTTTTTCTTTGTATTACCTTCATTTGTTGCGGTGGTAAACTTATTAAAATGGTATAGACATTCTTTGGATGATGGTGCCTCATTGTTGGGTATTGTTTTCCTTCCATTTAGTATGTAAGACTAAGCTGGTGACCATTATTTAATGGAGTAAACATACATTTTTCTTTTTTAATTGGGTAGATAAGACTGTATACATACAATTTGGGGTACGTATATGTGTTTCGTTTCCTATGTTCAACCCTCTTATGGTACACATACATGCTCCAAACCTATTTCCACATTCTAACTGATCACCAAGTAGACTATAATGAGCACAATTCCGTGATTGGCTCATAGTTCACAAGATGGTGATTATGATATATTTCATTAATTTATTTATAAATTCTCATATTCATATTTGCTTTCCCTGAGCATTCAACTTCTTTGACAATTCTTTAAGAATGAGCTTTAGTTGGAGCTATCTCCTTGGCTTTCTCAGGATTTATTCATTATCTATTTATCTATTTATTTGTTATATTTTTATGCAGCTTTATCCAAAGCTACCTCTAACTAAAAGAAATGTCTAAGTAAATATCATGCATATTCTCTTGAGATTCAGTTAATGAACTATTAGCAAAATACCATTGTTATGTAGGGGATAGAAAAGAGAGTAAAAATAATAATATAAAAAAGTAAAAAAAAATGAAGTGAGATTAATGAGTAATAATAATAATAATAATAATAATAATAATAATAATAATAATAATAATTAACCATACAAATTGGACTTGATCTAATTAATCTATGCCAAATAGACTTGATTAAATTTGATAAAAAATTGTCAAAGAAGAAGATCTCAGTCTCTGAAAATTAGAGTGAACATAAATCCATTCTAAAAGTAAACCTAGCCTACTTCTTATGAAGTGACTGGTCAGATATGCATTTTAAAACCATACTCAATTTTAGATTGTGCTTGGTTAACAAGTGGACATGTTATTATCAACTTTATGACCGAGATTTAATTTAAATGAATTATATTTTGATTATATGTATTGATTATATGGAAAGACACATTTCTTCAAGATATCTCAGATATCATGCAAGAGAGAAGAAATAAAATGGGCACCTCTTTATCCCTGTATCCCAGCCGATGATCCAAAGAAACTTATCCTCGATGACCTGGTTGTTAGCTATCATTGCCGGCCTTGCATGGGTGACTCATGCCCAGGTCATCCTTAGCTCCACTCCAAAACATCCAAAATCCGACATCGCCAGATTGCCACCAATTTGAAGTTCGGTTCTCGGACGATAAACCAAGATCCGCCTCACGGTCGCGGGCCGACTTCTCTTTCGTTTTCACTCTCCCAATTTGACCGGACCCAGCGAGCACTATCTCTGCTACCCAAAGGGCCATCAGCAAAACTGAAGGCGTGAAAACATGAGTCAAGCACCGAAAGCCGGCAATTAGTCCATGAAACCAATGATACCCACGTAAGCATCCCATCACTTGCCCTCCCTCCACTCTCTCTCTCTCTCTCTCATTGTGCCCACAAAGAAATTGCACGCCCTAAACCCTAAACCCTAAACATATAAAATTAAAAATCTTCTAATATTACAGTGAAAAACATATAAAAAACATAAATTACAGAGAAAAAAGCATAAAAATTAAAAACATATAAAATTAATTTTTTTTTTAATATTACAGTGATTCACGGATGGGGGAAGAGTACATATTACCTTAACTAGCCAAAGACGACAGTGATTCACGTACGGAGGAAATGGAGAAGCCCAGAGACGGGAAGCCCGGAGACGAGAAGCCCGGAGACGACTGGAGAAATAGTTTGAGACGAGAGACTCGAAGACAAATGGAGAAGCCCGGAGCTGACCGGAGAAGCCCGGAGACGAGAAGCTAACCCGGAGACAACCGGAGAAACCCGGAGATCGACGAGAAGCCCGAAGACGAATGGAGAAGCCCGGAGAAACGCGGAGATGACCGGAGAAGCACGGAGACGATGATCGGTGGTGCGAACGAAGGAGATGGATCGAGGAGGAAGAGGAGGGAGGCGGCGCGCGGTGCGAGCAAACAAAATGAGGGCTAGGGCTTGGGGGGGAAGTAATTGGTAATTCCCGATGCTTTAAAGCGTCGTTATATCCATTTTTTCCCAATGCAAAAAGAAAGCGTCGGCAAACCAAGTATTTTTCTGACGGTTTGGAGAAGTGTCGGCAAATTTCCAATTCCGACGCTTATAAGCGCCAGAATATATATTTTTTTCCCAACGCTTTTTAAAAGCGTCGGCACGCTCAGGGAGTTAACGACGCTAAGGAAAAGCGTCGGCAAAAATCCGTTGTTATTTCCAATAATTACTGTAGTGATATTTGATAAATTTTTAAATAATGATAATTCATATTTGATAAAAATATCTTTAATAAAATATATTTATAATTATTGAATTTGTTTTGATATTTTTTAAAATTTATTTAATAAATTAAAATGTAAGTGATATTATATAAAAAGTCATGTATAAGGCTATAAATGGATCAAGTTGATCCGTGACCTGACTTGACCCGATCCAACCTGCTTAGACCTGATCCGACTCATTTTTAAGGATCCGTGGATTCGAGTTGGATCCTAAAATTGAGCCTAACTATTTTTCCAAATCGGGTCTAGGTTTTGCTAAATTCGGATTTGATCCGATTTGACCCGATCTGAATATGATAATACCGTTATGATCCAAATTTATTTGGACATCTAAATTATGATTTAAGACTTTTATGGACCATATTTTTAATATAAAGATAGATTTATAATTATTTTAATAGCCTAATTTATTTTAGAAATATTATTTTTTATTTAGTTTGTATGATTAATAATAGTTGGCTATGTGATAATTAAAATATAATTTGGACTTGATCTAAATCCAAAATTATTAGATTAGGACTAGGTTATATATGGACTTGATCCAACCTGAATGATCCATTGAATCAAAAATTTTGGTTATGTACCCGATCTGAACTAACCCGATCTTTTATCAGGTTAGATTAAGGTCTAATAATAGGATCCGATAAAAAAACTAAGTCGGGTCGAGGTCACTCATGACCCGGTCTAGCCCAATCCATTTTTATCTCTAGTCATTTGATTATAATCATTATATAAAAATTGATTGAAGATGATAATACTATCTTAGTATTAAAAAAATAATTTTTATTGATTAACTTTGTTATTAATAGATAACTCTTTGACAAACCGCGGTGGTGTCCAAGAGTCTTCTAGTCTTCTCCAGTGAGGGTAGAGTGCTGTTCCTGGGTGTTCCACTGCAAGGACCTGTAAGAATAATCCCTGGACCGGGATTTCTGGTAGGGGACCTTCTGGTGCTCAAGTTAGCACGGAGAATGAAATAGGCTATAATCATTGGTGTTGAGAGCCGGTGGTGATTAAGCATGCGAGCAGCAATGAATGTAACATAGAACGTACCTTACCGAAGATCCTTTTTTACCTATTTGTGGGGTTACATGGAGTAAAAGAATGCTGTTGAAGGGGTGGCCATCTCTGATAGGCATAACAAATTCTACTGAGTAGGGACTTGGCTCCGCACCTAGGCACTCTCATCTTGACTCACTCGGGGAGCTTGTTGGTTAGAGTAGGAAGTCGGCAGATGCGCATGGAGAGTGCCAGGGCTAGTCGGACTCGGTGCATTATTGCTATCAAGCTTGGTAGGCAACTACTTGATCCATGAAGGAACTGCTACTCGGTCTGGAAAAGATCAGCCACTCAGTCAACACCATCTTTTTTCGTTGGCTTTCTTTCCATTCAATAGTAAAGTAGTCGGCTCCAATGTCTCCTCTTGGCCGGTAGCTTAGTCGCTCCAAGTCAAGTATCGACCCATAACTGATGACATGGTTAGTAGTCTGGCAAGTCCTCGAGACTGAGCTGGTAATTACTATAACAAACATATTTATAAATTTGATCATATTTTTATATAAAATTATCTTTAACTAAACATAATTATTTTTTTAACATCATTTTAAATTTTTTTTCATAAATCAAATATGATAAAAGATATTTAATTTTATAATTATTATTCTAGATAAATGATTTACAGGATTGTTAGGTTATTCTATAATCTAATATATTCAATCAAGTGGATCCATAGTGTTGCCGCCTAGATCGCCATGGCCTACAGCTTTGATGTGGTCCGGATGAGTGGGCCTTCCAGGGTGTGTTGGGTTTTTCTTCCTCTCGTCCTCGTTGCCGATCGGTCTTGCAAAAAAGAAAAAATCCGGGTCGGGAATTCTGGTGGGGACACTCCGACGGTCAAGTCAGTAAGGCGACCAAGGAGAACATATCCTCTATCGCTGAGGCTTGGGATGCCATTGCGTAAAGGGAAATATAATAGACAGGAATAGAAAAACTGGAGTTTGGGGGGTTGATCACTATTCAGCCCTTTGCCTTTACTATTACCGTTTCCTTCTCCCTGTCCTGGAGCTCCCTCTTACCATTATATAGGAATTCATTGGGCTAGACCGTGTCTGTAACCTCGGTGGGATGTCTCTCTCCCAATGTCCCTCGTGGGAGGGGTATTCGTCTGTCATAGCTTTCCCTTGGACCAGATCCCGGGAGGAGATCCTCTTATAGGAAATGTAGTCGGCATATGTAGAGCTTGTTTCCCCGATGGAGTGGTCTCCCGTGGAAAGTGCGGGCATCATGTTGCAGGGCCCTGAACCACGGTCGAATACTTCCACTTTCAGGGGGTACAAATGGCTTGCTGCAGGGCCGAGGCCCATGGCATAGCACTCTTCTTATAGAAGATGTAGGAGGCATGCCACGAGGACTAGAGCCTCGGTAGAGCATGCGCCCTGCAGAGGGTACGGGCAATATGCTGCAGGATCTGGAGCCCCAGTAAAACATGCGCCATATAGAGCGTGCGGGCGACGTGTTGTAGGGCCTGGAGCCTCGATAGAGCATTCGTCACCTTCATGAAAATCGTGGCCGGTCTGGCGGGGATGACGTCACACCTCCGTGCCGCAGTTCGGATCTCCTTCGTCCTTGTCCTCCGGAAGTCGTATCTTACTTCCTTCCGTCTTCCCAGTCACGGTCAAGAATGCGCCTCTTTGCCTTCAGGAATATTCTCTGGATGGGAGCTCTATCTCGATCGGGAGCTTGTCATGGATGGGAGCTCATCTCGGATGGGAGCGTGATCTCGACCTGGAGCTCATTCTGGATGGGAGCTCAATCCCGGACGGGAGTTTGACCTTGGATGTGAGCTCATCCCGGACGATAACTCGATTTTGAACGAGAGCTCGATCTCAATCGAGGGCCCACATCAAATAGGAGCTCAATTTTTACCGAGAACTCGTCTTGAACAGAAACTCGATCTCAGTTAAAAATTTATTTTGGATGAGATCTCGATCTCGCACAGAAACTCGATCTCAATCAAGAATTTATTACAGATGGAAACACGGTCTCGGATAGGAACTTAATTTTGGTCGGAAGCTCATCTCGATGGAAAATCGATCGCAGATGGAAACTCATTTCAGGTGGGATAGATAGCGCACTCCAGCTGTATCCGATATAGATATCATACCAACGACTTGCCACGTTGCTTAGTATTTATTTTATTTTATTTTGACCTAAAGGTGTGAAACGCGGGGACCAGGGTCGACCGTCTTCGTACCATTCTCGTCGAAGCCCGCGTTGTGGCGGTTTGATATTACCGCGTTACAACAGGGTAAAGGATTTTGACGAGATTTGGCAAGCTTAGCACGATAAAGTATGTCTGGCAATTACGGCAGTAATCGCGATTCTAGAGTGCCCATCGTAGGGACAAGTCCCATCCACAGGTTTCCGGTCAAAAAAAAAAAAAAAAAAAAAAAAAACCCTTAAATCGACCGACCACCCAACTCCTGGGAGCTGCCACCCTGTCCGTGACTATGGATCGATTCCACGGTTGGCATACCAGAGAACTCTACCACTTCTGGTATATGATCCCAACCGCCGCCACCTTATTGCTCAGCCTCCTCATTTCTCATCAATCCAAAATTTTCTCCGTCACCATCACCGAACGTTTTATCGCAGGGCCAGCACCGACCGACCGGTGTGCCGGCCGGTACATCTTTGTCCATGACCTTCCGAGCCGATTCAACGCCGATATTTTGCGTGACTGTCAGAATTTCAGCATCATAAACGACATGTGCCTCGCCCTCTCCAACTCCGGTCTCGGCCCACTGCTCGACGACTCTGACGGCCTCTCTTCCAATGCTGGCTGGCACAACACCAACCAGTTCACCCTGGAAGTCATCTTCCATAATCGCATGAAGCGATACGAGTGCCTGACCACCGACCCGTCCCGAGCCTCCGCCATCTACGTTCCATTCTACGCCGGCCTCGAAGTCTATCGCCACTTATGGAACCGCAGCCTATCGCTTCGGGACTCGGTATCGCTGGAACTCGTAAGGCTGCTGAGGTCGAGGCCCGAGTGGGCAGCCATGGGGGGAAGAGACCACTTTCTTGTGGTTGGAAGGGTCCACCTGGACTTCGAAAGGGGAAAGGATGAACCGGGTTCTTGGGGAAACAAGTTCTTGCTCCTCCCGGAGGCTAGGAACATGACCGTCCTGATAATCGAATCCAGTCCCTGGAGAAGCAACGAAATTGGGATCCCCTATCCGAGCTATTTCCACCCTTCAAAAGACAGCCAGGTCCTTGCATGGCAAGATAGGATGAGGAAGGTGGAGAGGCCCTGGCTGTTCGCTTTCGCAGGTGCGCAGCGCGGGGGCCAGACCACCAGGATCCGAGACCATGTCATGGATCAGTGCCGCCGCTCTCTCCGGTGCAACTTGCTTGAGTGCAAATGCGGCGCGACCGAGTGCCACTCCACGAGCAGCGTCATGAGGGCGTTCCGGAGCTCCGCGTTCTGCTTGCAGCCTCCAGGGGATACACCCACGAGAAGGTCCATCTTCGACGCGATGCTGGCCGGGTGCGTGCCCGTGTTCTTCCACCCGGGCTCGGCCTACGTGCAGTACCTGTGGCATCTACCGGGGAACCACACCGGGTTCTCGGTGTTCATACCGGCTGACGTGGTGATGGAGGGAAATACGAGCATAGAGGAAGTGCTGAGTAGGTTCCGTGAAGAAGATATAGGGTCCATGAGGGAGGAGGTTATAAGGTTGATTCCAAGGCTTCTATACGGATATCCGAGGAGTCTGGAAAGTTTGAAGGACGCGTTTGATGTGGCTGTGGAGGGAGTGATTGAGAGGATCGGGCAGCTGAGGAGGGAAACGAGGGAAGGAGTTTCATCGTCATTTCGAGGTTCCAATGGCTGGAAGATTGCTCTGGCGGGGAGAGAAGGTGAGCATCTGTGGGATAAGTTCTTCCTTAAGCCCGAACTCTGGACACTTCCATAGATTGAAATATATATATATATATATATATATATATATATATATATATATATATATATATATATATATACCTGGAAAGCAAAATAGTTTCATTTGAGTTTAACTTGTCATCTCTAATAGATACGGCTTCCAGCCTTCCACTGGGGATAACAAGGGATGATATAATTTATGTTTAGAATCAGTGTTTTAATCTCTATTTAGCCATTACTTGATATATACCAACATGTAGTTGTGATGATAATTATGAAAGGATATGTATGTTGTCCTTCTCCTTCTTCTTCTTTTTCTTTTAATTATTTTTTTTATTTTTTTAAATATAGATAATTTGGTGTTTTATATGATTATGAGAGATAAGATATGATCGAAGATCGGTGGAATTTCAGGGACTCCAGGAAATTTCTGATCCTTGATCAATTATCCTCGTTCTGATTGAACTGCCGGTTCAATCTCACAATAGTTAAATTGGCACATGTTTGAAGAACAAGGCATGCAGGACACCTACCTTAGTTAAATTTGGAATTACTTAAAATATATAGTATACATCATATGGTACTTAGAATCGAAGTACATGTAGATTGTGTCAATGGCATTCGCAAGGGTGAGAATACATCTATTTTTGTAATATTTTTACGTTAATTAATATGTCACATACTACCTGATGTGAAATATTAATTAGAAATAGCCTTAGGCATTCACAACAATTTTCTCCATTTATCACCCGTTTACTTGTCTTTTTTTTTTTTGATTGATTGACTATGATCATATGTGTCATGCTAGTTATCAATTATTTTCGAAGTTTGATTTACAAAATTGTCGTCATCTTTCCACACATCAAATGAATATCGTTCCTGTATGCGTATGAAAGAGAGCGTAGCGGGAAGACACCAGTCTACCTAGAAGCACCTGCTAGCATTACCTGCTTGGCTGCACCAGGGAATTTAGAAAAACTAGATGCTGAGCTGGCGCGCTGCACGAAATATAATATTTTTTATTTTTAATATTCGATATAATTTTAATTTTATTTATTAAAATTTAATATTTTTTATATTAATTATTTTAATTTTATTTAAAATTTATTTTAAAATTTTAAAATTATTTTTTAAAAAAAACAAAGTAAAAGAAATTCGGTATGAATTTTGAAGAATATTTTTTAAAAAACATTAAGTTGGATTCCTTCGCTTCTATAGTTATAATAGATTACATAGAAAATATAATTTTGAAAGAAAAGAAATTATAAAATTTTGGTACTCGGCGGGCATTACATCCTTTTAGTATTGCTTTCGTTATATACTGGATACTGAATTTTTGATACGTACAAAATATAATAATTTTAATATTTGATATAATTTAAAATTTATTTAATAAAATTTAATATCTATTATATTTATTATTTTAAATTTATTTTAAATTTATTTTAAAAATTTGATATTTAATTTTTTTTTTTCAAAACTAAGTAAGAGAAGTTTGATATAAATTTTGAAGAAATTTTATTTTTCAAAATCAAACTAATTTTTTTTTATTTTTATAGATATAATAGATTATATAGATATATAATTTTGAATAAAGAATAATTAAAAAATAATCCGAGATTGTTATTGAAGTTAGATAATATTATTTTAATCAATATGATAAATTATAAATTTTAAAACTTAAAAATGGAGCCAGATGGTTGGTTTATGCAAACGGGTGACGTGCTCTTTGTTTTTAGCCAAAAAAGGCTAGTTGCCGTCTAAGGTGTCGAGAGTTGAATCCGACGGTGACCCTATTGTACGTACAGCAGCTGTGCACTAAATGCTTCTCCAGAACCTATGGTTAGCACATCCCATCGTTGAAAAGGGGAAAAAGAAACCTATAATTAAACCACGTCCACCGTCCAATTCATCGCGCAGCGTAGGCAGTGGGCGCAACTTGGCCGGTCAGGCACCGCATGCATCAGACAGTCGTGCATCCGGCTCGTGCTTATCGACTCCATTGTCACGTGTATATAAAGGTACAAATAAAATTGGATCTAACTGGATCATGAATAATTTTAGTTTAATTTAATTTTTTTATTAAATTTTAATATTAAATTTAAATTTAATTTATTAAAAAATTAGATCAGGTCGAATTAGATTTACTATCAAAATTTTCAATCCAATGAATCATTCAATTTGAATCGGATTTATAGATAACTCAGTTCTAATCTAAAAAATTTGAATCTATATATGATCCTGATAAAATATAGACAACCATATTTTAATTATTACATAACCAATTATTATTAACCATAAAATAGATAACAAATAATATTATATTTAAAATAAATTAAGATATAAAAATAATTATAATTCTTTCTCTATATTCAAAATAAATTTTATATAAATTTTAAATTATAATTTAAAGACTAAATAGATATGATCCTAACAGTATTAGCAGTATGTTCGAATCGAGTCGAGTCGGGTCAAGTCAAGTCCAAATTCAGTAAATCCAGATCCGATCCGAAAAATAAAATAGGTCTAATTTTAAGACTTGACTTGAATCCATGGATCCCTAAAAATAAATTGGATCGGATTTAAATGGATCGGGTTGGGTCGGGTCATTGATCAACTTGATCCATTTGCAATGTTTAACATGTTGAATGATCATGGAAAACATGCCAAGTGAGTGGCATGATTTTAATTGGTGCACGTGGTGCAAAATATAATTTACCATTTCACCCTCCATTCTGTTATCGATATTTTTTATATTTTATGCACATATTTTTTTGTTGATTATAATATATATAAAGGGAGGTAGATTTGACTACATTTGAATAAACTTGACACCAGGTCCTATCAAGTCTTCTATCACCAGATTTACATAGATCTCTACATAGCAAAATTAAAAAATTACTAATATATTAATAGTATAAAATAAATATGAATAGGCATAAGCAAAAATACTTTAAAATAAATATAATTTTTTTAAAAATAAATATAAACTTTTTTGCTTATATTAATGGTGTAACAATGGTTGCTAGAAATTGTTGGAACTATTAATGATGTGATAGTCTACTTTTTCAAAATAAGTATAAACTTTTCAGAATAAATATATTTTTTTTTAAAAAAATAGAAATATTTTAGAAAAATATAAATTCAAATAGATGGAAGTATTTCTATTTATTTAAAAGTGTTTGAATTTATTGTAAAAAGGTTTTTATTTTGAAATATTTTTATTTATTTCAAAATATTTTTATTTATTTCTATTTATATTTATTCTATATCATTAATACATCATTAATTTTTTATTTTTTATATATGAAGATTTATGTAAATTAGATAGTAGCGAACTTGACCAAATTTGATTTTAAATACATTCGATTATAGCCAAGTCTATCTCTCTCTCCTCTCTCTCTCTCTCTCTCTATATATATATATATATTTAAAGGAGGGAGTAATGCATACGAGGCCCACTTTATATTCCTATGATCTTTTTTTTTATAAATCCGGATTCAAAAATTTGGCCTAACTTGACAAATATCTTCAAATATGGAAATTTAAAGATGACCTAATATAGTATAAGCAATTATTTATTTTATTGCTTACATCTATTGCTTCACCATTTGCCAAATATATAGACAAGGTTTTTCTTGCATCCATCGAATGAAATCTTTCAATATCAAAGATTTGACCTCTTGGTGAATAACATGACTATATGATCTACTACTTGTTATCTAACAAAGTAGCCAATGAAAGAAATCATGAGCTTCTAAAAAAAGAGACATATCATCTCAGCACAAAAAAAAAGAAGGAAGGAAACAAAACAAAAACAAATCTGAAATTTCCATGACAAGCAAGCCCAAATATTAGACGTGTATACCTAGTGTAAATTAGGATAACTGGGATTCAAAGCACATCCTTGGATATTGCATGTTAATATACGTATAAATTTTTATTAAAAGTAAATGAGTATAATTAAATAGGATTATAAATAAAATCAAATATTTGATATAGATTGGATAGTTGTTTAACTATATTCATATCCATTTTTTTTATAGATATGAATGTGGATATAAGTATTAGTTGGATGTTTAAATTTTTGTCTATATTTGAATAAATTTGGATATGAAATCATCCAATCGGATATTATCCAAATTACTTTCATCCCTGTACAGTAATAATTATATGAAAGAAAGGATAGACATCAATTTATTTTTACTATGTATGCTCTTTTTATTAGTAAGATATTGCTTCAAAGATCCATTGGGGTGAAAAAAACTCTGCAAGAACTTTGTGGAGAACCTCCGGAGAACCTCTCATCGGCCATTGCCGAAAGAGACGTGGTGATCTCATCAAGGGGAAAAGCTTTATCAGTGAAGAAAAGATGAACGTAAGCTATGGAAGTTGGAGGAGGATCCAACCCATTGTCAAAGGGGCTTGGTACCCTCGGAGAACGACCGAGTGGTGGAAGGCCTTGGTACCCTCGGAGACGGTATGCTTGGCGAGCTTGCCAGAGAGGACGAGGGTGACTCAAAGGTTTGCTTGTACTCTTCCTCTTCGTCATCTCTTCTACTCTCTTGCCCTTGATCGAAAGAGTCCCAATAGTAGCCATTAGAAGCATTTCTGTGCATCGAGATTCATGCCTTTCTTTCTTTACCTTGTGATCGCTGGTGATCATCAAGGTTTCTGTGGTCCTCGTGGCCGGTGGGGATGTCAACCAAGCCGAATAGTTTCCTAGGAGATCGGAAGCCGGAGGATGGAGCATGAAATGGAGGGAAGACAGGGTCAAGCGGGCGGTTGAAATGGGTCTCAATAGATCCCATGCCGGAGGAGGTGGTCGAGCTGGTGCACCGATTCTCGAAGGTGGACATGATACCGGAGGAAGAGGTGATGAAGGAAATAGATGATTAGCTGGCCAAGGGACTCATGGGCAGGAGTCTTGGGCGGAGAGTTCAGGTGAGGCGACGGCTTGGGAGTTTTGGTTGCATGCTGGAATTAAGGGAGAGATTGCGGCATTTGATCTCGAGTAGGGATGCTTGCTATTGGTTCCTTGATGCGAGAGAGTAAGATGCCGTTCTCTCTCGATCGTGGGTGGTTTTCGGCCAACTATTAGTGTTTGAGCCATGGTGACCGAGGTTTCTTTCTTCTCCCTCCTCTATCATGTTGGCATTGGTTTGGATGAGGCTTCCTCACCTGCCGGTGGAGCTATGGGGGCCGGCGACACTCCAGAGCATTACTGTCCTGGCCGAAGAAGTTGTGGCAGTAGGTGAATGTACTTTAAAATGGAGGAGGGCCGGCTTTTCCAGGGTCTACGTCCACTTGGATGTATCCCAACCACTGCATCTCAGAGTTTTGATTGGTGGCCTAGGAAAGAATCAATGGCAATGATTTGTTTATGAGCACCTTGCTAGAGTCTGCTTCTATTATGATTTATTCCATGGAATTGGGGAAACCTATCAGGGAGGAGGATCTGGAGCATGGGCACTAGATCCATCTAATGTGACAAGGGGTGACGAGGACCCTGATGGGAACTTGCTGGGGCCTTGGATTCTGGCGGTTCGGCGTTGGCTACCTAAGCTGGAGAAGATGGTGGAGGGTGGAAGGAAGGAGTCCCCACAGGGCTGGGTGAATCCACTCCCCAGGCGGTCAGGGAAGGAGCTTGCTATTTCAATTGCTGGTCGAGGTGACGTCGTGCCGGAAGGTGACAGGTGGGTCAAACCGGCAAAGGTGGCTCGCCGGTGATCCCCTATCCGGCCTATCTCTGGTAAGGATGGCTTGGTTACTGATTAGGAGTTGATGGACCGGCTACGCCACTAAGAGAGGGATTGTTGGAATTGGAATATGAAAGAAGAAGAGCCCAGAAAAGAGGTGACCATGGGATTGGGCCACTCCATGCATGCTAGGTCTCCTAATCCTTCACCAGCTTCGTAGGGAAACAAGCTTAGAACAAGTAAATTCGAGAAGGTGGGATCCAACCAAAGGCCAGGCAAGAAGATTAGAGTTCGAAGCACGAAGTCGAGTTCCATTACGGTCGGGGATTCCATGCCTGTTGACAAAGTTCATTAGGGGATCTTTGTTTTCATTGTTGGCCGCTCGGGGGTGGAGGTCTTTGTACTGCTTCATGAGGCACCATGGGACACCGACACCCTCGGAGAATGGGGACCACCGTCACAGGAGCCAATGTTGATGGGAGAAACTCAGGACTTGAGCCATGAGGATGTTATTGGCCAGCTTAGAGAGGCTTTCCAAGGAGGAAGAGACCAGCCTCCGGTGATGACTGTTTCATCGGAGGAGATTATTGCTGTTGACCCTTGGAATGATTTTGATGATCACAAAACATTGGTGCATGTATTTGATACTAACTCTTTACAAATGTTTAAGAAGTTTTTGCAGGAATGAATTACCTTGGTTTTAAAATGGTATTCAAATTCACTTAAGAAAATTCAATTGAGTTTGTAAAGGCCCTAAGTTATGAATATTGTAATCATGAAAAATGGACTTAAAAAGTGTAAATAATTTGATAAAGTATGTAAATTAGCTTCTAGTTATTTCAATGACAAAGTTTTTGAGAAGCTTGAAGCAAATTTTTAAAGACTTGTAAGAGCCGACTCAAAATGGCACGGCACAAAGGAAGATTCAGAGTTTCAGAACTAAGAGCCGACTCCCAGCTCAAGAGCCGACTCTTACAGAAGTATAGTTTTTGAAGTTCTGAGAATTAGAGCCGACTCCCAAATCAAGAGCAGACTTCAGGTATGCATGTTTATCAAGACTGAAAGCTTGAAGGCAAGAGCCGGCTCCTAGTCCAAGAGCCGACTCCTACAGAAGTTTGTTTTTTGCATGTCTGAGATTTCGAGCTGACTCCTGGAGCTCGAGCCGGCTTGTAGAGCCGTTGTCTGCACTTCAACGACTAGCTACAGAGAAATTTGAATGCCAAATCATATCCAACGGCCATTTCACGAATCCCAAGGCCCTACAACGGCCATATCACATGAAAAACTATAAAGAAGATCATTTTTGAAGGATTAATCAATTAATGAAGATTTATTGCTGAATATTCTTGAAAGAACCAAGAGCTTCCAAGCTATTTCTCTACCTACTTCAAAGAGCATTCAAGTGAGATTCGAAGCTTCTCCAACTCCACTCTATCATTGAATCCACTCATTGAAGAAGGGAAGAAGCAGCATTGAAGAGCACTTAAAGCTTGACTTCATTTTGATCTTCATCGGCAACATCAAAACAAACTTGGTTTGTTGTAGTTGCTTATTGTTCATTCTTTATTTTGGTTTGCTCTCTTGGAACAGCAAGGGGCTGTGTCTAGAGAGAGAGTTGAAGGTTTTAGGTGAACCTTGTAAAACCTAAATTTGGGTTCTTGGTTTTTTCGGTTTGAAACTAAGTGTTCGGGTTTTCTTTGGTGATCCCGGTAAAACCAAAGTGTATAGGTTTGGATTGTAAGCCTAGTAAAACAATCCGACTGTATTCCGGTTGGGGGATATAGTGGAAATCCCAAGTGGTCCTTGGATAATGGATGTAGGAGCGTTGCTCCGAACCACTCTATTTCTTGGTATTTGTGATTGTGTTTTCATTGCTTGATTGCTTTAATTTGTTTACTTCCGCTTTGCACACTTCACTTCTACACTAAAAGAATTTCAAAGTGCACATACTTGCAAAAAAAATTTTAATCCCAATTCATCCCTCTCTTGGGAAGCCACCTGGGCAACAAGTGGTATCAGAGCAGAGTCTCTGAAAGTTAATTAGAGTAAAGACATATGGCACATCCCATGAGTACTTCATTGGCCGAAGGTCAATCCATAATTAGACCACCACTTTTCACCGAAATTAATTACACTTATTGGAAGGCAAGAATGAAGATATACATTCAAGCTGTTGATTTTCATCTTTGAAAAATTATCATGAAAGGGCTTCACACACCCATAATTAAAGTTAATGATGTAGAGGTTCCCAAGCCAGAAGAGGATTGGGACGAGAATAATATGAAATTAGTTAAGTTAAATGCCAAAGCGGTGAATATATTGTATTGTGCTTTGGATCCAAATGAGTTTAACAGAATTTCAACTTGCAACTCTACTAAAGAAATTTGGGACAAATTAGAAATCACACACGAAGGCACTTCTCAAGTTAAGACATTAAAAATCAATTTGCTTGTACATAATTATGAGTTATTTAAGATGGATCCTAGTGAGACTATATCTGCCATGTATACTCGTTTTACTGATATTATAAATGGTCTCAAGAGTCTGGGTAGAACTTATTCTAATGCTGATCTTGTTCAAAAAGTATTAAGATCTTTGCCAGATAAGTGGGAAGCCAAAGTGACAGCAATTCAAGAAGCAAAAGACCTGAATACACTGCCACTTGATGAACTGCTTGGATCCTTAATTACACATGAACTGGCTATGCAACAAAGGACTAAAGAAGATACAAAAAGGAAGAAAGCCATTGCATTTAAAATAACTGAGGAAGATAAGAATGAAGAATCTGATTCATCAGATGATGATGATCTTGAAAGTGATGAAATTGCCCTAGTTATGAGAAAATTCAAAAGGTTTATGGGCAGAAGAAAAATGAATAGATGGATAAAGCATTACAGAAAAGGTAACTTTGGAAAAGAAAAGGAAAGAGATAAAGAAAAAGATAAAGAGAAAGATAAAGATCAAGTACCTATCTGCTATGGATGTAACAAACCAAGACACATCCGCCCTGATTGCCCTGAAGGAAAGAAAAAGATATTCCTTAGAAAGAAGAAGAAAGCAATGCTAGCTGCTTGGAGTGACAGTGATGAAACTAACATCTACTGAAGAGGACGAAGAGACAACAAAAATAGCGCAAATTTGTCTTATGGGTTTGGAGGATGAGGTAAGTACTTCTGAACCTAACTTAGAATTCACTTAAGATGAATTACATAATGCTTTTTGTGAACTATTGATAGAATATAAAAAAGTTGGTTTGAAACTGAGAGAATTAAAAAATAAATGTGATGTATTTGAAAATGATAAAAATGAATCTTGTGAAAGAAACAAAATCTTACAAAGAGAATTAAATTTGGTTTGTGAAAGACTTAAGATTGTTCAAATTGAAAAAGAAGAGCTTTTTGATAAAAATAAGGATTTGAAAAATGAAAATGATGTCCTAAAGAAAGAAGTTCAAAAATTGAAACCTTTAGTTGAAAAATTAACCCTAAGTTCTAACAAACTTGAGTTAATCTTAAAAGATCAAAAAGAAACAAATAATAGATTTGGAATTGGTTATAAAAGCTCTATTTCAAACACATTTTTTGCTTCTACTTTATATGCTCCTAAATTTATTAGTTTTAAACATGTTAGACCTAAATTTGCATCATCTCGTAGTTATTATTCAAATTCAAGGATTTTATGCTATGCATGTAATAACATTGGTCATAAAGCTTTTGAATGTCATTTGAAACACAATGACAAAAGAAAAATTAAGAAAGTTTGGATTCCAAAAGGAACCATTTTCACTAACTTGCAAGGACCTAGGAGAGCTTGGATATCTAAATCTATTAAATGATTGTTTTGTAGGGATGTCTTGCAGCCACAAGCATAAAAAAAAGATGGTATTTGGATACCGGCTATTCAAGACACATGACGGGTGATGCTGGTCAATTATTTATCCTAGAACAGAAGGATGGTGGAATGGTAACATTTGGTGACAATAGAAAAGGAAGGATAGTCAAAATTGGTAAAATCAAAATTACTCATTCTATATTTATTGAAAATGTATTACTTGTAGAAAAATTAAAGCATAATCTTTTGAGTATTAGTCAGCTATGTGACATTGGTTATAATGTATTCTTCAAGTCATCAATGTGTATAGTAGTTGATCCACTTGACTCTAGTACTAAGTTCATTAGACACAGACTTGGTAATATTTATGTGGTAGATCTTAATGATCTAACATGTCAAGTAATACAAGTCTTGTAGCAATAAATGACAAGAGCAAGGAATCAAGTTTTCTATGGTATAGGCGACTTAGTCATGCTAGTATGGACATGATAGCTAAACTTATTGCAAAAGATTTAGTCAATGGTTTGCCAAAGTTTAAAATTAATTTTGATTATGTTTGTGATGCATGTTAGTTAGGAAAACAAGTGAGGGGGAGTTTTAAATCTAAAAACATAGTTTCAACTTCTAGACCTTTAGAGCTACTTCACATAGATCTATTTGGACCTACTAGGACTACCAGCCTAGGTGGTATGAAATATGGACTTGTGATTGTAGATGATTTTTCAAGATACACATGGGTTTTATTTATTGCATATAAAGATGATACTTTTAATGTATTCAAAAAGTTTTACAAAAGAGTTACAAATTTGAAAAACTTATCTGTTATTTCAATTCGTAGTGATCATGGCACCGAATTTGAAAACCAGTATTTTGATCATTTTTACACAAAGCATGGTATTGATCATAACTTTTCTACACCTAGAAACCACAGCAAAATGGTGTTGTAGAAAGAAAGAATCGTACTTTGGAAGAGATGTCCAGAATAATGCTTTGTGAAGGAAATCTTCCAAAATACTTTTGGGCAGAAGCTGTTAATACTGCATGCTATATTTTAAACAGAGTTTTGATTAGACCCATTATCAGAAAAATCCCCTATGAGCTTTGGAATAATAGAAAACCAAATGTCAAATATTTTCATGTTTTTGGATGTAAATATTTTGTTCTCAACAATGGAAAAGACAATCTTGGAAAACTTGATGCAAAATCCAATGAGGTTATTTTTCTTGGATATTCTTTAAATAGTAAAGCCTATCGAGTTTTCAATAAAAGAACTTTGACTGTTGAAGAATCTGTTTATGTTGTTTTCAATGAATCTGACATTATATCTTCGAGAAAGGAAGATTTTGCTGATGATGATGCAGGTACACTAGAACATGGAATGAAAGACTTGACTCTTAAAGACAAACGATCAAGTGAACCACATGAAGAAGAGGTGAGTAAAAAGCATGATGATATACCTAAAGAATGTAGGTATGTACATTCATACCCTAAAGAATTAATTATAGGAGACCCATCTCAAGGTGTTAAAACTAGACCTGCACATAGAGATGCACATGATTTAATTTCTTTTGTTTCTCATGTAGAACCTCATAATATAAAAGAAGCTGAAACTGATCCTAATTTGATGTTAGCAATGCATGATGAATTAAACCAATTTAGGAGAAATAATGTTTGGACCTTAGTTGAAAGATCCAATGATCATCCTGTTATAGGCACTAAGTGGGTTTACAGAAATAAACTAGATGAAAATGAAAATGTAATTAGAAATAAGGTTAGATTGGTTACACAAGGATATAATCAAGAAGAAGGAATAGATTTTGATGAAACCTATGCACCAGTAGCTAGATTAGAAGCCATTAGACTGCTACTAGCCTATGCATATTTTATGAATTTCAAGTTGTTTCGAATGGATGTAAAGAGTGTATTTTTGAATGGTCTTTTATCTGAAGAAGTTTTTGTTGAGCAACCTCCCGGTTTTATCGATCATATTTTTCCAAATCATGTTTTTAAACTGAATAAAGCTTTATATGGTCTGAAACAGGCACCTAGAGCCTGGTATGATAGACTGAGCAAATTTTTAATTGCAAATGAATTTGTTAGAGGTAGTGTTGACACCATACTGTTTATTCAAAGAAAGAAACATGATATTTTGGTTGTTCAAATTTATGTTGATGACATTATCTTTGGATCTACTGATGAATCTTTGTATCAAGACTTTGCTAAGCTAATGCAGGGAGAATTCGAAATGAGCTTGATGGGCGAATTAAGTTACTTTCTTGGACTTCAAATTAAACAAACTAAATAAGGTATTCTGATCAACCAAGCCAAGTATATTAAAGAAATAATCAAGAAATTTGGCATGGAATCAAGCAAGGTAATTGGAACACCAATGAGTCCTGCATGTAGACTTGACAAAGATGAGAATGGCACAAATATTGATCAAAAGCTGTACCGAGGTATGATCGGATCTTTACTTTATTTAACAGCTAGTAGACATGATATATTATTTAGTGTTTGTATGTGTGCACGTTTTTAATATAATCCTAAAGAATCACACATCACAGCTGTTAAGAGAATTATTAAATACTTGAAAGGCACTTGTAATGTAGGTTTGTGGTATTCTAAGCACACATCACTGAAACTAATTATCTATTCTAATGCTGACTATGGAGGATGCAAAATAGATAGAAGGAGCACAAGTGGCACCTGTCAATTTTTAGGTGTTAACTTGATCTCTTGGCATTGTCGCAAACAGAACTCTGTAGCTTTATCTACTGCTGAGGCAGAATATGTAGCTGTTGGGAGCTGTTGTGCTCAAGTATTATGGATCAAGCAACAACTAGAGGATTATGGTGTTGTCCAATCTAAAATTCCTATCAAATATGACAATACTAGTGCTATTAACTTATCAAAAAATCCAATTCAGCACTCACGAACTAAGTACATTGAAATTCGACATCATTTTATTCGTGATCATGTTTTGAATAATGTTGTTGAACTTGAATTTGTACCTACTAAAGACCAACTAGCGAACATTTTCACTAAACCATTAAATCAAGATAGATTTGAGAAAATTAGAGGAGAGTTAGGGTTATGTGGCCCATTTTAAACCTCTCTGACTTAATTTTTGAAAATTAAAGAAAAATTATCTAGAAATTTCAAATTTCTCTTTAGAACATAGGGCAACTTAGTCTAGACTCTAGGAACCCTTAGAAATTGAGTTTGACCCATTTTGAATTTTAGAATATATTTTAGCTTGAGCTGACTTGAACTCTCAGTACTCTGGGCGAGTCGACTTGCAGGACGGACCGAAACTTTTTATATAGGGTTTCCACTTTCCCTATTCATCACACTTTCTAGATTTCGACCGTTTCTCTCTAGCCGACTCTTCACTCCTCACCAAAAACCACTCCAAAAACCCTTTCTACCTACTCAAATCCTTAATCTTTGGAGAATGGGGCCTCGCAAGGCGGTGGCAAAGAAGGCAACACTGGTTGTTCGGACTGCAGCAGAGGAAAGGAGGAGCAAGAGGCGTTTGGATACATCATTTCCGCAAGAAGAGCAGCAGCCTGAGCAAGAAGAGTTTGTTCCAACACCCCGGCAGATCATTCCAATGGAAAATTGACAAGTGACACCCGATAGGTGCATAGATTTCAATTTTATTGAGCAAGAACAGTTGAATATTGGAATGTGGCTTGAAAGACAGGGTTGGAAAGAGTTTTGTCAATTAAATGTTTCAACTTACCCAAATTTGGTTAGACAATTCTTTGAGAATATGTCCCTAGGAGCTTTTTATATTGAGGGAACAGTAAAAGGAAAACAAATTGAGATAAATGAGCAAAAATTATCAAATATGTTGAATATTCCTAAAGAAGGGGACTGTTATTTAGTTATGAAGAAAAGGGTGAAGACTCTTAGACTTATCTTGGGAAGATCCAATGTGAAAGGAATCATTCATGTGCATGCAAATCAGCTCTCATTGGAAATGAGACTGTTGCACAACATTATTAGCCAGATTTTCCTATCCAGGATGGGCAGATTTGACTGGGTTAGTAAGAGAGATCTTGTATTCATGAGACGACTGATTGAGAGGGAGCCCCTCAACCTTCCATTCATTATGATCTCACAAATGAGAGAGGCTATACGTAGGGCACGAGCCTGTTTGCCCTACGGGATGGTATTCACTTTGTTGTTCCAGGATGCTGACATAGATCATACTGGAGAGGACTGTCGGTTGTTGCTGCACACCGACAAGTATACAGTAAAATCCCTGACTAGGATGGGATTTGTCAAGGTTGATGGAAACTGGATCAGAAAGACTTCAGGAGTTCCTATTGCACACTCAAAGGACTCAGATGATGACATACAGGCTACACAAGGTCATGGTGAGCAGACTGAGGGACATACTGATGAGGTTGGACCTTCCGAGCCAGCTCCTGCTTCACCACATTCACCTGTCAGGACTCCTACTGCTGCTAGAGCTAATACTGATGATAGATTCCACAGAGTTTTACATGAGATTTCTTGTCTCAGGACTGACACTGACAGGAGGATTATTTCTCTATAGTCCGAGATGCAGCAGGGCTTTCATGACATCATGGTTATATCGAGGCAGTTATCCGCGGCCAGCCAGCATGCACCTTCTACTGGCACAGCAACTGGCATAGGCACTGAGACTGATACTGGCACACATGCTGAGCAGGGACAAAAGACACATTGTACTGATGCACTTTATCATGCCACACCTGCTGTTAGTGAGCCTCAGGATACTTTGGAGGCTGCTGGATTTATTGATGTTGGAGTGACTCCTACCACTCAGATACTTTCATCCACCAGCACATTGGCCCTATCTCTTGATCACCTACTGCCAGACCTACACCCATCTTCATTTCATCTGAATCAAAAACCAAACCTAAACCTAAATCTAAAGTTACTAGGACTTCTACATCCACTAGGACTAGGATTAGGGATCTCCGCCCTAGGTTCCCCAAATTCAAGCCTAGTCCAGGTATTCTAGAGGTTGGTTCCTCCTCTGATGAGGAAGAATCTGATAGTGGTCCTAGCACTTCTTTCTGATGTTTGGGTTTTCTCTTTTGAAACTTTTTGTTGTTGTATTTTGGTTATGTGATACTATTTTGTTGTGCCGTGGCACGTTTGTAAAGTATCACATATACTATGTATTGACTTATTTCTCATATATATATATTTCACTTCTTATGATACATATTCACTTGACTTAATGTTATGATTGAATCAATATTTCTCATTTGTTATGAATATATGTTGCGAATGTTTGTCCATTTCTCATGTACCTTTTGTTGATGACAAAAAGGGGGAGAATGGAGACCGTGGTTGGCATGAAAAAGAAAAAGCTATATTAATAAATCTATGCTATATTGATTCATGAAAGGAAGTTATGTTGATTCATGAAAATTGCTCTAAATTGTTCACAAATGCTATATGGATAATTGATTCATGAAACTTAATGTTTGCTTCAAAAATTTGAAAATTCTATAAGTTTCGATATGCTTTGTATAGTTAATATCTTTGATACATCATGTTATGATACATATGAAAGTTCATGTTTCGATACACTTGATACATAATATTTGTTATTTAGTTATATACATTTGATACATTATGGCACATTGTATTGATACACTGATACCTAACCTATATGATACGCATAGACTTGAAAATACTGCAATTGTAAAGTAATTTCAATTTTTTTTGATCATGCCCAGTGTTTTGTCATCATCAAAAAGGGGAAGATTGTTGACCCCTGGAATGATTTTGATGATCACAAAATATTGGAGCATGTATTTGATACTAACTCTTTACAAATGTTTAAGAAGTTTTTATAGGAATGAATTACCTTGGTTTTAAAATGATATTCAAATTCACTTAAGGAAATTCAATTGAGTTTGTAAAGGCCCTAAGTTATGAATATTGTAATCATGAAAAATGGGCTTAAAAAGTGTAAATAATTTGATATAGTATGTAAATTAGCTTCTAGTTGTTTCAATGATGAAGTTTTTGGGAAGCTTGAAGCAAATTTTTAAAGACTTGTAAGAGCCGACTCAAAATGGCACCGCACGGAGAAAGATTCAGAGTTTCAGAACTAAGAGCCGACTCCCAGCTCAAAAGCCGACTCTTATAGAAGTATAGTTTTTGAAGTTCTGAGAATTAGAGTCGACTCCCAGATCAAGAGCAGACTCCAGGTATGCATAATTTTCAAGACTGAAAGCTTGAAGGCAAGAGCCGACTCCTAGTCCAAGAGCCGGCTCCTACAGAAGTTTGTTTTTGGCTTGTCTGAGATTTCGAGCCGACTCCTGGAGCTCGAGCCGGCTCGTAGAGCCGTTGTCTGCACTTCAACGACTAGCTACAAAAGTTGAAATTTGAATGCCAAATTACCTCCAACGGCCATTTCACGAATCCCAAGGCCCTACAATGGACATATCACATGAAAAACTATAAAGGGGATCATTTTTGAAGGATTAATCAATTAATGGAGATTTATTGCTGAATAATCTTGAAAGAACCAAGAGATTCCAAGTTATTTCTCTACCTACCTCAAAGAGCATTCAAGTGAGATTCAAAGCTTCACCAACTCCACTCTATCATTGAATCCACTCATTGAAGAAGGGAAGAAGCAGCATTGAAGAGCATTGAAGAGCACTTAAGGCTTGACTTCATTTTGATCTTCATCGGCAACATCAAAACAAACTTGGTTTGTTGTAGTTGCTTATTGTTCATACTTTATTTTGGTTTGCTCTCTTGGAACAACAAGGGGCTGTGTCTAGAGAGAGAGTTGAAGGTTTTAGGTGAACCTTGTAAAACCTAAGTTTGGGTTCTTGGTTTTTCCAGTTTGAAACCAAGTGTTCGGGTTTTCTTTGGTGATCCCGTGTAAAACCAAAGGAAGTTTGGGTTTCTTTGGTGATCCCGGTAAAACCAAAGTGTATAGGTTTGGATTGTGAGCCTAGTAAAACAATTCGACTGTATTCCGGTTGGAGGATATAGTGGAAATCCCAAGTGGTCCTTGGGTAGTGGATGTAGGAGCCGGTTGCTCCGAACCACTCTACTTCTTGGTGTTTGTGATTGTGCTTTCATTGCTTGATTGCTTTAATTTGTTTACTTCTGCTTTGCACACTTCACTTCTATACTAAAAGAATTTCAAAGTGCACATACTTGCAAAAAGTTTTTTAATCCCAATTCACCCCCTGCTTGGGAAGCCACCTGGGTAACAGTTGCGGATCAGATTGAAGGGACTCTAGGAGTGGACACCCCTCCCTTCCAGATGTCAACATGAGGGTTTTGATTTGGAATGCCCGGGGAGTGGAGAAACCTGCATTCTGGACTTCCTTCAGTAGATTAATCCAACAGCACTATCCAGATGTTTGCATCTTGCTTAAGACTCATCTTTTAGAGAGGAGTCTAGCCAAGTTACGAAGCATCTTTAGCAGGTGTGGAGCACCTATACCATTAAGTCTAAAGGGTTGTCAGGAGGCATCTTTATGATGTGGAGACGGGACTCGGTAAGGGTGGATACTTTTCACAGGCGTCAGCAGCAAGTGGCCATGGTTATCTTCGAGCAGATAGGTGGCTTGTGACTTCTATTCGGGGTGTATGCGAGTACCGAGTATAGGGAGAGGTGGAGATTGTGGCATGAGATAACCAGACTTTTGACTTAGGGTATTCCCTCTCTTGTTGCTGGTGATTTCAATTGTATTGCTGGGCCCCATGAGAAGATGGGAGGTAGGCAGTTTGTGGATAGTATTGACTCTAGAAAGTTTAGGGAGTATATGGGAGATACTAGTCTGATCGATCTCGGCTACTCGAGCTCCCACTTCACCTAGTGTAATAACTGGTCTGGCACCGTAAGAGTTTGGGAGAGGATTGATCGGGCTCTTGCTACAGCGGATTGTACGTAGCATTTTCCAGGATACCAAGTTCAGCACCTTTCCAAGACTAATTGGATCACTGTTCGATTTTGATCACTACGGATGGCACTTATCTACATAGACCTCCTTTTTGCTTTGAAAAGTTTTGGACCTTCTACCCGAGGTCCTGGGATCTTGTTACAGCGATTTGGAGGATGCCCATTCATAGAGATGCGAGATATCGGATCACCCAAAAATTGGAACTAGCTAGGTGTAGGTTCATTCACTAGAACTAGACCGAGGTTGGTGATATTGTCAAGAGGGTTGAGGTGGTGGAGTCTGACATTGCCCTTCTTCAAAGGCATGAGGATCTGGAGGGGGGCTTTCCAAAGGTTGACCTTGCGAGACTTTGTTGTAGCCTCTCACTCCATCATTCCCTACTAAGGCAAAATGAGACTATATGGAGGCAGAAGTTTAGGATTCAATGGATCAGGGAGGGTGATCATAATACCATATTTTTTCACCAGCCTACTATGATCCGAAGGTCGGCCAACTGTATCAGGCAGCTAAGAGAGGATGATGGTATGCTGGTGATGGACAGTGATCATATTGGGAGATAGATTCTTCAGTTCTTCAAGTCAAGATGGACTCTTGCCCTAAGGGATGATGCTTCTATTTAGGGTTGCCAACCGGTGATACTTATATTTGACCAGGACAATTCATTTCTGTCTCAGCATGTATCTCCTATGGAGGTTCGGGAAGCCTTATGGGATCTTGGAGAGGACAAAGTCCCGGGTCCTGACGGTGATGAAGCCAGTGCAGGCAGTTTTCACTTATGATATCCCTTCTGACTAGAAGAAGACTTTTATTACTCTTCTTCCTAAGAGATCGGATGCCTCTGTGCCTAACTATTTTAGATCAATCAGTCTTTGTACCACTTTATACAAAATTTGTGTTAGAATTTTGGTCAGGCGACTGTAGCTGATTGTGCCTCATCTCATCTGTCCTGAGCAAGGAGCATTTATCAGTGGACAATGCATTATTGATAATGTCCTCTTAGCCCAAGAATTCATGCATGACCTTAAACAGGCTCCTGCATGGCGGAGTCTCATGGCGATTAAGTTGGACATGGAGCGAGCTTATGATCGGGTGAGTTGGCCTTTCCTTCAGAGGACTCTTCATGATTTTGACTTTCAGGATAGGTGGATCAGGTGAATTATGGACTGCATCGAAGGCCCCAGTTTTGCCATCCTTATCAATGGTACTCTGATTGAATACTTTTTTTGATGATCGGTCTTTGCCAAGATTGTCCTCTATCTCCTTACCTGTTCATTTTATATGCTGATGCTCTCTTGCATACTCTACAGAGTGCAGTCCAGGGATCGTTATTCGAGCCCTACTGGTTGGCTCCTGGACCTGTGGCTCTCTCTCATCTTCTTTTTGTAGATAATTATCTTCTTTTGGGATTGGCTATTGTCCAGAATGCGAGTTGCTCGCCACTATTGTTAAGACATATTATTATTTTTCTGGCCAATCGATAAATCGGCAAAAGTCGACTATTCTGTTCAGTCCTAGAATGAAGACCCGGATAAAGCAGGATATCCTCTCTACCCTAAGGATTTTGGAGTAGACTGGTACCATTGTCTACCTTGGAGTCCCTATGACTAGTGGGAGGCTTCTGAGATCTCAGTGTAGACTGCTTGTTCAGTGAGTCCAGGATCATCTTTAGGGTTGGCAAGCTTCCACTACAGCAAAACAGGCTTTTCTTGATACTTTTTTTGACCTTTTTCGATGCTTTAAAACATCGCTAAAAACCCTTCCCACACTTATATAAGCGTTGCAAGTGCAAGAGTGGAGAGGAAAGCGTCGGTGATTTTTTTCGACACTTTTAAGTGTCGGGAATAAACTCGAGATAAAGTTATTCCCGATGCTTTAAAGCATCGGGAATTTTAATTTTTTTAAAAAAATTAATTTAACTATTTTTAAGATAAATGGGATCCTTACATAATTTTTTCAACATATGATGGAACCGATAAACTCCCAGAAAAAGGTGATTGCCCCATGGAGGATAGCGTTGCCGCCGCCGTCGATTCCAACGATGATTTCGAGTTCAACGTCACCGTGAGAAACTTGATGGTGGAGCCTTCCATCACTGCCGACGAGATCTTCTCCAATGGCCGCATCCTTCCCGCCTACCCTGTCTTCGACCGCAACCTCCTCTTCTTCATCGTTGACGAATCGACGATGGAGGGGGAGGAGGGGATCCCCCTTCAATGGCTCGTTATCGAGGACCAGAGCTCCTCATCGATCGAGGTGGTTGGGAAGTATTGTGCGTGATCATCGTGGTCCATGCTGCAGTCACCGAAGTATTGTGCATCGAGCACGCGGGCGATGCCAAGCCCCTGATCGACGTCGACAACATCGCAGCAGATCTGGGTGAACTCCGTGTATGCAACGCAGCTCCTCTGGATCGCCCTCAACCGCTCCTACATTACCTCCATCTGCGACGCCCGCATCATCTTCCTTGCCTCCTCCATCGAGATGTGCTCCTCCTCTTTCCACTTCGCTTCCAGCGGGGATCTGGGCGGGGGGACAAGCCCGTCGAGGTGGAGGCATTCCCAATTCAGCTACTGGATACGATCGGCCAGGTCATTGCCGAAAGGGAGGGGAAGCCGCTCCGCCGACTGGAAGAGGGCCCGCCACTAGTGGAACGAGCGGAGGAGCCCCCGCTCATCGCTGTAGTCTCGGAGGAGGCACCGGAAGTAAGAGGATGGCTTGGTGGTGCGGAGGCGGGGAGGGAGGAGGGTGCTGGCGGAGGAGGACTTGGCGGCGTTGAAGAACCAGTGAGCCAGGGTTTTGCTGAATGCCATTGCTTGGACTTTAGAGGACTAGAGAGAGAAAGAGGAAGAGACAGAGAGAGCGCGCGCTGCTCTCTTCTCTTTTACTCTGAGATCTCGTCATTCTATTTTTGGATGGGGTAAGAAGGAGGGGCTTATATAGAGCTCCAAACGGATGGGATCTCGTTGAAGCCCCGGTGATTGGAGAAGTCTCGAAGATGAAAAAATCTCGAGCGAGCCAGTGCGAATGAAGGAGATGGAGGAGGAGGAGGGAGGAGAAGGGAGACAAGCGGTTCGACTGAAATGAGGGAGGAGAGCATTCCAATGCTAAAAAGCATCGTTAAAGCATGTTTTTCCTCAGCGCTGGCAAAAAAGCATCAGAAAATCCATATTTTTTTCTGACGCTCACATGTAGCGCTGGCAAAAAACAATTGTCTTTAATCCTTTTTCCTATAGTGTTCTTCTCTTTCCATGGTGGGTAGGATCTCCCTCATTAGATCTATCTTGACTTCCATCCCACTATATATACCTATCATCGAATACCGTGCTACCGACTTCATGCCTAAGGGAGATGGAGCATCTATTCCTAAGTTTCTTGTGGAGTTCCACACAGCACGGGAATGGGGTCACCTAATATCCTGGGAGACGGTTTGCTAGCCGGTCAAGGATGGTAGCCTGGAGATCTAGTCTCTTCTGCTCAGAAGGGACGTCTTGAATGCCAGGAATGTAGTGAGATATCTCTTTCAGCCTGACTATTTGTGGAGCAAGGTGATGAGAGCTCGTTACGGTTCCTGGAGTCAAGGAGCTCAGATTTTTACCTCCAGAGGCTGTTCTTCTATTTGGAGGGAGATATGTGTTCGGGCTTCTGATGTGTTATCTCAGATCAGGTGCTTGATTATGGATGGGTCCATGGTTAATATGAGTCAGGATGCATGGATCTCTTGCTTACCTCTTTGCAAGTGGTCCACCTTTGTGAGCACTAACCTTCCCCATGATCTTCGAGTCTCCCAGTTGTTGGCGGATGATGGTAGGAGCTAAAGAGCACAGGAGGTTACCAAATTATTTGGGAACCAGCTAGCTGGTCGCATCCTTGCCATGCCGATTCTGACACATGGTTGCCAGAATATGAGGGTATGGGACCACTCTTGCCTTCCTAGGATTCCTTCTAGTATCCTTTCCAACTTGTACAGGCATCAATATGAGATGAAGATTTTTGCTGCTTGATCTAGAGATTGCCTGTTCACCCGAGAGTGCACCTTTTCCTTGGAAGGTGGCTTGGGATCGCTTTCCTAAGAGGGCATTGCTCGAGCACAGAGGTATGGACTTAACAGTTACTTGCCCAGTCTGTGGTTCTGAGGTGGAGTTTACTGAGCATGCAATCTTGCGCTGCCCTCGGGCGAAATCGATTTGGACTTTGGCGGGAAGATGGCCCTGAGCTCAAGAGTAGGGATCCTGATTGTGCTCCTTCCTTCATATGCTCTAGTACTGTTTGACTGACGTGGGTGGTATCTCTGCCTATATTGCTTATTAAATCTGGCTATCTAGGAATAGCTTTATCTTTGAAGCTGCTCTCATTCTTGCTTACCGGATTCTTCGTAGCGCCATGTTCATGGCTATGGAGTATCACCACCTTGACACTACTACTACTATCCTTACGACCCAAGATTTTTGGGACTCCCTTGCTGCTTCGGCAGTGGCCCGGAAGGCTATCTATATTTCTTGGAAGCCCCCTCTTCTGTGTTTCATCAAGGTAAATTTTGATGGTAGCATCAAAGGTGCCTCAGGAGGTGTAGGGTTTGTCATTCATGATGCTGATGATAGGTTGCTGGCTACTGGAGGCACTTTTTAATATGAGCCCTCGGTTCCTGAGGCTGAGCTCAGAGCAGCTTGGATGGCATCACCTGGGCCATTCAGGAGCTGTGTCCTGTAAGGATTCATATTGAGAGAGATTCATCCATTATCATCGATGGATTCAGGACAGGACTGAGCAGCATCAAGTCCATCCCCTTCTGCATGATATTTGGCGATCTCTTGGTCTGTTGATGACTGCATCGATTCGGCATGTCTATAGGGAGATAAACAGTGCAGCCGACTGGATTGCCTCATTTATGGCCAAACACTCGGGTGACTGGTCATGGCGCTAGGATGACGATATTCCTCTGCCCTTTCAAGACTTACAGTCTCTTGATCTTCAGGACTGCTATTACACCAGAGTAGTGTGATCGTCCACCTGTATTAAAAAAATTTATTTTCTTAGCATTATTGAAAAGAATATTATTTCAGCTCATATTAATAAAAATTGTTTGTATACATGGAGAAAATATAGCATGTATAAATGATTAAAACAATGCCAATACAAAGCCTCCATTTTAATTTAATATATATTAGATTATATATTAGATAATATTTAATTAAGAAAATTTTAATTAAAAAAATCTAATTTAGACTTGTAGTTTCTAAAAAATTAGGCAAGTGTAATTATAAGTATATTTATGAAAATTAAGAAACAAATAAGGGGGTGTTTGGTATGGGGTGATGGTCCCAAGATCAAAGGTGATTCATGAAAACATATTAGAATAATGTTTTTTGGTTGCATCATATGGCAATGATCTTGGATCACCTCATTTTTTAAATTACCATTTAGCACAATAATCAAAAATCCTCTCTCGATGATGAGTATCCAATATCATCGTATGGCAGTGATCTTAGATTAAAATATATTTAGCAAAATACCTCTTGTAATCGCGACCCCTCAAATCTCATACCTCATGGAAGAGAAAATTATTTTTTTTATCATTATAATTTTCTGTGCCATGATATTTTTTCACAATAAATAGTTGGGATATCATATCCACGAAAAATTTAAAATCTCTTCTTAGCATCTAGGAGGAGAGCATGTAGAAAAAGAAAATACTATATTTGAAACAAAATTTAGAAAGAGGAGAGTAGGAAAAGTATTATATTTTTTGGGTCATATATATTTTTTGATTTCTTTTTTTATAGAAAGGAAGAAACAAGAAACAAATAAATTTTAATTTCTTTCGTTTTGGTTTTGTAAAACAAAAGATTTTTTATTTCTTAATTTATATGTATTTAAGTTTAACTTTGTTAAATAGCTTCATCAAAAATATTTTTGGTATTATATACTTGTGATATTTTATTCCTATAATATATAAACAAGTCATTCATACTACTTCGAGATTTTTAATCATTGCATCATGATCGACCAAATATAGCGATCTTATATCATCAGGGATTAAATTATCTTAAAATTTGGATCACCGATGATCCTTGATCACGAGATTAATTCCATTTGGATCACCAAACATCCTCTAAGATATCGTGGAGTCGGTTGTCTTGTTTTATAAATATGAAAACTCATTACATAACCTGATGTACCCATTATTCCCCGGCAAGAGAATAGAAACTGTTGGTGTAGAGTTCCTATTCCGGCTGGTCGGAGCTACTGGATCGCAGGACCGCTCCCTGGTTCACCTGCAAAACAAATTCCTTGCGGAGTTGCTCTGGCGGGGGACACTCCGATGCCTAAGTCAGAGGCTGGCTCTAGCCACAGAATGGAAAAGGTTTTGGAGAAATGGAGGGAAAAGACTCTGAGATTTTTGGAGTATATTATGCCTCTTACCTCGAGCATTCCTTCTTACCGTTATTTATAAGGAGCCATCCAGCCTGTGGTTCCGTTTTTCTTCCAGCGATTACGGTGGAGAGTTAATTCCTTTCCCATGATCCGTAGTCGCGGGTTGTCGTCCAACGGTTCTGGCCAGACCGGAGGTGTTACAGCTAGAGTTACGTACCATGATCGTGCCCTGGAGATAGCTAGTAGTAACCGTTAGTTACCGTTACTTATCGTGTTTTGTAGTGATTTCAGACAGATCGTAGATCCATCTTTAAATTTCTCCCTTTTAAGGAGATTCCCATAATCAGATCGAGAATGTCTTCGTCCTCGGATCTTCTTGAGACAGACTAGAGATCCTGTCTTCGGCATAGATCGAGGACTTGGTCCTTGTCGAAGACGGAGATCGTGTCTTCGGCGTGAATCGAAGAATGTATTTATGGAGGTTAGTGAGGGTCGTACCTCGGATCAGGCTGGGGGTCTAATCCTCATGAGTTGAAGGACTTGGTCTTCGACGAAGGCTGAAGATGAGGTCCAAAGGCCTTGCCTTCGGGTGACGTGGACCCGCGAAGAGCTTCGGGTGCCGTGGACTCGCGAAGAGCTTCGGGTGTCGTAGACTTGCGAAGAGCTTTGGCTTGCCCATTGGTTGCTTGGTTTTTTTCGAATGTTCGAGTCTGAAAATGGTGGTTCAGGAGAAAGGTCTTCGGCCGGCAGGACCGGTGGTCGACTCGTACTTGGATCGAGATATCCCAACAGTTGCCCCCCTACTCTTAGTTCTCGAAACGAAGATTTGTCTCAAAGAGTGAGAGTATCAATGGTTTGTCATTTTCATTATGGGGGATGGTGTACTGGATGATTGTGAAATTTCTGATTGGACTGTTCATCATGACTGTCGATTGGTTTGAGGATCAGGTAGAGGACAGCTGTCATTTCCTGATTGAGGGAAGAGAAGAGAGTGGGCGGCCCTGCGACCGTCTCTTCTTTTTCTGTTGCATGACAGTTCAGCCAATCTTTTGGTTGGGATTTGGATGGTTGTCGCGATTCCTTCCTATTCGTTGGATGATGAACGTGCTTCGTCCCGGTCATCGATCCAAATGGGTTGTACCCTTTGGATTATTCTATGTCAAATCAGCCTGGTGGGGCTACAGGGCCTTTTGGTCTCTTTTTTGGAAAGAGAGAAAGTCCGATTGAAGAAGCTTCTTCAACCTCACTTCATTCTTCGTTCAGCCTTCCTTGCTTTTGGCTATCAATCTCTTCTGCAGGTAGAACCTTCCTTCTACCTTTTTGCTCCATTCTTTTATCATGGCTGAATCTGTAGGGAGCCGAGGGGGACAAGTTAAACCCTCAAAGGCCAGTGATGTAGTGAGTCCAGAATCAGTTCCTAGCTCTATTTCATTGGAAAAGATGACTCACCTTCGAGAACGCTATCGCATTCCCAAGGGGTTTCCTTTCATTCTTCCCGTATTTGAGGAACGGGCAAACAAACCCCCTCCCGGATGCTTGGCTGTGTATGAATATCATTTGAAGGCAGGCCTTCGATTTTTTCTGCATTCTTTTTTCATCAAAATCTTTCGCCTGTACCGAGTGGTGCCCGTGCAATTAACTCCGAATAGCATTCGGAACATCTACGGATTCCTGGTTCAATGCCGCATAGCTAACATAGAACCTAGGACCAACTTGTTCACTACCTTATTTGTGCTCAAGAGGGATTTCCATAGTAGCGGATGGTGGGTGATCGGCCCTCGACTGGGCCGCAAGATCATTAAGGACATGCCCAGCGTCATCCATGGGTGGAAACCCATCTTTGTCTTTGTATTATTTATCGATCCATGGGGCTTCGATAGTGATTGGAAGGAACCGCGTTTAACCACCAATGATGGAAAGAATGTTTTGGCGGTCAATCAGTCTGATTATGACCTTTTGGCTAATTCAGAAATTTTCCCTTTCCGTGAGTTGTTGGAGGAGAGGAATTCCATCTTGCAGGGATTAGCAAGTTCCCTGTGTTAGGTATAATGACGGAAATTTTCACCTCTTCCCTCCTAATCCTGTTGTTGTTCGGTCGACTCAAAGGAGTTTTTCTGTTTGTAGGTGGCGGAATGAAGCCTGGCCTGAGCTGGCTCCGTCAGACTTCCGAAAAGAGGGTAGCTCAAGCTCCTCTTACAAGGTCGACAGTTCGGATAAGGCCCGAAGAGATGGTCCTGAGGGGGATCGGGGTACTTCATCCTCCTGGGGAACCTCCGGGGAAGATATGGTGCCGATGGTGGGGGCCTCGACAAGGCCTCATCCAGTTGAAACTTCGTCAGTGGTTACCTCTCTGGTCCATCCAAGGGAGAGTCCGCCTCAAACGGCAGACGCACCACCGCCTTGCCCCCCTGCCAGTGATAGGGGAAATGCGCCATAAGTCGAGGGAGAGTTTGCTCGTGAGACTTCTCCAGCTGGAAGCCATCCTGCGAACTCTTCGGAGTTTTCCCTTACAGGGGGATTGTTGGTTCCCACCGTGGCCAGGCAGGCACTGAAGAATACATTGCTGCCTCACGATTTGGCAGTTGTCCGAAGCCGAAGTCTCGCCAGAGTATCTGATTCTGCTTTTTCTTCCCTGCAGCAGGTATGGTTCTCACTATATCTCCTTTGCTCTGAGAACTGTTCGGTTCACAACTTCATATTGTCGATGTAGTTGGTCTATGACATCACCTTCATGGAGGAGGGCCTGGAAAATGTCAACAGCCTCATCCATGGCCTCAAGGAGGATCTCCATACTGCTAGGGCTGAAAAAGAAGTGGCCGAAGAACTGAAGCAATCTATGGAGAACCAACTTGTTCATATGGATGCTGAGGTTCGTGGACTGAGGGGCGAGCTAAAAAGTGTCCAGTTGACAATCATAGAGCAAGGAGCAGGGTTGAGGAAAAGCAAAAAATGAGTCAAATCCTTGGAACAATCAGCCAAGGAGGATCAAGAAAAGATGGAAATCTGATCAAGGCGGCGAAGGAGGCCGTCAGGAGGGCCAAGGAGGTAGTCCTAGAGTCTGAGGTGGCTAAGAGAGAGTCCGCGACTCTGAATAAGCTGGTAAGTGATGCTGTTGCAGATTTCAGGAAGTCTTCACAGTTCCAAGATGAGATAAATGAAGCAACCTTATACGGCTATCAGCACGGCTTCAACGACGGACTCGCCAAGGTCAGAGGGGCCTTCCCATACCTTGATCTTTCTGGCATCCCCATTTTCAGCATAGTTGAAGAAGAAGAGGGGGAGGAGGAAGCCGAAGCCGTAGAAGAGGTTGAAGAGATGTTGAGCCTGAGGGAGGAGATTATGACCGTAGTTGGTGATGCGGGCATAATTTCGATACAGGCCGGAGAGGCCGAAAAAGTCGAGGAGATGCCATGCTTGGGATTGGAGGCTCCCACCTCAGCCGAGGGTCTGGATGTGGTTCCAACCCTAATCCCGACCCAGGAGGGGGCTCAGGTTAAGGAGGAAGTCCAAGCTGAAGGCTCTCCGGTCCCAGCTCAAGTCGATGAAGTCCTTTCTGCGCAGATTGACAAGCTGCTTCAATCCTGCGGTGTTGGGTCTCCTTCAACTGGTGTTGAATGATCTAAGTAGCTTTAGGCATTGTTTTTTTTTTTGACGTTCCTCCGAAATGTACTTGACAACCTTTTGAATGACAATTTTTTTGAGCTAGAAAGTAGCTCTCTCTTATGTCGTATTTTCAGATATAGCTTGAACAAGGTCATCGGCTTAGTCTGTAGTTCGAGTTTCACTACTCTCTCTTCTATTCAGTCGAACGGCTGAGGTCGAAGGCTGTTTGGTCGGTGGTTGACAAAGACGAACTCTAGAGCAAGTCGGGATGCCGTTGCTGAAGACTATCTACGATCAACCAGGCTGACGTCACATTCCTTTCATAATTAAACTATCCATCAAGGGATAGACATGATGGACAGGTGTCATTTTCATATTGACCGGTGATTAAGGAACCTTGATCGTGATTCCCGTTGCTCGTGCTGAATGTGTCGATATTCGAACGGTCACGTTTTTGTGCATCTTAGGTGCCGCCAAATATCTCTTTTCTGAAAAGGAGCCATTAATGCTGTTGCCGTACGATGGGATTCCTCTGAATTTGAAGCGCCGGTTGTTGCCATCCCAAGAATAGCTCTCAAGTGGTCTCCTGGGGTCTCGAAGCATCACTCGGACACGTGGCACTCTTTGGTGTGGTTAGGAAAGGACGTGGATCATGTTTCCCTGTGGCCAGTCATGGGTACAAGGTCCTTATAAATAGGATCTTGTCCTTTGCTGTCAAAGGTCATCACCTTCTCAGACTTCCTCTTTGAAGATTCTTTTTTTCTCTTAGAGCTTCAATCAAAATGAAGTTTAGCGTCTCCAAGCTTCGTAGGGTAGCAAAGAAGAGAGCCATCAGTTCCGGAGACAGGGGGAGCCCAAGATTCCTTGGGTCAAGCGACGACAATGACCCCACATTGATCGTTTAGGGAGAAGGGTCCGTGTCCTGGAGGCTCAACTGAAGGAGGCCGGACCCAGGTCGAGGCGGCCGTCGCGGAGGCGGAGGAAGCCAAGAAGAAGGTGGCGGATGCCATCTTGGACTTCAAGGCGTCTTCTGCTTTCAGAGAGGAGGTTGCCGAGGCGGCTCTAGATTCTTGTTACTAGGGGTTCCGGGAATGTAGGGATAAGGCCTTCAAGTTTTATGACTTGAAGGGTCTTGACAACATGAAGCCCTATGTTCCCTTCCCTGGACATGAATTCGACTCTGATTTCGAGGAGGAGTCGGATTCTGATCCGGATAGAAACCCTGGGACCCCTTCATCCTCCTTCCAAGACTTCCCCCGCTGGCATGGAAAAGGGCCGGTGGGTGGTTACTAGACATGCTTCCCAATTCCCTGCAATCCTTTTTCTTTTCTTTCCTTATGAGAATTTCTTTTCTCTCCTTTTTTTTTTTTGTAAAAAATTTAGGAAGGAAATGATCTTAACTTTTCTTACCTTCTCTCATGCTTCCTTTGTGTTGTGTCACAATATGGTTTGTTGAGAGCGTAGACTTCTTAGACCACTTATGAGAGGTGAGATCGACTGGGCCGTCCCAGGAATGTTTGTTGTTAACAGGAAGGACGACATAGGTCCATTCAAGCATGTTTTCGGATTTACCATAGGGTAAGGCGTCTTCGTCGTCCCTGTTCATTTCTGTCATGATCAAGGTAGGCTGTTTAGGCCCTTCCCGACGTATTTTCGGATTTACCATAGGGTAGGTTGTGAAAACCATCCCTGCGCCCTTTTTTTAGTATAAGGTAGGCTGGTTAGGCCCATCCCGGCACGTCTTCAGATTTTTCGTAGGGTAGGTCACTTGAACCGTCCCTGTGCTTTCTTTAGTATAAGGTAGGCTGGTTAGGCCCGTCCCGGCACGTCTTCGGGTTTTCCATAGGATAGGTCGCTTGAACCGTCCCTGTGCCTTTGATCTTTTTGGTGGTCTGATGGGGCCATCCGTTGCACTCGTCGGACATGCCGATAAGGTGAATGAATCAGACTCTCCTTTGCGATGTTGGCCGATTCCTCAGATCGTGCCATTTAAGCCATTGTTGTTTTGTTGACGTAACAGGCCGTTTAGAGTTGGGCAAATTTGCACAAGAAATGTAGGGGTCAATTTATTGATAGTATTTATGAAGGTTTTGTACATTCCATGACCGGGACAAAATTTTTCCCTCTAAGGTCTTGAGCCGATACGTTCCTGGACGTATGACTTCTTCAACCAGGTATGGGCCTTCCCAATTGGCAGAAAGTTTGCTCTGTTTCGCCGGCCTGGACACTTCTGTCTTTCGCAATACCATGTCCCCTATGCGGAAGATTTGATTCTTCACTCTGGAATTATAATATTTGGCGACCTTTTGCTGGTACATCACCATTCTTATCTGGGCCTGAAGCCTGGTACTTGGCAGCAGATCAAGGTCGATCCTTCTGCGATTGGGATTTTCAGGTTTTTCGTAGTTGTCAATTTTTAAGGACTGGAGGGAGACTTCAATAGGAAAAACAGCTTCGGTACCGTATGCCAGGTTGAACGGAGATTTGCCTGTATTCATCCTTGAGATAGTTCGGTATGCCCAGAGGATGGAGGTCAGCTCTTCGGCCCAAAGTCCTTTGGTGGCGTTCAACCTCATCTTCAGGCCATGGAGAATGGTCTGATTAGTTACTTCGACTTCTCCGTTGGACTGTGGGTGGGCAACGGAAGTCAGCCGGTGTTGAACATGGTACCGAGCACAGAAATCCTTAAACTTCGAATTATCGAACTGTCTCCCGTTGTCCGTGATTATTGCATGTGGAATCTCGAACCAAAAGATGATGGAATTTTTAACAAGATTTTCAATTTTGCCTTCCGTGATTTGGGCTAACGGTTCGACTTCGACCCACTTTATGAAGTAGTCGATGACTACAAGGAGGAACTTCCTTTGTCTAGAAGCAGACGAAAATGGATCGAGAATATCCATTCCCCAAGGGGCTGTCAATTGAGTCAAGTGACTTGCAGGTTGCCTCTGAATGTTGGCATACCTTTGGCACTGGTCACATCTTTGTACGAAGTCAGCCGAGTCCTTCTGGATGGAGGGCCAATAATATCCTTGTCAAATGATCTTGTATACTAAAGACCTGCCCCCTAAGTGATCACCGCATATGCCCTCATGGACTTCTCTCAAGGTGTAATTCGCATCTGTTGATCCTAAGCACATTAGAAAAGGTTGAGAGAATAATCTTTTGTAGAGGGTTCCGTCCAAGATGACATATTGGGATGCCATCCATTGGATCCTTTTGGCCTCTACCTTGTCTTCTGGTAGCATACCCTCATTTAAGAACTTGATGATGGGATCCATCCAGCTTGGCTCGGCATTAATCTGGTGTACTTTCATAGCCTCCTCAGCTATACTTGGAGTTTCAAGATGTTAAACGAAGGTGCGTCAGGAATTCTGGGGTTGTAGTAGCAAGTCGAGACAATGCATCTGTCCGGGAGTTTTCTGATCGAGGGACATGAATAATCTCGAAGTGCTCCAGTTGAGAAGATAAAACTCGCACTTTCTCCAGATATTGCATCATGGCAGGATCCCTGGCTTCGTATTCTCCTCGAACTTGATTCACAACCAATTAGGAGTCTGAAAAAGCTCGGAGTCGCTGAACTTGCAGACTCTTGGCAATCCGAAGTCCGGCAAGCAGAGCTTCATATTCAGCTTGGTTGTTAAAAGCATGGAAGGAGAACCGAAGTGCATATTCCACAGTATGGCCGTCGGGTTCAGCCAGTATTAGACCGGCTCCACATCCAGTGGCATTGGAAGCTCCGTCTACATGGAGCACCCAAACGGACTCCGTATCCTTTGAAATTCCTTCTTCTGCTGAAGGCACTTCATTTTTGAACCTCCAGGTGCACTCAATCGGGAAATCTGAAAGCACCTGGGCCTTGATAGCTGATCGGGACTGAAAGCTAATATCAAATTTGCTTAACTTTATGGCCCACTTGACTATCCTCCTTGAGGTATCAGGGGATCGGAGAACGGTCTTGAGGGGTTGATCAGTCAGCACCACGATGGCGTGGGCATGGAAATACGACCGTAGTCACTTCGCTGCAATCACCAAGGAGTGGATCAGCTTCTACATTTTCATATACCTTGTTTCGGCATCATGCAGAACTTTGCTGATGTAGTAGATCGGCTTGTGGGAGACATCTTCATCTCTTCAGACAAGAACTGAACTGATCGCTTCATCCGAAATGGAAAGGTATAAGTAAAGCACCTCGCCTTCTTGAGGTTTGGAAAGTAGAGGCGGGGTCTCTAAATACTTCTTCAACTCTTCAAAGGCAGTACAACAATTTTCAGACCATTTGAAGCCCCTTGATTGCCGAAGCACCTTGAAAAATAGAAGACACTTCTCGGCTGAGCAAGAAATGAACCTGCTTAGGGAGGCAATTCTCCCTGTCAGCTGCTGGCTTCTTTTTTGCAGGAGGGATGCCTCATATCTTTTAGGGCCTGGATCTTCTCAGGATTTGCCTCGATCCCTCGCTTGGTAACGAGAAAACCCAGAAACTTGCCCGAAGTGACCCCAAAGGCATACTTTGTTGGGTTCAGCTTCATGCATCGCAAAGCACTGAATGATTCTTTCAGGTCCTAGATGTGATCTTTTTGGAGGAGGCTTTTGACGATCATATCATCGACATAGGCCTCCGTGTTCCTCCCTAGTTGCTCCTCGAACACTTTGTTGATCAATCTTTGAAATGTCGCTCCAGTATTTTTTAGCCTAAATGGCATCATCTTGTAGCAGTACAGACCTTTATCGGTGACAAAGGCCATCTTCTCCTCATTTTGGGGATCCATTCGGATCTGATTATAGCCAGAGAAAGCATCCACGAAGCTCAGTAGTTGGTGGCCGGTGGTGGCGTCGACCAGCTGATCAATTTTTGGAAGAGGGAAGCTATCTTTTGGGCAAGCCTTGTTGAGGTCCGTATAATCGATGCAGATCCTCCACTTGCCATTAGCTTTTTTTACCATTACTACATTGGCCAACCATTCAGGGTAGTGGGCCTCTCGGACGAACCCTGCCTTGAGGAGCTTGCCTACTTCCTCGTCTATTACTTTGTCTTTCAGGGACAAAGCTTCTCTTCTTTTGTTGGACCGGTTTATACCCGAGGTTAACTTCCAGCTGATGAGTGATCACTTCGGCGGGAATCTTTGGCATGTCCGAAGCTGACTAGGCAAAGACATCGGCATTATCTCTGAGAAAGCGGATCAGCTCCATTTTGGTTTTTTCATCAAGCATACTCTTGATCTGCACGACTTTGGTGGGTTCCTCTTTTGTCAAGGATACCAGGACAGTTATTTCTATGGGTTCACCAGAATCTGTGGTTAGGTCCCTTGGATCCAACTGATCCAGGGTTGTAGAATCATTGGAGTGTTTATCTTGAATCATTAGGCACTGTTGTGCCATTCTCTGATCTCCTCTAACTTCTCCTACATCATTTCTGGTGGGGAAGCGTACCAGGAGATAATAAGAAGACACTACGGTTCGGAAATTGTTCAGAGCAGGCCATCCCAAAATAATGTTGTAAGCCGAGGGGGTTCGGACTATCGTGAAATTGATCGACAATATCTTTTATCGAGGTTCGGTGCCAAGGATTACGGGCAATACTATTTCTCCCTCGGCATCAACCTGTTACCCCCAAAGCCAGTGAGCGGTATGGGGGATCTCCGTAGTCGATGTCTAGGCAAACGCATCTTAGAGAATGCATTGTAGATCAAGACATCAGTCGAACTTTCATTATCAACTAGGATCCGTTGTACATCATAGTTGGCCACAACGGTCGAGATTACAATAGGGTCATCGTGCGAGAGCCGAACTCCCGCAAGGTCGTCATTAGAGAAAAGAATAGTGTTGTTGTCTTTGAGTCGCTTCGGGACATCGTCTTCGTCTCTTCTCCAGTTGGTGGGTCGATGTATCATCCCCACACCTCCGTTGGTAGGCCCTTGATTTGGTAGTTCGGCCTCTTCAGGAGTTGGTTGGGAAATAGCAGCTTCTGACCGAGATCCTTGGCGACCAATATACCGCCCCAGATACCCCCTTTTGATGAGATCCTCAATTGCATTTCTCAGTTAGATGCAGTCTTCAGTGTTATGGCCGTGGTCCTGGTGGAATCAGCAGTATTTGTTCATATTCCTTACGGAAGAGGATGCCTTCATGGGACGGGGCCGCTGGAGAAAGTTTTCTTTCTCAATCTCCATGAGGATTTTTTCTCGAGGGAGGTTGAGGGGAGTGTAGGAGTCGAATCTTCCACCCGATGCTCTGGGTCTGGGGGGACTCCTTCAACGGTCAGTATACTTGTTGTTGTTGGAGATTGGGGGACCTTGTCCCCTGTTATTTTTCTTTTTTGAAGGGGGTTTTCCTTCGATCAGTCGTCGGTTCGCCGCCTGCTCTTCAGCATCGGCATATTTCTGAGCTCTCGCGAGCAGCTCAGCATAGCTTTTGGGAAACTTCTTATCCAGAAAAAAGGTGAGCCTGGATGTACGAAGTCATTTCTTTAGAGCAGACATGGCCACGTGCTTGTTGAGATCGGGGATCTCGAGCGAGGCTACATTAAATCTGGAGATATAATCTCGCAGACTTTCTCCTTCGTTCTAGTGAAGGAGAAACATTGTATCCGTATTTCGGGGGGTCTTGCGACAAGTCCTGAAATGCGAAACAAATAATTTTTCTAACTCGAAAAAGGAATCGATGTTACCTGGGTGCAAACTTGTGTACCACATCCGAGCAGCTTTCTTTAAGGTGGCTAGAAACGTGAGGCAGTACATCGCGTCCGAAGCTCCTTAGATCATCATATGGGCCTTGAAACAGTCCAAGTGGTCGAAAGGATCGGAGGTACCATCGTAGGGTTCCATCTGGGAAACCCTGAAATGCCGATGAATGATTTCGGTCATGATGCGGTCAGTATAGGGAGGACGCGGATCACATACTGCTGTATCGTTGTGACCCTGCTGCTTCCTGATTTTTGCCATTTCCGACTCGATGGCCTTGAACTTTCAATCATAATCGGGGAGAACCTGGTTCGGCGCTTTCTCTACAAGGGTAGAGTTCTCAGAAGAAGGTGAGGAGATTTGCCTAGGTCTCTTCCCCCTTTGTGGGGAATCAGCAGGCCTAGGCATTTCTAGATTTTGGCCTTCGGGAGAGGGCCGAAGACGGGGGAAGAGATGTGTGGACCCTTCTCGAGGGCCTCTCTTCCTCCATGAGCATGAGCTGTATCTGGAGGTGGTCGGCGGAGGCACCACCTGGAAAGCTCTGTTTGGAAGTCCTGAACTATCGTCGTGAGATTAGTGACTTGGTTCAGGAGGGCTTCAAACTGCTGTCGTTCCACGACCATGGTGGGAGGTGGAACCTCGTTCTCTACCGGTGCTCCTTCCCCCTGGGATAGAGCGCGACTTCGACTAGTTGAGGCGATCTGAGTCTTCCCTCTTGCCATTGGAAATTTTGTACTTCCCCTTGTTAGGGAGGGGAGCTTAATAACAGGGAGTTGCACAGCCCTCCCCCTACCTGGCGTACCAATCTGTTGACGTAGAGTCCCTGTTTCGGTTGGTCAGAGCTACTGGATCGCAGGACCGCTTCCTGGTTCACCTACAGAACAAATTCCTTGCCGGAGTTGCTCTGGTGGGAGACACTCCGATGCCTAAGTCAGAGGCGGGCTCCAGCCACAGAATGGAAAAGTTTTTGGAGAAACGAAGGGAAAAGACTGAGATTTTTGGAGTATATTGTGCCTCTTATCTCGAGCATTCCCTCTTACCGTTATTTATAAGGAGCCATCCAGCCTGCGATTCCGTTCTTCTTCGAGCAGTTACAGTGGAGAGTTAATTCCTCCCCCATGATCCGCAGTCGTGGGTTATCGTCGAACGGTTCCGACCAGACTGGAGGCGTTGTAGCTGGAGTTACACGCCATGATCGTGCCGTGGAGATTGCTGGTAGTTACCGTTAGTTACCGTTGCTTATCGTGTTTTGTAGTGATTTCAGACAGATCGTAGATCCATCTTCAAATCTCCCCCTTTTAAGGAGATTCCCGTAATCAGATCGGGAAAGTCTTCATCCTCGGATCTTCTTGAGACAGACTGGAGGTCCTGTCTTCGGCATAGATCAAGGACTTGGTTCTTGTCGAAGACCGGAGATCGTGTCCTCGGCGTGAACCGAAGAACGTATTTACGGAGGTTAGTGAGGGTCGTCCCTTGGATCAGGTTGGGGGTCTAGTCCTCATGAGCCGAAGGACTTGGTCTTCGACGAAGGTTGAAGATGAGGTCCGAAGGCCTTGCCTTGGGGTGATGTAGACCCGCGAAGAGCTTCGGGTGCCGTGGATCCACGAAGAGCTTCGGGCACCGTAAACCTGCGAAGAGTTTTGGCTTGTCCATTGATTGCCTGATTTTTTCTGAATATCTGGATCTGAAAATGATGGTTCGGGAGAATGATCTTCGACCAGCAAAATTAATGATCGGCTCATTCTTGGACCGGAATATCTCAATAAAAATTAATTACATCCTTATTTTTTTAATTTTAAAGGTGTTCAATGCTTGCCAAATAAACAAAGGCTAGCGTTCAATGAAGCGAGCAAAAGGAAGGCCCTCATCTTCCAAAGATACCGCTCTACTCCCGTGAGCTGCCGCCTTCAAGTCACCAAAGATACCGCGGAGTCGGTTGTTTTGTTTTATAAATATGAATAATCATTACAGAACCTGATGTACCCATCATTCCCGGGCAAGAGAATTATGGAAACTAATTACATCCTTATTTTTTAATTTTAAAGGCGTTCAGTGCTTGCCAAATAAACAAAGGCTGATGAATCGAGCAAAACGAAGGCCCTCGTCTTTCAGACCACCCTGCTCCCGTGAGGCCACCCTACTCCCGTGAGCTGCCACCTTCCGTCCATGGCCACCAATCGATTCCACGGCAGGCAAGCCGGAGAAATCCGCCGCTTCTGGTACATGATCCCAACCGCCGCCACGTTATTACTCATCCTCCTCATTTGTCATCAATCCAATACTTTCTCCGTCACCATCACCGAACGTTTTATCGCAGTGCCGGCACCGACCGAACGGTGTGCCGGCCGGTACATCTTTGTCCACGACCTTCCGAGCCGATTCAACGCCGATATTTTGCGTGACTGTCAGAATCTCAGCCTCATAAACGACATGTGCCTCGCCCTCTCCAACTCTGGTCTCGGCCCACCGCTCGACGACTCCGACGGCCTCTCTTCCGATGCTGGCTGGCAAAACACCGACCAGTTCACCCTGGAAGTCATCTTCCATAATCGCATGAAGCGATACGATTGCCTGACCACCGACCCGTCCCGAGCCTCCGCCATCTACGTTCCATTCTACGCCGGCCTCGAAATCTATCGCCACTTATGGAACCGCAGCCAATCGCTTCGGGACTCGGTATCGCTGGACCTCGTAAGTCTGCTGAGGTCGAGGCCCGAGTGGGCAGCCATGGGGGGAAGAGACCACTTTCTTGTGGTTGGAAGGGTCCACGTGGACTTCGAAAGGGGAAAGGATGAACCGGGTTCTTGGGGAAACAAGTTCTTGCTCCTCCCGGAGGCTAGGAACATGACCGTCCTGATAATCGAATCCAGTCCCTGGAGAAGCAACGAAATTGGGATCCCCTATCCGAGCTATTTCCACCCTTCAAAAGACGGCCAGGTCCTTGGATGGCAAGATAGGATGAGGAAGGTGGAGAGGCCCTGGCTATTCGCTTTCGCAGGTGCGCAGCGCGGGGGCCAGACCACCAGGATCCGTGACCATGTCATGGATCAGTGCCGCCGCTCTCTCCGGTGCAACTTGCTGGAGTGCAAATTCGGCGCGACCGAGTGCCACTCCACAAGCAGCGTCATGAGGGCGTTCCGGAGCTCCGCGTTCTGCTTGCAGCCTCCAGGGGATACACCCACGAGAAGGTCCATCTTCGACGCGATGCTGGCCGGGTGCGTGCCCGTGTTCTTCCACCCGGGCTCGGCCTACGTGCAGTACCTGTGGCATCTACCGGGGAACCACACCGGGTTCTCGGTGTTCATACCGGCTGACGTGGTGATGGAGGGAAATACGAGCATAGAGGAAGTGCTGAGTAGGTTCCGTGAAGAAGATATAGGGTCCATGAGGGAGGAGGTTATAAGGTTGATTCCAAGGCTTCTATACGGATATCCGAGGAGTCTGGAAAGTTTGAAGGACGCGTTTGATGTGGCTGTGGAGGGAGTGATTGAGAGGATCGGGCAGCTGAGGAGGGAAACGAGGGAAGGAGTTTCATCGTCATTTCGAGGTTCCAATGGCTGGAAGATTGCTCTGGCGGGGAGAGAAGGTGAGCATCGGTGGGATAAATTCTTTCTTAAGCCCGAACTCTGGACGCCTCCATAGATTGGCCGATTTCGCAAGGGTGGAGACATCATATGGGACCAGCTTGAAAGCAAAATAGTTTTATTTGGATTTAGCTTGTTTACTGCTTTCTCCGGGGACATAACAAGGGATCGATGTTATAATTTATGTTTGTAATCAGTGTTTTAAATTAATCTCCATTTAGCCATCACTTGATACCAACATGTAGCTGACAAACGATGATCACCTCATAGATGAAAAGAGAAGTATGTCCTCTTTTTGTTTTTGTTTTTATTTTTTTAATTGCTTTTTATCTGACGTGGATAATTTGGTGTTCTCGCCAATATTCGAGGGAGATAAAACAGGCCAGGAGATCAGGGTAATTCCGGGGACTCTAAATTGTGTTTGGATGCCGTATTGCTATCCTGAATAAATCCTTATTTCAAATTATTTTTTCAAAAGAATTATGAAAATTGAGACAGGCCACATCTAAAATAAGTTATTATGGTTAATCTTTGATATTCTAGAATAGCTATTTTATGATGGATCATGGAATAGTTTATTTCAGATCATTTTATTTTTATATGGTGCGCTCTGCTGTAATAATTATGCTGGAATAAACTTGTTATTCTAGATTTCCGATCAACAAAAATCTGGAACAACAAAAATGAATAGCTATTTTTTAAGATTTGGTTTTTCCATTTCAATAATAAATTTTTTGTATCCAAATACTACTCCAGGAAATTGCTGATCTTGGATTTTCCAGGTACATACTTCTGATTGAGTTGCCGGGTTCTATCTCACAATTTAGTTGAGTTAGCGAATGTTTCATGGACAGGGCATGCAGGACACCTACCTTGTTGTGCCCCTTACCCACAATTCAAAGTCCAAACTAAGCCTGTTCAAAGTAGAAGATGCTAATGATTTTCAATTTTCTCACCCAGGTAAATGCATGGACTTTGGTAATACATAGAATGAGATAGCATAGATCATATAGTACATAGAATAGAAGTAGCTGTCAATTGTGTGAATGGCATTCCCAATAGTGAGATTACATCTGTTTTTGTAATATTTCCGATCGGTGCAGAGAATATGTCACATGCTACCTATAAGGGAAATACGAGGAAACAACCTTAGGCATATATTCACAAGGATTTACTCCATTTATCACTAGTTTACTGGTCTTATTTTTATTGATTAATTGACTATGATCATATATATCATTTTAGTTATCAATTATATTCTTAAGTTTGATTTCCAAAATTTTAAAAATATCACGAACCCCGGTGCATTGGAGTTATTCCCCTTTTTGTTTTCATGTTGATAGTTAACTATTATTTCAATGATGCTCGGTAGGTTTATAGTTGTTATAGGAAAATAAGATAATGTGCAATTTGTCTAAGAAATGCAGGTATTTGTAAAAAATTTAGACTTCGAGCCTCCAATTGTGTTCGCGAAACTTCTTTTATACCACTATATATATATATATATCAATGTTGTTGTACCACCTGATGAGATGAACGTTTTTGTGTACATGTATTCAACACCCGTAGCATTATTTGGAAACTAATTTAGAGTAACAAGTACATTGCTTTTCCATGGTACTGTAGTATTTTGAATTCTCAAACATGACTCGCTCGCGGGTTACTCGATTAAATCCAGGATTTATTCCTGGAGCACGTGGCTGAAAACAAGGAAAGCATTTTATTTTGGCAACTTAGTGGATCAGACTGACATACTTACCTTCGAGTGAGTACTTCACAACCACCGATTAACAGAGACTCAAAAATTATTTTATTATTTATTTTATTTTATTTTAATTTTTAAATTATTTTTTTATTTTTTATTTTATTTTTGAACTTCCTCGTCGTGTCTAAATCAAAATTCGGATCGGTTGGTTGTGAAAAAAAATTTGGCAACCAACCGCACTCCTGATCAGTGAATCAAGATGATAATTTTTAGATATAATAATATTATATAATTCCATCCTGCCAGCTTGACAAGGCTGCACGTCAGTGAATCAAGTTGATAATTTTTAGATGTAATAATATTAATTCCATCCTGCCAGCTTGCCACCACCCAGCATTGACAAGGCTGCATTAATTACTGTTGCGAGGCGGTGGAGTTTATTACATCCAACTCCTCTTCTTTGAATGGCTATTGGGGTGGAAATCTTATATTGTTTATTTGTTATGGAGCTTATGGATGGCAAGAAATGATCAGATTTTTCAGAGTAAGCCTTTGAATATTTCAAGGAGATATTGCGTGAGGTAGAATCCCTTGTTAATGAACACCCTGCCGCCTACGAGACGATGAGGAAGATGTAGAGGTATGGAATCTAGGGCAGCAGCCACCTTTCACACTTGTCTGTGGACCCTTCTCAATGGTCAGCTGTCTCTTGGAAGCCCCCACAAGGCCATGTAAAAATAAATTTTGATGGATCGATTTGCTCTGGGCTTTCTGATTTGGAACCATGAGGGCATGGTTTTCGTTGCTGCTTCAATTCCGATTATATCTTGCAAAGGTTGCTTTTTTCTTTCATCAACCCTTGATTTGGAGTACTGATTTTTCTCTGGAGCTCGCCTGCTTTGCTATGGATGATGTCGCCGGAATAATCTATCCGAGCAGCGTATATAGGTTTGGATTTCGGAAAGTCCATTCACATATGCGAACATGGCTTTTTACTGTTGTATTACATTTAGATTGTTATCAATCCCAATTCCAATGCAATCTAATTGTGAAAAATCATATTCGCATGTGTGAATGTTCTCACCGTAGCATAACCCCAACATGTGTAGAGGATACAACTGGCTCCATATATATATCCCACTATTTTCAATTGGCCAGTTCCATAATAAAAAATTAGATTAGATTACATATATTACATAATATTTAATCAAAAAAAATTTGAAAAAAATTCAATTTAAACCAGGTAGTTTTTATTATTACCGGATCAGTTAATTATTAATTAGCTTGATTTCCTTATAAATTGATGAACAATTGCAAGTTTTTACTCTCACCAAACCGGTTAATGTGTTCATGAAAAAAAGAATCTTTACCAAACTTCTTCGGTTATTTATTTCATTGGTTGCACCTATTGCTTCTCTATTTGTCAAATTTTTTTTATATTTAGAGCTAAAATCAGGTTAGATATGGATCAGATATCAATATATCTATATCTATATTTCTTTTGTTCGTCAAATATAAATATAAATATAGATATAAGTAGAATATTTAAATTTTATGATTATAGAATTAAAGATATTACTAAGTAGATGATAAATCAAGTTAATAGCATTTAATATATTTTTATTTTTTAAAAAAAAATTAATGAGTATTATATATAATTAAATAGAAAGCTTTTTTCAGCCCATACCCTAGGGTCATTTGTTCGGCTATAGATACAGAATTTGTCTCCTTAATGCATAACATAACGATATGATCTACTGCAGTGTGTCTAACAACGTAGCCAATGAAACAAATCATAAATTTCAGAGAGAAGAGAAGTGGATGATCGTCTCACCACGATCGATCAAAGAAAAGAGAAACAAATCAAAATTTTCCACAAATAGCAAACCCGTAAACGAGACGTAAGTGTACATTAAACGTCCAGTGTAAATTAGGATATACCGGGATTCGAAGCACGTTCCCTGGGTATGGATCCCATCGCCCATGTTCTTTATCTCCCCTGGTATTTTAATTAAGAAAAGGAGACCTCTTACGCTTCCCATATTTTCAACATCACTCTTGCAAGATTCCCAAAGCCATGGAGGCCACAAAATGATCTCCCATCCCACCGTACCATTCTGATCCCCATCCTTCCCTCCCTTTTCTCTCTCAACGCATGCATGGATCGATCTCACGGAAAACTTCACATAAAACTCCTCCATTCCCGGTACATCATCCCGATCGTCGTCGGCTTGTGTCTCATTTTGTTCTACGGTCGTCCCTCCAAAGTATGGGTATCGATCGCCACGAGCGGCGCCCAGAGTCCTCCACTTATGCAGCCACCGGCGAGAAACCGGTGCTCCGGCCGGTACATTTACGTCCACGAACTGCCGAGCCGGTTTAACACAGACCTGCTTCGCGACTGCCGGTCTCTCAGCCAATGGACCGATATGTGCCCCTTCACCTCCAACGCCGGCCTCGGCAACTCCGACGGCATCTTCTCCGATTCAGGCTGGTACGCTACCAATCAGTTCGCGCTCGAAGTTATCTTCCATGACCCGATGAAGCGGTACGAGTGCCTGACAAATAACTCCTCCCTGGCCTCCGCCATCTTTGTGAGGCCCAGTTCTGTTTGGACTGGATTTGGGCTGAAGTCGGCGGTCCTTGCCGACTTTCGGCTCAGTGCTCACCGGCTGACGGTCGGACGGCCACCGTAGGGATCGCTGGACCCTTTCCTTTTCTCCGACGAGTGCTCCTTGATGGTCGGACAGGAAGATCGCCGTCGATCCTCCTTGGTTCTTCCGTGAAGTCGGGACGGTGCAGTGGCCGGGAGAGTTTGGCCTGGGCTCGATTTAATCGGAGCTTGGCTGGGCCGGGGCTTGGCTGGGCCGGGCCTTGTTGGGCCAGGCTTGGCTGGGCCAGGCCTTGTTGGGCTGGGCTTGGCTGAGCCAGGCCTTGTTGTGCCGGACTCGGTTGAGCCATGCCCTGTTGGGCTGGGCCTATTATCTTGGATGGGCCGACCCAGTAAAGACACCATTAGGAAAGTAAATAAAAATAATAAATAAAAGAAAAAGGAAGGTGGAGGAAGGGAGGAAAGAAATTGTCTAGGGATGTCTCAAGAAATTTAATTTATATTTAATTTTTTTTATAGGAATTAATTTTATCAAATTATAAACAAAATAATTTGTGATACAGGATCGTCATCATCCCTGGAAAATCGGGTTTAGTGCTTAGTTGGTGAAATTGTAAGTTATCACTCACCGATATAACTTTTACCATGCATGATTATTTGACTCTTAGTTAATTTTTACGGCTTATATTTATACTGCATACATTTATCTCGATGGGTTATGAAATGTAAACAAAGACTAAGATTAAGAATTATGGTTGAGTTGAATTTAGCTGCTCTCTAGTCCGACTATGATCACACGAGGATCTAGACTCCTTTTGGGCCTCCAGCGGGGCTATCGCTGGCACATGACCGATGAGCGGTATGTGACACAGGAGTTAGTTGTTTTATTCTAGCACATGCTGGGAAGCATGTTTCTTGTGTGATACTCAGAGCTAGACTCCTTTTGGGCCTCCAGCGGGACTATCGCTGGGACATGACCGATGAGCGGTATGTGACACAGGATCTAGACTTTTTTGGGACGAGCCACGGGTCGATCATGGCCATAGTATATAGGACTAAGTGAGTGTGTATGGATGGCCATCCTAAAATTTGTATGACGTCAGAAAAATAAATAAAAAGGTTAATAATGAGAAATGACTTATATCTTATGGTTGCTCACATGCATGGAGTTACTCTAGATTCATGGTAAATTTATATTTGTGACATATGATGACTTACTGAGTTTAGGGGAAATTCATTCCTTTCTCTTGCATTTTTTTCAGGATCAGAGGAACGCATGGGCCAGGGATTCAATCAGTGAGGCTTAGAATCTAGTGGACACTATCATTTTATTTTTTTTATTGTCTGAAATTTGTTTATGTTAAATATGTGATGGTTAGCTTTATGAACGTTGAATCTACTTACCTGGATTTATTTTTTATGGTTTAATTACCTGATTATTCATTTTATTTAAGAAATAGTTGGTACAAATCTGGTATATTTCTAAAAAGATTGAATTCCAGACCATACCGCCGTCTGTCGCACTTCTTACCTAGGTCCTGGGATTGGGGCGCGACAATCTTCATTCCGTTTTACGCAGGGCTCGACGTCGGCCGATACCTCTGGGGCTACAACGCATCGGTTCAGGACTCGTTGTCGCTGGACCTTGTCCGGTGGCTCAAGTCGCAGCCAGAATGGGCAGCCATGGGAGGAATAGACCACTTTCTTGTGGCTGGGAGGATTACATGGGACTTCAGAAGACCGGGGGAGGAGGAAAATGCTTGGGGTGGCAAGTTCTTATTCCTTCCGGAGGCTAAGAACATGACCGTCTTGGTGATTGAATCCGGTCCCCGGCACAGTAATGATTTTGCGATACCGTATCCCACCTATTTCCACCCTTCCAAAGATAGCGAGGTATTTGCATGGCAAGACAGGATGAAGCAGCTGGAGAAGCCTTGGTTATTCTCTTTCGCCGGTGCCCAACGCCCGAACCAGACCACTTCGATCCGCAGCCAACTAATGAGTCAGTGCCGTGGGTCTCACCGGTGCAAGCTGATGGACTGTGACTTGAACGCGAGCGAGTGCCACTCACCGAGCAGCGTCATGAAGACGTTCCAGCGCTCGGTGTTCTGCTTGCAGCCCTCAGGAGACTCATACACGAGGCTCGATGGTCGCCGGGTGTGTGCCGGTATTTTTCCACCCGGGGTCAGGATACGTGCAGTACTTGTGGCATCTCCCGCGGAACCATACTAGGTACTCCGTGTTCATATCAGAGGATGAGGTGAGGGAGGGGAAGGTGAGCTTAGAGGAGGAGGTGCTGGGTAGGCTCGGTGAAGAGCAGGTGAGAGCTATGAGGGACGAGGTTATTACGTTGATCCCAAGCTTAATATACGCGGATCCCAGGTCTAGGTTGGAAATTTTGGAAGATGCCATTGACGTGGCGGTGAAGGGAGTGATTGAGAGGGTGGAGAAGCTAAGGGAGATGTTGGATTTGGAGGGGGTTTCGTCGGCATCAAGGCCTTGGTTGGGAGTTTGGATACAAAATAAATAAATAAATAAATAAATTAGTGAGAAGGGAAAAGAAGGAAAAGGGAAGGGAAGGAAGTGTTTTTTTTTTTTTGGTTGGGAGTTTGAGAAAAGAAAAGAAAATAATTTTTATTCGTCGTAATTGGAAATAGAAAAGAAAAGAGAAGAAATGTTATAATTTTTTTTACTATTATATTCTTAAATCAAGATGTTAAACGTTGAAAATAAAGAAAAAAAAGGAAAGGATAAAATAGAAATCATAAAAAAATGATTAAATCCTAATTTCTTTCCTTCTTATTTCGCTCGATTTGGAAGAGAAAAGAATATGGAGTTGAGGGAATTAGTATTCCTTTTATTTCCTCCGATTCCTTTCTTTTACGTCCATAAAAAAACTTCCAATCAACGAAAAATAAATACTTTCCTCTCTATTTTTTTCTTTTCTTTCCGATATGCTCTCCCAACCAAGTCCTAAGGGTGCAATAACCGGAAGTATTCTTTGGTAGGGCGCGAAGGTAAGTACGAGAGGGATCACTTCTTTTCTAACAAGAAACGTTCATAAATAAGAGTGGATACCACAAAAATTGCTCCGAGCAGAACCCATTGCTATCAATTCTAGGTTTTTTTCTTTTAAAGATGATAACCCGTTGCTATAAATTCCATCGTTTATATATTTTTTTTCCCCATCGGTTTGATTGAAAATAATCTTTGCATTACATGATTTCAAATTCCTGCAGTGAAAAAACCACACTACATGGAGGATACCGGCGTATAGGACGTAGCCTCGTGCACATGCAGCCGACAGGAAGTGACAACATGTCACGAGATGATTTTTTTTTTTTTTTTTTCAAAGACTCCAACACAATAGAGCTATCAATGGATCGGATCCGGATCCGAGATCCATGAATATTTATCCAATAGATCCAGATCTAAATCTAAATCTGGATTCGTATATCCAGATCCGGATCCATACCTGTTTAGTAATAATTAAATGAATTCGGGTTTGGATATGTAATATCCATACAAAGTAGATCCGAAATCTGATTATATAAAATAATATTATATATATATTTATATATATATTATTCAGGACCATCAGATCATGATCCAACGGTTTGAAATCAATCCTTCTTTTACTTAAAAACCTTCCTCCATTGTGCCCTGATGTTTTTTCCTTCCACCCGTCGAATCCCCAAATCCCCTCGATGCCTACGACCGACCCCTCGACGGCCGATGTTCGACACGTGCCTTCTTCGTCGGTGAGCCCTATAGATAGCTGACCCTCGCCTTCTTCACCGGTGAGCCCTATAGACGGCCGACCCTCGCCTTCTTCGCCGGTGAGCCCTACAGACGGCCAACTCGTGCCTTCTTCGCCGGTGAGCCCTACAGACGGCCAACTCGTGCCTTCTTCGCCGGTGAGCCCTACAGATAGCCGACCCGTGCCTTCTTCTCCAGTGAGCCCTACAGATGGCCGACCTTTGCCTTCTTCGCTGGTGAGCCCTACAGACGGCCGACCCGTGCCTTTTTCGTCGGTGAGCCCTATAGACGACTGACCCTCACCTTCTTCGTCGATGAGCCCTACAAACGGTCGACCTGTGCCTTGAGTTCCGATCTCCGAAGGATCGAGTGTGGAGATGGAAGAACCCAGCACTCGACCGAAGAACCCTAAAAGAGCCCGCCTCGCCCATCATGACCTCAACTCCAAGGTCCAATATTCCCCGCCTAAAACCCTCCTCTTGTTCCATTTCCTGGTTCCGTATCTCGGATTTTATTATACTACTTTCCTTCCTAGCTTCCTCCTTGCTAAAACTTGCAGAGTCTTATTTTAGATTTTAAGGTTTTACAAGTTTCCTTCCTGATTTCCATCAGAGATCTCAAAGATCTTTTGAAGAAATCTATGCTTTATATATGAAAAGTTGCGATTTTGATCCACTTTCTTCGATTTTTTTATGTATTGTATGATGCTGAATTAGGACATGGCGGGGCATGGTGCTCCCTTCCTTGGCTCCGAGCCCCTCCGGCAGTCCGAATCCGAGCCTGGCCGGCCGTGCTACCCCGGGTTCGGATACCCAAGATGCATTCGGATCCGGATCTGGTATATTAAAATTAGACCCATCGGGTATTTGGGTCTGGATCTGGATTTGGTAGTTAAAATCGGGTCCGGATCTAGATATCTGGGTTCCGACCCGTTGACAGCTCTACAATGCAGCGCTCTGACATGCCACACGACAGGCCAGCCATTCTAAGCCTTTTTCTGGGACAGACAAATGCATGGTAATCAGCCATACAGCCAAGCATCTCCAATGTCCTTGTCCAACAATATTATTAAATTGAATACAAGCAATATCCTAAAATGCCTGCAAGCAACTCAACTTTCAAGTTAACTACAATGCTCATGCATATTTCCATGCTATAACATTAATTTTTTCCTAAAAATATTCCATAAATTGATATCTCTATACCAACCAGCCAAATATTACACATTTAGGCCATCTCCAGGTACTTCTGTGCTATTACATAATCGCTATATAACTAATCTCCTGGTCATCATACTGTCCTTCGGGAATATATAAACCAAACATACATGACACAACAATGCAATGCCACCGTTCTGCATGAGCTTAAGCAAACCATCTTCAGTATCACCTAACAAATTAGCCAGGCCGACACATCCCGCAGTCCCTCAAAGCTACGGTTGATCAGGCACAACCAAAACCCTACCAAGTTTTGCTATTTAAACTCTCCCATAAACTCTAATATTATGATCCCGACCTTAGATTCTCAGCATACCTTCTCATCAATGGCCAATGACCATACCGCTCAACATTGTTTAGGACCTACTCACACATCAGTGTGCACTACCACAATCTTAAAGATCCACGACCATATTGTCCAACACTATGTCGATAGCCCACTCACACCCTATGCACTATCATGATATCAACATCTAAGTCTATCCATCAAGAAAATATCTTTGACTGGTTGATCCCTGCATTCTGCTATTCTCTTCTCAGCATGACCCTCCTGGCAATCCTTGATCCTTGGCCCAACTCCAAGACAAATGCCCCAATCTAAACCATGCTTGAACTCTATAATCGACCATCTCTAGTGAATCCTTGTGAGATATCATCTTGCAATGCTTATGAAACTTGACTGTTTGAATAGGTTAAACTCTTGCCCGATTAATCTCTATTACTGCTACACTCTATAAAGATCAAGAACACATAAAATAGTCCAGATAATTCTTCAAAGCTCAACCTCTTGAAAACTACCATCATGTACAATATAGCCAACTCATCTAACTAGTATTAGATGAACACCATCATGTGAAACCATTCGAACATGACACCATCTTGCACCATAACTGTGCCATAAAGGATTCAGATCCTATGAACCTAAAAAAGCCAGGTCAACGCTATGCATCCCTTTTCAAAACAAATTTTATTTTTTCGATTCTCAACACATTTTGGTGATCTATTTTCATGCCAAATATCAAGCCTCTCGAGCCTTCCATGATATACCATGACTATACCATTCTATGGATAACTATTATTTCATTCATCCACATAAATTCTTTTCCAAGAATTCCAAAATATCGAAGAGCATTACTATGCCAATCATTCACAACACCGTACCATGTCCATGCCGACATCCGCTGCAACAAGTCAGTGCAATGACTAAGTCCACAACAATACACAGCAATGTCCATTATCCAAGCCAAGGCTGAAATCGCTGAAACACCCACCAAAGGCCAGGCGGTGCTGAGATGTGGCATGGCCCAGTGCATTGCCCCAAAATGGAGAACGCCCATGGAGGCATGCTTCACCAAAGCTACTTGGGCAATTGCTTTGCCCTCACCCGGTGATCCCACGTCTAGAGATGGGGCTGAGCCGTCAACCGTTGCTCTGCTCCTCTCAGGATCTCCTGCAAGACCGTGCCGGAATCGAGCCTGCTCGCCAGCAAGCCCACCTGGATACTGGGCGCCAAGTAGTCCACCATCATAAATGTGCTCAACGCCCAAGGCTAGACATAGCCCAAAACAAATGATAGCATCAAGTAATGCAGTACGGATTCACATATTGGTGTGCCACCAGTTCTATACAATAAGGCTGTAGTAATTGTCACAACTACCTCCGACATTAACAACTTCCCACACCAAGATACACTCCTTCCTTGACTAGAGGATACCAAGATAGTTTAGATAGTTTTTATCCCATTCTCTGTGTCCCCAACAAATGGTGCAAACAGACTCTGGGCAGCAGCGACTGTACATATGCCACAATATATTAAAATAATAACATTCAATTCATGAAAGTCACGAGCCACCAAGAGAATATGCCATGGCAAATGTATGGTATTTGTTGCTGATATGGTTGACAATTTATTGCTCATGCTTAATCACCTGTAGCTGATTACAAGTACTTGACCATTCCACGACCCTCGGCGCTGATTTTTGATGCCTGCAGCTGCTTCTTTTTGGGTGCTTTCAACTGCTGCAATTTCTTGTTCATCTGCATTTCCAATTGAACAACTACAATATCAACTGTTCAACTACCATAGACAGTAAAGCCTATAAGTACTACAGCCAAAATATATCAAACAATTAGCAGGTCATTCCATTATACTATCTCCAATTGAATGTCAACTACAATATCAACTGTTCCTTCTACCTCCACCATGCATGCAATTAGACTTCAATACCAAGTCCATTTAGCATCATCTAAGTTTTTGCAAAATTTTCATTTATCAGCACATCAAGTTTTCTGCCAAGTAGAAACATGATATTTCACTGTGCAGACAATGAAGATTGAATTCAATAAAGATGAAGAACCAACCTTCAGTCGACGCTGGTCGTGCATGACTTGTTTAGCTCGTTCCCTGACCTGTTCTGGATCTATCTTGGATTGAGGACGCACAACAAAATCCAAGGGCAATGCTTCTGGCCTAGAAGCATGTTGCCTGGAAGCTGCTTGTCCAGACTTGCGATCCCTATAGATGCCAAAATTCAACCCTTCAGTTTTCCAAAAATAGAATATAAACAAATGTATATTCAGACCAATTGTAAGAAACTTTGAGTTGACATATAATCTTACTGTGAGAACTCAGCCAAATCAAGATCATCGTCTCTAGATTCCACTCCAGCAGCTCTAGCTGCAGGTCTGAAGGATAAATCCAGAAACAGCAACAAAGTTCAGAAATGAAAGAATGCATGTCATAAGCTATCTCAAATTTTAGCATAAACAGAAATTATGAAAACTGTCAAATTTTTAAATTAACAGAAGCGGGAAAGGCAGCAGTTACTTCTTCATAGATTGCCTTCTATAGGGAACTCTCGCATCATCAAAACTCCTCATATCCTCGAACCTAGTGCTCTTGTTAAATATCGGTCGACTCTGAAAAAAATTATTTACAGTAACATGATGAGGACATATATCTGATTGTAACAGACTTTCCACATAAGCTATCTTGTATTAATTCAAAAAAGTGTAAAATAGCAAAAAAACAATATAAGCAAATATACTCTAGAACATATATTCCACCTAGCACCTCTACAGAATTCATAGTTCATAATATTACCCATTTATCAACCAATTCTTTTGCTAGTTTTCTGTTGGATGTAGTTTCCTCATCAGATTTGGATAAAAACATAATGACCTGCAGGAAAGAAGAATAACTTAAAACTGGTTATTGAAGGCTAAAATTTTCAAAAGAACTTGTTAGTAGGGTATCATAGTCAGTCGAACCTTCCCAAGACCACTCTTTTTGAGCTGTTCTCTCCTGTCATATTGCTCTAAATCGATACGAAACTGCATTATAAGACAACTTGTATGAAAAAATAAGCACATGGTATCAAAGAAAAAGTTAGTTCTCATAAATGACTCTCACACCATGCATGTCCACAATATGCATCAAGCTGTGGTATAAAGGAATTCATTGAGCGTCCAGATCAAAAAAATAAAGGATTTGTGACTTAGAAAGGAAAAGGTACTACATACATCAGTCAATAACTTTAGTATGGCAGTTCGAATATTCATATTAGGCAAACTTCCATCAGGCAGAGGTTCAAGCCAATTCTTCAAAAGAGTTAGTACTCCATGATCTAAAAATTCTTGTTGAAGCTTTTTCCTGCAAAAAGGATTGTCAAATAAGAAGTCAACAAGTACAAGTAATATAGCACTAAGGATACATACTATATAATCGTAATGTTGATTCAATTAGTTAACAACCAAATAAGATAATTCAAAAGAAAAAATTCTAATGCACAGGGGATCTGACCAGCCATCCCCAAATAGTTGGAAAAAGGCTTAATGGTTATGGTACACGTGATCTGACAAACTTACTTTGAAAGAACCTCTATAAGCAAAGGGAGCTTCTTGAGTTTATTAATGGCTGGTTTATTTTGCCTATTCAGTTCAGCATCTTCCTCAGCTGTGACTTCAAGCTCAGCCATGAGATGTTCGACTATCAAAGCAAGTTCAGCAGGTGATTTCTCATTCTTCTTTTTTTTCTTACCCCCTTTCAAGAGTTGATTAATTTCATCTTCTTCCTCGCGCTCCTCTGCCTGTATCAACAAAATTGTGAAGATTTCTTGTTCTTACACAGAACAAGCAAAATAAAACAAATCATAGACACCAAAGTATTAAGCCTGTGCAAAGCTAGAGGCACACTTGGATACTATATTAAAGAGAACAAAACAGTTCAGACAGATGCAATCATAAATGATTGTCTACAAGCTACTATTGCCCTTTTAGGTTAAATGTTCCATTAAGGTACAACAGTCGCAAACGCATTGCGAGTGGTCATGTAACTCAAATAAAATCATGATACCACCTGAAAATCATGATGGCAGCTACATATCTTAACCAACAGTAACATTTGAACTGTAACTTTAGAAATGAGAAGAAACTACCAACCTGAGGAGCATTCCCAGGAGAACCAGCTTCATTGTCACTTCCAAAGTGATAAGCTGGATCAACACCACTATCATCAATGAAGTTATCATCATCCATGGTTCTCACGCCCTCTTGGTCATCCTATTCAATTGACATAGAAGAATTTTAATTAACAGGGCTTAACATTAAGGCGGTGTCCTATTATTTAATATGACTTCAATTAGAATTGCACAGCTCCATTTGTTCAAAATATCCAGCTCTTCAGAATCTGCAAGCAAAGAAAATAAGAGTTGCATCCATCATGATTAACTAAACCTTATTTGCAACCTCCACATATCTAGCCAGTCAGGAAAGAAAAACAATCAAGTTATCTGCCTTAATGATTGGTACACAAGGACTTAAGTCTCCAAATATCTAAAGGTGAAACCACATTTAACATGGGGAAAACATTTATAGACAGGAAATTGTATTAAAAATGCCAATTCCATAAGCATGGCATAAAAATTAATTTCCATGATTTTTAGCAAGCAATGACACTTAACAAATGCCAACATACCTAAGACTTAAAAAATAAGCTCAATGTCATTTACATTGTGATGATTTGATGGATCAAGGATGATCAGCTATTTCAGAATGATTCAGAACCAGCTATCGATCTGATGACGAATTATACTAGTAGAGCCACATTGCCAACCAAGGCATACTTTGTATTTTACAAGAGTACAACCTAGAAAAAAATTTAAGGGTCCAGTTGGTTATGAAGTATAAACTCATCCAACCAAGAAGCAACCCTCCAAATCTCTTCCAAATTTCAGAAAAGTGCAGACAAAAGAATAAGAAGGTAAGCTATGAAAGGAAAAACACAATTTCTCTGGAAGACACAAATTATAAACCAAAAAGTCAAATCAAGATTTCCCAAAGAAAAAGTCAAACCAAAAGACAAATGACAGGCCCCTAACAAGTGTCTACATAAGAAATACAACAAGGGCAAAATATAAATGACAATGTTCACATGAGAAATCCAATCCTGAGGTTACATTTCTGGTGACATTGTTAGAAGATCATAGCACTCAATATCAAACCATCAAGTACTTTAGGAAAGAAATGTCTCACCTAGAGGCTACACGATCACGTCAATGGTAGAAGAGAATTGGTATGGGGACATCCAGAAATTGGGGAAAAAGGGTTCAGATAATTTTGAATCATGTGCAACTTTTATCAAGTCCACCATACATAGTAGGGCTTTCGTTCTAGGTTTCTTACTTCGGAAAGACAAGGAAATGCATTTCACTTCGAATAAACTAAGAAATACATTGTTAATTATAACATCAGCATGGTACACAACCAATTAACAGTCCCAAAATGGCACATAGAATTGACTTGATCAAAAGATGCAAATAGTCACCCTGTGTGTTTAAATCAAAACTGAAGTCAGGCAGTAGTAAAACAAGTGGGCAATATGTGTGAAGCCACAGTCACATTCTTAGTAGCATAATTCATCAAGAACGAGCAAACTACGGCAGTAATTGCACTATGAGCATACAATGAAATCCTAGAAAACAATATCACATGTTCAGCAACACATTTTGCAATCTCCCACTTGACCAGGAAAAATAGCATGGTCGATCATTCATCAGCTTCCTTACCTAGGATCCAATCACCGAATATAAATGCTACATCTATAGTATATATGCAAAGCCTAGGGTAGCTGAACGCACCAGCAGTCCATTTTGTATGTGTATATGTTGGGCAGATGTTTCTGAGGGACTGAATACTCAACATGCTACATGGATACTCACCCACTTGGGAACCTGCCCATTCCCTTTTTCATTTCACACTCCCTATTCTCTACCTTGCATAACTATGTCAGGCCACTATGGAAGAACCCCCTCCAATACAAAAACCCCCAACGCCAACACAAATCATATAAACTCAGCAAAAATCATGCCCATCTAACATGAGGTCAGCATTCCACCAGAAACCACGGTCAAAGGAAAGAATCTGCCCTTCCACCCTTCAACGAAAAGTCAATGAGTTAATTTTCTGCAACATAACATACCCGATATTGTCCATCCTATGCTCTGAACTGTATGGAAGATAGTTGGGTAACATTAACCCAAGTTACTTGTCAATATGCTCCTCCCATGCTCCCTATTCCACATGGCAACAGAATTGGGAGTAGCTTGTGGTTCTCTGCTTCTTCAGAATTAGCGCTTCGGAACAAATAGATTGCTCTGATACGAAGGTTGATTCAGGAGGATACATTATTTCTATAGATGCAGCTCAGTGCCCTCCCTTTACCACAATTTTGTTTACCGAAAACTTTGATGCACTTAAATTTGATCAGCGAGAGAACTAAAATAAGATGAATTCCGGTTAATCATACAAGTCAGACAGAAGACGAATGGGGACAGAAATTCGACTTTCAAAACATAAGTCGATTTCTACCGCATAATATTTTCAAAATATTAGTCGATTTCTATCACATAATTCTATAATCAAGCAAATGCAGTGAAAGAGGATGGCACAGATAGAAATCAACAACAAGAGAGGTTCGTTCAAACCTCTGAATCTCCTCCGGCAATGGTGTCCCATAGTTCTTTAATCTCCGGATCACCGCCCTGATCCCTAGACCCTTCATAGCCTTTCGATCCCACCTTAGACAGCTTTCCTGCCGACCGTTCCATCTTTGACGACGACGACCTCCTCTTCTCCTTCTTCTCACTCCCCTCCTTTCCCATCTTCAGCAGGTAAGAGGCCTTCCTCTTCTTAGAGGATGACGCCTCCTCGTCCTCCTCCTCCTCCTCCCAGTCATCCAAACCTTCCCCGGCGATCGCCGCCAGCGGGCTTCCGCTGTGATCCTGGGAGCTCTCCTTGGCTCCCCTCTTCACCAGCCTCTTCCTGGGCTTGCCGACCTTGTCTTCGTCCACCGCAGAGTCCAGCACCGGCGTCGGCGACCGCTCCCGCCGCCAGTCTTCCTCCTCGTAGTCGTCGACCGGGTTCCCGGGCTCCGCCGAGGGTTCCCGATCGGAAGGCATGTCGGGGTCCATCAGAGGCTCGCCGTCTTCGTCCATGTACCTAAAAAGATGGAAGAACCCTAAGTTTGGAACAGAGGAGACGAATAGAGAAAGAAAGGAAGAAGGGGGGGGGTTAGGGTTTGATCGAAGAGCTCACGGATCGTTTTCGTAACCCATGGCCGCGAGACCGGAAGAAGAAGACGGTTACACGGATGGAGGTAAGACGCTAAAGGAAGAACTCTCAATCGATGGAGAGAGAGAGACTCCTACCGATGGAATAATGGTGGACGGGTTCGGGGAAGACCTCGGCTTGGTTTGGAGCAGAGAGGCAGGAAAGTGCTGGGTAGGATACCAGGATTTCAATCGTTTCTTTTCGTTGCGCATAAACTCGACAAAAGCTCAACAGAATTTGCCGACTTTGCTTGCCAACGTATTTTTTCAGGGGACATTTCCCATAGCAGTCCATAAATTCCCTTTGATTTCATGTTAGTACCTTTTTTTTCTTTTTTTTTTTCTTTTTTTTTTTTGTTGGATAAAACGGTGTATTATATTCAAATATAACAAGAATAAATACAATCCAAGAAATTAGAAAGGATAATATTTGCATAATTATATAGGAATAGTCTGCCATGGAGGCCAAAAAATAAAATTAGAGTGGTTGGCAACATGTAAAGCAACACAATCAGCAGCGGAATTGGCCTCCCGAAAGATATGGCGTATGGTAATCGATGCACATCCCTCGAGAAGAAGACCAATATCCCGGATAATAGGATGAGAGAACGGGGACCTCAAGGTCTAACGGATCCAAGAGAATACCGTAGCCGAGTCAACCTCAATGATAAGACGATCCAGATGGAGGATCTGACGGGCATAAGCAATACCTGCCCATGTCGCATACAGTTTTGCCATCGGTATCGACGGATCTTGAAGATGGATGCCTCCAGCAATCAAGAAACCCGGCCATGGTCCACGGATGACAAAAGCTGAGCCTCCCTGACCTCGACGAAGACTCCCATCGAAATTGACTGTGAAGTGGCGCAGAGGAGGGAGTTCCCAAGAGATAAAAACCTGACAATGCGCTCGATGATCAGGGAGGGAATCCCAGGTCTCCGGATACATCACAAATAAAGAGTACTCATGGGCATGGGCCCTAGCTCTCTCAATAATCATTCTAGTTAAGGCAGTGACAGAGCAGAAAATCATCTGGTTCCGGGAGAGCCAGATGTGGTACGCGATGTAGGCCAGAAAGGTAGCATCAGGATGACTCGTACCAGGAGTCAGAAGATCCAAAAAGTGCCCTCGATATCCTCGACATGGGAGAGAAGCTCCTGGAACCGACAACTGCCAGACCTGGAAGGCCCGGGGACATAAGAATAAGGCATGATCCTGAGTCTCCCTGACCACCCCACAAGCTGGGAAATCCGGCGGGATATGGAGACCTCTGACGATCAAGAAATCATGTGTGGGGAGACGACGCCAGACTAGCTTTCATAAGAAAAGTGAGACTCTGGGGTGTACAAGGAGCTTCCAAACCCATCCAATGTGCCTGGGGGCGGTAGCTGCTCAGGGGCACATATGCTAATCAAGTCTGATATTCGGGCACGAGGAATGGTGGATCATCTCCAAACCCTGACATCCGAGCAAGGATGGACAGGCAAGATAATAGAAAATACCCTGCAATCGAGACTCTCCCCAAAAATCAAAAAGATGATGGACGGGTCCCAACGAGAGTACCCCGGCACAAGAAGATCAGCGATGGATATGGTGTCCGGGATATCAGTAGAGATAAATGTGGACCATCTAGCCAGTGGAACATCAGAAATCCACGGGTCCCACATGAAGCTGGTAGTCCTGCCTTCTCCGATGATGAAAGAGATGGGGAATAATAGTAGCCACCCTGGCCATCATTTCCCTCCAGAAGACAGAGCAGTGCCTCGACGGGGTCTGATTGGAATAAAGCAGGGCGGGATAATTACCATATCTAGATCTCATCATAGAGGACCATATAGTGTCAGGAGTCAGATAGAATCTGGCCATATGCCTTCCCAATAGGGCCTCCCTCCTGGAAATAAGAGAGTGAATATTGAGGCCACCATTCTGGGTAGGCTGGCACACAATCTACCATCTCATCAGATGAATCCACCAACTCAGCGAGATGGAATCCCAGAGAAAACCTCGAATCATCTGCTCAAGCTTGAGGATAGCTGCCTTAGGGATCACTACATTAGATAGAAGATAAATAGGGAGTGAAGTGAGGACTAAGCGGATAAGGGTAATCCTGCCCATTATAAATAGAAGTCTACCTTGCCAGCCCTCAATCCTTTCCCGAACAGCCAGGATCATTGGTGCACATTCCGACATAGTCAGTCTAGATCCGGAAATAGTGACTCCGAGATACTGGAGAGGTCCATGCCGATAGGTAATGCCAAGAATATTCAGAATAGTAGTCCGTAAGGGAGCTGGCATCTTGGGACTGAAGTAGATTCTCGATATTTGTATATTTACTCTCTGCCTCGATATCATACAGTAGTCCTGGACCACCCGTCTAAATCCCCATGTAGTGGCCACCGAAGCCTGACCAAGGAGCAAACAATCATCAGGAAACAGAAGATGCGAGATTGGTGAAGCTCCTGGAGCGGGGATATATGGCTGGATCACAGAATCTTGCACCACTGCTCTCAACGCTCTAGATAAGTGGTCAACACAAATAATGAATAAAAAGGGAGAGAGGGGACAACCTTGTCGAAGACCGACTATGAGTAGAAAAACTCGATGGGGGTGCCATTAACGAGAAGGGCAAATGAGGGTCTGTGAATACAAGCCAGAATTCTGGAGATCCATAGTCAGTGAAAGCCAAAGTCCTCGAGGGCAATCCAAAGAAACTCACAATCAATACAGTCATAAGCCCTTTCCATGTCGAGCTTAATAGCCATCAAGCTGCGATGGATAAGAGCTCGTCGGAGGTCATACATGAATTCCTGAACTATAAGAACATTGTCCGACATACTCCAGCCAGCAATAAATGCTCCCTGCTCAGGGCTAATCAGCTACGAGAGAAGGGGCACCATTCTGCTAACCATTAATTTAGCACACAATTTATATAGAGTATTGCAAAGACTAATCGGTCGGAAGTGGTTGGGATCATAGGCATCGAGACGTTTAGGAAGAGAACAATATAAGTCCGCTTCCATGTAGCCGGCATCCGCCTTGAAATAAAAAATGATTGAATAGCTACAACAAGATCAGGCCGAATGATATTTCAGAATCTCCTGAGGAAGAAAGAAGGAAAACCATTTGGACCCGGCGCTTTATCCTCCCCAATCGACCAAAGAGCAGACCGCACCTCATCCTCAAAAATAGGAGCAAGAAGCACAGAGTTCTGGAGAGAGAAGATAGTAACCACTGGCGGCTTGCAAAATAGATAAAATAGCAAGATGGGATCTGGAAGAGATCGACCATCTGGAAGAAAAGAAATTGAACATCTCTCTCCGAATAGCCTCATCATCCTCTAGGCACCGACCATCATTAGAGCGCTAGGCTCTAATTCTATTCCGGTGTCTACGAATGATGGTGGCTTGGTGAAAGAAGCTCGTGTTTCTATCCCCCTCCTGAAACCACTGGACACGCGATTTCTGTCTCCAGAGAACTTTCTTATTATGCAGGAGAGAATGATGCAGAGATAGCTGAGAACGGAGCATGGCTATGTCCTCATCATATAAACCCCCCTCCCTTTCTTCCTTTTCCTAGAGATTAGTTATAGAGCTCTCCGCTGCTTCCAATTTTCGAAAATTGTTACACACCTCCATCTTGTTCAACCTGAGCATACGCCTTCTAAGAAGCTCCAATCTCCTGGAGATGCGATAAGTGGCATCGCCCCTGATAGGCATCCTCCAGACCTCCTTGACAATGTCCCTAGCCTTCTGATATGAAAGCCATAATTTCTCAAATCTGAAGGGGGTAGGCCGTCGCTGCGTTATATCAGTAGATAAAAGAAGCGAGCAGTGGTCAGAAGAAATGCGACTGAGGTGTCGCACAGAGAACTCCGGGAAGATCCTGAGCCAAGAGGGGGTGGCAAAGAATCTATTAATTCTTTCCCATACCCTGGCATTACCAGAGTGATTGTTGCACCATGTGTAGTGGGGGCCAAGAAATCGCATATCAACCAACCCATTGCTTTGGATAAAACTGGCAAATTCCCTAGAAGCCACATCATCCACAAAAGGGTGACCTCCTCTTTTCTCCCCCGGCTGGTCGACACAGCTAAAATCACCAGCAAGGATAGTAGGTAAACCCAGGTCAACCAGGACCGAAGCCTCCTCCCACACCACTCTTTGCTCTCTATAAGAAGTGCTAGCATAGATCCCGCACAGAAGCCAAGTTGGCATGTTAGGTTTCGAAACCACAATCGCCACCAACTGTGATGAGCGATGGAAAACATCAATTCTAGATGCCTCCCTATCCCAAGTGACAGTGATGCCTCCGGACCGTCCTTGCGACTCAACGGAGTAGAAACCCCGGTCCCGGGGAAAACGGTGATGAATACGGTCGAGACCCGACCCAGACAACCAACTTTCTAAAAGAACAGAAATAGCATAATGAAATAAGTGCAGAAAAAAAAATAATATAATAAAAAGGAGGGCTTTCCGGCCCCCTAACTTCCAAACAAAAGTTTTCTTAAGAGCAAAGTTAGGATGAAGTAGAACCCTGTCCCTCTCCACCCTCAGTTTCTTCAACCACCAGTGAAGCAGAAGCTTTCTGACCTACTGCAAGCAAGGCCTGCTGAATTCTCTGGATAGCTACCTCATGTCCCATATCCTCTGGAGGAGACCCCATAGAAATGTTTCCCTGACCAGCCCCTGAAGAGGCAGTACTTAGCATCCCGGTCCCTTTCATCTTATTATCTTCCTGTGACCTAGCAGTAGCAAGTGGAAAATTGCTAACAAAAAAAACCTCTCCACCCGCCGAAGGAACAAGAGCAGGGCCTCCCTTGAAGCCAAACCTCGAACCTACCCCAGAACACCCAGAGGTACCCCCAGACCCCGAACCAACCCCAGAACACCCAGATGAACCCCTTTCACCAGAGAGAACAGGACTTCCCTTAATCCCAGAGGAGCCCTCAGACCCCAAGCCAATCCCAGAACACCCAGGAACCCAAAATTCACCACCCTTCCTCTGTTTCCCCTATAACCCCTTAGACTCCTTGTGACCACCCTCAACCCGCAGGTCCCCTGAAGGAACAAGATTCCCCCTAATCCTCAAGCTCTCCCTTCTTCCCTCCCCTGAGCTCCCCTAACCATCCGACGGAGAAGAAGACATAGAAGCAGCGGAGGCCTCGGGCAACCCATCCTGAGAATTCTTAGTCCCACCCTTAACGAGCACCACAGGAGGAGCAGGGGAACTAACCTGTTTAAGAAATGCCGAGATCGACTTGGGTGAAGAAGTCCCTTGAGAAGATGGGGAAGAGAAACTAGGAGGACTTCTGCTCCTCTTCAGTGAGACCGAGCCATATTCAATCATCTGGCGGTCCCTCGGTCCAGTCTCTTCCAGTAGGACCAACTCCATGCATGCTGCCAGCGGTTCAAACGCTCCTTCCGATGCTAGAAAGTCACCACCCCCCTGAAGCTGAGTTTTGGTAGCATCCAGAGATCTGCACCGGCCACCTAAGCTAGCTTCTGCCATTCCTTTGTGTGTGGGAGGGAGTTAGGGGAAGAAGAAGGTGGCGTCGACGATGATCGAGGAGGAGATGAGGAGGGAGGGTCAGAAGAAGAAGGTGGTACCTTTGCCTTGCCCACCTCCCTCCGAGCTTTCCCGATGATAGCGACCGGCTAAGGTTGGCGTGCCCGGGATGTAACCATCCAAGGCCCAAAAGTTAAACGATCCCAGATGCTCTGTCTTTTCTCTCCAATCCATTCGGCCCAAGCAATCCTTAAGGGCTCTGTGAGTCAAGCCGATTAGATTCCCCCGTCTGCTCTTCCGACACCACGTTCTCTGGTCGAAGGGGAAACCTCCCTGAGCTATCTCTGACCATCCCCTCCAAAACCCCACAATCATCAGTTGTGTGCCCAATTTTTCCGCATTTGAAGCACACTGTAGGGAGGTTTTCGTAAAGAAATTGCTGCCAGAATACCTTCTTTTTTCCCTGAATCAAGACTCCAGGTTTGAGAGGCTTCGAAGCATCCAATTCAACTCTCACCCTGGCGTACCCTGTTTTTCTCAGAAGGTCCATGAAATTGTCACTAAAGAAGGGGTTTCCAGCCTCAACTGCCACTGCCATGATGGCCGAGGGAAGCCGAGTGAAGTTGTCCCCTCTTTTTCACCATAAGTTTTCTGCACTTTCTAGGATTACCAACATTGTATAGTGGCTTTACATGACTTCTTCTCGTCTGATTTGAGATATTTTATAAATTAAAAAAATAAAGTTGTGAGCTTGAAGTTTGCCTCTACTAATCATTCGATCATTCCTGCTATCCATTCCTTTTTGTTTATGTTCAATAAAAGCCTCTAGTTATCACTAGTTAATTCACTATTAATAAGCATTGTTAGATAATGATAATACAGTATTTAGCATAAAGCTTATAGCTTTTGAAAAAATTAAAAGATTGAATGAATGGAAATGTGCACCCTGATCATGACTAGCTGGGTGAAGGAAGAGTTTATATTTAGTTGCATTGTTGCATGCGTGGAAAATAATATGCAAATAAATTGGTGAAAAATTAAGAATATTTTGATAATTGAAGTACCCAAAAAAAAAAAAACTTAATTTACGTACTGCTTTCATGTAATTTTAAGGGTGTAATGATGCAGACAACGGTAAAAAATAAGATATGATTTATAACAAGCTATATTATTTCATGAAAAGGGTTAATAGAATTGATATGATCTGAATTCATAAGGTTGTAACCGACCAGGCTAGCGGATCATACTAAGGCAGCCAAACAGTGACGTTGGACTTATATCCATGATTCACAACATATTAAAGATGATTAAAGCTCATTAAAGAAGGTAATTACAGCCATGTACAGACATTGTTGGCTAGGCCAGCTCGTACCCTCGTGGTTCGTCTGAATGTAGGGTCTAAGCCCACGAAAATATGGGTGCCACCAGTAAGGCAGGTCTGGTGCCACTCAACGTCCCTTGGTTGGTGCTGTGGTGCTCGTCTCCAGCGAGCCGACTCGAGGTTTAGTATTCTGGGTAGCTCTTGCGGGGGTCGGCGGGGAGTCGACTCGAGTGCCCCGGATGCTGCGCTGCTGGTTTAAGAGAGATAAACCAGACTCTTATAATAGGGACGTTCCTTTTGTAAGAATGGTTAGGGGCATCGATCCTACAACTAGTATCAGAGCCGAGGTCTCGGGTTTGAGTCTCCGCAGGAGGAAAAACTGTCGGTCGTTTCGCTGGGAGGGGATTGTTGGCTGGGCCAGCTCGTACCCTCGTGGTTCGTCCGGATGTAGGGTCGGGCCCACGGGGATGTGGGTGCCACCGGTAAGGCGGGTCTGGTGCCACTCAACATTTCTTGGTTGGTGTTGCGGTGCTCGTCTCCAGCGAGCCGACTAGAGATTTAGTACTCTGGGTAGCTCTTGCGGGAGTCGGCGAGGAGTCAACTCGAGTGCCTCGGGTGCTGCATTGCTTGTTTAAGAGAGATAAACCGACCTTTTATAATAGGGACATTCCTTTTATAAGAATGATTAGGGGCACCGATCCTACAGACATGTTACCAAATAATTATAAATTGGCAAGCACGTTGAGTAATTACTATATATTGAGTGGTTAACATACATTCAAACATTTATTATACGTCCAACGGTTATGGCATGCCCTTTTGTCTTTTCAAGTAACAATTTTACCCCTACCTTTTTTATGTATACATGACTCTCTTAGATCTCCGATGTTCCCCAAAAACTTGGCTTGATTTATTGTGATGCCTAGCGCGTAACTAGGACATTTTGGGCTGAAGACGGTAATCCTTGTCGACTTTATCCGAAACTCAGAAAAAAAAAGAGAATGGAGACCAGAATAGGGGAGTTTCGTTCTCCCCTATTCGGTCGGATTTTTCACTAAGGAAGAGGGAGGAGATGGCCAGAGGATCGTCGTGAGTGGGATGGACTCTCGATCGACCGAACCTATCCGTGGGAAAACAAGATTAATCTCCTCCGAACCCAAGCTATAAACCCCCCCATCTCACCACCTCCAAGTAAGCCCCGATCGAGTTTCCACCACTGTCTTCCTCTTCTCCGGTGAGCGACGGAGAGCCCTCCAATCGTCGGTAAGTCCTTTATTTTCCTTATTTCAGTTTTTGGAAGGATTAGTTAAGATTTTTGGGGATTCTCGGGTTGGTTTGGGTTGGGCCGTAAACTGTTGATGGCCGCACCGCCATCCGCCACCAATCTGTCGAGCCCTCCATGGCAACCACCTCTCAAGGTTGCCGTCGACAACCGTGGGGGAAGGCCAGTTCGGTCAAGCCGAGGGAGCAACAGGGGAGTTCGGGAGAAGAAAGAAATAAATAAAAAGGTAAAAAAAGAGAGAAAGAGGAAGGAGAGAGGAGAGAGAAAGAAGAGGGAGAAAAGAAGAGAAAAGGTGATGGGGACATAAGAGGTCCAGACTTTGGTAGAGGCATCTCAATTTTCTATGGTTATCAAATTAGAGTTTAGGATTTGAGTCCAATTTGAGTAAGTTCATTTGAGTTTTATGGATTAGTCTATATGAGTCTTTGTATAGCCTTGAGTCATGTTTTGGGCCTTTCAATATTTGAGTCATATATTTGGATTTTGATCCATACTATTAGGGTTTGAGATCAGTTTTTGGGTTACGTCAAGTCAGTTAAGTCAGGTCAAGTTTTGAGTCATGTAAATTTTGAAGTTAAATTATGTAAGTGTGAGTCCAGTCTATTGAGTCCTATCTAGTCCTATAAAAAAAAAGAGATTCAAATCATTTTGAAGCCTATCAGCATAACACTCCAATCATCCATCCAGTTGAGCCATTTAGGAGCATAAATCCATCAAGGAAGACCTGGAGGACATGTTATCCAGCCCGCCAAAGAGGAGAACAGCTGAAGAAGTCCTGAAGCCTGCCCAGCATTGAAGTGGGCCTCCTAGGGCCCAAGAGCAACTAAGAAGGCACCAACCCTTAGGGTTACCACCCCTTGGTCGGCCACCCTTAGGGTCACCACCCTTTGGCCAACCAAGAGAAGGAGAGGGAGAGAGAGAGGCTCAGTCAAAAATGGAGAGAACTTGAGGGAGAGTTTGTATAGGTTAGGGTTTACTGTGAGATTACTTGTATACCCTTTCTTAAGCTCTAAGTTTGTAAGCCTATATAAAGGCCTCCCCTCATGTAATGGAAGATGAATTGATGAACTAAATTGAGTTTTTTCTTTTTGCTATGTGCGTGCTGTGTGCGAGCTATGTGCGAATTATTTTCTTCTTGTTCCTGCCCCCAACATCAAAACCCTAGCCGCCCTCCTTCTAAGCCTTGGCCGCCCAACACAAAACACTCTTCCCCTTGCTGTTTTTGATTTATTCCTTCATCCCTACACCATTTTCTAACCCGCAGATGGTGATTTGTAGGTCCCTCAGTTCCTGCGAATCCGAGGATACCTTCTGATCAGCCTTCGGATTACCGAGCAGAAAGTCAGAAGCTTGCTTTTCCAGGCCACATCTGGGAGCGAGAGTGATCTCTTCGTGCACGATCTTCATCAGACGCTTCAACTGTTGCCAGGCACACTCCCTTGACTCCCCAGTAGTGGTCTTGCGGAAAAACAGCCTTACCAGGGTTTTCTTAAACCTTGAAGATCATATTTTCTCTAATTTTTAGGATTTATTTATGCATGCATGACTTCTAAAAATTTGCTAGAATTTTTTACTTTGAATTTTGGCTTGAAATTCGGGATCTAAAACCCTAACTCCTTAGTTAATCATGAAAAAATACTTTGCATGCATAAATCATCCCACATCATAAAAAGGAGAGAGAAAGGAAGAGAGAGAAAGAGAAAGAAGAGAGGAGAGAGAAAGAGGAAGGAAAGAGGAGAGAGAAAGAGGAGGGAGAAAAGAAAAGAGAATGAGGAAGGAGAGAGGAGAGAAAAAGAGGATAGAGAATAGAGAGAAAGAGGAGAGAGAGAGAAGAGAGAGAAAGATAAAGAAAGAGGAGAGATAGAAGGAGAGAGAAAAGAAAGGAAGGAAGGGTTAAATTTTGGACCAGAATTAGAACTGGATTGATGAGAGTGCCTCATGATAATATAATTTTTTTTATTTTTTTAAAATAGAAATTAATTGTATAATTAAATTTGTTGGTCATGATCGTCGTTGTCCTTGGAAGACCACGTATTGTGTTTGAATTGTACTTAGTTGGTGGATAGTCTTCGATAAGTTATCTTGACCCCTGATATTATATACCAAATATGTTGTGAAATATTAAATATATGTAGTATATTTAAATCTGCATTGGATTGCATGCATTATATTAGTGTGGATGCTCTCTAGTCCGATTATGATCACACAAGGATCTAGTCTCCTTTCGGGTCTCTAGTGGGTCCATCACTAGTGCATGACCGATGAGCGGTATGTGTACACAGGAGCTAGTTGCCTTTGTTTTTAGCCATGTGTGATAGTTGCTGGCACATGCTGAGGATGCATATTTTTTCATGTGATTTCAGAGCTAGTTTTTTTTGGGCCTCTAGTGGGGCTATCACTAGCACATGACCGATGAGTGGTATGTGTATACAGGATCTAGTCTCTTTTGGGCTAGCCATGGGCTGATCGTGGCCATAGTCTAAGGGACTAGGAGAGTAAGGTACATGGTTGGCCATCCATAGTCGTGTCTGTTGCATTTAAGTGTACATATTTGTATAGTATTACTGGTTATATTATTTTGATGCTGGATATTTTGTTGTATGATGTGTTTATGCTTGTTATTTTTATATTTTGTTGTTGAGGAAGGGGTTCATTAGAGAGAGTCTTAGCCCTTGTGCAGTCCCTGCACTACTGACCCCAAAGAAAGATGGCACGTGGAGGATATGTGTTGATAGTCGTGCCATCAACAAAATCACAATCAAGTATAGGTTCCCCATCCCTAGACTAGATGACATGCTAGATATGATGGCCGGTGCAATGGTTTTTTCCAAAATTGATCTCAAGAGCGGCTATCATCAGGTTAGAATTAGACCGCGGGATGAGTGGAAAACCGCTTTCAAAACTAAGGATGGTCTCTACGAATGGGTTGTTATGCCTTTTGGGTTGTCCAATGCCCCTAGTACTTTCATGAGGATTATGACCTAGGTGCTTAGAGCTTTCATAGGGAAGTTTGTAGTAGTCTATTTCGATGACATCCTGATCTATAGTAAGATCCCTACAGACCACCTAGGCCACCTTAGACAAGTCTGCCAAGTTTTGAGGAATGATAGTCTCTACGGTAATCTCAAGAAGTGTGAATTCATGACCAGTAGAGTTATCTTCCTTGATTTTGTAGTAACCCCTGACGGCGTGGCTGCCGATCCAGAGAAGATTAGGTCCATAGTAGAATGGCCAGAGCCGACCAGTGTGCATGAAGTTAGGAGTTTCCATGGCTTGGCTACCTTCTATAGACGACTCATCAAGGGGTTTAGTACTGTAGTTGCTCCTGTCACAGACTGTATTAGGAAGGAAGAATTTCAGTGGACTAAAGCAGCCCATAAAGCCTTCCTAGATCTTAAGGATAGGATGACCCAGGCACCCATTTTGAGGTTACCCGACTTTTCTAAAGTATTGGAGGTTGCCTGTGATGCTTCAGGTGTAGGTATAGGTGGAGTCCTAAGCCAAGAGAATCATCCCGTAGCATTCTTTAGTGAAAAACTTAATGATGCTAAGCTTAGGTATTCTATCTATGATAAAGAATTTTATACGGTAGTGCAAGCTTTGCATTACTGGAGACATTATTTGCTACTGCAGGAATTTGTGCTGTTTTCGGACCATGAGGCTCTTAGATTCCTGAATTCCCAGAGAAGCTTAACCCTAGGCATGCTAAGTGGGTAGAGTATATCTAGTCCTATACTTTTCTTTTGAAACATAAGGCTGGGACTGAAAATAAGGTAGCTGATGCCCTTAGTCGTCGATCTTTGTTATTGAATTCTGTTAGGGCTGAAGTCATAGGGTTTGAGCAGATCAAAGAGGAATATGAGTCGTGTCCGGATTTTAAGACTGTATATCAGGATCTAGCTCAAGGACCATCTAGTGATCATAAGGATTATATCCTTTTAGATGGCTTTCTGTTCTTTAAGAATAGGCTTTGCATCCCTAGAACTTCTCTTAGGGAATTTTTGATTTGGAAAATTCATGCTGGAGGTCTAGCAGGCCATTTTGGAAAAGACAAGACCATCATGGCTGTTGAAGATCACTTTTTCTGGCCTAGCTTAAAAAGAGATGTAGCACACATTGTTTCTAGGTGTCGGACCTGCGCTGTTGCCAAACAGCGAAAATAGAACACCGGCCTTTATACCCCACTCCCTGTCCCAGATGGTCCTTGGCAAGATGTGAGTATGGACTTTGTGTTAGGTTTGCCTAAGATCCAAAGGAGGCATGACTCTATCTGTGTCGTAGTCGACTGATTTTCTAAGATGGCCCACTTCTTGCCTTGTTCCCAGACTTTTGATGTGTCTAAGGTAGCCACCCTATGTTTTAATGAGATAGTTAGACTCCATGGCCTACCTAAGACAATTATTTTAGATAGGGATGTCCGGTTCACCAGCTATTTTTGGAAAACCCTTTGGCATAAGTTAGGGATAAAACTTAAGTTTTCAACTGCCTATCATCCCCAAACTGATGGCCAAACCGAGGTAGTGAACCGTAGCTTAGGCAATCTGCTAAGATGTCTTGTTGGTGAAAATAATAGAAATTGGGATTTGTACTTACCTAGGGCTGAATTTGTATACAATGACTCGGTCAATAGGTCTACAGGTAAGAGTCCATTTGAAATTGTGCATGGGTACAAACCTCACACACCTCTTGACCTAGCCCCTTTACCAGTCCACACACGAGTCTCCGAGTCTGCTGAAGTTTTTGCACCGCATATAAAAGACTTGCATAAAGAAATTCATGCCAAAATAAATTTAAGTAATGAAACTTATAAGAAGTTGGCTGATTCTCAAAGGCGAGTCAAAACTTTTGTTGAGGGAGACTATGTAATGATTAAAAGGCTTGCACGAATAAAATGATTAAATTCTCTTAGCTTAATTTTGGAAGGATATCATCAGACTAGATAATGGATATATGGAGGTATATTTTGAGTTATGTCATAGATTTGATTTATTTTGAGAATTTAATTTTGATATACTTGCAGATTGTGATACAAGTGATTAGAAATTAATATGATGGTTATTAAGGCATGACTGAAGGATATCGATGGTTGGGTTATGATCACTTGAGATGACATAAGTAGTTAAAATAAGATTGAGTGATATTCAAATTTAGATTGTGATCACTATAGATTATGATTTAAGAGATATTTGAACTTATTATTATGATTAGTTAGGATATGATAAAGTTGCAAAAATGGATTTGAAGCTTGGATTTATAGTCCTTAGGTATAGCGTATAAGGTTTGACATATAATTAGTGCAAAAGAAGAATATAATTTTTGTAGAGAGTGATCTTGGATGAGTGTAAAAGGCTAAATGATTAATACTATTTGATCATGATTGATATGGCAATATCGCTGATATGGAGTACGCGTCAGATCCAGTTGGCCACCGGGCAGTGCCACGCGGCGTCATCTCTGGGCTCTCCCGCCAGGTGGCTTGGCTAGCGGTCAGGCCGACCACGAGCCAAGCTCGGCATCTCTGCCACTTTGCTAGGTGTCGACCCAGGTGGGGTCCACCTGGGTCGAAGTGGCCCTGTCTCTGCTCCTCCGCCAGGTGGCGCCCCCAGATGGGCCCACCTCGCCGGAGTCGAGCCAGCTTCTCCTGCTCCTTCGCCAGGTGGTACCCCCAGATGGGTCCACCTCGGTCGAAGTCGAGCAGGCCTCT